>JARGCV010000145.1:170000-2570000 GCA_034064705.1 Bothrops alternatus | reverse complement strand
CAGCAGCAGTATATTTCCTGAGTCTTAAGATAAATGATGCGTCCACTAATAAATTTAAAATGGCATTCTGCCATTATAATGTCTATTGCCTCATGTTCAGTTTGTTAGCATAAATAACCATTAAATCTTTCTTGGCAATGCTACCACTTTGTTAGTTATAGCCAGTAAAACCATTCATAGATTTGTGTTATGACATCCATAATTACAGAAATAAAGGGCATAAAAAGGATAATTCATCAAATCCATGGTATATTGCAAAATTGCTCTTTTTCCTCTTCAGATAAACCAGTAGTCAATTTATCAAGTCTTCAAAATATTTTTAAAAGGAAATTCCAAGAATAAAGCAAAATGCTTCATAGGTTTAATAAGATTTTAACCTGTGAGGAACCCTCACAATTAATTTTTGCTGCTGTTTTGCATAATAAGCACAACCCTTGGATTATTCTCCTCCACAAGATATGAACAGAAGCTTTAGAAGGGCTTATGCATGAGAATGTCCTAGTTAATTTTGCCTATTAGCTTCGATGTTATATTCACATAAATCTCTTGCTCTTTATAGTAACCTATCACAGACCATTTCCATAAGGATAATGCTCTGTTATATGACTCCCCATGGATACCCAATTGTCCTTGGGACTGATTCAATTCCAGACCAACATGTCCTTGGTTAACTTATCTAAAGGCTTTGGAGTTCCTATATAACCCCGTCAGATTCCTGTTAGTTACCCCCAAATCCTTCTTTCTTTCTTTCTTTCTTTCTTTCTTTCTTTCTTTCTTTCTTTCTTTCTTTCTTTCTTTCTTTCTTTCTTTCTTTCTTTCTTTCTTTCTTTCTTTCTTTCTTTGTTCCTTCCTTCCTTCCTTCCTCCCTTTCTTCCTCCCTCCCTCCCTCCCTCCTGGAGTTTTATTTTCTCTAATCGCATAGTAAGATGTTCATGTGAAAAAAGCAATCCTGGCATTATACAGATATATACCATTTAAATGTATATCTGAGCACACGTCTCTTGCTTCATATAACCATTTGCCCCATTTTGATGTACAGATCATTATAATTAAATAACCGACTTGGGGTGGGAGGTTGAGGGAGCTGAGGATTAGCTTAGTCGAAGGACAGCTGGTAAATTAATGAACTAGGTGAGATTTGAGTCATGATTTTTCTGATTGGTAAGTCTGCCTCTTGAACCATATTGTTACAATAGCTGATAATTTTGATATTATTTATTTATTTATTTATTAAATTTGTATTGCAAACCTGTTACCATTAACCAATACTGTATCACTTAAAATCATGCATGCATGTACATATAATCTATGTTTGCGTTTTTGCATGTATAGCACTGTAAATTAAGTTCTCACAAAATCATGGCCAAATAGAAGAAAATTGAACAACTGTCTGAAAACAACATACTGTAGCCTATCTTTGATCTCTAATTACTGCACAGAGCCTCGTGTTTTTCCATTTTTAAGAACAATGCTTCGATATTCTAACAACATTGCAATCCTATTGATGTCTATTCAATAGTAAGCCTTGCCAGAATTTGTTTAGCAAGACTATTCCCAAGCTAGTCAATTTAGAATTATTTTGCAATAAATATGCCTGAAAAACCTTAGGCTAGACAATTACAGAAAGTTTGGTCCTTGATTGGGAATAAATTGCCAATCTTTGTCCTTAGCTGGAAAAACACCCTCATTACCTTGTGAAAGAGCAACAGGGAAATGATGACCAATTTACAGATGAATGTTGAGACAGAGTGCTTTTAAATAATAACAAGCTTTAGAGAACTAGTCCTGCACACTTCCTTTCACAGAAGCAACAACACATCTCTGCCATCTCAACTCTATCCAAATTTTGTCTTGTGCATGGAAAATTGCATGTCTTACAAAACTAGCCCAAGTTTCTATAGCACAAAGTTATTTTTTTTTTAGTAGTTTCCTTGAACGCTGAGAAGTTCATGGGTCTGTTAGTTAGTATATTTATTTACTATTTCAGCTTATATGCTGCTCCATTTCCCAGGATTCTGAACAGTTTACAAATAAGAACCCAATGTTAAAACATAAAAAAGTATTGACATAAACATAATAAGAGGCCCCTGATGTATCACCATCTGGGCAGCAGAACCTTCAACTATGCTCAGATGAAGATTTATGTTTTCACAACTGCTCAAAAATATAATAGGTAGAGACTAGACTGAATATATAGAAGTAGGCTGTTCCAGAGGCAGTAGTCCAGCTAGAAAGTAATTCAAGCAAGAGTGAACATGAACAGAGTCTCCCAATCTATGCACAAATATAACTGGCACACAAGATGAGTTTTGTGCAAAAACTTTCCAGCTGCTGATGTGATGAAATGTGTAGCTGCAGGAGCAGAAAGCTTTCCCAGAAAGAGGTCTGAATTAAGAGTCTGCACAGTCTTGAGCTGGATGGGGAAAGGAGGACAAGGTTCAGGGTAGCCCTAGAATCCCTCAGGATATACCTAATAGGTTAGGGTTAGAATTTATAGCTTTAGTTTAACAAGTTTTGGTCCATTGGGAGTAAATGAATAAAGCATTTTTTTCAGTGTTATTTCTTGGGCCTAACAGCTACCAATTTGTCAAGTAGGGGTTCAGAACAAAGGCTCTGAGGAAATGTTACCCCACCCAGAAATAACAATGGAAGGTCTCTAGATTCAAAATAGGCAGTAGTGTTGCTAGAGACGAGTTAAAGCTTATTTTCCCGATCCAGATCTTCATAGCATCCAGGTGCTGGAAAAGGACCTTGGTGGCATTCTTGGTCAGCTCAGGGCAGAGATTATGTAATTGAGTATTACTGTATGCCAATTAGTGATATTCCTAGCAGTTTTATGTAGATGTTAAATAGAAATGAGGAGCAAGATGAGTCCTCTGGCACTTCAGAAAGCAGAGATCTTGTGCTAGACGTCTCTTCTTCCAGCAGCACTGACTGGGACCATGAACCAGCCTTGGAGGAAAGAGACCCACCAAATGCCCCTCATGCCCAGACCCCCTTAGCTTTTTAGTCCAGAGTTGATATCATAATTGAGGGTATCAAGGAGTGCCAAATTTCTTTGTACAATACTTGCTGCCCTTCAGATACTCTCCTTAATTTACAAGCCATGTGCTAGGACATACCACCCAAGTCCTGAACCCACCAGATGTTAACCACAAGCACAATGAATAATATCTTGCTTATATAAATATATATAAATATGAAACTTATAGCGGATTCCAGTACCAACCAGTGCCACGGTCAAGAAACTCAGGTAGGAATTGTACAACATGGAGGCCAGTAAAAACAATGCCCTAACTTTTCCCTGGAGCCCAATCTTGAACAAACAATAACTCACAAATTACCTAAACAACAATGCCCTTGATTGCCTGCACGGTATCCCACATGACAATCACAACTCTACTTCCCTGCCATGGAATTGTAGTTTATACAACTCTAGCAAAAAGGCCAGCACATCTTTGAGGGTGGAAGAATCCCTTGTCAGTCATATCTGCTCTGACATCCAAGTTCAAGTCAGATTTCCAATACAGCAAGTTCTGACATCCAAGTTCAAGTCAGATTTCCAATGCAGCACAATTTTCTTCTTTGCCCAATATTTTCTGCCCTTCAAGTGTTCTCCTTCCTTTCATCCCCTTTACAACCCCTGAGAGCTGTTAAAATGCAAACACTGCAATCAAAGTTTATGATGCAGATGAAGCAACCTTTTGAAAATAGTTCCAAGTGCAGAATTTTCCTGGCCACAACAGAATCTTTACTATCACCTCTCCACACTACTGATACTTGCCCTTCTCTACCATACTGTGTCTCAGTATAAGGAGGAGGCAGAAATGAAGTTTACCTTTGCTAATATCTTCATATTCCAGCCAGAGCTGTTTTTGGACTTGCTTGTTGGGATACCAGATAGAGCAGGATTCCTCAAATCCATAGACAGCTTCCTGTATATAGTGGTTGCCAAAATGATCCAGCAGAGCCACAAAATCTCCCCGAGACGTTGCTCCATCCAGAGAATGAAGGGCATTGCCAAACACTGCAGAGAACACAAGTACAGCAAAAAAGAACTTAGAGAAAAAGCAGGATAGGTAGACAGGCAGGCAGGCAGACAAACAGACAGACATTTTGCTACCACTTTTACATGCTTCTGGAAACTCACAAGCAGATTAACAATCCTTGCTCGCTCCAGTACCTAAAGCATAGTCTGTATGTAAAAATGAGGTGAAATTAATGGAACTGTGATTTAAACAAGGTCAGTGGCTATTTCCAAATGTTTCAGGACTGAATTCACTGTGTAAAGAAGTAAACTGCCTTGTTTTAGCCTGATAAAAATGTTTAATTTCAGTAGCAGGCTCTTAGTTGTTCACAATTGTTTTTGCAGTTTGTGGGGTGATGAGGTTTGTAGGGTGATGAGGAAACAATAAGAATTGCTGACCAAAACTTGTTACAGTATCAGTTCTCGTCAAAAATTAAATTGCTACCTTTGATTGAATAATGTTTCTAAGGAACATTGTTTACAGAGTTGCTAAGAAAATATCAACAACACCCTATTATGAATGGAATAGATAAATATTTTTCTCTATTAAAGTACCTCTTTCAATATTCAGATAAACTGTCTTTGCACAGACATTTTTATTTAAAGTTGAGCTTCTGAGACTGAAAACCCTGTGTGAAGACACAGCAACATCTGCCACAGTGCCATCCTACTTGACCTGCTGGTCTATTTCCTGATGTTTTTCATCAATCATTTTGAAAAAGAAAAAAATATTTCTTAAAAGGATAAAACATTACATGCTCAACAGACAATATATGAGGAGAAATTCTGGCACCCAGTTTGTGGTCTTTTCCAAACTGCTCCTAGAGAAGATGAAGACACCCAATTTGCTTTATGTCATCTACATGTTTCAAGATGTATAGAAGGGTCAAAAAGCACCAAATATTCAAGAAGGCAAATATGACTGAATGAAGACACTTAAAATTTTATTTAGTCTGCATTCTCAGCAAACTCATTTGCACTCTCCAGACTTCCACTGTACTCAAATTTTCTGTTTTTATAATTCTTTGAATTGTGCAGCATGGTTTTTAATGGAAAGAAATGCAAGCTGTGTAAAAAAAAGGCTTACTTTAGTTGCAAATGCATACTTTAGGATAAAACATCAAGATTGTAGAACACAGTATAAAAATGTAGTATACATTTTAATGTGAAAATTGTTTAGAATGGAACTAGGAATCAATATATGTTAAATTAGTATTCTCCAGATCTGCAACTACAAATCTCTAAATTGCCATCCAACATTGGAATTAGGGTTCAACAGATCTTTTGGGTATACAACAAGACATATCTGTTCCCTTCTAATTCTTACATATGAAATTGCTGATGACTGACTAAAGAAAACAGTGATGTCCAGGATGAACACAAAGTTAGAATGGCTGCCTCTTTGGCTGGTCTCCCACACCTCAAATTCTGCTGTGGCACTATGGCCAAACTAAAGCCACCCCACCAAGTAACTTACATTGAGAGGTAGTCATTTGGTTCAATCGAACATGGTACATGACAGAGCGAACCTTCCAATGTTGTAGCAAAGGATATCCAGAAATCTCACTAAAATTCACCATCCCTGTAGAAGAAACATGGACAAAATACGAAAGGCAAAGATATTTGGCATAAAATATTTGCAACATAATGGTATTCCAAATCTGACATAGAACCCATATTGCTTTTCCCATTCAGCAGAATCACAAGGTAAGTACTTTTCTCATGCTGAGCTATTTTAGGTTGCAGATGAAAAATCTGTTTGTTAAAATCACCTTATCCTGAGTTTGTAAAGCAGATTCAGAAGAAATTATTTATTTTTATTTTTATTTATTTTTATTATTTATTTTTCCTATGGATGTGGCAAAGAAGAGGTGGTGCATTATGTGCCTGTCACCTACAGCCTGTCAGACCTCTCCCTGGGATTTCAATACAGGTAGCCCTTGACTTACAACCATTCATTTAATGGCTGAAAAAAGTGACTTCTGTCTATTTTTCACACTTATGGCCATTGCAGCCTCCCCATGATCATGTAATCCAAATTCAGACACCTGGCAACTGGCATGTGTTTATGATGGTTGCAGTGTTCCAGGGGCATGTGATCACCCTTTGCAATCTTCTGACAAGCAAAGTGTCAACGCTGTGACAATTAAGAAACTGCAATCATTTTACCTTTTGCTTTTACTGTGCTTTTTCTGCTGTTTGAAATATTTAGATGTAGAAGAGGGGTTGAGGGGAATGCTCCAGTGTTTTCAGTTAGCCATAACAATTGCAGCTGTGTGTGAACTCAGGGTCAATGTTAGATAAAGTTTTGACAGGTTGAGAAGTTGGGAGGAGAGACCGCCTTTTGGAATAATTGGTGAATGTGTTTTATGACAGCTTTTCTGGGGTGGGAATTACAACTTGTTACTTTGTATCTGGGGAGGGAACTTCAGTCTTGGGTTCAACTATGTAAGTGCCAATACTTTGTTTCCTGAATAAAATGGAAGGAAGAAATCTTTGCCTTGAAGTTCTTTAAATGGTTTCATCTATTGGAACCATGACACAAAGACAATGGGGAAGCCTGATTCACTTAACAACTGTGTTACCAACTGAATAGCTGCAGTGATTCACTTAACAACTGTGGGAAGAAAAGTCATAAAATTCGGCAAAACTCACTTAACAACTGTATTACTTTTGGGTTCAACTGTGGTTGTATGTTGAGGATTACCTGTACCCAGTGCTTTTTTTCTAAAAAAAAAAAAAAAAGGGGGTGCCGGAACTCACACATGTCATACAACCCGCCTTGCCTACCCTACAAGGTTCTATCCCAAAAAGGTGCCGGAACTCCGTTCTGGGCGTTCTATGAGAAAAAAAGCCCTGCCTGTACCTGCACACCATCCACATGAGTGCTAAGATATCTGGGTATGAATCTATCCCAAATGGAAGAGTCTTCTTTTACCATCTGTTCTTAAAATGGAAAATGCCTCTCATCTGAATGGGACAGAACAGGAAAGCCTCTCTTCAAACTGTCTTCTTTTAATGGCCAGAACTAAGTGGACTTGGAGGTATTAGGCCTGATTACAAACCCAACCCAAAATCAGAGCAGATATAACATTATCCAAAACTGAGTGAGCAGCAGCAAATAGAAATGAAAAATCCTCATACCTTCCCAGCTAACTTTACTTTAGTAGTTCAAGTTCTCCCAGGAGTTTTTGATATCAGCCTGAATTCCTCAGCTTAGTTCCATCAGATATGTTTTCTTAAGGTGCTCGCTCACTGCAAGGCCTCCAAGCAAGATTCAGAGAACAAAGAAACACTTTGTTTCCTCTTCCCTAATCCAATTTCCTTGCTCCTCACTGGAGAAGAAGACAGTGGCTGTGATTGGAAAATACTAAGTCCCTAGTTACAGCTATCCAGCAGACCATTCAAAATTAAAGTCCCCTTAATAAGTGTAATATGTAAGTTTTTACAAAGCATTTTAAAACTATTTATTTATTTATTAAACAAAAGTATAAGGTTGCCATAAACAAGAATGGACAATGAATAAAATAAAAACTTAATGCAGTCATCAAACTAATTTAAAGTAAGGACAAATGAAAGCATTCTTGTTCTGCAGCTAGAATCCTCAGCCTTGATTCTACGAAATGCTCTTATTATTATTTGTATTGAAATTCAAAGCTGTTGCATTTTACTTTCTGCAGACATGAGGTCCTACCCATATTCATACACATGCCTGTTTATTTATTTATTCTATTCAGAGGCTGTCCAATTCCTCAGCATCTCTAGGCATTTTACCTATAGTCATTAGATTATCAACGCTTTTTTATGGTGGGAAATTGCACCCTAGAATCAAATTTTATTAGAAAAAATATAGCCATACCTTCTGAGAGTCACATTCTCTACACCTAGAGAGGTCTCCAGGGCACGTTTTAGATTAGAGATCAAAACAAGAGCTTAGCAATTCTCTCTCTCTCCCTCTCTCTCTCTCTCTCTCTCTCTCTCTCTCTCTCTCTCTCTCTCTCTCTCTCTCTCTCTCTCTCTCTCTCTCTCTCTCTCTCTCTCTCTCTCTCTCCTCCCTCCCTCCCTCTCCCCCTCCCTCCCTCTCTCCCTCCCCCTCTCCCTCCCTCTCCCTCTCTCTCTCAGATGGATTTGCCCTTTCAATTGACTGCAGGGTTGCTGCAGCACTGTCTCATATCTCCCCCTATTTCTCCCCCATCATGCCCCACCAGTTCCTCAAATAGGCCATGGGCCTATTTTCTCCCCCCCCAGTCCCAACAACCTTGGGTCCACTTCTCATCCCATTGGGTCCTACACCCTCCTCCCCATCCCATCAGTGAACCATAAATAGTGCCTGCTTTCCCACAGCCTAGGGATGCTGAGGCCTGCTCTCCTTCCCCATTATGAACTCCAGACATCTTCCAAAGGTAAATGTATAATTGGTGACACAGGAATAGGTGGGGAGGAGGGATCCGGTGGATTACAAGAAAGCCATGGAACTTATTAAGTAAATATTAGAAGATATTGATCTTCAGCATAACTTCAGCAGCATTCAGGTTACACCAACTCCTCAGCAAGCTGAGAGTAACACAACCTGCATGCTATTAAGTATCTATCACCAGTGGGCTTTTTCCAGAGCATATTTTAATGTCATAAGTTTTGCAATTATAGATCCCAGGTGTAAAAGAATCCCTGTAATGCTTCAGCAACACCTTTGCACTTCTAAGGTTCTTCAAACCTTAGAACATGTTTTTCTAAGATATAAATTCTAGGTGGAATTGCATTTTTAATTAAGCTACCCTGGAAAGACTGTCTGGCATTCTAATCAGCATTATCAAAAAAGTTTTTTTAAAAATGACAGGTATCCTGAAATCATCTCTTAATTGCTAAGTTTTGTGCCTTCACCATAAAGCTATGTCATACCCAGATTTTTTTTCTCTCCCAAGTAATTGTTTTATTGCATCATTAAGATATGAACAATAGGAGAGCCGAGAGAGAGCCGGCCGACACAGGGGAAACAAGACGATTGCAGACAACGACGGGACCGGAGGGGGCCTGAAAACAACTCCCCGAGAGGCCCCATCAGCAGAGGCCAGCAGCGGACAGAAGACCCCCGGCAGGACCCCCACAAAACCCCTCCCAGCCCCCGGAAAGAACCGGAGGAGGTAAGGAAGAGCCGGGTGGGTGGAGGAAGAAGGAACTGAACGGGCAGGCTAAGACAAAGAGGCGGTGAGGGAACAAAGAGGGGGGGGAATTCCCGCAGACGCGCTACCTCCCCTTTCCCCCCCACACGGAGGGCAGCAAGAGGGGGGAGGCCAGCACCATAGGCCTTGGAGGAAGGCTAAACCCCCCCGGGCGGAGACGAAGCCCCAAGACAAGAGAGACGCGTGGGGAGCGTTACTCAAGAAAGACCAGCCAGACGCCTGAAGCCGATCTGTCTAGGGGCGTGGGTGGCTGAAAACTGATAGTGCTGCCCAGGGAGAAGAGGAGACATCCGCACGGGCCCCAAGCCACAGACCCCCCCCCAGCCTTGGGCCCACCCCGGCCAACAATACACAATACAGAATTTATCTGAAGGCAGACTGCACCCCCTAGTGGACTTGGGGATGGTTGTTGAAAAGTGAACTGTGAGATATGTACATGTGCTGACTTTTGGCAGAGGAACTTGAACCAATCCATCTCACAAGCTTGAAAACCTTACACAGGGACAACCCCCATACAACTCTCTAAAGCACAGGGTGGCCTTAAGGTTAGACAGACAGGCAGGAAGAGAAATTTAAATTTAAATGGCAGCCAAACGGACGAAACACACCAAACTGCCAAACCCGAAGGGAGCTGCACCCTCTCCGACCCAGCTCTCCAATCTGCCAGGGAACACCCCACCCAACCACACACACCCCCATCCAATTGCATGCCCTCAGACCCAAACGCCAACCCATGACACCACAACAGCACGCATGATCCAAGAACTAAAAGAGACGATTGAGACACTAAATGAGACGATAGCGACGATGGTGGTAAGGATGGATGGCATGGATAGAAAATTGGCAGAAATGAGTGCGAAGACGGAGAAAGGACGCATAGAAGCAGAACAGAAGACGGAGGAAAGATACAAAGACATGAACAGGATGCTGGCGGACCAAGGGAGAGACCTGGAGAGAAAGTGGGAAGAACAACGCAAAGCGGTGGCCACAAACCTGGAACAAATGAAGGAGGCAATGCAAACACATTACAAGAACCTCCAAGAAACAAGGGAGAATACGGAAAAGATGATGAAAGAAGTGGAAAACTGCGTAGAGGGACAGACTGCAGGGGTTCAGGACCAGTCCACCATGATGCAATTCTGGCAAATGTCATTTGCGATCAGATTCAGAGGGTGGAAAGAGACAACATACGAAACCCAAGAAAGCCTGCTCAGGACCTTTGTAGAGGCACTGGCAACATTCCTGGGCAGGAGCACCAATGAGATTGGGTGGCAAATCGAAAAAATCTACAGAGTGGGCGCCTGGAGGACAGTGAACAGGCAGCAACCAAGGGACGTGGTCATCCACTTCACAACACAGAGGCTCCGGAACCACATCTCTGCCACTTCCTATAACAAGGCATTCTACATAGAGGAACAGGAGGTGAAGGTTCTGAAAGAGATCCCTCAGGCGATGCTGAGAGACAGAAAGGACTACAAATTCCTGACCACAGAACTGAGATCGCGTGCACTGCGATACCGGTGGGAAACCCCAACAGGACTGTCACTTTCCTATAGAAACAAGAGACACTACTTGACCTCGGTCCAGAAAGCCAAAGACTTCCTCGAAAAGGAACTGAAGTCGGGAGGTCCTCAACCCACCGCGGGAGAAGACGCAGATAGACCACGGGAAAGCGGGAGGGATCGAGGCCAACGAGCAAACAGCGCAGAGACACAGATCAGGGCAGTGGCAGAGGAAATGAATGGAATACCTAGAGAGGCGAGGGCACAGAGAGCAAAGAGCAACAAAAACAAGGCAGCAAGACAGCCTACAGAGGACAGGCTACCAGGCTCCACTACCAAACACACAGACCAGCAAAGCAAGACCGCACAAACCAATACGAGCAGCAATCCGGATATCATGGGAACGGGACCAAAGAAGACAACAGGAGAAATAACAGAAATGGTCTCGCAAAAGTATCCTGCAACAGATGATGGCAACTAAGTATTTGACTTGGAATGTGAACGGACTGAACTCCCCCCAGAAAAGGAGAAAAATTCTCCACTATCTGAACCAAGATAAAAGCGATATAATCTGCCTACAAGAAACACACATCAGAGCAGCGGACCAGAAATATCTGATCAACTACAAACTAGGCGCGCACTTTGTGGCAGCGGCGCCAAGAAAAAAGAATGGGATTGTTATATATGTAAAGAAACATGTAATGGCCAAGCTAATAGAGTCCAACCCCCAAGGTAGATACCTGGCAATTGAAATAACACAAGAGGACAAGAAGATTCTAGTAATGGGCGTATATGCACCAAACCAGCAACAAGGCAAATTCTACAAAAAGCTACACAAGAAAGTAACACAACTTAACTACAGATCCTACATCATCATGGGCGACTGGAACGGGGTCATAGAGACTGCTCTAGACAAAAAAAGAACTGCACCGAACCCGCAAAAACACTCTAAGTTGCCTAAATCCTTCTTCGATATGAAGGAGGACCTCGAACTGACAGACGTATGGAGGAAAAGGCACGGCAAAGAACAAGAATTCACCTTCTTCTCTGGCAGACACCAATCCTTCTCCAGAATTGACTTTATATTAACTTCTAGTGACTTGCTAACTTGTCTAAACACGGTGAAAATCCTACCCAAGACATTGACAGACCACAACCCTGTGAGGATGGAATTAAGACACGGCCCGAAACAGAGGAGATCCTGGAGAATCAATGAAAACCTGTTTAGACACGAAGACAAGGTGGCGGAATGCAAAAAAGCTATGAAGGAATTCTTCAACACAAATATGAACAACGAAACACCGATAGAGAAGACCTGGGAAGCCAGCAAGGTGTACATGTGCGGGATCCTCATAGCCATGAATAGCAAGCATCGTCGCCAACAAGAACAAAAAAGAAAAGAGTTAGAAAATGAGATAAGTAAAAGGGAGCGGCTACTAATAAAAAGGCCAGAGGACAAAGTCACCAAAGAAGGACTCAAGATCTTAAGAAAGCAATTTGACATGTTGATGGCTGACCAAGTTGCAAGGAATATACAATATGCGAAACATAAGACGTTCTGCAAGGCCAACAAACCGGGCCGCTGGCTAGCCTACATTATAAGAAAGAAACAGAAATCCCGCATAATTGAAAAGATAGAATACAAAGGTAAGGAAGAATTCCAACAAAAAACCATCAAGAAAGCCTTCACGGAGTTCTACTCGAAACTATATGCCGAGGACAAGATACAAGACAAAGAGGTAGATGAGTTCCTACAAAAAGAAAAGATACAGGCGATTACCGACACACAAAGAGAGGCCCTGAATGCCTTAATCACAAAAGAAGAAATACACTCAGCGATCACACAACTGAAAGCAGGAAAATCGCCCGGGACGGATGGGATAACAGCGACCTATTACAAGCATCTCCAAGAGGAGATGCTAGAACCCCTCATTTGCCAACATTCAAGAAGGAGGCCAGGTCCCACCATCCTGGAAAACAGCCTACATCTCATTAATCCCAAAGGAGGGGAAAGACAACACACAGCCCGCAAACTATAGGCCCATCTCACTACTAAACACAGACTACAAAATCTTCACAAAAATCTTGGCCAATAGACTAATGACTGTACTACAAGAAACAATACACCCAGACCAAAGGGGATTTATAAAAGGACGCCAGATGAAAACCAACGTGAGACAGCTGTTGAACATAATAGAGTACCTGCAAAGGCACAACCAGATACCCGCTGCTCTTATGTTTGTGGATGCAGAGAAAGCTTTCGACAGACTGAATTGGCCGTTCCTGACGAACTTGATCCGGAAGATGAAAATGGGAGTACAGTTTCTCAACTCCATAACGGCAATTTACCAGAAACAAACAGGCCAGATCATTGTCAATGGAGACTTAACGGATTCATTTAATATAGAGAGAGGCACGAGACAGGGCTGCCCGTTATCACCCCTTCTATTTATTCTAACGCTGGAAACTCTGCTAAACAAGATAAGAGCAGCAGAAGACATACAGGGCATACGGATCAGGCAACAAGACTACAGACTATGTGCCTTTGCAGATGACTTGCTGGTGACAATGTCGCAACCAGTACAGTCAGCAAAGAGATTGATGGAGATAATGGAAGACTATGGTAGGGTGTCAGGCTTCAAAGTAAATATATCAAAAACAAAGATGCTAGTCAAAAACCTAGACAACAAAGCAAGACAGGACTTGGAAAGAATAACGGGTTGCGAAATTGTCAAGAAAGTTAAATATTTAGGAGTGGAGATAGAAACAACGAATGCGAAATTATACAAGAATAACTATGAGGAGCTGTGGAACAAGATACAAGCAGACCATTACGACTGTCCCTGCTGGGCAGGATAGCAGCAGTTAAGATGAACGTACTGCCAAGATTTCTATTTCTTTTTCAAATGCTACCCATACTCAAAAAGGATGGGGATCTGGACAACTGGCAGAGAGACATCAACAGATATATTTGGGATGGCAAAAGACCGAGGGTGAAACTAAAAATCATACAGGACGCAAGGAAGAGAGGGGGACTAAAAATGCCTAACCTAAAGCTATATTACTACGCAGCGACACTAGTGGCGCTGAGTGACTGGATCAATATGACGAATGACAGAATATTGAATGTTGAAGGACATGGCCTACTATTCGGCTGGCACGCATACTTGGTGTATGACAGAAAGGCAGACAAGAACTTCAAGGAGAACCCATTACGAATCCCGTTGTTATGGGTCTGGAAGAAATATAAATACCTTTTACATGACAAGATTCCCACCTGGACGATCCCTGGACATGCAATAGGGGATGCAAACACATCCCAAGGACAAGAGGTGGTGCCCTACAGTAAACTTATACTGGGAGAAGAAAATAGGTTCCTCTTGAAACCCCAGGCAACGCTAGCAAACAGAGGAATAGGAGGTACCTGGCTATCATATGTACAACTGCAATCAAGGTGGCGTAAAGACAAGAAGAAGGGCTTCTCCCAGACCGACGAGAAACTAATTGCACAGATTAGAGATCAGGGGGCCATGCACATCAAACGAGTGTACAGCGTTCTGATAGAAATGGACTCTGAAACCGAGCTAGTCAAGAGCTGTATGGTAAGGTGGGCACAAGACTTTGGGCACTCTATCACCATGGACACGTGGGAGAAAATCTGGGTGAGGAACGTAGAATTCACGAAATCGCAACAACTAAGGGAAAACTTCTACAAGATGTTCTATAGATGGCACCTAGACCCGAAAAAAATATCACTCATTTACCCAGGCTCCCAGCCCAAATGCTGCAGGTGTGGGGACGGGGAAGCTACCTACTTCCACATATGGTGGACATGCAGAAAAATCAAAGCATTCTGGAGGAAGATATGGTGGACACTTCAAACCATTTTTAAAAAGCGTATAGAATTTCTACCTCAGGCTTTTTTGTTAGGGATTACAAAGGACATCACTACCTCAGAGACAAATTTATTTTTGAACTTAATTACAGCAGCAAGATTGTTGGTGGGACAGTACTGGAAGAATCCGGAAATACCGCCTATTGAAGAATGGACTGTGAAAGTAACAAATTTGGCGGAAATGGCAAAAATATCAGCATACTTGAAAAATCGCTCCAAAGAACAATGTGTGACGGACTGGAAACAGTGGATAGACTATATCCAAGAGAGACACCAATCAAACAGAATGCAGCTGGCGTTTAGCTAGGGCTCGATGGGAGGAGGGAACAAGGGTTAACAAATCAAATGTTTACAAGAACTAACCCCCAATGTTGAATGTATATGTTCTATAACTAATGCCTCTTAACATAACCTTATGACTAATGTTGTTTGCTTTAATATTGTTAAAGCGGACTGAATCTCTACCTCAGGATATGAAACTTTTACCTCAGGATCTCTGGTTAGGGACTATAAAAGATTGCACTAGTAATGGGATGAAGTCAATTCAGAAGCGCAAACGCACAATATGCGATAGACTAGAAACAGTAGATAGACCATATATAAGAGAAACACCAACCAAACAAAATGTATTTGGAGTATACTTGAAGATGTAAGGGAGGAGGGAAGAACGTTTACTAAAACAGATGTTTACAAAGATTAATACCTAATGTTGTATGCTATGTTCTAGGAGGATTGCTTAGCAATAAGATCTTATGTTTAATGTTGATCACATTAATATTGAAACAGATAGGAGAAACACCAATCAAATAAAATGTAACAGGAGTATAGTTGAGGCTAGACGCGAGGAGGGGGGGAAAGGATTACTAATTCAGACGTTTTCAAAGACTAATACTTAGTATTGTATACCAGGTGTCATGATGATTGCTGCATAATATGTTTTTATGTCCAATGTCGATTGTTTTAATAAAAGAATTTTTATAATTAAAAAAAAAGATATGAACAATACATTATAAAATAAAGTTCAGAGGTATTTATGCAATACAAATGAGAAATTGTTAATACTACAATGTTTAGATAAATAAATTTATTAGACAAATTAAAACTTAAATATAAGAAGAAAAAAGTTTATAGCAATCTTAAATATAATTTTAAATGTTAAAACAAAAAAAGGAGCTGCTTGGAAAAATAGGTAAGTATTTCATTTCTAACATCCCTCTTTTTATACTTTGACTGATTTGAAGTATTTATAAACATGTAGACCTCCTTAGAACCCAGACAGTGCTTGTATTTGTCTTGTGGCATGATATATTGTGTACTGAAAATGGAAAGCATTCTTGCTTGAATTTGGTTAAAGTTCTGTTGTGGATATATGCCATTAGTTTTGTCACTGCTGTGTGTGCTCCAAGTTTAAATTCCTAATCAGATATCATTAGTGTTGTATTTTTCTTTCAATGTTGGACAAGTTAATTCTTACATCCATAAGCAAGTATCTCAGTAAATTATATTTCTTGTCAATATATTCTGAAATTATACCTATTAAAAACTGTGATTTCATTTCAAATGTAATTTCTAAAATTCTATGGATGGTACTACTTACTTCTGAGAGGGTTTTTTTTTACATCTACAACATTTGTTAAAATATGCCTTCTGATTCATGGTATTATGCTTCAATTAACACATACTGTGAATTGTACTTGGGTTGTTTGAACTTACATTTATTCTGGACTATAATACCACTATTACTATATATACTTATTAAAAACACACATTAAAATATTTCAATGCAGTTTACAATCAAGTATATGTCATGCAAATCAAGTTCGAAGATGAATTCTAAGTCAGAATCTAGTTTCAATTTCTTTTTTCTTTTTGTCTGGACAAAATACATTTGATCTAAAGCAGCGGTTCTCAACCTTTTTCAGGCCGTGACCCCGACCTGCGCCGCACATGTGCGGCGTGACCCTGGCCTGCATCGCGCATGTGCGGCGCGACAGCCTGCATTGCACATGTGTGGCGACCTGCACCGCGCATGCGCGGCGACCTGCATCGCGCATGCGCGGCGCGACGACCTGCATTGCGCATGCGTGGTGCTACCTTGCGCATGCGCGGTGCTACCTCGTGCATGCACGGTGCTGCCCCCTGCACCGCCCGAGGCGTAGGCCGCCGCCCGTTTGGGGCGGCGGCAGGTAGGCCCTAGGTGCTCCTGGGCGGCTGTGGCGGTGATGGTGAAGGGCGACCACGGGCTGGGCCACCAGCTGGCCCAGCCCAAGGGAGGTAAGCCACCCGCCGGGCCCCACGCGCACCAAAAACTCTCCCTGCGCCTGCTGCTGCCCCGCTAGCCTTGCCTTCGCTGCTGCCAGTTTTAGCAGTTCTCAGCAGCGAGGGGTGGAAAGTTCCAGACAGCTCGCCTTCGCTGCAGACAACTTGCAGCACCGTTTGCAGACTGGGACTTTTGGCGGGCTCAGCAGGGCGGAGACAGCCTGGACAATTCCTATTGGCTTTTGAAAGCCAATAGAATTAGACTCTATTCAAGAGAGTCTATTCTATTGGCTTTCAAAAGCCAATAGAATAAGAGGGAGTAGCACAGCTAAGGAAAAGGGGGAAAAATGGCGTAGCACAGCTAAGGAAAAGGGGAAAAATGGCGGACTGCGTTGTTTGGCGACCCCTGTGAAATGGTCGTTCAACCCCAAATGGAGTCGCGACCCACAGGTTGAGAACCGCTGATCTAAAGTCAACATTCTTGTATCAAAATATTTATCATATTCTGATCAAAAACGAATTGTTTTTTCTTTCCATGAATTCTTTCCATGAATCATACATAACTTTGACTATATTCCAATGACATCTAAATCATCTCCCATGCAATTGTTCTTGGTTAACTTTCTGCAGATTTTTTGAGGTTATACTTACTTCTTAGACTTTTACCCATCTTGTATTTGAGCCAAGGAAAGCAACCATTTGCTGCATAATAAATGATGGCGTCCAGTTTCCCAGGCACAATAGTTCAGAGAGCAAAAAATCCAAAGACAGGTATGAAGGAGGCAAGTACATGAAAGAAGGCTTCAGGAAATAGTGGCCTTTTTGTCTTGGAGGTTTGGATAGAGAAGAAGAAATCATACCAAAGAAATGTCTATCAGTACTTTTTCAGTAATTAAAAAGAGCTTGAAAAGATTTTTCTTATTTTCTCCCTGTCTTAATATACTAAGTCTCTCCTTCTCCTAATGCCTCACTGTAATTCTGGCTATAAGGTCAGTCACAAGACATTACCCTATAGTGTTAATTTTTCTACTAATTACATTTTAATGAGCAATTTTATATGTGCTGCCATGGAAAAATTGCAATCTTAGTTGATGCCATGGGATGTGGACGCAGATAGAAATCTCAGAACAACATGTGCAGGAGTAACAAAGGAAATAAATGGTTCTTAATGGATCTATGTACATAATTAGACAGTGGCTACCTCTGGGTTTTGTCCTGGATCCAGAGCTCCACAAAGTTGTTATAGTTGACTTAGATAAGAAGATAAAGAGAGATTCATCAAATCTTCAGACAACACAATTCTGGGAGGGATTGCTAATACCTCAGAAGACAGGCTCAATTTCAAAGGGATCTTGGACATTAGGCCCTTCCCTACAAAATACTGTTCAGTGATGAAAAGTGTCAGATTTTGCATTTTGCGCAATACAAGATAGGTGGTACCTAGTTTAACAGTAGTATTTCTAGGCAGGAATTTTGTAGGCCATAAATTAAGTATGAGTCAGCATAGAGATGTCTTAGTCTGCATGAAAAGCATAATGTTGAAATCAAGGGAAATGATATTTCCACTATATGCAGTGACCGTTATACCACACTTGGAATACCTGTCCAAACACTGTCCAGTTTTGGTCACCACAATACAAAAAGGATGCTGAGGTGCAAAGAGCAACCAAAACAATAAACTGTTTAGAGAAAAAAAATCTTACAAAAAACAGTTAAAGAATTGGGCATGTTCAGCCTAAAGAAGAGAAAGCCAAGGGGAGACAAAATAGATGTCTTCTAATACTTTAATGACTTTGGATTTATTCTCCACAAGCCTGCAGATAAGACAAAGCCAAATTGGTGGGAACTTTACAGACAGAAATCCAAACTCAAATAAGGAAGAATTTCCTGACCATGAGAGCCATCAAACAATGGAACATCTTGCCTCCTGAAGTTGTATTAATCCATCACTGGATGTTTTCAAGCAAAGGTTTGATTGTTACTGATCCGAGGATTCCTACTGTGGGCAAAGAACTGGAAAAGAAAGTCTGAAAAGTACCTACCAACTCTATATGTTCTGTGGTTGTCCCAGATTTTTTAAATGAGCACTATCAAGAAGGATGATTTGGTAAGATATCTCTTCCTATTTGCTCTTGCAAGTTGAAATAACAAAATTTCCAATTATATTATTATTTTCCTCTTTTGTCATAGCAGGCACCCAATACACACTAGACACTTAATTGTCACTAATATCATGTAACTTTCCTTTTCTTATGCCTGAACTAAGCAACTCTGGGAGTGGACAGAAAGAGAGGTTGAGGAGCTATAAAGCTTGCCTAACAAAAGCAACCTCTTTGGGAGTCATGTCCATCTACATTGTCACAGTCCACATTTACCACACTGCTCTGAGAATCTCAGATGCTATTGTTATGGAGTCCATTTGAATAAATGTTTCTTAAGTGTAAGCATCCTGGCATATTTACCTAGTGTCCACCTTTTTTAGTATCTGACCTATAACTGCACAAGCTGGCAACACAGTAATTATTGTTCTATGGCAATGTGGAGTATCTCAAGCCAATTTTAAAAGAAAAAACACTAACACCAAAATAATGTATCTCTTGTTCTTATTTTTTTTATAAAATTTGTTTGACATTTTTAATCTATACTAAACTGATTGACCATAAAATATTTGCATTTTTTCCAGTTAGTCATGTGATATCTATATGGCAAAACTTTAAGGTTGAACAAATGACAGGATTCAGAAAGTGACATCTGGGAAATTTTATACCACAAACAATTCAACTCCATATCTGCTCTTTCACAAAGCACCAACCCACTATTGCTGTCAGCACAAATCCTGGCCTTTCATCTTTACACCTATGTAAATTAAATGATTTATCTCACAATGCACATTTGATTACCCCCTTGCCTCCTACCCAAAGAACCTAGGAATTTAAGGAAAAATGCTAATGATGGTAAACTAATAGCTTCAGATAAACTGTAACTAAAACAGAAATACCTTGACTCAATTTCAAAACGATGATAGCATGATAGCAGTTTGAGTACTGACCCAAGACTAATGCAAAAACTAGTAGAAATGACCTCTAAAAGGGATCACTTACCAGTTAGAAAATCTGGATCAGGGGTAGGTTCAGATAGCTCCTCTTGGCACTGATTCTCTAGTGGACCAGTGGCCAACATTAGTCCATCTGGCAGCTGTTGCTCTAAGCCACGAGCGAAGTTATTCATCCTGAAAAGTGCCAAATGAGAAGTTCAAAGCAAAATCCTAGCAAATCTATGTATAGCTGTTTCCTAAACTAAATTCCTTGTACAATTTATACAATACTATAAACACCTTCAAAGGCTTTCAAGGTTCTGAACTTTTTCTTCAAAATGTATTTGTGAAAAGCAGACTTTTCAGTGCAATTTGAAACCAGATGAAATTATGACAATAGATTGAGTATTTCATCCATCTCTAGATGTTGAAATATGCAGGCTCACAGATCTCATTAAAATCTATAATCAATGTATCAAAGTAAGTAGAAATAAAGAGTATCATGAAAACATTTTATTACAATTGTTCCTTTTATTTTTTTCCTTTTTTGAAAGTGTGTTCTTCAAAATTATTAAAAATTGTTTTAAAATCCTGCATTTTAGGTCTACATACAGTGTCATCAATATCAAAGTATTCCTCATGACCATTAACTGTAATGCTGCCAGTGGAGCCCTTCTATGGGCTCCATTTTTGTCCTCCAGCTCTTACAAATTGAAGAACTGTGTGAATGCAGAACCAGCATGTGCAGAGCTTTTCTTCAAAGAAAGAAAGAAAGAAAGAAAGAAAGAAAAGAGTAAGGCGTATTGAAATTTCTTTTACTCCATTAGGAAACTTCACACACAGAGAGAAAAAAGGGCCCTTCACATGTCTTAATTTTTGACTTAATAGGTAAATGAGGATGTGCCAATCACCTGTAAGAAACATCATTAAATCAGAACTCTTATTTCTCCAGAACTTCGTCATCTATCAAATTTATTATGATAAATTTGTGATAAAAAGACAACCAGTGTTTTTCAATAGAAAATCAAAAGGTAATGGAATTGCATGGGTAAATATAAAAGAGACTTCAAGGAATATTTCTTCTAATCCAATTAAAACTCCTTTATTACACACCTGTCCAAGACATAATCTTTTAAAACATGCAATTGTTTCATGGATAATATGTTCTCTTGGTGGACAGCATAATTGCAGAGGGCTCTGCATGAATACTAATATCTTCAGGAATTGGGTGAGTAGTGCTAGAGAAAGGTCCTTCAACAGAAGTCATCCATCCCTGAAAGAAATGCACTTGGGGTAAAATCCCAAGTCTTACTACAGGCAAATGAGGAAACCTGGGAAAATTTAATTTGCAATTTGCTTTGTGCAGAGCTTTGTTTTGCTTAAGGTATGATGTAAAAGCACTATGGATAACCCAGTACAGATAATACAGATAACAGGACTTGGAATCCCACAGAACAGCAAGCTTTGTTTCCTAATATAATCATCACCTGAATGTCCCCTTCAGCACTTGCCCAGGTGCCAACTCACGAGTTTGATTGTTGTAACCATAGAACATTTCCCCAAAGAGAGTTTGATTCATGGGCAGCTCTCGGCTTTCTTCACAGTTAGCACCCCCTGGACAGGACTCCGAAATTAACTGACAAGATCGGCCGTCCATATCTAGCTTGTAATCTTCAATGCATCTGCCAATGAATACAAGAAAAACTATTTAAATGTTTTACAAGATTTCTAAAGAGAAGTATCTTTTGTGTTCAAGGAAGAACGTATAGCAAATATGGTCACATGGGTGAAAAACACAGTTCCTCTTACAAATCTGTAAAATTGTGTGAGATTAATGGTTTAGGTCTGATTCCGTGGTGTTTCATATTTCTGACCTTCAGCAAAACTTTTCCATGCATGACTTTTGTGCCAAGTAATGCCTAATGCTGGAGTATTTCATAAAATGCCCTACCAATTTACATGGGGACAAAAAGTACCATACTGACATTGGTATGTGGAATTCAAATGAAGAAATTCTCTCAGTTCATTGAAAAATGGTCAGAACAAAATAGGTGAATAACAAAACAACAGTTGAGTGAGATGAGCAAAATCTGTTAATCCCTAATTGTAGAAATGTCTACTGAAGAAATGACTAAATCTAGAATGAGAACTGCAACTCAGCAACAATTGGAGGCAACAGGTTTCCTATTTTTTCATGACCATGCAATGTCTCAACCTCTGGTTGCTAAAGACAATTCTTTAATCTGTTATCTAGAATCCTGTCACTAAGAGTTTCTTTCACCGCAACAAAATATACTATCATAGGATTCAACAAAAGATGTTAAATATTAGTGGTATGCAGTACTTTAGTTTTCATTCCAAAAATATATTTCAGAACATGTAAAGTTATGATTAGAACACCTGTGTGCAACTCTTTAAAACAGCTGTATCTTAGGATCATACAGCAGCTGCAGAGATAGCTGTGTGAGCTTGAGAACCAACAAAATTATTGTACATGGTTACAGATGGGTGCTACATTCATACTCTCATGGCCTTCAAGGAATTGAATCTAAATGCTGTGAATTGTTAGCTTTCCAGGAAAAAAGGATGAAAGGGTTCATACACAAGTATTACAAACACATGTACCATGCTATATAATTATTGCTGCACTCAAGGGAGTGAATATGAAATGTATAAAACAGTTTAAAGACAACCATTGTCATATATTCATTGGTATGGGCTACATTTGGCAGGTTTCTTCAGGAAGGAACACTTATTATTTAAATACCCCATTACATAACAAAAAGCAATAGTTAGACATCATTTAAATAGTAACGAGCATCCATAGGGAATGGTAAAAAAAGTCAAGATGGAAGTCACAACAGTGTAATTAAAGCTATGCCTGAAATCCACAACTTTAATTGCACTATCACAGCTGCCACCTTAACTTTTTTCTACCAACAATCTTGCATATTAAAATTATTATTATATGGAATAGTCAGGAATTCATTATTTTGAAATGAGTTTGAGTATCCTATCTGCCTGTCTGTATATAGTTTGGAGTAAGGTCCAACCCTAGAGGATACTAGAAACTTTTCTGGAACTCACCCACAAAACATAAGTATATTGTACAAGGAAGGGTCTTCTGGTAATGGCATCATATGTTGTAGACAGAGTTGCTCGCAACCACCATTGAACCCATCTGAACAGTCCACTCCTATGTGGCGATCGTAGCAGCCTGTGCCGTCTTTCATGGGGCTGAGGCTGGGGGGACACTAGCAGAGGAGGAAAAATAGCATCACGAACCAGGTGAGCATAGATTTTATGCAGAGTGATTGTTTTGCACTGCACAGTCACAAGAGGGTTCATTACGCCCAACAGAAACATCACATGTTATAATTGTACAATATTCCTTGTTCCACATACTCCGTTCATGCAGTGAGGAGAAAAACTGAATTAGTGGTATTGTTTCATCTTATCATTAGCACTGAGATTTGTGGTAGCTTCTTGCAAGTTTTCTAGTCAATTTCTGCTAAGTAATTCTACAGTATCATTCACACTTTGATCTTACAATCTGTGTTGTAGTTCCTTCCTGTTGCAAAATTTCTTCATTTTCATCTTTACAGTTTCTGCAACCATTGTTTTTTCACATATGAGACAACTGAGTATCTTGTGCATGTTCTCTCTCTCCCCGTCTTATTACTGTATTTTTCACCTTAATCTTTTCTCTATTTGGGGGGGGGAGTATTGTTCCTGTCTTTAATTTTAAATCTGGATGCTGCCTTTTCTTTGGCCTACAGCAGGCATGTCAAACTTGTGACGTCACATGACGTCGCGCAATGTATCGGGCCGGTTTTGCTATTGCCAGCAATGGGATGGGTGCGGTTTCCACGTGACGCATCCGGCCCATGGGCCGGCAGTTTGACACCCCTGGCCTAGAGACTTGTTTTTCTGTTTCACTTTCAGCGAGAAAGGGCAGAAAGGAGAAAGGACTTCTATATTTAATGGGTCAGGACTGTGCTCTTCTCTCCCATAGTCTAATCTCTTTCTCATACTATATGGTGCTAAAAGTATTCAGGTTATATTGTGGGTTTCTTGTACCTAATTTCTATATGTTAAAAGGCTCAGGGCAGCATCTTCCAGTACAAAAGTGTATAACCTCAAATACGTATCAACACCAACCAGGGTGACTAACAGTCAGAGCCAGCACTGTATTCCCTCCAGTCATGTTCAAGAGGAACTATGCAGAGAACTATGAACTAGGTGCTGCCTCAGGCTACCTTAGAAAACAGCCACACTCTGGTTTGAAATAAATGAAATAAATGAGATCCAGAGGCTCCCATTAACTAGGAACTACTTTTTCAACTTGTTTTAGTTTTGAAATTGCCGAACCCATAAACAAGTCCAACTGAAGTGAATTAAAGGGCTATAAAGCTGACTGATAATACCATCAATAAGGTTTTGCTTTCAAGTGGGACATTTTGTAGGATAAAGTAGGAAGAGCTGCAGGCTGTTTTTCCCCTCCCCTTTCTTCTGCTTTGGCACATGTGGATTAAACAGAGGATTTCCATCTGAAATGTTTTTCCCCTCGTGGTCCTGGTGATGAAGCTCACACAACAAGACACAGGTTGCTCGATGACATTAATTCTGCAATTTCTAGAACAAACGGTCCCCTGTAGGCTCACTAGACTCTCATTCTGCCCCTTGTTGCTCCTCCTCCATCCATGCCAGCTGGAACGGCTACGCACAGGAGAATTCTAAATGTTTGCATAATGCCAGCAGTCAATGAGAAGACCCAGATGTTTGGGGTGATGGCAAACAAGCAAATGAGGAGTCTAGGAATCCTGCCCTGCACCCATCCTCATCAGAGTGACTTCCCATCTGGCTGACAGGATGTGCTTCAAAGTTAGGAGTGGACAAAAGACACCTGAGTATATGTGTGTTTTCTACTGATGAATTGATTTCTTTGCAACTCATGCCTTACACAAGGGCTTAGAAAACTACAGAAACAAAAATAATCTTTTTATAGGAATGCTTTTGCACGACTCCCTATTAAGTGATATAGGTCTTTGGCAGGAGAATTTGCAAGTGAATTGCAAACTCAGCTAGTACAGGTAAAAATATAAAATCCGCACCTTAATGTGATGTTGTCTCAGCTTCCCCGTGTGCCAGACACAAATTCATGTGTTAACTATACTATAGTTGCAACAGTATTACAGGGGTGAACTTGCTGGGAGAGATTGGTGGCTTTGTTTTGTCTGGTAGTTTATTCCTTATAGCAATGTTTCTTAACAGTGGCAGCTTTAAAATGTGTGAACTTCTATTCATGCTGGCTGGGGATTTCTGGGAGTTGAAGTTCATACATCTTAAAGTTGCCAAGATTGAGAAACATATACCACCACAATTTATTCCACACTAAAATTCAGAAAGACCATCTCCTGGGCCCCTTTTAGGAAAATTTCATCAGCACTTGACAAGCTCTCCTTGTACTGTTGTTAGACTATGCTTGTTTGGCTTGCCTTCGCAATTTGTTTCATATAAACCCAAATGGACTTTTACAATTCAGTGCTTATGGAATTACTTTCTTACAGAAAAGATAGCTGGATTCTCCTTCCCTTTCAGCTCCCTTTAGTTACCTTTTCAATTTGAGAGCCAGTCTAATCTAGTGGTTATGATGTAGAATTAGGACTCGTGATGCAAATTCAGGCCAGTCCTTAGACTTGGAGGCAGACTGGGGGGCTTGGGGGCAGTCAGGGTTATTTTTATGGGGCAAAAAGAAATGAGTACTGTGTGTGTATGCATGTTTGCTTATAAATATATTTGCATTTGTACAAGTATGTTTGTATATACACGTGCTTAAACAAGCAAACTGCCTTGAGCATAGTGTAACAAATTAAAACTGAATTAATATCCTTCCATGTTGATTTAGTGTTTAACTCAGGTCAAACAATATTGTAAGTCATCAGCAGAAAATTCCAAGAAGGGCAATTTTCTGCATCCTTTTCAAGTCCCACCATACTACAATATCCCAACCTCTTTCTGTTTTGGGATTTGTAGCCCAATGCATCTGAAGGAAAGCAGGTTGGGGAAAGCTGCAATATGTATCCTTATTTTATCACATTTCTTTCCTTCCCATATGCTAATTCTGAGGAGAAATAGAAATATCCTGTGAAAATTTTAGCTTTTGTCACACAGTCACATTTATATAGATCTCTACTTTCTAAAAGACGCTCCTGGGGAGGAAAGCTATGGCAAATCTAGACATCATACTAAAAAGCAGAGACATCACCCTGCCAACAAAAGTGCGTATAGTCAAGGCCATAGATTTCCCAGTTACAATATATGGATGTGAAAGTTGGACCATAAGGCTGAGCGACAAAGAATTGAGGCCTTTGAACTATGGTGCTGGAGAAGACTCCTGCGAGTCCCTTGGACTGCAAGGCATTCAAACCGGTCAGTCCTAGAAGAGATCAACCCTGATTGCTCTTTAGAAGGCCAGATCCTGAAGTTGAAATTCAAATACTTTGGCCACCTAATGAGAAGGAAGGACTCCCTGGAGAAGAGCCTAATGCTGGGAAACATTGAGGGCAATAAAAGAAAGGGATGACAGAGAATGAGGATGGAGTCACTGAAGCAATAGGCGTGAACTTAAATGGACTCCAGAAGATGGTACAGGACAGGAAGACTGGAGGAACGTTGTCCATGGGGTCGCGATGGGTCGGACACAACTTCGCAATTAACAACAACTACTACTTTCTCCCAAATTTAGTAAGTACAGGATATTGTAAAACCTTGTGTCTTATAGAAGCATCATTCATATTTCATCTCCAATAAAATGCTATCCTAGGCCATGGGTAGGCAACCTTGGCTCTTTTATGACTCGTGGACTTCAACTTCCAGAATTCCTGAGCCAGCCATGCTGGCTTAGGAATTCTGGGTGTTGAAGTCCACGAGTCATAAAAGAACCAAGCTTGCCTACCCCTGGCCTAGGCAATCCTTTTCTATACAGATGTTATGGAGTGCAATAAATTCTGTATGTTATGTTTTGTTGTACAAGTCATAGGTTAAGATTTGTTGA
The DNA here is from genome assembly GCA_034064705.1 of Bothrops alternatus. Lineage (NCBI taxonomy): Eukaryota > Metazoa > Chordata > Lepidosauria > Squamata > Viperidae > Bothrops > Bothrops alternatus. The sequence goes on along the minus strand of JARGCV010000145.1, from coordinate 2,543,046 downwards.
CATTCTAGGTATAGAAGTTAAGACACTCCCATTTTTCTAGGCAATGTAAAAACTTTATTCTTTATTCTACTCATCTCTAATCATTTGCCTATCAAATTAAATTGTCAATACCAAATATCTAGAAGAACTACCGTATTTTCTGGCGCATAAAACGACTTTCTAAACCATGAAAATCTTCTCAAAAGTCGGGGGTAGTTTTATACGCCCAGCTGTCTTATACGCCGGAAAATACGGTATTTTCAACTCCCAGAATTGGTATTTTCCAGTGTATAAGACGATTGGGCGTATAAGATGACCCCCGACTTTTGAGAATATTTTCATGGTTTAGAATCTAAACCATGAAAATCTTCTCAAAAGTCGTGGGTCGTCTTATATGCCCAGTCATCTTATACGCCTGAAAATACGGTAATAGTACCTTTTTTAATTTTAAAAGTTTTAATAACTTGTTCTAATGTCTTGGGTATTTCAGAAATTGAAAATGCTACTGGTCTAAATAATGTTAACAGATATTGTAGCTGTAAATATTTCCACTGAATTATGTCTGATCGATAGTATTTCTCTCTTAGCAGAGCGTAGGTTAAAAATTCATCTTCGTCATCAATTGATACAAAGTCAATATCCCCATTTTTATCCAAATTTTCCTTATCACCATTTCCACCCAATTTGCAATGTTTGATTTCTTCATAAAATCAATTTAGCATGGAAAAAAAGATTCAATCTTTTTTCAGATATTACATTCCATAGGTAGACCTCGACTTACAACCACAATTGATATCAGAATTTCTGGTGCTAAGCAAGGTAGTTGTTGAGTGACTTTAATTTTACAAACTTTTTTGCCGTGGTTGTTAAGCGAATGACTGAAGTTGTTGAGTGAACCATGTGGTTGTTAAACGAATCTGGCTTCCCCCATTGACTTTGCATGTTGGAAGTCAGCTGGGAAGGTCTCAAGTGGTGATCACATGACCGATCTCTCTCTCTCTCTCTCCCTCCCCCACCCACCCACCTATCTATCTATCTATCTATCTATCTATCTATCTATCTATCTATCTATCTATCTATCTATCTATCTATCTATCATCTTCAATTAAATACCTATTACACGGAATTTGACAGTTACACAATATAATGGATTCTCCATGCATTTATTTTAGCTATAAGTGTGATATTGCAACATTCAAAAGGTAAATGGAGTGAAGACCTGATTACATAGATTTTGTATGACTAAATATTTATGAAATAGGAGACTTGTTTATACAAAGTACAGTAGGTTAAAAAAACACAATAATTATATAAGTATATTAGAAATACAACACAGACACACGCACACACTTGAGTGTGTGTGTGTAACTTACTGTTTTAACAACAAATACCTTTTGATATTTTTGTATTTTCCCTTATTTTTAAGCACTTGTTATGTATTTTTATAACATATGCATTTGTGTGTTTTGTTCGTCTTTTTTCTTTTTCTGTTATTATTTTAAAAGCAATAAAAATATTATTGGGATAAAAACTTGTTGACATGGTTCTCTCCAATGGCTGCACCTGGGGTTGAAACAGCCGCAGGGTCTGCCTGTTTTATCTCATTGCACCACACAAACATTGAAACTCAAGAGAACAGGATTTAAGATTTGCAGATATAACACGTTGGCTGTACAAGACCATGATTTCTATATCAGATGTATTATTTATATGTCTTGTCACATCTTCCATGAATATTTCTACCTCACAAAGAGGCACAGTGGAAATTATAATTATAGATTAGCACTGGGATGGACAAGTCTGCCAGTTCTGCCTTCTTTCTATAAGTAATTTTCTTTTCTTTTTCTTTTTTTAAAATTCAGTTTCAAGATCTTTCTATAGGATAAATTCAGGCTTCTCAAAGGAAATTCTGCTTGGTATTATCTATATTGACTGGCTTAAATCTTCAAGCTTCCAAACTTAAGGCCATGTTCTTGTTCTCTCTAAAGATACCCAAGATTAAACTATGGGGCTCCTGAATATAAAGAACTGGAGGTAAGCCCATTACCTTCAAGAAAAATGGATGAATAAAACATTCTGGAGTTTCAGACCAATAGGTAAAATATGAACACACACACACACACACACACACACACACACACACACACACACACACACACACACATCTCACAGGTACAGGGAGGTGTTTGTGAAAGGTACACATGTTTAAATGCACATGAATGATTATATCGTAGCATAAAACAATAGTTCACTTTCCAGTTCTCTAAATTTAGAGAGGCTATGATTTATTTGTTTTTACCCAAAACAAAACAAAAAAACCCTGCTCTTGTTGGGAAAAGTTTCCAAAACATTTTCATACAATTAAAGGGGTGAGAAATTGCAAGCGAGCAAAGGCATTCCACCATTAAGCCAACACACAATAATGCTTGCAAAATGCATTCAATCTATGTTTAAATGGAAAATGAAATACAGCTAAATTATATGCAAAAATATGCCGAACTATGAGACTGCAAAATTTCCCAAACTCAATTCTGCACATATACATCCATTTTAAAAATTCATCTTCAGACAGCAACAAAGATCATGGAATTGCTTTACAAGATTTGGCCACAATAGCAACATGTATTATTACTTCACGGATTTAAGGAACAGAAAGTAACACCAATAGGTTTTCAGAAATGTATCACTCTGATATATCCCTAATATTAATTCATTGTTTAAAATGGATATACATTTGATTAAAACCCTGTTACTGACTAAAACGATTATATATTATCAGCTTAGATTGTGTACTTGTCTATTATATATCTGCATTATGAAGCAAGCTATAATGTTAAGAATGTTTTATGCATGAATATATGAAATATGTTATTAAATGTTGTAATTGTGCGTGTTGTCTGACTTGAGTGCTACAGAGAAGGGATTTCTATGCACAGATTCCTCCTCTTTTTAATCCATACTTCTGCTGCTGTCAGCACAGATTCTCTCAGCAGCTATTTTAGAGGTAGCTGTGTAAAAATATTTCCATTTGCTGATCCCTCCACTAATTCTTTTACACATCCATCTTTGGCACAATGCCTCTCCCAGCACAAAAGCAGGTGAAAAGGGAGAATGTCAGCACTAAGACACATTCAGCAGCTTCACAGCCAGAGTATGAAACAGATGGATTGCTTTCCACCTATTTCTCATGACAGCCCTGGTGCAAAGGGGGGCAGGAAGATGTGCTGTGAGTCAATGAGATACAGTGCAGAGGTGGATGAAGGGAACATCTGCCACAAAGCACTTAGCATGTATTTCCTCGTAAGAAATGAAATTGGCAGATGCACAAAGACAGCAGGCAAGGAAGGAGTACACTCTAGAGAAAAAATTAATTTCTTGATTCAGTCCCCATGTTACTGCTTAGTAGGAGAACGTCAGAGCCAAAACTTGAGGAAACCCATGACATATTCTGATCCACAATCCTTTAATGACATTCTGCATAAGCACAGATACTTTCTTGTTCCCATAAGAAGCAATCTCAGCTAATATAACATGTAGAATTTCTAAAGGTTAGATTAAAAGAGGCCCATCCTATCCTAGCACAACCTTCCTTTCATAGTTCAATGCAATGATCCATGAAGCTTCCTTTCCTTTCCTTGTCCATACACTGCCTTACACGCTATTTTTCATGTTTTGTAGGTTCTCAGTTTTCTTTTCTTGAGGATTTCATAAGCTCCATCCAATTAAGACTTTCTCAGTCTCCCCATTCCTTTTGACTTATTCACACTTCCTTCAAATATTAGCCATGCAATCTGATCTTCATTCTTCTCCCTATATAATCAAACTACCTCAGCAAACCTTCACTTCTATATTCAACCAAAATTCATTTATGGTTCATTCATTCTTGACTCTAATATAAGTACCTTCTTGTAGCTGGTCGAAATGTCTGCTGTGTGCCTCACTGGTAGTTTCACTTCATCAGTCTTAGCTACCTTCCCTTTCTTAATTACCATCCATCCACACTTCTCCAGCCCAAATGTCTCACTATAGATCAGGTATGTCAATGAGCTGATGTCTTGATTATTCTTAGCTATACAGTTCGATATCTTCCATGTAGAGGAGGTGGCTCATGATAGTTATACTCTTAAACCTTTATCCATATCCAGTTCTTGTGATTATTTGGTTGAGAGGGTTCAAGCCTATGCAAAATGGCAATGGGGGCTTGTCTAGAGAGATTTTCAGTCATCCAGGTCATAGTTATCCCAAAGATGCTTTTTCACGAGGCAACTGGGCTTTCTTGTTTTTCTTTGAAGACATTTTGCTTCTCATCCAAGAAGCGTCTTGAGCTCTGAAGCTTCTTCAGGACTCTTAATTCTAAATGCATTATCTTGGTGTATGTTGCGTTTGATGGTCACTTGCGTGAACTGTTTTGAGCTGACTTCTAGTGTTGTCTTCCATATCCCATTATATTCTTGAGGAAGGTCCTCTGTGCTCTGTTGACTTTGTATAGAGCCAGACATGATAGATCTACATGTGTGGCACTGAGTCATAGGCTGTGCTTAGTCAAGCCAGGCTGTGGTCAGGCCAATTGCTGTATTTATGAACAACTCATGTTTTGAATCTCTTCTGTTGTTCCTAATGTGTGAGCTTGATGGCTATGATGACCGAGAGGACCTTTCATGTTGTAGGTAGGTAGGTTGTTGGTTGGTAATTGAACAGTGCTGTTCCCTTCTTTCTTTCATGGTTTTTCATGATCAGCACTGTCGTTTCTTATGTCAGTCTGGGTGTGAGTCTGCTGTTAGCAGCTGGTTCATCTGTACTGCTAGACATTCATTCATGGCTATTAGTTTCTTTAGCCACTAGGTATGAATTATGTCTGGGCCAAGTGCTGTCCAGCTCTTCATATTCTTGACCCACTGTTGGATGTCTGCTACTGGGAGGGTGCTTGGTTCATATTTTGGGAGATTGTTGTGGTGTGCTCTCAGATCCTGCAACCAATGGTGTTTATATGTCTTCTCTGTCTCCCATATATTTTTCCAATACTGTTCAATTCCACATTCATGCAAAACTAAAAAATAGGCAAATTCACTTTACTATACACTTTCTTCAAATCAATAAATATTAATTATATTTTTCTAAGATTCATATGTTTCTCAATAATTGTTGAAGAGCAACAAGCTGATCTGCATACCGCTTGCTCAGCATCAAGCTGGAAAGCATTTCCCATACGTATTTTCTTCCCCAATATTATTAATTAAATCAAAATTCTGCCAAACATATTCCCAGGTACATGTAGCAAACTAACTCACCTGTAGTTTTTGCATTTACTCTTGCTATTTAAAAGGAAACAATAATTGCATTCTCACAATGGTCAGGCACAGTTGCAGGCTTCACACAATATTAATATTAAACAAGCTAGATAACGAATCTGTGTCAAAATTACACCCATATTTTAATGTTTTGCTGTTATATCTGCCGTTTTACCAATTCTTCAATCATTCTTATACCATTTCCTTTATATCATTTTTTTTTCTCACGGGCACTAGCATTTATAGCATTTGTTTCAATTCCACTGCTAAACATAACACAATTGTACCCATCCAAAACTCTACACTATTACTTCCAGAAATTCCTTTCTTCAGTTTTATACCAAATCACTTTTATTTTTTTTAATGCATTCAATTTACATAATCCTCGTACTGCAAACAGGATATTTTTTATGGATGGTAAACACTTGAATACATAGGTTAGCACCTAAAACACTATAAGAACATAAGAACATAAGAAGAGCCATGCTGAATCAGGCCAAAGCCCATCGAGTCCAGCATTCTGTGTCACACAGCGGCCCACCAATTGTACATGGGGATCTTGAGCAGAAAGAGAAGGCAAAACCCTCCCTTTCCCTTGACCCCCAACAAATGGTACTCAAGGGAATCCTGCCTGCCTCAACCAACATAGAGGCGGCACATGGACATCCGTTTTTTTGTTTTTTTTTATAAAAATTTTTTTTATTAAAACAATCAACATTGAACATAAAATCATAGTATGCATCAATCATCATAGCACCTGATATACAACACTAAGTGACATCCGTTTTAATAACCACCGATACACTTGGCATCCATGAATCTATCTAGCCACTTGGCATCCATGAATCTATCTAGCCCTGCCTTGAAGCTGTCAAGGCTGACAGCTGTCACGACCCCTTCTGGAAGTGAATTCCATAAATCAACGACCCTCTGGGTGAAGAAATATTTCCCTGATTTTACTTTAAATCAGTGTTTCTCAACCTTGACAATTTTAAGGCATGTGGACTTCAACTCCCAGAATTCCACAGCCAGCATTGCTGATCTTACACTTAAATCTTTAAAAATATAACAAATGCCTCAAATTTCCATTTCTACCATCAATCTGCAGCTACTCAATCCTATGGGTTTCGAGAACTGATAAACAAGATTGGATGATCTTGCCACAGTTACCCACCCCTGGCAAAATAAAGTAAGTAGAGCAGTATAGTGCTACCTTTATCCATTTCTGAGGTGACATGCCAATCAGACCAATATGATCCTCTGCTTATTAAAAGAAGGATATCCCAGAAAAAAACATATCTTCCCTCAATATTTTTCTCCCTCAATGATTGTGTGTGTGTTATGTATGTATTCTCCGTCATCATTATGAAATGGTACTGTTCAAGAGAAACTTTTTATCACCTTATCTTGTATATGGATATATTAAAATCTTAATAACCTAGATTTTGTTAGAAAGATATTTAGAAATATAAGCAGTGCAAAACAGTTCATGTTTCTGACCAAAGCTTCAGGTAATCTCCTACTGAATTTATTTTGCATATCTAATTTATCATACTTTATACAGGACACAAAATATTGTGGTAATTGTGATTCTGGGCAAAGGGTGATGAAGTAATAGAGCTATATAGGCCAGATGAGTAAATGGGTAGCAAAGGAAGCCTTTCACAAATCTTCCCCATTTCAAAATGTATTTCACTATTATAAGGCCTAGAGACATAACAACATAATGATCCTGCAATCAGCCTTCATACCAGGATCAATATAGTCTTGGGCATACACAATTTATAGAATTTTGGGAGCCTCCCACAGAAACATATAAAACCGAAAACAAAAAGAGTGAAGAACGAGTAGAAGGACCCTTCTGCCACTTGCTATCACCCTATAGTGCAGGAGTCTTCAAACTTAGCCCCTTTATGACTTGTGGACTTCAACTCCCAGCATGGCTGGCTGAGGAATTCTGGGAGTTGAAGTCCACAAGTCATAAAAGGGCCAAGTTTGAAGACCCCCACTGTAGTGTATTAGGCTCCACATATTAAAGGACAGAATTGCATGAAATGCTAGGTGGCCTGATGCAGAAAGGAGGATTACAGCAAGTTATGTTCTCACTTTCCTTTACTTTTACTTGCTATCCTTTTTACTATGCTATCCTAGCACGCAATAAAATCATATAAATTTCTATAAAGGGCAAAAAGAACATACTAGTAAAAAGCTTCTCCACCAGGGATTTTATTCTAGCACTAAAGAATCCATTATCCAAATCTGAATGATAAGGATTTGTAGACTACGCAATGGTAATCTATATATACCTCGCCTCTTTGATGGCAAATTGTCTTCAATCTGAATTGTACTTCATTTTGCATTCTGTAGTCTTCCTATCATTTTAAGGCCATGTAGTAGAACAAATAAATAAACTTTGATCTAAAGAGAAGCATCATACAAAGGACACTATCTCTGGAACTCCAGAATTTTTTTCTAATGGTTAAACAAAACTGTAACATATTATGCTAATAAAGAAACTCTCAAGTCACTTTACATTCATTTAAGAATCTCTTTGTAGATTAAAAACACATCTACTGAAAATGTGAAGTGCAAGCACACAAACAGATGTTTGCAATATTCTTATCATGCAAATACACACATTAGGATGTCAAGTATAAATGCTTCTTCCTGCCAGGTGCATAGAGAGCAACAAACTTAGTATGTTAATTATATAGCATGCAGCTTCCTTTCTAGGTTTTCTTTCCTCTAAAACTAAATTAATAGAAACCCCCCCCCCATTTTTTGAAGTGGAGGTGGTTGAGTGGGAACGGAACAATTTAGCAAAGTCACTGGAAAGAGAAGTATATTTCCTTTGTCCTATCTAGATCATGCTCTAGATCAGGGCCTAGAAACTTCCTTTGGAGCAGGGGGGAACAAGTGTATTCCTCCTCCAGGAATAATTTGTTAGACGTTGCAGAGAAATAATGGGGGGGGGGGGAGATTTGAATCAAGGAGTGATTTAAGGGCAACGTTGTTTATTTTTCTGTCATTACCATTCCCTCTTTTTCCTTTTTCTTTCCGACGCACTCAGTTTCCTCAATTTCATTTTTGATGTCTTTTTGACAGAGAGCTTTTGAAATTATGTTGATGGCCACATATATTTGGCCATAGGCTGGTACATATGCCCTTCATCCTGTAGGTTGTTCATCTCTGCTTAAAATGAATTGCAAAAAGGATGCAATATGCATGGTACAAACTTAATGTAAATGTAACTAGATTCTCAGCATAGCAAGCTTAGGTTTGCCCTGCATAATATGTAAGATAGCCTTAAATTCATTTTTACAAATTTAATAGAATGTAGAACAGTTACAGAACTTAATGTTCAAGACAAAGTGGGAGCATGGTATGTTATCTGCTGTCTTAAACAAGGCAAAGTGAGGATATCAGAACTACTTTAAATCCTGAGATCTTTGATTTGCCTGGGTAAGCTCTGTATGTTGCATGAGGATAACATATAGCCTGCAGAATTATAATGCTCTATATCAACAAGCTCAAATCCAAAGAACTCCATGTGTCAAGGAACTTTATTGTCTTTCTCATTTCTCCAAGAGATCCTTTCATAATTCCGTATCAAACGCATACGAACCATACATCCAGTGGAGTCCAATTTTCGATCTGCGATGCAGCGGAAATTCTTGCTGCAACCCCCATTATCCTTGGAACAGTCCCGAACTGGGCCAAAAGAATCTAGGAGAACCTCCAGGTTATCAAAGGAGGAAGAAGTCATCAGTTCCTCCCTGCAACATAATAAAACATATTTGCAATTATAGTAACAATTATACCTTAATAAGATTGTTGTTGTTGTTAATTGCGAAGTCATGTCTGACCCATCACGACCCCATGGACAACGTTCCTCCAGGCCTTCCTGTCCTCTACCATCTTCTGGAGTCCATTTAATAAGATAGAAAACAGTAATTCAGCACACCAGTGGTTCAAATATTACTGATGAGTGATATAAGCAGTAAAGAGCCTGAAGTTGATGAACTGTAATTCTTCCCATCTTTTACTACTCTTTTGAACAAGTGTGATGGGAATAAACCCCACAATAGGAGAGAGGCATAAAGTTCTTCATTATTTGACTGAAAAGCTTGCAATCTAAATTGTTACTGTAAAATAGAATGTGATAAAAGGCACAGAACATCCAAAAATAAGTGACAGAGATAACATGACATTAACAAGTTATTAATGATCACAATAATGCTTTATACAAAGAAATCTGAATATATACCAGATGACTTACAATACTGTGTTCCAACTTCAAATCTAATTGACTGATGAATGTTTCCTCATAGATTTTGCACATTTATTATTAGAAGTACACAGAAAGTACATTTGCTTCTTTAGTATACATATTTCTTTGACAGAAGAAATTTGACATTAAATGGTTCAGAATTTTCATAAACTTGCACTGTTTGAACTAATGCTTTCAGAGTACAGGTCCTGAGAATTATGGTAAAACTTGTATAAGTTTAGAGTGGAGCTTTATTGTGTTAAAGCTCTACGATTATCACCATACTCTGTCCAACTACTTTTTTTCTCTTTCTTCTTTTAGGCAATCATAAAATATCAGTCAATTCTTTTTGCAACTGATGCATATAGCACTGCAGAAAGTTTTCAGAGCCTGATGTAGTATCTGCAGGACTATCACCGAGATGGATGAGAAATTTGATTGATTCCCATTTGGATACAAGCTTGCCAATTCTGCTATTTCTGAAATAAATACATAGATGAAAATGGACTCTTGTGGAGAAATGCTTCTTTCTCTGAATTTAATGTCTTCCCTTCAAAATATAAATACAAAAGGTGCCTCCCTGCCTCGGTGACCTTTCCAGGCTTAAAACGGGCACCCGGATCCGCCTCCGGGCGGGTTTGTGCCCGGCTTCCCCTACGCTCTGTCCGTGGCGTTCTGTCGGCCCGGCTTCCCCTACGCTCTGTCCGTGGCGTTCTGTGTTTATATATATAAACACAAAAGGTATGTTTTCTAAGGTTTTCGCGGGTGTTTGTATGTAGGTCTTTGGTTCTTCGGGTTTTCTTCCACGTAGAATTTGCAGTGTCTTGGCGACGTTTTGACGAAGTCCCATTCGTCATCTTCAGGCTGGTGCTTTCGGCTTCGTGCTTCTAGGAGCAATGTGTGATCGTAGCTGTTTCTTCCTTTTAACTGCCAGTGTGGGTATGAACTGATTGGGTGGGAGCTTGGTTGTGCTCTGATTGGATGGGGGAGACAGTTTTTCGGCTGGCAAGAAATTTGGATTTGTAAATGTTTCGCAGTTGTGACTTGAGCCTGCTTAACAGCCCTAGTTGGGGGGCTGCAAGGCAAAAGAGATTGTAAAAAGTAGAACTGCAGTTTAGCAGTTAAAATGCCAAGGTGTAATCAATGTCTGAAAAACTTCCTGTATATACTCCCTTGACTCGGCTGGCAAAGAGGGGAGGAGAGCCTGTGGCTTGGTGGTTAAACAACTGCTTAGCATGTAAACTTAAGATTGAGAGTATCTTGGCGACATTTTGACGAGGTCCCACTCGTCATCTTCAGGCTGGGGTCTTCGGCTTCGTGCTTGTGCGAGCAAAGTGTGATCGGACCTGCCGTCTCTCTATATATATTGGTGGGTGTGTGTGGAGTGCTGGCTTAGTTGCTGTAGGTGGATTGGTTGGCTGTGTGGGAGCTATTGTTTCTGGATTGTTTGGCTGTTTCATAACATCCTGAGTAGTTGAGGTGCTGGCTGTGTGCCCATTAGTTTTTTGTGTTGTAATGACCTGGGTAATGGGTTGTGTGATGACATCCTGAGATCTAGTGTAGTGATATCTTGAGTTCTGTGTTGCACCATCCTGGGTGGTTGGCTGTGTTGTAACATCCTGAGCTTTGGCATTGTAGGCTCCTGAGTTCTGTGATGTGATGTCCAGGGCTGAAGGCTCCTCACACGTACAAAAAAGCACTCACCAACCTCTTGCTGCCTCAGCGCACACCAGGATCCCCAGAATAAGCAGCACAATCCGGATTTCCATTTTGAACACAGGCCCCAGTTGACTCTCTAAAGCCTGCCACTGCCACCGCCTCCTGTGCTGGCCCGACTCAAGCTGCCTCCCACGGCGGAGGCATCCCCGGGACCGCTCCTCCTCCTCCTCCACCGCCTCCGGGGCGCCCCATGGACCGGCCGCTTTCACCTCCGCCGGCTTCGCTCAGCCACCGCTGACAGCCATCTGGCTCCCGGGACCTGCCGCGCCTCCAGCGTGCCAGCCGCTCACCGCAGAGCCAAGAGCGCCCCGGCACCCAATGCTGCCACCATTGCTGGCCTCAAAGGAGGAGGCCCCGGGGGCTGCCGTCCCACGTCCCGCACCCACCCTGGCTGCCTGCTGGAGCTGCCTGCCTGCTGGAGCTGCCTGCCAGAGCTGCGCAGCCACTGCTCGAGTCCCCATGCCGGGATGCTGGAGGGGAGGGAGGGACAGTGGGCAGGTAGGGTGGCAGCAACTGAAGCTGGGCAAAATGCAAAACTAAATGGCCAAGGTCAACTTAATGATATAAAAATCAATACTAAAGCTGAAGTGAGCTTTATAGATTTATTCATTCCTGTCCATATTATTAATGTGATTAGAGAGAGTATATACTAAGTCATTCTGAATGAATCTGGCTTGCTTTAGAAAGTGAGGTAGGAAATTATAAGAAAGAGTATTTCTCAATGCATGGACCTTAAACACAGGAGTACTGTAAGTTCAGGCTAGTGTATACATTAAGATGATAAGTCAATAATGTATTTCAATTGATAGTAGGTTCTATTTTAATTGAACTACTTTTCTAATTTTGCTTTTAGATTACTTCAAGTTTGTCCCATGTTGTATGGCAGATCATAGTTTTAGGAGGATTTTTCTAAAAATGACAAACTGTCAGATTGTTTTAACAGAAAAGTGTCATCTTTATATCAATTTTCCATACTTTTCTCAGAGGATATTTCTTATTAAGCATGTTTAAAATGTTAATACATTTGAAGATGTGAAATAAATGCTTTAAAATAAATCAGTGAATTATCCCCTTTTGCTTATTTCCCAGGAGTGAAACTAACTTGACATAATTCAAAAGTTCCCTAAATAATTTCTCTGGTCAATTATCTCATGTAGAACAAAGGAGGAGCACTGACACTTTCCAGATGTCCCCTCCTGTCTATTGCATTTATTCAAATGCCATACCCTAAATATAGGCATATGATTATTAGTACAGAAATAAAATAGAGCTGGACCAGCAAAATGACCATCTGTACATAATTTTATATAATTTATAGCATCTGGAACTGCACCATTTCTGATGGGTGATCCTTCAGCAGAGACTCATTACTAATAGGAGTTTCTTTCTCTGCCATGCATAATTTCCAGCCATTCCAAAGATTCATCTGTGAAAGGAACATACCTGACCTCTACAGCATCCTCCATCACTGTCATATCAGTTTTGCACTTGGCTGATGGATTGATGGCCAATTCAGCAGGTGGGATCACAAAGCTTTTGCTCAGTGGCAGCCACATCCCTTCCCCGAGAGTATAGGTGAATCTGCATTCATAGGAGAGAGTTAATCAGTTTGAAAACTACATGGAAAAACCCAAGAAATTAGTATTTCTCTACTAGTTTATTTCTGTGCTTGCAGAGAGAGGTTATTTAAATTATCTTGACCTAGTCTGCAATTCAGTTACTTCTTTCTCTCCAATCTTATTTAATACAGAGAGAGAGAGAGAGAGAGAGAGAGAGAGAGAGAGAGAGAGAGAGAGAGAGAGAGAGAGAGAGAGAGAGAGAGAGAGAGAGAGAGAGAGAGAGAGAGAGAGAGAGACAGAGACAGAGACAGAGACAGAGACAGAGACAGAGACAGAGACAGAGAAACTGACAGACAGACAGACTACAACTTATGTATGGTGACTCCTTCTACTCCATGATCATAATGCTATTTGATTTAATATTAAATGCAATTAACATTATCTAGACAGTTTTTCAGTTCTACAATTTCAAGGTAGCAAAAAATGTGTCATTGAGGATCTATGTATCTTTCACTGATACTCCTTATTAAGTGTTGAGTTATTTCATTTATCTTTTTTTTTTAAAATAAGGTGACAATTCTGTCTAGAAGAATTTGTAGGAGACGTGCATAGGGGAGGGAGGAAAGAATAGAAGTTTTTTTTTTAAGGAAAGAGCAATTCTTTTAACAAGCAAGAAACAGACATTGCCACAGGTAGTGACTGCAGGAAGGGATTCCTGTTTTCCCTTTTTCTTGTAGTTTTGCTATCTTCCCTGCAACAGAAACTTCTCCCTTATTAGTAGGCAACTAGCCACAATTACTTTCCCACAAAGCATGTAACATCATAGCAGGGGAGAGTGGCACAAATCATGTCATCAGTCCAGGAGAAATTTCACTATGATTGGAAGCTAATATGAAGAAGGCTCAAAAAGAGAATTTCCTCACCAAAACCATTTTGTTCATACCGGTATATTCTTATAAAGCTTTTATGATTGCTATTTTACCCCAAATTGGGTTTTTTTAAATGTAAAATTTGAACTGAAAGTCCAAAAAGTTGAATTTTGCATTCAGTCCTTCAGGCAATCACTGACATTTTCATAAGCCAATAGCAAGCTGTATGAGATACAGTCATTTGAGAAGATCTAACTTAGAATTCATATTCATACTGTTTCAAGTTTAATTTAAGCATAATCATATCAGATGCTGGGGTACATCTCTAACTGAAATCCCAGGACTTCCCCTTAATAGCTGTTTCTCCTTACTGACAGCACACAACCAAGTATGATGCTGAATTCTACCTGAATATCTTGTCAGAAGGTTGTTCTCCCAGCACCAAATCAAATCCCCGCTGGAATATGGTATATGGCCATGGCCTGGAAAAAGGGAATAACACATGAAGCACAGAAACAATTATAAGTGGACCAGCTTTTCCCAATTATTTGTTGTATGGTTATTTGAGAACCTGATAATTGACTCAAGCAGTAAACTGACTATAGACATCTATATTAGAACAACTAAAAACAAAAGTGTAATACTCAATTATTCCGTACATTAGAACTTCACAAATACATATTTGGTTTAATCCCCACAAAAAGGAACAGAGCTGAATTCTTATAACAGCCTTCCAGTCTGACACTATATAATAGCAGTGACATTTTAGGCAAGGAGTATGACAGTCTCCCCCAGATGGAAAGGGAGGATTCATTGTAGTAGCCAGCACTGATATATTTGAACACTCCCGGGATCAAGGCTGAGCATGTGTTAATAAAAATCTAATGCTAAGCCAAGAACTTTTTATTACTTCTTTTATTTGAATGAGTCAGATGTCCATCAGCATCAAGAAACATCCAACTAGATTTGCAGAAACTGAATTTGTGTATGCTATATACTGTATACAATGTATGTATACACATACTGTATGCACACAAATACATATAAACTTATTTCTATATTTTGAACATGTTGTGAAATTCATTTTCATTCATTTATGCAATATCTTTACAATTTGAAGTATGTACTATATAGCACTGCATATTAAAAAGAAAGCACCCCTATTTTTTCTATATTAGCTTAAAACTGAATCAAGAACATTCTTTAAAGCCAGTGTTAAACACAAATGTGTTAATATGCAAATCAGTCTCTTTTATTAGAACTGTAATAAAAATGCATCTAATTCTGAAGGATCAGAGAAATAAATCAGCAACTGCATGAAAACATTTTTTCAATTTTTACTATTTATTTATTAATCAAATTTATTTAGCCATCCATCACTGAATACGATTCTGGCCATTGCCAGTTATTAAACTATGGTTTTAATAACAAAACTAATTTAATTTACATTAAGAGAAAAGCTTCAAGGAGAAAAGATTTTAATTCCAAAATAACTGAAAAATATTTAGGCTGCAAATCTTAGCTTGGTTTACCTTGAACAAAAGTTATCGAGTTTACTTTGCAATAAAAATTATTTGTTTATGCTTATAAAATCTAGCCCAAGTCTGACTCAAATCTGGAGAATACTTACTTATTAGTAGTCTATATAAACTAAGACTTTAGTTAATACATAGAAAACAAATTGATTATATTATTGCTAAAAGGAGGAGGAGATTAATTATTGTATCAAAGACATGGCCAGCTGGTTTTTGTGGAATTGTGTTTCACAAATGAATGAATGAGTAAATAAAATGTGCTTCAGAATTTTCTCATTGATAACTCACAGCGATGAACAACCTGACCCCATTGAAATTCAGAATCAGCCAGTGTAAGTCCACTTGCAAAACCTATCAAATAGGATACAATCCGAAGAATCTTAGAGGAAAAACTATCATTACTGATTTTGGTATTTTATCATTACTGATTTTGGAACTCACAGGATAGAAAATGGAAGAAACAAACAATTTTTTTCTACAGTGATTCTAACACTTTAAAATGTGTCCTGTGGATAGAAACTCTAACTATTATCTCTGCTTCCATTTCCCGAAAGAGATATTGGCTTTTTTCCATGTGCACAATGAAAACTTAGGGACTATTATACTTGCTCTTTTAGAGGCCTAATAGAAGGATGATCATTCTTCACTTGCTCCATCTTTTCAGTCAATATCTTTTTGCCACCTGTCATTTATGTCATTTTGTTTATTTCCAATATTCTTCTCCCTTTAGTGCTTCTCTCTTCTTTTCCTTTATGTTCCCTGCAGGTTGCTTGGTAAAAGGATTCTTTACCTCTTGGTGAGTATTTTAGCTGACTATTCTTTATACTTCACAAAGAAAAGAAAAGCCGATCAAATGCAGTTCAGTGCCTGATGAGCCTGGTTTCATATGTTACTCAAGCTATACATTCAATCCGTATATAAAATTGGTGACTAAAGGGGTCATGCTGAACAAAGGAAACCAGATCAGTTATTCCATTAATTATAAAGCAAAATGTGAAACTTGGAATTTTAGCATCCTAACATTATTTCTATTTAATTATACATCTTAATGGTTGAAGAAACCGCCTGCAAATGGGTTAAAAAGTATTTTTATTTTGGAAAAAATCCCTGTTTTATTCCTTCCTTATGCACTTTTCATAGCGCACTATCTCTAGCTTCCATGCTATTAAGCCTTTCTCTTTTTTCAGCTGATCCTCTTGCATTCCATATTTCAACACTTAGTAAAAAATTTTTTTGACATTTTAAAGAACAATTCAACTTTCAAAGTGAAAGTTATGGCATGGTACATAGTCTTAAAATGCAGTCCCGTGAAATGTCAATGAAATAATCATGATCAAAAGAAAAAACACGACTGTAATAAAAATTTATATGAGAATGGATTCAATATCTCCTTAATTGGATGACAACAGAAGAAAAAAAGTGGAACAGAATGGTTTGAAAACAAGACTGAGCAGAATTACACAGAGCAATTCATATGGATGTATTTTAATTCATAGGATTTATTTTAAGTTCAGAACCTGGCTACCTTGGACAAAAAACATATGAGATTCTGAATGGAGAACTGGAAGTGCTTATTCATTTATCCATAACTGCATGGGAAGAGTTTTACTACAAGTTGATTTCACAACTTGTGTATATGGGTTCCTGTTTGTGGCCTCCACTGCTATGGTTTGTTGATTTGTTCTTTTTAAGGCCTTGTGCAACATCCAGAATCACTTTTGGGAGATCATTGGCCATATCAATTGTTTAAACAAAAATTAGATAAGTATTTAAAATATGTCCATTGTTCCCAAAAGCTTGGGGACTCTATATTAAATTAGGGATGGACAACTCTATGAATAACAACATAGCTAGGCAAACTTTCTTTTGCAGAGTAGCCTATCTTCTCCACACCTTATAGAAAATATTCTGTTACTTGTATGTACTACCATAGCTCTGGGAGGATGGAACATGAAGGGATGTGTCAGTAAAAAGTGCAAAGTTTGAAATGGGTGTAGGCAATCTTAGCATATTCTGGTTTTAAACAATTCATACCCTAAGGATGCACAATAATTTGAATTGAGCCCAGAAGCAAAATGATAGTATGCATACATGCATACATACATACATAAGTATGAAAAGAATGTATATATATGTTGAACAGTCATCAAATGTAGATTTACATAGCCTAGTGGACTAATTTAAAAATTAATAGCTTATTAAATAATATAGCTTGGGCTAGCATCTTGAAATGATTCAAGATGCTGGCCCATGATTCAAAAGAATACCACTGTTAGCAACATCAGAGAAATGATTAGAAACAGAAAACTGCCTTCAAAATGCTGAGGTCTTGCAAAATGAGAACTCAGAACATAGCAAATTGGCAGAGTGAGAGCAAAGACAATAAAAGATGCAAAAATGAGCAACCAAAGGCTTTTAGGAGCAATATGTAAAGTATAACATATGCAATACAGCATGTTCTGTTTCTATATAGTGGTGTTCCTAGAAAAAAGTAAATTTCAAATAGTCTGAGAAGTCATATTCCTGGAAATAATCTTATGAAAAAGAAAGTGGTTCACTGATTTGTGGACTAGGTTCACACAAGGGGGTCTGGGGGGGTGGAGGGACAGAGACAGACTAAACGGGCAATAACTACCTGTGTAGGGAGCTGGACCCATGTTGGACAGCTCAGTAACAAAATTTATCCAGTGTTTAGCTACTGAAAAAAGATCCATATTAGGAATCACTAGGAAAAAATTGAAAACTAAATTGAAAAAATAGTAATGCATTTAGATTATTGAAACATTGTCAATTTATGGCCAGTTTCTTATGTACTATTTCAATCACAATAATTGGGAAAAAATGGTGGGTCAAAGTTCATGATGGGCAGCAATGTGATTTTCCAGAGAAATCTCTCTTGATCAGATCAGTGGCTTATTCAGTCTGATGTTCAGTCTACAGTAGTAGGAACCTTTTGAACATGGATGCCATTTCCTGTTTATAAGCAGCATCTTGTATTAGTCAAAACATCTTCAGAAATATTCTTATGCTCATGCTAAACTAATATTTTAAACCAAATCTCACAACAGCATTTTTTATCAGTCTGGGTAGAGTATATACCCTAGATAGGATAATGGTTCATTATTATTATTATTATTTGAGGAATTCCAGTGTAACTATCATTTTAAAAAGTGCTGAGAGGCAATGATTTAAATGTCTTTTGACATCTACATATAACTGACAGCCCTCAAGGGCTTCAAAATGTCTGTGTTAGAAAATAGCTTGATCTTTTCAAAATAATAAGACTATAATAGCTATTCACAACAGCCATTGAATTATATCAGATTAAATGTCCAAGTGCGAAAGCAGATATGAAATACAGATTTTTTTAAGGAATTGTTCATTCATATAATTTAGAAGTGATGTTGAACATTCAAAGTTAATTGGTTTGATCTGATAGTGAGCCATAGCAGCATCTTTTCAAATCTGATTTCATATAGAATTTAATTCCACAAGTATATTTGTAACTGTTCATATACTTTTGAATTACAAACTATCTGGGGATGGAAAGGAAGGCAATGGAAATGGAATTCTGTGCTTTAATGGTTATTCAGAGGCTAATGCTACAAAACTGTGACTATAACTTTTGTTCTGTATTAATTATAAAATGGTATGAAAAGATCCTACTTCATTTGAAAAAATACTTTACATTCTGGAGTGAATTGCTTAGAAATCTGGATGATATAACTAGCCTACTTGCTTGATTCTGACCTTCCTGCCTGCCACTGATTTAACTTTTAATAATTTAATTAAATAACATACTAATATATATGTAAGTAAGTTAACTCTTCGTAGTGTTGAGCTCAAATGCTGGTGGCTTACTTTATTTCATGTTGTTTCCTTGGCAAATGGTGGGGAAGGATTTTATTTTATCTTTTAAATTTCTTAGTATAATCTATAGGAAAGTATGTCTTTATGGTTTCCACCCAATTATTAACCAAGCTCAATCTTTCCTAGATTTTTTTTTTTAGATCAACCAAGGCTGATTATAGCAGGGTAAAACTATTTTTCTATACATGTAAAACTGGGCTTTTCTTTAGTTCATCAGAGAAATATGCTTCCCCCTCCTCCAATCTAATTAAAACAAAAATTAAAAATACAACTTACCGGTACATGTTCTTATTTAAACTTATGGTGGTACTAGACATATCCTTGCTTGTTTATTCTATAAGGCCTATATGTTCTATTGAAAATCAAAACAAAAACTTGAAAAAAAAACAACAATAGAAGCTATAAGAAAGTACCTTCAAAATAATTTGTTATCTGAGGTTAACTTACCTTCATATTGCTGGAAAGAAGAAAATTCATGAAAACTAAATTGTAAATTCATACTCTGAATTTCTTCTAAATGTTAAAAGGAGCATTTACATTGCTGTAATACCTGCTTATTAAATAAAATCAGAATAGGGACTTTGGAGATCTTCTAGTCAAGTCACTGTCCAGTTTCTTCTTAAAAACCTCCAGTGATGACACACCCACAACTTCTGACATCAAGCTGTTCCCTGGTTAATTGTTCTCAGAACAAAGAAGTTTTTCCTAAATTCCAGGTTGCTTCTCTCCTTGATTAGTTTCCATCCATTGTTTCTTGTCCTGCCCTTTGCATATGAAACATCTGCTTTCTAAGATTAGGTTTAAGATTAGTTAGTATTGGCTAGAAAGCCTATTGAACACAAACTGCCCTATTGTGCATTTTCTGTCTGAAAGGAATAATTCCATCATGTACTTTATAGAAACAATTCAAACATTCATCTTAGATTCTCCAAGAGAAAATGTAAACCTCTCTGCAAAGCCAATGAGAGAAGCATAAATACTGACAGGGAAGGTCAGAAAAGGCACAGCAAGGAGAAAAAAAGAATTAAAAACCAGCAAGCTCTTCTGGAAGGAACAGATGCTCTGTAGAATCATGACACTGGAAAGAGAGGTGATTTTGTATCTTAAAAGAGAAGATAATGACATGAGACAGTTTAAGTGTGACTTTTTGCTGAAAAAAAAAATAAAACTTTAATCAAAATATAACAGATAAAGCATTTTAGAAGTGTTCCCAAAGTGTCTGAAAACTGAGGCTGTTTTGTTTTGCCTTAAAAAGTGGAACGCTTATACCTTGGGCATTTTACTTTTTGAGTATAATAAGAATAAGACTGGTATGGTTTGAGGAGCTCAACTATTTTATATTCTCTGTAGGTTTGTGCTCTGGATGATTGGAAAATAACAAATTGCAAACGTGGGTAGGTGCTATGTAACCTTCCTTGAAAATGGGTAAGTTTTCTGTGATTCTGCATAGACTCACCTAATGGCTTTACCTAATGAAAATAGGATCTTAATCTTAATAGAAAAAATGCTCCAAAGATGAATCAAACATGGTATTTTAATTCTACTTATTATCTACTTTCCCTGAGATGACCCTATATGGAGAAGGACAACCAGTTCATTCATTTTTTCTAACCTGTACTGGACTGGAGGTCTCTACACGGTCACTAATTATGTAAACCATGCAAATCCTCTTTCTCATGCCTAGCCACGACATATCCTCTATACTCCTTCTGTCTCCAATTATTCCAATTGTTATGGACTTTTGACCTAAGACCCCAAGAAGCTAAAAGAGTTCACAACCGACTTCCGGTTCCGGGTTACGGCGCTCCTAATCAGACGAAGAGACTTGTCTCCTCGTCGGCTAGCCTCCCTCCGCCAGCAGACCATTATGCGGATCTAAAGTCGCCCTGGAGGGTGCGACTTCTGTCAAAGAGGCTTCACTCAGCTGTGGAGGAACGATGGCTCCTCCAGCTGTCCAGGCTGACTCTGAGGACCGATGGAGAAGAAGATTGGCCAGTAAAATGGCCGATCACTTAGCTGCTAGTAACCGCAAGTCAAAGAACAGCTAAGCTTGAAAACTCACCGTGGTGAATCCGGGTGAGATCTTTTTTTCCCTCCTCTCTTATGCCTTTTGGCTTCTTTTTGCCTGTAAGAGCCCTCTTGGAACTATTTCCCTGGCTTGGAAAGGCAGCTTCTATATTTGGGAAGAAAGGTGAACAAAAGAATAGAACAAAACTTCAAAGGCTACAGTTTTTCTTTATATAAGTTTTGGGGTACTGGGAAAAAGGTTTTTTCTAAGAATTCTATTATCAATCTATGCTGTTCTGCTTTTTTTTAGTATTTCTTCCTCCATTTTTCCTGAAAAAATAGAAAAAAGGGAAAAGGAAAAATGACTTTTGAAAAAGATTTCTTAGCTTACTGAGGACATCTACTGGTTAAAAGCTAATATTGTATTTGTTGTCTATCTGGAGAGGAGATGGTTTTGGCCTTTAAACTGTTCTTCAAGAGAAAGATAATTTGATGTAGCTGAACAATTTTTAAAATGGAGTTGCACTCACATTTAAATTGTAAACTTATTCTGGAAAAGATCTATGAGGTTAAAGAAGAAATATGTGCTACAATGAAAGAGTTTACTATAGAATTAAGAGCCAGAATCTCTCCTTCAAACTTCAAAATTAACTTTCAGACTACACCTGATTCTTCTATAAATCAGATTACACAAGAAGAGGACTTGACTGAGAATAAAGAAAAAATGATTTTGCCTTATAAGCAAGTCATTTATGGTGCTGAGGACCAGAAGCAAAGACTGAGACTTGAAATGTTAAAGCAATGAGACTTTATGGTTAAGAGAGTCAGAGGACCAATGCAGAGGCCAAGATGATTCTTACTGATCCAAATGACACTACAAGCAATAAAGAGGGACTTATCAGCTGGAAGAGAAGCTTTGCTATGGAAACCTACTTTCCATAAGAAGAAACCCAGAATAAGACTGAAAAAAGTGAAAGTTAAAATTTTGGACTAATTTAAGGACTAAGATTATGAGTTAGATGTAAGGGAAACAGGTGATTAATGGAAGATACACAAGTTTATCTATATGAAAATTACTATCTCTAATAAGATGATTTATCTGCTTGACGCTCAATGAATTGAAGTAATTTAAGGTTTGATGTTATCTTGTCAGCTTAAAGAGATTGATTGATGGATTAGATAGGTCTGGGATAGATCAATATTTTAGCTAAAAAAGAAGATATTTTTAGGAAATAGATTAAAGGTAATCTAGAATTATGGGTTGATTTTAGGATTAAGATTGTTAGTTAGAAGTAAGAGAAAAAGGGGTAATTAATGGAATATATATTAACTGGATTAACAGTGTGTTCTTTTTAGGATGATAGAGTTACTTGTAAGAAAATTATTATGTAATGTTGAGTTAATCTAATAAGATGATTTGATTGTTTGATAACACGAATCTTATTAGTTATGACAATTAACTGGATGTAATTTGAATTTTGTTTAATTGATTGAAATGATTTAAGGTCTGATTTTTTTCTGTCAGTTTAAAGAGATTAATTAATTGATGGACTAGATATGTATAGGATATTAATATGTTTTTTAATTAAGGGATATTAGTGGAAGAAGAATTAAATAAGATCTATGATAAAATCAAGAAACTAGAATATATTTGAAAGGGATACCCGAATTGATAATGTTTGTACTTAAAGTTAATTTGATTATGATAGTGTAAATTTTTAAAGCTTTAAAAACAGGTATAGGTTGAATACATTTAAGCTAGAATTGGACTATTTTAAATAAATTATGTTACTTAAGGGAAAAAGAGAGGGAATATTAGATGTATTGACTGAACTATGTATATATGTTTTGTCTTTGGATGTTTGACTACCCTAATACCACGGTGTGTCTTGAGCATTTTGTTTGAAAAACTAAAAAAACAATAAAATTTCTTCCTAAAAAGAGTTCACAACCGCCTAACCCTCTGGTTGGCCAGAAGCGAGGCAGCAGATCACCCACCATTCATGGCAGATATGCCAGCTTTCCATTTTATTTCCAATTAAAAACTTCCTGAAGAATAACAATGCTAATGAATCAGAAATGTACCACTCTACTCCTCAGGGACAGTTATAACAGAAGGAAAGCATAGGAAGAAAAATATATTGAACTATTTTAGTAGTCTTTTACTGTACTATATTCTCTTTTGCTGCACAGATAAAAAAGCCAAAAAACATAGGCAGCCAATCCTTTGATGGAGGAACTTTTGAAAGCAAAGGCTAAGCAGCAAGGCTACAAAAGTGAAAAAAATAACAGAATTACAGAGTTGGAAGGGACCTTGTAGGTCTTCTAATCCAACCCCCCCCACTGCTCAAGTAAGAGACTCTAGTCTAGTCTATACCATTTGAGGCAAATGGCTGTTCAGTTTCTTCTTGAAACCCTCAAATGATGAGGCACCCAAACTTCTGAAGGCAAGCCATTCCACTGGTTAATTGTTCTCACTGTTAGGAAATTTCTCCTTAGTTCCAGGTTGCTTCTCTCCTTGATTAGTTTCCATCCATTGTTTCTCATCTTTTCTTCTGGTGCTTTGGAAAGTACATACAAAAGTAAATCGTGCAAGGTTTTTTTTGGTGGGGGGAGGAGCGAGACATAGACCTAGTGAAAGTACTCTTCTACTTAATTTTGTTGTGAGTTACACAATGACAATAAAGCTATTCTATTCTATTCTATTCTATTCTATTCTATTCTATTCTATTCTATTCTATTCTATTCTATTCTATTCTATTCTATTCTATTCTTCAAGGCCTTCTCTCTTTTTTTCCTAGGTAGCAGGAACACTTCAAAGCAAAACACTGGCTTCCAGTTGCTGCTATCTCTATCTTCAGAATGCTTCAGGGCCCTACATAGATTCAGAGACAGGGAATCAAGTTGTGGTGGTGAGTGAAGGTCTGTTTTTGCTATGAAATGATTTCCACTTCCCAAGAAATAGGATGTATTAGATATGTCCTTATGATGGTCTGTTCTTATTTTCAATCAAAACAATAATGAAAAGAAAATATAGTTAAAGAACTTAGCTCTTTGAAACAAAGTTCTGTCACATTTATGACAGTGAAACATTTCTAATTTAGGAGCAGAAGGAAATTAGCTCAAACAGAAGCTGAAATGCCAAAAGATCCTTCTTATGGAAACCACTATGCAAAGTGGAAACTAGATTTCAGAAACCAATAGTGGAACTGAGTGGCTCTCATAAAATGTGAAATATGGGGTCAGTAATGAGATACTTCTCTTGCTGTCTTGCTTTCAAGTACCCCTATAAACAGTGAAAGCTTCAGGAAAAAAGAGAGGTATCTAAATTAAATATCACTGTGCTCTTACCTCTTTCTGAAATGAAATCTGAACACTTCAAAGGGGGAATATAAAATGACATTCACCCACCACCCTCTTTAACTTTCAACAGCTATGGCAATTCATCCAGGAAAGAGATTTGAGAGACTGGGGAAGGCACACATCTATTAGATGTCCTACTAGTACTTCAGTCATGGAACTGATACATTTTGTCTATAAGAAACTGTCTACATTTGCCCCATAGGAAACAGAAAAGGTTAAAGTGGAACAGGCATATACTAAAATATTTACAACACTTTAAAAAGACTGCCCCAAAAGTTAGAGAGTGAGTCTTCACTCCTGCTAAGAAAAGTACATAGTGGAGTTAATGAGTTAAAGATCAAGAAAGACATAAATAAGTCAAATTTTAACCTGGAGAGAAATCATAATTCTTGCAGGATATTTCAAGAAATTTGAAAGAGATACTGCAGCACAGATTCAAACAGACTTTATGCACTTCATACATTAGTACAGGGGTTCTCAACCTTGGCAACTTTAAGACTTGTGGACTTCAACTCCCAGAATTCCTCAGCCAGCTTTGCTGGCTGAGGAATTCGGGGAGTTGAAGTCCACAAGTCTTAAAGTTGCCAAGGTTGAGAACCCCTGCATTAGTAGAAGCAGAGACAGACACCTGGTGCTCTTGACAGTCACATACAACATCAAATGGCAAATTTGCATTACACT
This sequence comes from Bothrops alternatus, assembly GCA_034064705.1. NCBI lineage: Eukaryota > Metazoa > Chordata > Lepidosauria > Squamata > Viperidae > Bothrops > Bothrops alternatus. Next base: position 2,517,906 of record JARGCV010000145.1, on the reverse strand, counting down.
GGTAGTACATACAGATACAGGTCCACACCAGCAGAAATTCAACTTTGTCTCCCAATTCAGTCTCTCCTTTCCCCAATGGTGAGAAATTTTTGAGACGGGATAAATGTCTAAGATTGAAAGGGCAGAACTTCAGGACCATTTCATGTTTTATAAATCAAGACAAATGCACCCAGATGTGATAAACAATATGTATCATAAATTGTGAAGAAAGATCTAATTATGGAAATACATGGGGATTCTTGTCATTGGTCTTCCAAATTTCATGATACATCAACATAGGTCTTTCCCCATGCTTGCATTCTAGTATTTATTGTCAAGCAATATGGTATACATGTATTGAACTAGATGCTAAACATTTGCAGATTCAGATAAACATTTTCATTTTGCATGTATGCTTGTAGATATCAGTTTAGCAATATGTTTTGAGCATGCAGCCCTTTTGGAAAATGTGTGAATTCTAATCAAAAAGCCATTTGTGGAAGGTGGCCAAATATCTAATGGCCCCTATATTATTTTTCAGAGTAGCAACTACTACAAATTTTTTGGCAAACCAATACTTTTCCTTCCCTTTCCAAGAAGCTGAACCTAGGACTGAATACACACAAAGCAGATGCTCTACTAGTGAGCTATATTCACTCACTTCCCAATGAGAATACACAAGCTGTTTTAACTCATAAACATTAACATGTATATTTCAATCGTAACTATGTGTTAAAAGATTTTAAATGTTTATTCCATTATTAACATCTAATAGTTGTGTTGTCTCTTTACAAATATGCTAACTTGATATCAGAAACTTACACAACTGAAGAAAACAACAACAATAATCTACAAGACATCACAATATATTAAACTGGTCCATTAAGTCATTAAAAATGTTAAATATATATATTTATATCTCTTATATATGCATGAAATAAAAATATTTCATTAAAATGTCGGTGGCAATTTGCAAACAGCACTTGGTGTGTGAGCGTGTCTTCAACACAATTCATATGAATACTACCTGCACCATCCAAATATTATAAAAAAAAAAGTCAACTGTGGTAGCAAAGACTAAGCTTTTCCATATTTACTGAAAACATGTTACACTAATCCGTTCTACTGCATTCTTACTTATCAACAACCTCTTCTCTAGTTTCTTTAGATCCTGTATTGCTCTCAATTGCTAACTTATTTTTAAAATGAAAGAGTCTGGGGATAGTATGTAACCCTCTCCCCAGGCCCCATTTCAAAGACATATCTACTTAGGGTCTAGGAAAGTGAATGGCAGATTTAACACAGCAGATGTAACACTCTTGCTCAGGAATCCTCTGGTGCATAATGGCCCAGCAGGGGTTGCTGGGATACAGAGTCTTTGATGAACTTTTCCTCCTACTGTGAAGACTAATGACTTCAAGAAAGGGCATCCAGCCAATGATAGGGTGCATTGAAAGTATAATTAGACAAGAGAAGTAAAGTTTTTGCTCACCACTGCAAAAATATATTATTCTTTCCCCAGGAAAATGCTAAGCAGAGTGGTTAAGGATGACAATCAGGAAAAAGGGACAAGACTTAGTAGGAGAACAAGTTCCCTCATCTCAGGCACTTACTAAGTTCTCAGAGAGAAAAAAGAGGATTATATGTTATCTGGCAACAGCAGCCTCTTTTTGTCCCTCTTCCCCCTCCCCTTTAATCTAGTTTCAGACATTGGGAGCTCCAAAAAAATATCCTTGGCCTGACTGCTACTTATCAATACTGCACTCCTTTTTATTTTCTCCTTTTGGCTGCTATCTCCTTTAAGACCAAAAACTGCAAGAAAACAGGCTGGCACTCTTTCTCAAGCTTAGTTCCAGGGCTATACCAGCATAAGCTACAATACCCAGATCCAATAATTATGACAGTCTATCTTATCATAATAATCTATAGTATTTATTGGATCCCATCTGGACTTTGCTTCTTCAACATCAAATATGATCTGGCAAAAGAAGATTCCTTAGGCCATTGGAGGAAATTGCTTGGCCTATGTGTAGTTGGGGAATCTGACAGATGGTGGAAGAGATCAGTTGGGATGACAGATGAGTGGCAGCACTGGTGATGACAGTGCTACTTCTGCTGCTGAGTGGCAACTGACTGGTACTGAAGCAGTAGCAACAGAAGTGAAAGCAGTTGAATTACACGCTGAGCTGTTTTCCATTGCTGGAGGAATCTCAACAATGGTGGGACCTGATGCACCATTGGAATACTAATGATAGGACTAGCACTGCAGCAGAGTGAGGCATCACTGGATCAAAGGATCACTGGATGAACTGAAGTGGCAATGGCATTTGGGGCAGGGACAGAATGTGAGAGTATTCTATTTCTATTTCGAATTATGCAGGCCTGTGACAGCAATTATAGAGGGAAATGCTGGTGCCAGACTAAAGCCAATAAGAATATTTTTTGAGAGATTAAAGATGGGGCTTGAGATCTTCCCAGGACACCCCAGATAAAGATAATCACAGTGATTGAGTTTGAAGGACTAAGTAGTGGCTGATAGGTGAGGAAGTCAGGAATGTAGGAAATATTTGTCCAGCCCAGAGACAGAGACACCTGTCCCTTTCTGTTTGTAGCTTGTTGATAGAAAGCAGAATGTGAGGCATTCAGACATTTGGGAATCAAGGGCCATGCCCACTGGAAACCTGTCTGGTTTTCAAGGTCTTAAGTGTGAATCTAGAGGGAATTCCTATGATGCCATTGCCCTATATGCATTTGCTGTTGATATCCAGTCATCTATTCAATCAAATTAAAGTGATTAGATGTACTAGAGGAGATGGAAATTAGCATATGTTGAGTTGGGGGTAGATAATGTTGGGGGGGAGGGGTTGGCATAAGTAATTCATGTGATAGTTGACCCAACTTAGTGACAAGCTACTTTGGCCATCACATGTAGTCAATTAAAATAAGACAGATGTTCTTGGAGCAAGCTGTAAACCTAAGGAGCATAAAAGAGAATGGATGAAAGCCAAAGAAAAAGTACACGACAACTGGATAGGAAAGTCTGCTGAAGACAAGAATTTTAGATACTATGGGGACAGAGATAATAAATCTAAGTTGACTAGGATTATGGGAGTTAAATTCAACCCATCTAGAAAGCAGTAAATTGAGAAAGGCTGCCCATTTCATTTTTATTGAAAATCTTTGATACAGCTACTTGGAATTCTCAAGTGTCATTTTTTTTAAGTGTCATTTTTTTGAGGAGAAAGAGACATATTTAAGGAATGCAATCCCTCAGGGAAAATCACTGTCTTTTCTAGCAGAAGTGCTTAAATATTTGTGTTTTTTCCCTTCATTCAGCTGATTTTTTAATGCCGCTGGGCAGAGGATGCTATTCACAAGTAAATAGGAATTACACAGGATTCAGTTGTGTCAAACTAGCATGCCATCTGGTGTGCTCTGGTGACAATCTCACGAGAGGAAGGAATGAATTGGAGCAGCTGAACCATGTTAGCCAAATTCTGTCACAAAGAGAATACGCTCCCTCTTTTCACAAACTTTGCTATAGTTTCTTGAAGCACAGAGTAATGGAATCTGTTATGAATTCTCAGAATTGATCAGACAAGGCTTTTATTGTGAATTATTCTAGTTTTCACATTACACTTAGTTAGCATAATAAGGATAAAAAGACATCAATTTCTTTGAAAGGTTGACTTTTCCAATAAGATACAAAGCCAAGTGAAATTTGGCTAGTGCACATATAGTTCATCTCTCTCTTCCCTTGTTTGCTTTCAAATAGGAGTGGACTATCACAAATTACTCTATGACATAACTGCTGTACTGTTTGGTTCATTAGCTATCTTTCTGCTGCCAACAGTTATCTCAGTGAAAATGATAGTATGCCTATCTTAAAATGTGGTTGCTTCTCTACAAGGCCCTAGTTAAAACTTAGCTGGCAACCTGTCATGGCCAGCAAATGTCAATCTTTCTTCTTACTCTCTCTCTAGATATGGCAGATAAGTTATCTTTTCCCTCTGCATATTTGCACAAAGTAAAGCTAACATACACTATGTCTACTGAAAGTAAATTGATCCTACATTCTATTGTGCTCACCACATACTGTACCATAGCAACCCTTTTGCTGATTGCTCTTTGGAAATTTTGGCTCACTTTTGAAATAGCTTCTTTTTCAGCAGCCCGTGAAAGACTCCTGCTTTGTTCACTAGGCCCATCTTTCCCCCCTTAATTCTCTGAAATTTCTCCACATCCCTTCTCCTACCAACCTCTTAGCCCATTTCAGCTTCCTTTTCCCTTCACAAGTCTCTCTCCCTCCCTCCCCCCCCCTCTCTCTGAAAATCTCATTTTTGGTCCTTCAACCCCCATTCTACTTATAATACACATATTGGGTCTTACACCAAGTTAAACTTCAGTAGCATTAGTCTTAACAGCTGTATTTCTTCTATTCTGAATGTGCTGTTGAATCTTTCAGTTACTAAAACTTAAATATTTTACTAAAATATTAATGCAGCTACTCCTCTAGAGTCCTTTCTTCTGTACCACATTAGCAATGTGCCAGGAGACAATAGGCTCCAATTTGTAAAGGAAGACTCACAAATGTTCTTGTAATCCAAGAACTGCTGCAGTTAAAAGCCCAGTTAAATCCCAAACTTTTTAATATTCTTTATGGTATTCAAATTCCAAACTTTTAAATATTCTTTATGGTCTCTGGAGTTTGTGGCAAGAGACATTTACTAGTGGGAAATTACAAGATTATAACCCATCAGTAGCTTAATAAAACTCATGAATAATGTCCCTCAGAAGCAAAAGGAAATAGACCTGTGTTTTCCCATTTCTATACTTTCCTTCCCCAATCTGAAGTCAGCATATGATGACCGCTACCTCAGATTTTGAATGCCATTAAAGATAACGTGAAAACTTGTAACACTGATTTGGTTGAAGAAGTGCCCCTATCACTACATTGGATGAAGCACTAGAATTGGCCATGGAGTAAAGAAGGGGAGTTGCGGTACTCTATAGAAATCCTTTCTGTTTCTCCAGATAAGTCAGTTCAGAATGTTGGTATCTGATAGTTGGATTTTTGAGTAACTTTCCCTCTTTGTAGATATGCTGGAAATTTAGAATGTTCTACTATAGAGCTGGTATTCTTTTCTGACTAACTAGAGGGATATTTCAAAGGAGGGGAGAAGAAAGGTAGTTATGCAGATGCAGGTTATATGTAACACAGACTACGATACCTCAAAAATTTAGCAATTACAATGTGTTAAAAGCCCATTGTGTTTGTTAAGAGATTCTGATATATTCTAAAATATTTTAATGTAAGTGAGTTTAGCAGTCTGTTGCTCTATGACTCTAGGGGAAGAATGGCAGAACTTGGGGCAGAGTTAAAATGGGGATCAGTCTAGAATCTCTACATAGTCACAAGTGAACTACATCCAACTCCCCCTTGAATTCCATTGACTCTTATCCTAATAGGCATTAACAGTTAGTTGAGAATATTCCTGTGCATAGGCATGAGTAACAATAAATCAATTTAATTGGACCTTCACATATAGACCTGATCCTTCATGCCTGATATTAATGCTAGTGCAGTTTCTTTTTCTAAGGTGGCACATTTGGAATCTGTAATCAAGTCTTGGAAGATTAAGATGCTCTGATAGTTTGCCCTTGTTTTAACCCTGATGTTAAACTTGTGTGAACTAATAATAAAATTACTGTTTAATAATTGAAATAAAAATCAGAGCCAACCTCCTTCTCCAAAACTGGGTTGATAACTCCTTTAGAGAAAATGGTCATCTTGAATTAGAGTAAAAGTCACAAAAATTCAGGTGGGACATAGAATCAAGAGAAACACCCAAATTTGATTTAATGTCCTCTATATATAACAGTCAATGTCATGACATCTATTATGGTTGAACATTTCCCAAAGCAGGTTAGCTGGTCCCAAATCTAGAAGCTATAGTTAATCGGACATCATAGCACTTTCTGGGCTAAAAATAGATCCTACATGACAGATCACTCAATCTCAATACTGGAAGGAATGATTTCTTGAGTTTCTAACACAAGAGTTAAGAGTAAAATGCCCTTGAGGGAAACAGTTTGCAGTTCCAATCTCTGTCCTAGTAAAGAGGCTGGTCAGAGGAGTGAAGCTTCAGATTCTTAACAGTCTTGGGTTAGATTACTATATCCAGCATTCATCATGTCTCTTCATTGAAAAGTCCCTTTCAGGGATGTCTATGCAATGGGAAGATTTGCTTTGCTGGGTTTATGGGCTCTTATATATCGTTATTGAATATAATCTGGAATATTTTCTTACCTCTAAATGGCATGTTTAGACCACAGGGCCTGCTCCATAAAGGGTGAGGCTTGTCACAAGGTAAGAAGCTGCATCAAGAACATCTTACTCCTCCTTTTTTTAATGTAATCGTACAGGTGAGTTGCCTGGAGCCAGATGTGAAGTTCAACTGCTACAGCTATCTTCTTTGTTCTACATTCCATTCTGGGCTGCATGGTATTAATTATACATGATATCTCACCCAAAAAAGAGGTGGAATACCTCTCTGTCTTATGGGAGAAACATAAGGTCCTATATGTGTTGTCTGTCTTCTTCACCTTAAAGCTCAAGAACCAGCTATCCATGCTATCTTTTAAAATATGTCGAATGAAGCTTGGTCAGCATTTATGGAGAACACAGAAGTAGCTTCTAAATTAAAAGTGAATAAATCTAATTCCTGACCCTGAACATCTTTCAAAAATTGAGACATTTTCTTGGTGAATTGATAAGAATTGGTGCCTTTCTGCCCTCTTTCCAGACTGGGATAATTACTGAACAGAAACTGTGACCAGGAGGTGGGATGAGGAGCACAGGCAGGGTTCTGTTATATTAGGTGACTAGCTTCTTGAGACAGCAATGGAGATAAGGGATTAGACACTATAATCATGGTAGTTCAGAATTCTTTCAAATTGGAAGGTGCTATGACTACATATGTTCATCGTTTAGAGTTGGTTGGTGTCACAGTCCTTAACTTAACATAACTTAACCTGACTTATAAAATAACAACAAGAGAACTTAAATTGTGATTGCTGGAGATGATATGTACTATGGTCCTGAAATAGGTTTATAAATAGTAATAGGATTTAGACCTCTATACTGCTTCACAGTACTTTACCGCCCTCTCTGAGGGGTTTACAGAGTCAGCATATTGCCTGCAACAATCTGGGTCCTCATTTTACTGACCTCGGAAGGCTGGAAGGCTAGTGAGATTCGAACTGCCAAACTGCTGGCAACTGGCAGTCAGTAGAATTAGCCTGCAATACTGCATTCTAATCACTGCACCACCAAATAAGAATTCTAAGAGCTGGGAATAAGGAGAGGATCCAATAATATGATATATTATTGCTGAGAAGACTAGCTTTAATAGCTGTTGTCTAATAAGCTGCAAGAAGTATCATCCCTAATCACATCCTCTAAAATGGATTCCATTTTGTGGTGTCTGTGAAATAACTGACTCTTTCCTTAAGGGAGATTGTCCAATTTAACTTCAGAAGACTAGATGGTGTAGTGCTGTAGGAGTCAATGTGGATATAAGAATTGGTATTAAAGATTCCTTTAATTATCTCCTTTAAACATCTGCTATACTGGGAAAGAGGAATCCTCAGACTGGCTGGCCTGTAGTATTATTATTTTTAAAACTTCCTCAGGTTTAGGACCACCCTTGTAGAAGCAAGGGGTTCATTTGGTCTGCAATTTGCAATTTGCAGACAACACCAAGCTGGGAGCAATAACCAACACTTTAAAAAATAGGCTTAAGATCCACAAGGATCTTGACAGACTTGAACACTGGGCCCTATCCAACAAAACACAATTTAGTGGTGAAAAAAGTAAGGTTTTACAATTAGGTAAGAAAAACCAAATGCACGGGTATAGAATAGGTGGTACCAGGCTCAACAGCAGTAACTATGAGAGGGATCCTAGAGCACCACCACTTAAATATGAGCCAGCAGTGTGCTGCAGCTGCCAAAAAAGCCAACTCAGTCCTAGGCTGCATCAACAGAGGGATAGAATCAAAATCAGGTGAAGTGTTAGTACTGTTTTATACTGCACTGATAAGATCACATTTGGAATACTACATCCAGGTTTGGGCATCATGATACAAAAAGGATATTGAGACTGTAGAAAGAGAAGAACAAAAAGATGATTTGAGTGCTAGAGGCTAAAACATGTGATGGATGGTTGTGAGAATTGAGAATGTCTAGTCTAATGAAAAGAAGGACCAGGGATAGAAGACTTCCAATATTTGAGGAATTGTCAATCTATTGTCCAAAGCACCTGAGGGCAGGACAAAAAGTATGGATACAAATTTATTAAGGAGAGAGTCTACTTAGAACTAAACAGAAATTTCCTGACATGGAGAACAATTTAACAATCAACCAGTGGTACAGCTTGCCTCCATAGGCTGTGTGTGCTTCATCACTGGAGGTTTAGACAGCCACTTGTCTGGAATGGTATAGGGTCTCCTGCTTGAGTAGGAGATTGGACTAGAAGACCTCCAATGTCCCTTCCAACTCTATTTTTCTTTTATTCCATAATTCTGTCTTGCAATGAACTATGGATGTCCTGAATTTGCAATACCAAAACTGGGAAAACTGATACAGCTTCAATCTTCAGAAGTAACATATAAAAAGAGGCTAAAGAACTAGAGGCTGACATCTTCTGGTTCATATGGAGATCTAGGTCCCTGCCCAAATATTCAATACATGCCCCTTATTGCAAAGACAAAACCAAAACCCCAAGAGGTCAGCCATTCAAAAAGGTTCATTGCAGAATGTCACCTAAGAAGCAGCAACCATTTATCTCTGGCTTGTTTGGTGAAGGCTTGAGAACGGGGGTACAAACTGTCACTGTACAAAGGTAGCAATTTGCTACTCCAGTGTGTTATTTACAGGCTGATTTGACATAAGCCATAGCAAGAAGAATGCTAAACAGAGAAATATTAAGAATTATTTTTTAAAAGTTTTTCAGATATTCCTGGATGACACTCAAGAGAATTTTCTTTTTAACAGAATAGCAAAAGCTTCACTTATGACTCAAATCCTGTAACTTCAGAATTGTTTCAAATAGTTTCAACTATTTATTTTGAAACTGGGTTTCAAAATCCAATTTTCAAAATCTAAGTAGTCTACTTATTTCAAAATCTCTAGTGATGCTCAAAATGATACCTGTTACCTTTTTGTTTACGTTCTGCATCAGGTTAATTCTAAACATGCTGTACTTATTGTTTGAGCATGTCACTCTGAATTCAAGACAGAAGCATGATGAAGAGCTTTAGATATAGGTAATCCTTGACTTACAACAGTTTGTAAGTTACAACATCAACTGAAAAAGTGAGTTATGACCATTTTCCCCACTTATGACCATTGCAGCATGCCCATGTGATCAAAATTCAGACGCTTACCAACTGACTCATATTTATGACGATTGCAGTGTCCCAGGGTCATGTGATCACCTTTTGTGACCTTCTGCCAAGCAAAGTCCTTGGGGGAGCCAGGCTCATTTAACAACCATGTTACTAACTTAACAACTGTAGTGATTCACTTAACAACTATGGGAAAAAAGGTCATAAAATGGGGCAAAATTCACTTAACTATCTTGCTTAGCAATAGAAATTTTGGGCTCAGTTGTGATTGTAAGCTGAGGACTACCTATAACCGTATGAGTAAAGGAAGCCTGCATCATGGGAGAGCAAGAAAATAAAAAGCCAAACACATAAGCTAAATGAAGGCAAAAGACCACTTAAAAGTAACTCTCTCACTCAAAAGTTGGAAGGAAAGACAGATAAAAATTGGAGAATAAACACATTTATAAGCAAAGCATAATGACAGGCCAGAATTTTATCTTGCTAGACTGGTCAAAAATTGGAAAGCTTCCTTAACTATAGTAAAGGCTTTGTTGTTTAAAGATCTGTGAGAAGATTGAAAAACAATCCAAATAACTCAAAAAGAAGAAACTTCAAAGATGTTACAAGCAATTACCATGAGAAAGAATTTGCCTATAAAAGGCTAAGAATTACTGAAATAATCTGGAAAACCAGTTAGTAGTGAAAATTAGAAGATTCTGAACTGGGAACTGATGGTTTGAAAAGATTGAAGGTTTAGGAATAAAGAAAGGAAGAACCATTCATCTAAACCAGGGATCCCCCAACCCCCGGGCCGCAACCAGGCTGTGGCCTATTTGGAACCAGGGCAGCATGCATGCATGCACGCACAGCTCAATTTGCACAAGCAGTGGGCCGGCATGCATACGTATGTGCACCGGCCCGCCACTCACATGACCTGGTTCCCCTCTCCTCCATCCAGCCAGGTTGCCAAGCCACAAAAGTTGGGGACCACTGATCTAAATCATTCATCTAAAGCTGTTTTCAAACATAGAAATGCTAAAGAAGGCTGTACCAGACTATTTTAAAACTTAAGTTGTCAACAAAGGATCATGAATTTTTGTCCGACTAAATCCAACCATGATTCCAGATATTTGAAGAACACTGTTATATCTAACTCCTTTAGTCTCAAATTTAATATGCCCAACACCCTCAATCTTACATCACATATTAAGTTTCCAGCAGCCTTAGCATTCTTAATGCCCCTTTCTGAAGCTATGCCAATTTGTCTGAATCTGGTGGCTGGTTGATTTCATCCTAATCATTCAAAAACCTTGTGTCTGATCATTTAGTGATCAGACAATGGGGAAATGGAGGGGCATATCTCAGCTTATACAATATATATATACATATACAAAAACATATGTTTTCTAAGGTTTTCACGGGTGTTTATATGTAGGTCTTTGATTATTCGGGTTTTCTCCCGCGTAAAATTGGAAGTGTCTTAGCGATGTTTCGACGAAGTCCCATTCGTCATCTTCAGGCTGGTGTTTTCGGCTTCGTGCTTCTAGGAGCAATGTGTGATCGTAGCTGTTTCTTCCTTTTAACTGCCAGTGGGGGTATGAACTGATTGGGTGGGAGCTTGGCTGTGTTCTGATTGGGTGGAGGTGTGTTCTGATTGGTTAGAGGCTTGGCTGTGCTCTGATTGGATGGGGGGTTGGTCCAACACCTTAAAGCCACAGGACACGAAATTGACTTTAAAAAGACCAGAACTATCGCCAAAACTGAACACTTTAATAACAGAATAATCAGAGAAGCCATTGAGATAGAAAAATGCCCACACAGCATGAATAAATGAGACGATACCTCCTGCCTACCAGCCATTTGGAAACCCACCCTTATTGACAAAGAGTCCCTAACACAAAGAATGACACCAGACCCACACTCATGAAAACCACACAGGATGTCACCACCACACATTCACGCAAAAAGCAAACCCAAAACCACACCGATGATGAGGCATGACCACAAACCAGCAGCCAGACTACAGCTGCATCATTAGCCACTTTAAACCCCTCCAATCCATACATGAAGCAAACTGACACCCACCATGAAGATGAGGCACGACCACGAACGCGAAGCCAAACAACAGCAACGTAGCTCACCATCTCAAATCCCCCTGCAACTCAGACTAACCTGAGCACAACAAAGCCCCCACCCAAACAGAACACACCCCCATCCAATCAGAGCACAGCCAACCCCCCCATCCAATCAGAGCACAGCCAAGCCCCTAACCAATCAGAACACACCTCCACCCAATCAGAACACAGCTAAGCTCCCACCCAATCAGTTCATACTCCCACTGGCAGTTAAAAGGAAGAAACAGCTACAATCACACATTGTTCCTAGAAGCACGAAGCCGAAAACACCAGCCTGAAGATGACGAATGGGACTTCGTCGAAACGTCGCCAAGAAACTTCTAATTTTATGTAGGAGAAAACCCGAATAACCAAAGACCTACACACACACACACACACACAGAGAGAGAGGGGGGGGGGTTGTACTAAGAAGTTGCTGGTCTATTATTCCCATTAATTAACACGGATTACAATCTATTTTTCTGCCATAAACCTCCAGAGGTAGGGATGAAAAATTCAATTTTGTCCTTTTTTGACAACCCTTAACTACCGTAATTGTAATTATGATACAGTGACTAAAGGGTATAAATGGATAATTAGGATTCTTATATATGCCAGTATACTAGAACCTCTTTGCCTTACACACAAGCCATTACAATGATTAGGCTCCAATTCAGGCAATTTTCCATACCCTTAGTCAGCGGTTCTGCTCTTTGGCTATTTATTTGTTAATTAAGAGTTAGGGGAACTTGTTACAGAAGTCTGAAGAATAAAAATAAAATGTTTTGTATATTCAATACACGATTTAAAAATATTCAGCTCCGACTCTGAGATTAACTTAAAATTAAATATCTTAAAGTACAAATCTTTGGGAATATGATGTATTACTAAATACTGGTAAGGGCTTTCAACATTGATTTAAATTGGAAATAGTTCTTAATTCTCCCAGTAAACTGAACCCTAGCCAAAAGCAATTTCAATGTGCATGTCTGTGGTTCAATTATACCCACTGAAAAATTTTATGTAAATTTGTAAATTTATGTATAAATTAAGGTATTACATGATTAAAATGGTTAATCGCTGACAGCATAGCAGGCCACTTATCTCATTTGTGTTATATGCAGTTATGTATGTATTCTACATCCAGCAGCTCATACGTTGTGAGTATTAACTCATGCCCACTACATATTGAATTCCTAGTGACTCCCAGAGCAAGAGTACCTAGAACTCATAGAATGTTTCTACAAGATGGTGGACAGGCAGCAAAGGCTGTAAAAGTAAAAGGTTTTTTTTCTTAAATTTTAAATTTTATTTTATTCTAATTTTATTTTAACTTTTTACCCCTTTTTAACTTTGTATTTTTAACCTACTTTTAACCCACTTTAACCTATTTTTAAACCCGTTTTAACCCGATTGACTTTTTATAAAAGCCAGAGTCTTTTTTTTTTATAGAAGCCAGAGTCTAGTGGAATTGTAATGTAGCTGACTAAATGGACCTTGGCCTGATTGGAAAAACATCGACTGGGACAATGCCCAGACAACCCAAGATAAAATATTTTTTTCAGATAATGGACACTGCAAGTAAGTCTCCTTTTCTCTTTTCTTCCCCCCTTGTGACCCCAGTAAACAAACCTAGCCCTCTTCTGGATTGGGAAGAGGAAGACTGCTTCTCTGTGGAGGAGGGAGTTGCAACTCCAGGGGAGAACAAGAATAATACAATTCCTAGTGATCAATCAATCAATGCTCCCGAGACATATTCTATGAAACTAAGGCAAATAAGGAAACTGAACACAGACTTCTGATGTTCAGTCTGAATCCTTGAACGATGCTTGCATCCAGTGCTTTTTTTTTTTTTTTTAAGGTGCTGGAACTCACACACATCATACAACCCGCCTTGCCTACCCTACAAGGTTCCATGCAAAAAAGGCGCCGGAACTCCGTTCTGCGCGTTCTATGAGAAAAAAAAAGCCCTGCATCTATCTAAATGACTCAACTGGAGGAGAAAAATTCTTAGGCTGGAGGCTTAGAATCTTATGATTGGAAGGGCAAAAGAAGAACAAATATACATCACCATAACCTTTCAGTTATTATTATCACAGCCCAATAACTGTGATCAAAACTGTAGGTGATGGTTCTCTGGGAGCCTGATTCATATTGTACAAGTTGCATTGTGACACGTAAAAAAGAGGCAGCAAGGAATTCATGCGAGGTAGTGCATCCCCAGTGGCCCTAGGTACCCAGGAAGATTCCTTCACACAACTGACTTATGAAACTTTTACTTTTGGAAGTAACCTTTAAAAATTATAATTAGCCTGACACACACACACACACACACACACACACACACACACACACAAAACAGGTATTTCTTGACTTATGATTACAATTGAGCCCAACATTTATGTTGCTAAGTGAGATACTTAAGTGAGTTTTGCCCCATTTTACGACCTTTCTTGCCACAGTTGTTAAGTGAATCACTGCAGTTATTAAGTTAGTAACACAGTTGTTAAGTGAATCTGGTTACCTCATTGACTTTATTTGTCAGAAGATTGAAAAGATGATCACATGATCTAGGACATTGTCATAAATATGAATCAGTTACCAAGCATCTGAATTTTGATCACAATGACCAATGGAAAGCTGCAATGGTCGTAAGTATGAAAAATGGTCATAAGTCACTTCTTTTCAGTGTTGTAACTGAACGGTCACTAAATTGTTGTAAGTCAAGGACTACTGTATAGTGTGTGCCTGTGTGTGTGTACAGGGATTGCATACTTCTATTTCAAATTCTTTTAAAAATTGCTTAACTGCTTTTTCAGCTATTAGGAACCTTTGGAATGACAGGTTTTACAATAGTAAGTGAGTTTCCTTCAAACTCTATAGAAAGAAGCTTTAAATACAAGTTAAAATTATTATTATTATTATTATTATTATTATTATTATTATTATTATTGGCAATAGGGAGATTAGAACTGAAACTTACAAATGGACTAAGGGATTATTATAATGTTTCTCATGGGAAAGTGCTTTTGTTTTGAATTCTGTTAAAAAATACAATAGGATGAGTCACTGAATATTGGACACTAGAGGTAACTGGAAGCAAAATAGTTTAACATTTAACAAGGATATTTTTGAACAATGGATCCAGGGAGTTAATTTTAAGAGTGTCTATCTTGATAGATGTTATAAATAAAGAAAAGTTTTATCTGACAAGATTGAAACTGATCTGAAAGTAGATTTAAATACAAGAGACTATATGAATGATATTGAAAAATTTTATTTATTTATTTATTTATTTATTTATTTATTTATTTATTTATTTATTTATTTATTTATTTATTTATTTATTTATTTAATTTCTATGCCGCCCTATTCCGGAGAACTCAGGGCGGCTCACAGCATGATAGAAATTACAATAAAAACACGTAAATATAAAAACCCTTAAGCTAAAAAGGAAACCAATCACTCCACAAACATACACACAAACATACACTGGCTAGGGGCAAGGTGTTAGCTGCCCCAGGCCTGCCGGCAAAAGTATGTTTTAAGCAATTTACGAAAGGCGAAGAGGGTGGGGGCGACACGGATCTCCGGGGGAAGTTGGTTCCAGAGGGCCGGGGCCGCAACAGAGAAGGCTCTTCCCCTAGGCCCCGCCAGGCGACACTGTTTGGCTGACGGGACCTGGAGAAGGCCCACTCTGTGGGCCCTAACCAGCCGCTGGGATTCATGGGGCAGCAGACGGTCCCGTAAATAACCTGGTCCGATGCCATGTAGGGCTTTATAGGTCATAACCAACACTTTGAATTGGGTTCGGAGACCAATTGGCAGCCAATGCAGCTCGCGGAGTGATGCCGAAATGTGGGCATTTCTAGGCAAGCCCAACACTGCTCGCGCGGCTGCATTCTGCATTACCTGAAGTCTCCGAACATTTTTCAAAGGTAGCCCCATGTAGAGAGCATTGCAGTAGTCGAACCTCGAGGTGATAAGGGCATGAGTGACTGTGAGAAGATACTGCACTGGACATATTGGTTAATGTCTCAAAAACTAAAAAGGATATACAAATAAGAAACCAAGAGACTGATCTGGATAATTTTCCTATATTGAATTTAAAAAAGAGACTTGCTATAGCTTGAAGAATTTTGTGTGAAAAGACAAAAAACAAATGAAAAGAAATCAAGTTCTAGGATATTATTTGAAGGGACTAATAATCAAGACTGTTAAAAGCAAAAGTAAGGAATATAACATTGGTTCCATGGTAAAAAAAGATACGTTGTTATCTCTGGTAACTCTTAATGAACTTTTACACAGCATGTATTCTTCCAATTTTATACTCACAACAATTCTGAGACAAGATTGAACTGAGAGCCTAAAGCAGTGGTTCTCAACCTTTCTCAGGTTGAGACCCCACTTGCCCCGCCCATGCGTGCCGTGACCCTGACCCGGGTGTGCGCGCGCGCCGAAAAAAAAAATAAATTTTTTTAAAAAAAAACAAAAAAAAAACAAAAAAAAACAAAATGGCAGCCGTGACGGGCGGATCGATGCATGCGCGGATCAGCCCGTCGCGCATGCCACACATGCGCGGATCAGCCCGTTGCACGTGCCGCGCATGCGCGGATCCGCCCATCGCAGCCGCCATTTTGTTTTTTTATTTTGTTTTTATTTTATTTTTTTTAACTTTTTTTCGGCGTGATGGGCGGATCTGTGCATGCGCGGATCGGCCCGTCACACGTGCCTTGCATGCGCGTATCCGCCCATCGTGGCTGCCATTTTTTAAATTTTTTTAAAAATTTTTTTATTTTTTTATTTTTTTTTCGGCGCGACAGGCGGATCTGCGCATGCGTGGCGCGCGCGCCAAAAAAAAATAAATAAAAAAAATTAAAAAAAAACAAAAAAAAGCAAAAAAAGCAAAATGGCGGCCCGCGGTGTCCGGCGACCCCCACGAAATCGTCGTGTGATCCCAAATGGGGTCGCGACCTCAAAGTTGAGAACCGCTGGCCTAAAGTCACTGAGTGAACTCCCATGAGTACAAATAGAATCTTTCATTCCTAATCTAACACCCTTGGGTCCAACTGTAAAGTATACAACTATGCAATCAACAGAAAGATGCCCAACCACTGATTTAGAAGAAAGCAGGGTGACTTTCTGCCTTTTTGAACAGGTAAGGAACTAGAGTAATTTAAAAAATAATAATAATAATAATAATAATGATGATGATGATGATGATGACAAAAAAGTCTGGATAGTGGACATGGCAGTGCCTGGAGACAGCAGAATAGATGAGAAAGAACTGGAGAAGATAACAAAATACAAAGACCTACAAATAGAAATAGAAAAAATGTGGCAAAAGCAAGCAAGGGTAGTACCAATAGTAATAGGCGCTTTGGGTGCAATCCCAAAACAACTGGAGCACCACTTGAACACCATTGGCATTGACAAATTCGCTATTAGTCAATTGCAAAAGGCAGCCTTACTAGGAACTGCTCCCATCCTGTGACGATATCTGTAATATCATCAAACATCCACATCTGCCTATCCCAGGTCCTGGGTAAGGACTCGATAGGTAGACAAAATGCCAAATCCAGTCTGAACATCTGGCTGACTGTGCGATGATCAATAATAATAGTAATAATAGTAATAATAATAATAATAATAATAATAATAATAAAGTTGGAAGGGACCTTGGAGGTCATCTAGTCCAACCCTAAACTATTTCGGACAAATGGCTGTCCAGTCTCTTCCTAAAAACTTCCAGTGTTGAAGCATTCACCGTTTCTAGAGGCAGGTTGTTCCACTGGTTAATTATTCTAACTGTCAGGAAGTTTATCCTTAGTTCTAAGTTGTTTCTCTCCTTGATTAGTTTCCATCCGTTGCTTCTTGTCCCGCCTTCAGGTGCTTTGGAGAATAGCTTGACTCCCTCTTCTTTGTGGCAGCCCCTGAGATATTGGAACACTGCTATCATGTCCCTCTTAATATAGTACAGGTAATTCTCGTTTAACAATTGCAATTGGGACCAACAACCTGGCTATTAAGCAAAACAGTCACTAAGTGAAAAAACATGGCAACGACTATGCTTATGATTTTGCTTCAATTTTCCTTCACTTCTCAGTACTTCCTTCAGCTGAACTGTAGTTATTTCTTTTTCTCTTTGAGGACATCTTGATTTGAGGTAAATAAGCAAGTGAAAAATTAGAGCAGATAGATGCTGTAAAGCTTGTAAATTTGAGGACTGGTTAATAGATTCTCTTACCACCATAGGGTCAAGCAGTCACTAAATGAGGCAGTCACTAAGTGAGGACTACCTGTACTTTCAAGATAAACTCCCCTTTTTTGAGGACTTTTTCCTCTTCAATGAATGCTCAAACCAGGAATTATATAATACTGCCCTATTTTTCTGTCCTCCACTATTATCTTTTATCCTCTTCCTATAAAGATTCCTTGCTTATAGATATCTCATTTCAAGAAGTTCAAGAGCTTTCTTCTTTCTAACCTGGCATAGCTGAACTTCTGAAAATGTCTAGCCTTGAGTAAAACCTTTGATACAGCCAGAAAAATGCTTTCCAAACTTGTTGGGGAATGATACTGGCCTCCATGAACACTTTGAGACATGAAAGTGGGATTATATATATTGTCCCTTCACAACTGCTGGAGTTGGAGGGAAGGCTGAGATTTCTCCTCCTTTGCCAAGCAATCCCCAGGAAAACAGTAATTTCTCCACTATTGTTGGCAAGAACAATGGTTTTGCTGGGAAATTGGGGAAGAATAAAGAATAAATATGAGCAGTAATAAAAAAGCAGGTAAAGTAAGTTTCTGAGGATCCCATGGTACTTGTTATCTTTTATGTGATCTAGCCTAGTATCACTTCCTTGTACAGGCCAAGAATAATGTTGACATACCTAAGACCCCAAATGCCTTTAGAATAAAATACCCACTCACCTATCCTGCTATTGATGAGACTGAGATTTATCCAGGGGAAGAAGTTGTCATAAAGTGCATTTCACTTCCCAGTTTTGGCGGGAATTTTTTAAAGTTGTTAGGCTCCCCCCACAGGGATTAAGAAATTGGGACCTAAATATATAATGCCATTCCCAATTGTGAAGATTATAAACCCAGTTACTGTACAGTTGGATCTACCTAAAACAACATTTTGAAGTCAAGGAAATCTTAGGCTCCAGAAAGTACATGGGGAAAAGTCCAATATCTAATGGCATGCAAGCATTTCCTTCCTTCCCAATCAGAATAGGTAGATGCTCGCAATGTTAGAGCTCCTAGACTTCGTTAGGTGTTTCACAGGAAGTAGCCTGATAAACCTAGGTTAGATAATGTCCCATAATTGACTTGCTGTATTGTTTTTCTTATGCTTTTTATTTTTTTATAAGGCTAACTCCAGTTGTGGAAGGGCCGAATGTCAGCCGGATTGCAGTTTGCCGCTTATTTGCCCTCGGCTGCCATAGAACAGAAGGAGGGGCTGTGTGGTATTTGGGTTGGGGAAGTGAGCTGGTGTGAAGTGTTCCCGTGAGAATCAGAAGGGAGGATCACTCCCCATCATCAGAGTGGAGATGTTTAGACTTTGCCAAGGCCAACCATCCCAGGCCTCTGAAGATGCCCCATCTGCTGAAGAGGCTTTCTCATAATACCATGCTGGACACTGACTGGCCTGCTGGGCTGGACCATGGGGGGAGGGCAGTGGGAGGACTTTCAATGTGTAACTTTTGCACAGTTTTTACTCAGATCTTGCCTTGCTTTTGCTGCTATCAGTTCATTCTTAGTAAAAGTATCTCTTCTCTAAATCGTTGGAGTTGGGGGTTTTCTTTCTTAGGACTTGAATGGAGGCAGACCTGACAGAGAGGATATATTAAAGGCAAAATAGTTATTATATAACTATTTTGAGATGATAGATAGATAGATAGATAGATAGATAGATAGATAGATAGATAGATAGATAGATAGATAGATAGATAGATAGATAGATATTATATGCATTTGTGCTACACACAAAGATTTCTGCTTTGAAAATTTTAAAGGAAAATATGAAATGTTTGCACAAAGATCTTACAATTCATAAATGCTTCTGCAAGCTTTATTTTCCATTAGTAGGCATTAGGCACTAGGGGGCAGTGTGGTCTCTCTCCTTTTTAGTATTTTTTTGCTCTCAAATATAGAAATATACCAAGAGTGAAATAAGCACAGTAACAAAATAAATACACATTTTCTTCTATAGTCTCTTATAATCAAAGGATACAACCATAGAGAGATTAATAATTCTTTGAAATTCTGTCACCAAACAACATAAATTTTACAGACTTAATTACCAAGCTCAGACATGCCTTTCAGTAAGGTGACCAACTTTTTTACAATGAAAAGGAGGACACAAATAAATTGAAGAACAAAATATCGTAAATAAAAGAAACATTTTATTCATTGCAACAATAATACAAAATACACTATAATATGATAAATGCATAATAAAAACATTTGTGTCAGCTGTCCTCTGCCAGCTGCTGATAAACTACAGACACAGAAGGAACAGGTGACCAGCAAACTTTAATGCAAAAGAAAAGTCAGCACTGGGAGTGAATTGCTCCCAGTGCTTTACATAGTTGTGCTCCACCCACCAACCACACCCACTTAGCAAGCCAGCATCCGGTCTGTATGGATAATAGGCATAGTGCACCACCCTTCCCCCCCTCCAAACACACCCACGTAGCCTCTGCTGTCCCAGCCATTTGTTCTGATAACGAGGCAGCTGGAGGAAGGGAGACGCTTCCCATCTCCCCGCCCATGGCAAGCCCAGGGGCTTGACAATTTGTAACAATAACATTTTATATTGTAATTATGCTTACATGCTGCGCCCTCGCCCGCAGCCACCCCATCAGCACTGCTGCCCCGCCGTGTAGAGCAGGCCCCGTGGCTCCGAAAGCACCAGCTGCGCCGGCTCCAGCCCCAGGGGCAGCCCGCCATCAACACACTTTGCCTGCAGCTGCCCCGCCAGCACCACCGCCCACCCTGCACAGCCCCATGTAGAGCAGGCCCCACGGCTCCCACAGCACGGGGGCAGCCGGCCACTGCTGCCCCTCACACCCCCACCCGCAGCAGCCCCGCCACCCCTGCCTCTTGCTCCCGCAGCCATTATTGCCCTAGCAGGGCCAAAGATCAAGAGAAAATTACTGTGGTGTCGCCACTGCAGTCTCCTCCAGGTATCTTCGGGACTAACTAGGAGATTGTGTAGTTGGGTAGCAAGGAGGGGTGCAAAGTTCCTGCCAATTCGCCTTCGTTGCAGACAAGTTACATGTGCAAAGTTTGCCGGCCGGGTGTTTTGGCGTGCTCAGCAGCAATTCCTATTGGCTTTCAAAAGCCAATAGGGGGAGTAGCACAGCTCATGCAAAAGTTGAAAAAAGGTGCCAGAATGCCATTCTGAGCGTTCTATGAGGAAAAAAAAGCCCTGCAGATTAGTCTTCAAAGATCGAAAAGGAGGACCTGTAGGAGGACACTTTTTGAGGGAGGACAGAACTTACAAAAGGAGGACTGTCCTCCCTAAAAGAGGACGGTTGGTCACCTTACTTTCAGGTCAACTACTAAATAGGGAAAGTGAGATCACTGAACTCCAAGGGCTGATTTCACAGTAATTCTATAAACAGAGCGTTGGCTTAACTGAACACCTTTTCTCAGCATGATGATGAAGAATCCACCAATGGGTTATTTCAGTCCTACTGCCCAATCAGACTAAGTTGTCAAGTTGTCATGCCTCCTCATTATCTGGTATTTCCAGTTGCATTGACGGCGGAGCCAATGACAACAGATCGACGTGATGACTCTCAAGCAGGTTTAAGAAAAATAAGAAAGGAACAAGAGTCCAACTCCGCCCTAACTGACCGTGAAAGTAAGGGAGGGCGTGGATTCTTTATCATCATGCTGAGAAAAGGCGTTCAGGTAAGCCAACACTCCTTCTCCAGCATGATGACTGAAGAATCCACCAATGGGACGTACCAAAGCCACCGGAGTCCCTACGGGCGGGGGTCAGTTGGGGCCGGATCCCCAGATGGTGTGACTACTTGTTGTAAAACACGTCTGCCAAAAGCGGCATCGGCTGATGCAAATTTATCCAAATGATAGTGTCAAATAAATGGAGAAGGCGAAGACCAAGTCGCCGCCCTGCAAATGTCCTCTATGGACGCCTGGGTAGTCCACACCGCAGTTGTGTCAGCACTGCGGGTCGAGTGAGCTGTCACATGATCTGGAGCTGGCAATTCGAGAGAGCTGTAAGCGCTTGCAATGCAGGCCCTGATCCACCTGCCAATTGTGGAAGCAGACAACTTTTGGCCCATTGAAGAAGGCGGAAAGGAGACAAACAGGGCCTCTGACCTACGAAAGGCCGTTGTGCCCTTGATATAGCATCGTAATGCTCTTCTCACGTCCAGACAATGCCACTGCCATTCCAGATCATGTGACGGGCATGGGCAGCAGTCTGGAAGGATGACCTCCTGTGCCCTGGGGAACACTGTATTAACCTTAGGGATAAAGGCAGGGTCCAATCTGAGGACAGCTCTGTCCTCATGAAAGGTACACAGGTCCCTTCTGATTGACAAGGCTGCCAGTTCCGAAATGCGCCTGGCTGAGGTAACCGCAATCAGAAAGGAGACTTTGAGTGAGACGTGTCGTAATGAACAAGTTCTAAGAGGTTCAAACGGGGCTGAAGTTAATGCCTGAAAAACCCGGGAAAGGTCCCAAGAAGGGTACCTATGAACCACCGGGGGTCTGCTGTTGGAGACTCCCTTGATGAAAGATCTGATGGCAGGGTGACTGGACAAGGAATCCGAGGAACCCCGGGACAATACTGAAGAAAGGGCTGCTAGTTGCCTGCGGATAGTATTGGGAGCCAACCCTTTCTTAACACCCTGCATTAAATAATCAAGAACAATGGGAATGGTTACCCTTGATAGACTCACGTGATGCCTGTCACACCAGCGACAGAAACGCCTCCACGTGTGGTCGTAGATGCAGTTAGTCGATGGATGCCTGGCCGCCTGGATCATATCAATCACCTCCGCCGAATATGACTCCCTGGTCAACGTGCGGCGTTCAAGTGCCAGGCGATCAATTGAAGCCATTGGGGATCCGGGTGTAGAAGGGCCCCCTGCATCAATCGTATCCTGTCGTCTGGAATCCTCCATGGAGTGGAGGCAGATAGACTTACCAGGTCCGCAAACCATGGTCTCCTTGGCCAATGGGGAGCGATGAAGATCACTTCCGCCTGCTCCTCCAGAATCTTCCGGATAACTGCGGGAAGTAGAGGCAACGGGGGAAAGGCGTACAAAAGGCCTCGCGGCTACCTGCTGTGTAGGGCATCTGCCCCCTCCGCTCCCTGTGATGGGAAGCGAGAGAAGAACCTGGGTAGCTGAGTGTTGCACGGTGAGGCGAACAGGTCCACCAACGGGCGACCAAGCCTGACCAAGATTTCCTTGAAGATATCTGGGTGTAACATCCACTCCGAGTGGTCCACTGTTGACCTGCTGAGAGAATCCGCCTGTTGATTTGCCTTCCCCTTCGATGGAGAGCAGGTGACTCTCTGCCCAGGTGCCTCAATGCCCAAGCTTCTGTCATGAGGAACTTGGACCAGGTGCCCCCTTGCCGGTTCATGTGGGCTTTTGCGGCTACGTTGTCCGTTAGGACTAGCACACGTCACCCTTTGACCAGTGAACAGAAATGTCATAGAGCTAAATGTATCGCTCTGAGCTCCAACCAATTTATATTGTGGGTCAGATCGGATTGTGACCACCGACCCTGAGCCATCTGGTTTGAGAGGTGAGCTCCCCCACCGAAGAGACTTGCATCTGTGGTCATGCAAATGTGATTGGGTTCCTTGAACAGGGTGCCCCTGCAAATGGCTGAGGATCCCCACCAGCCCAGGGATAGACGCACCTGACGAGGGACGCGCACCATTTGGGTGGACGTGCTGGAATGCTGTCTCTGGTACGGGAGCATGAACCATTGAAGGGCCCGGGAATGTAAACGAGCCCATGGGACTATGGCTATGCATGAAATCAATTTCCCCAGGAGCTGGGACAGAGTGGCTAGTGACACATTCCTGCTCCTGCACACCCTGAGCACCAGATCCCTGATGCTCCTGACTCTGTCATCCGACAAATACACATGACAGGAGTCCGTGTCTATCACTGTGCCTAGGTGTAACAGGCGGGTTGAAGGGGTCATCTGACTTTTCTTGAGATTGATCAGAAATCCGTGTTCCTGAAGGACTCTGAGAGTGAGGGAGGGCCAAATCTGACTGGGCCTATGAGGGGGACAGAGACTGTATCAGAATATCGTCCAGATAGCACTGGACTCATACGGGGGCTAGCTGTAAATGTGCTGCCAGTACCGCCAGGATCTTGGTAAAGACCCTGGGTGCTGAGGAAAGACCAAATGGAAGTGCCATGTACTGGAAGTGGCGGTTTAGATAGCAGAACTGCAGATACCTGCGATGTTCCGGGCATATTGGAATATGGAGGTATGCCTCCTTCAGGTCTATAGATGTAAGGAAGTCCCCTCTCCTGATGCTGCTCAGAATAGAGTGCAGCGTCTGCATTTTGAACTTCCTGTATTGTACGTGGAAGTTCAGACCCTTGAGATCTAGAATAGCTCTCCATCCCCCGAAGCTTTTGGGAGTACAAATAGGATGGAGTAGTATCCCAGTCCCACCTGGCTGAGGGGAACCTCCTCTATGGCTTTGATGCTGAGGAGGTGACGAATGGCGTCTTCCATGAGTCCTCTTTTTACGACGTTTCTCATAGTCGGACAGGACACGAAGTGGTTGGGAGGAGTGGATCTGAACTCCAGAGCCAGGCCTTGCTTTATAGTGGCCAGAACCCAGGAGTCCGAGGTCGTGTTTTCCCATTGATGGAAGAATAGAGCTGGTCTTCCGCCAATGGGAGGATCTCCTTCTGAGTCATTTACCACGGCGGAAGGGGCGACCCCCTCTGCCGCGAAAGGAAGGCTTACTTTGGGGCTGGTACCTGGGCCTGTCCCTGTAGCTGGGCCTATCAAAGGAGTGTTCCGCCTTGGAGACTGAGGGTCGAAAGGACTGCCCCTGTTCCGAGGAGGAATCAGTCCGAAGGACTGACGGCAACTATAGGGAGTGAAACGCCTGTTTGATTTTCTGGTGACATGAGAAATCACCTTTTGTTTTTGCTTGTTTTCAATAAGGAAAGGCGTTAATGCTTCACCAAATAGTTTACCCCCAGTGAAGGGTGCCGTAGCCGCGCGCCACTTATGCTTGCTCTCGGCCCTCCAATTTTTGAGCCAGAGCAACCTCCGAGTAACTACATCGGAGGCAATGGTGCAGGCAGAATGTTTGGCTGAAAAGAGGGAGACTTCTGCCATGTATTCAGATGTGGCTATAAGTTTAGTTAGGTCCTGGTGAATCCTAACCTCTTCCATGGGAACCCTATCCTGCAATTGCCTAAGCCAACTGATAAAGATCCTGGCGAAAAAGGAGGTGGTCGTAGCCGCCTTTGCAGCCCAGGCCGATGCTAAGTGGACCTTGCGCAAGGAAAGGTCAGATTTTTTATCTTCCGCCTTAAGGGCATCAGAAACATTGGCTGGGAGGCTTGCTGTGGAGAAAAGCGGAGCCAATGACTCATCTACTTTGGGCACCTCCAGTAGATCCGATAAGGCTTTAGCCATATCCATGATCTTACGTTCCAATGCCGCCTGAGAAGGCTGAGCTGGCGGAGATTCCCATTGTCCTTGAACGTTTTTCAGGAACAATGGGGGGCATCGGATCTGGAGATGTTTCACCACCGGTTCAGCAAATTACGGATCCCGTATCCTGATCTGAGGAGGGCTGGGGAACAAGACCGGCATCAGACTTGATCTTAACCGCTGAGCAGGCCCTATATAACAGGGAAGGGAAAACAGACGGATTGAAAAGTTCCGCCATTGGCTGAGAATCGTGAGCAGGCTCCTCACAATCAGACCAACGATCCCCACCTTCATCAAAGTCTGAGACAACTGAAGACTCAGAATCCGGAGAATGGGATGGGGAGATCATACCTGAGCAATCCAATGGAGGTCTTGCGGTGATGGCTGGCGTGGAAGGTCTGGGAACAGGAGTCGCCTACTGTTGACCTGCAGCCATGGCCTGTAGCACCACCTTGGAAATCCAGTTCTGGAGCTGGTCTGAAAAAGACGGCTCTAGCGGAGGCCGTGGCCCCGCAGCCATAGGTGTGAACGTAACCACCGGCGCCAATGATGGTCCGGGCAACCCCAGGTCCTCCCCAAACAGGGGAGGTCCTACCTGACCACAGGTCTGAGCTAGGACCTGCTGAAGAGTAGACGCTGACCAGGCTCCCAAAATAGAAGGAAGAAGAGCCCCCAACTCGGGTGTGGCATGGACCGGGGGCGTAGCACCACGTTCTGCCAGGGAACTCTGAGCCCGTGAGAATTGCTTCTCCAAGACTCTGTGCATCCGGTCGCTTGTTTGTTTGTCGCTTGCCTTGCCAGCCTTTCTGCCATGCTTAGATTTGGCCTTGGCCTTACCTCCGGGTGCTTCAGGGACTTGAACAGCTGGTGCAGCAACTTCACCAGTTTCCAAAGGCTGAGGCTCGGTGGGTTCTGCCATGGTATTGAGAATGGTCCATATGAGACTCCGAGACTAACTCTTTTCTGCAAGAGACACAGTAGACCCCGCGCAGGGGATGACCGCACGTGGATTAGCGTTGACTGGATCACTGGCAAACCAGACTCACGCTGCGCGCTTAAGCGCTCGTCACCTAGGCCCAAGGAATCCATCCACTTGGCCTGACATCAAGGTGACGAAGTCACATGTGTCTCACTTTAGTGGCAATGGTCAGGATCTTACAACCACTAGATGCAGAAAAGGCCAGAACCAGGCAAGCTGAGGTGAGCAGAAGCCAAGACCGGCATGTCAGCAGCTCTTGCTCACTAAATAATTAGTCCAGCTGTGATAGTCAATCTGAAAGCAAATCTCACAAACAATCGCAGATCAAGACAATGTGAAAGGAACACAACAGTCAAACCCAATTACTGTATATATAAATGCATATATCTCAAGTTAAAGCTTTACTGAGTACGGAATTAGGCCTGGGTGCCTTTAAGGGATCCCAAAATGGCGACCAAGAGTTCTGGGCATTTCCCAAGGGAAATGAGGCCATAAAATGGCGGCTACTAGGGACTCAGAAAGGGGTGGTGGTGAATTTCAGCGGAGAAGCAGATAAAGTGATCAAATTTAGCTGAAACCGTTTGCCTGTTAAGGAATGGGAAACAATAGAACAGTGGTTCTCAACCTTTCTGAGGTTGAGACCCCACTTGCCCCACCCATGCGCGCCGCGACCCCGACCCGGGGCCGCGTGCGTGTGCGCGCAAAAAAATTTTTTTAATTTTTTTTCAAAAAAACAAAAAAAAAAAACAAAATGGCGGCTGGGACGAGCGGATCTGTGCATGCGCGAATCGGCCCGTCGCACGCACCACGCATGTGCGCATCCGCCCATCGCGGGCCGCCATTTTGTTTTTTTTATTTTTTTTAAAAAAAAATTTAAAAAAATAAAAAAAATGGCGGCCACGACGGGCGGATCTGTGCATGCGCGGATCGGCCCGTCGCACGCGCCACGCATGCGCACATCCGCCCGTTGTGGGCCGCCATTTTGTTTTTTGTTTTTTTATTTAAATTTTTTTTAAAAAAAATTAAAAAAACAAAATGGGCCTGCGCAGATCGGCCCGTCGCACGCGCCGTGCATGCGCGGATCCGCCCGTTGCGGTCCGCCATTTTGTTTTTATTTTATTTTATTTTATTTTATTTTTTAATTTTTTTAATTTTTTTTTTAATTTTTTTTCTGCCGCGACGCACCAAAAAAATAAAAAAAATAAAAATAAAATTAAAAAAAATAAAAAAAAATTAAAAATAATAAAAATAGAAAAACAAAATGGCGGCTGCATGCGCACATCTGCCCGTCGCGGGCCGCCATTTTGTTTTTTTTTTTATTTAAAATTTTTTTTAAAAAATAAAAAAAACAAAATGGCGGCCGCGATGGGCCGATCCGCGCCTGCGCGGATCGGCCCATCGCACGCGCCGTGCATGCGCGGATCCGCCCATTGCGGTCCGCCATTTTGTTTTTATTTTATTTTATTTTATTTTATTTTATTTTTTTAATTTTTTTTAATTTTTTTTTCCGGCGCGACGGGCGGATCTGAGCGTGCGCGGCACGCACGCACCAAAAAAAATTTAAAAAATTTAAAAAAAATTAAAAAAAATTTAAAAAATTTTAAAAAATTAAAAAAAAAAAAACAACAAAAAAAAAATGGCGGCCGGTGGTGCCCGGCGACCCCCGCGAAATGGTCTCGCAAATGGGGTCGTGACCCCAAGGTTGAGAACCACTGCAATAGAACGACTCAGGCTTCTCCAATTTTAACTTTAAGGTCTGTGCGGTAATGACGCAACGCGCCTTCATTCCGCTCCTCTAAAAGGGCTCCGTTGCCCTGCAGTGAGCAAAAAAATCGAAAGAGAGAGGTATCTCCGTCCTCCGAGAGCTTACGGCAATAAACGGCTCAGAAAGAAACCCCCTTGCAAAAAACAGAAAAAACGGAGCCAAAATGGTGGCTGCAAGGCTTCTTGCTGACCGATTCCAGCTGAAGGGTAGCCACGCAGCTTCAAAATGGCAGCCACGCGCGAAAACAACGAAGCGGAGACCTTCCCCTCACTCAGAAAGTAGATTGCCCCAACTCAGCAGCCTAGCTGATTTTAAGAATATATATATAAATATCCCTACTCTCCCAGATCCCAGCAAAGGGAAAAGGTGTAGAGGCTACAGGCCTCAAAAAAAGGGGGGGGAATTTGTTATAATGAATTGGGATTCAGCTCCTCTCACTAAGACAGAAAGTCTAGAATAGAGAAGAAAGAAAATCCACCAGAAAGCAAAGAAAAAACAGCTAATTCTCCTAGATAACAGAAGAATCCACCAAAGAATTAAATCATCTAGTCCAACCTGCATCCAAGAACAGAGAGTCAATTCTCACGTTCTCATGGGCGAAAGACTAAGATGAAACTGGAAGTACCAGATAATGAGGAGGCGTGACAACTTGACAACTTAGTCTGACTGGGCAGGAGGACTGAAATAACCCATTGGTGGATTCTTCAGTCATCATGCTGGAGAAAGGACTAGATTGTAAAAAAAGAAATTAAGCTCTATCATCTTGTGCTGGAATTTAATGGAGTTGAATTCTGTAATCTTATATCAATACCGAAGTTGAGTTTCTCGAATACATGGAGACAATGGTAAATTTTCCCTTTGCTCAAGCAATCATACTCTACAGCAGTTTGTTCCAACTGATCAGGGCTACATGCAAGAGTTTAAGGTTTTTCAAACTAAGGCAGTCCCTCAGCTCCTTTATGGCTCGCAAATATGTTTACTTGCAAAGCTTAATGCTATTGAAATTATTCAAAATAAGTTTATTAGAGCCATACTGGTACCTAAAAGTATCAAAAATGCCATCCTACGGGTAGAAATAGGTACAGTTTCATTGAAAGCTAGAGCATGGTTCTTCTTACCTTTTGGCTAAAGTTAATTTTGATGCCTGTAGGTTTAGCCCCATTAGTATTTATAAATCATTTTAAATCGTCGTGGAAAAAAAAAAGCCCTAGATAAAATTAAATCGCTGGGCTTCTCTATGGAAAGTCTGTGTTCATTAGGATTTGATAATGCTAGAATTGCCTTGAAACAACGAATCTGGAATATTGATCTCCAAACAAACCTACCGGTAAGTAAGGTGGCACATTCCAACATTTGTCACTTGCTTCCAGAAGGATTTTTTCCAGCTTCTTATCTATTTTCCATTACAATTTCAAAATTTTGTAAAGCTTTCACCTTAGCCAGGCTGGATGCATTGCCCTCAGCAGTCCTTTTTGGACTGTTTAAGGGCATTCCTATGCATTTTGGATAGTTTACGGGCATTCCTATGCACCTTCGGTTGTGTCCATGTGGCGATGGCTCTATAGAAACTCTAAGCCATATGTTGCTTCATTGCTCTTTATATAAAGACTCTAGACAGATTCTTATATATCTGATATTGAAGAAATTTCCAGGCAGGGGATATGAATTTTATCTAAAGTTGCTACTTTCAGATAAGGATCTGAAAATATCAGTTCAGGTTGCCCAATTTTGTGCCACCATTTGCACAATATGTCGCACCATTATTAAGGTCTGATTTTTTTTAATATGATGTTTTATTTTGAGAATTTTGCATTATATTATATTGATTGTTTGGTGGTTTTATATCCTGTAAATATGGAAGTAAAATTGCTACTGTTGTTATACATTTTGATTATGTCTGGCCTTACGGCTGTAATACACAGATTGATTGCAAGAGTGTAATGCAAAGACAAGCAAATGCCCATTCCAATGTATTATTAGTTAGAATTATATCCACCCATCCATGCTCAGGCTTACAACATATGACATGAAAATACAATGTTTTTAAATGCAACAATGAGTAACCTTAAAACTCAAACTACAGTTAAAAGCCTAGAAATAAAGGTCTACCTTCCCTTTTCCTACATATTGAGGAGGGAGGATGGGGGACAAACATATGTCTCTATGTATCTAACAGAACTCCCAGCACAGGAACATTGTCAAAATTGCCTCTTTTTTAAATTTAAGGTTTTAGCAAGTTCACAATGGAAGAGGCAGCATTAAAATGCTTAAATGGTCTCTAGGAAGGACACAAGTTCTACACCTTGCATGCCTTAGGGGCCAAGTCCCAATCTTTTACAATTTCAAGATACTTTTCAAGGTAAGACCCCCATAAAGTTCACTGCCATAGCCAAGGTAGGATAAGGAGAGGATAACTGTCACAAAGTACAACCAGCTCACAAAAGGTCAACACTAACACATTGGCCCCTTCAACACATAGCCTAACAGGATGACCAGAAGCACTTAGTGTTCCTTAGGGCCAATACTAGAAAATAATTTAGAAAAATACCATAATTGGTTTTATGAAAATCTGCCAAAACATTCAAGGAAATTAGCAACAAGGTGCGATTTTCCTACATAGGCAAAGATGATTAAGGAAGATGACCAAGCCAGTTCCAATCCCAAACAAAATCCAAATGACAATGACTCCAGGTAGTCAAGTGAATTGGGCTCTTCTCAGTTACTTAAACCAAGAAAGGAATAGCTTAGTATGACTTAATAATCTTCTTAGATCAAGGTAGGGCTTTTTCAAACAGAGTTCTCGTAAATGTTTCCTTGAAGCAGAAAAGAAAGCATTCCATCCTGAAAGAAGTATTAATCATGTTCCATTATGGATTCCTTTCAGTTACATTCTGGCTGAGAAGAATCCACCTGAATAGAACAAGCAGTGCTCACTGTGATCTGCCCAACAATGGAGACCAAGATGAGGCAAATTTATCCAACACTGCAAAGAACAGTCAAAATGGCTCATGTGAATCTTCTCACAATCTCTGAACTCTCCCCTCCATTAACTGAATGGAGGAGATGCCACACAGTATTGAAAAACACTGCTAGCCTTTCCTTCCTGACACAGCAGAGAAGTCAATACTCTTCATGATCATGCAGTACAACTTTTGTATATATGTATTTTTCCCCTTTTTTCTCCCTTTGTGTCAAGATCGACTATTGGTAGCTCCCTGCACAAGCCCTTGCAGTTTTATTGGATTTTCAGAATTATTTTGCTATTGCCTCCTTCTTAAGGCTGAGAGAGAAGGGCTGGCTTAAGGTCACCCGCTGCCTTTGTGCCTAAAGCAGGATTAGAACTCCGAGAGCCCTGTTTTCTACCCTGGTGCCTTCACCACCACACCAAACTGGCTCTCTATTTCTTTTATTGTACCTATAACCTATCCTAGTGCCAATGGACATATGGTGATGTACAAGAGCTAACAAAAAGAAAATAAATAATAACAAATCCAGACCAATATCCAACTCTCAAAATAAACACAGAAAGAAAAATGCCCCAATAACACCCCTTCCCAAAAGCCAGGTAGTCAAAATCAGCTGGTACCAAAAGCTATCTGAAATAAAGCTGTCTTGCTGAATTACTGGACCAGGCACATTCGATTTTAATAAGGTGTCATCTTATTCATCCCAGTGCCATGCAGTTTTAGGGTTTTAAATGTAACAGTCAACATTTGACTTGAAGTCCACAGACCTACTGACCACCAGCAACCTTGATAATTGAAGTTACAGAGAATTTCTTCACCTTAGTTTATCCACCATGGAACTGGTTGAATGGGGGCAAGTGGACCTGCTCTATGTTGGTCACAGCAGATACGAAGCCTTGAGTTAGTCTTCATGAAATAAAACTTTTATTACTTTCAAAACCCTGAAACTTTATTAGTTGCATCCTTGTTCAACATCAGCGATCCTCTGACTTCAACAGTTCTCTCCCTACAAGGTAAACTTAAGTCCAGGACATTGTGAGTACTTCCTTACAGGCATCACTTGGCTTTTACTGCAGCTCTCTAACTTTTCCAAGCTGTCTTGCTTGATCGCCAGGCTGCTTGAGGTGCTATCGCCTTCACTCAGGCTAAGCAACAATTTGGCAGAGCTATGAAAATCACCTACCCTTGGTTTGTGCCCCATTCGTTCCTGATGCAAAGGTGTTTGTGCACTGGATCCTTCATGTAACCTTCATAGCAAAGACATTCACCTAGAAGTGGAAGAACAAAAACAAGAGAATAATACATGAGTTATGTAACAACTCTGAAAAGGGAATGAGTTTTGCTGGGAGCTGTCAATTCAGTATGCAGCAGGAGTGGAAAAAGAAAAATGTCATACTAGGAATTATTAGGAAACGAATTGGAGATAAAAAGCACAAGATCACAATGCTTTTCTACCAGCCTCCTGCGTACCATTCTCACCACCTCATCACATATAGTGTATCATACAGCTGGGAACAAAACATAAAATGGCAAGAAAATAGGCAAAGAGTCAGAAGATCAACAAGAAGAGGAGCCTGGACATTTGTAGTGTAATACACAATGCCTGTTCTATGACCAGTCTCTGATCTCTTACTCCACACAAATAAATAAGTAAGTAAGTGGTCCTTGGGGCTCTCTGAGCTTGCTTGTTTTCTTGCAGACATTTCATTACCCTAACTAGTAACATCATCAGGGCTAGAAAATAAACAAATAAGTCAGCAAATATGACACAATATCTGTATCACAATCTCACAATCCCTTATTCATTGATGAATCTGAAAATACTTATTTATTTGGAACCTACAATTTATTTATTTTTAATATGAATGTTTTTCATTGATTCAGTCATTATGGCTCTAGGCAGCTTGCAAGCAACAACATACAAATGCCCAGTAACACAAGTCATAATAATAAAAGTCATCCAATATAACAGTTGTGAGAGATTTTCCACTAAATGAGATGCCAAGAAATGAGATGTCAAGATCTTTTGCTTACACCCTGTTTACACCTTTATACTCTTTCTTTTCTTTTATTCCCTTTCCTTCCTTTATGCACCCAGGTCACTGCTTTATAAATTAAAAAACAATAATTATTTGGAACCCTTCTGGGCCTTTCAGGGTCTTCTTCCCGATTAGCTCTCGGGCATTCCTGTTTGAAAACCCAGCTATACCAATCCCAAAGGAATTACATTAGTTAAGAAAGAAATAAGGCTATAATCACTGAGTGTAGTAGGGCACACTTTTGAAAAAATACATGAAAGGTCACACTGCATCACACTGTGAGAGGAGAGCATAACAAAAGATTATAAAATTATGAAGGGAAAGTTGACAGAAAGAAATTGTTCTTTCATATTGCTAGAATGAAATTGCCAACAGGTGCAAAGCAGGGAAAAGAAAGATGCTTACTCAGTGGAAAGGCCACCAGAGTGAAGCTCTCCCACTGTCCCATTCAAACCAGCCACTCATTCAGAAGTGAATTCCTATTCTGATGGCTGTTTCATCCTCTACTTGGCCAGGTTTTTGGCAAATCAACACATTATTCCCCCTGCCACAGTCACCTTTTTTCTCGTGTGTATCTTTTGGCAGCTAAAATGGAAATCATGAATAGGGATCATAATATTTATTTGTTTATTTTTTATTTTGTTCATTTATTTGTTTGTTTATATCTTGCCTTTTTATGAATAATTTAAGGCAGCAAATATACACTTCTTCCTCCTCCTATTTTACTCCCAACAGCAACCCTGTAGTGTACATTCTCTGGGCTGAGAAAGAGTGACTGGCCCAAGGTCACCTAGCCAGTTTTATGCCTAAAGTGGTACTAGAATTCACTCCTGGTTTCTAGCCTGATGACTTAAACCACTAGAAAACAGAGTTCTGCATTTCTGTGTGCCCATTTTGGTTGATTATTTTTACTTAGCTGCAAATGGTTAAGAACAGATTGAGATATCAACAGTATGATTGATCACTTGAACCCCCAACCAGACTGCTTCTCCCAGGTGATGGAATTAATGTTAGACATTGCTAGCATTAAAATAGGATTCAATGACAACACTAGCTCCATAAGTGACTTGGAACAAGCAGCAGTCTCTTATGGTCCCATTTTATCCTGCATCTCAAACAATGAAGTATTTTGAGTTTTCCTGCCATATATTATTATGATGCCAAAAAAATCTCCAACTGCAATCATATGTGCTTTAAGGCTTACAGACATATGATAATTCCACTTTGCTCCTCTCCCTAGATGACATTTCTGAAAGCCTACATTAAGGCTACAACTGAATTAGTTGGGAGTAAGTTCAGTCTTTTGAATTATATTGGGCTTATCTGTGGATAGGGAAGAAGAAGAGGACTCCACAGT
This sequence comes from Bothrops alternatus, assembly GCA_034064705.1. Classification (NCBI taxonomy): domain Eukaryota; kingdom Metazoa; phylum Chordata; class Lepidosauria; order Squamata; family Viperidae; genus Bothrops; species Bothrops alternatus. The sequence continues at coordinate 2,483,620 of JARGCV010000145.1, read as the reverse complement.
TGTATGCTTTAAATACTAGCTACACGGCTATTTAGTCAGGTTACAGCCAAAAAGAACAAAAGGCACAACAGAAGTACTTGTTTTGTCATTTTTTTTCTTTTAAGGAAGGCATAACCATTTTTACAGAATGCTGGCAAAAATCTATGAATTTAGAAATAAGTCCTAGGAGGGTGTTTGAAACCATCCCCCTCAGAGGCCCGCTAGCGTTGGCAGCTGCAATGGCAGATGGTTGTAAATAAATGAAATGCAGAGACGATGGGGAAATGAGTCACATCACATCAAAGGGGAACAAACATGCTTCTCGTGAGCATGTGCAGAAGAGGGAAGACTGGACCAATCTCCTGAGATATACCATCTCTAGATTTAGGGGGTGGCACCTGGAAATCCATAATTGTGCCTGTTGAAGAAATGGTAAAATCTAGTACTATTCATATTAAAAATTCTTTTTGTTTTCAGGTTCTCCTCCTAACAGAAAATATATAAAATTTGAGCGTGAGTATTTCTTGAAATAGTTCATAGGAAAGATTGGATTCAAGATAAGAAACTTTGTATGACTTTTTGTTCTCACCATACAAAAACAAAGGAAACATGAAGGTCATTTTCTCACCAGTTTTTGATAACTTTGGGAACTTGACAATCCCCCAGATCACATTGCACCCACCTACCAGTTTCAGGATCACACTCATGTTCACAAGGGTCAAGAAGTCTTCGGGAGCACATATCCAAGGCCCACGGCCCACTAGAATTTTGCTGGGAGAAAAGAACCACCTGGGCAGGATTTAACCAGTCACTGGCATCCAGTTGGCTCCCCTCTAATAAGATAAATCGGCTTCCTGCAATAGAAAATGAAAAGAAACTGCATCATTCTGAAAGAGGAGCCCTGAATGCATTTTCATGTGTGAGATCTAAATTTCCCCTAAGCTTTTCCTCTCATTCATGCCACATACAAAAGAAAATTGATTTGTAATGTGAATGAATATTTTTGTCTAATATAACTTAAAATCCACTTTATAATTTGTGTGAGAAAATATCCTCAGGGTTACTTTTCTAATGTAACTTAACAAGCATTGGCTCTTCTCTGTGAACAAAAATATTAGGCAGGCGTATTTTCTTTCCCTTCTGGAAATGACCTGGAAATACCTCTTCCAGAACCCATTTCAAACATTCCCAATTATCTATCCTGTTTTGAAGATCCAGCCATTGATCATCGAAGGTGCTTTAGACTTAGCATGTCTATCTCCGGTAGATATGTCTACACATGTGTCTATTATCTCCTATCATGATTTTTTTTATACAAAAGCATATCTAGGCTAACAAAATAGTTCAAATAACAGAAAGATTTGAAGTAAATTTGATACCATGAAAGCCAGCTGACTCTCCAGCAGAGATCCATGAAACCAGATTGCTCCAAGGACAAAATCTCCTATTAAATTTCCAACTAAGACAACTAATTTCTTTGTTCAATCAGGATCACTTGCTCCATGAATCTGATCTGTTCTCCACCCTCCACTCCTGTCCTCTTTCACAAGCATCTTCCCTCTCGTTGGCCTAGATATCAGAACATCTGATTAGACTGTTTCACTTCAGATCACAATAAGAAATTGTATACCTTAATAAACAAGAGTTTCCCATTAGGAAGCAGAGTTCTGCTTCAACCTAACTGACATTTAGTTTTCCACAAGAACTAATCTTTCTGTCTTCGGTATTGGAGAGTAAGTTATGTAATACACATCCATCCAATCTGGTATGATCAACCTCCCCTAAGGCCAATGTTGAATTAACAATGTTTTTCAAAGCTAAAATCTCTTATTGGCTGTTCATTTATCAGGTGGCAAATGTGACATATATGTTGACAGATTCTGTTTTTCTTTCACTTCATCTGCCAACAGAAGGTGAGTGGGGGCCTAGGCCTGGCACAGTCTTGAGTGGGACACAGCTCGGCATTTTTGCAGGGGCAGCATTTGTTTCCAATGTTCTGGGAAATGTTTGGAAAGGAAAATGGGGCTCTGTACTCATAAAGCACATTTTCTTCTCTGTAAGCATGTTGGCTCAAAGTTAGCCTATGCTTTAAAATAAAATCTGTTAATATTTTTACCTAGTTTATGCTAAAAAGCCCACTGATTCTAGTTGTATACTGAATTTAAGATTATGAAAAAGTATCTTTCTTTTATGATATTTTCTATGAATCTAAGACATTCCTACAGTTTTTGAGATTATTTTCTTGGAGAAAAAACGTAACTGTCCTTTCAGGTAAATACCATAATAAAGCAGAAAATATACTTTCTCCAATGCACAACTCTCACTGTATTGATACCAATTTGACTTAAAACAAATTGTGTTGGCACATTTGTGTGGGAAGTGAGAATTTCTTGACTTTTTCATGTCTTTATTATGCAAATTTATATGGGCACTCACTCATCTTTCAAACAATTCTGGTGGGTAAATATAAGAAGTAAAAGAATAATAACAAAAAAATATAAACAGTAAAGATGTGAAGTAAACACTATTTTTTCAAGCAGACCAAACATGGACTATGCCACATGAATATCCTAGTTCTAGAGTCTGAGTCAAGTGCCAAGTTCTAGAGTAGGCATGTAAAACTCGTGACATCACATGACGTCGTGCAATGTATCATGACTTTTTTCCCATTGCCGGCAATGGGGTGGGTGCGGTTTTGATGTGACGCATCCAGCCCATGGGCCAGCAGTTTGACATGCCTGTTCTAGAGTCTTCTGAAAAGCCAACAGGATTGTGGCACTTGGAAACTCAGTGGGGATAACTGAATTGCATCGAGAAACTGATTAGGAACTGCATAATTAATTAGGCAGAGGAATTATACAGGGATATTGAGGAGTACCCAACTGCTCCTACTGCTGTATTCTGAATCAGATGCAGTCTTCAAGGGCATCCCCAAGTAGAATGCATTGCAGCAGTCCAAATGGAAAATGACCAATGCATGAAAGAGCAAGAACATAGGCTACAGAGTCAGAAACATGGACAACTGGTGCACAAGATGAATCTGGGCAAAGGGCCTCATGGCCACAGCTTCCCCAACTTGTTGAGCAAGAGCCATGAATCCAGGTGGATTTCCAGATTGTACTTCTACTCAATCTGAGAGAATATTTACAATTGCATTCTCTTGGGTGGGGAACAAAGCCCACAACCACTTGATATTGCTACGGTTAAGTAGGATCCTATTTCCCTTCATCCACATCCTTACAGCCACCAAGCACTGAGAAGGAACCTTGACAGCATCACTTGGGAAGCTCATGGTAGAGATGTATAATTGAGTATCACCCATCTACTGATGGTATTTAACTCCATCCTAACAGATGATCTAACACAGGGGTCCCCAAACCCCAATCTGCGGATTGGCACCAGTCTGTGGCATGCCAGAAACCAGCGAAGCTCCATCTGCGGGATGCAGGCAGCACACGAAACCGGTCTGTGGAAAAATCTCTCTCCATGGAATCTTGACTGCAAATGAAGTTTATCCAGATGCACATTTTATATAGTTTTCTAGGCTTTGACTATGAATATTTCTGTACAAGCAATATTAAGCAGAAATCTTCCTCCTCTCCCATTCTTTTTATTGGAATGGTGTGCCTTTTAAATTGTATGACTGAGAGAAGATGTAACCATGCTACTGATCTTTGTAAGATGTTTCGGGAGTTGTAATTAGAACAGAAGGTATCAAGAGGCAGGGAAATGAAAAAAAAAACAAATACAGGATGACCATTTGAAATTCTAATCTGTTCTTTATGGACATATTCATGACTATATTCATGTACATATCTACAACTAATAGGAAAGGATAAATAGCCAACAGGTTTGGAGGATGTTAGCTTTCTTCAATTTGGTGCTTTCCAGATGTGTCAGGATTGCAACAAGCAGAATTTTCAGTTTGAGTTAAAAGTAGAAATCCTGGCAACTGTAATCCCAGCAAATCTGAAAGATACCAGATTAATGAAGGCTAATGAAGATGTTACATACTGTAGACAAAAGCCAGTGAGAAAGATCAGTCAAAAGTAGTTTGTTTTTTAGCTGACCAGTGTGCAAATACATCTCAAAGTTTCACAGCATGCTTTAGTAACAATCATTTACATGCATGTTACACCTAATACTGATCTGACAATAGAAGTGACAGGTGGAAGACTGACTTACCATCAGCAATAAGATGTTCTGGTACATGAAGTGTTATCTTGACCACAAGTGGGCAACTCACATGAGAAGCACAGACCAGACCAATAATACAGCTGGTGATGCTGATGAGAGTCAGAGTTGTCTTGCTAATAGGACTTCTAGGTGAACCCACTAAAAGAGTAAGAAAAGGAAGTCAGTGACATCCAAATATGCCTCTTTCACAGGCCTCAACACTGAGCTGGCACAATGGCTTTTGGTGGTGCCTTTTATGAACTACAGCCCTGGGCTAGTGCAATGGTTCTTCCTGGGGTCTTTATGAACCTGGGGTTCTGACCATTCAGCAGAAAGAGGTGCAGACACCAAGGTGAAATACAGTCATTTTCGGTGGGGGGGGGAAGGCATGTGAGAAACAGTCTTGCTCATTTGTGTAGATTTAGAAATAAAGCTGGGCAATTTCCTGAAGCAGTGTCAGTTAACAGACTATATCCTAATTGGTGGCTGTGAACAGCAGTATCCCTTATTACCAGCCCACAAGTGCATAGACATGAGGTTCCCCAGAGTAATTAATGCTACTCCATAGACTGCTTCAGTCCGCCTGCCTTCTCCAAACGGAATCTATTCTTGTCTCAGTCATGCTTCCCTGAGTGGCAGCCTCTTTACACCTTGACACGTCCCCGGGTGTCAAGGCATTTTGCCATCAACTCTGACAGGCAGTATGACATCCTATCCAGGCAGAAGCAGTGCTCAGATTTGCTGCAAGAGTAGCATGTAAAATCTGAAGCCACAGACAAAGCTCTTATGCTTAGCCGATTGTTTTTACGGCCTTAGGCCATATGAAATGTGAATTGTGTGGATTGTTTGTGTATGTTTTAGCCAGTCATCTAAAGGATGTATCTGTGGTAAAAACTGAAAGTAAAATGAGTTCCTTGGGGGGGAAAAATGAAAATGGATGAGTTTCAAAACAAATGCGTTGAGCAAGGTTTTTTTTTTAACATAAAACAAAAATCATGGTCTGCTTCTGTTGGCTGTACTGGGTGAAATTGGTTACAGAAATTCTGTGTTTGTATTCTGTACACACAGCAACCATATAAAGCAAATGAAGCTGAGACTTAAACCCTCCCTTAGACTTATTCTAAAGCACTTGAATACATAATATGAGGAGACTCTTAATAATAATGGTGAACAACCTATCTCTTCTCTCCCATGTCTTAATAGATAATAGTAGATGTTTGAACCTGGATCTGTACATGCAAACTTACACACTCCTTGTTTGTATCTTTTTTTGTATGCAGGTATAAGTATTCATCGAAATTTAATGCATTAATAGTCCAGATGTTGTGTCCAGATTACATTTTATGTAACCATGTAATGATACTATACGATGCCAATTTTCAAAACAGTCAAACTACTGACAAAGCCAACAATGCCAATTTAATAATATCATTAGAAAAATTACATTTATCTCTTTCAGGTCTTTACCTTATAGCTCTTAAGATAGTCATCTTGTTATACAAAGCCCAGAATTGCTTCTGTGAGATTGGCAGAAATGATAGATGATAGATGATGATAGACAGACAACAGAATAATAAGAGTTGGAAGAGACCTTGGAGGTCTTCTAGTCCAACCTCCTGCTCAGGCAGGAAACCCTATATCATTTCAGACAAATGGCTGTCCAGTCTCTCCTTTAAAACCTCCAGTATTGGAGCATTCACAACTTCAGGAGGCAAGTTGTTACATTGATTAATTGTTCTAACTGTCAGGGAATTTCTCCTTGCTTCTAGGTTACTTTTCTTTTTGATTAGTTTCCATCCATTGCTTCTTGTCCTGCCCTTAGGTGCTTTGGAGAATAACTTGACTCCCTCTTTTTTTGTGGCAACCCCTGAGATATTGGGATACTGCTATCATGTCACCCTTAGTCCTTCTTTCCATTAAACTAGACATACCCAATTCCAGAAACCGTTCCTTATATGTTTTATCCTCCAGTCCCCTAATCATCTTTGTCGCTCTTCTCTGTACTCTAGAGTCTCAACATCTTTTTTACATCGTGGTGACCAAAACTGGATGCAGTTATTCCAATGTGGCCTTACCAAGGTATTGTAAAGTGGTATTAACACTTCATGTGATCTTGATTCTATCCATCTGTTAATGCAGCCTAGAACTATGCTGGCTTTTCTGGCAGCTGCAGCACACTGCTGGCTCATATTTAAGGATAGATAGATTTAGATAGATTTTTAAACACAGAAATCAGATTTCTGCCTAAACACTTCCCATGCATAATCTCTTTTCCAAAAATGAGAAAGCAATTGAAATCCAGATGGGCAGATGGCTGGCTTCCATATAACTAGAAGTGTGTACTTTCTGAGTCAAAAGAATCAAATAGTCCTTGCCCTGCTCAAAAATGTGCCCTTAACCACATCAGTGGAAAGCTGAAATACTCCAGAAGGTGAAAGCTAAAACAATGATAACACTGCTTTGCAAGGTTCATAGGTAATTTTCTTCTCTGAAATCATTTGTGAACTCATACATATAATCTATATTAATTTTCTCCAATCTGGTGCCTGAGCACTGCACTGGGATAATGCAAAATTATTTTGTCTTTCAGCAAGGAGCTTTTTGGTTGTCCATGAATAGACTGAATCAACCATTAAAAACCATGACAACAAAGGACTGCACTTGGAAAGGATAGGATTAGATCAGAATGCTTATAGCCATATCATTTATTGATACCTCTACAGTTTCCAATCCCCTTGTTAAAATAGGAAAGGCATAATCTGTATGGGTAATGCTACTGTAATTATATACTCAAAAATAACCACGTTGTTTTTCTACAGTTTCGATCACAGATATAGCCTAGTGGTTAATATATTTTATTGCACAGCTATGTAAACTTTTCTTCTGCTTAGTATGTATTATGCTAAGTAGTCTCAGAAAAACAGTGTGACACCTCTATTTCTTAACTGCAGTATATGTTTCCAAATAATTACATCTACCTGAACTAACCTCAATATTAGAGGTGCTATATCAGTACTGAAATTAACAGTGAAGCTGTATGTATCTACAAATAATTTCTTTTAAATCCCTACTCTTCATCAGAAAACAGAGAAAGTACAGGTAATCCTTCTTTAGTGTCCACACAGTGGCAACTCAGTCATTAAGTGAAGAAATTACTAAGTGAAACAGCACCTATATATGCTTCTGATTTTATTTCAGCTTTCCTTTGCTTTGCAGATCTGCAAATGTTGTAAATGTGAGCAATGCACCATCATAACTGCAAATTGCTGCTACATGAGGCAGTTGTTAAATGAGGATTTCTTTTATATGATCTAGGAGAGCTGTATCACTCAGAGGTCAAGGTTAGTATGGCCCCCTCAAGCACCAGGTAGGTCATAATGTAACATCATTGAGTGACAACAATGCTTGCCTATCTGTCTCTTATTCTGTGCTGCGTCTGCATTTTGGATCTTTATTGAGTTATTTTATTACAGCCTTAGGCCAGCATAAAAGGTAAAACAAAATATGAAAGAGAAGGAAAAGAGATGATACCATCTTAAATTCAGCATAAAATAACCAGAGAGTTGATTGGATTGTTTTGAGTACTCACTGAGAGTCATAAAAGGAATGGGATGGCTCTCCACCACTGTCTCAGAAATTGCTAGAATGTAGTCTGATAGAAGAGAAGGTACATATAACTCATCTGACCTGGCTTATCACTATAATAAAAGTACTATAATTAAATTAAGGTCTAGATTTCTGTATAGTTAGCAAAACAAAAGAATATGTCTTACTATCTCTACCTTTGCTCAATCACAGAAAAAATGTTAAATTGGGAAACATGACAGAAGATTAAAGACAAAAGCAATCCCCTCAGAACAGTTGGCTGCTTTTGCACTGAAGACCTGACCAGCCAGGGATCATTGATATCTTGGATTTTATTTGTAGTGTATTTGCCAAAAGGATCAACACATATTTCTCTAGATCAGTGGTTCTCAACCTTTTTCAGGTTGAGACCCCACTTGCCCCGCCCATGCGTGGCGCGACCCTGGTGCGACCCCGGCGCGCACGCGCGCACGCCGGGCCGATCTGCGCATGCGCAGCGCACGTGACAAAAAAAAACAAAAACAAAATGGCGGACAGCGATGGCCCAAACCGCGCATGCGCGGCGCGCGCGTGATGGCCTGATCCGTGCATGCGCAGCGTGCACGCGACGGCCCGATCCGCGCATGCGCGGCACGCGCGCGACAGAAAAAAAAACACAAAATGGTGGACTGCGATGGGCCGATCCGCGCATGCACGGCATGCACGATGGCCTGAACCGTGCATGCACGACGCAGTGCACGACGGCCCGAACCGCGCATGTGCGACATGCACGCGATGAAAAAAACAAAAAACAAAAAAAATGGTGGACCGCGGTGTCCGGCGACCCCCGCGAAACGGTCGTTCGACCCCAAATGGGGTCGCGACCCATAGGTTGAGAACCGCTGCTCTAGATAGCTAGCACAATGTGATGGAATGTCTTAACAGACCTTGGAAACACAGAAAAGGCAAGAAGATAGTTAAGGAAGGAAACAGACGAATAGCAGAAAAGATTTTTGAATCCAGAGGAAAAACATAAGAAAGAAATTCAGAGTAAATTTGCCTTAACCAATTGTACAGAACAACTCCTTTGGTAGGAGTTAAAGATTTTGCTACATTACTCTATTTTTCAAAAATCTAATTGGCTCTTATTTTCTGAACTTGTCACCCTTACGGAGCTTGACACACAGTACTTGAAATAACATAGAGCTCTGTCTTACAACTTTCCCCAAAGGGAGTCCAAGTAACTTTCATTCAAAGCAATCAGTCTGTAGAACCAGCCCAGAATCTTTGGTAAGTTTCCCTGGGTCATAGAACAGGGCATTATCTATGTCACTCTTTGGCCAGCTGCTTTTGAGGCATCCAAACATAGCACAGCCATTGCCGTTTCTGCCCAATTATTACAGGAGAGGGCTAAGAAAATTATCTGCTTGAGAGACACCAGAAACTTAGCACACTTTTTAGGTCCTACTGGGTTTTTTATATGGGGTCAGTCTGCAAGTCACTAGATGTGAGAGCCTCCATGTATAGTGCCTGGCCAGAAGAGATCCTGGTTCAAAGGAAAATATGTATACTTTTTAAAATATTTAATCCCTCCTTCCCACTCCATTTTTTTAATGGGTTAGTTTCTCCATGACAACCAACTCCTTGACAGTGCAGTTAAGTGCCTTAGGGATGCATAACATGCAAACAGGGCTGGTTTTTCAGAGATCTCATCCAAGCAGCTCATGCAGAGAGAAATCTATCAAAGAAATGTGTTTATTGGTCTGGAAAATAGTTGTGTCAGTTCTGCTGGGAGTCCTTTTTAAAAGAAGGGCTTCAAATTATTTAGGCTTTCCAAATTATTCAGGTTTTTCTATTTTTGTTTTTAAACTTATATCCATTTCACCCTCAAGCAGTGGTTTTCCCTGTTTGAGGAAACCTTTACTGTATGGCAGTATGGATGGCAGAATTTCCCACTTCTTCTTCATAGCATTGGAAGTGAAAAATGCAAAGATAAAAAAATATCCAGTTAACTAATGGTAGCAGCAGTGGATAATGTGTTGCTTGTCCCATGATGAGAAAATGCAGCAGGAAAGGAGTTACTGCTACTATTTAAGCATGCACAAAAGACATGTGATTAAAACATGCTGAGATACATACTTAATCTTGAAGGACCTCTAGCACCACAATACCTATAGCCATTTCACATTGCTGTACTTGCTACTCCCTGCTCATAGTGCTGCTTACCTCTACTGCGCCGCCTGCTCCGTGATGGATCTGTGTAAAAAGCCAGCTGGGGGTCATTGTCTGCTTCTGTCCCAGAATCCCCTTCAGGGTTCAGAAATGCAGAGCCAGCTAGGTTGAAAAACAAAAACACAACAATTGCCTGTATTAGCTATTCTTGTATCACCTCACATTCTCACCTCTTTATAGTAAAGGTATATCTCATTTACTTAATTTTATTCCGCCCAAAGAATATATATGGCCTGAAAGAAAATGGGAAATCTCAAATACAATCAGCACAGTAAAGCCAGCAATAAGCACAAAAATTAAAAGAAATATTGTTCTGATAAAAAGGAAAGCAGATTCTAGCAAAATCAATCTGGTGTTAAAGAAGTTGTTTCTCTATAAATGCTTGAGAAGACAGTTGTGTCTTCAAGTATTTTTTTCAAAGAAGGCAATGCATTGTCATCTCACAACTACTGAAATGGTTGACCACTGAAATGGATCACCATACTATGAGCCAAGTCCACAAATAGAGCCACAAATAGTTTCTACAGCAGATTGATTCTTGGGCAATATTTTAAAATACAATGCACGTAGAATCAATTATGGAATTCTCTTCTCTCTCTACTCTGGCTCCACACATTTTTGGATACATTTAAGAAAAGTTTTGAAAGCTTATTCATTTAATAAAGAAGATTGACTGGTAGAAGTGACTGTGAATAGATACTGAGAATGGCAGTTGGTATAGACAGATGATAGATGATTTGTTATAAATTTTCCTAGTCAAGTTAGATGATTGGGACATAGAAGTATTATTTTTATCATTTTTTATTATTAGCTTTAGTTTTACTTGTTAATTTTAGTTGTGACTGGACCATGCTCTAGCAGGGGTATTTTATTAATAATTTGCTGCTTGTTTAGATGCAGCAGAACTAGTATTATGAGATCCCATTTAGCCAGCTAATTTAAAATTAGACAGCTACATTTTGTTGTTAGACTATCTTTAGAGGTAGCTTTTACATGCAGTAATCCAGATAAGAGTTTATTATGATGCAGCTGACTGAGGTTGAGGCATCTCAATCAAGTTAAAGTCACAGCTAGCACATTGGTGAATCCAATTGCCCCTCTAATGACAGACAGGCATCAAGGAGACACCCCAAGTCACACTCCCATTCTGTTGCCACCAAGAAGCTCGGCTAGACAGTTCTCGGAAGATGCATTGATGGTGGCAAAGTCAATTTTCTTCACTCTAACCATTTCCATGCAGAAGATACAGTTGTATGCCCTGAGCTGTCCATTTGTTAATTGATTTATTGATTATTTATTTACTGCATTTATTACAATTATTTCTATTCTATTCAGTTCTGGAAAGTGACTGTTATTGAACTTAAAAAAACCATCAACCAATTTGCTTCAGTGCCAGGAGTTCTTCAGTTAAATTAAGAGGCATTTGGGCAACTCATAAGCAGAAGAAGTGCTCAGGAGTAATAGAGGGCCTTTTCAGCTCACTATTGTACAGTGAGATTAGAACTGTGGTCAAATTGCCATCTAATGCCCTAAGAAAATGCCCCAGAATGTCCAGGAATCTCTTAGCTTCTTTATGTCTCAAGATCCAGTTTGTCCAGTTCAAATCTCACATGAAATGACCCATTCATGACAAAAGACACTTAACTCAGCAACCACTAGCAATCAGTCGTATTCCAAAAGCCAGCATAAAAACATGAGTGCAATATATACTTAGTCAATAATAGACTTGGCATGGACGTCTGGTTCTGGTACGTGGCGATGCTGGTCGTGTCTGGAGACTCGTCTCCACTCCGGCCGGGTTTTCTTCACCAGCAGACCCCTTAGTGGGCTGAAAGTCGCCCTGGAGGGGCGACCACCGAGGAGGAGGCTTGCTGGTGACTGTGGGAGGGTGGCAGCTTCTCCCGTGGCTTCAGCTATCTCCTTAGGGCCGACAGAGCAAAGATCGTCCTGTAAGATGGCCGATTACCCTGCTGCACCAGCCAAAGTCACAATTACATCTAAGCGTAATAGACCCACCACGGATGATCCGGGTGAGATCCCTTCTGCCCCTCTCTTCACCCTATTTTGTTTTTTTATTGCCTGTAAAAGCTTTGATGGAATTATTTCCCCGTATTGAAAAAGCAGCTTTTGTATGCGTGGGAAGAATGGCGCTGAACAAAAGGATAGAACAAAAATTTTTAAAGACTACACTTTATTCTCATTCACTTTGGGATACAGAAAAAACGTTTTTCTGAGCTGTACTATTATTTTATACTGGAAGATTATTTCTTTTTCCACTTTTTCCTTTAAAAGACAGAAAAAAGGGAAAATGGTGTCTGGAAAAGATTTTTTAATCTACTGAGGATATCTAGTGGTGAAAAGTTAACATTGCAACTGTTGATTATTGTTTGGAGATGAGAGGGACTTGAACTTCAAACTACTCTTGAAGAGTAACGATAAGCTGATGCAGCTGTGGGAACTGTGGGGATGGACATTGCTTAACTTTTATTAATTACAGTCTCCACTAAAAGAAAAAAGGGATTCTCTTCAATTATTATTAAAATGGAGAAATCTTATTCTCACTTAAACTGTAAACTTATATTGGAAAAGATCTATGAGGCTACTGAAGAAATATGTGCCACAATGAAAGAAATTACTACAGAATTAAGAGCCAGAAATTCTACCCCAAACTTTCAAACTGACTTGCAGACTACATCTGACCATTCTACAAACCAAAACATACTAGAAGAGGAATCAATTGAGATTAAAGAGGAATTTATTTTACCTTACAAGCATTTCATCTATATCTTCGAGGATCAGAAAAATCAAAGACTGAGATTTTAACTTTTAAAGCAACGAGGCTTTAAGGATAAGAGAAACAGGTGTCTAATGCAGAGGTCAGGATGCTTTTTACTGTTTCAAATGATATTACAAGCAATAAAGAGAGACCTATCGGCTGAAAAGGAAGCTTTGCTATGGAAACCAGTCTGGCACAAAAAGAAGGCCAGAATAAGACTGAAAAGAGAAATTTAAAATCATATGTAATGGATCAAAGGCACTGTAGAACTATGGATTGATTTAAGGATTAAGATTTTGAGTTAGAAGTAAGAGAAAAATGGGTGATTATTAGAATATATATATTAAATAGATTAAGAATGCATTCTTTGGAATAATAGGTTTATTTGTATGAAAACTATTATGTAATGGAATGAAGAAAATTGAAGAGGTGTTTTAGATCTGGATTGATTTAATATTTAATTGAATGTTAATTTAATAAGATGATGTTTTTGTTTGATAATATGGATGTTATTAGGTATGATAATTAACTGGATGAAATTTGAATTTTGTCCAATGGACTGAAATGATTTAAGGTTTGATATTATCTTGTTATCTTAAAGAGATTGATTGATGGATGGATTAGATGTGTATAGGATAAACCAATATTTTATTTTAATTAGGAGATATTAGTGGAAGAAGAAATAACAAGACTTATGATAAAATTAAGGAACTAGAATATACCTGGAAGGGATACCTGAATTGATAATGTGTTTATTTAAAGTTAAACTTGATTATGGTAATTGTAAATTCATAAAGCTCCAAAACAGGTTTAGGATTAATAGAAATTTAAATTAGAAATGGATTATCTTAAATATATTAAGCTATTTGAGGGAAATAGAGAGGGAATATTTGATGTATTGATTTGAGTTATTCATATATGGTTTTATTTTTGGATGTTTGATTACCCCAGCACCACAGTGTGTCTTGAGCACTTTGTTCTAAGTATTAAAAAAACAATAAAATTTGTTTTAAAAAAATATAATAGACTTGGCATGAATGTCTAAGATTTCAAGGATACTTGTGATGAATTTTCAAAGAAACTCAAGACATTACTTCTGCCAGTTCAGCAGCAAAGATGCTCAACACCAAGGCAAGCATCTTGTCAATAAAATTCCTATTCTGTCTTTGGGACCTACAGCAGGTAAATCCCTTAGTAAGCTTCCAGATGAGACTGAATGGGACATAACTGCTAAGCAGAAATCTCTCAGGAAAAAAGCTGGACAACAAAGAAGAGCTGAGAGGCACAGACTTCCATTGCAATTTGACTGGGCTTTATATAGGAATATGCTTCTGGTTGGCCTTTTGATTATCAATTTTCATGCTGCCTGGATTAATTGATTCTTCCTCCCTTTTCCCTCTTCTTTTTTGAAGCAAGGCAACAAAACAAGAATTGTCCTTAACTGGTTCTTTATCATTATTTCAGCTCAAAATCACCCCTCTTCAGTTAGTTTTTTTTAACACCTATATATCATCTGCATAAAATGCAAGTGAAAAAGCACCTTAAAAAGAGTCACATGGGACTGGAAAATGACACTGGAGATTTTGCAACTTTTTCTGCTCATCTTTTTCCATTCATTAGGCTCACATACCAGTGATTTTAAAAAGTAAGCAATAGTTAGAGTATCTAATTATTTAACCAGAATTCATCTATTATCTAACCAAAGTCTATGTTCACATATCATGTTTAAACTACAAGTAGACAGACTACAGACCATGAAACCCTGGAACCTCCTTAGTCATTACCACATCTTGATAATGCACAGGAGTTTTTGCAAATTGTGGTAGGATGGACAGCTTTTCCATCCGCTCACTTTTTTGCTGGATCAAAATTGTATCATGTTTTAATAGTACAATCCTGGATGGCTCTAAAAAGAAGATAATTGCACAAGTAGAATGTGTAAAATAGCTAAAAGTTCACATAGATTGGAAGAAAATTGTATCAATTAATTATACAATCTTATTGTTATTATTTTGATCTATATTCCTGGCCCCATTCTGGCTCTGGAGTAAAACCCCAGACACAGCATTTAAATTCTACTGTGGCTCTCAGCCAAATCTAAGTTGCAGCTCTTGATTCCGTGGCTTAATGTGATGTGCAAATACAGCCCTTGCATGTTTCCTAGCTATTGATGGAAACAGATGGGACTAAGTGAACTCTTAGATCTATTTCAAGGTTGCTCATGCATTTAATCACCTTACAGATAGCACCCTGCCCCATCCCATCCATTGTCAGGAAAAAAACCTCTAGATGGTACCTCGTGATTTGTTATTGATCCGTTTGCGTTGACTGCTAGATGTATGAGACAACAGTGTTGCTTGTTGATGGTTGGAGTCCACAGGACTGGTGGCAATGATATTATCCTTGTACTTGTTCATCAAGGAGAGCTTGGCATTGTCACTTCCTAACAAGAAAAAATTAAGATAAAACTTTGAGAAAAGGAGGCAAAAGGGGGAAGGGAAAAAGAATAGGAATAATAATAATTTCCAGCTATCCAAGCATTAAATTTGGAACATCTTTAGATGTGGACCAGCTGGCAATAGAAGTTAAATCCTTCTACTGTAACCAACCATCTGTATGTTCAGAGCAGGCTTGTGTTTTTTCCCCAATATCTTTACATCCCAACAATAAATGCATTCAAAAGGATTATCTTAAAGTAAGAACTAAGCATAGACAAAAGTTCCCATGGGAACAGCTTTGCAAAGGTTGAATCAAATTGTTATGGATGCTCCTGCTGAAATTTTTCACGTTCAAGATGAAAAGCAGTGACATTGATGGTCACCATCACCATTGATGGTCTTGTATTATTAGAATATTTTTTTTAAAAAACTGGGAATGAGAGGGTAGAGGGACAGAGAGAAACCAAATCAAAACCATAAAATTTATGGAGAGGGAAGAGGGAGTTAACCTTCTACCTCACCTAGAGGTTCAAGGCATAAGGGCTATGCAGCACTTCAGACTGGATCTCTAGAAGTAGCTTCAGAGGAAATGGGAGCACAAGTCCGGAATGGGACAAGTTGCCACAGTCAACTCACCACCATGGCCAATTTGCCACAGCGGGACAACTCGCCATGGCCAACTCACCATGGGACAACTTGCTATGGGACAATTAAACAATTCAATTTAATTATTTTTTTAAATATATATATTTTTGTCATTCACATTTCATTCTGCCCCTCCTTTTTCATTCTTTCTTTAATGATTCCATTCCACCATTTCTTTTGATATTAGTCTAACCTTTATCCCACAGCGAATTGTCCAGTGACGAGTTGGCCGTGGCGAGTTGACTGTGGTGAGTTGATTGTGGTGAGTTGGCCATGGCAAGTTGGCCACTGCAAATTGTCTTAGACCCGTAGAAATCTGGCAGACTTAAAGCAAGTGCTACATTCATACTTCTGCATCCTGTGAAGCACATACATGCATATAAACACTTGCTGAAGCCAATGAGAGTTTTCCTCTCACTGCCAATAACAAGCACATGAAATCTCCATTTACCTCAAGTGTTTCCATGTCAGTTTTAACACAGAAAAAAAGAAACAATTGCACAACAACAAACAACTTGAATATGATTATATTGAGATAGAAGCTAATGCAGAAATTTGTTTTTCTGACTATCTTCTATCAACTATCTTTGACTTTTGGATATTGCTTGAAACACAAAAGCTGATAAAAGCAAGTAATCTTGCCTGGTCTACAGAAAGCCTGACCCAATTTTCTCTTTACCATACTGAAAATATGGCTAAATATTCCATAAAGAAAACTTTAAGTCAGTGGTTCTCAACCTTGGGGTCGCGAGACCATTTCGCGGGGGTCGCCGGGCACCGCTGGCCGCCATTTTCTTTTTTTTATTTTTATTTTTTTTAATTTTTTTTAAATTTTTTTAAATTTTTTTGGTGCGTGCGTGCCGCGCATGCTCAGATCCGCCTGTCGCGCCGGAAAAAAAATTAAAAAAATTAAAAAAAATAAAATAAAATAAAATAAAATAAAATAAAAACAAAATGGCGGACCGCAATGGGCGGATCCGCGCATGCACGGCGCGTGCGATGGGCCGATCCGCGCAGGCGCGGATCCGCCCGTCGCGGCCGCCATTTTGTTTTTTTATTTTTTAAAAAATTTTTTAAATAAAAAAAAACAAAATGGCGGCCCGCGACGGGCGGATGTGCGCATGCAGCCGCCATTTTGTTTTTTTATTTTTATTATTTTTAATTTTTTTTATTTTTTTTAATTTTATTTTTATTTTTTTTATTTTTTTGGTGCGTGCGCACCGCGCACGCTCAGATCCGCCCGTCGCGCCAGAAAATTTTTTTTAAAAAAAATTTAAAAAAATTAAAATAAATAAATAAAATAAAATAAAATAAAAACAAAATGGCGGACCGCAATGGGCGGATCCGCGCATGCACGGCGTGTGCTACGGGCCGATCTGCGCAGGCCCATTTTGTTTTTTTTTATTTTTTTAAAAAAATTTTTAAATAAAAAAACAAAAAACAAAATGGCGGCCCACGACGGGCGGATGTGCGCATACGTGGTGCGTGCGATGGGCCGATCCGCGCATGCACAGATCCGCCCGTCGTGGCCACCATTTTTTTTTTATTTTTTTAAATTTTTTTTAAAAAAAATGGCGGCCCGCGATGGGCGGATGCGCGCATGCGTGGCGCGTGCAACGGGCTGATTCGCGCATGCACAGATCCGCTCGTCTCAGCCGCCATTTTGTTTTTGTTTTTTTTTTTTATTTTTGAAAAAAAAAATTTTTGCGCGCACACGCACGCGGCCCCGGGTCGGGGTCGCGGCGCGCATGGGCGGGGCAAGTGGGGTCTCAACCTCAGAAAGGTTGAGAACCACTGCTTTAAGTACTTTCATGTACTTTGTTAACAGTCAAAATTCATGATTTGACTTACTATCTCCCCTTTGTCCTTGAAGCTTGCGCCTCCTATTGCTTTATTACAGTTAATGCTATTCTAAGTCACCTTCCACTGGGACGCAGCCAGATAATCTGGAAGTCCAAAATTATGTAGCCAGAAATTAGCCATGCTAGGGACAATAGGAAAGTGATGGATTATATGACTGAGAACAAAATACCAGCATTTCATTTTGAGAAATTAGGTCAAATAAGCAGTGCATTAAAGGCACCAAAATATAATGATCTAAACATATGCCCTAATAACTTATCCAATCACATATAGGTGTAGGTCAACATATAGATGCTGATTACAATTAAGTCCCACCTGGTGTTAGATCCAAGCTCGATTTCTCATTACAGCCCTGTAGCGAGTCCAGTGTTCTGGTCACCTGGCTGGCAAAATCCTCACCCCCATTCATGCATTCCCGCTGTAAGTGATGGCGCAGGTCAGTAATATCATATTCATAACCATCTAGGATTGGAGTCTCTCGGATGCTCAGAGTTCCACTGGAGTTGTGACCTTGCACCCGGGCATTCCGCAGACTCTCACGACCATGGCCACCAATCAGCACTGAGGGGATGTAGTGAATTTCATTGGCTGCTTCAGCACTGGCACTCTTCTGGGGCTGAGGTACTCGACGGCGCTTGCACCAACGCCTGCGCGTGTAGAGAATCATAACCAGGCACAAGATGGAAAGCAGCAAGGCAATCATCCCTCCCTGTGAAAACCAAAATGAAACAACCTCAAGATCAGGCAGGATCAATTAGCACACTTGTATATTTACACTGTATCACTTGATATTAGATTCAGAATTCCCCATTTTAGAAAACAAGATTCCATCCTCAAGGTTTGTGGGAAAATAATAGAATTAATTAAGGAAACAATCACAATCAGCTAACCTGGAGGACATTACTGAAATGAATGGGACCTGTGCAGTTGTGCATTTCTCACTGATTTGTAACAGGTCGGCTACTGGAAAGCCTTCGGTTGAATTTTATGAGCCATGGTGGCACAGTGGTTAGAATGCAGTATTGCAGGCTAATTCTGCTGACTCCCACCTGCCTGTAGTTCGGCAGTTCAATTCTCATTGGCGCAAGGTTGTCTCAGTGTTCCATCCTTCCGAGTGGTAAAATGAGGACCCAGATTTTGGGGGGCAATATGCTGACTCTATAAACCACTTAGAGAGGGCTGTAAAGCACCGTGAAGTGGTATATAAGTCTAAGTGCTATTGCTGTATTAATCCAATGCTTTCCATGCTACATGAAACAATGACTTCATAAATTAATTTTCAGAATAGTAATTTTGCCCTTGGCAACAGCAATATAAATTAAACTTCAATAGTTTGAAGCAGCCTTTACAAAAGCTTTATTATTAATGATGCCAAGTCTTTAAACATTGTATTTATAGATAATGGTAAACAAAATTATTGCAACTTTAAAGAGTCAAATACCTCTTCGGTGCCTTCCTCTTTAAGAATTTTCTTGTATATCTAACCAACTCTGTAAATGTGCCAGGGAATGACTAGTATGACGTTGTGGGTGAATGAACACTGGCCATGTCACCAGCTAATGGAGACGTGCAGTGTAGTTTCTCAGGAGATTAAGTTGTGGTTTCCCTTTACAGTAGAGCCTGCATTGAGCAGACAGCTGGACTATAGGATTTCATAGATTTTTTCCAAACTATATTGTTCCTTTTATAGATGAAGAATGAGCTGAAAACAGAGAAGGAAAGATTGCTTCTGTTTAATTCTTTTCTCTCCAATTTATTTGCCTGCTTCTTCAATATCTTCTCCTCTCAGGTAACTTTTCAAGAAGTGGAAATAATCAAAGTGGGGTTGAGAACTAACGAGAATCTCAGTCTTATACTTCAGGTGTGAAACAAAATCAAAGCTTGAGGGCCAAAATGCATATTACTTTAAAGGCCCATCTGGCAGCTTTATTTAAAAAAAACAGTCTAAAACCAGCATAAGGAATCCAAACTAGGTTGGGATTTTAACAAGAATGTTAAAGTATAGAACTATAGGTTTTACTGTGATTCCGGTAATTTTTTGGGGGGGTGGGGGTGGGAGAACAATTTATATTATTTATTTCTTTTTAACTGAAATAAAATAATCACTTTTTGATAATATATACAAATTCAATGTATACAAATTCAAATTCAATGTACTCAGTCTGGACTGGAAATCTAGCAAATGATAAACAATTAAAACTTCAACTCCCAATCTGGACTGGGTCCTCTGAATTTATTTTATAATTTAAAAGAGAAAAAAAATGATGTAGTTGCTAAGGATATCTTCAATGTAAAGTTTTGGTCTATTGAGCCTTTAAATTTTAAAAGCATGGGATATATATATATATTTAAACATATATATATTTAAACATATATATATGTTTAAAATTGTTAACAAAGAAATAAGGGATTTCTGAGATAGCTATTTCGAGTTATTTACCTCTCTTCAGTCAGAATTCACCCTTTCTGGGATTCGAACCTGGGCAGTCTGCATGCTAGGCAGAAGCTTTAGCCTCAAGCCACAGGCTCTGTCCCACTTTGTTAGTAGTCAGGGAGTGGATATGTGTGTCAAGTGGTTATTTTTTAGATTGCACCCTGTAAACCCAAATATGGGAGGAAGAAACCATTCTTTCCTTTGCTTGTTTCAGCTCAACCCAGAGCCATCTGCAAGCACAAATATATATATGTTGTTTAAAATTGTTAACAAAGAAATAAGGGATTTCTGAGATAGCTATTTCGAGTTATTTACCTCTCTTCAGTCAGAATTCACCCTTTCTGGGATTCGAACCTGGGCAGTCTGCATGCTAGGCAGAAGCTTTAGCCTCAAGCCACAGGCTCTGTCCCACTTTGTTAGTAGTCAGGGAGTGGATATGTGTGTCAAGTGGTTATTTTTTAGATTGCACCCTGTAAACCCAAATATGGGAGGAAGAAATCATTCTTTCCTTTGCTTGTTTCAGCTCAACCCAGAGCCATCTGCAAGCACAAATATATATATGTTGTTTAAAATTGTTAACAAAGAAATAAGGGATTTCTGAGATAGCTATTTCGAGTTATTTACCTCTCTTCAGTCAGAATTCACCCTTTCTGGGATTCGAACCTGGGCAGTCTGCATGCTAAGGAAAGAATGATTTCTTCCTCCCATATTTGGGTTTACAGGGTGCAATCTAAAAAATAACCACTTGACACACATATCCACTCCCTGACTACTAACAAAGTGGGACAGAGCCTGTGGCTTGAGGCTAAAGCTTCTGCCTAGCATGCAGACTGCCCAGGTTCGAATCCCAGAAAGGGTGAATTCTGACTGAAGAGAGGTAAATAACTCGAAATAGCTATCTCAGAAATCCCTTATTTCTTTGTTAACAATTTTAAACAACATATATATATTTGTGCTTGCAGATGG
Source organism: Bothrops alternatus (assembly GCA_034064705.1). Classification (NCBI taxonomy): domain Eukaryota; kingdom Metazoa; phylum Chordata; class Lepidosauria; order Squamata; family Viperidae; genus Bothrops; species Bothrops alternatus. The sequence goes on along the minus strand of JARGCV010000145.1, from coordinate 2,462,547 downwards.
CTCTGGGTTGAGCTGAAACAAGCAAAGGAAAGAATGATTTCTTCCTCCCATATTTGGGTTTACAGGGTGCAATCTAAAAAATAACCACTTCACACACACACACACACACACACACACACACACACACACACACACACACACACACACACACACATATATATATATATATATATATATATATATATATATATGTGATTATATTATATATATATATATATATTATATATATATATATATATAAAAACCAAAACCAATCAATTAACAGCATCATGTCTATTCTTGGTCATGGTCTGTCTTTCTATCTTCCTTTATATGTAATGGATTGTTGTAATAAAATAAAATAACCATCACCTGCTTCACTAGGAAAAAGAAATAAATGAGAATTACTAAATAGACAACAGAGCAATGGCTGGCAAAGAGCGTGATAATAGCTGTTACACTTCAATCCCCTTTTGTTTTTGGCCTAATGAAAATATTCGTACCTTTCCTTAAGGGAAAAATACTTGCAAATTAAATTGAGAAGCAAACATTTAAGACAGCCCTGAGTGTTTTTGTCAGGTACAACTTCTGTGCTTTTATACGTTCTAGGGAAGCTGTAAGCAATTTAACTAGAATTTGAAGTAGTTTTACATAAGGCATTTTCCTTAAAAATGAATACCAGTTTAATACAATAAATTAATATTATTGTAAATTTCACTATATCTCAAAGGCTATCACTAGATATTCCCACAAATATTTGGAGGTCTCCACAAAACAGTCATCATGGACTATGTGAACAGAGGGGTACCTCACACAAAAAATGAGATCAGAATAGAAATAAATTCACTAGTTATTATATTTGTTCCACAGTTTAAGTTTTCAGAAATCTGTTGGAACCCATCTTGAGTATTTGCCAAAATAGAATGGTGAATTTAACATAAAATGAATAAAATAATTTAAAGAGCATTGAAAAAAAAACCTGATTCTACTAAAACATTTCTAGAGAATAATGCAAATGTTCTCTCCATTGCTGTTGAAAAGTAAACAAAAACCAGAATTTTAAGGGCGTGTTTCAAAATCAGTATTTTAAAAATCCTGAATTGTTTTATGCACTCTCAACAATATTATGCTATGCTGGGGGGCTATATCAAAGTCATGAGGATGGTATGAAAGCTTGTCACTATATCAAGTAACTCAGTGCTTGCTTTACTTAAGACTAGAAAATATTATGGAAGGAAAACTGAAGACAGCAGTTTTCAACTTGCATATCATAACATCCTCTCACTGACAACTTAAGGATCTCCAAGAGTAGTTTGTTTATTTATGAGATTTGTAAGATGCCCCAATCTGTTCTAACTCTGGAAAGCTTAAAGAATACAGTCAATAGAAAAACAAAACAACCAATGAATTAAAAAGAAAGAACTAGGTCATCAAGGGAAAAAGTCTGAAAATAACCAATCAAAATATCATGCATGAGCTCCAATTTCCACTCTGATGCAAGGCCTGGAGACCAGAGCAAGATTCTAAGGGTTTCTTTAAATAAGGCTGTAGAGACGACCAAGAGAATGATGCTCCAGTGGCTGGTCCCATGACAAAGATTAAGTAATTAAGAAATTAATTAACCTCATTAATATATTAAATTTTATCCTGGAGGAGGACAAAGTTAGGATTACCAGATGCCCACTCATCCCTTTTAGAAGTCTGAGTTCTCAAAGTTATGTTCAGTCTTTAATAATCTCTCACTTCTATTTGAAGGCTAACCTATATAAGATATTTAAATGCCTATTTTCTGGAAACAATTCAGGGTTCATTTTCCCAGTCTCTAATATGAACAGGTAAAGGGGTTGAACTATAAATAAAGTTTGAAAGTTCCCCCTTAATCATTTGCTTTAAAACCCATCGTGAATTCTAGAGACTTAAAAAAGAAAAAAAAAGTTTGTTGCTATCAATGCAGATTTCTTGGTGTGTGTTTGTATTTGTGTCTCTCTGTGTGTGTGTGTGTGTGAGAGAGAGAGAGGGGGGGGAGGGGGAGAGGGAGAGGGAGAAAACATACTTATTCTAAGGAAATGGCTAAGGGGAGAAAATATAAGCTTCTTCCATCAGCACATAGTGGAATTGCCAAGATCAGATCCAGAACTCTTCATTGTCAGAAAACAACTTCTTGTTATTTATTCATGTAACAATCTTAGCTTAATGGATTATTAAAACTTAAAGAATTTGGAAGAAAGAGATAAAATAATCGTTGAGGGATGCTCATCTACTATAGATCCACTAACCTCAAACTTAAGAATTCTAATGGAATGTATATATAATTTACAAGTTCCTTTAAAGAAAAAATCCACTTTTTTGTCAAAGGTGTGGAAGCTTACACTTTAAATATGGCATACAGGGCTAAAGAGAAATGATATTATTAAAATTATATCTATATTGATAGCGATAGGAATCCATAAATTGGTGATAGTTGCATGTTATATTTCAATGAATGGTGATAATAGAACAGTCAGGAGTTAAGTTTCAGGTGATGCCGGGGAAAATATTATTGAGATATAAATAACTGAGAATGAGACAAAAGAATACAGAAAAACTGGGCTTTCAGAGAGCCAAGAACAAATAAGATTAGTGACTACTTAGTCACTAGATACTGAACAGCTTAGAAGAGGCTGCTTGCTCCAAATGGTTGGTTTAAGCACAATTCTATTCATACATATACGCAAAGCTTTTTTTTCTCAAAGAACGCCCAGAACAGAGTTCCGGCACCTTTTTTGGATGGAACCTTATAGGGTAGGCAAGGCGGGTTGTATGATGTGTGTGAGTTCCGGCACCTTTTTTTTTTTTTTTTTTTAGAAAAAAGGCACTGCATATACGTATACATATACGTAAAGGACAAAAGAGCATCAGTTTAAAAACATTACAGATTTTATGAGGAAAGAACAAGAGAATCAGTGAAAGATACAGGAGTGATGAGGGGTTCTGATTATGCAACCTTGGGGAAAATTGGCAATAGAATTAGAGAATAGAATTAAAGAAGAATGGCTGCAGGAAAGTAAAGTGTAACTCCTGAGTGAGAAAAAAATATTAGAAGATGATTACCCAACAGAGTAGTGGAAGTAGCCATAAGGAAAGAAAATATGGAAACTGCCTGGAATAAAGTAAAAATAATTTTGTAACTGAATCCATACAAAAGTGTGTGGATTTACACTAACAGGAACTACAAAAAGGATGCTCAGTGGAATGAAGAAGCAAAAGAATATATGAATAAAAAGCATGTATGTTAGAATGATTGCTGGAAAAATTATGAGAGAAAAACAGTGTATGATTAGTACAATGAGAAAAGGCTGCAGCAAGATAATCAAAAAGAGTAGGAAACAGTTAAGATTAAAGAAGGTAGATAAAATTTTGATGGACATGATTTGAAATAAGTAAAACTTATTAATTATTATGAATGAAACTGAAGTGAGGCAATCCTGTAATAAGTCAATTAAGATCAATATGCTAATGACATATTGAAGAATAGAGTTATATTAATATGTATAAATATTTGTGTCCCAGAAAAAAATGATGCAAATTAAATCATAAATGCTATGAGAATATTGAAGAATGAAAAAACTGCAGGTATAGATAGTGGAAGTAAATATATATATATAAATATGGATGTGATTTATTAATGGAACCTGAGACATTTGTAACGTCTTTCCATGTGTGTTTAAAAATTGGAAGAATGCCATTATAATTTCCTATGCAAAAGGAAAGTTAGCAAGGACAAATGTAAAACCTACAGGGACATTAGTTTGTTAAGTGTGCCCTCGGAAAGTGTTTAACAGAATTCTGAGTGCAAGGGCACAAAAAGTTACAATGCATAAAACTACAGAATTGTGATAAGGCATTGTGCCAGGCAGTAAATATTTGCTGTTCAGCAGATCACTAAGAAATCTATATATGTGAAAAATAATTATACATTTACATTAAAAGAACTGCTTGAATTTTGGAATATTTTGTGTATATATGGAGCCAAAAATTCGCCACTTAATGCAGTAGATGATGATAATTAAGCAGAATTTATGCCTCATTAGTTATTCAATATATCATACTTGTGGTCTGTTGGCTGGAGATATGAATGTATCTGTGCTTTTTGTATAAAGATGATACTATATTATTGGATGACAATTTGTAGCAAACGTTATACATAGACTATATATAGCAGGCATGTCAAACTGCCGGCCCGTGGGCCGGATGCATCACACCAAAACCGCGCACCCCCCATTGTCGGCAATGGGGAAAAAGTCCCAATACGTCACGCGATGTCATGTGTCATCATGAGTTTGACATGCCTGATATATAGCAACAAGGATGTTGAATGTGAAAATTAATGTATCAAGACTGAAGGAGAAACTGTCTGGGAAGGTTAGAAATGGTAATCACATAATCCTGGGACAGTGTTAACTATCATAAATGCATGCCAGTTGCCAAGCACCCAAATCACATGACCATGGGAATCATGTAGTGGTCATAAATGTGAAAATCGGTCATAAGTCACTTTTTCAGTTGTGTTGTAACTTTGAACAGTCACTAAATGAATGGTTGTAAATCAACAACTACCCCGATGGACAAATGCTGACAGAAATGTAACAGATAGTTTGTGACGTTTTGTGAGAAATGAGTATCAAAAGGAGATAAAATATCTATGTACAAAAATGTTAACATAAAAATAAAAAGTGCATATATCAGATTAAACATAAAGATTTTATGAAGTGGCAAAGGGCTTCTGAAGTATGTGTGATAAAAATAGAAGTGATGGTCAAGAATGGATAGGGAATGAATCATTCCAAACTGAATATAAACATACTGTAACTGAGCAATGAAAAAAGTACATTAAAGTACCTTGATTACATAAAAGTATTGAGTATGGTTTGAACTGCAAAATAAATACATGCATATAAATAAATATAAATATAAGACTGGCCGGGTTTGGAGGAAAGAGAAGAACAACAGTGCAAGGGCTGATGGAAGTAACAGTTTCTTGCAAGGACAGGATACAAAAAGGTGTAGCAAATTGGTGAAATAAACAAGATTTAGTTAGATTTCCTCCTCCTCCCTTATCTCAAGCCTTTCATTTTGCTTACTATGTTTTGTTCCAATCTTGTTCTCTTATTTGACCTCCATCTCTACTTTAATTTGTCTTGGTTCAATTGCAGAGTACCTATTTAAACTAATCTATTTTCTATTAACTGTATTACCAAATTCCAAAGGTCTATTATTTAGCCTCTGACCCCTAACTGGTTTTAACCAAGACCCAGCTGATCCAAATCACTTTATTTCTCTTTTTACTTCCTTCTTTACTTTACTTTACTTCTCTACTTATTTCTATAGTCTTTCTTTTATTATATTTCTTTATCCTGGCATTCAGACCTTCAAGTGAATCCCTGAACATAAGAAGCAGAAGAGTTCAGTTGGGATATTTTAGAAATAAAAGAATACACTATATTGTAAGACACAACAATTTTAATATCATTAAAAGTTCAATGGACTAGGCAAGTCAAAATTTTGAGGCCAAGACTACAAGATGACTGTAACTCCTAATGAGTTGCATACCGTTGTCCAAGGTAGAATTACAGCACATACAGGTAAGAGCTATTTACCTGTTTACTGCTGCATAGCCTCAATTTAATTCTGAATGATATTATTTATGTCGGAAGAACAAAATATTTTTGGACTTCTAGGTCAGATTAAAATGAGATACAAAGTATCAAATAATGGCAATCACCACTCCTATGTGTGACATCTGAATCCAAAATGATGCTCAAGTCATATGTGCAATAGGCACAGCATAGGAAGCTCACATGCCCATTTATTCCTGCTTCAAAGATACCTGTAAAATACCAATCTTTCTCCTGGGGAAAAAAGCATGAAATTACAAAATTTTCAAAAATTCTTACTTGGGATTTTCAGATTTTCTTTTTGACTAGTCTGTTCAAAAAAATAAATTGAACTCTACCACTGTATTTCAAAATTGCTTCAGATACCACAAATTTGTTTTAGCAAACCTGCAGGGTGTCAGAATCCAATTATATTTCATCTCTAGTTATCGACTATGGAAAATCCCATTTCTGCCCTCTCTGGATTCTGTCATACGATGAAGGGGAAGGGAGGTGAACAAAGGGGTTTTATGGCCCTCACTTCCTTCGGGATTGAATGTGGATACCACCAAAAGGACTAAATCACAACAATGGGGCCATCAGCTTTCATCTACTCCTCTCTGAAGTCTCCCTTCCACCGGCAGTGAGGAAAAAGGGTGTGGAAATGTAACGCCTGGGATTGTCACTGGAAAGATGGTGGGGTGGGGTGGGACTGCTGGGGACCCCTTAAAACCTTGAACTGTAGGGCTTGGGCCCCAGGTCCTGTCTAGAACGCCTGCAACCATTTTCTCTTAATAAACGATGCCTGTTGGAAGAAATATTCCAAGAGTTCTGTCTTCTTAAGATGCAAAGTGGGGTGGGTCCTTACATTAGACAGGACCTGCAGAATTAGTCCACCTGGAAGGGAGAACCTTGCCGGGGGACTTTGCAAAAATTACTATGTCAGACGACGGAGCAAGGAAGGGAGAAAACTCCCCAAAAAGGGAGCCGCTGCCCTGACTGAAACCCTGCCAGATGTTGGAATCTGAGAGGTCAGATTCCTCAGGAGGTGGTGGAGACACGGACCACAAACCTCGGTGGTCAATGGGCATTGGAAAGAAATACGAGTGGGAAAAGAAATCAAGAAAGGTGACCCTGAGACAGGGGGCCAACCAACCAGAATGGAAGCAGGAGATGGAGAAATCCCTGCATGCAAGTGAAGAGGAAGGGAGCTGGGCACCGTACTCGGGCTGGATCCTAGAGAAAGCTATCGACCTGATGAAGAGAACTCTCAGCTCCCTAGGAGAGCAGAATTCTGAGCCCTATGGCCGCCCCAGCTCCTGGAGCCGCAAAGGGAGAGACACCGAGGGGGAAGTGGAATCTGCAGCCCCGGGGACATCTACTGATCCAGTAGTCCCACTCCCCGTCGACCCACAGATGGCGATCTGGATGGAAGACACTACCATCGACAATGAATGCACCGGTCCATTCAAAGACTCCTGCCGCTGGACGTGAAATTCAAGGGGGAGCCAACACGCTTGGGGTTTTTCCTAACCCAAGTCCTCAGCTAAATGGAGGAATATGGGCGGAACATTCCCAATGACAAAGCCCGTATCCGGATCGTGCAATCTGCCCTGGACGGGCTGGCCGCAGATTGGGTGGTGAACTTGCACGACTCCAATGCCCCAGAGCTCAACGACTTCAACCGTTTCATGTCCTCTCTGAGAAGGTGATTTGAGCACCCCCTGGCTGATCACAAAGCCCGCAAAAGGATAAAAACGATGAAGCAAGGCAAATGCCTGGTAGCCGAATATATGCAAGAATTCCGGGCCATTGCTAGGAAACTGAACTGGCCAGAAGACATCCTCCTTAGCCATTTCAAAGACGGACTAAATTATGACCTATATGACACTTGCCTGCCCCGAGGGGACCCACAACAACTTGAGGAATGGTACGTCTTGGCAGAGAAAGCAGAGATCAACATATTGAAGAGGCACCACCGAGGAAAACAATGGAGCCGCTCACCGCCTGAGTTGACACGTGAACCAGTGAAACCATCGGCTACGGCCAAGAAGCAAATGGGGTGTTTCAAGTGTGGGAGAGAAGGGCATCAGGCTGTAGAATGCTGCTCAAAAGCCGCCCAGCACAACCCAGACAGATCACTGGCCAGCAAATCCGAAAAGTCTCCAGCTAAGCCAAAAGAACCTGCCATGAGAGTGATGGAGGTTGTGGAATCCCCCACCTCTACTCATCGGGGGAAAGAACTCCAGCCTACACCGCAGGGCTGGTGGATTCCTCAGACGACAGCTCAGAGGGCGAACCCCTGGTAAGTGGATGCATCATACCCATCCTCAAGACAGTGACTATATTAATTCCCCCCATGCCCGAATCCGTGAAGGTGAAAGCCTTAATAGACTTTGGCTGCACCCGCTGCCTCATTAGCCCGACACTAGTGGGGAATCTGGGCATTCCGTCGAGGAGACTGGAACAACCAATCTCATTTGGCCAGTTAGATGGGTCCATAGCGGGGGGGGTGCCAGCTACCCTAGCCACTTTACCAATACACCTCTCCCTGGGCAAACATGAGGAAGACATAACATTTGTGGTGACCCCAGGCATGGAATGCCTGATGATCCTAGGGATGGAATGGTTAAAAAAATGGAACCCCTGGGAGGATGGCAGAAATCAAATTCCCAAAGGGGGACCCTATGGACTTAAAATCCCAAGGGGGGCTACCAGAATCAAAAACAGAAAACGCATCCATGGGAGAGGAAAAGGGCTATCAGAAATACCAGAGGAATACAGAGACCTTGCTGAAGTTTTCAGTGGAGTAGAGGGCAGATGAGCTCCCCCCCCGACCCACAGACTGTGCCATTGAATTCAAGCCTGAGGCAAAACTCCCAAAGCCCAGATTATACTCCATAAGCCCAAAGGAGAAGGAGGAAATGGAATGATTCATAAAGAAAAACCTAGAAAGGGGGTTCATTGAGCCAACCAAGCCTAAAGTGGCTGCCCCGGTCCTCTTTAGAGAGAAGAAGGACGGCTCTTTACGCTTATGCGTGGATTATAGGGCCCTGAATACAATCAGTGAAAGCAACCTATTATTATTTATTTATTTATTTATTTTTGTGATTTCTATACCGCCCCCCCTCCTGAAGGACTCGGGGCAGTGTACAGCCCAATTAAAAACACCTAAAGTCCCTACAACCCTGTAAAATACTTGGACCAAAATATATAGGGCCTTTTCCAATTAAAAGAATCATAAACCCAGTAACAGTAGAATTAGAATTACCCAAAAATCTCAGGCAAATACACCCAATTTTTCATTGCAGCTTGATGAAAAGAGAGCATCAGTCATCGTTACGGCCAAAAATCCCACCACCACCTCCAATCATGATGGAGGGCAAACAATACTTTGAAATAAAGGAAATCCTAGATTGTAGGAGATATCATGGAGTGACTCAGTACCTAGTTGCATGGAAACACCTCCCTGCCTCACAAAACAAGTGGGTCCATAAACGGCATGTCAGAGCCCCGAAGCTATTAAAGAAATTTCACACAGAGTATCCTAACAAGCCTGACTAACTTTTATGTCTGTTTTATTTTCTTTCAGGTGGATCTATCTTATTTTTAAGGGGGCAGGATGTCAGAATCCAATTATATTTCATCTCTAGTTATCGACTATGGAAAACCCCATTTCTGCCCTCTCTGGACTCTGTCATACGATGAAGGGGGATGAACAAAGGGGTTTTATGGCCCTCACTTCCTTCGGTACAACTTCAAAGGGATTGAATGTTGATACCACCAAAAGGACTAAATCATAACAATGGGGCCATCAGCTATCATCTACTATTCTCTGAAGTCTCCCTTCCGCCAGCAGTGAGGAAAAAGGGTGTACAAATGTAACACCTGGAATTGTCGCTGGAAAGATGGTGGGGTGGGGTGGGACTGCTGGGGACCCCTTAAAACCTTGAACCGTAGGGCTTGGGCCGCAGGTCCAGTCTAGAATGCCTGCAACCATTTTCTCTTAATAAACGATGCCTGTTGGAAGAAATATTCCAAGAGTTCTGTCTTCTTAAGATGCAAAGTGGGGTAGGTCCTTACACAGGGCTTAATTTGCAAGAAGCAAGAAGTCAGTGCAATACCATGTGTGATCTTGGAATATATTTCCTGATGTCAGCAGTGGATAAGCTTTAATGATGTCTGAATTAAATGGCTATTTTTACTAATTAAACTTGTAACACTGACCGCTGCAAAGGATGTAATTCACTGAATGTATTATCTAAAAAATAACTGCAAAGCCACATGCCACAAGAGTGTCTGATGGTGTTCTTGACTGCAAATGAGCATGTTCTGAAAGCTAGGATATCCCAAAGGCAATCAAAGAACCAAATGATTCCTTCGACCATGTTGCCTTCATACTATTGTTGCTGCTCTAACTTTTAAAGATTTGACAGGATATGTTATTTACGATTAGCCTGTATTTAAACAGATATAAAGCAACTTCTTTGTTTCAGTTGACTGCTAGGCTTGGTGTTCTTTAGATTATCATTAATGCCCTGAATATTAAACATGATTTAATGTCTGTTGATTGACTGATTGATTTACTGACTGACTGATTAACATCTGATTTCAGCGTTTCCGGACAGCAGTAAAAATAACAAAAAAAAATATCTCCAAGAATTTTAAAATGCTCCCACTTCAAGATTTTGGGTTCCATATGTTCTACTATAAAGACTTCATGGTGTTGTTCATGGACTTAATGAATTTGCTGTTGTTTATGTTGCTGATGTTGCTATCAAGTACCCTGCATGCTCCTGTTTCAATGAACGTGACAAGAGGGACCCATTTCCTGTTCTTGCCTGATTGAAAGATGACAATGAAAAATCTGGAAAAACATTTTCTGATTGCAAATCATGTTACAGAATGGTTTGTTTCCTGCTGCCTTGAGATGAACTGAATTTTGAATCTAGAGTTTGCATCTACATTTTTCAATATGCACTAAATGCAGATACTGCTCAGCTTCAATTTGGAACTCAATGTATAAAAAGGATTTGTATTACGTTAATTTTATTTGAAGCTGATGCAAAACAAATGATGTTTCCCTTAATAATTAAAATTCAGTTCCAATACTGTTTTATAATTGCTAATTGATATAGAAGGTTTATGCAACCTGGGTGTATTTTAATTTTATTGACAAACTAAAAAATAGAAACTTTTATTGAATGCTGGTGTAACCATGCAATGGTGTCACCTAGCAACACTTTGAAAAATGCAAATTTTCTTCCACAAATATGTACATGTATTCTAGACAAGAAACATTATCCACATGAAACAAATATGCAAAACAGCAACTCTCATCCCCCTTGGGAGAACTTCGTTTTTGGAACAGAGAACTGTGGTTAGAAGTAGACTGTTTAAAAAGGATGCCATTACGTAATATGCAACTGCAGTACAGAGAATCCTTGACTTACAACCGCAATTGAGACCAGAATTTCTGTCACTAAGCAAGGCTGATGTTAAGTGAGTCGTGCCTGATTTGACAACTTTTTTTTGCATTAAGTTGTTAAATGAATCACTGCAATTGTTAAAAGAATCATGGATTCATTTAGCGAATCCAGCTTCCTCAATGATTTTGCTTGTCGGAAGCCAGGTGGGAAGGTTGCAAATGACCTTACCCACATGATCCTGACACACACAACCATTGTAAATAAATGCAGGTTGTCAAGTGCCCCAATTTTAATAATGTGACCATGAGGATGTTACAAAGATCATAGCTGCAAGGACTGATTGTAAATTACATTTGTCAGTGCAACCGCAACATCAAACAGTCGCTAAACAAATGATTGTGAGTTGAGGACTACCTGTACATCTTCCAAATTCTCATCTTTCATCAATATAAAAAGCACAGAAGGCCCTTCCCAATCTCTGCTTAATGTTATCCCACTAAGAAGAGCATCTGCCTCCCGTTGCTTACCAACCATGACTTCAGCATAGCTCGAAGACGGGTTTTTGTCAGCATTCTTTTAAACAGCAATTGTGTCCTTGTGATGCCAGTCAAATGCAGGGCATGATTCGCTATGTCCACATTTACAATCAAATCAAGGCCCAATTTATTTGTCTGTTTGTTTATTAAATTTATATGCCACCCATATTCCTGATAAGGTGAAAAATTATTGATGGTAAATGAATTTTGAAGGCTCAGACCTTAAACAGCTGAATTATTTTCCCACAGACATGTTTTGTACTCTTAGTAGTTACCATTTATAATTTTTTTGCTTTCTCATTTAAGCTGAGAAAGAAATATTTAATTAATTATAGCTGTGACTTACTTTGTTTGCATCCAATATTCTTTCTTATTTCTTTATTCTATTATCAGTTTGTTTTACTATATTTTATGCTATACTACATTATTACATTCTGTGGCTAAAACAATAACTTACTTACACTGACTCTTATTTCACTAACTAATTAACTTAGAAGAACCAATGTGGGTGGTATTAAGGAAGCATTAAAAAATGAGTCTCAAATCCATAGTGAGCCAAACGTCTTACATTGTTTTCCTTTTTTAAATAAACATTTCAAAGAAAATAATAAACAGTATTATAAAAGAGTAAAGAGACTAAAAAAGCAGAACACAAGTAAACAAGAGATCTAATATGCCTTGTATTATTTCTAGTGTATCTAATTAATTATAAATAATTGAATATAACATATTGTTCAAGGATACACAACAAGACCTACAGTCAATGCAGTATGAATAACTAAATAAAGTGTTCTCTCTGTCTCTCTCTGTATGTGTGTGTGTGCGTGTGTGTATATATACCTATATATATATACAGTATGTATATATACCTATATATATATACAGTATGTATATATACCTATATATATATATACAGTATGTATGTATGTATGTATTTATGTATGTATGTATGCATATACACACACACACACACACAGAGTATATTATATATATATATATATGTCTTTGGTTCTTCGGGTTTTCTCCCACGTAGAATTTGAAGTGTCTTGGCGACGTTTCGACGAAGTCTCATTCGTCATCTTCAGGCTGGTGCTTTCGGCTTCTGCTTCTAGGAGCAATGTAAGATTTTAGCTGTTTCTTCCTTTTAACTGCCAGTGGGGGTTTGAACTGATTGGCTGGGAGTTCACCATCTCTAATCCCCTTGTAACACTGACTAACCTGAGCACAACAAAGCCCCCACCCAAACAGAACACTCCCCCAGCCAATCAGAGCATAGCCAACCCCCCATCCAATCAAAGCACAGCCAAGCCCCTAACCAATCAGAACACACCTCCACCCAATCAGAACACAGCTGAGCTCCCAGCCAATCAGTATATAATTTAAATTGCTAACAAAGAATAAGGGAGAACTGGTATAGCTATTTCAAGTTTCTTAACTCTCTTCAGCCAGAACTTACCCTTCTGAGATTCGAACCTGGGCAGTCTGCATGTTAGGCAGTTGTATTAACCTCTAGGCCACAGGCTCTGTCTCACTTTGTTAGCAGTCAGGGAGGGAAGATGTATATCGAGTGTTTCTTTTTTAAATTGCACCCTGTAAACCTAAATATGGGAGAAAGAAATCTTTCTTTCTTTTACCTGTTTCAGCTCAACCCAGAGCCATCCGCAGGAACAAATATATATATATGTTTTTATTTAAATTGCTAACAAAGAATAAGGGAGAACTGGTATAGCTATTTCGAGTTTCTTAACTCTCTTCAGCCAGAACTTACCCTTCTGAGATTCAAACCTGGGCAGTCTGCATGTTAGGCAGTTGTATTAACCTCTGGGCCACAGGCTCTGTCTCACTTTGTTAGCAGTCAGGGAGGGAAGATGTATATCGAGTGTTTCTTTTTTAAATTGCACCCTGTAAACCCAAATATGGGAGAAAGAAATCTTTCTTTCTTTTACCTGTTTCAGCTCAACCCAGAGCCATCCGCAGGAACAAATATATATATATTATTTTTAATTTTTAAATTAAATTTTAAATTAAAATTTAAATTAAAATTTAAATTTTTTAAATTATATATATATATATATATATATATATATATATATATATATATATATATATATATATATATATATATATATATATATATATATATATATATATATATATATATATATATATATATATATATATATATATATATATATATATATATATATATATATATATATACTGGTTCCTGTGGATGGCTCTGGGTTGAGCTGAAACAGGTAAAAGAAAGAAGATTTCTTTCTCCCATATTTGGGTTGACAGGGTGCAATTTAAAAAAGAAACACTCAATATACAATATATAAAATCTTGAGGGTTTTTTTTTAATGCACCCTGTCGGCCCAAATATGGGAGGACGAAATCTTTTGCGTGTATCAGCTCAATCTAGAGCCATCCACAGGTAGCAGTCGCTACTGCGACATCATTTGTGTTTCCTAAGTTATTTGGGCTGACAGGGTACATCAAAAAAACACTCAACACTCCTCCCCTGGTCTCTTCCCTCCCTGATACAGCTGATAAAGTGAGAAAGAGCCTGTGGCTTAAGGTCAACACAGCTGCCTAACATGCAAGCAGCCCAGGTCTGAATCTCAGAAGGGTATGTCTGGCTGATGAGAGCTAATCAGCTCGAAATAGTTATCCCAGTCCCCCTTAATTCTTTGTTAGCAATCCAAAAAAATTAGGAAACATATATATTTAGGAAACACAGAGAGAGAGAGGGGGGGGGGAGAAAGAGAACTTTATTTAGTGAGATTATATATATATATATATATATATATATATATATATATATATATATATATATAAAATATACACAACGCACACATATACACACACATACACACACACATACACACACACATACATATATACATGCAGCAGATTGAGCCCAAACCTATAATTTATTCTTATTTAAATATCCCATAAAATTGAAATTATAGATATTGAAAAATCCAAATTTTGGATGAGGCATGAATCCATATATTGAATGGTTTCCATTTTGAACTAAATTCTGTGTCACATTTGCAATACTATATACTTTTTACTCAAATTTGGGTATTTCTTTGAAAGAATGATTAACCTAATGGTACTGGCATGCTTTGAGGTCCAAATTAATTTTGCATCTTAAAAATAAATATGACACAGAGTTTAAAAACTGGAAATTATTATTGGAGTATAATTTAAATACACAGTTTTTTATTCATCCAAAATTTGGGAATTATTGCACAAGTCATACTGAACTCATATTGAAAATAATATGCATAACTTCCGGTGGCTCCGCCGGCGTCGCTAGAGTCTCCTTGGTGAGGCTCCGTTCCCTGGGTATGTAAAGCCGCAAAAAACAGCGAACATCAGCTGTTTTTTGCGGTGAAAAATCCCCTCTTTGGGCGAAGAAGAGGTGTAAAGGGTTGAGCTCCTCTAATATCCCTGGAAAGTTTTCAGGGATCAAGAGGGAGAGCTCCCCATAATTCCTGAAGTCGCTCCTGCCCAGAGACGCTTCTGTCAGTAGACAGAAAAAGACGCCGCGACCGCTTCTGCTTTTTAAAAAATAGAACACAAGAGAGACTGTTTGCAGACTGAGTGAATACAGGAGTTTTTACTGGATTGCAAGTATTTTTTATTGTTTTTCTGGCTATATATTTCTAACTGTTACATTCAACATAATGCATTCAAGATGGCGTATAGCTTTCACTACTTTCACTGCTAAAGGAAAGTGCTTGAAAGTGAAAATGAACTCTCCATTTTTTTTTCTTCTTTGTTCTCGTAAGCGAAGCTAGAAAGACGGTTGCAGAAATTGGATTAAAGCCAGAGCGATTGTTTTGAAATTTAAAATGGAGTGGAATTTACGTTTTAACGTCAAACCTATTTTGGATTGCATTGATAAATTTAAAGAAGAAAGGATTGCAATATTGAAAGAGACTAATATAGAAATATTAAAATTAATTGGATTTTTTTTCCAAATGAAATTGATTTGCAACCGACTGATGAACATTTTATACAACAATCCAAACAAGAAGAAGACAGTATTGAGAATAAAGAGAATAATGAGGAATGGAACTTGCTTGATAAACAGTTCATTTACGGAGTGGAGGAAGAGGATTCGTCTCAAGACAAGAGGGGATGGCTATTCCTCTCAGACAAGCAGCAAGAAGAAGATCTAATTGAGAAAAAAGAGAAATTGATCCAGTTCAAGAAGCAATCTATCTATGGTGCTGAGGACCAGGAAAAAGACCAGGAAAAGCAAAGACAGAGATTTGAAATGTTACCTCAACGAAAGTCTATGGTTAAGAGAAATAGAGGACTAATGCAAAGGTTAAGATGGTTTATATGGACTCAAATGATATTGCAAGTAAAAAAGAGAGATTTATTATTTGGAAGGGAGGCCTCGTTATGGAGATTTACTTGGCAGAAGAAAAAACCAAGAGTACGACTGAAGAAGTGAAATTTAAAATTGTATGCAAGGAATTATGGGTAATTCAAAACTATGGACTGATTCAAGGACTAAGATTATGAGTAAGATGTAAGAGAAGATGATTAAAGGAAGATATAATTAAATTGAAGAAGAATGTAATTGCTTTGAAATGATCTAGGTTTGACATTAGATTGATTAATTGATGGGACAGATAAGCATTATGTGATTGGACAAGGTTGAAGGAATCTAAGTTAGAAATGGATTAAATAGATTGTATTTGGTATTTAGGTTTATTTGACATATGAGAAAGCCCAGAAGACGATTGAAGAAGTGAAATTTAAAATTAAGTGTAAGGGATTAAGGCCAATCTAAGATTATGGGTTGAATCAAGGACCAAGTTTATGAGGATGTTTAATGGAAGATATACTAAATTGATTAAGAATATATATATATATATTTAATTGAGGGGTTTATTGATATTATTTGTTTATTTTTTTAAAAAAAAGATGATTTATTTACTTGATGTTTATTGGTTTGAAATGATTGTCTAGAAAGATATATACTAAACTTGATTGTTTGGGTGACTTTATATAACCTCTCAATGAATTGAAGTGATGGACTGATTGTTAGATTGATGGTTTAGATATGTAAATGAAAATTAATATTCTTAACAAGATGATTTGTTTGTTATGTTTAATGGATTGAAATGATTTATGTTAGGAAGAGATTGTATTTAGTATATAGTTTAAAATTCTTGTTAGGATTATATAATAATTTTGTTTGAAGTAGTGGGTTTTCTTTTGTTTTACCCTGTACTCACTCTGGGAAGTCAGGGGGGGTAGGGAGGGTTTATAATTTTATATATTATGTTTTCTCAACTGCAATTGGGGTTGATGTCAGAATATGAAATTATTGCTATAAAGGGGTTGCTCGGGTGGCCTCTGGGCACCACATCTGATGGAAAGAGGAAGGAGGAGTGAAGGCTGATGTAAGTAGAAAGTTGATAAGAAGGGGGAAGAGTAGGGATAGTTGGGTGGAGAGAAGGAGGGAGATAGAGAAAGAGGGAGGAGAGTAGGTAGTCAGTTGGTAAGTGAGGGGGGAAGGTTAGGGTTAGGGGGATGTGGTGGTGGGGGTACCGAGCAGTAATGTTAATTGTTTAGTAAATGTGGTTTATGATTACCTTCAGTTGAGTTATTATTATTAGATGTATTGAAATAAGTATTTATGTTTTGTTTGTGGATGATTTCGAAGTATGTTTATTGTTTACTTTAACACTATATATTTGATTTTTTTCTGTTAAAAATTAAAAAACCAATAAAAATAATATAAAAAAAAGAAAAAAGAAAATAATATGCATAGAAAAAATCATTTTCTAAAAGTTATTTAAAATTTAATGCATAAGAATTTTTTTTCATAGTTGGTGGCAATGCTGTAAAACTCCATTATTTGGAAACTGATTCAAATGAATGAATTGGGTCTCACTTGTAGCAGTCATTGCCAGCAACAATATCTTATATTTTCATAATTTGGAGAATTCTATAAGGTGGATCAATACTAGCTGTCAACGCTGTGACAATGGATGTTGTCGCTCTGACAACTGAGAATTAGCAGTCATTTTCACTTTTGCTTCTAGCGTGCCTTATCTCTTCTCTTTAGAAAGCAGATGTAGAAGGAGGGATGGGGTAAATGCTTGAGGGTTTAGTTAGCCATAATAATGTAGAAGTGTGGGAACTCAAGGACATGTTCTGATAAGATTTTGGCTGGCTGAGGGGCCAGCGAGAAAAGCCCACGTCTTGCATTAATTGGGGAATGTGATTTATGACAGCGTTCGTGGGGTGGGAATTACAACTTGTTACTTTGTATCTGGGGGGAGGGAATCTCAGTTTTGAGTTCAACTATGTAAGTGCCGACACTTTGTTTCCTAATGAAATGTTTTTTAAGGAAAAATTCTTGCTTTGAAGTTCTTTTAACAGTTTTATCTATTGGAACCATGACATTAACCGAAACCTCACTTTTTATTTGAAATTACAGAGTCCTGAGCTCCAGTCACCAGCTCAAGTCAGGGGGGAGTCTGACAAAGACTCGGGGAAGATCCCAATATGGAGAAGAAGGAGAACCCTGTTACCAATGCTGTAGCCACAGCTGGTACATCGGCGGATGGAACACAGGCCATTGCGCCAGTTGAAAGCACGGCCTCAGATGCTTTGGTGACGAGGACAAGACCAAAGACTAAAGAACTCATCTGGTCATCTGAGTGGGCCCTGCCTAGTGGAGATCCTAAGCGATCAAAAACAAGCCAGCTAAAGAGGGATTCTTCAAAAGCAATGGAGACCGAATACTCACTGCCGGCTCCCCGAAGAACACACTCTCCTGATAGGTGAGGGGTGAAGAGAACAGCACCGTCAGACAACTCCAATGATTGGAAGTACCTGACTGCAGTCCGGAATTGGTTGAGCACCTTAGGGAGATATTTGAAGGGCTGGAGGTGGGACCCAAGGAGCGCACCACCCGTCTGCTGCCCACCAGCAAAAAAGAGGATGATCGAGGCAAGGGCAATTCCTCGACCAGAAGAAGTCCTAGTCCCATACTAGGGGCCAGGGGTTCCTCCCTGTTTTCGTGATCATCGGCATTAACCTCGAGCCCTGTGCGGAAGAGAAGTCCAGACCATTAGCGACAGTGAGCCAGTCCCAATCGTCGCCAACAGTCATCAAGTCCAGCCCTCCATCATTGACATGACAGCCCTGGAAGCTGAGAAAGCTATTTTAGCCCTGTCCGGCGTAGCCCATCTGAGAGCCCCAATTGCCACTCGTGTCACTGCAGCTCCAACTATCCCCGGTGGATGGGGAGTCCTGGCCATTACAGGGACCAGGACAGCCATAAAAACATCACCGATATCGACGGAGCCCTGAGCCTCACCACTGACGTCGGAGCCCTGATCCATACCCTCATTGTCACACCAGTCCTGGACCCCTTCCCAAGGCTGAGTGAGAGAGAGAGACCTCCAGCATGACCTGGACAAATTATGGACGAATGAATGACCTGTTAGACCGACAACAACGCATGGCTGTTTCCCCCCCCCCGAAAGCCACTTTTGATGGGGATCCTGAAAAGTTGACTTTCTTTTTGAATTAAATGCGTTTTTATCTGAACCGAAACGTTGATGCCTACCAGACCTGGTGACGATGGTTGATGTAGTCACAACTAACCTAGAGGGAGAGGCCTGTACAACGAGCAAACACCTGAGCTATGGAATTTCAAACCATTCGTCTGAGGGTTGAGAACCCAATTTGAAGACAACTCCATAGCCCTAAGAGCAGAGAAAGACATTCATGAAGTGAAGCAAGTAGACAGGCCGGTGATGGATTATGTGCGTGAGTTCAGAAGAGTCGCAGGCCTTATTGAATGGTGGCCAGAACAATTCCTAGTGCACCATTTTAAAGAGGTATTGGATGATGACTTATTCCCAGCCTGCATCTACTGGAGAGGTCAGGACCACTTACAAGAATGGTACCAAATAGCACTAAAGATAGACATCGAGCTTACCCATCGAAAAGTCAGCAGTTCCCAGACTGGCTCCAAGACCAGACCCTGTCAGACAAATGCCTCCCTGTCAACTTCCAGTGCTACGGCCTCCCCAACTTCCAGCGGTAAAAGCAGCTGAGTCTCCCAGGCCCCCACCAACCCCACTGATCAAGTGCTTCAGGTTTGGCCAGCAGGGGCATCGAGCGGCAAATTGCCAGTCCCATATCCCCAGCAGAGAGGTAAACCGGGACCGCCAGAAAGAAAGAAACCCGCTCAGTAGACGGCCAAAGAAAAGACAAGTTGAGTCACCCAGAAGCCTGTCAACCAGGTCACATCGCCTACACAGGAGAGGGTCGAGACTCCCGCCGGATCCACAACCACTCTGGCTTCCTATGACAGCAACAATGAGGGGGAAAATGACCCAATGGTGAGTCGACCCCTTCCACCTTTTTTACTCGCTGCCAAGGTCATAGTCCATAAGATAGGGGTACAAATGGATTTGAAGGTGCTAATGGACTTGGGGTGCTCCCGATGCATTATCAGCTTGCCAATTGTCCTAAAAATGGGCATACACCAAGATTGCTTTCCAAACCTATGAGATTTAAACAAGCGGATTGATCTTTAATGGGAGGGACCTTTGTCACCCACCTAACTGAACCGGTACGTCTAGAAATAAGTGAACATTGGCAGTTCATCTGTTTTGTAGTGGCTCCTAAAATGACTGAAGCTGTGATTTTAGATCTAGCATGGCTAGAAAAGTGGAAAACTTTTATTTGGTGGGGAAAGGGGATGAGGACCGTGAGATTGCTGATAGGACCTGACCCCCCCCCTTGTAGCTCTTTTGGCGTAACGGGGAACCCGATCCACTGGCAGAAACAGTGAAAGTAGCCACTATTCCCCTGCTGGGGGAGTCACTCATCCCCAAAGAGTACTGGGACTTAGTGGAAGCATTTAGTGAGGAGGAATGTGAAATCCTACCACACCAGCCAAATGATTGCACCACTGAAATATTACCAGGAGCCAAGCTGCTTAAAGCAAAAATGTACATTATGTCCCCCCTCAAAATGGAAGAACTACAGCAGTATGTGAATAGAAACATAGCTAGAGGCTTCACTGAACCAGCTAAATCCCAGGTGGGCGCTCCAGTGTTATTTAAGGAGAAGAAAGATGGGTCACTGAGGCTCTGCGTAGACTATAAGGGGTTAAACGCTGTGAGTGTAGAGAATAAATACCCCCTTCCCCTCCTGAAGGACCTACTAACCCATCTAGCAAAGGGCCGCATTTTCACCAAATTAGACCTAAGAGAAGCATACTACTCAGTTAAGAATAAAAGAAGGAGATGAATGGAAGACTGCTTTTAACTGTCCTATGGGCAGCTATCAATTCAAAAGTATGCTATTTGGACTACAAGGAGCTCCAGCTGTCTTTATGCAGCTGATTAACCAGGTGCTGCATGATCATCTATACAAGGGAGTTTTGGTGTATCTTGATGACATCCTAATCTATAGCGACAATATGGCTGATTATGTGAATTTAGTGCGACAAGTGCTAAAGAAACTACTATTATCAAAGTGTGAGTTCCACTAAACCCGATTAGATTATTTGGGCTACCGGATTTCCAGTGAGGGCATAGAGATGGATCCTGTCAAAGTGAAAACCGTAATTGAATGGCAACCCCCAACAACTTGAAAGCAGTTTCAAAGCTTTCTGGGATTTGCAAACTTCTATCGTCAATTCATTCCCTCATTTGCTGAAATTGCCTTACCTCTAACCGACTTATTGAAAATGGGTAAAGATGGGGAAAAGCCATGACCGGGCCAACTGCTAACATGGACTATGAACTGTCAAACCACTTTTGAGAATTTAAAAAGACTTTTTTGCAATCGAGCCAATCTTAAAGCACCTCTGCCTGTGGGAACCATTTGTGATTCAAGCCAATGGTAACGATGTAGCAGTTGGAGCGGTACTTTTACAAAAGAATAATAATGGGTCTTACAACCCTGTGCCTACACTTCAAAAAAAATTCACTGATTGTGAGAGGAGGTGGGCAGTTTGGGAGAAAGAAGCTTTTGCAATTCACTAGCTCTATTAACCTGGCAGCACTACCTGGAAGGGAGCAAGGTACCTTTCGAAGTAAGGACTGATCACAAAAACCTAGAAGCATTGAAAACTCCTCGCAAACTTTCCCCCAACAAGTAAGATGGGCGCAATACTTCAACCGATTTAATTTCACCCTGAAGTACATACCGGGAGGGAAGAACTTTTTGGCTGATGCCCTGTCAAGGTTGCCTCAGTATAAAAGCCAGCGCGAACAAGTCAATGATTTGATTATGCCTATGGCACAGGTTGTTTCTCAATTAACACCGCAGAAAGCCCCACATATGACAGATCTGAACCCAAATGACCCCATGACGAGACAGCTGAAGCACGAACTCCTCCATGACCAATGGTTTAAAGACCATCAAACCACCCTAGCCAGTAGAGGTGTACTAGCTTACAAGGGGGGAAAATTGTATCTGCCTGAAACCCTCTGCCTTCATGCACTTCAGCGCAGCCATGATGTGAAACCAGCTGGACACTTTGGCTATTTGAAAACGCTACAGTTTTGGTGGCTATGTTTGAAGGACATAGAAAATTATGTCACAAGCTGTGTGGTGTGTGCCACCATGAAAACAATTCTGGAGAAGCCAGTTGCGGACCCTTCCCAGCCATGGGAAGAGATTGCTATGGATTTTATATTGGAGTTACCCGAAAGCAGAGGAAATACAGTAATGTGGACTGATTGACCTTTTTTCAAAGCAGGCTCACTTTATCACTTGCAAGGGACTTCCATCAACCCAGAAACTAGCCAAGATTTACAAGCTGTATGGTGCTCCAAAATGGATAATCTCTGACAGGGGGGGTGCAATTGCAGCCAGGTTTCGGAGGAATTTCCTGAAAATAATTGACTTGTCGCAAGGATTGTCATCGGCTTTTCATCCGTCTACGAATGGGGCAGCTGAAAAAGTGAACTCAATGGTGGAGCAGTACTTTAGGTGCTATGTGGACTACCAACAAACGAACTGAACTGACCTCCTCCCTTTTGCTGAGGTGGCTTACAACAACACCATTCATAGAAGCATTGGTTTTACGCCTTTTAAGGTTGCCATAGGGAAAGAATTCAATCCAATACCTGAGCATCCTCAAGAACCCTCTACTTCCCAGACTCTTGACCAATGGGTGTCAAAATGGGGGGGAGGTTTGAGACAAAACAAAAGCAGTGCTGAAAAAAGCCTGAGAGACACATAAGAAACAAGCTGATAAAAGAAGATATCCCCAAAGATCTTTCCATGTTGGGGAAAAGGTTTATTTATCCACAAAATATCAATAACTTAAGTTGCCTAGTAAGAAGTTGGGGTCGAAATACCTACCGTGTTTCCCCGAAAGCAAGACACCCCCGATTGTCAGACGTATCAGGGTGTTAGGGGGGTCCGCTAACGTAAGCCATGCCCCGACCGTAAGAAACACGGGGGCGGAGGGGAGGGAAGATGGACGCGCTGCAAGAGCGGAGCGTGGCGGGGGGGAGCGGAATCCAGAACTTTGCGTCGCTCCCCTCCCCTCCCTTCCCCGCCCCGCCTGGAACCCAGCGCTGCACCTTGGCAAGTCACATCAACGTGCGGTGGTGGCAGCGCCTTTAGCCCTTAAACCGGAGCGGCGTCGGTACCAGCGGCGGGCAGGGGCGGTCTCTCTCTGCCAGAGTCCCCCCTCCCTCCCCGCCTCTCTCTCTCCCCCTCCCGCAGCCGCAGAGGCGGGCAGCGCAGCCCGGCTTTCTTCCCTTCCCTTCTCTCTCCCTACTCTCTCTCTTTCACCCTTCCTCCTCTTCCTTCTTCCCCTTCACCGCAATTCGGATCGCAGGCCAATTGCTCCCCCCGCCGCCGCCCCCGGAGCCCTTTCCTGCCCCTGCCAAAGGAGGCGGCCAGCCGGAGCCGGGAAGGGACGGAGCTCGCTCTCTCTCTTTTCTCTCTACCGTAGTTTCTCTCTCTCTCTCTTCCCCCCCACCCCCGTCTTTCTCCGCCCCCCCACCTCGCTCCCAGACGCCCTTCCTCCCTCGCAACTCCGGGGAAGCCCTTCGCCCGAAATCTGACTGCACGGAGCGAAAGGCACACCAGGTGTGCGTGTGCGTGTGCGTGTGCGGCGCCCGCTCTCCCTGCACAGCCTACTGCCGAGGGAGCAGGGAAGGGGGTGGGAAAGAGACGCTGAGGGGAGGTCCGGCTGCCCCCCTCGTCTCTTCCCCACCCCCTTCCCTGCTCCCTCGGCAGTAGGCTGTGCAGGGAGAGCCGGCGCCGCACACGCACACGCACACGCACACCTGGTGTGCCTTTTGCTCCGTGCAGTCAGATTTCGGGCGAAGGGCTTCCCCGGATCGACCCCCACTGCCCGCCGCCTCCTCCTCCTCTTCTCCGCCTCTCGCTGCTGCAGCTTCGGTTGCAACGGGCCGGCCACGAGGCCAGCAGCAGCAGCAGCAGCAGCAGCAGCAGCGAGAGGCGGAGAAGAGGAGGAAAAGGCGGCGGGCGGCGGGGTTCGATCCGGGGAAGCCCTTCGCCCGAAATCTGACTGCACGGAGCGAAAGGCACACCAGGTGTGCGTGTGCGTGTGCGGCGCCCGCTCTCCCTGCACAGCCTACTGCCGAGGGAGTAGGGAAGGGGGTGGGGAAGAGACGAGGGGGGCAGCCGGACCTCCCCTCAGCGTCTCTTTCCCACCCCCTTCCCTGCTCCCTCGGCAGTAGGCTGTGCAGAGAGAGCGGGCGCCGCACACGCACACGCACACCTGGTGTGCCTTTCGCTCCGTGCAGTCAGATTTCGGGCGAAGGGCTTCCCCGGATCGACCCCCGCCGCCCGCCGCCTCCTCCTCCTCTTCTCCGCCTCTCGCTGCTGCAGCTTCGGTTGCAACGGGCCGGCCACGAGGCCAGCAGCAGCAGCAGCAGCAGCGAGAGGCGGAGAAGAGGAGGAGGAGGCGGCGGGCGGCGGGGGTCGATCCGGGGAAGCCCTTCGCCCGAAATCTGACTGCACGGAGCGAAAGGCACACCAGGTGTGCGTGTGCGTGTGCGTGTGCGGCGCCGGCTCTCCCTGCACAGCCTACTGCCGAGGGAGCAGGGAAGGGGGTGGGGAAGAGACAGACGGAAAGGAAAGCGAGCCGACGCTGCCCAACTTCCCAGCCAGTCTCTCAAGAAGTGCAACGGGCTGTGTCTGCATCGCCAGAGGTCCGGACCACCACCCAATGTAAAAGCATTGACTTCCCACCGTATGCGCTCGGACGGGGGGGCACCCCGCGTGCGGTCGGAAGACGCCGCCTAAATGAACGGGTGAGCTAAACTTTGCACGGGGAAGCGCTTCGGCTTCTCCGCTCCCAGTTCTGTTCACCGCGGAGATACCGTAGCCGCGCTTTCTCTGCCTTCGCAGCCGCTACTCGAGACAGACGAACATCAGGGGAGGGAGGCAAGGCGGCGCGGGAGACGAGGCGGAACTGCCAGCAGCAGTGGTAGGAACAACAACAACGGAAGCATCGCCGGTGGCCGGGAACAGCCTTACAATACACGGCGGGAGCAGCCGCGAGGACTCCTCGGGAAACGGCCAAGTCCGCCGCCCCTTTGCCTGCCTCCCAGCCGCGGAGACAGACCAGGGGGCAGCAGCGCCGAGAAAAAGGAGCCGCGACCAACGTCTGCGTGTGCGGCGAGGGAGAGGAGGGGGAACTACCGAAGACTGCGCCGCTTTGGAGAAAGGCATCCAGTGGGAGCGGCGACAGGAAGCGGCGGTGGTGGAGGATCACTGTACAGTCGGGGTGGAAGACGACTAGGGCGCAATCCTCCGTGGTGGCGGCGGCCGAGGAGGGTTTGGGGTGGCGGTTCGCCCCTTTTATTTTCCTCCGTCGCCCGAGACCCTCCGTGGCGTGGTTGTGGCTTCTTCGCTGACGAGACCCTTTTTTCCGCTCTCCTGTTTTCCTAGGGGGGGAAGAGGCCTCTCCCCCCCTCAGCCCACATACCGTAACACACACCCCGTTTCTTCCCCGCCTGGCGTGCACCCAGTGCGGTGGTTGGGTGAGTGCTGGTGCGGGCGCTCGCTCGCTACTCCCTCGGCAGTAGGCTGTGCAGGGAGAGCCACAGAACTTCTTGCAGGAAAATGAGCTTAGGTTAAGAGACGAGCCAGCAGAGGTAGACAGCTTTTCACGGAGACCTCCCCCACCCCCAAAGGGAACCCACGCAGGCCGCCGCGCCCAAGGCCTCTGGCGTGCAGAGGGAGGGGGGCTGCCAAGCAGACGGAAAGGAAAGCGAGCCGACGCTGCCCAACTTCCCAGCCAGTCTCTCAAGAAGTGCAACGGGCTGTGTCTGCATCGCCAGAGGTCCGGACCACCACCCAATGTAAACGCATTGACTTCCCACCGTATGCGCTCGGACAGGGGGGGCACCCCGCGTGCGGTCGGAAGACGCCGCCTAAATGAACGGGTGAGCTAAACTTTGCACGGGGAAGCGCTTCGGCTTCTCCGCTCCCAGTTCTGTTCGCCGCGGAGAAGGCGCCTTGCTTAATAGCCGCGCTTTCTCTGCCTTCGCAGCCGCTACTCGAGACAGACGAACATCAGGGGAGGAAGGCAAGGCGGCGCGGGAGACGAGACCCTTTTTTCCGCTCTCCTGTTTTCCTAGGGGGGGAAGAGGCCTCTTCCCCCCCTCAGCCCACATAACACACACCCCGTTTCTTCCCCGCCTGGCGTGCACCCAGTGCGGTGGTTGGGTGAGTGCTGGTGTGGGCGCTCGCTCGCTACTCCCTCGGCAGTAGGCTGTGCAGGGAGAGCCACAGAACTTCTTGCAGGAAAATGAGCTTAGGTTAAGAGACGAGCCAGCAGAGGTAGACAGCTTTTCACGGAGACCTCCCCCACCCCCAAAGGGAACCCACGCAGGCCGCCGCGCCCAAGGCCTCTGGCGTGCAGAGGGAGGGGGGCTGCCAAGCAGACGGAAAGGAAAGCGAGCCGACGCTGCCCAACTTCCCAGCCAGTCTCTCAAGAAGTGCAACGGGCTGTGTCTGCATCGCCAGAGGTCCGGACCACCACCCAATGTAAAAGCATTGACTTCCCACCGTATGCGCTCGGACGGGGGGGCACCCCGCGTGCGGTCGGAAGACGCCGCCTAAATGAACGGGTGAGCTAAACTTTGCACGGGGAAGCGCTTCGGCTTCTCCGCTCCCAGTTCTGTTCGCCGCGGAGAAGGCGCCTTGCTTAATAGCCGCGCTTTCTCTGCCTTCGCAGCCGCTACTCGAGACAGACGAACATCAGGGGAGGGAGGCAAGGCGGCGCGGGAGACGAGACCCTTTTTTCCGCTCTCCTGTTTTCCTAGGGGGGGGAGAGGCCTCTCCCCCCCTCAGCCCACATAACACACACCCCGTTTCTTCCCCGCCTGGCGTGCACCCAGTGCGGTGGTTGGGTGAGTGCTGGTGCGGGCGCTCGCTCGCTACTCCCTCGGCAGTAGGCTGTGCAGGGAGAGCCACAGAACTTCTTGCAGGAAAATGAGCTTAGGTTAAGAGACGAGCCAGCAGAGGTAGACAGCTTTTCACGGAGACCTCCCCCACCCCCAAAGGGAACCCACGCAGGCCGCCGCGCCCAAGGCCTCTGGCGTGCAGAGGGAGGGGGGCTGCCAAGCAGACAGAAAGGAAAGCGAGCCGACGCTGCCCAACTTCCCAGCCAGTCTCTCAAGAAGTGCAACGGGCTGTGTCTGCATCGCCAGAGGTCCGGACCACCACCCAATGTAAACGCATTGACTTCCCACCGTATGCGCTCGGACGGGGGGGGCACCCCGCGTGCGGTCGGAAGACGCCGCCTAAATGAACGGGTGAGCTAAACTTTGCACGGGGAAGCGCTTCGGCTTCTCCGCTCCCAGTTCTGTTCGCCGCGGAGAAGGCGCCTTGCTTAATAGCCGCGCTTTCTCTGCCTTCGCAGCCGCTACTCGAGACAGACGAACATCAGGGGAGGGAGGCAAGGCAACGCGGGAGACGAGACCCTTTTTTCCGCTCTCCTGTTTTCCTAGGGGGGGAAGAGGCCTCTCCCCCCCTCAGCCCACATACTGGTAACACACACCCCATTTCTTCCCCGCCTGGCGTGCACCCAGTGCGGTGGTTGGGTGAGTGCTGGTGCGGGCGCTCGCTCACTCTGTTTGGAATATGGTTGGGGAAATGGAAACGAAGGAGAAGCCCAAGCCGAGCCCCGATTACCTGATGCAGTTGATGAAGAGACGCCGAGGGGGGCAGCCGGACCTCCCCGCGCAAGCCGCCAAGCGAGTGAGCGGCGTCGGGGCGGGGAGCAGAGCGGCGCAAAGCCAGCCCCATCGCCTCACCCCGCCGTTTCCACCGGGTGTTTCCACCGGGTGTGCGTGTGCGCGTCCATCGGCTGGGGCGGCGGCGGCGGCTCTCCCTGCACAGCCATTGCATAACATGTAAAACAATGAAAAATGGTACGGTAAGAACGAACAGTGGAATACTGGAAGATAAAACAGATTTATTCCATGACAACCATGTCATCACCCTCAGGAATATCATCATAAACATCCACACTCTTAGGTTCCTGTGGATTTTCTTGGGACTCTTGGGACGACATTTCTTGCTGAATCAGTGGCCCATATTTCTCATGGGTAGCAACGGCACTGTCCTGAAATGAGTAGGCTTTGTCCAGGTAGCCAGCTCGCAGTGCATTTGCAACACAGGTGTTAGTGATCTTATTCCAAGAATTTTTCACCCAGTTAACAATCTCTGGCAGTCTGGGCTTCACAAAGTTCCCACGTACATTTCTCTCCATTCGGTTTTCAATGTAGTCATTGATTTCCACACGCAGATAGTCCTTGAACGGCTTGTTAATGGCGATATCGAGAGTCTGAAGATAAGCCGTCATCCCTGCAGGAATCATGATTTGGTCGATTCTCCGCTCACGAAGGAAGTCTTTCATGGTTTTGGCGCGGTGTGTGCTGGCTGCATCCCAGATCAGCATTCCTCTTTTTTTCCCGCGCATTACAAGCGGCAGCATTAAATCAAGCCACTTTCTTATAACATCTTGTGTGGCCCAGGCTTTTTCAGTTTCCAGTACATAAATGCCAGAAACCCGCTCAATCTTCTCCTTCTTGCCCTTTGCAATGAGCAGCGGTGTTGCTTTAGTGCCATCCAGACGAATCGTCAAAATGCAGGTGACACGTGCACTTTCATAAGCGGTGGAGGGAACGTACACTGAGGAGGCACCTTGGTGATCAATGGTGGTTTGAGCTCCTTGGCCCATGAACACGGCAGTTTCATCCATGGCGATCATGTTGCAAAGACTGTATTTAGAGAAGTCAATGTCATCCACAAACTTCTTGTAGGCTAATGCGCGTTTAACAATCTCAGCATCTTCCAACCTAAAGAGGGTTGTGGATCTTCTCAAAGACAGGGCATTGCGTTCAAGAAAGTTATCCACCCAGTGCTTTGATGCCTTGAATTGTTCATGGGAAATGTCAAACTGTGGCGAGACTGCAAGGGCATATTCCTTAATCTGAGCCCTGGTTACCACCAATGTCTTTGCTCTCCTGTCTGCAATCCACTCAAACACCAGGCTTTCCAGCTCTGTATACATTGGTTGCCGACCACATCCAATCTTGCGCCTTTTACTCATTCCGCTCTCCACTTTTTCACTCAGGTTAGTGTATTCTGCACGCCATTTTTGGACCAGTCGGTGATCCAACATTTTCTCCTTGCAGAACTGCGCTACATTTTTGCCCCAAGATTCTTCGACAATCGCTTTTTTATACTCCACGGTGTAACTCTTCCTTTTACCACTGGAACCGGAAGCACTCATGTCTAGGGGCAAAAATAATTACCTCAGCATATGGTACCGGTATAAGCACTGCTTGTGGTTCCGTATCACAGTCTCCCATAGGGTTACAGCCCCATACAGTATCCCACATAGCCTCCCATACGGTAGGAATTCCCTCCCCTTAATGCTTTACCTTACGCAGGCAGCTTCAATCCCGGTATACCGTACGTCAGTCAGGAAAGCCGAATGTCGAATGGAAGCAGTCGCTTCCTCTTTATTTGGTTAACATCAAACAAGGTGAATACCGGTAAATCACATACCGGTACAAAAAGGTTTACTGTGGCAGTTTACCGGTAACAATGGTTACATCCTCAATTTATTCACTTTTACGGTACCATATGTTTTACATGTCCCACTTACAGGTAACACTTATACGGTATAAGCTTTTATAACAGCAGATGGTCAACACAGAAGTTATACAGATTATTATTGTCCTTGTTATTCTCGCCTCGTCCCACTCCCCCACCCCAAAGCTCACCCGCACACAGGCACAGATTTGGAACTTGATGTCTGTCATCCCCCCCCTCCCTTTCTTGTTTGGATGCTTTTTTAAAAGTTCCCACTGTGTTGACATGGATGGCTATTAGGGGATATTGTAATGCACCCACTTGAACTGGCCGTAAACACCTTTTGGCTGTGTTAATTGCCTTTAGGCAAGGCAATTAACGGTATTCAGATCAAAAGAGTGCATAAACAAACAAATCCTCAGGCTGTTTGAGATAAGTTAAGCACATCTGAAACACACACCAAATTACCGTAGCCTAAGATTTACAGATCTTTGACAGTTAAATGAGTTTATACCAGTAGGAAACAGGTATTATCTTGTAATTATCTTGTAATCTCCTGACCTCCTGACTAAGCAGGAGATATACCGGTAGTACGTACCGGTACTATATGACATGCCCCGAAAGCAACACGTGATGGGGATTTTGGGGGTAAAAAGACAGTGAGACGCTGTCTTGCTTTCGGGGAAACACGGTAGGTCCCTTCCCCATTGTCAGAATCATAAATCCAGTTACTGTGGAACTGAAACTCCCATGACTCTTAGGGAAGATTAACCCTGGGGTTTTACTTTACAACCTCCTCCCAAGAAAGCACCTGGTCCCCTAGTGGTAGCTGGATGAACGCATTATGAAGTAAAACGTATTCTTGATTCTAGTGGTAGTGGTAGCTGGATGAACGCATTATGAAGTAAAACGTATTCTTGATTCTAGGATTTTTAAAGGGAAATTGCAATATTTAGTACAGTTGAAGGGATACCCATTATCAGAATCCACATGGGTAAAATCCAAAGATGTGAAAGCTGATAGGCTCATCCATAAATTCTATGACAAATACCCCAACAAGCCAAGGGGCAGCCCTTAACCTATGCTTCTGTTTAAATAGCAGGATCACTCCTTTCCGTTAAGGGGAGCCGGATGTCAACGCTGTGACAATGGATGTCGTCACTCTGACAACTGAGAATTGGCAGCCATTTTCACTTTTGCTTCTAGTGTGCCTTATCTCTTCTCTTTAGAAAGCAGATGTAGAAGGGGGGATGGGGTAAATGCTTGAGGGTTTAGCCAGCCATAATAATGTAGAAGTGTGGGAACTCAAGGACATGTTCTGATAAGATTTTGGCAGGCTGGGAGGCTGGTGAGAAAAGCCTGCGTCTTGCGTTAATTGGGGAATGTGATTTATGATAGCGTTTGTGGGATGGGAATTGCAACTTATTACTTTGCATCTAGGGGGAGGGAATCTCGGTTTGGGGTTCAACTATGTAAGTGCTGATACTTTGTTTCCTAATAAAATGTTCTTTAAGGAAAAATGCTTGCCTTGAAGTTCTTTTAACGGTTTCATCTATCGGAACCATGACACTAGCTTGGGAATAACATGCTCTAAAGACCTGTGCTGGAAGGAACGGTTTCTCAATAATTGCGTCAAAATAAAAAGGTAACCCCTATCATCGATTTAAAAAGTTAAGTGTGAATTCACCTGACTGGATTCTTCTCCTAATTTTAAAAAAATTAAAAAACCCAGTGTGATTTTTGAGGTCTTCTTTCTGATATGTCTGATTTGTCTGTGTGGAGTAGGCTTAATCTCTTGTCATTTATTGAATATTTTGTATGTAAAACAATCTGATTAAGCATTATCCCAAAATTTCCACACTTCCTCCAGCATCTACCAGGTCAATTTAATTATTCGTGCAGAGAGAATATTACTGAAAGTAAGGATGCAATCGTATCTACCTACTTAACTTTCAAAGAGTTAATTCCATTGAATTAAAAGGAATTCTCATGGTTTATGTATAAGCATGCATTATTAGTCCCTTCTTCTTGCTACACTTAAGAAAAAAGCAGACAGATCATTAAGGATTTAAAAGACTGCAGCCCAAATCCAGAGGGGAACAAACATTAATAATTTCCCTTTCTTATTCCAGGTAGAAAGGCAGGAGGCCAGAGCAAAAAGAGAGTGCTCTTAGCAATCCATTGTTTCCATCACTTTTTTAACCCAAACAGGAACAAACGAGATACAGAAAAGAAGAGAGTGGAAGGAAAGCTCTGAACTAAAGATAGCTGGTGAAAATGAAGAGCAGGCATACCATTATTAGTTTCAGTTTGCTATGTCATTCGCTGCCTTATGATTATCTAGCACAGTGGTTCTCAACCTTTTTCAGGTTGAGACCCCACTTGCGCCACCCATGCGTGGCATGACCCCGACGCGTGCACGCGTGTGCCACGGGCCAATCCGCACATGCGCGGCACACACGCGACGAAAAAAACCAAGAAACAAAAAAGTGGCGGACCGCGACGGGCCGATCGGCGCATGTGTGGCGCACGCGCGATGGCCCAAACCACGCCTGCGCGACACGCACGCGACGAAAAAAAACAAAAAAACAAAATGGCGGACCGCGACGGGCCGATCTGCGCATGCGCGGTGAGCGCGACGGCCTGAAACGTGCATGCATGGCGTGCGCACGACGAAAAAAACAAAAACAAAATGGTGGACCGTGATGGGCCAATCCGCGCATGCGCGGCGCGCGATGAAAAAAAAACAAAAAAACAAAAAACTAAAACAAAATGGCGGACCGCGGTGTCCGGTGACCCCCACGAAACGGTCGTCACGATCCATAGGTTGAGAACCGCTGATCTAGCAGGTGTTATCTAGCAGGTTTGGGTTGGTTCATGAGAATCCCTTTTTTCCCCTAATTCAGGATCCCTTTTAATTTTTTGTAGGATATGGCAGACAGCCTGATTCAAAGGTAAAGACTCAGTGGCATAACTTTGTTGAAGGTGCCAGCCCAAAAGTGCTGGGAGAAAAACATGAGATGGGGCATCAACCTCCAATACCCAGAGTGCTGATCAGGAGAGTGGACATTTCTCCCTCACACTTTGGAAGCCACCTCTGGTTACAATGGCCCAGTTCAGCCCATCTCCTGCTATTTAATTTGCCCCACCTCTTGCCTTCACAGTAAACCAAATATTTTCTAACTGAAATCATAATTGTAATTTCAGGGTTAGCATATGAAGTTATTCCGTCACCATTTTATCTTCAAAACAGTGCTGTACTGTTGGACCAAAAACAGCAATTTCTCTCTCTCTCTGCTTTCTCACCTTCAAACACAGCTAGTATCACACACTTTTTGCAATTCCAAACAGAGACTGGAAGACACACAGTACAAGGATGCTCCGTTCCTTATGGTGATGTGAATTTAATAATAGATCTAAATAGTACCAGCCCTCGATACAGAAACAGAAAGCAGTGTTGTTTATCTCATTTTACTGAAAGAAAAGCCAAGATGCATATTCGTAAGACAGTACCTAGTTACACAGAAAACAGAAATAGAAAGTGGAAAAATAAATTAACTTCTGTGTGTAGACATTGTGAGGTGCAACTCAACACCAGATTGTAAGATAGTCTCTGTCTTTTATTTTAAGGAAGGCTTGGGCACATATTTAAGGACTCTTTCAGACAGTTAGCAGGCACCCTTGTTGAGGTACACAAAAAAAGGCTCTAAATGCTGCTTGTAGTTTTGTTTTTGCCATTATTAATTTTTGTCCAGAACTAATCAAAACCAAAACATTGCAGAAGAAAGCCTATTCAGGCAGCAATCTAAGAGAGATACTGACGGTCTCATTAAACCAGCCTCATCCTCAATATCAGAGCTGTCTGATGACATGTTGACTCCTGCTAATTATCCTTTGCTTGCAAAAGGAATTGTAGGATTTTTCAGCATCACTTAAGAAGGAAAGCTCTACCTCTTCAACACTAATCTTGTTTCTTTTTCTCAACAGAATGTCAAACAAAGGCTTGAAAAAAGAGATTTTTTGATACCTGATACATGTTTTTTATCCAGAGATTCAGAACCGCAGAAACACAGGCAGGTTCACAACTTCAATTATTCACTTGAGCAAAAAGCTTCACTGGTGTACTGTACACATCCTACATAATTCAAAGTCACATTGGCCAGGCTAGGTTTGAGTTTTGAAAGAATTGGAACAGAACACCCATCACATATGGTACCTTATTCTATTTGATGACTACAAAGGGCTATAGCTAACATATAGTCTGTATCTTCAGAAAAAGAAGGCTTCACCAGTCCATCAATGCTTGGTCAATCCTAATCTATATTGGTATTTTTCTCATACCTCCTGGCATTTTTCCAATTGAATGGCATTGACACATCCAATACATATATAAATTATGACATGTTTTGGGAACCATGTTTTGTTGAGAGACTAATTTCTTCAAACTCTTCATTCTGGTAGTAGTTTTACCCATGCTGTGTAAACTGAAATCTTTCTGAGCAAACCCTTCTGTCTTGTTGGCGGGCTTTGAATGCATCATTCATGCATGTTAATTTATACAAAGTTATTATGTAAAATTGTATGCCACTGTAACATAGTACTATATAATGCCTGATATTCTAAGCCAGTGACACATTTGACATAGTTATACATGGGCCATTTATTTATTTCTTATACATTTTAACATATTGCAACATATCTACTGTTTTATTACTCTGACCATCTCTCGTCCCTTCCCCCTTTCAAAGTTTTACGGTAGATATCAGTCAAAGGGACCACATAGCCATTCACATTTGTTATACTCTGTAGGCCCAAAAACTCCATGCCCATTTGAGTGAAAGATAAAATCTGCTACAGTAATAAATGCATTGGTAAAATAAACATAACATTAATATTACTTTTTAAAAAACAGCAAAAATGTCAGCTACATGGAGAAAGAGAGGTTTTAATGATATGCCAGAACCCATAACAAAGGCTAACGAATTTGAAAATTAATTAAACTAGTTCAGAAAGACCCTGTGTTATATTAACCTACTAACCGATTAATAAGATTAACAATTAATTGTTCCGGGTAGTGAAAAGTAAAACTGATTGTCGGGAGCTCCAGAAGGATCTCTCGAAATTGTGTGAGTGGGCAACAAAGTGGCAAATGCATTTTAATCTAAACAAGTGCAAAGTTATGCACATCGGGGCAAAGAACCCCAATTATACTTACCAACTGATGGGGACCAAACTTTCTGAGACAACCCAAGAAAGGTCTTGGGGTTTTGGTGGACAGCTCGATGAAGATGTCAACCCAATGCGCAGCAGCAGTAAAAAAAGCAAATTCCATGCTTGGCATGATTAGGAAGGGAATCGAAAATAAGTCAGCAAGTGTTGTATTGCCTCTGTACAAATCGATGGTGAGCCCACACTTGGAGTACTGTGTACAGTTCTAGTCACCGCACCTCAAGAAGGATATAATGGAACTGGAAAAGGTGCAAAAAAGGGCAACAAGAATGATCAAGGAAATGGAGCACCTCCCTTATGAAACCAGATTGCAACGCCTTGGTCTCTTCAGCCTTGAAAGACGGCGTTTAAGGGGTGACTTGATCGAAGTGTATAAAATCATGCATGGGATAGAAAAGGTGGATAGAGAAAAATTCTTTTCTCTATCACACAATACTAGGACAAGGGGGCACTCCCTAAAGCTCGTAGGTAAGAAAGTGAGGACAAATAAAGGGAAATATTTCTTCACCCAGAGGATCGTTGGTTTATGGAATTCACTTCCAGAAGAGGTCGTGACAGCTGTCAGCCTTGATAGCTTCAAGGCAGGGTCAGACAGATTCATGGATGCCAAGTGTATCGGTGGTTATTAAAACGGATGTCCATGTGCCGCCTCTATGTTGGTTGAGGCAGGCAGGATTCCCTTGAGTACCATTTGTTGGGGGTCAAGGGAAAGGGAGGGTTTTGCCTTCTCTTTCTGCTCAAGATCCCCATGTACAATTGGTGGGCCACTGTGTGACACAGAATGCTGGACTCGATGGGCTTTGGCCTGATTCAGCATGGCTCTTCTTATGTTCTAAGGAAGACAGACATCAGAGTAAGGAATACTGTAATTACATTTCCTACTAAATCTCTAAAACTGATTTTCTTTTTAACCTTGCAAGTATTCTGTCTTCTAGAACAATATTTGGCTTATGAGCTGGAAGTAGCCTAACTCTTGTTAATAGTGAAAAATTTAAAAATAAGACTTCTGGTTTGTTGACACGGCCACCATGGACGTCTGGAAGACGAGCTTTGTCTTCCACATCCAGTTTCGCATCACTAGGGGACCCTGGAAAGGGTCGAAAGTCACCCTGTACGGGCGACCAGCAAGGAGGGGATCCCTGTTTGATCCGGGGCAGCCCTCCAAACCGGCAGACGAAAGACCGGCCATAGCAATATGACTCGTCACTAGGCTGCAGTCACACTTACCACCAGGCAACTTTAAAGCAGTGGGGATTAAACTGGGTGAGATCTACCTCTCTTAAATCCCTAACTATTTTTTTTTACCTGAAAAAGCTGCTTAAAGTATTTTCCCCCCTGTGGAGAGGGAAGGGAGAATTTACCCCTCTCTCCAGAAACAGCGGCGACTGACTATCCAGGGGAGTTTAAAATGTTGCAAGAATAATTTGATCCTAATTGGAATTTTACTTTTAAAATTTGTGGACTAAAAGAATTTCAATCCTTATTGAAGATCTGGGTTTTTACTTATAAAAAAAAAGCAAAATGGAAAGATTAAAAGAAATTAAAAGAAAACTTTAAATGGTAGAGGTGACATCTTGTGGCTAAACCTGACATTACAACTTATTATTTTTTAAGAGAGACTTGGCCAGCAGCCCAAACAATTGATAAGAGCTATGCAACCTTGAGACATCAGCTGTGAGAAGCCCAGCTGTGTTCCATACTCAGTGACAATTTTTTTTCTGTATTCTCTGATTGTAAAGCTTCTAACTTAATACACTACAAAGGAATATGGATGAAGTCCAGGAACAGATTCTTTTTATGTTGAAAGCAATTCATAAAACTATTCTTAACAGCCCCTGATGAAAAAAGAGGTTATAGAAAAGAACAAGATGTCAGCCCAGAGATACGAACTCAAACCTTGATTACAACTGAAAAGTCAACTACGCAGAATACAATGGAAAAAGTGGAACAATTGAACATTATGACAGAAGACTCAATTGATCAACAAATGGAAATGGAAAATCCAGAAAAGGAACCGACAATATGGAAAAGGGAAAAGACTTTCTACATAAATCAGAAGAAACCTGAGGATCGAGAAGAAGAACAGATGAAGAGAAGATAAACAGTTCAGGACAACTACGTCGAGATGGAAAAATAGAGAGATGATTTGTTAGTCCTCTCAAAAAAATGATGACTGGATAGTTTTTTCTACATCAAGCAACATACATAACAATACAGGAAGATTTATTTGATGACTCAAAAGCACAGACATGGAAGACAATTTGGCAAAGAAAGAAAGCTAGAATAAGACTGAAGAAAATTGGGGTTTTGACTTACTAGCGGGAATTAAAATAGAATATACTCAAATAGATCAAATGTGTACTTTGAATACTAGATATTGTAATGAGTGGAGATAAAGTAAGCTTTTCATTTAAAACTTGGAAATATAAATATTAACAGTTAAATTTGAATGCTGATTTGCTTATAAAGATTAAATGTAAAGGTAAGAAATATAAGCTGAAAATTTATGAATGTAATAAATATGTTCTTATTTAGCAACAATAATAAAAATTATTAGCTTAAATATGAGATAGTAGACATTAAGAGAAAAAGAGAGGAAGTATTAAATGTTGAAATAACAGAAATTTTGGTTATTAAATTCAAGATATTTGCAAATTATTAGAAAATAAGAACATAATATTGTATTAGTAATTGGTTGATGTAAGATGGTGAGAACCCAAATAGATAAGACGTGTATCCTGAACATTAGATGTATTGTGATGTATTGTGATAAAGGGAATTGGGGTTATTTAAAACTTGGAAATTATAAATATTAAACGTTAAATTTAAACATTAATGGGAAACTAAAATTGGGAAAAACTAACCAGGACATTGATTGTCAAAAAAAGATTGAATGTTTAAACAACTAAGATATGCATAAACAAAAATTATTGATAAATGTAAGAAAGCTATTTTTATTTAAGCGATATAATAAGAATTGTATTAAGTTAAATATGAGACAGTAAATACCAAGGGGAAAGGAGAGGAATTATTTAATGTAATAGTTTGAGATCTGTACTAAAGATATCTGTATGTTATTGACCAATTCAGCTGCCACGTTGCTTTTCAAATATTTAAATGTAAAATTAGAAAATTAATAAAAAATGTTAAAAAAAGAGAAAATGTTAAAAATACATATTGTATTTGCCAAAAGATTTGAAGCCAAAGTAGTCAATGGTAAGCAGTCTTTTTCATTCTCTTTTCTGAGCCATGGGTCTCATTCCCCTCTCCCTGCTGGTTGTTTGAATTAAATAATCTGTTCCAAAAGATAATCAGTGGTTGCATAACAACAGTCTGTAGCAACAATAGTTGATTGGCTAGTATCCAATCAATTATATACAAGAGGTACAAGGTGTACTTCCTTCTTACAATAAGAGAAACAAAAATGGTGCAGGCAGGATGGAGGCCATGACTAATACACTTCAGGCACTGTGCAAGATATACAAAAGTAATCAAAGTTCACTTCCTATAAAATCTGAAACCTGAACCTATCAATGGCCAAGATAATTGCTCCTGTGCAAAATTAGAATCAAGAAATATTACTATCTAATCTAAGAACTGGAATGTCCCCTTATCTACAAAAAAAAAAAAAAAGGATTTGCATATTAACAGTCAGAAGGAGAACCCTTGAATCCAAATGAGGGAGGGGGGAGAATCAGACTTTCAAAACTTATTTAAATACAAACTAGAATAGAAGAACAACAGAAGAAGCCCATGTTATGAATATTTCCCAACAATACAGTTGGATGATAGAAGCAACATGTGTAATAATTGTATCAATTATTTCACTGTCTTTTTATTTAGTTCCTGGAATCATGGACCATCTTTATGACCTGCCATCTATGTTTTTTTAGTTTTTATTTATACTCTGTCATAAGATTATAAATCTTTGACTTACTAGGACTGTTCAAAATTATGACAGACTCTAAGAAAGGTACTTGCAACCCGGATTTAAAGTTCTGATCGCTACCCACCCTCCCCACAGTCAGTGATTGCATTTTGGGCACTTGGTAACCAGTTCACACTTATGGCCATTTACAGAATGCTGCATTCAGGTAACTGCAATTTATGACTACTATGTCAGAAACAAGAGTTTACTTCCAGTTTTCAACAAAAAATGCCCATTGCAGAAAACTGATTCACTTAAAGACTTAATCATTCGCTTAATAGTGATTCACTAAAGGACCACCACAAAAAATCTTGCAAAATTAGATCACTCACGTGATGGCCTGCTTAATGACTGGCATGACTTACAACCACAATTCCTGGTTCAATTACAGGACTACCTGTATAGACTTTTTTCTACTGTCTTTTCTTAGTGACTGAAAACAGTACTACGGTATGTCAATACACTGTTTATCAAAATTGCATTTTCTTGTTTTTTGATCATTGATTCTTCTCCTGAGCAATGGAAGGGAAAAACCTGCACATTTAAGACATGTCCATATCCATTCTTTATAAATAAACTGTGGTGAGACATGTGAAACAGGAGCTCAAAGAACCACATTTTCAACCGAAAGTCTCTCGCTTCTAACTGAGAGTCTAACCTTGATCTTTGTTGTCTCCCTCTTTTGGGGCTGAATTTGGGCAGTCGTTGTGGTTAACTTAAGCCAGTAGTTCTCAACCTTTTCTTCACCATGGATCCCCTTTAAATACCTTTTGTGGCCATCAACCATCAATACTTAATTCAATATTTAAATCATAACATTTCTTCAAGCCTTTGCGAACCCCCTGTGACAACATCATGGACCCCTAGGGTCCACAGCCCACAGGCTGAGAACCATTGGCTTAAGTTATGTTTCAGCAGGAACATTTGCATGTTAGGCCAGAGGTCCCCAACCTTTTGGGCAGCAGGGACCGGTTCCATGGAGAGAGGACCAGAGGATGTGTGGTTTTGTGTGCTGCCTGCATCCCACGAATGGGGCTTTGCTTGTTTGTGTGAACCGGTTGCTGGCATGCCGTGGCCGAGTACTGGTCCACGGACCAGGGGTTGGAGACCCCTGTGTTAGACTGTATCATCATCTTTTAAAGGTAATGAGCTACAAGCATTGTTGCCATTGAAATTATATTCTATCCATGCTTGGGAACAAGCTGACCTCATCTGTTCTGGGTCATGAAGGACAAGAACTTAATTTAGTACAATCTTTTCACATATCAATACTTCTGTAAACCAAGAAAACAAATCAATTTACCATAATAAAAGATATATGACATAATAAATGGTCTTCATCCCTGGCACCTAGTATAACAAATATATGCCATATTTAGTCTATTACAAGACAGTGTTCTGAACCAGCCAAATGTGTAAAACAGCTGAAGAGTAGGGAGTAACAGAATAAAATACTTATTGCAAAAATTATATTTCACTTCAAATTCCACGGATGTCTTTCTTGCAAACCACTCTAATGAACTACATGTTAGGGCTGTAAGCTATTATCATCACTATTTCACTATTCTCAAAATCATGTTACGAGTTTCCATATGTTTACTACACAATAACATTCTTACCTGGATTATTGGGTAAAAGCTGATAGCATTTTATTTAAACTGAAGGCCAAAACGGATACTCACCATTACTGAGATGTGAAGAATCCGTAGCTCTTCTTCTGCTGATTCGCTCTGGGGTTCTTCTGTGGGCTCCAAACCAGGGGAGATGGGCGTGCCATCTTGATGGTGGATGTGGAAGAGCAAGGTGCCATTTTCTAGCCACTGCTGTCTCCAACGCACCAACGGGATATCTTCTGTATTGCCTGAAATCTCTGTGGATAGAGAGGACAATAAATGCAAATTAGCATAACGATTCTCTCACTAACCCAACCCAGCACAGTTATTAGTCAGGGACAATGGAAAGTGCACTAGAACTTCAGAACATACCAGGATAGCTTATTTAAAAAACCAGAACAGTATTTGCCAGCTAATATTCTTGCATTGATACCATCAGAGTCTCCTTCTCTAACTTTACCACTTACCGTAAATTTGGCAAACAAAAGACCAAAAGCTAGGGTAAGATATAGGGAAGCAAGAAAATATAGGTGCATTCAGATGAGTTTATACTCTTTCCTTTAACCCCCCCCAAATACTCATAATCTCAAAAAAGTGAAAAGAAGGAACAAACTTTTCCTTGCATCCTATAACCATTCTTCGTATGTTTTAGCCTCCAGTCCTCTAATCATTTTTGTTGTCTTCTCTGCACTTTTTCCAGAGTCTCAACATCTTTTTTGTATTGTGGTGACCAGAACTAGATGTGGTGTTCCAAGTGTGGTCTTATTAAGGCTTTATAAAGTGGTACTAGAACTTCATGTGATATGTACACATTCACTCACTTCATGAATGTGCACATATTCACTCACTCATTTCAACTTGTCTGCTACTTTGTTAAACTTTTTCCTCTTCATGTCTTTGCCCATGAGCTGTTAGCAAAGGATCAGTTGCTTGCAGAAATGAGATGTCTCACTTCTGCGTTTGTGATGTCCTGAGCTGAGAGTTAGAAGAATTAATTCAGTGATGAAGATTAGTCAATCTTTTTGAACTTTTCAACTACATTTGGCAAGTTGATGCACGTCCATTTGCTGCTTCATTCATCTCTTCCAGTTGTTTTAAAAGGTCTTCTTAACTTGATCCCTAAGTCCTTCCTTCTCATTTTGTATTGATCATAATGTAAGCTAATTGCTTATTGTTATTATTACTTGTCTAAGCCTCAGATCACTAATGAAGTCTTTTTTAAAAAAAACTGGAAGACCTATATGGACTTTCTGCAGCAAGAATAAAAGACAACTGATTATTTATGGATTTGAGGATTAGAAAGAGTTAAAGAGTTAAAGAGGGACAGTAAGGAGTAAGATGGCCATTATTAGAACAAAGGGCAGAAGTCAAAATCCTGTTTCTTTTTTTTCTTTTCTTTGTTATACTTTTATGGTATTGTAAAATTCATATGTATCTATAATCTATATCTATCAGATCTCTGGTAAGGAAGGACTCCTTACAACCTCTCTGAACTCTGAAATGTTATTGGAGTTGCAGTTTCAAAATGTTACCTTCCTTCTTCCCTGATGCAATAGCTCCCCAGTCTTCTTTCCACACTGATTCTGCTGCCCTTATTATTATTAAAAGTAGTATTTGAAGGATTAAATAACAAATCTTTAGTACACCCATGATTTTTAAAAGAAAATGTGAACTCTGCATAGACACAACTAAGAAAGCCAGCATGTTTACATATGTTCTTTCCCAGGGGCACATTAAATTTTGTCTAAATACAGCTAGAGAAGCTGAAGAGTCAATTCATGGTGACACTAATTTAATAAATCAACTATGTGTCCAGAATATTAACTTTTCTTATAAGGCTAACTCCAGGCTACAAATGTACGTGGAGTTACTGGATATTTAAAATAACTGTTTAAAGCCATTGGGTACGATCTTATCATCATAAAAAAATCCCCTTGGGTCCTATTATATAATCTTATCCTACTTTTTGTGTCAATTGCCTCTATGTAGACATAGTGTCATTTATTTCAGCATTTAATGACTCAGAATAGCCACTAAATTTGATCTCATCATATCTCCAGCTTTGGCCACTTCTAGCAAAAATAATGTCATTCTGAAGAATTAAATACAAAAGGGGATGG
The DNA here is from genome assembly GCA_034064705.1 of Bothrops alternatus. Classification (NCBI taxonomy): domain Eukaryota; kingdom Metazoa; phylum Chordata; class Lepidosauria; order Squamata; family Viperidae; genus Bothrops; species Bothrops alternatus. Next base: position 2,419,969 of record JARGCV010000145.1, on the reverse strand, counting down.
GCAAAGCTCCATAAGATAGGGGAAAGCCCTCAGTGCAAATGAACAATTCTACTGACACACAATGTGATAAAAAAAAATAGCAGTGCTCCAAATAAAAAGGACATGAATGGAGTTCAATGCAAAAGCTATAGCAGGGTTTTCGTGAATTATTCTGCATTCTCTTCTCTTTGAGGATTGTCCCGTCAATATTATTTTTGCCCATTCCTCTCCATCATGTCTGCACAGATGATCATTACAGTTAGCATCTGTCACCATTATCATCTCATACCATTTGAGTGCTTGAAAAAGTCAACCTGCAATTGATGCTAAGGGCACTGGTCACATCTGATGCTACCATACGCTGTATACTGAAAGGTAACAAATGTTTTCCCTTACAGTTATTAACCCCTGGCTCCAGATGGCTGTTTTTTAATCTATTTGTTGGAAGTTAATGCCAGTGTTAATGACTTTTCATCTAAGGCCTTAATGGAAGTCACTTGGGAGAATCAGCCTTACCATCAATATATTTCAAACTTTGAACTTGAAAGCTGTACTTTCCAGTTTTTTCCCTCCCTGGATCTAAATATGCTACCCATGATATAGATGCATGAGCTGTACCCTTAAAAAGACATCATTAACAAATGCAGTAATTTAGCATACCAAGGGCATATAGCCCTAGTCCTTTTTAAACATGATACAAGTAGGCAGATCCTTTCTGGGGACTCCTTAATAAAGGTCATTCCTGCTGCAAAACTAACAAGGAGTGGATGCTGAAGGGCTTCTATATTTGCAGGCCTTAATGACTTCACTAATACAGGCAGGCAACCCTACTGAGATAAAATAAGATACCCACCACAATATAGCATGAATTCAGTTTGGGGGATCTGAGTCATGAACAAAATCTAGTGCAAAGAAACCTGGTACTGATCCCAGCATTCACAATATTCTTATGGAAAAAGGAGTGATTTCAACAAAGTAAAGCTTTACATGTAAGTAACATGAAATGTTGCTGAATTTCTAATGTTCATTAAACAATGATGGAACATTTAAAACAAAACTGTAAATATGAGAGAAAAGCAGGCAAAATTTTGAATTTGGATACTAAATTTGACTTGACTCCTCTTCTTAAAATTAAAATTTGGAATAGCTAGTGTTCAAGTATTTAAATAACCCCCTTCTGTCCTGGCTTTGGGAAAAATCCATAAAAACATGGCTGTTTCATCAGCCATGACTGGGCCACTGACTGTTATATTCCAATTGTTTATGTATTTTTGTATGGATTGTTGGGTTCCTATTGTTTGTTATTTCCTTTAATCTGTTTTGGAAAAAAAAGAATTGTATAGCACTCAAAGTCAATTTTTAAGTGCAGTGGTTTAAAGCAGGGGTCTCCAAACTTGACAACTTTTAAGACTTGTGGACTTCTACTCCTAGAATTCCCCAGCCAACATGGCTGGCTGAGGAATTCTGGAGTTGAAGTCCCCAAGTCTTAAAGTTACCAAGTTTGGAAACCCCTGTTTTAAAGGCTTGTAAAGTGAATAATATAAATACATGGTGGGCAACAATTTGAGAATGCAAATTCTATCTTTTGTTTATACTTGTTTAACACCGATCTGTTACATTCTAATTTGCTATGATAACCCAGTTCTTTTTTAAATTATTTTTCCTTGTTAAAAATTGGAAATTATAATTCATTTATGTTGTTAAAAATAACTGACAATATCTAAGTAGTGATATTATTTTATTTAAATATCCATATAAATGAGGATGCAGGTTCATTCTCTGAGCTTGTGGGTTGATTTCCAAGCATTTCATTACCAGGCTTCATCTTCAGCAGAGTTTAGGGGATGTCAGTGTTCTTCTGTTTTTAAGGGCTTCAGGTGTGGGTGTGTTAAGTGAGAGTCTGTGATGGGTCTTGTGATGGGTCCGGTATGAGTCATCAATAAGTCTCGTGATGGGTCGGTTACAGGTTAGGGTCATTGGGAGGTGAACTGCTGGTGGGAATGGGGTTGCATGGATTGGTTGAGGGTCAGTGCTGTCTCTGGTTGGCTGTGCGGTTGATTCACCTCCCAATAACCTTGACCTGTGTAACCTCCCCATCACAAGACCCATTACAAGACTCGTTGATGACTCACACCTGACCATTACAAGACCCATCTCAGACCCTCACTTGACACACCCACACCTGAAACCCTTATAAACAGAACACTGACACTGACATCCCCTAGACTCTGCTGAAGATGTTACCTAGCCTGGTAATGAAATGTTCAAAAACCAACCCACAAGCTTGGAGAATGAACCTTCACCCTTATCCTACACGGGATACAGATATTTGCCACTATTGCAATCCATATAAATATCAATATAAATATCCATCTATAAAACTGTTATCTTTATAGTTCATACAATGAAACCACCATGAGCTGAATTGACTTTTAGAATGAATGGAGATGCCGTTCAAATTGAGCCTTGACTGCAACTGGCTGATCAGTGAACACACCCCTTTAGGTAAGCAGAAGGAAGGAAGATGAGTGCTACCTAGGCTCCTTTGAGTATCAAATGAGATCTTGCACACATGAGTCTTCGGTGTTCCTTCTAAAATATAAATGCAACCACAGCACACAGCCTGTGCAACTGGAGGCAGAGCTAGTATAAAGAAATGCCTCGTTCTTTGTTCTTTGGAAATTTTTCGGCCTTGGGGCGAAAGATATGTCAGACCATCTTTGTGCAGGTAAAGGAAAAACTAGCAGTGAGGAAGCATTTTAAGCAGAAAAATATCCAAGCCAAAACATTGGAATCATTCTTACAGTCCATTCATGCCAGTTAAATGAAATTGTGCTTTCTTCTTGTTATTAAGGGAACTTGGGATGTGATTTCCAGGGCCACCTTAATTGAACAAAACCTACGAACAAACAATGACTGTTCAAGGCTGACTATCAAGGCAATGGCCATTCCCTCTTGGCAAGGCATCTAAGCATATTTAAGAAATCTAAGTAAAACGTGCATTTGTAGTAGGGGGAGAGAATGTATTATGCAGATGATGGACTGAAGACTAATTTCTTTAAGTGCTTATTGTAACAGAGGACAAAGTATTTTTGCAAATTAAGGCATGGTGCAGGGAACAAAGAAAGCTTGTTCATCATACAGAATGTGAATGTATTCATAACTGAGGCATGGTGTTTGATCCAGCATTTGCCTCTGTGATCGATTATTCTTTCTGACTATGCGATAACACCCTTGATTTGCAAAACTATTTTGAGTTTAGAATTTATTTGAAATTAATATCTTATTCACTGAAGTCAGGGAAATATAGATGTTTGACCAACTACAACTTCATTTTTAATGTAAGAACTTTGTGTTTTACCTTTCCACAAATGGATGGCAGAGAAATTCAACACTGGGTCATTTAATTTAAGAGATTCAGTTTTGATAATTGTTATCTGACATTCTATCAGCCTCTCCATGGAAAGTTCCATCTCTTACTGTGACAGAAACAAAAAGATCTCTTTTTCTAAGATGCAGTACAGGCCTTACTAAATGCGCTGTCCGTAGTACGGCATTTAAAAACTTTATGCCTTCCTATCTTCAGCATATATTTTGGCTCTCAAGTCTTTAAAGGATTCAAAAATAAAGGAAGAACCAGATTAGCAGTGTGCAGAGATATGGAGGAGTCTTCTGATCTGAATTTACACCCCAGGCCCTCAATTGCAATAGCTCAATGCAAATTCATGCAGGAATTGCCCAAAGTGGCCTATGGATAGATATGGACTCCATAACAATCTTTCCTTCATTTGCAGAGGATTGGGACTTTACTTTACTTTACTATTCAGATGCCTAATCCCAATCTGTTCCCTCCCAACTTCTGCTGTTAGGTGCCATGCATCTTTCTATTTGAGAGCATTGATACAAGCATTGATTTGAGAGCATTCAGCTTTGGTCACCATGATGTAAAAAAGATGTTGAGGCTCTAGAAAGAGTACAGAGAAGAGCAGCAAAGATGATTAGGAGACTGGAGGCTAAAACATATAAGGAACGGTTGCTGGAATTGGATATGTCTAGTTTAATGAAGAGAAGGATGAGGGGTGACATGATAGCAGTGTTCCAATATCTCAGGGGCTGCCACAAAGAAGAGGGAGTCAAGCTATTCTCCAAAGCGCCTGAGGGTAGGACAAGAAGCAACAGATGGAAACTAATCAAGGAGAGAAGCAACCTAGAACTAAGGAGAAACTTCCTGACAGTTAGAACAATAAACCAGTGGAACAATCTGCCTCCAGAAGCTGTGAATGCTCCAATATTGGAAGTTTTAAAGAAGAGATTGGACAGCCATTTGTCTGAAATGGTATACGGTTTCCTGCCTGAGCAGAGGGTTGGACTAGATGACCTCCAAGGTCCCTTCCATCATCATCATCATCATCATTATTAAACAAGGCTCTTACATTATTTATACTTCTGAGAGCCACTTTAGTCTAGTGGCTAAGGCACCAGGCTACAAAGATGAATACTGTGAGTTCATCATGAAAGCCAATTGGATGACTATGAACCACTCTCTCTCTCAGTCCAACCCACCTCACATGGTTGTTGTTGCACAGAATATAAGAGGAAGATGTGTTGAATATGTTCATCACCTTGGGTTGTTTATAAAAATAATAGTGGTGAAATGTAAACAAACAAACAATAATAAATTAAATAAATAAATAAATAAAAATTATATTTTATTCTATGATAATAAATGATCAGTTTTCCTCACTTTCCTGACCTCAGGAAGAAAACAGGAACAGCAACTTTCTACCATCATTTTGTACCAATATACTTTTAAGACTCTGTCTTTATCAGCTCTACATTCCCAAGTATGATTACAGCATTACAGGACTACATAAATATTTTTATTACCAAGAATTACAAAGCAATATATATGAAGTTCAACATACAGCAGCACACAGGAAATCTCCCCTACAGCCTATACATGTCAATCCACGGCATTTCAATTGGCTGTAGGGAGGGAGCAGCAGCAGCGGGCAAGTAGGCGCTCTGCTTTTAACCTAGATTAAACCAACTTACTGTTTCAATTTTCTTAAATTTAAATCTCTTACATTTTTTAAACTTTATGCAGTGTGGTCACTAATCCACTTAATCTACTCTCAGCTATATTTCAGCCACTGGTTAGCTATATTTTAGCTGTATTTTTGATATCCCGGGCTGGGCCTCAGCTATGGGAATGCCTTGCTGCTGCTTTTTGTTGTTGCTATATAGGTTTTTCTGCTTTATCATGAAACCTAGTATTTTCTAGTTCTGAGTGATTTTTATTTGAGCTATTTATTTATATACCTACTACTTTTTACCATTTTTTAATTAGTATTTTCTTTTTACTATTTTACTATTTTGTGATTTTTTTTATTCACTCCCTACTCCCTGCTTTGGTGGGAGGGTAGGATTCTTGCCTTACTTGTGAGAAGCCTTGCTATTGTTTGCATCGGGACTTGCTTGTTCTTGACTCTTGGCCCTTGGCTTTTTTGGATCCAGGACTTGTCTTGAGGATTAGTCTCTTGTTATATTACACTGCTCCTCCTTTATTATGTTATTTAACACAATGAAGACAAAGAAAAAGTGCAAATCCCTTACTGACCTGGTTCCTCAACCTTCTTTGAAGCAATCCAAGATGGAAGACTTTGTTTTGGCTTGGCTTCTTTGTTTGAAAACTCCAGCTCCTTTTTTATTGGCTGCTGCCGGTCATGGCAATCCTTCGATGGTTGAGGGTGTCATCCCTCAAGTTGAGAACAAAGCTCCCCTAAAGCTATGGTCCCCAATCGATCTTTAAACGAGCCCACCCTTACAGAACTTCTGGCTCAGCAATGTTTCCTGGTTGCAGATACAACAGCAAGCATACAGCTCCAGCTTGATAAAATAATAAGTACCCTAAATTGTTTGGTTTCTTGGGTTGCCGGTGGTAGTGCTGGGCCAGCCGCTCGGCATCCCGATGCGATAGCAGGGCCTCCCTGGTCAAGTCTCAGCAAAAGATCTGCTCAATGTAACCCTATCAACAGTTCGAACTCCATTTCCCTAGATGCAAACAGTCACCTGGTTTTACAGCCAAAACAGGTGGCCCTAAATATTAATCCTATTAATGGCTACTTGCCGCGCTGGGGCTCAATACGGCTGGCAAGGGGTCATATACTACAGCTATTGGGGTTGGAAGTTGATGATTTGAAGAAGGTTGAATTTTTACCCTCCTCTATATACTGCACTCGAGTGTTACTTAGTTTTGACAATTCTAATACCCCCAAACTATTCTTCAGGAGAAGATCTCTACTAAGGTTTTTCGGCATTTTGCCAAGAAGAGTCTTCAAAGATATGTCAACTAAGCCTCTTTTGAGTAATCGACCACCTGTGAGTGTTAGGAGAATTACTGCCCCTAAAAGATCTTCAGTAGCACATGTTAATGTGCCAACCTTGAACTTCATCTCTGATATTAATCCATCTACTAAATATACATCTATGCTTGTGAAATCTCCTGATGGTGCCCTCTCTGATGGGGTTTTGACTGATCTTCCTACTGTCAATCCAACCAACCCCCCTCAGCGAGTAACATCTCTTCAGGATCCTTCAGGAAGCGACATCAGCCCAGGGTATTCAAGGTTTCTTCATGAATAAGCCCCAGGCCAGTGACTCTGGGATTCCATCTATTCATGTGACTGACTTATCTCAAGATAATTTCTGGAACCAGAAGGAGATACAGCTCTTTGACTCCTTTCGTGCGTTCCCACATTCAGAAAGGGCCCAAATTATTAAGCGTCTGGCTGCAGTTAAAGCCAAGCTTTGGAGTCTCTCATTATCTGATAAGGATTTCACTGGATTACAGGGAGCCCATACCGATTCATCAGTGGAAGTTCCCCTGGCCCTTTTTCCAGGATTTCTAACTCGTCAATATGAAGATTGTGGGCTCCGTCAGACCCCCATCTGCTGATGCCACTGAATGCTTGCCACCCAAGCATCCAACTAATGCTACAAGTATGAACTGGAGTGCGTTTAGAGTTCTACAGCCCCATGAACAAGGTTCGCCTCCCTTCCCCCCTTCCCTGCCTTTATCTCCCATGAGGTTGACACTGCCTCTTAATAACGGGTGTATCTTTTTGGACCAGAAGGGCTCCCTTGAAAACATTAATTATGTAGAATGACTATCAAATTTGGCAACCCCCCTCTGTACTCTTAAATGTCTTTCATGGAACATAGCAGGTTGGGGGAGAAGGTGTGGTACTATAGAATTTACCAATTATATTCAGGCATTTGATGTGGTTCTGCTTCAGGAGACTTGGGCATGTGATAAGATATCCCTTACACCTCCTTGGCCGCCATCAAACAATCGGCGACAGGAAGACCCAAGGGTGGTTTGGCTTGTTTGGTCTCTACCTGTTTAAAGGTGGAGACAGTGGAGCTGTCCCCCTGTGGCTCTTTAGCTATGGCACTCTTAATTAAGAGAGGATGCAGCAAATTACTAGTGTTTAACATCTACCTCCCTCCGACGGTGAGGTAAGCTGACATTAAGGCTCAATGGGATGAACTGGAGAACTATATTACTTATATTGAAACAAAATTTCCAGGGCTATGCACCCTTATAGGGGGTGACTTTAATGCCCGACTGGGAGTCCAAGTTCCTCCATTGATTGAGGCACTTTACTCCCAAGAAATCCTTCAGGTAATAGGCCACCAGATTTCAGCTAGACATTCTAAGGATGAACTAACAAATTTTGCTGGTATTCAGTTAGCACTTTTAACATCCCAACATGATAAGATAATCCTTAATGGGGATATCCCATGCGATCTAGTCGATGAGTTTACTTTTAGTTCCTCACGTGGGAGTAGCATTATAGATTTTGTGCTGGTTTCTCAGTTACTAAGAAAGGCAGTCCATGCTTTCTATGTGGACTGCCACACGGAGAGCGATCATTACCCCCTGGTTACAATTATTGGGCTTTCCTCAAATATACACTTAACTAAAGGCCCCCAGATATTAGATCCCCATGCGGCCTTCTATATAAAGAGGATCAAATGGTCTTCTAATACCGAAAGTTCTACTCCTTTTTATCATTTCCGGAATGTCTTAGCCTTTATAATCAGGTTCTAACAAGTAGTAACTCAGAGACAATCTTGGCCTCTGAATCACTAATTAATAGTGTTCAAAGGGAGCTAGGAGCCGATTGTAGGCCAAGGGGTCCATATCACTTAAGAAGCAATTCCTGGTTTGATAAAGAATGTCTGGTGGTTAGGAACCAGATTAACCGGGTTTACTTGCTTTACCGTAACCGTGGGGACAAATGCCCACCAGAGGACTATTACCGCCTGAAGCGGGGGTATAAAGGGCTAATTGTTAAGAAAAAAAGGGCTAAAGAGAGAGAGAGAAGTGGGATTTACTTCTCTTCTCTATCCAGCAGAAGAACACCCGACTATTCTGGCAAATTGTTGCCAGCTCTCTCTCTGATTACCAAGAACTCCCTCTCTGCTGTATTTCTAACAGAGATTGGGAAAATCATTTTTTGTCAATCTTCCAGGCTTCAATAATTTCGACCGAGCTTAGATCACAACTGCCTCTTGCAATTCCTACATGGCAACCCGTGACTCATGCTGAAATCTCTGAGTTTATCTCAGAACTTAAGTCAGGCAAAGCCCCTGGCCCCGATGCTATACTCCCCATTTTGCTAAAATCTAATCCCGAGTAGTGGATTCCTCTTTTGGCAATACTCTTCACCCATATTAATTCCTCTGGTGGGATTCCTATCTCTTGGAGTCTAGCAATTATTATTCAAGTTTTTAAACGAGGAAATAGGAACAACCCTGCCGATTATCGCCCTACAACCCTGCTTTCCATCATTGGGAAATTGTATGCTAAATATCTTCAACATAGACTCCTCACTTGGGTTGAGGAGTCTAACATTATTGGTGCAGAGCAGATTGGGTTTAAAGCGGGCTGTGCCACATTGGACCGTTTTGTCCTAGCACATCTGGTTGATACGCTATTACACCAGGTGGCAAACTCTTTACTGCTTTTATTGATTTAAAGGCAGCATTTGACTCAGTCCCTAGGGAACTGTTGTGGTCAAAATTGCATAAAAGTTCTATTGACAGACATCTTTTGTACTTAATCAGATCTTTGTATAATCAGACCTGTAGCCAGGTTAGATGCGTCTTGCAGGGAGAACTTTCAAATCCTATCCCGATTGAGAGCGGAGTTAGGCAGGGTTGTGTCCTGGCCCCTCTTCTCTTTAATCTATTCTTATCCAACCTGGCCTCTTACATTGCAGGCATTGAGTCCTATGCCCCAAAGTTGTTAAATACGAAGATTCTGCTTCTTCTTTATGCTGATGATGCGGTCCTTCTATCACAATCAAGGCTCGGTCTAAAAAGATTACTTTCTGCATTTGGGTCCTACTGTGCTGAGAACCATTTGTCTATTAATTATGACAAATCCAAAGTATTGGTATTCTCTAGAGCCCAGAAATTATACAACTGGGCTATCAATGGTAATGTTGTTAGGTAGGTTTTCCATTTTAAGTATTTAGGTATTCAATTTCAGAATACTGGTGCTTGGACTAATCACTGAACCCAGGTGCTGAATTCGGCCTCCTGTAGCTATCAGCAGATTATAAGATATTTTTTTACCCAAGGAGGCCAGTTTATTCCTTCTGCTCTGCATATATATCAAGCCAAAACCCTGGCCCAAACTCTTTATGAAATTCCCATATGGATACGAGACTTCAAGGATTGTATTGAAAGTACCCAGGCTGTTTTTCTTAGGAAACTTCTGGGTCTTCCTCCCTGTGTTGGACTTGCTTCGATGTACCTGGAACTGGGCATTCATTCAGTTGAATGCATGGCGTGGATTAACACTTTCAAATGGTGGTTTCGGGTGCTCTTCTTGGCAGCCCCTGGTAGCTACCTCTCCCTGGTGTTTGCTGACTCTCATACTTCTCATTGGGAGAGGGAGCTGACAAAGAAACTCCACTTGCTAGGTTTTACGGGGGATGCTCTGGGAGATTATGGTCTCAAGGACACCCAGTTTAGGGTAGTCCAATGGCTTGTGGACATAGATTTGCAATACTTAAGAGCCAGAGCCAACAAAACCTGCTCCCCTTTGATCTTTAGCCATTCTAATAATTATGGATTGAGGATGGCCTCTTATTTCTATACTCTAACCATCCCCAAGTATAGAAGAGTCTTTTCCCTAGCCTGTTTCAATGTCTTGCCCTCAGCACTACTCAATGGGCGATTCAAGAGGCTCCCATTTAGTGAGCGACTGTGCCCCTGATAGGGCTGAAGTTGAAACTGTGGAGCATGTCTTATCATACTGCCCTATGTATAATACAGCCAGAATTAATTCTTCCCTGTGTTGGATTTGCTTCGATGTACCTGGAACTGGGCTTTCATTCTCCTTGGAATTGATCCCTCTGGTTCTAATGTTAGTAATTTGGTTTTATATTATCTAGGGCAGCGGTTCTCAACCTTTTTCAGGTCGAGACCCCACTTGCGCCGCCCATGCGCGGTGCGACCCCAACCTGCGCCATGCATGCGCGGCATGACGGGCCGAACCGCGCATGCACGGCGCGACGGGCCGAATCGCACATGCGTGGCGCAACGGGCCAAATCGCACATGCGCAGCGTGCACGCGGTGACCCGAACCACGCATGCGTGGCGCGACGGGTTGAACCACGCATGCGCGACGCAACGGGCCGAACCGCGCATCCACGGCACGCGCACGACAGGCCGAACCGTGTATGCGCGGCATGACGGGCCGAACCACGCATGCGCAGCGCGCGCGCGACGGCCGAGGGGAAATGGGGAAAAATGGGGGGAAAAATGGCGGACTGCCGTGTTTGGCGACCTCCGTGAAACGGTCGTTCGACCCCAAATGGGGTCACGACCCACAGGTTGAGAACTGCTGATCTAGGGGATGGCTCCTCCTATATTACTTCTCAGGTTTCTAAATTTCTTTTAAGAGCTGTAACTATTAGAGAAGAACATTGTAATTCCCCTTAGCCAAGGCTTCTGGTGTTAATTGTGATTATATTTTTCTTGTGTTTTCTTTTGTTGCACTTGTATTTTGGTCTGAGACCGCAAAATAAAAATAATAATAATTATTATTATTATTATTATTATTATTATTATTATGATGATGATGATGATGATGATGATGATGATGTCAATCCAAGGCTTAAATCCTAAGTGAATGAACAGACTTTCAGCTACTCTTTTTCCCAAGTTCTCTACCATCTACCTTTTTCACAAAACAGGCATCTTTGGTATCAGAGCCAGAGGCTCTTAGTTCATCAGCTTCAACACACATGGACTACTTTTTCCTCTGCCATTGATCTTAGGTACTTTCTTACATCCCCCATGTTCCTCAATAAGAATGCAGTTTCCCCAATTACAAACAATTATTATTGTATTGTAGACAGGTATGGGATGGGTATTACACTATGAATAAGCCCAGGATCATGAACAGAGCTTATCTCAGCTGCAAATAAGCTCAGGATTGTGAACTGGCTCACACCTATACCAGGCTCTATCTAAAGATCTGCAAAGATCTGAGTTTTCGGTTGGACCAAGGCTTATACTCTGAGACAGGATGATCATGAGTATGATTTCTTAATACTTTAATATCATAACTTTTCCAACAAGCTCATTGCAATACACGTTCTCCCTTTTGTTCATTTTAACCATAATTTTATATGGTAGAATTTGGAAACAGAATCTAGTCAAACAATCTCTGTAACAATTGAAAATTGTAGTCTGTGTTTCTTCTAATCCAACTGCTTTGTTTACTATACAGGTAGTCCTCAATTTATGACAATTCGTTTAAGTGACTGTCTGAAGTCACAACAGCACTGAAATGACATGACAACCATTGCAGCATCCCTATGGTCACATGGTCAAAATTTGGATGTTTGGCAAGTGGCATGTATTTATGAGGGTTGAAGTGTTCCAGGATCACGTGATCATCTTTTGCAATATTCTGACAAGCAATGGCAACAAGGAAGCAAGATTCACTTACAACTGTGTTACTAATTTAACTGCAATGATTCACTTAATAATAAAGATCATAAAATGAGGCAAAAGTCATTTTATGGGTAGAGTTGCCTTATGAATAGCAGACCAATATAATTCTTTGGAAGTAGCTATTGTTCAATGAAACAAGACATGCTTTGCAAATTGAAGATTCCTCATCTAATCTGTGACAAATGCTTCCTCTAAACACCTTTTGTTCATCTCCCAGTCACTATTCAGGCCCTCCTTATGAGCTAAATTTCCATGACACGGTACTGTATCAGAAAGCTTCCAATCATTGTCATCACCAGAAAGTACAGAAAAGATGTGGAATGGTAAAGTGAATAGGATTGTCATTAATTATCTTTAGTCAGATTGCAGTGATAGTCCTCTCCTTTCCTAAGTTTATTTTGCTTACTGCATTTTGCTACTTTTCTGTTTTTTGTTTTGCATAATTTTACTTACTCCAAAAGGAATTAGTATGATGGGTCTCTGTGTATGTAATCTTTACAATTCAAATTGTATTCATGCTGTTTCAAAACTTGATTTAATAACAACACTACTCCATAAATGTCGAGATGAATTATCCTCCAAAGGGCATTTATAGTATTCAGTTAAGCAATTTAAAATCATACAACCAAAGGCAATAACAATTTATAGGAAAAACAAGATTAAAGTATTAAAATACCATATACATTATAGATTACATATAAAAATAGTGGCACCAGATAAAGTAATACAGTATCACAAATTATCCAAAGCCACCAGAGTAAGTTGTGGTCTACTGTAAGCCAAATAAGCTTAACCTTCTTCCTTGGGAAGAATATCCAAGGAATGTAGGGCCCCTACAGAAAAGGCACTGTCTCACTATCACAACAGTTCTTATCAATGTTCCATAGAACAGGGGTTTCCCATGTTGGCAACTTTACAACTTGTGTACTTCAATTCCCAGAACTCCTCAGCCAGAATGACCAGTCTTAAGGCAAATTCATCACAAAGAAGTTCAACAGAAGTTTTTTTTAATTTACTGGCATGACAAATAAAAAGAAAGAAATGAAAAAAAGATGGGTTTGACCACAGCTCATTAATATATCTTTCCTGAAAGGAGGGGGGAAGTCCACTGATCCCACTACACAAAAACTAAATAGGGCAAGGGAGTTTGGGGGTCTAATCAAGCCTGTTCCAGAATTTCAGGAATTGGCTTAAGTCATAAATCTGTCTGTGGCTCAAAGAAATGGAGGCAATTAAGGCTGTGTGTATGTATAATTACCAAATTGATGATCTATATAAATCAGCAAAGACTTGAACATGGCAGGCTTAGTACACCAGGGAAACAGGCTCCTTTCAAGAGCCTCTGAAGCAGCAGGAGGTCACTTGCTTATGGAAAGCAGAGCTTTGAAAGAAATCCATTTCACCTTCACTGAGCTGCCTCCTTCTGCATTCGTTGCAATCATTCTCTGAAGCAACACACAATGTAAAAATTTCAAGGAACTGGTAGAAAAAAATGACAGATGTATTTCTTTGCGTTTATACTTAAGAATCCCACAAAACCAAGAACCACCTATTCATTACAGTGGGTAAGCATGCTTAATAAACAGCAAGTCTGGGATTATGATCCCTGCTTTGGGCGGGGGGGGAGCATGCTAACATGATGCCTAATCAAACCTACTGTACATGATGTGAGCAATAATAGTTCAATTTTTTATTATAGTGTTTATTCTGTGAGAGCAAAGCCCCCCTCCTGAAGATAGCCGTGTATTCCAGAAAACTTACATGGAGATTTCAAAGGCTACCTCTAGTAGCCTATATAATACTTCTGCCACCTTCAGCACCAGGAGAATTGTTGTCTACACATGTACAAACGAAGACACACAACTGAGAAAACTTTTGAAGCAGCTACACTGAGCTTTATGGAGAATGAAGCAACTTCAACATTTAGAAGAGGTATTTGATTATGCCAATGAATTTGAAAAGTGCTTTTTAGAGGGCTTTGCATAAATCTATTGCCTTATTCTATTCAGAGAAATCTGTGATTTTCAATGGGCTGCATGTTCTGCATTAGCTAAGCCAGCAATGTTGTGAGATACTGAAGCGGATCTAAAAGTAAGTATAATTGTGAGAAAACACTTTTTAATACACAAGCATTCAGTAATTAACCCCATAAATAAACATTAAATTAAATCAAAAAATCAAGGAAGTGCCCAAATTAAAAGATTTTTCTAATGTGCATATTAATTAAAATGTAAAGCACGGCAGAGTATTTAAAACTATAGACTAAAGAGATACTCTCAAGTAATTTTACTGCCAGAATAAAACAATCTTTGAAACTACAGGAATAGCTTTTTCATACCCTTATTACATTCTTGTTTCAAAATTTCCCTTTAATCGTCTGTTCTTCTAGCCCATATTTAGGAGCCAGAACATACTATCTGATCTTTTGCCTGGAAGTGATATCCGCACTTAAACATTTTTACAAGAAGATGACTGGACACAAAAATGTTAACAGCACACATTAAATGCTACAGCTCACCTTTACAAAAGCATTTAGTTATAGGACCATTTGTGAAGTATCTGACATAAGCTGCTTATTGAGAATAAATTAGTGTTTGCCCTGGAGACACGAGTAACTGGCAATTTGCAAGTCTGCGTGAATGTCAGAGAAACAGCAGAGAATAGTTGAACAGATGAGAGGGCTGTGCACGTTTGGCTTAAAGACTCTCTCTCTCTCTCTCTCTCTCTCTCTCTCTCTCTCTCTCTCTCTCTCTCTCTCTCTCTCTCTCTCTCTCTCTCTCTCTCTCTCTCTCTCTCTCTCTCTCTCTCTCTCCCTCCCTCCCTCCCTCCCTCCCTCCCTCCCTCCCTCCCTCCCTCTCTCTCTCTCTCTCTCTCTCTCTCTCTCTCTCTCTCTCTCTCTCTCCTCTGCATAAGACCCTGGCAATCATGACCACTGAAGAAGGCAGAATGAAAGAGACATGCATTGGACTAAGTACAGGAAGTCATCGCTTAAGACCCACAGTCGGGATTGGCAATTTCATCACTAAGCAACAAGGTCTTAAGCAAAACATCCTAGCTGAGTCCTAGCTTCCCACATGAGATATACAGTACATGTGAAGTAACATCCAACACATTTTTCCTTATTAGTTCCTAGATGCACCTTGAACCAAATTCATAAGCTGTATTCAGACCTTTGGCTGATCAACATGAGCTCTCAAGTGTGCACAATGTACATTATTTTGTGAGGATATTTCCCCTTCTACTTTATTTTTTAATTCCCAGTCTAGCCTACAGTTCTGTAATCCCCAAATCTCCCATTTAGATACTGACTGTTTAACTTCCTAGCCCAGACACTATCACCATATCTTGTAATAATGGAAAGCAGTATGGTATAGTGATTAAGGTATCAGGCTAGAAACCAGGAGACTGTAAGTTCTAGTCCAACCTTAGGCAGAAAGCCAGCTGGCTGATCCTGTCCCCCTCTCTCAGCCCTAAAAAGCAGCCCGTGGCAATTGTCAGGAGTAAACGTAACACTAATTCAATGGCAAAAATTTAGAAAATCCTTGTGTTAGTAGTTCTCCATAAACTGAACTTGGATAATGGAAAGAAATAAAAAATGTTTAAAGAAATATATAAAGAAAATTTCAGACATGTAGAAAGTTTGGTCCATCGCATTGCAGAGTTCACTATATTACTAAGGCTAGATCTGCACATCATGTTAAGTCATAATGTGGTTTATTTGTATTTGTTTTATAGTGACAATTGTGGTTTATATAATAAATCAGTTATCATTGAATGCACTGTATGAACCTAGTCAATAATTTATTACGAAGTAAAAAAAAGCTCTGCGACTTAAGAAATTGAGCTCAAATCAAAAGAGGTGCTGTTTTTATATATTTTTAAATCCAGACTTTTTATTAAAGCCACAAAATGGTTTGAGGAATGTCCAGATTGTTAGCTAGATGCTTAACTCAGTTATCTTATTATTATTATTATTATTTATTCAATTTCTATGCCGCCCTATTCCGGAGAACTCAGGGCGGCTCACAACACAGTAGAAATCAACATATAAAATACATGTAAATATAAAACCTCTTAATTTTTAAAAAACCAATCATTCAGCATACACACAGACATACACTGGCTTCTAATATATATATTTGTATTGAAGAAAAAAATACTTCTTAGAGTATTTTCTTTTAACCCTTTTTTTTCAAATTCTGAAGTGTAATATTTTTCAGCATAACTGTGACAAAGACTGTTTAAATAAAATGCATATGGGTGGCTTTTCCTTGGAACAGTTTCATAACTCAAACAGCCAATGGCTTCCTTTTCTTTTAAATAGTTCCTAGATTCAGGTATACTGTTTCTCCTTTTGTTAATCCTTGATTCTCTTTTAATGTAGTCATTTTTGCTCTTGTAGCACGGCCAGCTCTTTTTTTATTTCCTACATCTTTATTTTGTGAGGCTGCACCTCACAAAAACAGGGGAAAATGTACTCGGAAAAAGACTGGCCCAACTCATCAGGAGGGCTTTAAACTGAATCTGAGAGGGGAGGGTGATCAATCTTTAGAATCTCTAGAACCCAAAACCAATCATAAATCCCAAGGAAAAAAATCAAACCATCTTCCTTGTAACAATGAAACTGGAGGCTATTTGCTGCTTTTTCCCAGAAAGGATGCTCTGACAATCAAAGCAGGCATGATCATGAGTGCTGCCATCACTGGAGTGAACCATCTGGTGTCAATCTGAAAGGGAGTGTTCTCAACTGAAACTCCTCATGTGAGGTTTAATTGGATGACAACTCCACTAAGGCAAGAAAGTCATTTAGTATAATGTCTTCCTCCCTTAACTTTAATGTCCCAATCTTCGAAGTTCAAGGCTCACAAATTTGTTTCTAAGGCTGAGGCTGAAGATGGCTTACCAATCCCCATATTTCTTTAGTATTGTAAAGAAGATAAAAACTCACTGGAGAAGGTGTTTTCCAAGTTATCTACTTTAGTGTACCTATATTTCATGAATGTTCTATTGCCCTATTAATCCTGAGATGTTTATCTTTGTTCTTGGAGAGATATGAATGTCTTTTGACTGTCTTGAGAACTTTAATGGATATCTCTAGGACTAATCTGTCCTTCAAGATGTCTTACAAGTACATAAATCTTTCTGCTGTCATTTGCCCAACTGGTAGCTAATAACATTATGTCAAGGGGTATTTCCTTTTATTCTCTATCTGGTTGACTAGATGGATGCTTTGAATGATGAAACTTGGAGCCCCAGGGTACACTTCCTTGCTTGCTTCTTGTCCAAGAGAAGACTGAAGTCTTAGTGGGTTGGAGACAGAGGAAGAATGAAGGTTGTGGAAATTATAACTGCTTTCTTCCATCCTAATATGGAACAGTTCTGCCCATGTAAGATGGTTTAAGATGACATACAATTTCACTCCAGAAAAACCATCACTTGATACATTACCTCTTGGTGCTGCTATGCCTTGCATGGGTGGTTAGGATGAACTCTACCCAAGAATTACATTACCACTAAGTCACTAGAATACACATCACTAGGCTGGTTCACCTTTGCTTGTCCTTTTACCAAATGCATTGTGCTTTAATCTTCCATCATTAACCTATCCTATCCTATCACTATCCTGTTTGTGATCAGGGAGACAACCAAGGACTTTGATCCCACTATGGCCTGAGGAAATGCTCCTTCACATGAGATGTGTCTCTCTTCTGCTGGTCTTGTGTGCTGTTGCTGTTGGGAAGTAGCCATGTTCTCTTAGGCATCAGTCCATACTTTGCTACATGATCTTCTTGGCTGCAGCTTCCCATTGATCAGTTGGTACATACAGTAGCTGCCAAGATACACTTTCATTCTCATATACAGGTTAATTTTCTTCCTCTAATTTTGTCGGTTTTGTTTCCATGATGGAGATGACAGAAAACCACTGCTTTTTTTCTAAAACGCACAGCATAAGATTTCATCCATGCAACAAGAAGAAATAGTAAAACTTTCCTTTACCATTCTTCTAACTGGAAGACAGCAAGATCTGCAGGGGGAGGGCAGCGGGGAGGGGTCAAAATGGGAAGCCCCCGCCCACTGCTGCCTGCCCATTGCCCGCAGCAGCTTCCCATTTTCACTAAGCCCCCTCCACCATTGCCTCCGCACGTGGACTGCAGCCTGACACCTAATGTCCAGTTCAGCTGCTGCCCTCCACCGCATGCCACCACTGTTCGATCTCCATGTATGGCCAGCAGCTCTATAATTTATTGCAAATGTCAATAAAAAACATTAAATAACACTAAATAATTGAATCCCCCTCGCAATCCTCTTAGTCACCTTTCCAAGCGCCATTGTTGGCACCTTGTCCCATTGAGTGAAACACCCAGGACAATGGGCCAGGCCGAAGAGTGAGAGGCCAGGGGCCCATTTGCCAGGGAGAATTGCCAGGGAAAGGCCAACAGAAGAGGAAAGCTGGCTTTGAATGGGCTGAGGTGGGCGGCTGGAGGTGAAGTGGGCATGGCCAATGGTGGAAACCTAAAGGTCCTAGACCCAGCAGAGTGAGAGGACTCAGGAAGAAAACCAATGGGACCAGAGTAGCTCCCAAGTCACATTAGAATTTCTTTCAATCAATAATTCTGCTCTCTCTTTGTTAAATGTTATATTTTGGCCATAATCACTGAGGATCATTGGAATAGAGATACTTTCCATTTATACTGAACCTACATTCAGCAATTTTTTGGCTATTATAGGCTTTGCTTCTTTCAGTTCATTTAATTTTCAAGATACCATTTCTGTACATATAGGTTACAGGTAGCTCTTAACTTACAACAGTTCATTCAAAGTTACAACGGCACTAAAAAAGTGACTTATAATCATTTTTCACTCTTTCGATCTTTGCAGCATCCCCATGGTCATGTGATCAAAATTCAGGCGCTTGGCAAATGACTCACATTTATGATGGTTGCAGTGTCCCGGGATCACGTGATCCCCTATTGCAAACTTCTGACAAGCAAAGTCAGTGGGGGAAGCCAGATTAACTTAACAACCATGTTACTAATTTACCAACTGCAGTGATTCTCTTAACAACTCTGGCAAGAAAACTTGTAAAATGGAACAAAACTCATTTAAGAACTGTCTTGCTTAAAAATAAAGAAGTTATTTTTAAAAAGAAACATTTAGTTGTGGTCTTAAATCAGGGATTACCTATAGTAATAATTTGTTTTGAATGCAGAATTTCTTTTTATTCACAGGATATGGCCAAAGTATTAATGAAAGTATTTACAAACATTGGGTTGTCACTAAATAAAACCATGGGACAAATGTTTTCTACTTGTGCTTGCAATAAATTATAGTCATATCCCTCCAAGCTTTTTTCAATATTTTTCCATTATTTTTCAATACTCCATTGTTCTTTCTGAAACTAAGTTGTAAAGGCAGTGGTGGGATTCAGATATGTAAACAACCAGTTCTCTTTGTGAATGCCGCTTCCGGAAGTCCATTCTGGGTCTGGGCAACAAAAAATTAGCTACCGTTTCTGCAGAAGTGGTGCGAACCAGCTGAATCCCACCACTGTGTAAAGGTGACAAGGAAGCTGTGTTCACTTCCTGTTGATATTAAATGAAGCACTAAGTGCCTTTCTGGCATAGACTCAAAACCATTTTAAGCAGTCAAATAAGAACCCTATTTCTCAGGATCATAAACGCACAGGGACACTGTGGAGAGAAAGAAGAAAGAATGAAGCAGAGGAAAATATGTTTTCATTCTAAACTCCACATTATTTTGATTCTTAGAAACAGCTAGACAAGATGGGTGGCACACAAATATGAAGGGAGGGAGGGAGGGAAATGCTTGTTCAAAACTGACCTATGGCATATTTCACAATATGCTGCCATTTGGAATGTAGGAAGTTATAGTGCACCTTTTCCAAAATCAGCCTCCTCGAGGCTGAATTTTCAGGCATGATGTCTCAATATATCTGAAGGGCCCCAGGATTTGGTACAGTTGTTATTCAAAAAGGACTGAAAAGCACCTCCTTGGGATGAGAGACGAGTTTTGCTGCACAAATGAAGGTACCGGTAGTTGCTAGTGTCCTTACCTCAGTACTCCTGGATCTTTTGATAAAGAGTTTGTTATTAGAACGCAATAATGCTCATCTCCATACTGGTTACTGATTTTTCTGGCTCTTCCTACAAGATGAAGCAGTTGTTCCGTGCATGGAAGTAGACATATGGAACAGAACATTTGGCTGGATGATTTTATTTCGCTTTCCTTCAAATGAAAAGAAATGCGCAATACCATCTAGAGTGAGGACCTATTTTTTGTAAAATCTGCATTAAGATGATTAAATCTTCCAAAAAGATGTCCAACAGTGTATCCTTCATTTATGTGACATACTCTCAATTTAAAATATGCATCCCATATAATCCAATTGTCTATTAAAGAGACACTTTATTTCTGTTGCCAATAAAAAAACTTACGTGATTTGAAAATACTTTTGCAATAGAAATAGAAATGTTTGACATTTATCTTTTTTAAAAATAATAAATTATATTTTTATCAAGTTAGTCAATATATGTGTAGGCAGTATTTGATACGACACAATGCTAATCATGTTGTTTAATATTGAGAAGTTTATTTCACATGGTTCTGATTAAATCTGATAAACTAGTCTAGCCATGTATAAATCTTAAATACAAGTAGTCCTCATCTTACAACAGTTCATTTAGTGACGGTTCAAAGATACAATGGCACTGAAAAAGTGACTTATGAATTTTTTCATACTCATACCATTGCAGATCCCCATGGTCACATGATCAAAATTCAGATGCTTGGCAACTGGTTCATATTTGTGATGGTTGCAGTATTCTGGGATCATGTTATCAACCTTTGCAACCTTCTGACAAGCTAAGAACATACCATAGCTTGGTATGTACCAATAGCTTACCAATATGGATTTTCAACATAGATATGCCTTTGCTGACTCCTACCTAAGTCAGTGGAAAGGATCCCTAGAGGAAAGATTTAAGGATGCACTTTAATATTTTTGTTCTCCTTATACACAATAATCTTTATCACATGATATTGTATCTAGTACCCATCTTGATCCACCAGAGTGATAGAGAGTTATCAATCTAAGTAACAGAACAACATAAAATCTGCCAGGCCAATGCTGAAAACAGCTGTGAGCTAACATAATATTTTCTTAGACTGCTTTGATTAGTTTTCTTATATGAGACATTACCTGTAACAGCAGATTTATTGAGATGACAGCTATATACAAAATCTAACTGAGATCTTAATTCTAACTAGACATACCTATTGCATTTATGCCTCTCAAAAACTTGTTTCTTGTGAAAGCACAATTATCCATTATTATAAGTACTGAGATCCAGAGATGGATGCTGATAGAAAATAACACAATAAGCCAACCTTATTTGGGGGACGAACAAAGATGTCCCCTTCTAAAGCCAAAGGGACATAATTCTCAGCAATAGGAAACCACCTACCCTCTAACTCCATAGGAAATACAGCAAAACTCCCTTTGCAAAAACAGATGAATCTGTCCTTGCAGGTAAAGGAATTTCAGTCTGCTTTGCTTCCTCTTTTGATATTTTTTTTATTTGTCTGATTCTCATGAGGAAATTCCTCATTATATGATCTAAAAATAGGGTTCCTGGACAATGGAAATGTTGCAATACTAATTGTTTTAAAAATGGCCAGTTTCTATCTGTGTAAGAATTTACTGGAAGAGACTTCCGGTTTTGGGTTGCAGTGGGTGCAGGCACATGAACAGACTCTCTCTCTTCGTTACCTGCTTTTCCTCTGCTGGTAGACCCTTAATCGGGTCGAAAAGTCACCCTGGAGGGGTGACTACCAATGAGGAGTACTCTCGTTGATTGCGGGGAGAGGGGGTAGCTCCTTCCACGGTCCGAGGCAGCTCCTCAGGGCCGATGGAGAAAAGATCAGCCAGTAACATGGCCGATCATTTAGCTGCTCCAGCCGAAAGTCAAAAAAAACATCTAAGTGTTAAGAAACCATCGTGGATGATCCTGGTGAGCCTTTTCCCTTTCTCTCTTTGCCTAACTACTCTCCTGTTAAAAGTCTTTTGGAATTACTTCCCTGCTTTGAAAGATCTGCCTTTGTTTATCTGGGGAAAAGAGCTTTCCATAACAAAGGAAAAAAACTTCTTATTGACTATTTTTATTTTTGGTTACTTGGGGGCCCTGGAAAAATCCTTATCATAAAACTTTATTATTATATCTTCTAAACTGGAGAATATTGTTTTCCTATGTCATGGACTTATTTTTTTAAAGGGATAAATCTTTATTGTTGGGGGGGGGAAAAACAACAACAACTCTATGAGAAGCCGGAAAAGAGATTCAATAGCATTTTGACTTTGCTAATCTCATTCTTGGTATCTGGAAGAGACTTTCATAGTTTACTGAGGACATCTGGTGGAGAAATTTAAAACTGCAACTGTTTCTTGTTTGTATTGGTCCAACAGGTGTTATTGGTGGGGGTGGATACTGACTAAATGTTTTGGAATATAACCTCCACTAAAAGATAACAGGATTGGATTTAGTTACTACTGAAATGGAGAAACCATATTCACAACTCAACTGTAAACTCATACTGGAAAAAATTTATGAAGCTACTGAGGAAATATGTTCCCAAATAAGAGAGAGAACTGCAGAAATAATAAACAGAAATTCTACTGTGAACTTACAAACTGACCTTCAGACTCTATTTGATCATTCTACAGACCAAAAAGCAATAGAAGAGGAATTAACCTATGGAGACTTTGGATGACCAAAAAATGATTGTAACTAAACTATCTACAATTGCAAAACTAACAGAAATGGACTTGAAATTACAACTGTTGGAGAATTATGACAACTTTGATAATCAACTACTAATTATAAAATTGGACATGATCAAGTGTTTTATCCAGTAGGCAGGAGCCAGGCATCAAAAACAGAGGATGGGAGGTCTTTTACTGACCCAAATGACATTACAAGCAATAATGGGAGATCTATTTGCTGAAATAGAGGCTTTGTTATGGAAACCTGCTTGGCATAAAAAGAAAGCCAGAATAACACTAAAAAGAGAAATTTAAAATTATATGTAATGGATTAAAAAGGTTTTGAGAAATATGGATTGATTTAAGGACTAAGATTTAGAGTTGAAAATTTGTGATTATTAGAATATATATGTTAAACAGAGTAAGAATGTATTTTTGGAACAATATGTTTATTTGTATGAAAATTATTTTGTAATGGAATGAGAATAAGAATATGAAAGAGGTTTTTAGAAATTCAGATTGCTTTAACAACTAATTGATTGTGTTAAGTTAGTAAGACGATGTTTTCTGTAATAAAAGGTGTGTTCTTTTTTTAGGCATGATAATTAGTTTAATGAAATTTAAATGCTATCTGAAGAAATAAGAGAGATTTGTGATACGAGATTATGAATTAGAATATATACGAGATTATGAATTAGAATATATCTGGATTAGTATTTTAGAAGGGATACCCGGTGATAATACATTTATCTAAGATTAAATTGGACTATGGTAACTATAAATAAATAAATTTCAAAACAGTAGAATTTATAGATATGTAATGTAGAAATGGATTATGTTAAATAGGTTATATTATTTCAGGGAAATAGAGAGGGAACATTTAATGTATTTACTTGAGCTATTATATGATTTTGTTTTTGGATGATTGATCACCTAACCACCACAGTGTGTCTTGAGCATTCTGTTATAAAAGTTAAAAAAACAATAAAATTTGTTTTAAAAAAAGAATTTACTGGAAGCAACATGCAGTACTGATAAAGGCATGGTGGTATCCAATTATGTTTCAGCTTGACAGTTATTTTATCTTTTAATCTGAAAGAAATCCCCATTCATTCACAAAGCTTATTGTGCTAGTTATCCTCTAAGATTAATCTAATTCATAGAAATATTGTGGGAATAAAAAAGGCGTTGTCTTACCTGAATGCCTTTTCTTAGCATGGTGGTGTAGAATCCACTGATTGGATTATTTCAGCCTTCCTGCTCAGAGAAACTAAGTCAGAGCTTTAGTCACGCCTGGGTGTGTCTTCCAAGTTTTGACGAGGTGAAGGGTCCTGACAAAGTCTGACGCAATGACTCCAAAATACACAATAAAAAACGACCATACACAAGCCTAGACAACTATCCAAGGGAGGGTGTGGATTCTATACCACCATGCTGAGAAAAGGCGTTCAGGTAAGACAACGCCCTTTCTCCAGCATGGTGGATGTAGAATCCACTGATTGGGACATATCAAAACCCCCCATGTCCCTAAGGGAGGGAAGGTCTAGGCTGGAGTCCCCCTAGAGGAAATAACCTGTGAAGAACCCGTCTGCCAAATGTGGCGTCCGCCGCGGCAAACCTATCGATCTTATAGTGCGTAATGAAAGATGATGGAGATGACCAAGAGGCTGCCCTGCAAATCTCCTCCACAGAAGCCTGGGTAGACCAGGCTGCAGAGGTTGCTGCGCTGCGCGTGGAGTGAGCCGTGATATGAGCCGGGACCGGAAGTGACTGGGACCCATAGGCCCTTGCAATGCAAGCCCTGATCCATCTACCAATGGTGGAAGAAGAGACCTTCCTACCCATGGCGGAGGGCTGAAAGGACACAAACAAGGCCTCCGACTTACGAAAGGATGAAGTATGCTTGATGTAAAGTCGCAGAGCCCTGTGCACATCTAGCTTGTGCCATTGACGTTCCAGACGGTGAGAGGGATTTGGACAGAAACTAGGCAAAATTAGGTCCAATGACCTGTGAAACCCGGTGTTCACCTTGGGAATAAAGGAGGGGTCTAATCTAAGGACCACCCTGTCCTCATGGAAGGTACAGAGATCCTCTCTGACTGAGAGGGCGGCCAATTCCGAAATCCTTCTGGCCGAAGTAATTGCAACTAAAATGCAACCTTCAATGAGAGAAAATGCAAAGAACAAGACTTCAAAGGTTCGAAAGGAGCAGCGGTTAAAGCCTGCAACACAGTAGGTAAATCCCAAGATGGGTATCTATGTACTGTGGGAGGACCAGAATTGGCCGCCCCCTTCAGAAAAGCGGAGATAGCTGGATGGTGTGAGAGCGGACCCAAATTGCCACAGGTAAGAACCGTGGACAAGGCCGCAACCTGCCTACAGAAGGTGTTAGTGGACAGGCCCTTGGAAATGCCCTCCAGCAGATAATCTAAAATATTAGGGTGAGACACACCACTGGCAGAAATTTCTGCACGTGGCTTCATAGATCCAGTTTGTCGAAGGGCGTCTAGAGGCCTGGATCATAGAGATCACCCCCGAGGAATAGGCCTGCCTAGCTAGACTCTCCCGCTCAAGTGCCAAGCGGCTAATTGAAGCCACTGAGGGTCTGGATGTTGGAGCTCCCCCTGGCTGAGCACCACTTGGTCCGGAGGAAGCCTCCACGGAGGAGACAGGGACAGATCCACTAGGTCTGCAAACCACAGTCATCGCGGCCAATATGGAGCAACCAATATCACTTCTGCCTGGTCCAGGATCAGCCTGCGAATGGTGGCCTGCAACAGCGGAAGAAGAGGGAAGGCATAAAGCAGACCCTCCGGCCACTTGCACCAGAGAGCGTCCGTCCCCTCGGCCCCCCTTGTGGGGAATCTGGTAAAGAATCTGGGGAGCAGGGCATTGGACGGGGAGGCAAACAGATCCAGGCATGGCCTGCCGAACCTGCTCGCGATCATCTCGAACAGCCTTGGGTCCAGGCGCCACTCCGAGTGGTCCACAGTTGCCCTGCTCAGGGAGTCTGCCTATCGGTTTGCCTCTCCCGAGATGTGCTCCACTCTGTTTGAGCCCAAGTTGTCTTCCGCCCACAAACCTAGTTCCATGGCCTCCTGCAGGAGGGCCCAGGAATGTGTCCCTCCCTGTTTGTTGACGTGGGCCTTAGCTGCCACGTTGTCCGTCAGGACCAACGCATACTTCCCTGACACTAGGGAGGAGAAGTGAAGGAGAGCCAAATGAATCGCCCTGAGTTCCAGCCAATTTATGTTTTGCTTGAGGTCCACCCTGGACCATCGCCCCTGTGCCAATTGGTTCTGGAGGTGAGCCCCCCCAGCCGAACAGACTGGCATCTGTAGTCAGGATGAGCCTGACGGGCTCCTTGAAGATGGTCCCCTTGGACATCGCCCCGGAGGTCCACCACCGGAGGGAAGAGAGTATGTAGGGTAGAACCAGTACCTTCCTGGAGGAGGTACTGAGGTTCCGCTTCTGGAAGGTAAGAAGGAACCACTGAAGATTGTAACCTTGCCCACGGGACTATGCCCATGCAAGACACCATCTTTCCCAGGAGCTGGGATAGCTGGACCAGGGGAACTGTCCTCGCTCTCCGGACCTGGGATACCAATTTCCGGATACTCAGTCGTCGCTCCTGGGAGAGATACACCCTGCAAAGGTCAGAGTCTATCAGGACTCCTACATGGAGGACCCGTTTTGTGAGGATTGTGTGGCTTTTCCTGAAATTTACCGAAAAGCTGTGATCCTGAAGGACCTGAATGGTGGTCGACAGATCTAATTTTGCTGACTGGAGAAACCTGGACTGTACGAGGATGTCGTCCAGATAGCACTGTATGCGCACCGGCATCATCCGAAGGTGGGCTGCCAATATTGCTAGGACCTTTGTGAAGACCCTTGGGGCCGAAGACAGGCCAAACGGAAGGGCCCTGTATTGGTAATGCCAGTGTGCATAACAGAAGCGCAGGAACCTGCAGTGCTCCCGGGAGATTGGGATGTGGAGATAGGCCTCTGTAAGGTCTATGGAGGAGAGAAAATCTCCCTTCCTGATACCTGCCAAGATTGACTTTAGGGTCTGCATCTTGAACCTTCTGTATGCTAGGAACCGGTTTAGACCCTTAAAGTCCAGTATCGCCCTCCATCCTCCTGATGCCTTGGGGACCATGAACAGGATGGAGTAGAAACCTGTTCCAACCTGATCCCCTGGGACTGCTTCTATGGCCCTTATTTCCAGGAGGTGTTTGATGGCGGTAGTGACCAATCGTGCTTTTGAAGGTTTCCAAGATACTGGGCACTGTAGGAAGCGATCGTGTGGGATGGATTGAAACTCGAGCGCCAGACCCCGTCTGATGGTGTCTCTGACCCAAGAGTCTGTGGTGGTCTGCTCCCAGACCTGGTAAAATTGTCCCAGGCGCCTCCCTATTGGAAAGTCCCCTGTGGCGTCACTTGGAATGCCTGTAAGGACAGCCACCAGAACCTCTGAAGGGACGTTTGGCCTGTGACTGACCCCTGGCTCCGGTATTCGGGCGGTCCTGTTGCCGATCCTGTCTCTGAGGAAAGGACCGCGAGCCTCTGGACAAATCCCAGGACTGCCCTCTGGACCAATCCCAGGACTGCCCTGTTGCAACTCCCAAGAACTAGAGGGATGAAAGGGCTGCCTGCGGGACTCCTGCTGTGGTCGCCTATCCGACTTCTTGGAGGGGTGTACCAGAACCTTGTGCTTGTCCTTACCCTCGACCAAGTGTGGATCGAGAATAGGGCCAAACAGCTCCTTGCTGGCGTACCTGGCTGTGGAGAGGCGCCATTTGGCCTTGAGATCCGTCCTCCACTGCTTCAACCACAGTAGCCTACAAGAGGGCACTGTGGCGGCGATAGATCTGGCCGAGCACTTGGCCGAATGGAGAGAGGCGTCAGCCATGTATTGTGAGGCTGCCACCAGTTTAACAAGTGTCTGGTGTACTCTGACCTGATCCGGTGGGACAAGGGCTTGAAGGTCTCGGAGCCACATGATGGCTGCTCTGGCGAAGAATGAAGCAGATGTCGCAGCCTTTATGGCCAGGCCCGAGGCCTGATGAGCTCTTCTGGAGGAGAACTCAAACTTCTTGTCCTCCGCCTTCAAGACCTCTGCCATGTCGCCTGTGACGGCGGAAGTAGAAAACAAGGAAATTAATGGGGAATCAACACCCGGAACCTCCAGTATGGAAGCAAATGAAGGAGACACATTGTACAGCTTCTTTTCCATGCTGCTTTCTTTCGGGGTGGTGGCCAGGGATGACCATTGGGACTCAACTGCATCCCAAAAAACAAATGGGCAAGGGATCTGTTTTAGGTCCACCACCTTCACCGCAAATAGAGGATTGGACTGCTGATCTGCGGAGGTAGAAGGCTTTTCCTCCTGAACTGAAGTCAGGTTAGTAGTAGTACAGGCCTTCAGAAGAAGGGATTTGAAGAGGGATGGATCAAAGAGACCCAACACCTGGTCTGGTGTTGCCTCCTCATCCTCTGACATGGGAGTGTCAGCTACGGCCAAATCCACGGACTCCCCCTCTCCTATTTGAGAGGAAGATTCAGAGATATCTGAACCCTGCGCCGTGGTCCATCCCGGCAGAGAAGAGGGACTTGGGGGGGAGGCAGATGTTGGGAAGGAACCTGCGAACCCCTGGAGGAAGACATAAACTGAACAAAGGCATGGTGCATGAATGCCTGAAATTGACTGAGACCACATGTCCCCCAGGCCCCTGGGAGTAGCCCCAACCACCGCTGGAGCATAAACAGCGTCTGGGCTCGGATGTATTGAGGAGGGGGAGGAGTGAGAGGGACCTGCCTGTTCGGTTGCCCCCAGAGGAGGACTAATCCAAGTGGCTTCTTGCACAGGTGCAAAAGGTGGCTCCAAGATAGAAGTATTATTATTATTATTATTATTATTATTATTATTATTATTATTAATTTAATTTCTATGCCGCCCTATTCCGGAGAACTCAGGGCGGCTCACAGCATAATAGAAATTACATACATATAAAAAACCCTTAAGTTAAAAAAAAAAAACCAATCATTCCACAAACATACACTGGCTAGGGGCAAGATGTTAGCTGCCCCAGGCCTGCCGGCAAAAGTGTGTTTTGTATCCAGTGGGGCGGGGGGAACCGATTCGGCCCCACTGGATAGGAGCCACTGTGCCTTGGAGAATTCCCTCTCCAGTGCCTGGTGCCTCCTCGAGGCCTCTCACTTGGCTGTTTTGGAAGTTTCTTTAGTAGACAAATGCTTGGTTTTGGCCTTTTTCTTCCCCCCTGCTTCCAATTCACTAGATCTGCACTTCGACTGTGCAGGGGGTGCACTGGAGGCTTGTGTTGCCTGGGGCGAGGAACTGTCTGCCATTGCAATTAGGTAGGGCCTGTCAAGTATACCTAGGAAAAAAGGGGGAATCCAAGGACGCAGATCAAAACCAGTCAGAGATGGAACACACCTGTTCCTCACACTGAACAGGAGATGCAAGGGCAGAGCAGCCGAACAGGCCCTAGACCTGTCCGCTTAGGCCTGGTGGCTAAAGGCCACAGCTATCAATAACAGGTGGTCAAAGGAAAAACAACTCCTCACTCCAAAAAACAGGGCCGTGGGCCTGTAAACAACATCGAGCGCTGTATTTATATATAATAAAGTCTTTATTAGTATTATTACTATTATTATTATAACTAATATGAAGAAAGACAATAAATTCCTGACCAAATATATGAATTGCCTCCGATCAGGCCTGCCCATGCGGCCCCCGGACAACCACTGTATCCCCGGCCTAGCCGGTGCTGATCAGCGTAGAGGTTAAAATGATGTCCGCCTAAAACCTCTCAAACTGTTGCAAAAACAATGAAGCAAGTATTCCCCTTGCTCGGACCTG
Organism: Bothrops alternatus; assembly: GCA_034064705.1. Classification (NCBI taxonomy): domain Eukaryota; kingdom Metazoa; phylum Chordata; class Lepidosauria; order Squamata; family Viperidae; genus Bothrops; species Bothrops alternatus. The sequence continues at coordinate 2,390,285 of JARGCV010000145.1, read as the reverse complement.
CCAACATAGGTCAAGGCAACAATGCCGCTAAAGATCGGCCTAGCAGGCATGACGACTCTCAAACCAAAATGGCGGCCATTAAAGGAGTCTGCAATGGCGACCGCCTGATGACCACGCGGTCAAAATGGCGGCCGCGACTCCTCGTATCTCCTAAAACGAAGGAGACAAGCGAAATGAGAGAAATGCGACAACCGCGAAGGCTAGGGCTCCCTGCTTCTCCCCCCCCCCCCGTCCTGGAACTTGCATTTGGAAGAACAGGGAAGTCCGCGGTGATCCGACAGTGGAGCCTCGTGGTGCCTGTCCTGGGATCGTAATGCACCTGGCTGAGTAAGGCAGCTTGCCGTTTCCGGGAGCTGCAGAAGTGGGTAAGAAAAACGATCCGAGGGTCCTGCTTCTAAGGAGGCCCAAGGCCTCAAAGGGGGAAAAAAGAGCCCTGCTGGAGCCCAAGAGGCTCTGACACGAAGAAGGACAAAGTCCTTTGAGCCAGCCAAAACCCAACAACAGTCTAGGAATTTAGTAATTTAGTAAATTTTAGAAAAAAGCCAAATTGAACAAATAAAAGGAAAAAATCCTATGGAGCCAGTAAACCTGCGTACTGCTGAGCCTAAGACTAAGTCAAAACTGGGAAGACACACCCAAAGGGAGGCGTGACTAAAGCTCTGACTTAGTCTCTCTGAGCAGGAAGGCTGAAATAACCCAATTAGTGGATTCTACATCCACCATGCTGGAGAATGAAAAGGAAAGAGAAGAACCCGAAAGTGTATCTTGTAATTTTAAAAAAACATTAGACAAATTCATGGAAAATAAGCATCTATAATACCTATAATGTATCTTTAAAGACCAGCTGCTAGAAATGAACATTATGGAATAGGTGTTGGTGTTATGTCCTACCAACACATTTTTTTTCTAATACTGAGCCCTTTTGGGAACATAATATTGGTATGACAGACTTGGATTTGACCCAGGACAGCAATTTAGTTACTTTGTTATATATTATGAACAATAGTGCATGTTTTACATTTATTAACTGGATAAGTATGCTCTCCTGGAATAACTGAACAAATTTAATGCCAAAACTTTTTATGGCCTTCAAACCCAGCCAAAACTAGTCTTCTTTCCTAAACTTCATTTTGCAAATCAACATCTCACACTATGCGTGTGCTTGTGTGTTTGTATGTGTGAGTGTGAGTACGTCTAACCTATGCTACAGCCAGATTTATGCTCAGGTTGACTGGACTGCAAATGTTGATCTGAAGTGCTACATGTCATTTTTAGCAATGAAAAAGCATATTCAGCTCCATGGGGCTCCATCTCTTCTTGTAGGAAAGAGAAAATAACATTTCTAATTCAAGAGCACAATAATTTTGTAGGGTACTCTCGCTGAATGCCAGTAAAAAGCTCCCTGCACATCACCATTCTAAGGGGTTCAAGGATATAAGTTAAATGCTGCCTTAATAGACATGCAAGACAGATTCATATTTTCAAATGCCTACTCCAAGCAGTATCTTTACATTAATGCTGTCTGCATGGAACAACAATCCTCTAAGTAGCTCCCTTGAAGGAAAAATACACACAATTGCTTATTTCGACACAATAAAACAATTTCTGGCTATACAATGGGGCAATCAACAACCACATTGCCCTATGGCTAACTAGAAAATACAATGACTTCATCATATACTGCATTTATTTTTAGCTATGAGAATCAGGCCACAGTTTCAAACTCCTATAAGCTATATTGAGAAATCACATTGAAAGAAATGCAATGAAATGGTTCACTCTGCCACCAACTTGATTTTACTGTGCATGAAATCGGAGCATTTAATCCTACTGGGCAAGAGTACTGTGGGTAATAATCAAATGTTTAAAAATATTTTCAACATTAGGTTAAGGTGTCTTCTTTATAAATCTACCTCTCCTAGGGAGAAATTGAGTTACTGAAAAGGGGTGTTGTCTTACCTGAACGCCTTTTCTCAGCATGGTGGTGTAGAATCCACTGATTGGGTTATTTCAGTCTTCCTGCTCAGAGAGACTAAGTCAGAGCTTTAGACACGCCTCCCTTTGGGTGTGTCTTCCCAGTTTTGACGAGGCGAAGGATCCTTAAAAGCTCTGACACAATGACTCCAAAAATACCAAAAAAAATGAGAAGACACAAGCCTAGACGCCTATCCAAGGGAGGGTGTGGATTCTACACCACCATGCTGAGAAAAGGTGTTCAGGTAAGACAACGCCCTTTCTCCAGCATGGTGGATGTAGAATCCACTGATTGGGATGTACCAAAGCACCCCATGTCCCTTAGGGTGGGAAAGGTCTAGGCTGGTGTCTCCCTAGGGGAAACAACCTGTTGAAGAACCCATCTACCAAACGCAGCGTCCGCCACGGCAAATCTATCAATTTTGTAATGTGTAATGAACGAAGATGGGGACAACCAGGATGCTGCCCTACAAATCTCCTCTACAGAGGCCTGGGTAGACCAGGCCGCAGAGGTCGCTGCACTACGCGTGGAGTGAGCCGTGATACGGGCTGGGACAGGAAGCAACTGGGAGGCATAAGCCCTAGCAATGCAAGCCCTGATCCACCTGCCAATGGTGGAAGAAAAGACCTTCCGGCCCATGACAGATGGCTGGAAGGAGACAAACAAGGCCTCCGACTTGCGAAAAAACCCAGTGCGCTTTATATAAATGTGCAGAGCCCTGCGCACGTCCAGCTTGTGCCACTGGCGTTCTAACCTATGAGAAGGAGTAGGACAGAAACTAGGTAAGACGAGATCCAATGATCTGTGAAAGCTGGTGTTAACTTTGGGGATAAATGAGGGGTCTAATCTAAGGACCACCCTCTCCTGATGGAAGATACAGAGATCTTCCCTGACTGAAAGGGCGGCCAACTCTGAGATCCTTCTGGCCAAAGTAATAGCAACCAAGAAGGCCACCTTCAAGGAGAGAAAATGCAGAGAACAAGATTGGAGGGGCTCGAAAGGAGCCGTGGTCAAGGCCTGCAATACCGTAGGCAAGTCCCAAGATGGGTATCTATGTACCGTGGGAGGACCGGAATTTGCCGCCTCTTTAAGGAAAGCGGAGATCGCTGGGTGGTGAGAAAGGGGACCCAAATTATCACAGGTGAGAACCGTAGACAAGGCCGCCACCTGTCTGCGGATGGTGTTAGTGGACAAACCCTTGGAAATGCCCTCTAGCAGATAATCTAAGATGTTAGGGACAGTTACCGAAAGAGGATCCAAGCTATGTGAAGTGCACCACTGACAGAAATTCCTCCAAGTTGCATCGTAAATCCGATTTGTTGAGGGACGTCTAGAGGCCTGGATCATAGAGATCACCTCTGAGGAATAAGCTTGCCTAGCTAGACACTGCCGTTCAAGTGCCAAGCGGCTAATTGTAGCCACTGAGGGTTTGCATGGAGGAGCTCCCCTTGAGTGAGAGCCACTTGGTTCGGAGGGAGCCTCCACAGTGGAGACCGGGACAGATCCACTAGATCTGCAAACCACAGGCACCAAGGCCAATATGGAGCAACCAATATTGCCTCCGCTCGCTCCAGTAACAACTTGCGGATGGTGGCCTGTATCAGCGGAAGAGGAGGGAAAGCATATAGCAGACTCTTGGGCCACCTGCACCGGAGGGCGTCCGTCCCCTCGCCCCCCCTGGTCGGGAACCTGGTGAAGAACCTGGGGAGTTGGGCATTGGACGGGGAGGCAAAGAGATCCAGGCATGGCCTGCCAAACCTGTTTGCTATCAAATCGAATAGTTTCGTGTCCAGACGCCACTCTGAGTGGTCCACAGTCGCCCTGCTCAGGGAGTCTGCCTGTCGGTTTGCCTCCCCCGAAATGCGTTCCGCCCTGATTGAGCTCAAGTGTGTCTCCGCCCACAGCCCCAGCTCCATGGCTTCCTGGAGAAGAGGCCAGGAATGTGTTCCCCCCTGCTTGTTGACGTGAGCCTTGGCCGCCACGTTGTCCGTCAGAACTAGGACATGCTTGCCTGACACTAGGGATGAGAAATGATGGAGGGCCAGATGAATCGCCCTGAGCTCCAGCCAGTTTATGTTTTGCCTGAGGTCCGCCCTGGACCAACGCTCCTGGGCCAAATGGGTCTGGAGGTGAGCACCCCAACCAAACAGACTGGCATCTGTGGTCAGGACGATCCTGAGGGGTTCCTTGAATACGGTCCCTTTGGACATGGCCGCGGAAGACCACCGCTGGAGGGATGAGAGGACGTGAAACGGAAACTGGACCTTCTGGGGGGAGGTGCTGAGGTTCTGCTTCTGAAAGGGGAGGAGGAACCACTGGAGGGTCCTCGAGTGAAGCCTCGCCCATGGGACTATACCCATGCAAGATACCATCTTTCCCAGGAGCTGGGACAACTGCACCAAAGGAACCTTCCTCGCACTCCGAATCTGGGATACCAATTTCTGGATGCTCAACTGTCGCTCCTGGGATAGATAGACCCTGCAAAGTTCGGAGTCTATCAGGGCCCCTAGGTGAAGTAGACGTTTTGTGGGGGATGTATGGCTTTTCCTGAAATTCACTGAGAAACCGTGGGTCTGAAGTATCTGAATGGTGGTCAACAGGTCTGATTTTGCTGACCGAAGGGATCTGGACTGGATCATCCAGGTAGCACTGCACGCGCACCGGCATCATCCAAAGGTGGGCGGCCAATACCACTAGGACCTTTGTGAAGACCCTTGGAGCCGAAGATAGGCCGAATGGAAGGGCCCGGTACTGATAATGCCAGCGTGTGTAACAGAAACGGAGGAACCTGTGGTGCTCCTGGGAGATTGGAATGTGGACGTAAGCCTCTGTGAGGTCTATGAAAGAGAGAAAATCCCCCTTCCTGATACCGGCCAGTATTGACTTCAGGGTCTGCATCTTGAACCGTCTGTACACTAAGAAACGGTTCAGATCCTTTAAGTCCAGTATCGCCCTCCATCCTCCTGATGCCTTGGGGACCACGAACAGGATGGAGTAAAAACCTGTTCCAACTTGATCCCTTGGTACAGGCTCTATGGCCCTGATGTCCAGGAGATGCTTGATGGCAGTGGATACAAGACGTGCCTTTGAGGGATTTCGTGACATCGGGCACTGAAGGAAGCGATCGTGCGGGATCGCATAAAACTCGAGTGCCAGGCCACGTCTGACGGTGTCCCTGACCCAAGAGTCGGTGGTGGTCTGTTCCCAGACCTGATGAAACCGTTCCAGGCGCCCTCCTATTGGGACATCCCCAATGGCGTCACTTAGAGCACCGGTAGGGACGACCCCCGGAACCTCTGAAGGGATGTTTTGCCTGAGACTGACCCCTGGCTCCGGTATTTGGGCGGTCCTGCTGACGATCCTGCCTCTGGGGGAAGGAACGCGAACTTCTGGGCCAATCCCAGGACTGCCCTGCCTGAAAGGGTTGCCGCCACTCCCAAGAGCCCGAGGGACGGAAAGACTGTCTGCAGGAGTCCTGCTGTGGCCGCCTGTTAGATTTCTTGGAGGGATGTACTATGACCTTGCACTTGTCTTTACCCTCGATCACATGTGGGTCAAGGATAGAGCCAAACAGATCTGTGCTGGTGTACTTGGATGTGGAGAGACGCCATTTGGCCTTTAAATCCGCTTTCCACTGTTTTAACCACAGGAGCCTACGGGAGGCCACTGTGGCACCGATGGAACGGGCCGAGCACTTGGCAGAGTGAAGTGAGGCATCTGCCATATATTGCAAGGCCGCCACCAGCTTAACCAATGTTTGGTGCACTCTGACCTGATCGGGGGGAACCAATGTCTGAAGCTCCCGGAGCCACATGATGGCCGCTCTGGTGAAGAAAGAAGCTGAAGTCGCAGACTTTATGGCCTGACCTGAAGCCTGGTGAGCTCTTCTATAGGCGAACTCAAACTTCTTGTCCTCTGCTTTCATGACCTCTGCCATGTCACCTGAGACGGCGAAATTAGAAAATAGAGAAATTAAAGGAGGATCAACAGTAGGGACGGCTAACAGGGAAGCAAAGGACGGAGAGACGTTGTACAGCTTCTTCTCCATACTGCTCTCCTTGGGAGTAGTGGACAGGGAGGACCACTGGGCCTCAACCCCATCCCAGAACACAAAGGGACAAGGAATTTGTTTGTGGTCAATGACCTTCACAGCAAATAAAGGGTTAGACTCCTTATCTGCCGAGGTAGAAGGCTTTTCCTCCTGAACCGAGGTCAGATTGGTAGTGGCACAGGCCTTCAATAGGAGAGACGTGAAAACAGATGGGTCAAACAGACATGAGGCAGAGGCCTGATCGGGCGCCTCCTCCTCGTCCCCTGACATGGGGGTGTCAGCTATGTCCAAATCCACGGACTCCCCCCTCCCACCTGAGAGGAAGATTCAGAGACATCTGAACCTGGAGCCGTGGTGCAACCCTGCAGAGAAGAAGGGCTAGCGTGAGGGGGTGGAGTCTGCGAGGCAACCTGCGGACTCCTAGAGGAGGACATAAATTGAACAAAAGCGTGGTGCATGAATGCCTGAAATTGGCTCTGAGACCACGCAGCCCCCTGGGTCCCAAGGGCAGCCCCAACCACTGCTGGAGCATGAACCACTTGAGGACCCTGCCTGTTCTGTTACCCCCAGAGGAGGACTGATCCAGGTGGTTTCTTGCACGGGTGTCAAAGGTAGCTCAAAGGTATCAGTATCCAGTGGGGCGGGGGGAACCGGTTCAGCCCCACTGGATAGGAGCCTCTGTGCTTTGGGGAATTCCCTCTCCAATGCCTGGTGTCTCCTCGAGGCCTCTCGCTCAGCTGACTTGGAGGTCTCCTTGGTAGTCAGGTGTTTTGTTTTGGCTTTTTTCTTACCCCCTGCTTCCAATTCTGTGGATCTGCGCTTTGACTGCGCAGGGGGTGCACCAGAGACCTGTGATGTCGCTGGCGAGGAACTGTCTACCATTGCCACTAGACAGAGCCTGCAATAGGATAACTAGTAAGAAGATGGGAACCAAAGACGCAGATCAATAGGAAGAGATGGAATGCAGCCGTTCCTCACACTGAACTACAAACAACAAGGACAGAACAGCCAGACAGGATGTAAGCCTGACTGAATAGGCCCTGTGGCTAAAGGCCACGGCTAGCAATAACAGGCGGTCAAATAAACTTTCACTCCAGTACAGGGCCTAGGATTAACCAGGGCCCACAGGGTGAAATATTATTTCCCTTAGATCTGCCTCCTACACCAGTGTAACAATGACAATTTGTCCAAATAAAGGTATTACAGGGACCAAAGGACAACCCCCTAAATACTAAAAAATGCCTCCTTATGGCCTGCCATGCGGCCCCAAAGAAGGCCTTAAGGCCCGGCTGAGCTGGCAGAATGCGCTCTGGGCGGTAAAATGGCGGCCGCCTATGGGCCTCAGAGCACTGAGAAACGCTCCGAAAACAAGTCCCTCACTCGGGCCTGGCAGCCTAGGTCAAGGTGAAGCTGCTCCTAAGAGTGGTCTAGCAGGCCCAAATTCAAAATGGCGGCCGTCAGTGAGTCTGAAGAAGGCGGCCGCCTGACGACCACGTGGTCAAAATGGTGGCCGCAACTCCTCTAATCCCTAGCGAGGGAAGAAAACGGCTCGAAGAAAGCAAAAAATGAAGAGAAATGAAGCGCGGAGCTAAGCCTAGCTCCCCGCTCCCCCCGACCATAAACTTGCGATTTAGACGACAAGACCGGTGAAATCCGCTATGCATCCAGCGACAGAGCTCCGTTTGCCTTCAGTCCGGACCGAAGACCATCAGCTGTGTGCCTGCTCACCCCGCAGAGGCGTCTAAAAAGGCAGGTAAAAACCTACCCGAGAGCCCTGCGTGGGGAGGGCCTGGAGCCACGAGGGGAGGAGAGAAACCCTGCCAGAGCCAAGAGGCTCGAGGTTCTGGGAAGGACAGAGTCATTAATCAATCAGCCAAAACAAAGAGCAATGAATTTAGTTAATTTTAGAAATAATTTTGAAAAAATATAAATTGAATTAAAATACTCAATTTAAAAGTCCAAATGGAGCCAAAAAAACTGCCTGCTACTGAGCCTAAGACTAAGTCAAAACTGGGAAGACACACCCAAAGGGAGGTATGTCTAAAGCTCTGACTTAGTCTCTCTGAGCAGGAAGGCTGAAATAACCCAATCAGTGGATTCTACATCCACCATGTTGGAGAATAAGAGCCTATTTGTGTTGCCAGGATAAATCGATACACATTTTCTTTGCAGAATTAATGCCATTTTTCCCCTTCCCACTTGCATACTGGATAGTCACTGAAGACACAGGCCAAAGAAATGAAACTGATGTAACTTCATGTTCATTATTAGAAAGAACCATAAGAGGTTTGTTTTCATTTTCTTTTCTTTCCCAATAGGACAAAGAAAATTACCATGCAGTGAGAAATCATCAATAATTTATTCCTAATGATGCTAGCTACTGAAATGTGTTCGACTGGACCATTTTACACTCTTAGATTGTACTGTTTATACTATAACCTCAAAGTCAATTCGAAAAAGCTTCTATTGTACCTTCCACATATACACTTGAAAAATAAACATAGTCTTTGTGTCAATAAGTTATTTCAATAATTTAAATAAGATTTTCAGGGTTCTATTGCTTAATGACTTCAGTTTTTGCTTTCTGTAATTTAATTTGTTACTGCAGTAGCTCTCTTCTTGATCATTCCTATTCATAATGCTGTTATATTAACCAGGACCAAAATCTCAGATGAAGGGGCATTTAGCTTGATTCATAGTAGAATTCAATTTAACTTTAATAATTAATGTTGGGAGATTGGTTGTGGCTTGTTTTGAAAAAAAAAAACTTTTAAAAATGATCTGTGCATGATCTTTTCTGCTTCACTGCTTTCCAGCTGGCAATGGAGATTGCTTGAGAAACATGTGAGCATATGGCAATGTTTTTAGAAATGCTTTTAACAAAACAAAAAACAATATAAAACATTATCTTAGCATTGAAAATAAAGGTGCTCTGGTGCTCCAAAACCAGACAAATGGCCTTCTCAAATACTTTCTGAAATGCTCACAGGAAGTCTTTGTGACATCACATTCTCACACAGGTACTGTAGGAAACATATTTTGAAAGAGCAAAATGTCACATGTATTTAAAGTTTTATTTTTTGAAAAAAAAACAGAACCTCACATTAAACATTTCGTATACATTCTGCCTCTAAAAAATAAAGAGCACTTTTCGATGTGGTGGAGAATTTCAAGAAAATGGATTATTTGGGTCATGTGGCAATGCTTACTTCAGATAAGAAGAAAATATGATGACTCTCTGAGGTTCAGAGTACCATCAAGACTATTAGATAATTCAATGACATCTCTATGTCACCCTGATGCTGATGAAGATCAGTCTTGATTCTGGAGAAGATCAATCACTTCTGTGATTGATAATAACACTGTGTCTACATCTCAGAAGATAAAAAGTCTGGGAATATGCTCTGGACTGGCATTGCTATTGTTACTAGACATGCATTTTTCCTTCATAGCTAAAAAAGAAAAAAGAAATGTCAGATCATTTCTTAGTATTTGCTATTTCCTTATCTTCTAGGATTAATCATTGGAATGCATTCTCTGCATGCTTACTGTTAAACATAATTAAAAGCTTCATTCATTTTATCATCAGAGTTCTTCTATAGAGAAAATTCTAAGAGGAAAATACATGCATCTGGAAGCTATTGACTGCCATGGTCCATCTCTCCCTAGACACATCATCTGAAATCTGATAAGGACCCTTTATTTTGTGTTTATTATATTCATGACAAGCTGAACACCGACGCCTACATATTGATCCTTCATATTAATTCTTTATTTTGTGACTTTTTACTGAAAAGGTGAAGTTAACTACTTCTCTTCCCTATTATGTTTTCTCAAAGGGGAGATGAGAGTTTTCAGATTGATAATGTTGTTTATAACAGTCTCCTTTACGTAAGTATATAGATTTTAATCTGCATTTTGTGGGTTACACTAAATAGTAAATATTCATGCTTGATTGGATCAGCCAATGGTTGCTCTCATAAATCTATAACTGGCATAAGATTAGTTCAGCCTTCTAATTCTTCTTTCATTCACTTCTTACTTTTGCATACCTCTTATTCTGTTCAGAGGACAATGTCCAAGATTCAGTATGGTATCAATCATTTATTCATTCATTTATTCCTTTATGTTTTGAGTTGATAATCAAAAAAAATCTGCACAAAGTTGGTGAAATTTTATGAACAAAGCCTTGCAGTCATTTCTGGCCTTTATGCAGAGAATTAATGAAACTTCTAAAGAAATGAAGTACCGGTATGTCAGCAGAACAAATAACAGCTGCTAAATAGGAATCTGCACCTTCCCAATCCTCTTCAGTGCACCTGGCTGAATGATTTATCTTTTCCAAGATAGGCATGGAGAATTCCACAAATTTCCAGAGTCTGGTTTGCGTAAATATCTAATGTAGAAAAACTTTGAACCAACTTCTAAAGGTGCTTCAGAACATCCCTTAGGATTAGAGTGTTTTATGTGTTCTTACAAAATTTAGAATACATTAAATTATATGCTCAAAAGTACAAGGAGGCATGGCATAAAGAAATGGAATGAATTTCATAAATGAACATCAGTAGAAGCTAATTTTAAGACCTAAATATCACATTTATATACATTTAAATTTAAAATTAAACAAACAACTCTTTTCAGGAAGAAACTGAGAGATCCACTAATTGTTGTATAGTTCATGCTCAAAGTGAAACAACAATTTCACATGTTAATATTCTTTTGGAAGACTCAATTCAAGAGAGCTTACACACTTTTGAAGTACATACCAAATTGCTATGGTATATAGTGGGAATACTATGGTTGAAAAAAAAGCTAGAATAATCTACTGAAGAACTCAATCGTCTTTCTATATCTGAAAATAATACTTTACTGCTGGACTGTTTAGCAATTTGGACTGTCTACAATAATGTATATGCTTAATTTCTCATATTTCTACTATTAAAATGACTTAAATGTTAATTTATTTATAGAACATGACATAAATGCTTATAAAAGCCTGGTTTCCTTTAGCATATGAGAGATGTATGATTTTGTGGATTGTTTAGCTTTGCTTTTGCTTATAATAAAAACTGTTATGGTAAAAATTCAATTTCTCTGCAAGCCATACAGTACAGGAAGTTATCACATAAGATGACAGCAGAAATTGCTTTTATAAAACATCTGAAGGGATTACAAGCCAGATTTGAACTGGCATCTGGCTTATAAATCATCTGGCAGTACCAACATTTATGTGACTGTGTGCCTGTATTTAGAATATTCTGGAAGTTAAAGTATGATCTGCTCATTTCTAAGATAGGAAAATTATTAACCTACCTCACTCAAATACAAATGATTTCTGGACAGATTAAAAAATGATTTTAAACCAATTTGGCCTAATGGTTAAGGCACCAGGCTAGAAACCAGGAGACTGTGAGTTCTAGTTCCACCTTAGGCATAAAAGCCAGCTGGATGAATTTGCACCTGTTGGTCTCTGTCTCTAAACCTAGTTGTTGTGGGAAAAATAGGAGGAGGAAGGAGTATTAGGTATTTTCACCACTTTGTTATTTATAAAAACAATGAAGATCAGGTAAAAGTAAACAAATATAGTAGCAAAAACGACAATCTACAAAAACAAACAGCTCAGAAAACATATGAGAATGGAACTTATAAAAATATCACCTAAGCTCAATTAGCTCAGCTTTGTTTAAAGTAAAGAGATGAATGTCATCCAGTTACTTCATCATAATGTCCTTCCCAAAGTACTACAATTGTGTAAGACCACTTTAAATATTGAAGAAACTATCCTTTCACTGGGCTGATCAGGATAACTGAATACAGTACTATATTCCCTCTTCCCAAATATGCTACATGCTACTATGGCAAATTCATTCATGTTTGTGTCAAATGTCACGCAGGAACAATACTTCTTTTAACACATCAGAACTGAGGAAAATCAGCCCCATCAAATTCTTAGTGTGTATGCACAGTATGTGTGTGATGTGACAATATAATTTTTTTACTCTTTGCTTCAGAGGTTTTTTTCCTATTTCTTTTTTGCTTATGTAATACTAGCTACTTGTGACATATTGATGTCACATTATGTAACCAATTTAGCCATGTGCTCATTTTATCATAAATGTCAGCAATGGGCAGAATGGTTCTTCTTATAATATAAACAATCAAAGAAATCTTTGAAAAAGGCTGAAAAAGGAAGATCACTCCTTTTTAATTCTGATAAAATCTTTGAAGATATTTCACATCCACAGTAACACACTGCATTCATCAGAACTTTTAAGGTATTGTATTATAATTTCAGAAAATACAATGTTTAGATCTGAATTCAGTGGCCTTAAGAAAATTGCTTTCTTTTAAGCTTCTTGCCTGCATGCCTCTTCCCATATTTCCAATATAGGAATGTTAAAAAGCAATAATGAAATGTTAACCTGTTGCATAAGCAAAGGGGCAATTAGACATACAGAATGGAACAGTCTTAATAAGTAGAGGAAAGAATCATGTCATCAGAAGGTTTGGTTTCTTAAGGCAGGGATAATTGTAGGGACAAGCTAGATATGTAAACTAGAAATAGGTCCCCTGAAACAGAATGAAAAGTCAGAGTGCTGAGTGAACAGTATTTGGAGGCTACGAGTTCTGCATGAAGATGAGTAAACTGAGGCTCAATTCCAACAAGACAAAGTAACTGTGAGTGCAGAAGCCTTCTGACTTCAGGCTGAATTAATTCCTAATCTGGAGGCCCTTAAAGATGTTGCTCCTGCTCAGTTTAGCTCAGTGTATTAATCATGATCATTAATTATGATCTTTTCTGAGTGGCAGGTCATGGTTGCTACCACTCATGCCTTGATCATCTTTTGTTTGTTCCACATAAAATTGGCCTTGAAGACCAATCCCAAGCTTCAGCTGGTCCATAATTTAGTGGTTCAAATAATTATGAGTGTCAGATTATCTGTGTTAACAGTCCTGCTTTGAGAGCTGTAGTAGTTAGGTTCCGGTCTGCTTCTGGGAGCAATAAAAAGTTTTATTATCATGTTGGCTTTTTTGAAATGGTTTCTGGATCAAATTCTACTCCTCTTACATGCAAATACTACCTTTTAGAAATCGAGTGTGCAAACTGCAACCCAAAACCCACTTTTATATCGCAAAGTGCCAGGGCCGCATCAGCATTGTGGTGCCCTCAGGGGGGGCAGGGAGGCACCTCTGAGTGCCACCTCTGGCACGCAAAACCTGGGGGCGCAAAAATGGGCCACCATGCTGCAAGGTGCAAAAATGGCCGCCGCCGCACCGCAGGGTGCAGATACAAGGCACTGCACCACACAAGAACGGGGCAGGGCTAGTGAATATCACACACTTTTGCCGGCAGGCCTGGGGCAGCTAACATCTTGCCCCTAGCCAGTGTATGTTTGTGGAATGATTGGTTTTTTGTTTTTTTGTTTTTTGTTTTTTTTTAACTTAAGGGTTTTTTATATGTATGTAATTTCTATTATGCTGTGAGCCGCCTTGAGTTCTCCGGAATAGGGCGGCATAGAAATTAAATTAATAATAATAATAATAATAATAATAATAATAATAATAATAATAATAATAATAATAATAATAATAATAATAACAGGCACTAGCTCTGCCCCATTTGCAGCACATGCGTGCTTGTGCCCCTGTGCACGCATGCACGCATGTAAAATGCTTCCCCCTCCCTTTTCTTTCAGTCCACCAATTGACAATGATTGATGACCTCTGCTCTACCACCTCAAGCTTGCTAGTCGGCCACTTCGCCTCCTTTGTGCTGGGTGGGGCTCCTGCTCTGGGCGGCATGGCCGCCTGATGGACCTGCTGCTGGCAGCGGTGGCACGCGTGCCAACAGAGAGGGCTCTGAGTGCCACCTCTGGCACGCGTGCCATAGGTTCGCCACCACTGCCCTAGATTCTGGGGGCAGATGCATATTCTGATATTGATAGGTATGATTCATCTACTATATATATTGTATAACTTTATGAGAGAGTGAAGTCTGACTGAGGGGTATGAGAACTAGTCTAGTCATAATAATACTGCCTTTGAACTGAATGAACAGGTGTGTGTATATGTATATGTTTCTGTGTTCAGTACTTCTATTCATGTGGCTCAAAGCTATTAAATTAATTTTTAAAAATCTATTATTACCATTTATATTATATCCTAGGACCTAGGTAATATATCTGCAATTCTACTATTTTGTTGCTTATTTCAACTCTTTTGTAGAGACCAACAGCCAATTGAATGCTATTTTTTATTTTATTTTATTTCTAATGATAGCCAACTCAACAATGTCAGTGGATAACACACAACTTAAAACAATCACAATACTGAATTCAAAACAAAAAAGGAAATGAAAGTAACATGGAACAAGGCTGCATCATGGCACTCAGATCACATAACCTGGATGGACACACTCCAACTTATCCTATCAGTCAGGTCTCACAGGATGGACAAAAACAGTGGGTGAGGAAGTCCTTAATTAATTAGGCCCTAGGCTATAAAAGGATTTATAAGTTAGAACCAAGTTCTTGAATTTCATCCAGAAATGTACTGCATCTAGCATAGCAGAGGTGTTGACAAAGGAGAATATTTGTAGCTCAGGGTTGAAATGAGAGGTCTTTGGTGCTCTCTGAGCTTGCTTGTTTTCTTGCATATGTTTCATACCTAGTTAAGATAATGAAACATCTGCAAGAAAACAAGCTCAGAGAGCACACTCATAGCAGAGGTGTTACAGGGGTATACTAAATGTACCCATAATAAATAATTCATAGGAGTCAGGCATAGGACTTGGATATTTTGTCCTACGTGTTTCTAAAAAACATTGCTACATCATTAGCATGGAAAATCTTTCATTTTGACATCCCAGAATGGTCCAAATGATTTATTTTAAAAATTCAGTAAAAATTGCAGGTATAAAGATTAAAAAGAACAATACATTCTGAATTCCAACTCTTCTGCAACCTTCTATAAAGACTGATCCCTTTATTATATTCTTTTAATGCATACATTCTATTTAATGCATTAATATCTACTTCTGGACAGGTGTGCTTAGGGTTAGGTTATAAATCACCTATTTTATTTTTGTAATATTTCTTACAAGCATTTTAGCAATTGCTCTCAGGTTGTTAATTACTTGTGTATAACATTGCTAATGTTACTTTCATACTGGGTGCTGAGCTTTTTTAGTTTGTGTGTAAAAACTGATTTATGTGGAATGTTTATATTTTTTTTCTCTGCATGCTTTCTCTCCATTCATTGTTGGAACTACAGGAACCTTCATAATGTATGAATAAAAATAAATTATTGGAACCTTTCTAAAAACAATACATGAAACATTTGTTTTAAAAGCATTATTCCACCTGTTGTAACATAATCTTTGTTTTCTAGTGGAAAACCAAGAATGATCTTGCAATGAACTATCAGCATTACAAAAGGCTTATTCTAAAATGCTAAACTTTTAAACTACTCAAAACCCTATTTTAAAAAGGAATCCCTTTTTAAGCTGCTTAGAAGAAATAAAACTTAACAACAAAGCCAGGGACTTTGTTGTATATACAAATAGTATATGCAAATCATTGTATCTAAACTATTATGTGTTCTGTCTGGTCTCTCTCAGCTCATTAAAAACTACGTAAATGTCTTTAAGAGATTTATTAAACACATTTCAAAAGGATTCATTTCAAAGCCAACTGCTGACATTTTGCTGGCAAAAACATCTAAGACTAATTATTTACAGTTAGATTACAACAAACTCTTTCCAAACATCCCAATTACTCACTCCGTCTTTATCACAGTGGCCGAGACCTCATTATCCTTCGCTAGGTTTTTCAAAACATCAGACTTTCAAAGCATTGCAAAAGTTTCCAAACCTCTCATTGATAAACGTTGCCCATAACAAGGGCGTAGTCTACTTCCCCCTTCTAATATAGTGTCCGATACGTCACTTCCCCCCATTACTTCCTTTTTCCAGTTAACTGACACCTTCGCTTATCAAACCTTCTGAACCTCGGATCAATCCATTGCTCGTCTTGCTCTAAATCTGACCCATCATTTGGAGAGTCTGAATCAGAATGCATACAAAACTCCTCATTATCTGATTCGGCTGCCGGGGGGGGGAAATACCCAGAGGGGCCGGCTTGTGCTTCCTCATTCTCTGATATGTCATCATCCAGTCGTGAGACACCCACAACACTATCCCCCCCCGCAGGCCCCTCCCCCGGGGGCCGCCGGAAGGGATGTGGTTTGGAGGGAAATGCAGTATGAAAATCCCTTGTTAACTCAGGAGCCTCAATATCCTGAGCATCCACCCAAGTGCCAGCGGATGGCCCACCCCCGGTCAAGTCAACTAAATATTGGAAGCGGTTGTCGAGCCATCGGGAATCTCGGATGCCGGACACCTCCAACCGGGAAACGGGAACTTGAGCACGGCGAGCTGTCGGGCCCGGATCAGGAGGTCGAAGCGGAGAATCAGGGTTGACAGGAACAAGCAAGGAGCGATGAAACACGGGATGTACACGAAAAGACCTAGGCAAAGTCAAACGATAGGTCACTGGATTGATGACCGTCTCCACAGGGAAAGGACCCAGGAAACGTTGATCAAGCTTGCAGTGAATTCTCCCTGGAAACAAGTACTTGGTGGAAAGCCAAACCCGATCTCCAACAGCTAACGGCGGCGTGTCGCGACGCGAGCGGTCTGCAACCCGCTTGTAGTCTTCCTTGGCTTTAGTCAAGTGCTGCTTAACCATCTCGTGGACTGACTGCAGTTCGGTTAAATAGTCCTCTGCAACTGGAACTGGAGAATCGAGGAGCGTGAGCGGGAAAAATCTGGGATGATAGCCGTAGTTGGCAAAAAACGGAGTGATCTGAGTGGAAGTGTGCTGAGAGTTGTTGAAAGCGAATTCAGCCACAGAGAGATATTTGGACCAATCGTTCTGTTGGTCGTTGATGAAACAACGCAAATACTGCTCCAGGATGCCAATCACTTTCTCTGTACCCCCATCAGTCTCTGGGTGATGCGTGGAGGCTAGATTAACTTGGACTTGAAGAGCAGACATGAGTTCTCTCCAGAACTCCGAGGTGAACTGGGTTCCTCGGTCGGACACTATTTTGTCAGGCAAACCGTGTAGCCGGAAGATATGTTGAATGAACAGCTGAGCAGTGACCTTGGCTGTTGGTATTCTTCGGCAAGGAATGAAATGTGCCATTTTGGTCAGCATGTCCACTACTACAAAGACAACGGTGTAGCCGGCAGAAACAGGTAGACAAGTCAAGAAGTCCATGGAAATAGCTCCCCAGGGTCTCTCCGGCGTGGGTAAAGGCTGTAAGAATCCCGGAGGGGCTCCTGTGGCATGTTTTGCCTGACGGCACCGTACACAGGAATTCACATAGGATTGCACATCATGGCGAAGTCTGGGCCACCAAAAAGTCCGAGACACTAAGTGCAGAGTCTTAAAGAAACCAAAATGACCTGCCGCAGGGTTATCATGGCATTGAGTCAGGATGAGACCCCGGAGTGGGCCTGCTGGAACATATAACAGGTTACGGAAGCGTAATAGTCCCTCGGACAAGGTCCAAGGTGAGTCGGGACCCACCTCTTGTCTCTTCCGTATTGCAAAGTCATCTAGTTGTTGCGCTTCCCGAATCTGTCGTCGTAGATCTACCGGATCATGCACGGCTGCGATCGATTCGATAGGCAGAATGGTTCGAAGCGGTAAGGGATCCTTGACCCGTAGATACTCAGGTTTACGGGACAGGGCATCTGCTCTTTTGTTGTACCCTTTCGGAATGTAGGTGACTTTGAAGTTGAATCGAGCGAAGAACAAAGACCAACGGATTTGACGTTGATTCAATTTCCTGGCAGATTGCAAAAATTCCAATTTTTTATGGTCAGTTCGAACTTCAACTTGGTAGCGGGCTCCTTCCAGGTGGTGTCTCCAGGTCTCAAAAGCAGTCTTGATGGCCAATAGTTCCTTTTCCCAAATGGTATAATGGCGTTCGGAGGGACTCAGTTTCCTGGAGTAATAAGCACACGGGAACAGGGGGCCGCCATCTTGGCGTGTTTGAAGTAGCACGGCCCCTACTGCAACATCTGAGGCGTCAGCCTCCACTACAAAGGGACGACAAGGATCTGGATACTTGAGAATGGGTTCCTGAACAAAAGCCTTTTTGAGGGTCTGAAACGCCTGTTCCTCGGCATCGCCCCACTGGAACTTAACGCCTTTCCGTAACAGTCGAGTAAGGGGCGCAGTCAAGGCAGAAAATCTCGGAATAAATATCCTGTAATAGTTCGCAAATCCCAAAAGTCTTTGGACATCTTTTGCTTTACATGGTGGTTGCCAGGTTTGCAAGGCTTCAACCTTGCCAGGGTCCATGGCGATGCCTTGTGGAGAAATCACATGTCCCAGAAACTCAATGGTGGTTTGATAGAATTGACATTTCTCTAACTTGGCGTAAAGGTGATGCTCCCTCAAGCGTTGCAAAACTCGCCGGAGATGGTGAAGATGAGTGGCTCGTGACGGGGAGTAAATCAGGATGTCATCGAGGTAAACCACCACAAATTGATCTAATAAATCCCGGAAGATGTCATTCATGAAATGTTGAAAGACGGCCGGAGCATTGGTGAGTCCAAAGGGCATAACGGTATACTCAAAATGACCATACCTGGTTCCAAACGCGGTCTTCCACTCGTCCCCCTCTCGAATGCGAACCAGGTTGTAAGCACCCCTTAAATCTATCTTGGTGAAGATGGTCGCTGATCGGAGACGGTCCATGAGATCAGGAATCAAAGGCAGAGGGTACCGGTTGCGCACCGTGATGGCATTGAGCTTGCGATAGTCACAGCATAGGCGTAAATCTCCGGTTTTCTTCTTCACGAATAACACAGGAGCTGACAAAGGCGAGGAAGAGGTACGAATGAAACCCCTGGCCAGGTTTTTGTCCACAAAGTCTTTCAATGCGGCCAACTCGGGTTCTGACATGGAGTAAAGGCGTCCCCTTGGAAGCTTGGCATTTGGTAGCAAATCAATGGCACAGTCATATGGTCTATGTGGAGGCAATTGGTCTGCCTCTTTCTCATTGAATATATCTGCAAAGTCCGCTAGGTCGGCCGGCAAGGTGATGTCAGGGTGGGATGGTAGCTGGGCTGCACACACTTGGCGTACGTGGTCTATGCATTGCAAACTGGGAAATGAAACAAAGTTCTGGGACCACACCACACAAGGATCATGGGTTCTCAACCAGGCTAGGCCGAGAACTAAGGGGAAATGAAGTCCCTTGGTAACATAGAATTGGATGGCTTCTTCATGTTGTCCTATGACCAGGCGTATGGGCTGGGTCATAAACTTGATCGGTCCAGACAACAATTCACGCCCATCGATTGTCTCAACCAACATAGGCGGCTTCACGGAGCACAAAGGTATGGCATGCTGACGAGCGAAAGCTTCATTCATGAAATTGGTGGTGGCTCCAGAATCCAACAAGGCGTGGGCCGGAATGCCCTGGGCATGATTTCCCAGAAGTATATTGGTTGCTAGGATCAGATGTCTCGGAGGACCGGGGTCGTCGTCTGCGGAACTGGAACTGGGTTTGGCGCCTGCCCGACCCAATGTTTCCATTAGGCCGGGCTCTGGCCGTTTCCCGGCAAGGTGGCTTGAAACTGCTGAGTGGGAGGCCGAGCTGGAACAGGAGTAGGACCTGCCGTACCACGTCTTTTCTGGGGGCAGGCCATGACGAAGTGACCCATCTCTCCACAGTACAGGCACAAGCCCTCAGCTCTCCGTCTTGCCTTCTCAGCCTCGGTCAAACGAGATCTGGCTGCACCAAGATCCATGGGCTCATCTCTGGTCATGGGTGCAGGGCGCCTCTCAGTGTAAGCCGGTCCTGTTTGGAAAATACGTCTGGGTGCCGGGATGGGTGGAGCGATAGATAGGGTCTGGAATCCTCTGCGTGGTGCAGGAACTGGCTTGGCACTTCCGGTGACTGGAACCATCTGTTTGTCTAGGCGGGCATCCATGGCTTGCGTTCGCGCTTCAATAGCCAAACAATGTTGGTATAATGCATCCAGGGTTGCGGGTATTTCAGTAACTTTCAATCCATTCAAGATCTGGGAAGACAGACCATCTAGAAAGATTTCCATGAGAGCCTCATCATTCCAATTAATTTCTTGAGCTAGGCGGCGAAAATCTGATATATATTCCGCTACGCAGCGCGATCCCTGACGTAGCTCGCGTATCCGCCGGGTGGCATTTTGTCTACGAAGGGGGTCAACAAATTCTCTTTCCATCAGCTGGCAGAATCCTGCATAATTGCTCAGGACAGGATCTTGTCTGTCTATCAGAGGAGACGACCAATCAGCAGCTGGCCCAGAGAATAAACTTAAGATGAACGCTACTTTTGTTTCATCGAGCTGGAAATCTGCTGGGGCTGAGGCAATGAATGTTTTACATTGGTTTAAAAAAGCTGGAAATTTATTACGCTCTCCAGTAAACTTATCAGGCAAGGCTAAGTAACATCTGTTTCTTCTGGGAGGGGGGGCTGGAGCAGGGGCTGCTGCTGCTGCGTCTAGAATTTGCTGTTGCAAATGTCCAATTTGTTGCTGGAGATTTTGAACTAATAGATGCAGAGCCGGGTTAGCAGCCAGGAATTCCTCCATGACGTCACTGAAAGCTCGGATTAATTTTCGTCTTTTCTGTTTTAAATGGGGGGGTTACGGGCAATCTGTTCTGTCTGGTCTCTCTCAGCTCATTAAAAACTACGTAAATGTCTTTAAGAGATTTATTAAACACATTTCAAAAGGATTCATTTCAAAGCCAACTGCTGACATTTTGCTGGCAAAAACATCTAAGACTAATTATTTACAGTTAGATTACAACAAACTCTTTCCAAACATCCCAATTACTCACTCCGTCTTTATCACAGTGGCCGAGACCTCATTATCCTTCGCTAGGTTTTTCAAAACATCAGACTTTCAAAGCATTGCAAAAGTTTCCAAACCTCTCATTGATAAACGTTGCCCGTAACTTCCCCCTTCTAATATAGTGTCCGATACGTCACTTCCCCCCATTACTTCCTTTTTCCAGTTAACTGACACCTTCGCTTATCAAACCTTCTGAACCTCGGATCAATCCATTGCTCGTCTTGCTCTAAATCTGACCCATCATTTGGAGAGTCTGAATCAGAATGCATACAAAACTCCTCATTATCTGATTCGGCTGCCGGGGGGGGAAAATACCCAGAGGGGCCGGCTTGTGCTTCCTCATTCTCTGATATGTCATCATCCAGTCATGAGACACCCACAACATTATGTAACATAGCTAAAATCTTCTAATCAAAATGAAATAACTGGAAGTCAGGCACTCATACTACTCCTCAAAACAGAAGAAGAAAAAATCTGGGAAATACTGTCTTCATTCACTCTGAATCCCCATCCTATGTATTGCAACCTGTAGCAACCATAGGCTACAATTAATATCTAGGGCAGCGGTTCTCAACCTTTTTCAGGCCGTGACCCTGACCTGCGCCGCGCATGCGCGGCGCGACCCTGACCTGCACCACACATGCGTGGCACGACGACCTTCACCATGCATGCGCAGCGCGACGACCGGCATCGCGCATGCGCGGTGCTGCCCCCTGCGCCGGCCGAGGCATAGGCCGCAGCCCGTTCAGGGCGGCGGCAGGCAGGCCCAGGTGCTCAGGTGCTCCTGGGCGGCCGCAGCGGCGACGGTGCAGGGCGACCACGGGCTGGGCCACCAGCTGGCCCAGCCCAAGGGAGATAAGACACCTGCCAGGCCCCACGCGCGCCAAAAAACCTCCCTGCGCCTGACGCTGCCCCACTAGCCTTGCCTTCGCTGCCGCCCATTTGGGGTGGCGGCAGGCTGGCTCAGGCGCTCCTGGGCTGCCGCGGCAGTGATGGCGCAGGGCGACCACGGGCTGGGCCACCAGCTGGCCCAGCCCAAGGGAGGTAAGCCACCAGCCGGGCCCCACGCGCGCCAAAAACCCTCCCTGCGCCCGCCGGCCTCCCACCTCCCACCCCTGGCCCTCTTTTACTTACAGTTTTAGTAGTTCTCAGCAGGGAGGGGTGGAAACTTCCGGAGAGCTCGCCTTCACTGCAGACAACTTGCAGCACCGTTTGCAGACTGGGACTTTTGGCGGGCTCAGCAGGGCGGAGACAGCCTGGACAATTCCTATTGGCTTTTGAAAGCCAATAGAATTAGACTCTATTCAAGAGAGTCTATTCTATTGGCTTTCAAAAGCCAATAGAATAAGAGGGAGTAGCACAGCTAAGGAAAAGGGGGAAAATGGCGTAGCACAGCTAAGGAAAAGGGGAAAAAATGGCGGACTGCATTGTTTGGCGACCCCCCTGAAATGGTCGTTCGACCCCAAATGGGGTCGCGACCCACAGGTGGAGAACCGCTGATCTAGGGGGATGGTGTAGAGTCTACACCACAGGTGTCAAACTTGCCACATCACGTGATGTGTCATAACATACCATGATTTTTTTTTTGCATTGCTGGAGTCAGGGTGGGTGCGGCCTCCACATGATGCAACTAACCCATGGGCTGGCAGTTTGACACCCCTGGTCTATACCATCCCCCTAAATGTTAATTGCAGCCCATAGCCACAAAATACAGTCTCCTCCCATGTAAGGGCCATGGGCAAAAGTCTACAGCAGTGCTGATTAATCACTAATAGATTTAAAAGGTGATTCTAACATAGTGACAGCCTTGCTTTAAAAAAAAGTCTTAGAACACCCCCCCCAAGCCCCTTTCCAGTCAGAAATCTATTTGTTTCAATTACTTGAAGAAAGTCAGCTTTTTCAACACATATTACCTGACATTTTTGGTCAGGTAACCAGAAACCCACAGTCTCCTGATATTTATAACATTCAGTGTGGTCTGACCCTGTGACTTAATCCTCAGAAGAACCCTGTGAGGGAGATACGTTAGGCTGAAAGACAATAACTGGTGTCTATGCTTTTAATACAAAAACTGAAAGAAGGCTCACACAGCATTCAGCTCCTTTATTGGTTGTGATAGCTATCTTAGCTATTGTTTCAAGAAAAACAGAGGGAGTTCACAATACAATTAAATGGAAAGACTGGAAGTGGGAATTGTGGATATAATTTATCTTTCTACCCCATTCACACAACTCCATCATTCAAGAACAAATGCTATTCTGCTAGAACTGCTTAGCCAATTTTCAATTCAAGAGAAGAGACTTTGATTCCAGCCAAATTCAATTAATTTCTTTAATAAGATTTTGCAAGCCATTATTTCAGAGTTTGTCTAAGTCCAGACACAGCTGCTGCTTTCTATTAGTTGTGCCCATTTAGTAATACAATCAGTAAAAAAAAACCCATCAACTTCCACTGACATAATTTAGTCTCTATTAGTCTCTAGGTTCTTGAAGAGTCCCACCAAGTTTCTGTTATTATGCCACTTATTGAGCAATAACAACTATTTGGAGGCTCAAATAAGGCACACAAATTGCTTTGTGTGGATGGAGGGGGAGACAGAAACCAATAATACAGAAGGGGTGTTGTCTTACCTGAACGCCGTTTCTCAGCATGGAGATGGAGAATCCACCAATGGGTTAAGACTGTACTTCTGCCCAATCAGATCAAGTCAGCCAAAGCTGCCACACCTATCCTGGACCACAGAGATCCCAGTTTTGATGCGAGCGTAGCCATTGACTGACAGCACAGCATTGTGGCTCCTTTAGCTAAAACTAATCCTAGGCCTAAGTGACCTACCAGGGTGGGAGTGGATTCTCCATCTCCGTGCTGAGAAATGGCGTTCAGGTAAGACAACACCCCTTCTCCAGCACTTGGAGATGGAGAATCCACCAATGGGACATACCAAAGCCCTGAGGGTGGGAAGCAGACTGGTCCGGTGTGGCACTTTGGTGAATAACCTGTTGGAGAACTCTCCTGCCAAAGGAAGCCTCAGCCGAGGCAAACCTATCAATTTTGTAGTGCCGAATAAAAGGGGATCGTGAGGCCCATGTGGCTGCCCTGCATACTTCCTCAATCGATGCCTGTGTGGACCAAGCCGCAGAAGTAGCTGCACTTCATGTGGAATGAGCCGTGACCCGTCGTGGGACTGGCAATGTTTCAGCCTGGTATGCCCCGGCAATGCATGCCCTGATCCACCTACCGACTGTGGAAGAGGAGACCTTCCGACCTTTGGAGGGGGAATGGAAGGATATGAACAGGGCTTCGGACTTGCGGAATCCCACTGTCCGTGAAATATAGTACCTAAGCACTCTACGGACGTCCAAGCTATGCCATTGTCGTTCCCGAGCGTGTGATGGGTTGGGGCAAAAATCTGGAAATACTATGTCCTGTGACCTATGGAATAGGGAATTTACCTTCAGTACGAAGGTGGGGTCGAGTCGAAGGATCACTCTATCCCGATGGAATACACACAGGTCCTCCCTGACTGAGAGCGCTGCCAATTTGGAGATGCGCCGTGCGGACTTGATTGCCACCAGGGATGCCACCTTGTGGGACAGGTGCCGCACGTCACATGTCGTTAGGGGCTCGAAGGGCCGCCTAGTGAGGGCCCAAAGGACCTGTGGTAATTCCCACGAAGGGTACCTGTGCACAGCCGGGGGTCTGGTATTGAAGGCCCCTTTGAGGAATGATCGCATTAAGGAGTGATGGCTCAGGGTTCCCACTGGGTTGCATGTGAGGACCTTTGCCAGCGCTGCACCCTGTCTGCGCAATGTGTTTGGGGCCAAGTCCCTGTCCAGACCGGCTAAGTCCAGGATATGGGAAACTGTGAGTTCCGAGAGCAGCAACTGCCGGCCAGAGCACCATAATCGGAAATTCTTCCACGTGGCCTCGTAGATGCAATTGGTGGAAGGGCAGCGAGAGGCCTGAATTATCGTGATGACTCCTGGGGAAAAAAGCTCCCTTGCTAAGATCGAGTGCTCAAGTGCCAGACGGCTAACTGGAGCCACTGGGGTTCTGGATGAAGAATGACTCCCTGGTTGAGTGAGATCTGTTCCGGAGGGATCCTCCATGGCTCTTCGAGGGAGAGACTCATCAGGTCAGCAAACCACGGTCTCCTTGGCCAGTGAGGGGCCACTAAAAGTACCTTCGCCCGTTCCCGGAGAAGCTTGTGTATTACCGCCAGGAGGAGAGGTAGAGGGGGAAAGGCGTAAAGCAGGCCCTGGGGCCACGGGCTCCGAGGAGCGTCCATCTGCTCCGCCCCTGTGGATGGAAACCGGGAGAAGAAGCGAGGCAGCTGAGCATTGAGTGGGGACGCAAAGAGGTCCACCTGTGGTAGTCCGAAACTGTGACAAATTTCCTTGAAGATCCTTGGGTGAATGCGCCACTCCGAGTGATCTACAATTGTCCTGCTCAGGTAGTCGGCCTGGGTGTTCGCTTCCCCTGATATGTGCCGGCCTTGATGGAGGCTAGATTGTGTTCTGCCCAGGTTCCTAGGAGAGCCTCGGCCAAGAGGCTTTGGAACCGGGTGCCTCCCTGTCGGTTTATGTGAGCTTTGGCTGCCACATTGTCCGTGAGGACCAGGACATGGTGGCGTGCCACTCGGCTTCGAAAGTGGTGGAGGGCTAGATGGATGGCCCGTAGCTCGAGCCAATTTATGTTGTGTTGGAGGTGCAAACTGGACTACTGGCCCTGTGTCCATTGTGAGCCAAGATGTGCTCCCCAGCCGAATAGGCTGGTATCCGTCATGAGCATTATCCGATCCGGCTCCTTGAAGCCTGACCCTCTGTATGTGGCTGGTGATAACCACCACTTGAGGGATCGCAGTACCTGTAACAGGGGTTGTACTCTTTGGTGGGAAGTGCTGAGGTTCCGCCTCTGGAAGGGGAGCATGAACCATTGCAGCTCCCTGCTGTGGAGCCTGGACCATGGTACTATGGCGATGGCCGAGATCATCTTCCCTAGCAGTTGGGAGAGAGTGGCCAACGCTACAGACCGACTTCTGTGAATCCGGGAGACTGATTCTCATATGCTGTCCCGGAGCTCTGGGGATAGGTATACCCGGCACTCCACGGTGTCTATGATGAAGCCGAGGTGTAGTAATCTTGTTGAAGGAACCAGGTGGCTCTTGGGGAAGTTTACCACGAACCCGTGGTTCTGAAGCAGCTCTACCACCCGGTCTAGGTCCGACAGAGCAGACTGTGGATGTGGACTGGATTAGTATGTCGTCCAAATAGCATTGGACTCTGATCCGTATCATTCTCAGGTGTGCCGCTAGAAATGCCATGATCTTGGTGAACACCCTGGGGGCCGATGACAGGCCGATGGGAGCGCCCTGTACTGAAAGTGGCGTCCCTTGTAGGTGAACCGTAGGAACCGTCGGTGGGCCAGGGAGATCGGGATATGGAGGTACGCCTCTGTGAGGTCGATAAACGTCAGGAGGTCCCCCTTTCTTACGCTTCCCAGGATGGAACAGAGCGTTTGCATCTTGAATTTGCGGTATGCAAGATGATAGTTCAATCCCTTGAGGTCTAGAATGGCTCTCCATCCCCCTGACACCTTTGAGACGACAAAGAGGATGGAGTAGAATACTTGACCTCTCTGGCCCCGCAGTACCAGTTCTATGGCCCGTATGCGGGGTAGATGATGAACTGCTTCATTCATCAATCTCTTCTTTGTTCGGTTCTGGGGGTATGGACAAGAGAGGAACCGGTTTGGGGGGTTGGTGACAAATTTTAAGGCGAGACCGTGACGGATGGTGCTGAGCACCCATGCGTCCGTGGTGGTGGCCTCCCACTGGTGGGCAAACAGGGAGAGCCTGCCCACTATGGGAGGTGTTGGTGGGGTGTCATCTATTGTGCCAGAATGACCTGTTGTTCCCTCGAAAGGGGCGCTTCCCCTGGGGTTGCTGTCTGGGTTTGGGGGCTTGCCTATCAGCCTGTCTCTCTTGCCTGTCCTGTCTGGCCGGGAAGGATTGGAAGGTCTGGGGGTAACTATATCTAGCTCCTGCACGAAAGGACTGCCGTCGTGGATAGAGTCCAGAGCGCTTGTCCTGTTTTTTGAGCAGGTGATTAAGGACCTTACGTTTGTCCTTGTTTTCGGTTACGTACGTAGGGATTCAAGGCATCCCCAAATAACTTGCCTCCCTGATATGGAGCCGCTGCTAGCTTCCATTTGGATTTTGCATCGGCTTGCCAATGCTTCAGCCAGAGCATACATCGGCCAATGATGCTGGATGCCACAGCCCTGGCAGAAAACCTGGCAGCCTGGAGGGTCACATCTGCAGCGTACTCCGTGGCTGCCACCAACTTACTAAGGTCTTGATGTGTCCGGATATCCTCCACTGGGATCCGGGCTTGTAGCTGCCGGAGCCAATAGAGGGAGGCCCTGTTAAAGAAAGAAGCGGAGGTTGCCGCTCTGATCGCCCATGCGGATGCTTGGTGCGTTCTGCGGTAGGTGGACTCGCACTTGCAATCCTCAGCTTTAAGGGCCTCAGAGAAGTCCCCAGAAATGGCTGTGGATGATACTAGGGGCCCTAGGGGCTCATCCACCGTCGGCACTTCCAATGTCTCTTCCAATTTCTTGGCGACACTGTACAGTTTCTTGTCCGTGTTACCCGGAATGGGAAGAGAGGCCGGTGATGCCCATTGTTTCCTGATTGCGTTCAGTAACAGGGAGGGGCAAGGGATTCGGTGTTGCGTCGTGACCAAAGTTAGGGTCCGCCTCTGAATCCTGTGGATCGGGGGGGTGTTGTCGTCGGAGGTTCAGGTCCCAGGTGAGCGGTGGATGTGGCCTTGCATAGCAGGGTGAAGGAGGGGTTGAATAGACCACCGAAAGAAGGGGCCTCTGGTGGCTCCTCCTCCTCCTTGGACATTAGTATTTCCTGTTCTGTGGCCGGCTGATCGAGGTAAGAGTCTTCATATGCTAGAGACTCAGAAGGAGACGAAGGGCTATCATAGGGCTCCGTCTCTGGCTGTTGGATGTGCCTGTGGGCGGTGGCCACTGGTCTGGAGGTCTGAGCCCTGGCATCCAGGGCTCGATCCACTGCCTGAGCGATGAGTAGTGCTAGGCGGTGTTCCATCGGGAAGGTAGTTTGCTCGCTTGGGCGGAGCCCGGTTGCAGTAGGAGTGAACGTGGCCTCAGGGGTCCCTTGAGGAGCCCGTGTAGCCGGGGCTTGGGCCACGGAATGGAGCTCACCTGTGCCATACTGCATGGGGGAGAGTGAGGGTTCCCCTGTTTACCAAATCCCCCGAGGAGAGGTTGATGGCCCCAGGTGAGGATCTAAGGCTAGGCCTTCGGGCCGGTGTGATGCAAGCCTGGCTCTTTTCTATGCTTTGGCAAACTCCTTTTCCAAGGCCTGGTGTCTCCTCTTGTCCTGCTTGTCTGTTCTTTTGGGAGTATTGGTGGCAGATCTAACTTTAGATTTGGCTGCCATCTTGTCGCTGCCTTCCAGACCAGGTTGACCTGATGAGGATGGCAGGGCTCCTGTTGGGGCCAGGGTGGCCTCCTCCATTCTCCGATAATGCTGGAACACAACAGGGGGCTCCAGGTATCTAGAGAGTATCGCACACTGGGTAAGGACAGGCGTACTACAGGGGACGTCTGGAACCCAGGTATAGCCTCTGTGTGGATAAGGACAGGTGCACTACTGGGGATGCCTGGAATCCAACTGTGGCTGTGCACGGATAAGGACAGACACATTGCTGGGTGTGCCTGGAATCCGGCCTGATATACTGTGGATAAGGACAGGCACACTACAGGAGGCGCCTGGAATCCACGTATAGATAAGGACAGACACACTACTGGGGGTGCCTGGAATCCGAGTGGAGCCAATTGTGTCGATGATGACAAGCAGACAATAGGAGACACCAGACCTAACAAAAGGAGGGCAAGGCTGGGTGTTCAGTGGACCCACCAGGCAGAACTAGCCTGGCTAATAGTAGGTTTAGAGAGGCCTGCTGTAGTAGGCCTCGGGTGAAAGACCCGGCTGGAGCAAGCAAGATGGTGGCTGGCAGTCACGGAGGCCTCACAGAGCGTAGGCCCAATGGAGGTCGTCTGGCCGCGGCCGACAGTTAAGGGCCCGGTCAGGCAGTTATTTCCCCTGCAAGGGTCCCCCGGGGGTAATGGTAATGACCAGGAAAGGATCTCCCCTCCCCTGCGCTCCCCTGGGAGACTGAGGGCGCCGCAAGATCAAAATGGTGCCGCATGTGTGGAGCCTCCGCGGCTTCAATTTTCGGCCTCTGGAGAGCAATTTGTTGATGCCGAGGGAGCTGCTTGCTTCGCCGTGCGATCAGCCGCTAGCCAGCTGATTGGCGCTGGCTCTGAGATTGCGAAATACCCCCTCCCGGCAAGTGTAGCTGGCAGCGATCGCACGCGAAAAAGCGAGCCTCGAGGGGATGCCTCGGCTGGAGCAGCCGGCAGCAACGGCGACAAGCAATCGCGCGCCCCCCACTTGCTCCAATCGCCGGACGGCCCGCAGAGCTCTAAACGGGTCCCCGTGAGTCTGGAATGGCAAGCTGAATCCGAGGGGAATGCTTCCTCATTCAGCTCTGCCAAGGGAAATCCCCAGCTGGTTGGGCTAATGGCTGTTAGTTCCAACCGCTCCGAGGAGCAAGGATATTTGGGTGGATGGGGGGGGGAATGGGAGGAAGGAGCCCCTTCCTGTAAGAAACTAGCTGGCTAGCCTCCCTATGATGATGGAATTGGGAGCAAGGCTCCTTTAAAAAGGAAAGCAGATTTTACTAACCACTACTCTATACTGCTGGATAAAGAGAATCCACCAATGGAGACTGTACCTGTCTAGGAGCCACACTGCATGCCCATCCTGGGCAAGATCAAGTTAAAACTGGGATCTCTATGGTCCAGGACGGGCGTGGCAGCTTTGGCTGACTTGATCTGATTGGGCAGGAGTACAGTCTTAACCCATTGGTGGATTCTCCATTTCCAAGTGCTGGAGAACTGTTGTTCCTGATTTTGTTGCAAATTAAAGGTTGTTTAACAAGCTTCCAATGAACACTGACTGGGATTCAGCCAAATTCCACAATTTGAACGAAAATACTGCAGCGGTTTCATTGATTCTTGCTATCGAGAGAAGGGAAGAACAAAGGTGTAGCGAATAAGATGTCAAACTACGACCAGGGAGAGGCAAGTTCCAATCAATCATAGAGGCTCATCTGTATCAATCACTCTCTCTAACTCACAAGACTGTTGTAGTGGAGGGGGTCAAATAAAGAGAGGGTGAACTATGTATATTGTCTTGAGCTTCTGAGTAAAAAGCAGGATGTAAATCTAACAAATGAATAGGCCCATATATTAAAGGCCCATATGTTAGCTACAATATCAGCACTCATTTATTAGGGCCCAAAATATAAATGCAAAGATAACTGAGGCGACTTTTGTACACTCCCTGACTTTAGTGAGCCCCACAAACTTTAGCATGGGTAAAAAAAAATATTGTATATCAGATGGCTTTAGATTAAACGTAATCATGGCTGGTCTGATAAAATCCAGGACTTTGGAGAAGGGAGAACAGGATGGGTTTTCTTTCTTTCTGTCACCATCCCAATCCTGATTAACAAATGCATACAACATCTCTCTCTCTCCCTCTCTCTCTCCCTCCCTCCCTCTCTCTCTCTCTCTCTCTCTCTCTGTCTCGCTCACACACACACACACACACACACACCACACACATTTCAGTATTTCAGTGCATTTACATGAAGTCTGTTCCCCTGTAATGCTGTCCTAGTCCTCTCTCTTCTCTTCAGAAGCTCTCCATGGTCCTGACTTTTGGATTTCTGAACTGTAACTTTTCTCAATTGGCCAAGTTCTTCACCATGCTTCACAACATAATCCTAGAATAATAAGTATCCATTGATGACAGTTTCCACAACAAAAAATGTACCCTTCAAGAAAAATGTCTGGCTTGTCAAACACATGTTCACAATATACTTACTGAACACATATTGCAAGTGGAGTGATAACTCTTACTACTAATGTTCCACTGACGGTTTAATTCCCTGCTCAAAGAAACCTGCTGCAACTGCCCCAGTGAGTGCATTACAGATGTTGCTGTGATCCCAGACAATGCAATAATAATGGAAAAGACAACTGTAAGCACCAATAAGCTCAGATTATTCCAGTTTACACTCCATCTTATTAATCCAGAGAATCAGTTTCAGTAATATTCAGAACAGATAAAGTAGTGTGGTGAAGATGTAAAACAGAAAATAAAATAACTGAGAATAAATTTGTTCTGCATTTGTTTAATTCAGGGTCAAAAAAACCCAACATCTAAAGGATAAAACAAAATTAAAAGATGGGAAGAATCTCTATATACATCTTGAAACAACTAAATCAATCACCCCAAATTGCTGGGAGTTGGTCAGCATATAACTATTATATACACAACAATGTGAAATCACACCTGCCAGTTCTTTACTTGGTGTTAGTTTTCACATGCATCAAGTTCTTCCCAAGAACCTAGGATGTTGTAATAGTTTGGGATAAGCACATTTTTCAATGTGCAGATTTTCTAAGTGCTGTCCAAGATTTTTGGGTATGGCACCCAGTGGGACTACCATGGCCAGTTTGGATTCCTATGACAAGTAGATACCCAAATGAAGTAGGGATTTTAGGAAGATTTGTGTGCTATTCAGTTAATCAGTGTTGCAAAAAAGGTTATATTGTGTCTAGATAAAAATGCTGCAGAATTTGGCTTTCCCTTTTTTGTAAAGTACTAGGGTGGAAAAAGAAGAATACAATTTTAAACCAAGAGCCTGACAAGTTTACTTTTTAATAGTCGATTGGAGACTCTCTAAATGCAGTAACTATGGGAGTCCTTTGCTAATAGACACCATCCTCTGATTTATAATTCTGTCTCAAACAAATGTTGCAGAACTTTTACATTTATACATACATAAAAGAACTTAGCAGCAAAATGCCTGCACTTGTCCTTTGGTGACTTGTCACATTTCTTACTTAAATCACATCTACACAATATACACAGTTTTCATAGACTTTGTCCACTGCATAATAAAAGGAAATAATGAACCTTCTTTTATTATTAACTAGTTTGTTTGAAAAGGGCAGGATGATGATACATGTAAGTATTATCCCATTCTATCCCAAATGGAGTTAATAAGAGTTTATACACATGTATGTGAATATAAATGTGGATGAGTGTATATACATTTATTTGTGGGCATGCATACAAGCAGGCATGCTTGCATTTCACTGAAAACATGCAGAAAGTCATTCAGATATTCTGTGGTTTGATGGATGATAGATGATAAATGGATGAATAGACAGACAGGCAAACTTAAAACACCTCAAAATCACCTGAGGTAGTCTGTGCTAGTGCTGACATCTCTTATTAATGATAATTTCTTTTGACTTAAGTTCTTTTGTCCTTTTCATTTAAATGCCCTGCCTTTTGGTAGATTCTGTTCCATTTCCTTATATGCTCAAAGACTATCCGGGTTAAGCACATTCCACGCTTCCAACCATCCCTTATAACACTTTCTTTCCATCCCTTTATCCCCTTAGTTTCTTTCTCCTGGACATGCCATTGAGCTTCTAAAATACTGTGCCAGGAACTAAACACAACCACAGGAAAGAATCAATAGCTACTCCTGATCTTTACACTATATTTCTGTTAAAACAACATAAGATTGCCTTGGTTTTTTTTTGCATCTGCATCACAAAGTCCTTTGTTGAACTTTGCATCTGCCCCAGCTTGCTGGTTTATGCTTTCTACTTGTAAGTAGAGGGTGTTAGAGATTGTGTAAATATGCCTGAGAGAGTACTTGTTTGTGGATCTATGTGTACAGGAAAATTGCACATATATCCATGATAGATTATGTTTGTGAAGACACATGCTTCTATTCAGACTCATCAAAATCTGCCTGATACTAACGTACCCTTATGCCCTTCTCCCAAATTGTGTGCATTTCATCTAACAAAACCCAATGTGTCTACTCATCCCAGTTCAACATTTAAAAATATCCTCTCTTCCCTGACCTGTTAAACACTAAGAGGGTCCTTCAATGTATTTTGATTGATCTTGTAAGTATAAAGTCAGAGTTTACACAGCAAGACTTTTGTCCACTCTCTAGTGTGGAATGGTCCACGCTAAAGAGAAGACAAGAAGTCCACCCTCTTCTTTGGTTCTTCCATTTCTTTTCTTATCTTCTACACTCTTGGTATATTTTTATGTTGAATCATCTAGTTAAAGACTACTTTTAAGAACTTAATCAACAATTTTTTTTTTACTTCACAGTTCTCTAATTGAAATGTACAGATGTTTTGCAGGGTACGTGATTAACAATTTAACATGAAAACTCATTCATTAGGAATGCACCACATTACATGTTATTGAAATTCATGTTTTTTCAGAATCTTCTGAAATACAGTACTAATTTTCATAGCTATTCTGCATACCAAATATATGAATTCTTGATATAGTGTGTTTCTACTATCAATAGATTTCCTTTAAAAAAACTGCTGCAACTGATATGGACTTGAAATCAAATTCAAAATAAACATGATTGTCTTCTGCACTATGGAGAATAATCATGATTGCTCGCAAAACAATTGTGAGTTATGTAAGTCTTAGATAATTCAGTTCCCATAGATCACCTCATGCATTAATTGTGTAGCAACTTCCACTAAAAAGATAACTTTAATTTATGGATTATTAAATTTCCTGTTTTATCATAAATGAAATGTAACATTTCTGTACTGAAAATACTGACTTTCAGGTGGTTCACTGACAGGTCAATGTTTACTTTTCTGGACTTCCACTGAAAGCAACATGGAGAGCTAGATGTTCCTCTCATAACAGGAGAGCATTTATAATGGTGATCAGGAGATGGCTATAAGATCCTGGTCGCTGTAGTTTCCCTAGAGAAAGGGGAGATCTTGAGATAGCTCACATGACTCTGTACAGATCATATGAAACAATGTTTTCTGGGCAGCTTATGAGTTGAGTGACTGGAGTTAAGGGAGGAACAAACACAAAAAAAGGAGCCTTTGTAAGCCCCATTTTTAATCACTCTAGATTTCTTTTTTTTTAATTGAATGATGAAGCAAGTTATACTGTATTCACTAGGTAAGTTATTTTCACCTTGGAGAAATAATTTTTAAATATAATTCTAAAGTTTTGTGGAAAAATATTACTTTTTGGATTAAACAGCAAAAGTGTGCTTAAGAGTATTGATTCTGAAAAGTTTATAATAGATTAAATGTCCAGAAGGACTTTGAATTATAATTTTGAATTAATTAGAAGAATCCTTTCTGTGAATTTTAAATTAACTAGAAGAATCGTTTCCATGGGAAATGATGATTGTGTGGGTTCTTTTATGAGGAAATATGATAATGGGACCTTGAAGGTTTGACATAATATAGTTGTCTTATTACTAAAGAATAAATAAAAAAACCTATGATGGGTATTTTTGAACATTATTCTTCAAAATTATTTGAAAAAGATGTTATGTTAATGAAGTTATGGAAGAAGAATAAACTACACTTGATAATTCTGAAATTAATTTGAATATAAATTTAAATATAACAAGCAATGAGAAGAATATAGGGAAAGATATACTAAATATATAAATGAAACCAGTTGATGTTTCATTGTTCAAAGGAGATGTACAATTACTAAACCAGAAAAACAATTTGGATAACTTACTTTTTCTGGATGTATAAAATAGGTTTGTTAAAGTCTTCAAGGATTTTTTGAGAAGTGTCAAAACAAAGGTCAGTCTTACCTACTGGATGTACAAAAGAGGCCTGTTAAAATTTTGAAAGTTTCTTGGGACAAAAAACAAACACCCAAAGTGTTCCGCACAATTGTTCCTCATGAGGAGACCATGAGGCAGCAATCCCTGGTGGGTTTTGAGTAGGGTTCATACTTTCTTTTCTGATCACTTTAAGAAATTTATTATTAATTATTTTTCATCAATTAGAAACAATACTGAAAACACTGGGTGAATTTACCTTCAATCTTTAATGAAAGTAAAATTTGACTACAAGCTTAAATCCGAGTCCGAGGGGAAGAGAAGAACTGGGCTGCTGTATAGCCACTCCCCCAAACCAGCCACCCCAAACGCTGAGCAGCTGAACTCTGGGAGTCCGAGGGGAAGAGAAGAACTGGGCTGCTGTATAGCCACTCCCCCAAACCAGCCACCCCAAACGCTGAGCAGCTGAACTTTGGGAGTCCGAGGGGAAGAGAAGAACTGGGCTGCTGTATAGCCACTCCCCCAAACCAGCCACCCCAAACACTGAGCAGCTGAACTCTGGGAGTCCAAGGGGAAGAGAACAGTTGAGCCGCTGAGCAGCCATTGCTCTAATCAGTCGACTCTGTTTGTCACTATGTTTTTCAAGTTTTTTTTATATACTGTTTGTCTAAATTTTAAATATTTATATTTATTTAATACAATTTTAATTGACTTGCTAGATGTTATGAAAGTTTGGGGGGGGGATTGACTGTTTGTGGAATGAATCGGGTTGAATGGATGAATGGATGGTTAGCTCGTTTTTAAATTGTTAGTTTATAGGGTGGTTTTTGGGAGGGGTAAATTAAATGATATGGATGGAGTTGTGGTTGAGTGGAATGAATGGGATGGACTGGCTAGCCTGCCTGGCACGGCAGAGGCGGAGGGGGAGGGGGGCGCTGGCTCTGGGGTGATAGAGGGCCAGAAGTATACCGGTCTTGCTGGGGAGAGGCAGATATGCTGGGAGCCATAGGGTAGGCCATTCCCGGGGAACAAGAGCTCGCTGTTTAAAAGCGATCCCTTGCTCCGACCCTGTGAGTTCAGCCCGAAATACTGGTGATGGGGGAAATCCGGACCCTGGGCTCAGGCTGCTGCTGCTCAATGCCAGGTCGGTTGTAAATAAAGCTCCCCTCATCCATGATCTTCTCCTGGATGAGGAGGCCGACCTCGCATGTGTGACCGAGACCTGGCTGGGCCCGGAGGGAGGAGTTCCTCTCTCTGAGATGTGTCCAGCCGGGTTTCAGGTATGGCATCAGCCACGACCCCAGGGAAGGGGGGGAGGAGTGGCTATTATAGCCAAGAAGACCTTTAGTCTACGCAGGCTTGCTGTTTCTGAGATTGCGGGTTGTGAGTTGCTTCTTGTGAAGTTGGACCTAGGGGTTCAGGTGGGCTTGTTGCTTACGTACCTGCCTCCCAGCTGCGTGTCAACAGCCCTGCCTGCGCTACTTGAGGAGGTTGCTGGGCTGGCGGTTGAGTTCCCCAGGCTTATTGTCTTGGGGGACTTAAATCTTCCGTCGCTTGGCGAATCCTCTGGGTTGGCGCAGGAGTTCATGGCCACCATGGCAACCATGAACCTGACTCAGGTAGTTCAGGGTCCGACTCACGAGAGGGGACACACTCCCGACATGGTATTCCTCTCAGAACAGTTGAGCAATGATCTGAATTTAAGGGGCTTAGATATTTTGCCTATGTCATGGTCAGATCATTTTCTGCTGCGGCTTGTTTTTAAGGCTCCACTCCTCCCCTGCAGGGAGGCGGAACCGATTAGGTGGTTCCGCCCCAGACGTCTGATGGATCCAGAGAGTTTTCAGAGGACGCTTGGGGAAATACCGGATTCTCTCATTCACAGTTCGGCAGAGTCCCTGGTTACAGCCTGGAATATGGCTGCGAAGGGGGCTCTTGACCGGATTGCGCCGCTGCGACCTCTCTGTGGTAGCAGACCCAGGAGATCTCCTTGGTTTACTGAGGAACTCAGGGGGATGAAGCGCCAGAAGAGACGCCTAGAGAAGCGATGGAGGAAAAGCAAATCCGTATCTGACCGAACACTTGTAAGATCTTATATCAAGACTTATCAGGTGGCGCTCAAGGCGGCAAGATGCGCGTATCATTCCGCCTTGATTGCATCTGCGGAATCCCGCCCCGCCGCCCTGTTCAGGGTAACTCGCTCCCTCCTTAATCAGGGGGGGGGGTTGATGCACCCTTGCAGGGTAGTGCTGAGGACTTTAATAAGTTTTTCGCGGATAAAATCGCCCAGATTCGGATGGACCTTGACTCCAATTGGAATGCAGTATCGGCTGATAATGATTCAGTCGAGATGACAGGGACTCGTCTTGATCCTGTTGTGTGGGAGGAGTTTGACCCGGTGGCACCTGATGAAGTCGACAAGGCCATTGGAGCTGTGAGCTCCGCCACCTGTTTATTGGACCCGTGCCCCTCCTGGCTGGTTTCGGCCAGCAGGGAGGTGACGCGGGGCTGGGTTCAGGAGATTGTCAACGCTTCTTTGAGGGAGGGGTCCTTTCCGGCTCCCTGCAAGGAGGCAATTGTGCGCCCCCTCCTCAAGAAGCCTTCCCTGGACCCAGCTGTTTTAAACAACTACCGTCCTGTCTCCAATCTTCCCTTTATAGGGAAGGTTGTTGAGAAGGTGGTGTCACTCCAGCTCCAACGGTCCTTGGATGAGGCCGATTATCTGGGCCCTCAACAGTCAGGATTCAGGCTCGGCTACTCCACGGAAACTGCTTTGGTCGCGCTGACGGATGATCTCTGGCGGGCCCGGGATAGGGGATTATCCACTATCCTGGTGCTACTTGACCTCTCAGCGGCTTTCGATACCATTGACCATGGTATCCTTCTGCACCGACTGGAGGGGTTGGGGGTTGGAGGCACTGTTTTGCGGTGGTTCACCTCCTACCTCACTGGTCGGTCGCAGTCGGTGTTGGCAGGGGGTCAGAGGTCAACCCCTAGGTTCCTCCCTTGTGGGGTCCCTCAGGGATCGGTCCTCTCCCCTCTGCTGTTTAATATCTACATGAAACCACTGGGCGAGATCATCCGACAACACGGGGTGAGATATCATCAGTATGCTGATGATACCCAGCTTTACATCTCCACCCCGTGTCATTTCAGTGAAGCAGCGGAAGTGATGTGCCGATGTCTGGAGGCTGTTAGGGTTTGGATGGGTGCCAACAGGCTCAAACTCAACCCCGACAAGACGGAGTGGCTATGGGTTCTGCCTCCCAAGGATATTTCAATCTATCCGTCCATTAGCCTGGGGGGGGAGCTTTTGACCCCCTCGGAGAAGGTCCGCAACTTGGGCGTCCTCCTCGATCCACAGCTAAATTTGGAACATCATCTTTCGGCTGTGGTGAGGAGGACATTTGCCCAGGTTCGCCTGGTGCACCAGTTGCGGCCCTATTTGGACCGGGAGTCTCTGCTCACAGTCACTCATGCCCTTATCACCTCGAGGTTCGACTACTGCAATGCTCTCTACATGGGGCTACCTTTGAAAAATGTTCGGAGACTTCAGGTAATGCAGAATGCAGCCGCGCGAGCAGTGTTGGGCTTGCCTAGAAATGCCCAC
Organism: Bothrops alternatus; assembly: GCA_034064705.1. Classification (NCBI taxonomy): domain Eukaryota; kingdom Metazoa; phylum Chordata; class Lepidosauria; order Squamata; family Viperidae; genus Bothrops; species Bothrops alternatus. Next base: position 2,351,960 of record JARGCV010000145.1, on the reverse strand, counting down.
ATTTCGGCATCACTCCGCGAGCTGCATTGGCTGCCAATTGGTCTCCGAACCCAATTCAAAGTGTTGGTTATGACCTATAAAGCCCTACATGGCATTGGACCAGGTTATTTACGGGACCGTCTGCTGCCCCATGAATCTCAGCGGCCGGTTAGGGCCCACAGAGTGGGCCTTCTCCAGGTCCTGTCAGCCAGACAGTGTCGCCTGGCGGGGCCTAGGGGAAGGGCCTTCTCTGTTGCGGCCCCGGCCCTCTGGAACCAACTTCCCCCGGAGATCCGTGTCACCCCCACCCTCTTCGCCTTTCGTAGATTGCTTAAAACATACTTTTGCCAGCAGGCCTGGGGCAGCTAACACCCTGCCCCTAGCCAGTGTATGTTTCTGTGTATGTTTGTGGAGTGATTGGTTTCTTTTAGCTTAAGGGTTTTTTATAGATATGTGTTTATTGTAATTTCTATCATGCTGTGAGCCGCCCTGAGTTCTTTGGAATAGGGCGGCATAGAAATTAAATAAATAATAATAATACTAATAATAATAAATATTTTTAAATTTTTTTTAAATAAACAGTAAAAAGTTGATTAGGACTTTGATTTTAGAAAGCTATAAGTGAACTGAGGATTCAGATAAATTTTAAATAAGATATGGAATTAATTACAAGCAATCCTCCCTGTGGAATAATGCTTTTGTTTTGCTTTTTTTAAAAAAAACAACAACAACATAAAATTTAAAAAATTGTACACTAGAGGAACTAAAGATTTCATTTAAAGGAAAAGAACATATACATTTGATTAACAGTTAACAGTAGCACAAACTATTGTAACATTGGACATTTTTCAAAAATACTTTCAAAAACTACTGTAATGCTCTCTACATGGGGCAACCTTTGAAGAATGTCCGGAGACTGCAAGTAGTCCAGAATGCGGCTGCGCGAGCCGTCTTGGGTCTTCCAAGACATGCTCATATCACTCGAGCCCTCCGTGAGCTGCACTGGCTACCAATTGGTCTCCGAACACAATTCAAAGTGTTGGTTATGACCTATAAAGCCATTTATGGCAATGGGCCAGGATACTTGCGGGACCGTCTTCTGCCCCATGAATCCCAGCGACCGGTTAGGGTGCATAGGGTTGACCTCCTACAGGTCCTGTCTGTTAGACAGTGTCATCTGGTGGGGCCTAGGGTTAGGGCCTTCTCTGTTGCTGCCCCAGCCCTCTGGAACCAACTTCCCTCAGAGGTTCGTACTGCTCCCTCCCTCCTAGCTTTTCGAAAACTCTTAAAAACACATTTATGCAGGCAGGTTTGGGGCGTGTGAGTTGCACTCTGCCCCGGGGCCTCTGATTGTGACTGTGTGTTGTATGAGTGGAAATAGTTTTATAGCTTTTACATTGTTAATTAGTATTTTAATTGATTTATACTATATTTTTGTACTTGTATTTTTGCTGTGAGCCGCCCTGAGTCTTGGGAGAAGGGCGGCATATAAGTTAAATAAATAAATAATAAATAAATAAAAACTGGTATCAGAAAACTAATATTAAAAATGTCAACAGAAATATTTGCCTCTATGGATAACTGTAACTAAAGTTTTTATTATACTTAATTTATTTAAAACATTTAGTGAATTAGTGATTTATGCATGGCTCTCAATTAACAATTAATATAAAATTTTAAACATTTAAAATTAGAAATAACATTTGTTGTTACATATTTTATGTTCTGTAACATTTGTTCTTATATATTTTATTTGATTCGACAGAATGAGCTGAAAGTGGACTTACAAATCACAGAATACAAGAATGACATGACAAAAAATGCTATACTGGACATAGAAAAGAAACTGTTTGATGATTTAATAATTAAAAGGAACACACAAACAATGAACCAAGAGAGCAACCTAGATAATTTTTCTATATTGGATTTACAAAAGGGACTTGTTAAACTTTGAAGAATCTCATGAAAAAGGACAAACAAGAAATGAGATCAAGTTCTAGGAAATAAAAAGGAACATAATAGAAGGAAGATAAAGTTGGTTTATTTGATCAAAATAAAAATGCTGTTGCTCCTAGTAATACTTGATTAACTTTTGCTGGCACTGAAATTACAATGCTTCATAGATAAAAGACGGGATATGGGAAGAAAAGATCAGAAGAAAAGAATTTATTCCAAGCTGGACACTTTGAAATAGGTCTGATATACATGCTTGGGGGGAGGGCACTCCTGCCCTGTTATCTGGGAACAGATTGATCTTATTGGGTATGAGGAAGTGAACAAGGCCATTACAACTGTGAGCTCAGCCCCCTGCTTCTTAGATCCATGCCCCACCTGGCTAGTTGCCCAGGTGTGTTGTGCAGTTGGATCCTAGTTATGGTATCCTTCTGGATCAGTTCAATGGTTTGGGAGTGGGCAGCACATTCAGCTGGTTTGCTTCTTTTCTATAGGGCCCATACCAATTAATGTAGATTGGAAGTGAGAAGTCCTCAACCCTTTCTATGTGAAGTTCTGCAGGGTTTGGTATTCTCTTCACCCCTAGTTAATAGCTACACAAAAATATGTTATACAGAATATGCCAGTTATATATCTCAGCCAATGTTACAGATACGATCATAGTGAAAAGTCTAAATTAGTAAAAAAAAAATACTATGGTTGTGGAAATGACTGTCAGGCAAGCACTTCAAGCTGGTCCTTTTTAACACCACAATCATTGCAGTAGATAATGAACAATGTATTTAATTATTTATGTATTTAAATAATTTACATGGCTGTCCATCTTAAGCAATTCTGGGGGATGCACAACAATAATACAACCAATAAATAAAGCAATAATGAAACAATAAAAATAGTAAAACAATGATCATACACAATTTTTGTGATGGGCATTGATTGGCCACAAACCTATAAACCATTTGGAGGAAGGAACAATTTCTTTTTCACCATCAAGATATCAACAGCACTGTTTCTAAGCTTCCTGTTCTCACCCATTTTCCTCTCCTACTAATGGAATATGAAGAAATACCACTAGGGTTTCTTTGCATTCCCTAAACAATGTAAAAGGAGTAACAGGGAATCTGAATAAGCAAAATATACAAATAGGATCTGAAATAAAATAAGATGAGTGTGATTTGCAGCAAAGTTTATTTTAAAATGCATAGCAATTGATTATGTGAAACAATGACAAAAAAAAATCCAAAACCCATAATAATATATTGCTTTAATTACTTGGACAGAGGGAAAAGAATGGAGAAGCAGTCTTAAAAAGAAGTAACAATAAAAAGAATGTAAACTATTATTTCTCTTATCAAAAAGTTAACAAAGAAAGAAGAGCAACAGCAATTCATCTTTAGAAAATTCTTTTGCATCATCACAATTTATTTTGAAAGAGGAAGAATAAAGGTGGAGGAAGAAAAGCTACCTCAGTGATTCCAAGTTCACTAAAAAGTAACAGAGTACATTGCGGGAGGTAATCTGGAGAGATGATATGGACCAGAGCAGATGAGTGGCATACTGACTGCCTCCCGTAGGAGCAAAGCTCTATGAAGCTCAAAAGATCCTGAAAGTAAATGTCTTTGCTGCCTGTCAGAATGATTAGCAGTAAAAAGCAACGCTGGAATTTTTAAGCAGCAACAGTTTAGCCAATCCAATAGATCAGGCAGCCATTCCTGTCATTCCTCCTGTCTTTTCTGAAACCAACCTTCCCCAAGCAAATATCTTTCGCTTTGTGTAATTACCAGTTTCCATACAAATTCTCCAAGGAGGTTACAGTTCCCCTACAGCACCATTTATAGAAAGTAGAAATCCTACCCTGAACAAAGTATATAAAGCAACAGCAGCAGCTTTTGCCAGATCAGACCTAAAAGTCCATCTAGTTCAACATCCTGGGACCACTTGAAGGCAACAGGTTTTCTGTATCATTTGTCCAAGCAACTGGAATCATTATAGCATGTAGGTAATAATTGCTCTATGAACTTGCTTTATTTTTTCTTTAAAACTAATAATATCCATCATGGCATTAGATGGCAATGATGAAACCCACATATTACAGGTTTAATAAATGCATGAATATGAGACCAGATTTTAACAAAAAAGAAAAGGAAAACAAATAAATAAATTTTATAATGTTCTATTCTACAAACAATTAAAGCTCTGGGAATTTTTTGTTCTAATCACAAAACTAAGTACCTAAGAGCAAATATAAATAAGTAAATAAAGCAAGATAATTATCCATGTCTCCATTATTTCTTTCCACTATTCTTTATATGAGCACTTCAAGGATCATAAGCTGGCCATATACAGGTAGTCTTCAACTTAATTGGAACTAGAATTTCTGTGGGTAAGCAAGGCAGTTAAGTGACTGGTGCCTGATTTTACCACTTTTTTGCCACAATTGTTAAACAAATCACTGCAATTGTTAAATAAACCATGCAACTGTTAAGCAATTTCAGCTTCAACTTCCCCTATTGAGTTTGCTTGTCAGAAACCAACTGGGAAGGTCACTGGGATGACATAACTGTCATAAATACATGTCAGTTGCCAAGTGCCCGAATTTTGATCATGTGACCATGGGGATGCTCCAATGGTCATATGTGCAACGACCGGTTATAAGTCACTTTTTTCAGGGCTGATGTAACTTAGAACAGTTATTAAACAAATGGTTGAAACTTGGGGAGTACCTATAGTCTGTCCCTACAAAGTAAGATATGTTGCATATCTTACTTACCTTGTCTCTCACTAAAGTCAATGGTGACTGTATTCAGTAGTTACCCCATTTGACTATCTGATTCTTGACTTATGGTTATGCTGATTTAAGATATGGGGGTGATTTTAGCCCATCCAAATGACTCACTCCTTCCCTGCTCTAGCAGGGATTTGCTCTTTCACATTACTGATAATGTCCTTCTCTGGCAAGCTTTCTAGTCATGACTGTCATAAATCCTCTTGAGCAGAAATCAGTTTTGTGTTTAATATTTTCACTGCTACTAAATCAAACAACCAACTAGCATGATCTCAAATGTATCTATTCTATGATAACATTCTCATATTGAGGATTCCCAGCATCTTCCAACTGTAGTTTTTTGTCACTCTCACCAGCTACAGATAATCCAGAAGTTTGAAAGGGGTATTCAAATGAGAATATACTACCTTCTTATCTTAGCGGAATCAAAACATGAAGGTGACAAATCAGCAGCTGTTTGTTCAACAGCCAAGCCATTTTGTTTTACCTTAGGAAGAGGATTTCCACAATATTTTGCCTGAAGCAATACTTGCAATCAGTTTGAGGGCTGTTAAGTAAAACATAAGAATGGGAAATGCTGAAAAATTGCAATATTGTATGTGGTTTTCTCTAGCAGTAACAAAAAAAAAATTCTCAATTCCACAGGGAAGTGGACAGGGAAGTAGTGCTATCACCTATGGCAAGGGGATGGTCCAAGGCCTCCCATTTGTTATCCTTATTGCAGCTACTCAGTGACAATGAATTCTAGCAATAGACAGAAGAAAGAAGCCTTCAATTTTCTGCTACACTAGCTGCTAGACCAGTGGTTCTCAACCTGTGGGTGGTGACCCCTTTGGGGGTCAAACAACCCTTTCACAGGGGTCGCCTAAGACCATCGTAAACACATATTTCTGATGGTCTTAGGAACCAAGACATCGCTCCACTATCCCAGGGCTTTTCAACCAGGATACCGATCGAACATTCCAATGCCCAGACGCTGGGAAACCGATCCGGTCACTGCAACAGAAGCCGCAAACTGTGGGAGATCCCTGCCACCAGCAGCAGAGCCGGCTACAATGGAGCGCTAGCCAGCTGCTTCAACCAGGTGCCAGTGGCCTACTCGGGATGCCCTGCCCATCGGTGACATTGCCGCGCCGCGTTCCGTGATGCCAGGGAATCCCCGCTCCGCCGGATCTGGCCACAATGGAGTGCCAGCCAGCTGTTCTAACCAGCCGACGGCGGACCATCCTAGGGTGCATCAGAGTCCTGCACGCCACCCGGTAGGCTGCCGTCAGCTGTTCTTCCTGCGTGGCATTTCTGGTGGCTGTCTGCATGCTTCGGCGGCAGGCTGCATGGGCCCCTTCCCTCATAGGAATGTCGAGCCCATGGGGCTGGACAGCCACAATGGTGCCACACATTCAGTAGCCACCTCTCAAGCATCACCCCCCGCCCGGCACTCATTGGCAATTATGCGCTGCCTGTCGGGAGCAGCACGTTCTCATCGGGCCGTGGCGGCACCTCGAAGCGATCGCCGGCTCCTCGGCTCAGGCCACCCGCCCGTCAGAATCTACGTCCCGTGATTGGTTGGCTCCCTCTCCCACAGAAAGGGCATGGCTCTTATGTAGGCTTGCCCCCTCACAGGGCTTCTGATTGGCCCTGCGCCCGGGTGCCCCACCCCGAGAAGTGCGGCCAGGAAGTCCCATTCCCGGGGAACCGTGCGATTTTGGCGCTATCATAGGCCCCACTGGCTGGGAAGGCGCACCGGAGTCCCGGCTCCTGGGAAGGTGATCAGGTCGCTCCTCTCCCATAGCCCGCTCTGCCCGGCTCAAGCCTGCCTGGAGCAGCATTGGTACTTCCAAAGGTGGCCGCTTCAAGGTCAAATGGGCAGCCCTTGGCCACTCCCCTCCCCTCCGCATCTCCAAATCGATCCCCAATCGGAGAAAGAGGGAGGGAGGAAGAGAGGGAGAGAAAGAGAGAGAGAGAGAAAGATAGGGAGAAAGAGAAAGAGGAAGGGAAAGAGGGAGAGAAAGGGAGGGAGAAAGAGAGGGAGAGAGAGGGAGGGAGAGAGAAAGAGAGGGAGAGAGAGGGAGGGAGCGAGAAAGAGAGGGAGAGAGAAATAGAGAGGGAGAGAGGGAAAGGGAGAGAGAGGGAGAGAGAGATTAAATTAGTAACATGGTTCTTAAGCAAAATTACAGTTATGAAGTAGCAATGAAAATAATTTTATGGTTGGGGGTCACCACAAGATGAGGAACTGTATTAAAGGGTCGCGGCATTAGGAAGGTTGAGAACCACTGTGCTAGACTAACATGACATTATCAAAAGCAGGGTAAAATAGATCAATTTGCCTGTTCGCCATTTTGCTCTTCTGGTGAGTTGTTCTGACAGATTTTTGGGGGCAAACAAAAGCAATGAAACACTACTAGCTTCTCCCCAAAGAAAGTCAATGCAAAGGTGGTTTGTGATCATTTCTTTCCTCTTTCACCAAAGTCCAATGGAAGATGAATTAACATAACATTGTAAATCTCTGATCAAAAAGTTTTCATTATTCTGTAATGAGAGAATTGCTGTTCCCATTACTGGTTAGCTATTTTGAGCATGCCAACAAAAGGAAAAGAAAAGACAAGGCTTGCCTGTAGAGATATGGATTGCCATGTATGCCACTACAAGCAGTCCATAAAAGAGTAACCATTTTCCAAAATGTTGAGAATGGTACATCTCTTTATTCTAAAGTCATAATTAATGGACAGTTGTCTTGAAAAGAGACTGGAACAATTGCTGTGCTTCACTAAGATAATTCATTCTTGAAGTTCCTTGGGGCAAAATGCATAAGACAGTAATTAAAAGGTTTTTTTTTAATTTTTTGCTCTATTTTTATTTTTATGCAGATTTGCCTCCATGCCTTCCTGTTTTAAACCATAGGATTTAATTATTTCTTCCAATAAACTGTTTATTTATTTAAATAAACAGTTAAAGGCACAAAGTCCAGTTCAAATAAAAATCACAACAAAATGTAAACCACTGAATTGATGTGCCTCATATGCCTGGATTAAATGTGATTGGCTGGAGGAAATAACAATTTCAGGGCAGAAAAAAATGCTGTCCAGTTTAATCTTCAAATCAATCCATATAGGGGATTGTTATCTCAACTAAATTTCTAGGAAGTCTACATCAAAAGAAATCCCAGTTTTAAGCTTAGACCACATTTCTAAGTTTGACAACACTGCACTGCATAACACTGCAAACAAGATGCTCAGATTTTAAAGAAACTCACAAAGTTGACGTCATTATCAACAATAAAGCAAAAGAAGCAATGCTTACTTCCCCATTTATAACCTATACTGTTGGTGTAAATTTATATAGCTGGTCAGTCATTCTGGCAAGATCTACAGGTAGTCCTCAACTTATGGCCATAATTGGGAGTGGAATTTTCATTGTTAAGCAAGACTGTTGTTAAATAGGTTGTACCCAACTTTACAACCTTTGCTATGGTCATAAAATAAATCACCATAGTTGTTAAGTGAAGCACAAAATCCAACTTCCTCCACTGACTTTGCTTATCAGAAGCCAGCTGAGAAGGTTGCAGATGGTGGTGACTTAACTCCAGGATATGCAATCATCATAAATCCATGCCAGTTGTCATGTGATCACAGGGACCCTGCAGCAGTTATAAGTGTGAGTCATAACTCACTTTTTTCAGTGCCATTATAACTTCAAACCGTTTCTAATGGTTATAATTCAAGGACTACCTGTAGTAAAAAAATATGTTATTACTGCCAGGGAAACAAGAAATATATAACTCAGTCTAAAACTAGGGCTCCCATAGCCTATATATTTATTTTTAAAAAATGCTTTGTTCTGATGAAATCCATTCTAAACTCTGAGGTTTTTACATTTTGGCATTTAGCCCTGCTGCCTTTGCTGAAGCAAAACCCCAGCAATTTGAACTAACATAGGTAGGCGAACAAAGAGAAGGAGAGACAACATTGGCAACAATGAAAAGAACAGAATAAAATTTGTAAATAAATCAGTTAGTGAAAAAACATAATCATTCACATCATACTGCCTGAAAAATGGGGAAGGTAGAGAGAAGGAGAAAAGAACAGTAGAGAATTATATTCTAGGAAACAAGCGCCAGTTATAAAAAAAGAAAAAAAGAAAACTTGTGCTAAAAAACAGAGAGAAATTAGTTCAGCTCCCACTTACTAAAATATATATAAAGAAACATAACTATCTTCAGTTTTTGCACTGACCTCCAATCTCCAATCAGAGTATATATTATGGAACATTCCTTGAAGAGTGCATTGGAAAGAATATGCACACATTTATCTTCATACATGAATTTTTATGTGGACTTAACTAAACTATGTACAAATGAATGTGGCAGCACAATGAATGAACTTACATTTGAAAGAAATATAACACAGATTCATCCACACAAGTTGCACCCAGACAGAATTACAAAATTGAGTATATGGGGCAATAAAGTATTTATTGAGTTAGTTTTGACACTCTAAAAATTTATCCCAGTCTAAGCTATGCTCTTGTGTCTGGATTTAAAAAGGCAATTTAAGATCATTCTTTTTTCTTTTATCTGTTTTATTTCCACTTGCCGGGGAAACCTTCCATATAATAGCTACACTCCTTCCCTATAGTAGCTAAAGAAATATTAGCACAAACTAAACAGCACTTAGCAGTGAGCCTGTTTTCTAGTACATCTTTCTGCAAAATGTATTCTCCTTGTAATGGGACATTAATGTGTGCTTGTTTTTATTACTGCAATTACAGGCTATAAATCACAATGTGTCCCTCACTAACAGAATCTGGGTTCCCTGGGTAGCAGTTGAATGCTTAGCTCCCACAGTGTCAGTGCTGGATGTTTTGTTAACTATGGTGGTAGCTACATAACTGAATCGTTATTATCCAGACTCCCCACTTCCCACATTGTCCTCTGAAAAGGAAAAAAAACCAAGCCATAGCCATAAGCATGTCTCAGGAGACCATCATGTGTCACAGAAGCCTGTGGCACCTTCTGCCTGCTGCCAGAGGGAATCAGCATCACCTCCGGAGCACACCTTCCATTTTAATGTAGACAGAAGAGAGGGAATAAATTTGCCTTACCAGGAAAATGCACTGCTCTTCGCCACTGCTATGAATAGGAGTGATTCAAAAGAAAAAGTGGAAAAGAAAGAAACACCAGCGTGCCCACCTCTGGAAGCAGCTAAAAACACAAGTAATCTCAAGAGACTGAGAAAAACATGATATCTCAGAGGTCCTACTAGAATGAATGTATTAGACTGGCAGTTTTTGCTAGGTGTCAACACTTGAAAGTAACACAAAAGGACAGAAAACCTATTAAGAGAAGGGGAGGAATGCAGCTCTCCACTGTGCAGCGCTTATAGAATGATTATCAGAGACAATGCAAGGCTGATAGCTTTGATATTAGAGTCATAAAAACGTGTACTAGATGGCTAATGCCACTATGTCATAGGCTGTACAAAAGATTTATTCAAACTAAGGTTACCCCTTAATTTTTCTTCCTTTTCTCTGGTGTCATAGAGAGAATGCTTCATGGCAACAGTGACTTCTACTGCTGCTATTGCCTATAATTTTAGTATGCTTACAAGTAATTCAATATATTATCTTACTCAGTCTCTCCTTTCTCTAGGAAGAGATATAGAACAAACCCAAAAATCATCATATTCAGAATCAACTCGCCTGCCCTACTCTGCAGTTTATACTGCTTATGTCATGGTTCCGATAGATGAAACCGGTAAAAGAACTTCAAGGCAATATTTCTTCGTTAAATAACATTTTATTCGGAAACAAAGTATCAGCATTTACATAGTTGAACCCAAAACTGAGATTCCCCCCCCCAGATACAAAGTAACAAGTTGCAATTCCCATCCCAGAAATGCTGTCATAAATCACGTTCCCCAATTAACGCAAGCCACGGGCTTTTCTCACCGGCCCCTCAGCCCACCAAAACCTTATCAGACCATGTCCTTGAGTTCCCACACTTCTACATTGTTATGGCTAGCTAAACCCTCAAGCATTTACCCCATTCCCCCTTCTACATCTGAACTCTAAAACAGCGGTTCTCAACCTTTTTCAGGCTGAGACCCCACCTGCGCCGCCCATGCGCGGCGCGACGGCCCGAACCGTGCATACGCGGCGTGACGGGCCTAACCACGCATGCACGGTGCGTGCGCGACGGCCCGAACTGCGCATGCATGGTGCGACTGGCCTGTGCATGCACGGCGTGACGCCCTGAATCTCGCATGCGTGCCACACATGCGACAGACCAAACCGCGCACGCGTGGCACGACAGCCCGAATCGCGCATGCGCGGCATGACAGGCCTAACCGCGCATGCGCGGCACGAAGGGCTGATTTGCACATGCGCGGCACGCGACGGACGAACCGCGCATGCGCGGCATGACGGGCCTAACCGTGCATGCGCAGCACGCGCACGATGGCCCAAACCGCGCATGCGCAACGGGCCAAATCGCGCATGCACAGCACGACGGGGCGAATCATGCATGCGCGGCGTGCCGAATCACGCATGCGCGGCATGCTGAATCGTGCATATGTGGCGTGCCGAATCGCGCATGCACAGCGCGTCTAACTGTGCTTGCATGGCGCGCGCGCACGATGGGCCGAACCGTGCATGCACGGCGCAACTGGCCAAATCGCGCATGCACGGCGCATGTGCATGATGGCCCAAACCGCATATGCGCAGCGCGACGGCCTAAATTGCGCATGCGCAGCGCACGCGCAACGGCCGAGGGGAAATGGGGAAAAAATGGGGGGGGAAAATGGCGGACTGTGGTGTTTGGCGACCCCCGTGAAATGGTCGTTCGACCCCAAATGGGGTCGCGACCCACAGGTTGAGAACCGCTGCTCTAGAAGAATAGAAAAGGCACGTTAGAAGCAGAAGTAAAAATGGCTGCTGATTCTCAGTTGTCAGAGTGACGACATCCATTGTCACAGCGTTGACATCTTAATTCAATCCAGTTTATAAAATACAGAATTAACTGGCTCAATTATATTATAAATCCACTGCATCTACTGCTCTAACTTTGATTCAGGAAACCATACCATATTCTATTTCCCTACTATGGAATTTAATAGTATTTCTGTTGAACTGTGTTGCATTGATATAACCGGATGTGAAGCATGCTTCTCTTCACCTAGATAAGAGTCTCTGACTCCAGTAAGGGCTAGCCACGCAATATGCTGTACAAAGTTCACAAGCAGAAATTATATAAGAAACTGTCCCTTCAAACATCTTACAAGCAAAGGTGTAGTGCTTTTGTGGGAGAAGTAGGCTTGTACATATTTTTCTTCTTTTCTAATATGTATTTTGAGTTTGACCCAGAAAATTTGGGAGTTTTTTTCTTACACAATCTAAGAGATACTTGGGATTGTTTTCCCTCATTGAGTATATTACTGAATCTATATACCATATGGACATATTACAAAGCAAATTTGCTATTTGCTTGAAGATATTCTTTCCCAGAGAGATAAGCAAAAATACTAACGCATTGAGCTTCATCACAATTACAAAGTTGACTACAACCAAACAGGTATTTATCCTGTAATTGCATGGCAAATTCCAACACAGATTCTGATCTGTGACCCCCTGGACTACATAGCTGCAGAGTGTAATAAGGCTTGTTGATTGCTTATGTGCTGACTTCACTCCCTTAGAAAAACAAATTACATGGATAGGAAATGATAAGGTACCACAGGCTCCTTTACAGAACAAAAGAAGTCTTTCTGCCCATGAAAAAAAGATAAAATAATGAGAAATCAAGTAGGCGGTATATATCAACACTTACTACCTGCCCTTTCCATATAAAGAAGAGAGCTTGTGAACAAGATTCAGCAGCCATCAATTTTGAACAGCTACCAAATAAAGGATATATTCACATCTGCTTGAATTTCTGTGATTGCACTGTATCAGAATGTTACTGATAAGAACCCAATGGAAACATTACAACATGCATGTCAAGCTCGCGACATCATGTGATGTGTCATGACGTATTGTGACTTTTTTCCCATTGCCGGCAATGGGGTGGGTGGTTTTGGTGTGACGCAACTGGCCCGTGGGCCGGCAGTTTGACACCCCTGCATAACAACATGATATCAATAGGTCTCTAGGTCAATAAAGTCAATGAAAGGACCAATAATCACATTTTAGAACATGTAAGATCAACCAAGAAGCAGCACTACGACCACATTCCATATAAATATTTTTTTTCACTTCTTACCTTTATCTTTATCTTTATCTTTATTTCGACTTATATGCCGCCCTTCTCCCAGACTCAGGGCAGCTCACAACAGAAATATAAGTACAGAAATATATAGGTCACTTAAAATAATGGTACAATATAAAAACTGTAAAACTATAAAAACTATACTCACTCATACAACATACACTCCCAATCAAAGGCCCAGGGGCAGAGTGCAGCTCACACGCCCCAAGCCTGTCTGCAAAGATGTGTTTTTAAAAGTTTACGGAAAGCTAGGAGGGAAGGAGCAGTACGAACCTCTGAGGGAAGTTGATTTCAGAGGGCTGGGGCAGCAACAGAGAAGGCCCTAACCCTAGGTCCCGTCAGACGGCACTGTCTAACAGACGGGACCCGTAGGAGGCCAACCCTATGTGCCCTAACCGGTCGCTGGGATTCATGAGGCAGAAGACGGTCCCGCAAGTATCCTGGCCCATTGCCATATAGGGCTTTATAGGTCATAACCAACACTTTGAATTGTGTTCGGAGACCAATTGGCAGCCAGTGCAGCTCACGGAGGGCTGGAGTGACATGAGCATGTCTTGGGAGACCCAAGACATGTATTACATGTGTTAAGGTGACCTTTGCCACACAGGAAGATATTACTTCACTTACAAACAGAAATGTTATATGCAGTAGCTATCACAATTCTTAACTCACTGGGCATAGCAAATTAAAGAGATAAGCTTAATTCCTAGGTGTCTTAGTAGAAGCCTGAATCATAAATTAAGCCTTTCCTCCTCATCTACCTTGATTTTAAAAAAATCCTCCTTCTTCTTAATGTCTAAACATTACCTGCTATTAATTGAACAGCCCAAAAGAGCTTTTAAAAAGCAATTTGTAACTACAAAACAGATCGAAATATCACTTGTTAACCTTACAAGGTCATACAAAAAAACTTCCTCTGAACATATACCGGTATGCACTCTTTTCTTTTTTCCTCTGTCACTGTCACTTCAGTGGCTGTTCTGAGAACAGGTTAATTCTTCATGTCACCTTCTTGCATTGCCATCAGAGAACTGCAGACAGGCCTTGTCACCCTTGTCAAGTATACTCAGCTCATTGTCATGCTCCCTGCCAATGGTTCTTTAGCTGAAAGATTTTGGGATTGCAGAAACCAAACCTCCTGAGGAAGAACAACACCAAGCAATGACATAAGCAGGCTCTGGTCATTACAAGGAGCCAGTGAATACCAAAGAAATTGGGAGATGCAGCAGAGATGGAAAGAGAGAACCACCCTTTTCTCTCCTTTAGGAAAATGCTGGATGTCGGACGGCCATGCTTGTTACTATTACTGCAGTGCTGCAATTGATCTATACCCACTAAAAATATAAATTTATAAGATATAACTACCTAGTCCAGAGGCATAGGGAAAAAGAAATGTCAATGATTCCTTGCTGAGATTTATTTATGGTTAAAAACCAAAACCATTACATACTAAAAACTAAACACAAGTAACAATTAAAAGACTGAAATATTAATAAAGTCTATCACAATACCTATTCAGACAGCAACATAAATTTATTTATTTTATTTATTTATTTTATTCGGATTTGTATGCCGCTCCTCTCCGAAGAGGACCACAAAACCTATTCAGACAACAACATAAATCCCAGTCCTTCTTACAAAAGTTGCTATTTAACAGACTTTAGTGGCCTTCCTGGTCATTTTAGAAGAAAGGCTAGTAGAAAGCACAATGTTCCTCATCAAACTGATTAAGTAGTAGGGGCATTATCAGAACAAAGTGTCAAGACTTAATACCAGAGGCAATGCAGAAAATTCATTTGGCTAAGAGCAAATGTACTAGACATGGGAACTGAACTGCTGCTTTTCAACCAGCCTCCTCCTCCTCAGAATTAGGGATTTCCAAACCAATGTTTTGTTCCTGACAAAGGTTCATTGACTCTCATGCTTAGAAAAACTCATAAAACTGCACCTATCTTTAAAATATGTCATTGTACTCTATGACAAGCCACACTGAGAAAATTACATTTTTCATTTCTTTCTCCTCCCCCCTCCCTATTTTTGGCTTCCTACAAGTCCCATCTACAACACCATCACCCCAAAACCCTCTCTTTTAATCTCCTGTTTGCTCTTTTATATATCAGCACCAGAAACAGTGCTTTATTCTTTTCATAATGGTTTGTGTCTTTATTTTTTGTAGGGGAGGGGAAATAAAAGTGTTGGACAATAGGAGTATATAATGCCAATCATATTTGATTACAGTATGTGTTTAAAATTTGAAGGGCAAATAAAGCCAAGTTCAAGTGAAGACAGTGTTTCTGCATAATAACACCCTGAATTGGTTTCATTTGATCTCTTACGAAATTCTGATTGAATATAAACTCATATAATATCCCACTCAATACACTAATACTGACTGGAATCATTTAAAGAGCTAAAGATATTTAACATTATTACAAAGCAATAAAGGAAAATATAATTAGTATTTTTTTAGAAAAAAATATTTATAAATATCCTATGCAAATTTTTACTCAGAAGCCTTAAGGGCCCCAGGCTAGAAACCAGGAGACCTTAAGTTCTAGTCCCACCTTAGGCATGAAAACCAGTTAAGTGACTTTGGGCCAGTCTCTTTCTCCCTCAGCCCAACCAAACTCACAGGGTTGTTCTGGGGAAAATAGAAAGAAGGAGTATTAGGTATGTTTGCTGCCTTGAGTTTTTAATAAAGGTGGATTTTTTTAAAAAAGCGTACTGCCTAGTAAATGATTGCATTATTGCTATGTTTAGAGTAGCAGTAAGAAATATTTTTGTGGCCAAGGGCTATATTTTTAAAATTATTTCTGGTTGAATGCCAAAATACTATAGCTATGATCCAATCTATTTCCATGAAACTGAGGGACAAAGTTTTAATAGAATAACAGAACTGGAAGGAACCTTGGAGGTCTTCTAGTCCAACCCCTTTCTCAAGCAGAAGACCCTATGTCATTTCAGACAAATGACTGTCCAGTTTCTTTTTAAAAGCCTTCAGTAATGGAGCACCCACAACTTCTGAGGGCAAGCGGCTCCACTGATTAATTGTTCTCTCTTTTATGAAGTTTCTCCCTAATTCTAGATTGCTTCTAATAAGGCTGATTAGTCTGTAGTTTCCTGTTTCCTGGATCTGGGTGGTTGTTGTTTTTAAGCAGCTTTCTTACAAGTCAAGTGTGAAATTGCTCAACTTCTAGCTAAAATATATAATCTTTCTCTAAGATCAGGCACTGTACCGGAGGATTGGAGGGAGGCAAATATAACCCCGATCTTCAAGAAAGGATCCAGAGGTGATCCAGGAAACTACAGACCAGTCAGTCTAACCTCAGTTCCAGGCAAACTGATGGAAACCATTATTAAAGATAAAATTACAGGGCACATAGAAAAACAGGCATTGCTGAAAGAAAATCAACATGGTTTCTGCAAAGGCAAATCATGTCTTACTAACTTGTTAGAATTCTTTGAGGGTGTAAATAAATACATAGATAAAGGGGCCCCAGTTGATATTGTATATCTTGACTTTCAAAAGGCTTTTGACAAAGTCCCTCACCAAAGGCTCCTAAAAAAGCTCTCCAGCCACGGAATTAGAGGACAGGTCTTGTCCTGGATTGGTAACTGGCTAAATTGTAGGAAGCAAAGGGTGGCAATAAATGGACAATTCTCCGGATGGAAAGAAGTGAGAAGTGGTGTACCCCACTTTACTTTTTAATTTATTCATCAATGATCTGGATGTAGAAGTTAATAGTGAGGTAGCCAAGTTTGCTGATGACACTAAATTGTTTCGGGTAGTGAAAAGTGAAACTGGTTGTCGGGAGCTCCAGAAGGATCTCTCGAAATTGTGTGAGTGGGCAACAAAGTGGCAAATGCATTTTAACCTAAACAAGTGCAAAGTTATGCATATCGGGGCAAAGAACCCCAATTATACTTACCAACTGATGGGGACCAAACTTTCTGAGACAACCCAAGAAAGGGATCTTGGGGTTTTGGTGGATAGCTCGATGAAGATGTCAACCCAATGCGCAGCAGCAGTAAAAAAAGCAAATTCCATGCTTGGCATGATTAGGAAGGGAATCGAAAATAAGTCAGCAAGTGTTGTATTGCCTCTGTACAACTCGATGGTGAGACCACACTTGGAGTACTGTGTACAGTTCTGGTCACCGCACCTCAAGAAGGATATAATGGAACTGGAAAAGGTGCAAAAAAGGGCAACAAGAATGATCAAGGAAATGGAGCGCCTCCCTTATGAAACCAGATTGCAACGCCTTGGTCTCTTCAGCCTTGAAAGACGGCGTTTAAGGGGTGACTTGATCGAAGTGTATAAAATCATGCATGGGATAGAAAAGGTGGATAGAGAAAAATTCTTTTCTCTATCACACAATACTAGGACAAGGGGGCACTCCCTAAAGCTCAGAAAGTGAGGACAAATAAAGGGAAATATTTCTTCACCCAGAGGGTTGTTGATTTATGGAATTCACTTCCAGAAGAGGTCGTGACAGCTGTCAGCCTTGATAGCTTCAAGGCAGGGCCAGACAGATTCATGGATGCCAAATGTATCGGTGGTTATTAAAACGGATGTCCATGTGCCGCCTCTATGTTGGTTGAGGCAGGCAGGATTCCCTTGAGTACCATTTGTTGGGGATCAAGGGAAAGGGAGGGTTTTGCCTTCTCTTTCTGCTCAAGATCCCCATGTATAATTGGTGGGCCACTGTGTGACACAGAATGCTGGACTCGTTGGGCTTTGGCCTGATTCAGCATGGCTCTTCTTATGTTCTTATGTTCTAAGTCATCATCTCCAAATATATTGAAATTAAAGTGAAATGTAGTTGTTCCTCACAAAGTCAAGTTTGAGAGTCACTGATTTCCGATCAGCCAATTATATTCTACCAGTGCACATGTAGAAGAGAAAGGAAAGCATCAATTCAGAACCCTGAATCTCTACAATTTTTCAATTTGTTTAATGTTTATATATATTTCACCATTGTATTAACCTTTACCCATACCATCTAAGATATCATCTTGGAGAAGCATCATATCAAAACCAAACACTATGTTAGAGCTTTCCCAAGACACCTAAATAGAGATGCTTCAGTCCAAAGGAGAGTGGCTATGATAGCTGAAAGAGAGTATTCATAGCTGCAGATACCTATCAAGATTATGCTGGGTTAGCATATCTGGCCAGTAAAATATCCAAATGACCACTGAACGGAAACAAACAATAAGTGTTTTCTTAATCTCTTTGCTGGTTTCAGACATTATAGGGAGGCCAAGAAAATAATGAGAGCACTGTTAGGCATAAATAACTAATTGACAGAAGAGTTTGCTATTTCATAATAGGCAAATGACTCTTGGCTGCAAAAAGAAGAGAAAGCAGAGGTCCAAAATATTCAAAGGGGCTTGACTAATTAATAAATGAGGACTTGAGGTTCCTGTTGCAGTTTTCAAGATTCTATATTACTAATTCTTGTATTAAAACTCCTTATTGAAGTTTATACTTTTTTGCTTTCTGGATTATGTCCTCAAGTATGGGGGCTTGACAGCTGCTATCTAATAGTATTACAGCTCTAGATGAACTGTTCTTGAAGAAACTCACCAAACCCATTCTTTAACCACATAAATTGTGAAAACACACTTTATTACACATTTTAATATAATATGTAAATGGTTATGAACTATTATTGTTTTTCATATATTTATTGCTCTGTGTTTTAACTTTTTTCCTAATACTAATAGTAATAGGCACCTTGCATGCAATCCTAAAGGATCTGAAGCACAATTTGAAGAACACCAGTATTGAAAAAAAAACCATCAGTCAATTGCAAAAGGCAGCTTTATTTGGAAACATTTACATACTGTAATGATACCTTTAAACACCATCGAACAACTTCTATCCCAGATCCTTGGACAGATTTCATAGATTAATAAAAATGTCAAATCCAGTCTAAACATCTGTCTAACTGTGTTACCAACCATAATGTAATAATAATTTATTAAATTTATACATTACCTGACTTTCAGCTACTCTGGGTTGTGTAATGTTTTGGGTATATTTTTTATAAAAATAATAAGGCTTTAAATAAAGAAGAAATAAAATCCAATCATCTTTAAATTTTCAGCATGAATTAATTAAGCTGGAAAAATTTCCTAGTTTAAACTGAGTTACCAATTTAAATTCTGGCAACATTCCAGTTGCATACTATTAAATGTTTAATTGCTGTCGCAGAGCATACAACCAGCCATAACAAGATAGAAGCAGCAGATATGGTAGAAAGTGATGTCCCTGGCCAAGTGTTTAGTTTAGGGTCTTGTCACCCTTCTGTGACCAATCATCAAAAGGATTAATGTCTGCAACTCCCATATCCATGAAGCTGATTATCTCAATATGGCATTAAATGACAAAATATTGTTGTGACTGTATAGGGACCAATCAGTGTTCACCAGCTGGCTTGGGAGTAATTAAAGCTGAAATATAATTTTCATTCTAAAAAAGCTTCATATAATATTCTTGTGATTCAGAGGTAACATGATTTTACTCACTTTCCTAATCTGATCTTTCCAATCTTTTAATTACTTATTACTTTAATTACCAAAAATCCTGAGTGATGACTGCAGTTATTGCTCAATAGATTGGCCATTTTCTACCATCACTTCCAAAGAGTAACTATGTGAAGAAAAACACTATGGAAAGAAGTCAAATTAATCTTGTAAAAGGATTGTTGGTGGGTTGACTAAACCAATCTTTAGTTTATCAGATTTATATAGATTCTGCCTGAAGAAAAAAAATATAATACAGGTAGTCCTTGACTTACCACCACAACTGAGCCCAAAATTTCTGTTGCTAAGCAAGATAGTTGTTAAGTGAACTTTGTCCCATTTTACTATCTTTCTTAACACAGTTGTTAAGTAAATCATTGCAGTTTTTAATAACGTGATTGTTAAGTGAATCTGGCTTCCTCATTGACTTTATGAGCCAGTTGCCAAGTGTCCAAATTTTGATCATGTGATCATGGGGATTCTACAACAGTCGTGTGAAAAATGATAAGTCACTTTTGTCAGTGTCATTGTAATTTTCAATGGTCACTAAATAAACGGTTATAAGTCAAGGACTATCTGTATATGGCACTGGTTTCTTAATCAGGTGTATCTTGGGCTGACATCTCACTACCATAGGCCCTTAATACTGACAAGTAAATATGCTGTCAGTGTTTCAGTGGCACCTGCAGGGGGTTAGAAATCCTGCCACTTTTGTGCATGCATCAACATCACTGCATACCTGCTGCAAATATCTTTACATAGTTTGATATTCAACTTGTAATACTGTGACAAGGAAATACACCTAGTATACATCTGACTCTTCCTTTGCAGAGATGGACTCAACTAGATGAAAACAAGATATATATTTCTGAATAGATTCTTTGCGGCACATTAGGCTCTGCTTCCCATCTTTTGTTGGTGCGCACATTGCATACTCTCAAAATTCCAAACATGAGTAAATTCTTAGCCTCAAGAGGCTGTTCACTCCTGATCTAAGAGGCAGACATTTAAGAACAGTGATCAGATGCACAGAAAAAGGCTCTGAATAAGAAGTTCAAAAATTCTGCCAAAGATACCCAGATTATATATTTAAATGTCAGGTCAGAGAAAGAACAGAATGACAGAAGGAATACATGGGTTAAGAGAACATGACTTGAACCCCTCTAGGTGGAAAAAAGTGGAATATCATTCAAATAAAACTTAATTTTCCTGAACATGAGCCTCTGACATATTATATCTCCTTTGTTTCTAATCTATTTCTCCAACCATCTGACTTAACAACTCTGTTTAAAAATATCTAAGATTTTTCAGACATAAGTTCTTTGAATTTAACATATGCAAAGGAATTGCCTATATGGACTATAGTGAGAAGCAATCATAATATGAAGTTACGCTTTATTAAGAAATTGAATTTCTGCCATGATTAGAAACATTATTGTTTTTTTCTCCATGATTTCTGGTATTATATTTGTGTTTGCACGAATATTTTCTAAGTAATCAACAGAGTGAAAATTGAATGCCATATTGGCGATTGAATCTGGAAATTCTTTTCCCATTTTTTAAATCTCTCCATCTGCTGCTGTTCACCAATTGCTTGCCCAATCCAGACATTTTTAAGGAGCAGAAGCCATTTTTAGTAACAATCTGGATAGATTATCTAGCATGCTTTTCAGAATGTGAAACCTTGCTGTTAGAATTATATATGTAGAGTTTAACAATTTCAGCATGTTAGGTTAGGAATACTGTTTTTGGAAGAGCTCCAGTAACAGAATCTTTTAAATCTGAATGTGCTTCCTTTTCCATCACTTTATTTTCTTGTGAATTAGGAAAGGGCCTGTCTGAGACATTTACTCAAACTAATTTCTTGACCCATGTTCAAGCCCCTTTCATCTGACCATTGCTTTGGTCTTCCTCCTATCCTTCAAGGACATTTCCTATTCCCTCTATATAAAAACAGGAAGAGCCATAATCTAGTTTCCATATTTTTTTTCAAAGAAAGAGCTACGGTATAACAAACATTGGATTAGATAAAAGAAGGGCATGAGTCTCTTCCTTTTCTTCAGCAGGACCAATGAGCCAGAGTATCAGATTTTGAAAATAGTGTAGTAAAATGAATTAAACATCTTCCCTAACCACCTAATACAGTTCAGGTAAGAGGACAGAGACCAAGTTCCATGTAATCTACTTGAACTTCAGTAAGACATTGGATAGACCACAACCTACTATTTGGTTAAGATAAAACAATGTGTACTAGATAGCACCATGGTGGCGAACCTATGGCACGCGTGCCCACGTGCACCATTGCCCCAGTCTTAGGCCTCTGCCGCCATGTGCAAAAAAAAAAGGTTCAATCAATCAATTTCAACTTCTCGTGGAGAAAAAAAGATCTCGCAAAGTTGGAATTGCTTGATTGAACTGTATTTTCAGTCCCACACAGTGGCGAAGGAAGTGACACATCGGAGTTGGAAAAAAGGTGCCGTGTGGGGGTGGGGGCAGCAGTGGCAGCAGGGCACTCCATGGGAGGGGTGGGGCGGGGCCTGTTGCTTCCCTCCTCCTGCCAGACACCTGCCAAAGCCGCACAGGGTAAGATTGCTGCCCCCGCCCAGATGCCCTCATCTCCCCCAAGCGTTTTTTTTACTAACCTGCCTTTCAGCTGCATTCCATTTCTCCTTTCGCTTCTCAGCCTTCACCACGTGTTTGTGGGAGAAAAAAAAAGTTCCATGAGAGATTAGAAAATCTCATGGAACTTTTTTTTTTTTACCGATAGTCCCACAAACACATGGCGAAGGCTGAGAAGAAAACGGAGAAACGGAATGCAGACGAAAGGCAGGTTAGTAAAAAAAAAAAACTGCTTGGGGGATGCGAGGGCATCTGGGTGGGGGCAGGGTGGTAACCTTACCCTGCATGGTGGCAGGAGGGTTAATGGCGGGCGTGGGGGCCCAGAAGGATCTATACAAAGCAGGCGGAGGGGAGGCCGGGCAGATTGCAGGTGCTGGTGGCAGCATGGAGGCCAATCACATGCGCGAGCGGGACAGCCACGCAGGGCAGAGGCACTGCCCGGAGCCGGAGGGGAAGCCAGATGGATTACAGGCGCCAGCACAGAGCCTGATTGTAGGCACAACGATGCAGGGCAGAGGCGTTGCCCAAGGCCAGACGGGAGGCCAGGCAGATTGCAGGCGCTGGCGCCAGCAGCAGTACGGAGGCTGATTGCACGTGCAAGCGGGACAGCCATGCAGGGCAGAGGCGCTGCCTGGAGCCGGAGGGGAGGCCGGGTGGATTACAGGCGCTGGTGCGGAGCCTGATCGCTATCACGACAAGACAGCCATGCAGGGCAGAGGCACTGCCCAGGACCAGAGGGGAGGCTGGGCAGATTGCGGGCACCGGCAGTGGTGATATGGAGGCCAATCACACGCACAAGCGGGACAGCCGCACAGGGCAGAGGTGCTGCCTGGGGCTGGAGCGGAGCCGAGCAGGACTAATTGCGGGTGCTGGTGTGAAGCCTGATCGCAGGCACAACAAAATAGCCAGGCAGGACACAGGTGCTGCCCAGAGCCGGAGGGGAGGCCAGGCAGATTGTGGGCTCCAGTACTGTCAATACGGAGGCTGATTGCACATGCGAGCGGGACACCAGTGCAGCGCAGAGGCACTGCCTGGGGCCAGAGGGGGAACCGGGGAAATTGTGGGTGCCCACAGCAGCATGCAGGCCGATAACATGTGCAAGCGTAACAGTCGCACAGGGCAGAGGCGCTGCCCAGGGCTGGAAGGGAGGCCGGGCAGATTGCAGGTGCCAGCAGCGGTACAGAGGCCGATTGCACGCATGAGCGGGACAGACGTGTAGGGTAGAGGTGCTGCCTGGGGCCGGAGGGGAGGCCGGGGAGATTGTGGGTTCTGCCGGCGGCACAGAAGCCGATCACACGAGTGAGCGGGACAAGTGCGCAGGGCAGAGGCACTGCCCAGGGCCAGATAGGAGGCCGGGTAGATTGTGGGCGCTGCCACCACCAGTGGCATGGAGGCTGATCACACGCGCGAGAGGGACAACCATGCAGGGCAGAGGTGCTGCCTGGAGCCAGAGCAGAGCCGTTGCTATAGTCCAGCTCTGTGCTGGTGCCAGTACCTGCAATCTGCCTGGCCTCCCCTCTGGCCCTGGGCAGCACCTCTGCCCTGCACGGCTGTCCCGCTTGCGTGTAAGATCAGCCTCCCCGCCGCCGCTGCAGAAGTCGCGCAATGGGGGCATGTATCCGGGCAGCTCAGGTGAGAAGAACATGGGCTTCGTAGGGCTGGACCCCGGTGCTCCCAAGTCCTCCTGTGATGGAGCCCTGCTGATCGCCGACTCCGAGGGTGGTGGTGGCGGCAAACGCAGCTCAATCCTCAGCAAACCCCATTTGCCGCCTCCTGCCCAATGCCACTGTCATGAGGCCACAGAACCAGCTGGGCGGAGGTAAGGAACCAGGACAGGGCTCTGCAAGGGTTCGGTTGGGCAACAGGAGAACGGCGCTCTGAAAGGGTTGGGTTGGACGCACATGGGGCTGCTGCCTCGCTTACCGTGCCGTGCCATGCCGGGGCTGAACTGGACTGGGCGCGGAGCCTCCTCGCTGCTTTCCCTGTGGACATTGGGAGCGCCCACCCCACCTACCTCACCTGCTGCCATCTGCGCTCTCCAGCCCATCACCAGCCAGCTGGGCACACCAAGCTCGGGCCTTGGCAGATAGAGGCCAGAGGGGAGCAAGAGCCCTGGCTGCCTGACTCCTCTGCCTGAGGACATGTGCGGGGAGAGGCACACCTGGCTCAGTAAGCCACGGTCTACTCACATAAGGGTGGAGGAGGACGGCTGGCTGGGAATGGGTGCAGGGCTGCCCTCAGGGGGAATCTGAGCAACCCCAGCCTGGAGGGGGGAGAGGCCAAGGGAGACTGAAGGGAGGCATCCCAGCATGCCCGGATGGCTGGCAATGGGCTGGAGAGCCTGGGTTGGTGGCAGGTGAGATAAGTGGGGTGGGCGCTCCTGATGTACATGGGGGAAGAAGCCACAAGGAGCCTCTGCGCCCAGTCCAGCCCAGTCCCGGCACGGTATGGAAAGCGAGGCAGTAGTCCTATGTGCATCCCTGTGTGCAAGCACGCCCTCGCCCTGCCAGGCAAGCGGAGCCGCGGCCTCTTCGGAAGGCACAAGGAGCCCCGATCCCAGCACAGCCCCTCCCCACTCTTCTCCTCTCCCCCTCAGAAGAGCTGTGGGGCTCAGGAGCCTCCCCCCATGCGCCCCACCTGCTGAGCAAGATGTCCTCCTTCCCACTGCCCCATTCACCAGAGCAACATCGAGCTGGCCACGCTCACCTTGGCCAGGCCCACCCACTCTGCCATTTCCACCGTGGCTACACCCACCCAACTATCATGTCACCCTTACTCCTTCTTTTCTCTAGATTAGCCAATCCCTAGTAATCTTTGTTGCTCTTCTCTGCACTCTTTCTCTTTCTAGAATCTCAACATCTTTTTTATATTGTGGCAACCAAAAATTGGATAAAATATTCCTAGTATGGTCTTATCAAGGCATTCTAAGGTGGTATTAACACTTCACATGATCTTGATTCATGTTAATGCAACCTAGGACTGCATTAGCTTTTTTGGCAGATGCAGTACACTTTTAGTTCATATTCAAGTGATTGTCCACTAAGACCTCCAAGATCCCTCTCACAGTTAATACTATTGAGTCAGGCACCACCTATATTTGTGCATTTGGTTTTTCTTGCCTACGTTTAGAATCTTACCTTTCTCACCATTGAATTTCATTTTGTTAGATAGGGCTCAGTGTTCAAGTTTTCAAGATCCCTCTGGATCTTGAAGCTATCTTGTGAAGAGTTGCCTATTCCCATCAGCTTGATGTTATATGCAAATTTGATGAATTCCCCTTCTAGTCACTCATCTAAATCATTTATAAAGATATTGAAAAGTACTGGGCCTAAGACAGAGCCTTGAGGTATCCCACTGCATACTTCCCTCCATGTAAGTGCAGTTCCATTAAGGACTACAGGGACTGAGGACTGAGTGTGGTTGTCAACTAGTTACTAACCTATCTGTTGGTGATGCTACCTAGGAGAAATGTGTGAAAGGGACTGAATCCATTTGGAGGAATCCTGACAATACAGCGGTGCCAAGCCAAACAGGGTTTTATAGATTAAAACAGTGGTGGCAAACCTATGGCATGTGTGCCAGAGGTGGCACTCAGAGCCCTCTGCCCAAGCAGAGTTCACCAGAGTAGCGAGCACATGGCATTTGGAAGTGACAGGGCAGGAAGTGAGCGAGCAAGCAGCATTGCCCCATGGGGATGCCCCCGAGATGGCGAGGGACTGGCCCCGGACACGCTCACCCAGTCTGTAGTGACCACTGCAGCCATGCCCACCCAGTGGGCCACCCCCCACCCTCCCTGAGGACACCACAGTGCTGATGTAGCCCTGTCACTTTGCGATAAATAAGTGGGTTTGGGGTTGCAGTTTGGGCACTCGGTCTCTAAAAGGTTCGCCATCACTGGATTAAAACAAGCATTTTGAATTACATGCAGAAACCTACTGGCATCCAATGCAAGACCTGCAGAATTAGTGTCATATGGGTGTACTGTCAACTGACTGGCAACACACAGGACACTACTTTCTGGCATGATCTTCAAAGGCAGTGCAATCATTACACACGGGGGGGGGGGGGAACGGAGGGAAAGAGAGTATATATATTATAAATATTTTTATGAGCTTCATTAATCACCCAAGGAGGAGGCTACTTGTTGAATCCCATTAGGAAAGAAGTCTATATAGGGCTGCTATTGCCCATTTCATTCACAAATTATATAGAAGGAGAGTGTGGTGATGAATGCTTGCCCTCTATTGAAGTCTATATTATATTTCAGTGTTACAGATCTGCAACATGCATGATCTGAAATAATAATAGCCTCATATAAACATACATTTCAATACCTTTTTACATTCTAAAAGAGTCTTGGAAGAAGTAGAAGGATACATGTAAATCTTAGGTTGATGGCCATTATGCAAAGCTATTCTACCATGAATCTCTCTTCTTTATTAACATCTCTCTTCTTTATTCCTTTTTTTTTAACCAGCTTCTTCAAGAGAGGGCAGGAACAATTACACATATATGCCAAGTAGATTCTCCAACTCTTTAAGTAAAGACATCTTGTTTTAGCATTATGCAGCTATACATCACAAAAATATACTATTACCACAAACAAACAAAAAAACAAAAAAACTAACTATTCATAATACCAGATGTAGATTTTCCAGCACCCCAATTTTATTTCTCTGAATGTTTAGGAGGCAGGAAACATATAAACAGTTTGGAAAGCAAAGAAGAAACTGTTGCTTGTTTATCCCTAATACATCTTTGCTTGACTAGGTGGCATAGGCCCCTGCTATGAGTTACCATGGCAACGGTGCCAGGCTTGCTGAACACAGGCTGTTTTAAGTGCACCGAACGCCTGATTTGCAACCTTCCTGTGGCTGCAACTGAGCCATGGACATAAGCTTCTCTGTGGCAGCCTAGAGACCTACTTACATATAGAAATGAAAAAAGTGGGGCCAAGCAAAGGATTGAGTTTGCTTTACCTTTTCTGCATAGACCACTGTTGGCATCATCTGTTCTGTGCGTGTTTACCACGCACATTTCACAGCTTCCATCCCTCTTCCCTTCAAACCAGATAGACCCATTTCAAAGACCTCAAAAGAATTAATAACAAAAATATATTAACCACATGGGGGAGGGATCAAATAAATAGTCATTTAGACAACTGATTAACTCTGAAGGTATTTTCTTTCAGTTCATTCATCATTTATTATCTTTAAGTAAATCTGCATATACGAATAGCAAGTATATAGTCTGATGAATGCCTCTAAACCAGCGGTTCTCAACCTGTGGGTCGCGACCCCATTTGGGGTCGAACGACCATTTCACGGGGGTCGGCAAGCACTGCAGTCCACCATTTTTTTTGGTCGGCCATTTTTTTTGGTCAGCCATTTTTTTCCCTATTGCGATGCGGGCCGTCGTGCCACACATGCGCGATGCGCCCCGTCGCACATGCGCGGTGCAGGCCCGCCATTTTTTTTTGGTCAGCCATTTTTTTTGGGTCGGCCATTTTTTTCCCTTATTGCGATGCGGGCCGTCGCGCCATGTATGCGCGACGCGCCCCATTGCGCCACGCATGCACGATGCAGGCCGTTGCACCGCACATGTGCGATGCGCCCCGTCGAGCCACGCATGCCCGATGTGCCCCGTCGAGCCACGCATGCACGATGCGCCCCGTTGCGCCACGCATGCACAATGCGCCCCGTCACGCATGCGCAATGCACCCCATCACGCCGCACAAGCGCAGCGCGGACCAGGGTCCAGCCCCGGAAAAGGTTGAGAACCGCTGCTCTAAACTGTGAAACACATTTTCCTTTGGGAAAAATGTATTATAATGATTAAGGTAAGGTTAAGCTAGTATGTAGTGGGTTAATTTAGTATGCATATTTTATTTTAAATGAATGCTACTTTCAGTTTTTTGAAACAGAAAGATAGAAATTCTATGGTATCTGATTCTGAATTCAAAGAAGTGTAAGTTTCAAATGATGTTCAAAAGGGTATAAAAAACTGATCAAAAGGACAACATAGATCGATAAATTTTTCTTCCTACAACTATTGCCTTACTAATGATTTATAGCTCCTTCTAGCACTATACAGTTATCACTGATAGAAGCCCAGTTTCATTTCTATTACATCAGCACATTTCTTGAATTGTAAACTACTGTTAATAACCAACTTCTCTGTTTTTGAGAACCAATATACCGTGTTTCCCCGATAGTAAGACACCCCCGATTGTAAGACGTATCAGGGTTTTCAGGGGGTCGGCTAATATAAGCCGTACCACGAAAGTAAGACATATTACTCCTGCCCACTTCCGCCTCCTGCTTAAAATACTTAAATACTTTAAATACTTAAAATACTTAAAATACTTAATATACTTAAAATACTTAAAATAAAACTGACAATTGTTTTCCAATCAATATAAGCCGTACCCCGAAAGTAAGACATAGTGGGGCTTTTGGGGATAAAAAGAAAGTGTGACCCTGTCTTGCTTTAGGGGAAACACGGGTAGTATAATGAAGTTAGCCTAAAAGCAAAGTAGTCTGCTTAAGTTTTGAGCCACATAAACTCAATGGGTAAGTCTAAATTAGTCAGAAGGTGACCACTGTAGGAAAAATAAGAGGATGCAGTGCTGTGTGTGCCCATTTAAGCTCCTGAATAAAATTTGAAATACAAATATATTAAGTAAATAAACACCCAACAAGGAAACGGTCTATATCAGCGGTTCTCAATCTGTGGGTCGCGACCCCATTTGGGGTCGAACGACCATTTCATGGGGGCCACCAAACAACGCAGTCCGCCATTATTTTCCCTTTTCCTTAGCTGTGCTACTCCCTCTTATTCTATTGGCTCTTGAAAGCCAATAGAATAGACTCTCTTGAATAGAGTCTAATTCTATTGGCTTTCAAAAGCCAATAGGAATTGTCCAGGCTGTCTCTGCCCTGCTGAGCCCGCCAAAAGTCCCAGTCTGCAAACGGTGCTGCAAGTTGTCTGCAGCGAAGGCAAGCTGTCCGGAAGTTTCCACCCCTCCCTGCTGAGCAATTACTAAAAATGTAAGTAAAAGAGGGCCAGGGGTGGGAGGTGGGTGGCCGACGGGCGCAGGGAGGGTTACTGGCATGCGTGGGGCCCGGCGAGTGCCTTACCTCCCTTGGGCTGGGCCAGCTGGTGGCCCAGCCGGTGGTCGCCCTGCGCTGTCACTGCCCCTTGCCAGCTATGCCTCGGCCGGCACAGGGGGCGGCACCACACATGCGCAGCACTCCCGGGCAGGGAAATAGTCCTCGACTTACAACCTGTTGGGGGTCCTCGACTTACAACCTGTTGGGGGTCCTCGACTTACGACCGGCTGGGTAGTCCTCGACTTACGACCAGTTGGGGGTCGCGGCATTAAAAAGGTTGAGAACCACTGGTCTATATCTTTATATATGAATGAAGCAGCAAGCAAGATGAGTCACACTTGGCTTAAGAAAGGAAGGTAACTTTTAAGCATTTCTTCTCAAAATAATAATTAATTCACTGAATTAATCATCCTAATGAATAGAATTACTATGCTCGGAAATAAGAAGTTGAACTACTTTTAGGACTTGCTGTTATAGTAAGCATCACTTTCTGAGGATCCTTCCCCTAGTGGATGTTGTATTAATTTCAGCACAATATAGTACATTACTGTATTGATTTTCTAATATAGAGGTAAGCTGCCCATGATACCTTTTAAAAAGATGAATATAAGAATATTTAATAGCAAGTCAGATATGTTCCTATCTGAATAAGAAGTAATGGATGATGCAGTGAGAACTTGGTATTTTGTGTCCAATCATTTATATTAATGTGTGCTAGACTCATGATGCATTTGGCACAAATCTTGATTTATCTTTCAGAAACCAAGAGGAGCAGGCAAAAATACCAGTTATAGTGCCAGTTATACTTTAGGTATAAGCACATTAAGAAGAGTTTCAAAAATCATGAGAAAATACAGGTCTATCATTTTCAAGGATGAGATATCAAAAATTAATGGCCAGAAGAACATTTTAATACACCATCCTTCTCTCAGCTATGTAAATTACTGCTCTGGGATCTTTGGTTTTTTGCTAAATGTGACTGCAGATCTCTAGACAGACAGTTTTTGCTGGCTGAGAAGCAGCTTTAGATTGGATATCAAGTTAAAGGGCCATTGTTAATTCATTTACTATCCATAATCTCAGTGGTTATTTTTTCCATCTCCTTTCAAAAACATTGCTTCATTTATTCATTTATGAGATGATAAATCTGCAGATTGGTTTTACGATTTAAAACCCCTTCCTACAAAAACAATTGACATATTAAGCCTTTAAAATAAAGAAGATGCCTGTCAGATAGGTAGAGCACTTTTCCATGGTGTAGTAATTTTCTATATTCAGATAATTATTTCATGTGAAAAATCACTCAGTCATATAACCTGCAGTGCTAGAGACTATTTCAGTAAGAACCTGACATGGATAAATAGGTAACAGAAAAATATTAAATGAATGTAATAAGTATGCCATGTGAATTTAAAGTAACGGGAATATATCCAAATTGATAGCATTTTAATAGAAGAACTGTAAAGTGGGGAGGGAGTGTATATGGTTGCACTCACTGAAAAAATAAAATTCTGTCCTACAGATCTTTATATAATTTTCATGCAAAAGGCAAGACTCATGCAGACAGTACTGAAATTTTGATGGACAGCTAAGTCTTGAAGGCTGAAGATGAGCTGCATATCAATTACTGAATAGCTAGTAATTGTTTGCAGAATGGGAGAATTAAATTATTGACCATCTGAGTGGGGAGAATGCATGGGTACCATAAAAAAAATAATGTAACAACCACTGGAATTTAATAATCTTTTCAAACTCAAATGTAATTATTTATTTAGATATGCAATATATTTTGATGGTAAAACACACACTTATACAGTTACCCTATTGGGCACTACATTTTAATGCCACTCAAACAAAGAATCAACCTAGCATGGTGCAGGTCTAGCTTTCAATATGGGAATTCTAAGCTCATATCTATTGTGACTTTGAGAAAAAAAGGTACTTTCTCTTATTAAGGCCTCAAAATTGATGTAAGGTTAAAATACTTAAAATGCTAAAATTCACCTCCTCAAAGGAAACACAAGCTAAGTTAATAGAATATCTTGTCACCAGGGAATTTTTATTCCTCTATTATTATTATTATTGTCTCTTATTACTCTATTTTATTTTTACCACACACACATCTCAGCATCACATGTAGTTTGATTGTTAGATATCAAATGGCTAATTACATAACTGAATGGCAACTTTATCCTTTAAAAAGAAAACAATCCATTCTGTAAATTACTACATTGTGAAGAACACAGACATAATATTATTGTTTGTTTGGATATTGTTCTATTACTTATAGACCATTCTCTCTAGCAGAGTGAGAAGATAAGAAAAATCTAACTTTCTGCTACTTATCCCAATAATGCAAAGCAGCAGATTCTAAAACACAGCACTTCTTTTTCTTCACTACAGTGGTTAAAAAATAGCATTTGCAAGAAGGTTGCAATTAGCTTCAGTTCCAGATCTGTCATGAAGATTGGTGCCTTGCCTCACCATTATGTGTCATATGAAATAACATTTAGAATCAAGTTTCAAAAACATAACAAACACAACATCAATAATACAGTATAAGTTCTTTATAATACCCTATCAGTGAGTCACATAGAAAAAAATATAGGAAAGAAATCTGGAACAATTTCTGTTGTATGCATTGAAAAAAAAAACTTGATGTTTTTCAACTCCCTATTTTCAAGGAACCATTCCTGTGTAAAACATACCTCATCTATTTGATGGGCTAGATAACCAGATATTAAATGAAAGAAAGATTGCCCAGGAGAATTTCTATGGAAATGTTTTGCAGTTGTATAGGATGTCAGGTAATAATTAAGGATACACATCACAAATTTTATGTATCAAGTTTCATTACACAGGCTCATTGCTGACAGGATGTAAGAAGATACTTAACATAGATTACTAAGGTAAAATACACATGATATATATTTCTTTTGTTCACCTTTGAATCTATTCTTTTGTAAGAAAAGGTGGAAAGAAAATTGTTGCCCTCTTTTTCTTCTCCAATTTTTCTATTATACATTGCATATAACCTTTATCTTTTTAATTTAGGTCACATTGTCAGTATACCTGAGATTTTTCCCCTCTTTGGCTTTGATTGGCCATCTCTTCTATGTCATAAAGTGTAGCAAAGGACATGATTTGGTTGATGCAGTAGTTCCTCTTAACCCAGCTTCCACCACATTTCCATATCTGGCACCATCATACACCCAAATGAATGAACCAAGAAAAGGAAGACACATATAGCCAGGGCTTTTTTTTCTCATAGAACGCCCAGAATGGAGTTCTGGCACCACTTCTGAATGGAACCTTGTAGGATAGGCAAGGCGGGTTGTATGATGTATGTGAGTTCCGGCACCTTTTTTTTTTTTTTTTTTTTACAAAAAAAGCACTGCATATAGCCATAGGTGGCACACAACTGCATAAAATATTCTGGACACAGGAAGCTTCTTTCAGCCCAGCAGCATTGAAGAAGATTTCTCTTCCAAGGCTAATTTTAAACCAGAGAGATGGGAGGGACATTATTCCTTTGGGACTACAATACAGCAAAGGACAACTACATCAAGTCTTCCCTTCTTTTACGTTTCTTGTGTAACACTTTTTCCTGTTCTACTTTTTTTGCTGACATGCGTGCAAAGAGGGGGGGTTTGTCAAGTAGAAAATTGATAGATCCTGTAGAATTGGGATGGAAATGTATGCCATTAAAGAGGAAGGGTAAAAAAAACTTTCAGACCCCTAGATATTCCTGAATAAAATTTCCAGCAGTACAATCAACATAGCCCATACTGAAATTTGGATGAAGAAATTGGAGGAAATAGTAGAGGTTGAGCCTTTCTTTTCTGTTGAATCTCAAGACCCCTTTTCTAAATTTCTAGGGAAGCCCAAAATCCAAAAGGCAAAAAAAAAAAAAAATCCCACCCCTAAACTCTGAAACTTAATAAATTTGTTCACATTTGATCAATTTGCTCACCAGGATACATAGCTACTGCAAGAAAGAAATTATTTCCAAAAAGATGTAATCAACGATCAGGACACATGCATGTTGCTGCAAGACAAAGAAAATAAAACTTAAGGGACACCGATCAGGCTATTTTTCTGGAATGGGACCTTGACTCTGGAACTCTTTTACCAAAAGATATTTGGTACCACATCTGTTTCATTCGCATAAATAAAATATTTTTATTTCATAAACCTATGTTTAATGTGACTGTAACTGTCATCACATTTTAATTATCTGGTTTTAAGATTCTGTACTGAGAGTGTGAGACACCTTTGGAATGAACAATGAGTGCAAATAGTAAATGCTTCATTAAATCAGTACATAATATAATAATAATTGGGTAACAAAGGTTAGCTCAGGATCATTCCCCAGCCCTAGCTTTATGCCAGCTGCTGGTGAAGAAAATGAGCCACAATTAACCCTCTAGGTCTAGGGTGCTACAGTATGTGCTGCCTCTATGTCTGGCTATTATAATCATCAGTTTAATGACAATATGTGGCCTTCCTACACTTTTGCCAAAAGCAAGCCAGCGTAGTTTCAATGGTGGAGCCATTCATACTTGTTTATCCTAACTCTCTCACTGAGATTTATTCTCAAAGCAATTCAAGTAGGAATACTGAGGGGATGCATTGATTGGTATCTCTCTATTGAAACCTAGATTGGATTTAATTACCTAAATGGGCCCAGTTCCATATGGGTCCATTACTGTTCACTATTTGACCCATTGAGTCAGATCATGGTCCTTAATCAAAATTTCCTAGCAACCAACAAATGTCAAGTGAGGGGCGTATCTCAGCCACAGTTCTTGTTTTAAACAGCCTTATTCCAATTCCTCCTCTTCTGGAATATAAGCAATTCTTCATGTTTAATCTACATATAGCCATGATGTGTAAACATGCTTCTTTTACCACCCCACTCCACCCCCTAACTTGGGGATTAAATGTTATCTGACTATATCAGCTTTGATTGGTAATTTCTGAAGGGAAGTGTCTATACTTTAGAACAAAATGCAGGAAATGCATGTCATTGGATTGTCATTATCCAACAGCATCCGCTCCCAAGAAGACATCAAAACAATGTTCCACTAATGAACAAAAAGTTAAACTGATACAGCAAAAACTTAATAACAGCAAAGATCCCAAACATGAAAATATACTGAAATTTTGATTACTTCCATTCATTTCACATCCTGCAATATCCAGTCTGCTTGGATAAGCTTAGTTCTATCTGCCACCTTAATGAGAACATGGAGATAATGGGTGTATTCTTATGAGGTTACCTATAGATAACCCATTTCTGAGTTTTACATGACACACTCATCCAGAAAGTAATCCCAGAGGTTGGGTTTATATAAAATAGAACAAGGCCAAGTGGACTTGAGTAGTTTATGTTTGAGTGGGGCATGCAAGCAGTTTCAGTTTCCTTGTCATCGTCTTCGGAGCTCATTCTGATGAGCAAGGAGCAACAGTGACATCGCAGGTCCTCACCCCCACAGCTCCACCTGCTGTGCGCACGGAGGCAAAGAACCTGCTCAGGGCAATCTCCCTCGCAGCTTCCTATCACTCGGTTCAACAAGCGAATAATAAAGGTGATCGCCAGGAGCAGGAGTAGCATCTCTCCACTTGTTCACCCCTTCTTTCTCTAAGCAACGCGCAGTAAGGCTGGGCCTAGCGTAGCCTCTCCCAAATGCTACCCACTCCAGTAAAACCGAGGCAGGGGCAGCGGTTGCTCTGGAGTCCAGACCGCCCGCTCGAGTCTTCCAGCTATCACCTGCGTGCGCCAACCTACCGGCTCCGTCTCTCACTCGGCCGCACGACTGGAGAAAGGGCACGGAGGGTGCAGTCTGCCGAAGTGAGCGAGCTATGGAGCCAGTTTCTAGCAACCGCAGCCAGCGCTGTTTCCCTTTCTCTCCTCGTCTCCTAGGCTTGGGGAAAGCGGGCCACGGAGGGCCTCTCAGTCAGGGGGCAGCGGCCGGCGGCCGCCTCATTAACACAAAAGGCCGGAGGGGGGGGGAAGAATCAACCTGATTGCCAACTTGGAGTGGTCGTCACTTGGGATCTCAGAGCGCCAGAATCCAGAGAAAACCAGGAAGAGTTTGGGGACCGGGCCTGTTAATTAAGAGAAGGGGCAACTAGGCCGGAGGGGGGGGGGACTCACCCAGCACGAAGTAGGGCAGCTCGGTGTTCTCCAAGTCATCGACCACCACCAGCTCTCCGGGGAAATCATTGCGGACCGAGAAGAGCAGCTTGGGCTCAGAGGCCGAGGGACTGTGCATGATGCTTAGGTCGTTCTCCCTCAAGAAGGGCAACGCTGACACGGTGATGCTCTTCAGCTTGCACTCCATCTCCTTGGAAGGATCCCCGTCTGCTTCAGCCGGCCCGGCAGCCGCGGGCCCGGCGGCGGCAGCGGCAGCTGCAGCGGCAGCGGCTGCATTAGCGGCGGCGGCCGTGAGGCAGCAGCAGCAAGAAAGCCAAATACAAACGCCAGCTAAAGCCATCTTGCGCCTGATCCGCCTCGCCTTGCAGGCACAGAGGAGCCGGCCGAGGGGGCGGGGAGGAAGATCCCTGGTCCAGAAAGGGGCTTGCAGTTGCGGTGCAATCAGGAAAGGGGCGGATTGTGGGAGGCTCTTTGTCTCCAAGGCGCTGCAACTGAGCGAAGGCAGGCGGAGGAGAAGATCAGGCGAGCGGGTTTGTCTCCGAGTTGGCTGCCTTCCTCCTCCTTTGCATCTTCTTCCCAGCTCACTCACGCACACAGGCGGCTAGTCTCCACCTGGATTATACAACGCTTGGTGGGGAGGGGAGCCGCAGCTATATTGTACCATGCAAAATTGTTTTCAAAGCTTTCCCAGGACCCTGGCAATTGAGAGGCGCACCTGCTACGCATCCTGCCAGACCCAACTTCCATTCAGTTCAATCCCTTTTTCTGATTTGCAAACTAGAGGTTTCTGAGAATTACACAAGTCAAATGTAAACCACAACTGCATGCCAACACTTGATAGAATACACTGCCTTTGAATTTAGCTATGGTGGTGAATAACTGTTGCTAGGCCTATCCATCCTTTTAACATTAGCACAAAACCCAAAGTAAAGGAATCGAAACCATTTCCATTTTGGCAAAAAAAAACAAAAAACCTGCCCATGAAACCTTTCAAGGGAACTGAACTTGAAAGAAACTTTATTGTTTTTTTTTCTATAACAGAATGAAGCTTTGTAAGCCATCAGAGTGGCAACATGTGGCTTTCCTTAAATGTTCCCTCCAAAACTAAGCAGGGTGGGAATGGGAAATTGACTAAGAAATCTCAGGATGGTAGAATTAGAATAATTTTTAATCACTTTAAGATTAAAGACAATTACAGCAACAGCAACAATCCACATGATTGTGCTTATATGGCTTCACAGCATTTACTTATTTCTGCTTCACTGATCTTAGGGAATAGTGTTGCATTTCCTTTAATGTGGAGTGAAAATATTTAACATTTAAAGGCTTTCCAAAAAGTGGATTTTATGAATCAAATGACTTGTTTCCATGCATCCTATATGCAGTTCATTAGCAAAGATCTCTGAACTTGATCTGCTTGAGATCATTCTGGGGAACGGTGGAGTGTTAGCTGGCTTTGTTCTTTAATGTTTTCTAGTCCATAACCAACTTACCAATCTTATTGTGAGTTCCCAGCAACTTCCCCAGTTATAAAACTGAATAAAAACAGTGCTCATCTGTATTGCATTTACTATTAGGGCACATTGGAGTATTTGAATTGATGGAATCCACAGAAACCTACATAGATATTCCCATTCACTTTTATCTTGTGGCTCCATGAACAAACCATTACTTCAAGCTGAAGCTCCTAGATTGTTAAACAACCTACTTCTTCTATCACAGACAATGTCTATTTTGAGACAATGTTTAAGATGCAATCCTCAAAACCTGTAAAGTAGATTAATATGTAAAGACTTTCTCAAGAATCTCTATTAAAAAAACCTTGACTTGCAGGCAATTGCTTCCAAATTCTACTTCTCCCAATTTGCCAAAATTTTAAACAAAATGACTCGGTTTTTCCATTGTCATCCACTCACAGCATAAAAAGTACTTTCTCACAAATATTAACATCTACACTAAAAAGCTATTTTATGAAGTACTTGGTTGCATAAAGAAATGCAGTGACATTTGAATCCAGATCTCTAAGGTAAAAATCAGCACTATATTCATGGATAGAAGATACAGAATGTGAAAGAACTTTAGAAGGAACAAAGACTGCATAGTTCTGCAAATGAATAACTATATTTGCCTCATTATTTCTACTAGTACTTCTAAAACCACCAAGAGATCAATAGCAGCTCATTAAAGACAGCGGACAATTTCCCAGTTCAAATCAAGACTGAACCATGATTTTCTCCAGAAACTGGCAAACTACCTTAATATAAGACAGACTGCTATAAAATAAATATATTTAGGGAATAATTAATTCATTAATTATTCTCTTGATATAGCATATTAGAGTTTTCAGCCTAAGCTGAAAATCACATGTGGGACATTTTTCTGACATTCTAAATTACTTCTAATAATTGTACTGCATTTGAACATTCTAAGCTTTTTTAATTGCTCAGTTTGTTAATATGCAGTTCATAATCTGAGAATTTAATGATTAAAAAAACTATGGTTGGTTTGAATGTTCTTAAAATTTCATGAAATATTTTTTATTTATTATTGATTTCAACAGATTCACACCAAGACCTCCAATGGCAAGTCACTGAATCAAATCTAGCTGACTGGTTTAAAATTGAAACTAAATGTGTGTGTGTGTATGTGTGTTTGTGTGTGTGTGTGTGTGTGTGCGCGCATGTGTATGAATATATTCAGTGTATTACTAGGAAAATTTTTGATATAAAGGGTTGTCAAGGTTATAAAGAAAATATTCAAACATTTCCAGACATAGCAGTTACAATGAGCTGTGTCAACAAAATGGGCCATCTTAGCAAATGCTCAGATTATGAGAAAATAAGTACTTAAATATCATCACTTTTATTCACCAGTTTCAGTCTTATTAAAATCACATGATTTTAATAATGAGCATAGTGTGCCCAGAAATGTATGTCCAGCAATTGCTTTGATAGTAGCTATATATCCCTGTTTTTATTAAGGCTTTGAAATGTAATTTGCAATCATCTTTTGCTCATTTTTCATCCCTTTCTAATATAATTAAAATTGACTATTTACATATGGATTCAATTATTTATAGTAATAGTATTTTTATTGTAGTCACTAACCAGTATTT
Source organism: Bothrops alternatus (assembly GCA_034064705.1). Lineage (NCBI taxonomy): Eukaryota > Metazoa > Chordata > Lepidosauria > Squamata > Viperidae > Bothrops > Bothrops alternatus. The sequence continues at coordinate 2,313,449 of JARGCV010000145.1, read as the reverse complement.
TATACAGTTTTGGGAAAGGGTTAATGAGCTCAAATTAAGATACATAAACATTTACTAAATAATTGATGGACATAAAATGGATCAAACTAAAATACACAGTAAATAGATGTCTAAAAGTAGAATATTAAAATGTTTAAAATTATTTGAATGATAAAATAGCTTTGTAAATAAAATACTGAAATACTAAAAATGTCAAATTATGAAATTTATTAGTGAAGATGTTGATTCGGTCCATAAAACTGGATAAGTAGCAGAAGGACACTTCGTATATCCATAAAGTCCTAAAAGGAGAAAAATGGTTTCCTTTGTAACTGGCAGCTGAAAGAAATTTTGTGACTTCGCTAGAGATGTTAAGGCCTCAGTCAGGTAGTAAAAAAAAAAAACCACTTGAAATCATTCTCAGAACAGGTTGGACAAGCAAAGCTAGGATAAACTTTATGTTAGAAAGGACATAGAAGAATTACATACTGTAGTCTGCAGTCTCAGTTTTGTTCATGTCATAAGCAGGTTCACTCTGCAAACGGTATTGTTATATCTTCCCTCCTGTATCATAGGGAACAAGGCCATGAAATGGGCTAAAGAAAGAACTTTACAGTGCTTTTAGCAAGTAGTACTGAATGGGTAATTTGTTGGCACAAAAGGGTTTCTATTTATATCCTGTCAGTAGTAATTGTCTGGAACACCCTGCTGTACCTGGTGAGCTCTCTGAAACACCCACTGCCAAATGACAGCTCTAGTTTTTGATAGGTCTCATGGCACAAGAAGCATGGATCAGTCTGAATTTTAGTTTTCCAGAAAGAGGGAAGAGCTCTAGAAGGATCATGGTGGCCAAGGAATTACTAGAAAAATAAAGCTTGAGACAGAAGTAGAGCTGGCGTATGCAGATCTTAAATCTCAGGGGGCTCATCCCATTTTCTAAACAGGTTGCTGCATTTAAAATGCAGAAAGTTTCGTGGAATAGCACTCTTAGAAATCTGGATTGGATAATTGTAAGTTACTATGTGTATATGCCTGTGAGCCATATAATGTGGGAGATGGATTTGGTTTAGAGCACCATCCCAAGATATCTGAAGGACAAAATATGGCTTATATATTTATTTTTGTCTGCAATGATGTTTGCAGCATCTTAGTCCTTTTGGGGGGGGACCAACAATCCCTCCATAATTTTTGTTCTAGAATATTTTGCTGTAAGCTTTTTTTCTCTATACTGGTAGTATTTCTCCAGAGCCTCTACTTATGTATACAACATAAGTGAATGTAATGCTTCCAGTTTTTAAAGAAGGTATTCCATTATGTATAGCTTACTTTTTCTAAGTAAAGTATCTTGGATATGTATACATTTGCTACCAAATATGAAATAAATTTTCTGCCTCAGTGGAGGGAGAGCAAGCCCTTGTGTCGTCAGAGAAAATGGGTTTGGAAGTTCTGGCAGTGAGAGCGAGACCCAAAATGCAGGAGCTATTGTGGTCTTTGGAATGGACCCTGCCTGGTGGAGACTCTAAGCATCCCGAGACAACCCAACCAAAGAAGAGTTCTTGAAGAGTAGCTGAGTCAGAGTTGCAAGCAGGTGCTTCCTCCCGATCATTGGCAACAGCAGAAGATTCAGGTGAGTGGAAGTACCTGTCAGTAGTCTGCAGCTAATCAGCGGAGAAGTTGGTAGAAAAATTTGAGGGGCTAGAAACGGGAAGCGAGGGGCAGGTCACCAGCTCCTTACCTACTAGTGAGTGTGATGACTGGCGGAGTCAGAGCCAAACTATGCCCAGAAGAAGCCCTAGCCCTACTGGCAGAGCTCGGGTGGCCGCTCCACGTTTGGAGCCACCAGCATTGACCTCAAGTCCAGTGGGGAGGAAGAGTCCTCATCGTCACCCATGGCGTGACAATCCGGGTCATTGTCGATCATCAAGGAGTCCAAAACACCACTTGCAACGTGACAGTCCTGGTCGTCAGAGAAGCCCTGATCAGCATCGTTCATCACGGTCTCCTGACAAGCATCACCATCATGAAAGATCCAAATGGTGGGATCATTCTGACAGCCCCAAGAGACCCCTTTGTGACAGTCCTGGCCATAGGAGAAACCTTGATCAGCATTGTTTGTCACGGTCTCCTGACAGGCATCATCATCGTAAAAGCCTCAGATGGTGGGATCATGACATCCCCAAGATATGCCCTCATTATTGAAGCCCAGACTAGCATCAGTACCGTGAGAGCCCTGACCATTACTACACAGGTCACACAGCCCTGATTATTACCACCGCCATCACCCAAGCACAGGACCAGCGCGAAGAGCTGACCCAAACGTGGATGTTCAACGCAACTTGATCCAATAGCTGGGGCGACTGCGCGATCTGCTGGACAGACAGCAATCACTAGGCATATAGCAGCCACTGGGGGGCCAGCAGCAGTTGGGTGTGCAACCGCAGCTGGGGGGATAACAGCAATTAGGCAGATCACAACCCATAATGGTGCCACCTCTTAAGGCCACTTTTGATGGTGATCCAGAGAAATTGATTTTCTTCCTTAATCAGGTGCATTCTCATATGAACCAAAATGCCAATTTCTACCCAGATCCAGCTGACATGGTTGATGTTGTTGCAGCCAATCTAGAAGGGTAAGCATCTGAGTGGCTAAATAACTTATACAATGACCCATTGCCTGACCTATGGGACTTACATCTCTTCATCCAGGGATTGAGAACCAAATTTGAGGATGAGTCCATAGCACTCAAGGCCAAGGAATATATTCACAAGGTGAAGCAAGCCGGCAGACCTGCACTGGAATATGTGTGAGAATTCTGGAGAGTAGCAGATCGGATTGAGAAATGGCCAGAGCACTCCCTGGTGCATCACTTCAAAGAGGAGCTAGATGACCATATATCCCAAGCCTGCATCTATCAAGGGGTTCCGAATGGCAGTGGTACCGAATGGCAGTGAAACTAGACATCGAGCTTGCTCGCTATAAGAAGCCAATTCCTCCAGGAACCGGACTGAAGCCGGAATAACCCAGATGGCTGCCACCATGGAAAATCCCAGTGATCATGGCCACAGAATCTCCTAAGCCATCTACTGGCCCAGCAAACAAGTGCTTTAGGTGTGGCCAGCAGGGACAACGAGCAGCGAATTGTCCAGTCGCATACCCCCAGTAGAGAGGTAAATCGGGACCGTCAGAAAAAAAGAAACCTGCTCAGCAATCGACCAAAGAAAAGTCAAGTTGGATCACCCAGGAGCCGGTCACCCAGGTCACATCACCTATGCAGGAGAGAGTGGAAACTCCAGCCAGATCCACCACCAACCTGGCTTCATATCACAGCGATGATGAGGGGGGAAACGATCTGATGGTGAGTTGAGCAGATATTTATCATTTAAATAATGCAGGGTTATGATTCAGGAAAAGACAATGTAGATGTACCTTCCAAAATTACAGAAAATTTTGACTACAAATTTCCTTAAGGAAAAAAAGAGCATATCATCTAAGGAGTTATTCTAAAAATGTTTATTTCTTGATCTCGTAGAAGATGAGACAGGAACCAAGAGGTAAGATAATTCTGATAGGCAGTTCCAATCAATGAAGTTGCTCCTATCCCCCCAGCCCAGCAAGATGTGTAGTTTCAAGTCAGCTGAACAACTGAGACTTTCATCGACAACATTCAGAGACTTTTTTTTTCTTTATGGAAGTAGGCCCACAAAGATGATATGATAGCATGCAGGAGCAATCTTAAGTTTTTGCATTTTCTCATGCAACAATGGTTACATTTCTTGAAATATTTTCATTCAAAGAACAGTTAATGGAGAGGAGACAAAAATATATAACTGTTTGGTAGAGCTAAATATTTATTTGTTTGTTTCAATGAAAAAACATTGGTTTTTAAAGGAGAATGCCTCTGGAAACTTGATCATTTTTAACATATTGTACATAAATCAGTTAGCTATTTGAGCACAAGTGCCAGAAGAGATTCCTGCCAATTAATGCCTTTTATTAACCAAATGTTGCCGTTATAATAATAATAATTTAAAAAGCTTCTCTCTCCCCAATTGCAATGTGAAGAACAATAAGGAAATTGACAGCTGTCAACACATAAATGTCACAATGCAGTTTGTTCTATGGAAACTTTTCCCTTAAAAAAGAAAAGAAAAAACCCTGCTTTTCTTAAATATGGGAAGGGCCATGAGAGACCAGGCTCTCCCCCTCCTCACTGATATAAGCAAAGGAAGATTTCAAGGGGAAAAAAAAAAAGCATATTCACTGTATCTCTGGGACTGGGATCATGAAGTCTCTGATATTCTAAAGCAGATTAGAAATCATATTGTGCAGCTGTACCTATTCATTTATTTATTTACTGGATTTTTATCCCACCTTTGCTACTTTATAAGTAACTCAAGGCAACAAGCATACATACATAATACTCCTTCCTCTTCCTATTTTCATCACAACAGGAACCCTGTGAGGTAGGTTGCGCTTAGAGACTTTCAACTTGCATGTTGCTTCAATCCCCAAAGAAACTCTAGGCAACTTACATTTTAGGATTAAAAGCTACTATTAGCAAATCAGTAGTTCACAGGAACAGCTATTCAGCCCCAAAGAAAAACAGTAATTGTAGTAACTGTAATTGTATCATTATATACTTACAGGTAGGTCACAATTAGTGTGAGTTTAAATAGTGTGATATTTGATTTCCACTGCAGGGAGAGGCACTTTATGTGCCAAAGTTACCTAATATTTTATTTTTTCCCCAAATGGGGGGAATATATCAAAGACAAACACAAGTTACCTCCCAGTACTTGTGTCACTGACTTTCAAATTTTTGATTCAGATACTGTATTCACACAAGGGTGAATCCCAGAATAAATATGATTAATAAAAGTGTATTAATTAAACCACAGTTCTTATAGCATCAGAGTAATAATTCCTCTTGGACAAGCCAAGGTAAACCAAGATAGCACAAATGAGGAAATTCCTTAAAATTGAGACCAAAGTGTTGCTTTCATTGGGCAGGTTTGTTTGAAATAATTTTCCCAGCATCAGCTCATCATGTTTACTTTGTCATGCTGTACTTTGAACTTTTATCTCACCTAATTTCTTGTCTTTCCTCTTAGATTCATTGCTTTGTTTATGTTTCCAGGTCTTGACTTGTGCCAAGCCTTGACTCATGTTATAGCTGCCTTCTTTAGCTCTAGAATTAAAAAGAATTGTTTGCTTCTAAAAGTTCTGCCTGAGTTTATCGCTGGAGTGGGAGGCATCCAGCTTGCTATCTTGCTGGCTAGCAGCCAGCAATGTTGGCACCAAAAAAGTAGACCTTCTGGAATCAGAGGCATTCTTAGAAAGTAGAGATGGTAAGCACTTAGAGGTTACTGATTTTTTCTGAAATATTCTCAGAAGCTATTCCTTCACAATATGAGTGGAAGCACCAACGGTGGAAAGGGAATTATTCCAGTAAAAGGAGAAAGTGGGGAGAACTTAACAGGGCCATGCAGGGCTGAGAACAATCAAACAGGCTGAGAGGAAGAAATAGCAAATCTAGAAGGAGGATTCTTTTGTAACCCAGATGCCTCTTGTCTTTGTCCTGGATTTAGATTTTCAGACAAGTTCAGTATTTTTCAGCCTTTCCCATTTTCTTTCTTGTGAAATGGATATTTTGAGACTGGTCACACCCACCAGAGCAACCAAGTTGTTGTATCATTTCCTTGTAGTTTCAACGAATCGTCTCATCCTCAAAGATTGGTTGAGAGGATTTATGGAATTTGTCTTGAAATAACAATTCTGTCATAATTCTGGGAGAAGGCAATGCTCAGAAATAAAGCTTATAGTCTATAGACAACAAGGTTCAAAAAGACTCTTTCCCAAGTCCTTGGACAGTTGCTTCAAATTGGGTAACTTCCTTGCCTACCTAAAAAACAGATTAATCGTCTGATTCTGCACATACTAGTGTCACATATATAGAAAAACATAGTATGAAAATTGCTTTGCTTTTTAAAATCTGAAAGATGAAGATTGCCTAATCCACCTTCCCCCCTATCTAATGTATTCTGAATGGGGAGTATACTTTTTTTCAATTAAATTGACCAGCTCACCTTTCATTCTATTATGAACAAGGGAAAATTCCATTATCTTCATACTATTTCCAATTTTATAAACCTCTATAAGATCACTTATTTTCCTAAACAAAAAAATCCCAATAGATCATGCAATATTAAATTATACTTTTCTGATTTTTGCTCAGGATACCTGATGGAGAAGAAAGTGGCTCTGGGATGCTAAAACCTAGACGTTATGGGCTCGTTTGTATGTTCCTTTGCAGCTCCTAAGGCGCTAACTAGCACCTTGTTTGACAGATTGTGTTTTCTCTGTGGTCCAAGCAATGTACTGTAAATAATGGTAGGACTCAGTGACCACTGAGCACTCTTTCTTAAGGAAAAATGACTCCCATATCTCTGTTGTAATCTGACTCATATGGAAATAAGAAAATGCTCAGTGTTGAACTTTTTGTCCCATTTTGCCTTCTCAGATACAGATAATCCTTGACTTACAACCATCCATTCAGTAACTGCTTAAAGTTACTATGGCATTGAAAAACCTGGTCTTCACAATTATGACCCTTCTTGCATCCCCACAGTCCCATGCTCAAAATCCAGAGGCTTAGCAACTGGCAGGTATTTGTGATAGACACAGTGGCTCCGGGTCATGGGATTGCCACTTAGGGCCTCCTAGCCAGCTTCTGCGAAGCAAAGTCAATGGGGGGAGTCAGTGTTGCTCAATGACTGCATGATTCATCGAACAACCCCAGTGATTCACTTAACAAGCCTGGCAAAAATGTCACAAAATTGAGTACTATTTTGCTTAGCAACAGAAATTCTGGCCCTAATTGTGGTCGTAAATCAAGGTCTACCTATAAGCATCAGATATTTATGATTTCCCATTCGTTCAGGCTCTTTCACTCAATCATCACTAGATAGGGGGGAAATGTTGTTCTTTTTTATCCTTTCTCAACCTGTCACACTCCAGAAGTATAGACTTTTAATTCCTAGAATTCTCGTAAATTGGGAATTCTGTGAGTTGAAGTCCACACTTGGGGATGGTGGTTCATCAGGTACACCTGGTTCATTCGAGCCAATAAATGCAGAATATCTCCTCCAATAGTTTAGGAAGCTGTCTGTCATAGCTCCACCTCAATCTTCTCAATTTCATTTCTTCCATTCAAGAACAAAATAAAATGAATACAGCCAAGGCAGTAGTTTATGTAGAAGAAAAACATATGTAACATGTTAAAAAAAGTGATTCTCTAGGTGAACCTTTAAAGAATGTCCTCCATTTTGGATAATGTATGAAGGTGCCATATTTCAGGTCAGAGCAGAGGCCTATGTAGCTCAATATTATTTACTCCAACAGGCAGCATCTCTCTTGTGTTTCAGTTCCTGTCTTGGCACTAAAACTAAGAGCCGTTAGATTTAAAATAGTTGCATAATTTTGTCTCACCATGGGTTTTTTGGTCCCTTAGTCAGAATAATCTTGTAATTTTTATTAGTGTTATTCTATAATGAAAAAAACAAAAGCCAGTGATTTTGGTTTTTTTTTTTAAAAAAAGAAACTTTGTGCAACAAAATTGATACACTTGGTTTCATTTAGATGATTAATTCCTATGGCAACGTACAAAATTTCTGGCAATTGCCTTTGGGAGTTTTATAGGTGAGGTTAGGAGCAAAGCTGGTAATTACACTGCTCCCAGACTTATTTATTTGAATGCATTATTTATGCCCTTTTACAAGTCTAGTGGTTTTTTTTTAATATACAACTCTTTATTAAAGGGACAGCCATCCCAAATCTAATCAATGTTGAGTCTTGAGTTAAAAGTCATTTTAAGTGCTATATCTTTCCCTGGGAGCACTAGTCAATTACTGATTTATATGCTTAATGTGCTTTTTTTCTAAAAAAAAGTTTTTTGTTTGTTTCTTTTACTGACTCAGACTTTTACTTACACAAAATTGGTTTAGTGGCTATGATGCAAATGATCTTACACTAATAATAGTAATAATAATAATAGCAATAGTAATAATAATAATAATAATAATAATAATAATAATAATAAAGTTGGAAGGGACCTTGGAGGTCATCTACTCCAACCCGCTGCTCAGGCAGGAAACCCTATACCATTTCGGACAAATGGCTGTCCAGTCTCTTCTTAAAAACTTCCAGTGTTGGAATATTCACCACTTCTGGAGGCAGATTGTTCCACTGGTTAATTGTTCTAACTGTCAGGAAGTTTCTCCTTAGTTCTAGGTTGCTTCTCTCCTTGATTAGTTTCCACCCGTTGCTTCTTGTCCTGCCTTCAGGCACTTTGGAAAATAGCTTGACTCCCTCTTCTTTGTGGCAGCCCCTGAGATATTGGAATACTGCTATCATGTCCCCCCTCATCCTTCTTTTTAGACATACCCAATTCCAGCAGCCGTTCCTTATATGTTTTAGCCTCCAGTCCCCTAATCATCTTTATTGCTCTTCTCTGTACTCTTTCTAGAGTCTCAACATCTTTTTTACATCACGGTGACCAAAACTGGATGCAGTATTCAAAGTGTGGCCTTACCAAGGCATTGTAAAGTGGTATTAACACTTCACGTGATCTTGATTCTGTCCCTCTGTTAATGCAGCCTAGCACTGTGCTGGCCTTTTTGGCACCTGCAGCACACTGCTGGCTCATATTTAGGTGATTGTTCATTAGGACTCTGAGGTCTCTCTCACAGTTACTACTATTGAGCAAGATACCCCCTACACTATACTTGTGCATTTAGGTTTTTTTGCCTAAATGTAGAACCTTGCTTTTTTCACCATTGAATTTCATTTTGTTAGATAGTGCCCAGTGTTCAAGTCTGTCCAGATCCTTCATTAGCTTAAGTCTGTCTTCTGGAGTGTTGGCTATTCCTGCCAGCTTGGTGTCGTCTGCAAATTTGATGAGTTCCCCATCTATCCCCTCGTCCAAATCATTGATGAAGATGTTGAAGAGCACTGGGCCCAGAACAGAACCCTGGGGCACCTCACTACACACTTCCCTCCATGTAGATGCAGTTCCATTGAGGACCACACACTGAGTACGGCCGGTCAGCCAGCTACAAATCCATCTGATGGTGATGCTGTCTACCCCACATTTTTCTATCTTGTCAAGTAGTAGGTTGTGATCTTGAACTTATATTTAAATGTTTATACAAGATATTTAAACACGTTAAATATATATTATATTTAAATGTGTACACAAGAGTGCTGGTGGTGCAGTGGTAAGAATGCAGTATTGCAAGAAAACTCTGCCCATAGCCTGGAGTTCAATCCTGACGGGGCTGAAGGTTGACTCAGCCTTCCATCCTTCTGAGATCAGTAAAATGAGGACCCTGATTGTTGGGGACAATATGCTGACATTGTAAACTGCCCAGAGAGTGCTGTAAAGCGCTATGGGGTGATATATAAGTCTAAATGCTATTGCTATACAACTTAGCCTTCCTCAACTCATGCTATCCAGGACTGTTGAGATGGCCACTTTCTAATTCCCAATCAAGACATTGTAGCTAGGAAGTCAAGTATAATTAGAACTGTCAATGGATATACACAAGCATACTCAATATTTTTATTAGAGTCAATTCTGTGTGCAGAATTCAAACTAGGAAGAAGCATTTCCTAAGTTTAAATAACAAAGAGTTAGGATAGCCTTTACCTGAACCTACGTTGGAAGATGTGGTAATTGCAGAATCAGAAAATTCTGCCAGTTTTCTCCTAATAAGAGAGGAATGCTAGACACTTTTGCATGTGTAAAAAATTGTGTATGTGTATTTGTTGTGTGTGTGTGTGTGTGTGTGTTTCAAGTATTAATATTACAAATTAGAACTTGATGAGAAAAGTTCAAGGCAGACAACTTAAGTCGCACTTTCCAATCTGATTGAGAATTGCTATACATTCTATCTTTGGGATTCCACTTTTTAAAAAAAAAACCCAACCCTGAAAATGTAAATAGAATAAGAACAAAGCTCAGCAATAGCAATTACAGGCAAATCATATTATGAACAATTGGATTCTCATAGTTCAGATTAATATGTTCAATACAGGAGGAAAAATTGGTAACTATAATGCAGAATATTCATCTCAGCAATGTATAATTGAAATTGTTGGCTCAGTATCCATCTCTCAGTCAGCATACTGCCAGACACTTTCCCAGGCACAGTTAATCTAATCCTCCATAATTTTTGCATTCATTCTTATTGCATTTCCCTTAATATAGGGTTACTGCAATCTTCCAATTGTTAAGACATGGATTATTCTGCCAAAGAAGTCACGGGGCTATCTCATAACCAAACATCATCCATGTTATAATATTTCTGCAGTTCAATCATCTACTTACAATGTACTTTTTCCAATGTGCCCACAACATGCATGACTTTTTAAAATCAAAAATTTCTTTTGACATTAAGATTTTAAATCATTCATTTCTGTTCCAGTCTGATATATCATTACCATTCCCCTGCAGATCTTTGATGTATTCCTTCTAGCATTCCCTTACTTCAGTAATAATTTAAATGATTTCATCACTTTTATTTTTTTATTCTGTTAGCTCTGCTTCTGCTTCCTTGTTTAGCTCACTTGTAAAACATTTATTTTCATCAAAATTCCTCTGCATTTTCTCTACCTCATTTAATCTTAGTCATTCTTTGTTAACTATGTTCTTGGAGCCATATATATTCCTCATATACATTATAAAATAATTTGTATCATCTTGTATATTTTTCTCATCAATTTTTTTGCAGCAATTATTATTTTACATGCATTTTCCTTGCCCATAGCCTCTTTCCCATCAACATGCCATCCTCATCCTTTTCCATTTGGTCCATTCACTCCATCAGCAACACTCTATATTTTTTTTCAGTTTCATTACAAGTAACTTCCATATCATTTTTCCTTATATCTGTTTTCCATTTGTTTATTGGAACACTAATATATCTTCTAATATTGTTAAATACAGTTCTAATGCTTTCTCTTCTTGCATTTTTCTTTTCATTACAGTTTCTTTCATTTCTTTCATTTTCTTCCATGTCCATTTATCCCAAGTCTACATCTGATACTACCAAAACCTATTCTGTCTCATATTCATGATTGCTCCGTCACAAGTTTGTTAAATCTTTCAATCTTTTTTTTATATATAAAGATTTTATTGGTTTTTTTTCATCAACATATGTTAATTTTTCCAATCAACAAATTGTCTGGAGTTTGCTATGCTAATACATGTTCAATTCCTAATCCTTCATTCTTTCCTCTAGCCAAGAATAAAATAAGTTCCAAATTTGATAGTAGTCTGTATCTTCTTTATCTTTCAACCTCATAGTTAATCTGTCCATCTCTGCACATTCCAATATTTTCCTGATTATTTCTTCCTCTGATGGCAGTCCTTCATTCTTCCAGTATTGTGCAAAAATTATTTTCGCTGCTGTAGTTATGTGTAAGATTAAATATAATTTCTGCTTATTAGTCTTTTCAGGCATAATACCTAGTAAAAAAAGTTCAGGTTTAAAATCCACTTGTTCACCCAATATTTTTTCTAACCACATATGTATCTTTCTCCAATAAGCCTTTGCCTTACCACATGTCCACCAAATGTGATAATACGTGCCTATGTTATGTTTACATTTCCAACATCTATCAGACATATTTTTAAACATTTTTGCTAATCTTGCTGGCGGTAGGTGCCATCTATAAAACATTTTATACAGATTGTCTTTGTATGAAGTTGACATTGTTAATTTATAGTTTCTCTCCCATAACATTTGCCATTCTTCTAATTCTATATTACAGCCAAAAAATTTTGCCCATCTTGTCATTGTTTCTTTCACTTGTTCACTTTCCATATCCAAAATTAACAAAAAGTTATACATTTTCTTAATTAATTTCTCATCTGAGGTTAACAAAATCTTATCAAACACAGTTTGATCCTTGAAAAATCCATACATTTTTACATCTTTTTCATTGTATACTTTGTATCGGTAAATGTGCCCACCAGGACAAATTAATTCCCTGATTTTCCAATTCTTGTTTAGATTTTAATTTCCCATCAATATCTAGAATATCTTTATAAGTCCATATTTTTTCAAAGTCTACCAAGTTCGGATGTAAAAATGCCTCCATCGTTGATAACCACCCTGGAATTTTAAAATATATTTTAGCTTTAATTTTTTCCCATACTGTTGACAAGGCATTTCTTATAAAATGATTTTGAAAGTACTTATGGACTCTGTTTTCTCCGTACCATAAGAAAGCGTGCCACCCCAATTGTAAATCATGTCCCTCTAAATACAGTAACCTTTTATTTCTAAGTGTTATCCACTCTTTCACCCATGTTAACACAAATGCTTGGTAATACAATGTCTATTCTGGCAACCCAAAACCTCCATTTTCCTTAGCATTTCCTTATAATGTTTTCATCTTAATTCTAGCTTTTCCCCCCTGCCAAATAAAGTTCAAAACCAATGAATTTAAATCTTGAAAGAATTTTCTCTCAAGTTTTATCGGAATCGTTTGAAATAGAAATAAAATCTTCGGCAACACATTCATTTTTACTGTAGCAATTCTTCCTAATATTGACAGCTGCAGATTTTAACATAACATTTCAATCTTAACATAACATTTTGAGTTATGGAATAATAGATGACATTGTTTGTTTTCTTTTCCATATTTATACATACTGACTTTTTCTAAGTCAGTTTCTAACTCATGTAATAATACTAATTTTTTCAAACAGTCCTTTTTTCTAAGCAGATGCTCATCAAACATTCACTAGCTTTATTCATTCTTTTTTTACTCATCAAAATGGCCCAATTGCATTTTCTGTTCTCTTGTCTGATACAAGCCATCCACAAATTGCAATCACTAAGAATGTTGTACAATTTCCCCACAAATTTATCCTGCTTCTTCCATAATTACCAATTATTGGAGCATGACCTGCAGCTATCACACTATGGATTCCTAGTTTTGTATGTGCTCATATGGATACCACATAACACAATTTCATACTTCAAGCCCTTGTATTCATAATTAAGCTTACACTTTCATCTTCTGACGTGCATTCATCGACTGCATTCTTTAAGATCAGACCATCTTCATTCACGTGCATTATGGCCTTCTGTTTTTCTTTTCTTTTTAGTTTTGGCACTGGTGGATGCCAGCCAAAAAGCTAGCAAGCTGTATGTCTGCTGCAGTTTGGCACAGTCTGTGTGCAGTCTATCCAAATGCAGTAGCTTACTTCTCAACATTGGTTTTTTTATGGCCTAATTTGTTGACAAGATTGTCACTCCTACAGACTTCTGCTTGTTGTTGTTGATTCTTTATCACATGCCTCTACTTAGGGCAGGGGGGCTGGGCTGTTAGGCTGTCAATGAGTGCAGGCAAAGTGTCCTGGAAGCTTGCTGGAACTGCTTTATTGCTGTTGTTGATTCTTTATCACATGCCTCTACTTAGGGCAGGGGGGCTGGGCTGTTAGGCTGTCAATGAGTGCAGGCAAAGTGTCCTGGAAGCTTGCTGGAACTGCTTTATTGCTGTTGTTGATTCTTTATCACATGCCTCTACTTAGGGCAGGGGGGCTGGGCTGTTAGGCTGTCAATGAGTGCAGGCAAAGTGTCCTGGAAGCTTGCTGGAACTGCTTTACCGAATGGGGTCCTTGGTCCTTGGCTGCACCCCTACTGGAATCACCCATGCCAAGACTCCCTAGATGCCCCTGATTCTACTTCATCTCCATTGTCCTCATCAGAGGACACATCCAGCAGAGTCATTAACACCTTTCTTTTCAGTTCACGAGACACAACGTATTTTTCTATCTTTCGTTTTATTCATTAATGTATTTACTGTTTGCTTTTCATCATTCCAAATTTCATATTTTCATATTCCTTGGATATTGATCTCTATCATTCATCATGTAGCAGATGTTGGTTACATATAAGGAAAAAAATTCCTAACAGTAAAACACAGAGATAACAATCCTTGTTTAGAAAACAGTAACACTTTTATGAAAAATAAAACTGAGGGACAATGCTAAAAATAGTAATTAATTGCACTTATCGATCAGGATGGATATGAGGCCAATTTGTCTTCTTTTTAAAGGCATCTTAAAGTAACCTTTCTTTTTAAATTGTTTTTCTAAATTACAATAAAGTTGGAGCTAATTAAATCTCTGGGGGGGGGAAGTATTCCAGAGAAGAAGTCAGTGATCAAGAAGTATTTCTTAAACAAATAATCAGTATTTATTTTATTGTTAGAAGTTTGAACAGGGAGATTATCTTTGACTTCTGAGCCAGTAACTCTTGTTGTAGGAAGCTGAAAGAAGCTATTAAATGGAAACTATATACAAGAACCTGAATAATGAGTTTGTTTGTTCTTTCTTGGTATTTAATTGGGAGTTTCATTAAACAATATAAAATTAGCTTCTTCTTTTAAAATGAGATAGAGAAACAACAACAATGCTCTGCATACACTGGGTCTTTGGAAAAAGTTCAATAAAGGTCAGTAACAATCTTCTGTTGGAATCTGATTGAGCAGCTGGAATCAGGTTTAATTTATGTACCATTATTGTATTTTAGACTTGCACTAAAAGGAATGTTAATATGATGCTGGGTCAATCACTATATGTTAAATATGCCATTCTTTTCTTCTTAGCTATACATATCTCCTGTATTAGGACTCTCCCAAAATATAAAGAACTGTAGATCTGGAAGCAATGGGCTTCTCTAAAAGAATGATTATACCACTCTGGAAAGAGAAATGTATGCCTGATAAAAGATAATGCAAACTAGAAGAAAAATACAAAAAGAAAAGAAAAAGTGCAAAGAGAAGAAAACAATTAAATATAAAAAGATAAGGAAATGACTTCTCCACCCTTCAGACTAGTATAAAACTTCAGTAATTTAACACCTTCTATAGTATTTCGATTAAAAAAAATCTTCTTATATCTCATCACTTATCAATAAACAAATGGTAAAAACACATCATTTAGTCCTAATCAGCAAAATTCCATTAAGAACTATCAGAATTAATAACATACATATTTTGACTTCAAGTTTTATACTTGTTCTAAGATAATTAATGGGTGTTCTTTCTTATTGCTATGTTTATCAGTGTTGAGGTTGTGCTGATCCTTTAATGCTTTGTATTAGTACTTTTCCTGTGTTAAATAATTCTGCATAAGAAAATAAAGATATAAATATGTATTTATTAATTCATTTTATATGGCATTTTCATGGTTTAAAAACAGCAGTCTTTAGATGCAGTTTTAGTGTTTATAAACTAAATGGGTAAGGCTTTATAAGTTTATATGAACAAAATTGCCTCGTTTCAGAAAATTGCCTTTAAAAATACAGCATATGATGCTGTCAAATGGGGCCATGGAAACTGCTATGGAAAATTACCTAGGAATCACATATAAACTTCACAGAACTCTTAGAAAAAAAGACAGAAGGGGAAAGGCTTAGCTTTCCCTGAGAAGAAGAGCTTTTTGCCAATTCCACAAGGTAAGGAGACGGCAAAGCTTGTTTATCAGATAGAGGCACATCGGTTGTAATTAATGCTTTCATAATCTTAAAACAAGATGCCTTTTATATTAGGCATAGTGTTGCCATTTGCAGTACATCCCTCTGAAAGCTTGAGATGGTGGAGAATGTGGTGGCTCATCTTCTGACAAGGCTAAGATGCCAGGAATAAATTATACTAATGCTGCAGCATCTGCTCTTCTCTCTCTCTCCAGTGTTGAAGTCAGATGGATGGTATTACAATGAAGCAACATGAATCCAATGCATGCTGCCACTATTTTCATTGGGGACAAGGCTTCCTTGAGTTTAGCCTGCATGCAAATTATTTTAAGTATGTATTTAAAATAAGATATGGATGACATGTGGGATCATCTTCATTTTTTTCTGTTTTAGGATTGAAACATTTAGAATGGATTTTTGGATTTCATCTTAAACAATTCTTTTACTTATTCTCCCAACATCTTCGTCATGTAAAGTTTTATTTGTGGATATATATATATATTTAATACAAGTTTTATTAATTTTCCATTTTTACAAAGCTTTGGGTATTAAGGAAGAATATGGTGGTTGGGCAATACATAGTCCAATAAGACGCTTGTCCATACATATATCAGTTTACATCATCAAAATTTCCTCTCTGTTTCCCTTAGTTATTATACCAGATACATGTTAATAGATCGCTAGCTATAACTCAATCATTTAAAACATTTATCAACAACTTTTAACTTATATGTCTCCAGATCCCGTTTTTAATTTTTATCTGATTTCAATTATAATATTCCAGTTAGCTTAATGTCTATAATGTTTAAGTTCCGGATAACCTACAGTTCCCTTAGTTCACTACAAAATAATTATCATGTCTAAAATACACTTATTATTTATTCAAATAAGTTCTTAGTTTATTTCACAATCATATTCTACTTCTCATTCTAATATCATTGCTTACTCATAAAATAACCTTTGTCCTCTAAATCAATCTTCTATTTTATAATTCAGAACAATTATTTTAGTAACTAATTTGTTTCCCTTATAGATATAAATCCTGAATATTAAATCAAATAATATCTTTTAAAATCTCCTTATCTCATTATGTGAAATTTGAAGATCTTCCATTAAGTGTTGGATAAGGAAAAGCATTTTTTAAGTCTAACTCTGGCCTTCCTTTTGTGCCAAACCAGCTTCTATAAAAGAGCTTTTAGGTCCTCAGGTGGATCTCCCTTCATTCCTGCATATATCATTTGAATCAAGGGAGACCATCCAATCATCAGCCTATCAAGGATGCTAGTCCCTTCACAATCGTTAAATGGTTGGCCAAATAGTTTAAATCTCTATATTTGACTTAATATATTTGTCATGCGTTCAGGCTGGTCTTCTTCTTCTTCTGGTTTCAGTTGGTTTAGATGAAAAGTCATGTTCAATGTTTTAGTTGTTTTTGGGTCATCTGGATTGTCTGGATCCTCAGTATATTGTGTATGTAAGTCCTCCGCAAGTTGCATCTTAGTGTTGCTTTCTTCAGTTTCTGTTGCTGTTGTAGTTGTAGAATCTTTAAATGAGGTTGAAGTTTGGGTGTCGGAGTTCTGAGTAGATTGTAGCTGACATTCTTTAAAATCCACTTTGTTATTAATTCCTTCTTCTTGTGTTGCTTTTTGGGTTGTAGGTTCATCTATTGAAGTTAAAGCTGTGTTTTGTAGCTTTAAGGTGGCACGTATATCTTTCATTCTAGAATGTGTTAGCTCAGTAGCCTCTAAGATTTTTTCAAGTGTAAGTTTGAAATTAAGCTGTGGGTGGTGTTCCTCCATTTCTGTAATGTTTATAAATAGTCCTTTAGTGGAAGCTATTTTTTTATAAAAGTCAATAACTATCCACCTCCACTATAAAGAGTTATTTTCACCACCCAGCTGTTTCAAATTCTTATCTTTTTGTTGTTGTCAAGGACAGATTTTAGTCTCAGAAGTCTCCCAGTCAGAAAAAAAAATTTTTTCACTTGCTGTTCCAAATTTCACAACAAGATGTCCCCAATGACATACAGAATGGAGCTTTTATCCAGCTCAAAAAAGGAGAAAATAAATATTCCTTCTTTCTTTTCCAGCTTAGCAAAGGAGTAAAACAATAAGTTTCTGTAAAAGTGCAGAACCTCTAGGGAGCCCAGGTATCCAGAGATTGCAAGTCCAGGTATGTGGTCATTTAATCTTGTTGTCCTTTTTTTGTTTCTTAGCTTTATATTCCCAGAGTAGGCAAAAGCTGCAGAATAAAGCTGGGGGAAGAGGGTATTTCCAGGGGTTTTTACAGGAAAATAGTTGGGAAAGAGAAAAGGTAAAATAAAGTCTCACCCAACTCCTCCAATTGCTTCATCGTGCTTGTTAGTGCTTTGGGTTTTCGGCTGGTGCGATTAAGTGAGTGGCCATGTTAATGGCTGCTCTTTTCTTCTTCAGTCCTGAGGAGCTGCCTCGGATCAAATGGAGAGGCTGCAGCCCATCCACAATCTGGCGAGGGTCCTCCCCAATGGTGGTCGCCCCTCCAGGGCGACTTTTGACCCTTTCCAGGGTCTCCCAAAGAAGGAAAACCAGATGTCAGGGAGAGCAGTCTCTCCGCATGTCCGCTAGCATTGTGATCTGGAACTGGAAGCCCATTGTGTGGATATTTTATGATGACTCACTCTGATTTGTTGGAAGGAAGTAACTAAATATTTACTGAAATTAACTAAAATTTCAGTAAATAAATGAAGCAAGTATGATTGTAGTGCAAATCTAGTTGCAAACCCTAGTTTTAAGAATTAGTCATAGTCCTTCATGCCTTGGCAACTTCCAGAATGTTATAATATTCTTTACATGGTTAGCCTCTGAAGATAGCCATCAATTCAACATTTTTAGGTTTCTTGATTTTTAGGCTCTTTATCTAAAATCAGTATAATTTGCAGAGCAATCACTATCCAGGAGTAGAGGATTCACTCAAGGAGATATATGTGCTGCTAAGTGCTATCTTTTGTTGAGGACAGCACCTAGCAGCACCTAGCACTTACCAAGTAAACTAAATTTTTGGACATAAGGTTGCCTGGTAATTCCAGAGTTCTTGGCTAGACTAAAGGTCCAACAGAAAGAAAAATACAGAAAGAGAAAATAGCAATGACAAGTGCTTCCTTAAAGCTGTCAAGAAAACAGCATGGATACAGTCACTACAAACGATATTCAGCTGGAGGGTATCTTTACTTTTTATCTACATTCTGCAGGATCAGCACCAGGCAACAGAGTGGAACTTGCAGTGGGAGTGAAACATACAATTGGAGCAATATACCGGGGAGTAAAAGGTAAGTTTTAAGTAACAAAGTCAAAACAGCAGGCAAGTATTTCAGTTCAGTAGCTTGGAAGCTTCTTTTCCTAAGTAAAGGTAACAACAGTCTCTTCTTGAATCATGTTTTTCAGTCAAATAAGGGGTCTCCTATTGCTTCTCAAACTTACATTATGTTGAAAGAGGAATCCTGCTGTGACTGTTCTGGGTTTTCTTAGGAGGAAAATATAGCAGGAGAGGAGAACAAGGAGCCATGATTGCAGGGAGTGAAGGCCAGAGCAAAATCAAGCTCTGTGATATCTTTGCACTCTGCATCTCCAATCTCTGATTTACTCTTTCTGAACAGCACCGCCACGACTGAATGGAGGAAGAAAGGGCTGAATGGTAGAAAAGTGCAAAGCTGCAGTATCAGATTATGTGGGACAAATAGCTTCCTTGAGGTTCAGTTACACAAGCGTCACTAAATTTGGTGAAGACAATTGTTAGGAGCTACGAAGTGGCATCATCTGAGGCTGAGATGATGCCCAGAAACAATGTTCTTTTCATGACACTTTGAACTCCTAATGTAAACTATTTTTCAGCCTATCAATGTAATGGGGGGGAGGGGGCAAGAGGGAGGCAAGGATTTCTGGTGTGTTATGGGTAGATAAGAACATCTCTGTGAGAGGAACCCTTACAATATAAAAATAAAGAAATTATTATTATTATTATTTTATTATTATTTATTTAATTTCTATGCCGCCCTATTCCAAAGAACTCAGGGCGGCTCACAGCATTTGTGATCCTAAAACAGATACCCAGGAGAGTGAGGGATACCCAGAGACACTATCATTTCCTAACTACAAAATTGATTGCCAAAGGCATAAATTTTAGATGGCTAATGCCAGAAGGCATTTTAATAAATTGGAACAATACAAGATATCGACTGGATTCAATCTGGAAAGCAGAGGACTTTGAAGAAAGAAATAGAGTAATTTTGGATGAAGGATTGCAGCAACAAGAGGATAAGCAGACAGAAGAGACAACCCAAGGAGCAACGGCACAAGTAGAACAGCAGCAGGAGAAAAGTGAACAAACAGGTGAAGGAGAAGGAACTGCTAGAAAACAAAGGATTACAAGATCGACTAGGCCTAAATATAAGTAATGAAAGAGAAAATGGAGGAAAAAAAACCGAGATTTTTTTCGGTAAATGTAAATGGACTAAACTCCCCAACAAAAAGAAATAAAATTTTTAGGAAACTTCAGAAATTAAATATAGATATAATTTGTTTACAAGAGACACATATAAAAAAACAACATTATAAATTTTTGGAACATCCCAAAATGGGGAAGCTTTATTATACATCAGCACAACAAAAGAAATGAGGGGTGGTGATATACGTTAAAGAGACAATAGATTCCAAATGAATATATTCAGATGAAGAAGGAAGAATTGTTATGGTTGAAATATATTTGCACCAAAAACAAATACTGTTAATGGCAATTTATGCTCCAAATGATAGTCAAGAACAATTTTATCAAAGATTACACAGGAAATTAATAGAAATGGAATATCAAAATATTTGTTTAATAGGAGATTTTAATGCGATAGTAGATGGAATAATGGATTATAAAAGTAGTAAAACAGGAAAACTTGGAAGGAGAAAACTACCTAAGGCATTTTTTGATATGGCAGAAGAAATTGGAATTCAAGATGTCTGGAGAGAAATTAACCCTCAAAATCAACAGTACACTTTTTATTCAAATAGCCATAAATCTTGGTCAAGAATTGACATGATTTGGATGACTTCTGAGTTAAAGATGGATATACAGGAAATTGAGATAGAAATAGGCACATGGGTAGATCATAACCCTTTAAAAGTGACATGGAAAGGAATACAAAAAAAACCAAGATGGATTTTAAATCAATCTATACTAAAAGATAAAGAATTCGTAGATTTGGCCAAAAGAGAAATGGAATTTTTTAAAAAGAAAACAAAGAAGACACATCACTACAAAACGTATGGGATACAGCTAAAGTATATCTTAGCGGCATAGCTGTAATGTATATGGCAAAGAAAAACTAACAGAGAAGACAGCAACATTTATTATTAAAAGAAGAATTTAGAAAGTTAGAAATAGAATTACAACAAAACCCACAGGAAAAGACTTGGAATAGAGAAATGGAAATAATAAAACATAAGCTGAATCTGCTGGACTCAGAAAAATTGACCGAACAAATAAAAAGAGCAAAACAATTTTTTTTTCAAAAATGCCAACAAGCCAGGAAGATGGCTAGCCTATAAGCTTAAAAAGCAGAAAGAGAAGAAAATAATACATAACTTAGTAGATGGGAAAGGTTGTTTACAATTTAAAAAGGAAGAAATAAAAAAGATAATTAAGAACTATTATATGGAATTGTATGGTAAAGAGGAGGCTGTAAAAGAGAGAATTGCTCAATATTTAGAAGAAAGTAAACTACCAAAGATTCCAGAGACATTTAAAATTATGTTAGAAGAAAGAATAACAATGATGGAGATATTAGAGGCTATAAAGCGACAAAAGAATGGGAAAACACCAGGTCCAGACGGGCTACCGGCGGAATTCTATAAAAATCTACAAGATATACTAAGCGAATCACTGAAAAAGGTTTGCAATGGATTACTGTTAGAGGCTAAACTTCCAAATACATGGATAGAAGCAAATATTACTTTGATACCAAAAGAAGACTCAGATTTGATGTATATTAAGAATTATAATGTGGATTATAAAATTTTTACTTCAATAATGGCAGAGAGACTGAAAAGATACTTAGTTGAGTTTATACATCCAGATCAAAACGGCTTTTTTTTTACCAAAGAGACAGATCAAAAATAATTTAAGGGTGATAATGGATGTATTAGAATATTATGAATTACACCCAGGGAAACAATTAGCATTAGTGTTTTTGGATGCCCAAAAAGCGTTTGATAATGTTTCTTGGCAATTTATGGTCCAACAATTACAAATAATGGATTTTGGAAATAACTTTACAAATATGATAAAAACAATATATGGTAATCAGACAGCAAAAGTGATAGTAAATGGAGATTATACTGAGAGCTTTGAGATAAGAAAAGGCACGAGACAAGGGTGTCCACTATCTCCTTTATTATTTATCTTTACTTTGGAAGTATTAAATAGAAGGATAAGGCAAGACACAGAAATTAAAGGATTGAAAGTAAAAGATGAAACATATAAACTACAAGCATTTGCCGATGATTTAGTATTTATTTTGGAAGAACCTTTAGAGATGATTCCTAAACTATGGGGAAAGATAGAAGAATATGGAGAAGTGGCAGGATTAAAAATAAATAAAGATAAAACTAAAGTAATAGTAAAGAACCTTACAGATAAACAAAAGAGACAAATATTAGAGAAAACAGAGGTACAAATAGTGAAAAAAGTTAAATATCTAGGTATCTACCTTTCAGCTAGATGTTCGTCAATAAAAGAAGATAATTACATAAAATTATTGAAGCAAATAAAACTAGATTTAGAAAGATGGAAAAATCTCCAACTATCAATATTAGGAAGAATTGCTACAGTAAAAATGAATGTGTTGCCAAAGATTTTATTTTTATTTCAAACGATTCCGATAAAACTTGAGATAAATTTTTTTCAAAATTTAAATTCATTGGTTTTGAATTTTATTTGGCAGGGGAAAAAAGCTAGAATTAAGATGAAAACATTACAAGATGCTAAGGAAAATGGAGGTTTTGGGCTGCCGGAATGGACATTGTACTATCAAGCATCGGTGTTAACATGGGTGAAAGAGTGGATAACACTCAGAAATAAAAGGTTATTGTATTTAGAAGGACATGACTTACAATTGGGGTGGCATGCTTTTTTATGGTATGGAAAAAACAGAGTCCATAAGTATTTTCAAATCATTTTATAAGAAATGCCTTATTAACAGTATGGGGAAAAATTAAAGCTAAAATATATCTTAAAATTCCAGGGTGGTTGTCAACGATGGAGGCATTTATACATCCAAATCTAGTGGATTTTGAGAAAGTATGGACATATAAAGATATCTTAGATATTCATGGGAAATTAAAATCTAAACAAGAATTGGAAAATTTAGGAATTAATCTATCCTGGTGGGCACATTTACAGATACTAAATAGATACGAAAAAGATGTAAAAATGTATGGATTTTATAAGGCTCAAACTGTGTTTGATAAGATTTTGTTAACCTCAGATGAGAAATTAATTAAGAAAATGTATAACTTTTTGTTAATTTTGGATATGGAAAGTGAACAAGTGAAGGAAACAATGATAAGATGGGCAAAAATTTTTGGTTATAACATAGAATTAGAAAAATGGCAAATGTTATGGGAGAGAAACTATAAATTAATAATGTCAACTTCATACAAAGAAAATCTGTATAAAATGTTTTATAGATGGCACCTTCCACCAGCAAGATTAGCAAAAATGTTTAAAAATATGTCAGATAGATGTTGGAAATGTAAACATAATATAGGCACATATTATCATATTTGGTGGACATGCGGGAAGGCAAAGGCTTATTGGAGAAATATACATATGTGGTTAGAAAGGATATTGGATGAACAAGTGGATTTTACACCTGAACTTTTTTTACTAGGCATCATGTCTGAAAAGACTAATAAGCAGAAATTATATTTAACCCTACATATTACCACAGCAGCAAGAATAATTTTTGCACAATATTGGAAGAATGAAGGATTGCCATCAGAGGAAGAAATAATCAGGAAGATTTTGGAATGTGCAGAGATGGACAGATTAACTATGAGGCTGAAAGACAAAGAAGATACAGACTACTATCAAATTTGGAATTTATTCTATTCTTGGTTAGAGAAAAGAAGGAAGGATTAGGAATTGAACATGTATTAGTTTAGCAAATTTCAGACAACTTGTTGATTGGAAAAGTTAACATATATTGACGGAAAAAAAATAATAAAAAAGATTGGAAAAAAAAAGAACGTCTCTGTGGTCACAAGTACTGGGAGGTATGGTGAGAGACATGGGGCAGGCCACTCTTGGGGAATGAGATACTGTTCCAGAGCTCCCTGGGCTCTAGCCCATCCCACAGAGGACTGGGCTTTCAATCGCTGCTGCTTAACATCAGATCAGTCTGTGGTCATCCACATTTGTAACTTGATCATGGTTGAGAGGGCTGACCTGTGAGATTTGATTAGAGTCAGAATGGGAGATGTAGCCCTTTTGCAAATGTTTACAGTTGGGTTTCAGGTATAATATCAGCCAAGACCAGAGGGCAAGAGTGAGGGAGTGGTGACTGTCACTGGGAGTCCCTAAAGGCTTTCAGGTGTGTGTGTGTGCTGCTCCATAAGTTACTGATCATTGCTACTGGACAGCTTCCTTGCTGCACAACAACCCCCCTGCCTTGACTTGATTTCTGAGTTGGCTGTAGAATTTCCCAAGCTTATGTATCCATCACTGGATCACACCCCCTCTTCCAGCCTGACTCTTTTTGTAACTCATGCAGTAGTAATTGGCTTTGAACCCATGAATATGCTTGAGTAACTCGCTGGTTCTAATATCTCAGTGGATTTATTGGCTCTAGGACATGGCTAGCTGACTTTTCTTTGGGTTTCATTTCCTGATGAAATGAACATGATAGAACAAATCCTAGGGTCTGGGGGAATTTCTGAGGAAGAATCACAAGTAAAAGCCAGTGAAATAATCTTCCTTGAGTTTTTATATTTTCACCTATGGAGATTTTTGACATGATGTTGCTTTGATGGCTGCTTTCTGAGACAGTCAGTAAGAGAGTCTTCTCATTATCAGAATCTACTGATAGAGGAGCATCTCCATCTAGGTTCCAGGCTGTTACACCAGGTCTTTCTGCCCTGAGCTCTCTTGGAGTTCTATCTGTTCACATGAAATAATTGCCAATCAAATCCCAACTTCAGACATTCTCCTCAGACAGATTAAGATTTTTTATTCAACCAAGACCTTTACAATGGCATTGATAACATGCACTGATGATTGTTAATCTTCCTTTGTCTTTGCACTGATTACAATATTGTAGTTGTTTTCTGACATTTATAATAATGCATGCTATTTTTTAGTAATTCTACTGGAAAAATTGCTTTTGGGGAATTTTCTCATCATTTTCACAAACATTAACGTCAAAGTTCATACATACTGGAATGAGGACCAGTTTGATCTAGTGGTTAAGGCATCAGGTTAGAAAGTGGGAGAACATGGGTTCAAGTCCCATCTTAGCCATGAAAACAAGCTGGATGACTTTGAACCAGTCATCTCTCTCAGCCCAACTCACCTCACAGAGTTGTTGTTGTGGGGAAAATAAGAGAGGAAGATGTGTTGGATGTGTTTTCTGCCTTGAGTTATTTGTAAAAACAATGAAGGTAGGATAAAAAATTAAAAGAGACAGACAGACAGATGATTATCTATCTAAGCGGGTTCTGACTCTTTCTCCCACAAAATACTGTATATATTGTACTATTTTTTCCACTTACTGAATTTCATTACTTATTTGTCTTTTTCAAAATCTGTAGTGTGATATTTCTTTTAAACAAGTAATAAAATTTATATATACATACATACATACATACATACATACATACATACATACATACATACATACATACTTTGGCCAACGGATCTCAGTGGAAGATGATACAATAAATGAAATTGAATGGTGTGTTAAATGTGGTTGGCAGGCATTTAGCAAGCTAAGTATAATTTTCAGAAACAATGCGTCCCCCTATGCCTGAAGATAAAAGTTTTCAATCAGTGTATGCTCCCTGCTCTAACATATGCTAGGGAAAGAGAATAGAATAGAGTTGGAAGGAACCTTGGAGGTCTTCTAGTCCAGCCCCCTTCCCAAGCAAGAGAAGCTATACCATCTCAGACAAGTGATTACGAATGGTGCAAAGAGCCATAGAAAGATTACATGTTCAGCATTACAAGACAAGATAGAAAGACCCACACATGGATTAGAGAACAAACAAAAGTATATGATATCTTCAAGAGAGTAAAAGAATTGAAATGGAAATGGGCTGGTCCCATAGCAAGAAGAACTGATGGCAGGTGGACCAAGGCAGCCATAGAATGGATCCCACTTGTTAAAAAGCATCCACAAAAGACATAAAACAAGATGGATCAACAACATCAGCAAGTATTGCGGGCCCAATTGGCAAAAGAAAGTTCAGAGCCATATTTGTATGTATGTATGTATGTATGTATGTATGTATGCATGTATGTATGTTTTTTGTGTATATATACATAAACATACATATATGGTATGAAATAAATAATTTACGATCACCAGGAGATTAAGAAAGAAAATTACTTTAATACAACCTAGCTTTCATTGGGAACTTCCAACATCATCAGGGTTAAAAGAGCCAGTTGATAAGGGTGCCTTAAATAGGATTAGTCAACGCTTGCACTCGGCTCCTAGACCGCGTCACTGGTCCTAGCCGGTTAATTTGCATTCTGGATGTTTCTCCTTCTCTGTCATTGCCTCGAACCTTCTCACCTATGCATATGTATGTATGTATGTATGTATGTATGTATGTATGTATGTATGTATGTATGTATACTAAAATTAATATGACAACTGTGCCTCTTCTTGCAAACATCAGAAGTGCCCATGGAAGCATATTCCTTGTTTTTCATCCTGTGGATTGTCATAACAAGTTGTTGCTGAGTTCTGCCTATGAAAAAAATCCAGAAATTATACCTGGTCCAGAATGCTACGGCTAGACTAAAGAGTACTTAGTAAGGTGACCAACTTTTTTACAATGAAAAGGAGGACACAAATAAATTGAAGAAAAAAATATCATAAATAAAAGAAACATTTTATTCATTGCAACAATAATACAGACAACTTGCATGTGCAAAGTTTGCCAGTTGGGTGTTTTGGCGCGCTCAGCAGCAATTCCTATTGGCTTTCGAAAGCCAATAGTGGGAGTAGCACAGCTCATGCAAAAGTTGAAAAAAAAACCATCAAAAAAAGGTGCCGGAACATTCTGAGCATTCTATGAGGGGGAAAAAAAGCCCTGCAGATTAGTCTTCAAATATCGAAAAGGAGGACATGAAGGAGGACACTTTCTGAGGGAGGACAGAACTTACAAAAGGAGGACTGTCCTCCCTAAAGGAGGACGGTTGGTCACCTTAGTACTTAGGGAATGGGTGCCTTTTGGTTAAAACAGTTTCACTGACTACCAGTCTGTTGCTGAACACAACTGAAAGTGTGATGCGTGTGTGTGTGTGTGTGTGTGTGTGTGTGTGGAGAGAGAGAGAGAGAGAGAGAGAGAGAGAGAGAGAGAGAGAGAGAGAGAGAGAGAGAGAGAGAGAGAGAGAGAGAGCGTACTTTTTCAACCGCATCCTTCTCCCTTTTTTTCTTGGAAATCATGTTGTTTATACATTATTGTCCTTCTGCTGCCTCATTTTTATTCAGAGAGGCCTTCAGAGTTTAAGCTGATTTGTGCAAAATGCTGGTACATCAGGTTGATTTGATGATGTGCCTTTTCAGTTTAAACAATCTTCATGAATAAATGTTGGAGGCTCTGAATATCATTTCAAGAGTACCTTGGCGCTAGGTAGTCAGCGATGACTCTAAAGTTGAATTACTGACTGACTTCATAAACTGATTTTGTTCTAAAATTTTACATTAATTCAACAGCTTCCTAACTTAAAAAATTCTGCAGGAGGTATTAACCCACTTGCACTTTTTGTAAAGGAGTAATAATTTTGTAATAAGAATTGCATGAATCTGCTGAACAGCTTTGTCAAAATAGTCTACATTGAAAGAATTCATGGCATATAAATAGCCATCCAATGTATACTATGGAGTTTTTTTAAAACTCACAATTAATAATTTATCTTTTAAAATAACTATAATAAGATCAGGCTTTTATTCAGCTTGTAACTGTTGAGATTGTATTATAAATTTTTGGGACAATTTTAGCAGTTGTAACTGTATGTAGCTATACAGGCATATTAAATGGCAATTGGAATAATTTACTAGTTGAAATTATATATTTCTTAAAAACAGTGTGAGCGTAAGGAATGAAGATATTAAAAGGGTTAAACTTTATTTAATGTATGAGAAAGAGTTTGCAAAAATGGATCAGCCTTCAGGTGTCTTTAAAATCCAAGGCTACAATTAAACTTTTCAGACAGAATATTGCCTGCTCCAAGGTCAACAAACAACTCTGGCCTGATAAAGTGCCCCCTCTTTAACCATTGGTCATCCCCTTCTCTTAGCCTGGAGATATCAGATATCCAGGGACATCAACTTAGCTACATACATTAATTTTTCTCTAAATAAGGAGAAACCCTGTAGGGACAAGTGCATGAAGAATGTCCACCCAATTACAGTCATAAAGAAAAGAAATATTTCTTGACATTTTCCTTTTCTATCTTTTCTTTAATCCTTTAGAATATTTATATTATCAATGCATTTTATATGAATTATTGAAGTCCTATAAAGCCTGCCATTATGATTCAATTCATAATTTTCCCATCTGTAACATAACCAATATTGATTTCCTATTTTTCCCTAAAAACTAATAGTTTGGAAATGGTGAGGTAATGAACATTAGGTGGGTAACTGGGTAAGTTTGAAATTTAAATGTCTGAGATGGAAGTTCCCCTTGTTATTTCTCCCCTAGTAATTAATTGAGTATTAATTAAGAGTTATTCTGTCTCCGATTTTGGAAGAGCTAATTTAGAACATCAAGGGAAGTCAGTTCTATATCACCAACAGTAGCTCTATTGGAACAGGACAGTTGATTGGACAGCAGAGATTTCTCTAGTGATAAAACTTATTTTCTCTTCCTAGAATTTTGCCACCCAAAAGTTCTATTTAGCATTCAACATTTGAAAGGAACATCAATCATGCAATAAACAGCAATAAACAGCAAGAACATTGTTTCTGTCCTTTTTCTAACCGCATCTTCCCTTGTTAATCTTATAAACCTGTGCTGCATGTTCCTTCTGTGCTGAAGGAAAAATAAGTAATCAAATAAAATAATCACAGTCTAGCTGAAATTTGAAACATTTATGTAGTATGCATGGAAATAAATACCGGTATCATGGGATGTGTGCTTGTTCCATATTCCCTTCAGTGAGAAAAGGATTAAAAGGAAAACACCTAAAATATAGACTCTCATTCTGTGCAATTTACTGCTTTTCATTTGCTAAGATTGGCATTTTTCCTTTTTAAGGAGTCAAGGTCAACATCAGAGGATGATTGGAAAGAATTGTTAGTGGAATGAAAATAAAAACAGAAGAAATAGCCAAACTTTTTTCTCCTCTCCCCACATTCGGTTTCCATGTGACACTTGACTAATCCAAATGTTTAACTCTTTGATGTTTCCTAAATCTCTGAATTCATTCTGTTCTCAAGACCTTCTCCAACCTAGATGTATGGATGCTACTTATTTTCATGTATGGTGGACCTGCAGAAAAATTAAAGCTTTCTGGAGAAAAATATGGTGGGCTCTTCAGAACATTTTGAAAAAGCGTATTGAATTTCTACCTCAGTTGTTTTTGTTAGGTATTACAAAAGACTGTACCACCTTGGAGACGAACTTAATTTTGAATTTGATCACAGCAGCAAGACTGTTGGTGGGACAATACTGGAAGAAACCAGAATTACCATCTATTGAAGAATGGACCTTGAAAGTCATAAATTTGGCAGAAATGGCCAAAATATCTGCATATTTGAAGGATCATTCAAATGAAAAATATATGTTGGACTGGAAAAAATGGATAGATTACATACAAGGGAAATATCAATCTAAGAAACTGTATCTAGCCTATAGTTAAATGTTTTATATGCTGATTGAAAAAGGTTTACAAGTAGAAAATGATTGTATTAAGTTGAGTTGCACTCAACCTGATTTTTTCTTTGTTTCCTCTGTTTACATTGACAAATATATAATTAATAAAAATTATAAAAATTAAAAAAAAGACCTTCTCCAACCTTAATCTCCAATGTTTTTCTTTGCTTCTCAGGTTGCTTTCTTGACTTCTTGAGAAAAGGGAGCAAGGACATTTTCTGCTAAGCTGTGTTGTTCTTGAGATCAGCAGTGAGAAAAGATGGAAAGTCAACACTGTTTTTCTTGCTACTTACGAAGAAATTTAATCATACATTTTTAGTTTAAAAATAAATAAATCTTTTCATCAGTCTGTGCTGGCCAAATCTGATGCACTTTCTTAGCTATACTCAGCATGGAAAGGACCATGTTATGCTTGTGGTGCTCCTAACAAGGTAGGAGCTCATCAGAAAGGCAGAGATGGCAACTCTAGTTGAACCCCACCAACATGGTAAAGTGCCCCAGGGATTCAAAGCAAATCTTATAATAGTCATCCAATCAGATCTTTGTCTAAATAAATGAATCTGCCAGCTTTATGTTCTCTCATCCTGAATTGCTTTCATCTCAAATCTCTGCCATTCCATTTATGAAAATGAAAATGTTTGTGAATGATAACAAATTACTGCCAAAAAAATTGTTAAACTACATTTTCACCCATCCCTAGTACTGGGTTATTCTGAAGGATGGTAAAACAAAGCTGGAAATTATGTTAGATGTGATTTTTCTGCTTCTAATTTTGTGAATGAGGAGTTAGGAGGTGTCTCTTCCTAGAAGGTTAGATTTGATCTAGGGGTCTCCAAATGCTATTCTAAAATACTGTAGTAACCAGCTTATATTATTATTTTTCTTTCCTCATTTGCACAATTAAGAAGCTAGTTTGAAATTAAAACTAGTTGGACTAAGACAAAAGTGACAGACCAATATTTAAGATCTGCTCATTTCATTTGAATAAAGGGGAACTGAAAGTCAGTTTGGCATAGTGGTTAAGGCATCTGTCTAGAACAGGGGTTCTCAACCTTGGCAACTTTAAGACTTGTGGACTTCAACTCCCAGAATTCCTCAGCCAGGAATTCTGGGAGTTGAAGTCCACAAGTCTTAAAGTTGCCAAGGTTGAGAACCCCTGGTCTAGAATTCAAGGAGACCTTAGGCACAAAGTCAGCTGAGTGACCTTGGGCTAGTTACTTTCTCTTAATCTTAGGAAGGAGGCAATGGCAAATTAATCACCCACCTTCAAAGTGCTACCAACCAGATGACTGCAGGGAATATAAATCCTTCCATTCCCCAGCATTCAGTCAGAACTGGGGATGCTTCTTGGATGAGAAGAAAAATGTCTTCAAGAAAAAAATAAGGAAAGTCCAGTTGCCTTTTGAAAAAGTACCTTTGAGACTGAGAATCTCCATAGCAAACTACTTATGAGAAACCTTGCCAAGAAAATTGCAGGCAATTGTCCAGGCAGTCTCTTAGAATTGGGTGTGATTGGAATACTAATTTGCTTAATTCCATTTCTATAGTCGGCCACCTCAAGCAAATGAATCTGGGTGGCTATAAAACTATATTCACTGTGAGGCTACATTGGAGGGGCCACATTTTCTCAAAGAAGTGGGTATTCTTTTGGCAGGCACTTTTCTGAATGTCCAGTTTTTAGTTTTTAGAATAAAACCTCTAATTCTTTTATCTGTGGACTTGTGAAGAACAGCATGAAACAATGTTCTGGCCAATCACTCACTGAGGAAAAGAATGAAATAAAGTATTAGGCAAACTATGTTTAAAGTATGCCCCATGTCTCATGTTGTAAAATTTCTCCTTGGTTGTATAAACTCATATTATTAATTACACTTAGGGTAGTATTGTAGATTGTTACTGGCTTTGAATTAGGAAAATACAAATTAAGAACTTCAGAAGCCAATGAAAGCTATCCTGAAGAAAGATGTGAAGGAGGGAAATTTGGTTTCTTATACTATGTGAGGTCTGGACTTCTCCTGAAGGAAGCATAAAATGTGTGTGTAATAATAATAGATGAAGTCTGAATAAACAGGTTCTAAACCAATCCTGGATATTCCTGATTTGCATAACTCAGCATATAATGTATCACTTTCTATCCCCAGGCTGCTCCCTGTCTGTTTTCATTTTCCCCATATATTTTTCCTATTTAGAACTGTAGGCAACCATTGCTTTGAAAATCCTCTTCAGAAATTAAAGGATGGGATTAATATAGGAAAACAATTTGGGAAAAAAGCCAACTTTTTTTCTCTGTAAGAAAAATTATCTTCCTCACCATGAAAAGGGCTTATGGCTTGCCTCTGTTAAAGAGCTGAAGGGGACCCCCCCTCCCCTTCTCTTCTGGTCTGTCAAATTTGAATTTTTCATCTACATAGAGAAATAAATCCCAGTTTTGTATCCCATTCATATTTATCCCCCCTCCTCTGCTGTGTCAATTCACCACCTACAGAGTTTATCTTAGTCAAGCACCTTCCTATTTAAAGTACTTTGCACTGTATTTTTAGGACATTGAGAATCAGCAGTACCCAAGGACTTAAAATAAAAAGAGAAGCAAAGCAGGGAACTGTAAAAGATAATACTCTGCTTTCTCTTCTGAAGCAGGTTTGTGTGAAAGGCAGTAAGAGAGCTGTGCATGCTAGAAAGATATGAATGTGGAAGTACTGATATTTAATACTTTTTTCTGTCTTTGATTGCTATCTTGCCTTTACTCAAGTGAATAGTCTCTCAGTAATATAATACAAGTATACAGTGGACAACATAGGGGAAGGCAAGCCATTATCCTCAAACCTATGTTTCTTCATTAAATGTTTAAAAAACAAGGAGGTGGAATATAACAGTATAATTTTGTCCTTGGGCATTCACTTACAGGGGCTTTAATCTGACCAAGGCTAGTTCGCATGCTTACTTACTACTTACTTACTTACTATGCTACTCACTTTCCTGTATACTAGATGACTGGCAACTGAAGGCCAAATTAGAGTTTATAATAAAGGAAGGTATTTATTTAATGCATCTTTCTTGAACTATAAAAGTAATAGCTGCAGAAAAGAGATTGCTCTTGATTGCCATGCTGTAGCACCAATGTCACCGAGACAGTTAATCATTTAGCCTTTTCCTGTTTGAATGTATTTAAATCCTGCAAAGAAATTGAGAAGAAGAGTTTCTGGTGGATCCTGGAAAAACTAGCAACTTGGGGGAAAATATTCCCAATGGATCACCACAGATAGGAGAAATGATGAACATCCTTTACACTAAAATCTTGATCCAGACCCTACTGAAGTCAGTGCTATTTTAAAAGAAAAGGGTACTTTATGCTCGTTAGAAGGGACCTTGGAGGTCTTCTAGTCCAACCCCCTGCTCACAGAGGAGACCCTATAACATTCCGACAAATGGCTGTTCAATCTCTCCTTGAAAGCCTCCAGGACAGAGAACCCCCAACTTCTGGAGGCAGGTCATTCCACTGATTAATTGTTTTCACTGTCAGGAAATTTCTCTTGTGTTCTAGGTTGCTTCTCTCCTTGATAAGTTCCCATCTGTTACTTCTTGTCCTGCCCACAGGTGCTTTGGAGAATGGGTTGACCCCTTTTTCTCTGTGACAGCCCCTCAAATATTGGAAGACTGCTACCATGTCATCCCTAGTCCTTCATCTTTATTGCTCATCTCTGCACCCTTTCTAGAGTCTCATCATCTTTTTTGTATTGTAACAACTGAAACTGTTTGCAGTATTCCAAGTGTGGTCTTATCAAAGCAGTATAAAGTGGTATTAACACTTCCCATGACCTTGATACTATCCCTCATGATGCAGGGATGATGCAGCCTAGGATTGCACTGGCTTTTTTGACAGTTGCAGCACTGGCTCATATTTAAGTGGTTGTCCACTAGGATTCCTAAATCCCTCTTACAGTTACTGCTGTTGAGCTAGGTATGACCTATTCTATACCTGTGCATTTGATTTTTTTCTTGCCTAACAGTAAAACTTTACTTTTATCACTACTGAACTGCATTTTCTTGGAAATGCCACCATGCTGCTGCACTGCCATGGTCACATGATCATCATTTCCAAAACTCCCTGACAGCTTCCAACAGATCAAATGGGGAACCCATCAATCATGATTGCTGAGGCTCCCTGCTAGCTTCCCACAAGCAACGTCAGTGGTGAACCTGGCAGTCCAAAATCAGCAGGCAGATCAGTAGCTACTGCCAGGTGGGGAAGGGAGCAAGGGGGAGCACAAGAAGTGCACATCATATCAAATCAAATGTTTATTATGGTCAAAGGCAGTAGGTTACAATCAATTAGAAAGCATAGAAAATACATCAAAGTCTAAAGAAAAATAATTATAAAAGCTGAAATATATAAAACAAAGTATATATAAGAACAAAACTCTAAAGGAAATCTAAAAGGATAGATAGGAACATTAGGTAGCTATAGGAGAGCATAAAGAATGTGGCAGACTAAAGCTATCAAAGTACAGAGCGCTTTAGTATGACAAACTAGATGCTCATTAAAACTAGTGCATGGCACAGGTCATCATCTGATGGATTTTAAGTGCTGCTGTGCAGAACCTGGCAACATTATATGTTGTAGCAGGGGTGGCATCTAAAAGCAGCAGGGAGGTTTAAAATTGTCCTGCTCACCCTGGATATTTATGTAATAATGGTGAGATGAGGCTAATACAAATGGTTTTGTAATAGAGGCACTGGAGAACGCATGCTCTATCATTTCTGTGTGCAGAATCAGAGGAACATTGCTTTTCCAGGTAGAGAATCTTCCTGTATCAGCCTTCAAGGAAAGCTCAGGTATACATGTCAGTATAAAGGCTCCCCAGTGGGGTGGTACTTTGAGTTTAGTTAAGTATGTCAAAGGGGAGGCAGAATATCTGCTGGATTCATTGGTAATAAAGGTCGGGGACCTGGCTAGATCCAATTGGTGCTCTATATCTGCTACTTGCTCTTTAATGAGTCCTTTGGCCTATTCATATTCCATACTGAGTAGAAAACCTGGAGAAGCCCAAGGATCAGATTTTAATTGCCAATGCCTGTTTCCATGTGAACTGCAAATCATCCCTCATAGTTAAAGGGGCAAGGCCAAGATGGAAAAGGGATAGTATGAGCTAGTAGTTGAATATAGTCATCCACACTTTCACTTCATAGTAGCCATGATTTTAGGTTTCTGATAGCTGATTTTTAGCTGGTTTTCCTTGCAGTACTGTTAGTGACCTTAGCATTCTTTTAAGGCCAATAGTGTTCTTGAAAGTATAGCTGATCATCTGCACAGAGTAAAACAGACAAGCGTCTTACAGCTAGTTTTGGGGAGTTAAAGTTTGGATTGAGAAGATGACCCATACTGTGGTGTGACTACATTCATCTACTAACTCATACTATCCTTTTTCCATCTTGGCCTTGCCCCTTTAACTATGAGGGATGATTTGCAGTTCACATGGAAACAGGCATTGGCAATTAAAATCTCATTGTTGGGCTTCTCCGGGTTTTCTATTCAGGGTGGAATAGGCCAAATCTGAACGGGGCCAATAAGCAGCCTTCTCAGTTCCAATGGCCCAAGTGAAGTAGTACTGGAGGTTGCATGTTACTTTGAATGATGTCCCTTCAGGAAACATATATGTTAGCTGGACTAAACAGGGATCAGTTGAGGAGCCTCCAGTCCCCCCCCCATAGATTAGTTCATGACATAGAATTCAAAACTGTTTTGAGCTCTATGAGAGTGGCATAAAGGGAGGTTTATTGCAGGAGAAATATTTTTCACTTAGACTGATCAATGATGTATTATCCTTCCGTAAACCAAGCTTGCTGTTCAGCAAGTAACTTTTCTCCAATTCCTGGAGTTTCTGTTTTAGAAGTGTTGCATAAAGTTTGCTTATTGTATTAAGAAGGCTGATCAGTCTTTAATAGTAATGTCCCCCTTTTTAAAATATAGGGACAATGATTGCAAATCCTTAGTCCTTGGGGACTTGGCCATAGATGTCAATGCAAGTAAAGAATAAGGACAGAGTGGGGGTCTAAGAACCCAAGTTATTCTTAATAACCTCTGGAAGGATTAGGACTTCTCGTCAGGTAATATGAGAGGTCTAAGGTGGGCCAGGGAGGATGTGTGAGGGTGCAGAGAGATGCCAGAGAGGTGCGGCAAAGGTCAGAGAGGGTGCAGGAGGGTGCAATTTGAGGAGGGTGTGCAGGGGTGTAGTGTGAATGGAAAAGGATGCATCAGGATGTTGCATGATTTGGGAGGTGCACAGAGGCATGTGAGTGCAGCACAAGCACAGAGGGACTGGGGATTATAGTGGGGAGAGACTTAGCCAAGTAACTTACAGCCTTCCCTGCCAGCTTACCAGCCTGCCAGACAGGGCATTAATGAAGGAGAATATTTGTAGTTCATTGAAATGAGGGATCCTTGGTGCTCTCTGAGCTTACTTGTTTTCTCGCAGATGTTTCATTAGCCTAACATCATTAGTGCTAGTCATTGAAAGGTCAATGACTTTCAGGGCATTGTTTCCCATCAACTTTCTCCCTGTAGGCTTCCCACAAGCTGGCAGGAATCATTCCTGCTCCCACTGCTTCTTTGCCCACCTATGGTCATTTTGTCGACCTATTTAGGTAATTATGGGCAGTCCTTGACTTACAACACTTTGTTTAGTGGCTGTTCAAAGTTACAATGGCATTGAAAAATTTTCATTTTTCAGCATCCCCATGGGAGGAGAACTCAGATGCTTGGCAAGTGACTCATTTATGACGGTTACAGTGTCCTGGGCTCATGGGATCATCTTTTGCAATCTTCGGACAAGCAAAATCAATGGGGAAGCCAGATTCACTTAACAACTGTGTTACTAACTTAACAACAGCAGTGATTCAATTAACAACGGTGGCAAGAAAAGTCATAAAATGGAGCAAAACTCACTTAAAAACTCTCTTGCTTAGCAACAGAAATTTTGGGCTCAATTGTGGTCATAAGTTGAGGACTATCTGTAAATAACTCTGAAGCTATGACACAACCGAAACAATGACCCATCAGATCACCTGTTGTCTAGTTACTCTTATAAAACCTGTAGCTTAATGAGAGCCTCATTCACCCAGTATAACTGAGCTGGAATTGTTCTGATTGATAACTTGGTTATTTAGCCACCGTGCCATCCCAAAAAGAAGCCCCTTGAAGCCTAGCAAAAAAGGGGGGGGAGATGAAAAGGATCTTGAAAGACTTCTGATGGAAACTAGGGGTGAAACCCAGTTAACTAGGGGAACGGCCTTTCAAATTTGGCAGGAAATGTAAGTGTAGGTTTGTATTTCTCAGTTCCAAGTTCTTCATCTGGACTAAACAGGGGAGGATGGCATGGGAGATGCTTCAGAGAGAGGACATAGAAAGGGGAGAATATATATGTTAAAACTTCCAGCAAGGAGCAGCAGGGTCCAATCCATAATATTCCTTAACAATAGAATATCTTTGGATAACCAGAAGCTTCAGTAGCTCTTTCCTCCCCTCCCCCCCCCCATCTTCACCATCACCTTCACAGCCTCTTTTTCTTGTCTATCTGCAAAGATCTGCCTCCTGGTTGCTGTATCATTTATTCCCCGCCCTGCTCTTGATTCTGGGCTTATTTCCAAAGCAAGATCCTCTTAAATATTTCAGTAGCAAGAGGTTGCAATATAGCAATCAACTGCAGGCGCCCTTCCTATCATCCCCCCCCCAATCTCACCCTGCTTTCTGATTCCATTGCGGTGGTGCCTGACACGTTTCTCTCCCCCCCCCCCAGATTTAACTCTATCTGCCCTTGCACCATGCAATCCGGGCACTCCCTGGATCCTGATCTCTATTCCGGCTACTCCGAAAGGAAGAGCGTCTGGAGAAGTTCTCTTCGCGGCGTCAGGCAAGAAGGGGCAGCCTCTGCCGCCGCTTTTCCACACTGCCAAAGGAGACCCGGAGCCGACCCCTCCCCTCCCGGGCCACTCCGGTGCCAAGCTTCTGGGCCAATCAAAGGCTCGCAAAGAGTAAGGGAAGAGATCGTATTGGATGAGCGATCCGCATGCATCAAATAGAGGAGGCTGGCAAGGGAGCCGGGCGAGCAGCGATGTTATCTTGGAGGCACTTTCACAGAGGGAACCGGCAGGTGACAACTCTCCGGAGGTAGAGCGCCCGAGAGCGGAGCTGCTGTGTCCCTCGCGGGTCCGGCCAAACGCGTGGCCCTAGCACCGCTCTCCAGCATGGCACTGGAAGGCCGTGGTCGCAATGGGTTTTGTGCTCCTTACTTGGCGGGCGCGGGGCGTCCACACTAGGAAGAGAGTCAGGTGCTTGGCTACCTCCTCAGCGGGGAGAGGAGACCATGTCCCCGGAGCTGGGCACCTGCTCGACTACTTGGATCGTTCGCCACGCACGGCGGTACCTGCCCGACACTTCTAGGGCTGTGCTGAGCAGAAAACTGCAGGTAGGGCTCGAGAGGGAGCCGCTGTTCCTTTCTCCCCTCTAATTGCCCCCGCGCCCCCTGCGAAAGACGACGTGAGTCCCCACCCCGCTTCTCGCCCTAAGAGCTCTGTGGAAAGCGGGCCAGTAAGGATGGTGATGGGCAGCGTCCGTCCAGCGGAGCAGCAGATGGCACGCTGGAACCTGAGCAGGCGAGGATTCCAGCTGGCGTCGTTCCAGGGACACCATTTGTTCCACCAGACCTCGCAAGGAACTTATCCGGGGAGGCCCTAAGAAGAGCCAGAGGCGCTGGCATCCCGCTTCCAGGAAAAACGCGGTGCAACTACCTGCCGCTCTGGCTGGCTAAGCGGAGTTGCTTCCAGGCGTCGCCTGTCCCCGTCCCTAGCAGTCGCCTTCCCCATTCCTCTGCCGCTGGGGGGTAAGTCTCGGAAGTTCCTTTCGGTGCTCGCTCGCTCGCAGGTGCAGCTGCTCTCGGGATGCGGCTTGGGGACCCGCTTGCCAGGCAAAGTGGCGGGCTAGGCTGCCGGCTGAGACCGTGCGCCTGTTGCTGCCCAGGGAGAGCCAGTTGGGCGCGCGGGTAACGAGCTGCAAC
Organism: Bothrops alternatus; assembly: GCA_034064705.1. Lineage (NCBI taxonomy): Eukaryota > Metazoa > Chordata > Lepidosauria > Squamata > Viperidae > Bothrops > Bothrops alternatus. Next base: position 2,274,740 of record JARGCV010000145.1, on the reverse strand, counting down.
GCGCAGGCAGGGCTGGCTCGGATGAAAGCCTCAAGGGAAGCAGGGCTGGCGAGAGAGACCGAGGATCCACGGCGCCCCCTCTCCCTGGTGGGAGCTGGGCCACGGGTGGCAGATCGCCCGATGAGGCCGTCCTTAATTAGAACAATCGGTTAGCTGGCACCCCTCCCAAGCCGGTTCTGGGGTTGAGAGCGCGTGTGTGAATGTGAGTGAGGAATGGGGGTATTCCTTATAACTCCTCCCTCCGCACACCTATGCCCTCTGTTCGGCTACACTTATTAGGGTGGGAAAGCTCCAAGAAGCAGATCCGGATGCGATCCAAAAGAGTTCTCGTGAACGGTCGTGCCCTAAAAACAATCGCTACCTCCTGTGACTACTACAGTACCATGAGAACTCTTGAACTTAGCAGATCGTGGCTAGAATATGGTGAATTGAGAATTCCGTTTGCCCGAATGGATGTGGGGAGAAGTTGTTAGACCTGTAGCAGATGGAGAAGTGTAGTTCCAAATTCTTAGTATGAAGGTTGAAACCCCCTTCCCTCACCAATAGTCAGGTCCAATCACCCTTTCCAAATAAATCCTCTCTCCCGCTCCTATGCTCTCTATCCACAAAACAACGTGAATCTATTCAAACAACGGATTTGAGGTGGAATAATAATCTTTTGTTCTCATCTAATTTTCTCAATGCTATTGGAGGTATATATTCATGCACAGACACAAAATTAACAATGTTTGCAAAACTCTTGGTTTGAGGAGAATTCTTGGTGTAATCTAAATTTTGCTGGCTACAGATCAAGCATTATAATAGTTTATATGTTATATTCGTTTATATTAGCTATTAAGATATCACATAATGGAGGCATAGTCTATAATATATCCACATGTTTAATATAATCACCCTTTTAGATGCATCCTAATAAGATATTAGTTGCAAATTAAAAATGTAATATGTAAAGTGATTGCAAGTAGGCAGAATGTCAAGTGTAACCTGGACCTGTTAACTAGACCTTTGCCACTGACAACTGAATTGTAGGTTGCACCTTCCTTCTTCTACTGGGTTGGATTTGAAAGAAGAATAATACACATAATGATATGCAGTTATCTATCTATAAAGAATGTCTTCAATTAATTCATTAGGTCATTGTCCAACATGAATGCTTATAGTGGTATTGACTAGTTATTTTCCTTCCCTTCAATGCAAACATGCTGTTACATAAGTACTTAATAAAACAAGTAGTAAGTTATAAAAATCTTCTGTGTTGCAGAAGACAAGTTAAAAATCCTATAAGCCAGGATTTATTTTTGGCAGGATCTTGACAATTTAAGAGCTTCATGACTGGCAAAAATTCAACAGGCATTGTTCTCTCAACATAAAAATGCAGTATTAGGAGAAAGTTTACCTGCTGAAGGACTGTGCTATGCAGTTGTTAAAAGCACTAGATCCATATGAAGTCTTGATATGGAAGGAGGCAAGAGAAAAATCAGAGCTTTAAATAAATTTTATGATGTGATTATCTATATTAGGTTAGGGTGTGCAGTAAGAAAGATCATATTAGGCCTGCATTTTTAGCACGGTAAAATAACTGTTAACATGAATCCTAGAAAAATATTCAAAATAACAAGGATGTTTCCTGTGATACGAAAGAACAGATTACAGATATTACCCTTGAGAGAAAGAAATTGGGTGGCTTTGAGTATCTTGTTCCTCTTTTCTCCATTTGTAAGAAGATCAGATGAATTCCTTAGCTGGTTACTTCACAGGATTGTTTTATAGATGAATGACCCAAGTCATTTGACTATTAGTAATATGTAACTGATAAATGTGTACATGAAAGCAAAATGGGACTGCTTTCAAGAAAGACAAAGAGAGATCTGTATTTCCACAGGAGTTCTGAAGATAGTATAGTGTAATATACAAAAGTGGAGTTTACTTGACGTAGATTGTATTGTATATCAATTAAATTTAGTCTTCTTGGGCTTAATATGCTTGTGCACATTAGTCCAGTTTATTTTTTAAAAAGGCCACCTTTCTCTAAATTACATAGGATTCTCAGTGTAATTTTGCGTGCAACTTTTGAAATTATGCACTCCCTTTTTGTGGGCACATATTCACTCATTCATTTATCCAGTTCAGACAATTCAATGCTCTTCCTCTGGCTTTTCCTCTTGGTTGTCTCCTTCCTATTTCTTCTCCCACCCTTGCCTTGATAAATGCTGACTGATTCAGCACCAGAACCCATATGGAATGGTGCTAAAAGGGCATTGTGTTTGGCATACCTTTGTTAAAATGAAGCCCTCAGAATACTAGAAGTAAAATGAGAAATGTTACCACTATGCTTTTTCTTTAATATATTGCCCATCCCATTATTAATGGCTGAAACAGAAACAGGTGCAGTACACCAGCAACTTGGAGAGTTGTGGAAAGAGAGGCCCCTCTATCTTCCTGAGGACAAATGGTTTTTGTGAAGATGCTTACTTCTGCACCATAAAGATACCAGCTCCCTATTCTTCTTTTGCTTCTGGCCCTCAATACAGGAACCCACAAATTATGTGTCAGAATATACTGTTGTCCCTCACTTTGAGCACAAAGAGAAATATAATGTGCCTTAGAGAAATATAATGTGCCTTTCTCTGGACAGCTCTATCTAATTCACTGGGCTGGAATTCCTCCTTCCTCCTTCCTTCCTTCCTTCCTTCCTTCCTTCCTTCCTTCCTTCCTTCCTTCCTTCCTTCCTTCCTTCCTTCCTTCCTTCGTTCCTTAGCAAATCTACTATCTTTCTACAGTGAATCTGTTTCAGGCACTCCAATCATAAAAGGTAGTAAATGTCTTTTTAATTAACTTGTTTGAAATAAGGATTCGGGATTTGTCTCCCTTAAATTAAATTTAGGACTATTTTCAGATACTAAAGTATAATTTTAATTTAAACTCAAAGGAAAATATGCTTTATTATTAAAGATTTAGGAAGCAGTGCATTCACTGAGGCCTATGAATTAGTCTATCAGAACAAGCTTTACTGGCAGATTTTATTTATTTATTTATTTATTTATTTATTTATTAGATGTATATATTGTCCTTACTTCAGGAGCTCAGGGCTATATACATAACACTTTCTCCCCCATTTTTGCTCACAACAACAATAACTTTGTGGGTTGTAATTTGAGAGAGTGACTAGCCCAAATCTACCTAGTGCATTTTCATGACTGAGGGTGCACTAAAGCATGGGCTTTAGGAATGCTAATCCAACAATTGAACCCTTATAAATGAAACTAGCTCTGAAGATTATAGCTGAAGTCTTCCTGAATTGATACCTCTTGATACAAAAACTAAATGGATGGTGGTTTGGCTTTGAAGCAGCTCCAAAGATTGTGTGTGTGTGTGTGTGTATATGTTCATCTTTGTGTGTTCAAAGATGAATTTTTGAATGCACAATTTATGAATTACTTGCTACAGTGTCTGCTTACATGACTGCTGAAAAGAACACCATATGGAATCTTTGCAGTAGTTATTTCTAGCTTAGTGGACAGAGAAGATAGAGGCAGTAAGTGGAACAGAAGTGGACATGTTCATCTCCTGAAGTATTGTGTGTTGGGGGAGAAGTTTCCTACATCAGAGATAGTCAAACATTACGATAGTGATGAATATCTATACCTTGGGTATAGGATAAACCTCCACCGTCATAGGCAAACAGTGCTCTCCAGATGGAATATTGATTTCCATCAGCCTCAGTTAGTAGAAAAGGAAGTTGGAATTGTGGTCTAAAACTTCTAAGGCACACAGTAGCCTACAATAATAATGAGCACTCTAAAATGAAACATACATATAGAACTTTTTATAAACAAAGTAGAATCTATTGCCAGTATAAATATAGCCTACAGTCTTCAACTATGAAAAGGGTAATCTTCATAATGATTGCATAAGGATGTCTAAAAATCAGAATCAAATCAATAATGACAGTCCAAGGTAGTGATGGATATGATGTTTATGAGTAGTTGAACTTCCCCTACCAGTGTCTTTGGATGATAGATTTGGGACTACAGCCCACTATAATGTACATCCCTTGAATTGAAGTAGCATAAGAAAACTCTCATCAATTACCCTGGAGCTTATGCAGGAAATCCTTCTGGCAGACTTTGTGCTCTCAATATATGAGCCCCAGAAAAATAGATAGGGACAAAGAAGATAATTGAAATACTGGCTTGTACACCTTACTGTTGTTATTCTATTCCAACTTCCTACAATATCAATTATGCACAACATGAATTTGGATCTTTCATTTCATAGTGATGAGATAAAATAGTAAAAGCAAATTCATTTTGTAAATGTTATTTGAAATAATTTCAATTATATTTGTTTTGAATCTCTTCTCTAACAATTTTATAGCAAAAATATTGTGGAAAAGTAGCAATAAATGTGATTGAAAATTGGAACCCTTAGAGCAGAGATGCTTTCATGACGCCCCCTCTGCTGTGTTTTAAGTTGCATGCCAGAACCTAAACTTGATTAATTAAATTTAGAGGCTGCCTGACACCAGGTGACACTGCACAGTTTACATTTTAAAAGTGAAGAGCAATAAAGCAAAACCAAAGATGAAAAATCTAGCACATTTGTAAGGAGAAAACACTTTAAGAAATTATGGTTAGGGACAGAACAAAACCTATATTTAATTTGACTTCTGCACAGATTTAATTAAGTTGAATGTAATTAAAAGTCATGTATTTAACACATTTCCATCTGTCAGATTAACAATGCTTACTTGAAAACAAGTTTGGGAGGTCACATGGGGGTTACAACCAAGGTTTTTGGAAGCTTGTATTTTGTAGTATATATGTATATGTATATGTATATGTATATGTATATGTATATGTATATGTATATGTATATGTATATGTATATGTATATGTATATGTATATGTATATGTATATGTATATGTATATGTATATGTATATGTATATGTATATGTATATGTATATGTATATGTATATGTATATGTATATGTATATGTATATGTATATGTATATGTATATGTATATGTATATGTATATGTATATGTATATGTATATGTATATGTATATGTATATGTATATGTATGTAAGTCTTTGGTTGTTCGGGTTTTCTCCCACGTAGAATTTGAAGTGTCTTGGCGACGTTTCGACGAAGTCCCATTCGTCATCTTCAGGGTGGTGCTTTCGGCTTCATGCTTCTAGGAGCAATGTGTGATTGTAGCTGTTTCTTCCTTTTAACTGCCAGGGGGGGCTTGAACTGATTGGCTGGGAGCTCGGCTGTGTTCTGATTGGGTGGAGGTGTGTTCTGATTGGTTAGGGGTTTGGCTGTGCTCTGATTGGATGGGGGTTGGCTGTGCTCTGATTGACTGGGGGAGTGTTCTGTTTGGGTGGGGGCTTTGTTGTGCTCAGGTTAGTCTGAGTTACAGGGGGATTAGAGATGGTGAGCTGCATAGCTGTTTGGCTTCGTGTTCGTGGTCGTGCCTCATCTTCATGGTGGGTGTCAGTTTGCTTCATGTATGGATTGGAGGGGTTTAAGGTGGCTAATGATGCAGCTGTGGTCTGGCTTCTGGTTTGTGGTCGTGCCTCATCATCGGTGTGGGTTTGAGTTTGCTTTTTGCCTGGATGAGTGGTGGTGACATCCTGTGTGGTTTTTGTGAGTGTAGGTCTGGTGTCATTCTTTGTGTTATGGACTCATTTGTCAATAAGGGCAGGTTTCCAAATGGCTGGTAGGCGGGAGGTATCATCTTGTTTGTTCATGCTGTGAGGGCGTTTTTCTATCTCAATGGCTTCTCTGATTATTCTGTTATTAAAGTGTTCAGTTTTGGCAATAGTTCTGGTCTTTTTGAAATCAATTTCATGTCCTGTGGCTTTAAGGTGTTGGACCAGGGAAGAAGTTGGTTCCTCTTTTTTGACTGAGTTTTTGTGTTCTTCAATGCGTGCACTTATTCTTCTGTTGGTTTGTCCGATGTATGTGGTGGGGCAAGCAGTACATGGGATTTCATATACTCCTTGATTTTCTAATTCAATTTTGTCTTTAGGGTTTCTTAGGATGGTGGATATTTTTCTGTTTGTGCAGAATACTGTCTTGACGTTATGTTTGTGCAGGATCTTGCTGATCCTGTCTGTGGTGCCTTTTATGTATGGGAGGAGGGCTTTGCCGTTTTCTTGTTCACTGTCTTGGATTTTAGTGGGAGTTTCTTTTTGGATTAAGTTGGAAATCTTATTTCTTTGGAATCCGTTGGATGTTAGTACATTAGTGAGAGTGTGTAGTTTGGTTTTTAGGTGTTGTTCGTCAGCTAGGCATTTGGTTCTGGAGATGAGTGTCTTGGCTACGGAGTTGATCTGTGCTGGGTGGTGGTGTGAGAGTGCGTGCAGATAGCGGTTTGTGTGTGTTTTCTTCTGGTAGATGGTGTGTCCTAGGGAGCCATTGGATTTCTTGTAGACTAAGACATCCAGGAAGGGAAGTTGGTTATTAGCTTCTGTTTCCATGGTGAACTGTATTTTGGGGTGTAGGCTGTTGAGGTGTGTGAGGAAGTTGTCCAGTTTTTCTTTCCCATGTGGCCAGATTACGAAGGTGTCATCTACGTATCTGAGTAGTATTTTTTTTATTGTAATTCATTGTTATATATATGTTGTTAGCCGCTCCGAGTCCCCGGAGAGGAGTAGCATACAAACCCAAATATATATATGCATGTGCTTTGTGTACATTTTTATTTGTTTCTATGAAGGCTAAAAGCTTTATTTAAAAATTGATTTAATTACTGGGGATTCGATTTTGACTTAGCCTCTATATTTGAACCATAATTCTATTACAGAAGGCACATCAAAATGTTTCTTTTATTTGTTAAACAACATTCATGTTCCATATACATCATTGCCATATCCCAATTTGCATTCTCTTTTGTCACCATGGTAAATGTACTTTGCCCCTAGATTTATTTCATTGTTCATAATAATAGATACTGAGTTGACAAAAAATCAATGTTTCTGATAAATTATAAGGTGACTCCACACAGCATGCCAGGCTAAAATAAATTGCTAATTTATGGTTCAGTATGTTGGATAAACCCAGGCAACTGGGTTGATTCTGTTAACAGTATTTCAGTTAACTGGGGTTGTGATGTGAACACACCTCCACTGAATCCCTGTGTGATTTCTTTGGCCTTCCCTGAACCTGCCGTGTAAGGCTGTGGTAAGGATTTAAAAAGGAGATGTGGATCCTACAGTACATCCATCCATCCATCTTTCTGAGGATCAGTCACAAACACAGTGAATAGTGAATATGGCAACTGTGAATGTCCTAAAGAGGCTTGATTAGGTGCCATACTGTGGCAACATTCCTGTATTCTTCTAGTGACAATCAGTTCAGAATAAACAAGGTTCTGTCACCCTTCCAATTCTGCAGGACATTCCTATTGCTATGGAATGCCATTTGCTCATAGTTATCCCTCTGTGCCCCTACCCTTTCTCCTCTCTCACAGACCCACATTAAACTGTAAACTTGTTCGGGCAGGGACTTACCTTCTTGTTTGTTTATGGAACCTCCTGATGCTAGTAAATAAAAAGTAACAACATTGACAGATAAGTTAGGAGAAGCTGCAGCCTTTGTTCCTTTTTGAACACTTCTGCAGTCCTGGAAGACTGGTGCTAGCCAATGTAGACAGAGTGATTACTAATAGTCTGAAGGGGGGAAAAAACCACATTAGTTTTGTTTGCATAATTTAAAATTTATCTAAACTGGAACATGTAGCTCAGTTCAGCACACCCTTTTCTTTGGTAATATACTCCTAGCGCATACTTTTACCCAAATGTCCACCAAAACAGATGAAGTCCAACTGGCATTCTGGCACAATGATGAACAGAATATGGCATCTTCTTTTTGTGGGTCATTTTACTACTTTCCACCTTTGTATGACAACACCAGATCAGGGAGAAAGGTCTTAAACTGCCATTGAAAACTAACCATTATATACCCACTCTCTAAAGCTGACTAAAAGAGTGTTGCAGTATCCATATGCCTAAAACCTGAAAGGTTCCTCTTTTTTAAACACAATACTTCTGCCCCTTCTGTTACTTTTCCCCTTTAACTCCCAATGACATATATAAGAAATGTGTACAAAATTGTAAATATGTGCTTTCTTGTTTACAACTATTACGAGTGTACCTGAAACTGTGTTTTTCACATTGGCTTGTCTGCAGGTATTTAGCAAGTGAAAATAGTTCCGTGCTGTAAAAGAAATATCACTAGCTCACTTGTGCATATCAAGCTTTGTTTTATTAAACACTGAACAATAAATTGGATGATTCTTTTCCTAATCAGTTAGAAAACCTGGCTGGACAATTAGCTAATTCTTATAATATGTAAACTATCCAGATTGCTTTCTGTGGGATTTGATCAGGCTGAATCCTTCCTTCTGGCTCCACTCCATAACTCAACTTCTTCAGGATAAAATGGGAAGAATATTATAAAGAGTTTAACTGCAGAGTTAGTATCCTTCTAATATTTCGTTCAGGTCTGAATAAACATGACTAGGCTAGGATGCAGTCTACATAAGGGAGAACTATTACCTGCTCCTGATGTAAAGGCTGTCTGGTGGGAGATCCGGTGAGGTCCTGATATCCATATATACACACCAGTGTTGCTTTCTTGTTTGTGTGCTGCAGCTCTCCACCTCCTGGGCCTTCACAAGGGGATGGTTGGATCCTTTGTGAATATGTGATTCTTCCTATGTGGGTATTAGAGGAAGATTAGATGACGTAGAAAGACAGCTTATTTTGTCCCCTGGTGATGAATTGTAAACATCTTATTTTGAAGACATGGAGGTTTTTTTGAAAGCTGTTGTTAGAGAATGCCAGTTTATTTGAGGGTCACTACTTAAGATTCATTAGAAAAATGGAATGATGTTTGAGGACATCGCTCCATGGCCAGGGGTCTACAATGGAGAATAGAGGGAATTTTTTTTCAAAGGACAAGGGAGCAATAGAGTTACAAGAGCAGATATCATGGAAAGGAAATAGGCATTAAAACACAGGATGGGCTGTTTGCCTGCTGACATTCTGCAAAGTGGAAGGAGTCATAGATGGAATGAACTCATCTGACTGGCAAGACTGAGGGTTCATCACAGGACTTGCCCAGGATCATGCAACCAGCTTCATGAATGCTTGAGTCTTTGAAGCTGTTGTCTATTGCCACTTTCTATTCATTGCACTACATTGTCTTCTCCAATTCATTCTGTTTACAGAATTCTGGGAAATATTTTTAGTACAATTACAAAGATGCTTCATTTCAGCAGAACATATCCAGATTTGGAACAGACTTTAAATTACGTGTCTGTTCTGAACCCCGGATACAGCTGCTTTAAGAATATATAAGAATGACTGCATGCGATATGTCTTGTGCATCTGCTATATTCTGTTTTAAAAATTAATAAGAATGACTCTGTATTCAGATCTTGTGTCACCAGCATTCCCAATCACATAAGATTCACCTACAATCTTCCTAAGAAAATTGAAATCCATTGGCAATTTCCCCAACAACACAATTTTAGCTATCTTGGATGTTGAGGCACTATTCAACAACATCCTTAAAACTATGTATTTCAAATAATCAGGAATATAATCCTTGGTCATAAAGCACACCTTGCCACCAGCAACACACTAACTTTTACATGGCTGACTTAGAAAAATGCTTTCTCAACTCTTACAAATTAACTACTTCTTTTACTAGATACCCATTAACGACATTTTCGTCATCTGGACCCATGAGAAAAGAATCTCTCAACAAATCCCATCATGATGTCAACAATTTCCACTTCACCATCAATTATGAAACTACACAATAGATAAAAAAAATCACATTATATACAAGTACATATTCCCATGCGTATCTATATGCTTCCAGATTCCTGAGTGCACCACCAATTCTCTCGTCGGTAGCCAACTTTCCACTACAATCACATTTGTTCTAACTAAAGTGATAGAGATGCTTAATTGATGGAATTAAACCAGGCATTCAGGACATTAAACTACACATCCAATGAGATCAATGGACAAATCAATAGATCCAGATCAATTTTCAAGGAGGACCTATTAAAGGACAGACTAGTGAGAAGGAACACCACTGATTGTCACTTACAGCTCACAATTCAATTCACTCAAATACATTATTAATAAGCTATAGTCTATACTGGACAATGACACTGTACTTTCTCAGGCACTGGGAACCAGGCCTAAACTTGCATATGGACAACTACCCAACCTGAAACAAATTTTCACAAGCAACAGGAAACAGAACAATAATGCCAACATGGGAACAAGAGTTTGCCACAAAACCAGACATTTATTATGCTCCACATTTATACCAGCAGAATTATGAATGCCCCAATAAGCGTGCACCCAAGATTAAAGGTGTCTTCATTTGTTTTTATTCTGTCATCATCTGCCAGTAATGCTTCCTTGGATTCTAGATAGGACAAGCAGGTCAAAGTTTGTGCAAATCAACAAGTATTATTAAAGCATCTTAATCTTCCAGTACACTCCATTACCTTAAAGTAGCCATCTTGGGAAAAAGAAACATTCCCAGCACAATTGAATGAGAAATTGTTGAACTACATATATCAAAAGATTTTAGGCTGAAAGTCTCAAAAAGCACATTACTATATTACCACTATTCATTGATAAAAGTAGTTCTAATTTGCCTCACATAATACCTGCATATCCACTTTGTCTCCTGTCTTTCTCTTCTTTTCCCCTTAATGCAAATTAAATCCTCTATTAATCTGGCCACTCTACTACCTTTCACGAAGTGAGCTATAACTCATAAAAGCTTATACTTTTTAATAAAATTTGTTAGTCTGAACAGATTTCTTCTGACTTTTGCCTCAGCAAAATGCACCTTACAACCACAATAAAAAATATGCTGCATCACCTGAAGCCACAAGCCTTGTGTTATGATCCCAACATTCTTATAAGCTTAAGGATTCAGAACAAACCCATAGACAAGATCAAGTTGTTGTGTTAGGACATTACTTTTGCTAGCCAGCAGGGGTCAGCCTCTCCTCTCAGTCTGCATTCTGTTGTGTCTCAACTTACTGGAAGTGGAACTTCTGGACCAGGCAAAAATCTGAAGTCAGTGGAGAGGTTATTCTAATAATGTCTTATCTTTAGGCCAAGAGCAGTTTGCTATTAATTGTCCCCTTTTTTATCTTCTGCCCAGTTTCTTAAGGGAAGACTGTGAAACTTGTTAAGTGTATCAAGAACAGTTTCCTGCCAAGTTTTTTTTTTAACTAAAAACAGCAACTTTAATTAGAAGAACAAGGACATCACCCTTTACAGTTCTTTAAAGCATCACATATTATACCTGATTGCCATCTTTATGATAATCTTAGATGGTAATTTTGTACTCTTTAGTTTTAGGATACAGAGAAGATTATATGGGTTGCCAAAGATAAGCCATAAACTGGGACAACTGTCTTCATTCATAACTCAATTTCTTGTCAGCTACGTTTTACCCTTTTTCATTTTCCAGATTCACTATTGGAGCCAACTTCTAGTTCAAGGCTTGGCTGCACATCAAGGCCATTTAAATCACTCATTGTTTGAAAAAGAACTTTCTTAGGAGGCCCCTCCTTTATCCACCCCAATGGTTTTTCTTTTCTTTTTTCTCCTAGTCAGTTGCAAAGCAAGACAACCCCCCCCCAAAGAAATTAAGTTGCAAAAATGAAGACATTTAGGTGGAGTAGTTGCATACAAATTGACCGGCATTTGCTTGCTTCCATTCCCACCTCTCCATACTTTCGAAAGACATAAACAGGGGGCTCATCATCACCATGGCTTAGTAGATTTGACCAAAGTAACTATCAGCCATTATGGTTACAGAACAAGATAATAATAATAATAATAATAATAATAATAATAATAATAATAATAATAAAGTTGGAAGGGACCTTGGAGGTCATCTTGTCCAACCCCCTGCTCAGGCAGGAAACCCTATTCCATTTCAGACAAATGGCTGTCCAGTCTCTTCTTAAAAATTTCCAGTGTTAGCAATCATTCCTACATGGATTTTGCTGACCAGAAAGAGCTGTGCTTAGAGAGAACAATGTTTTCATTGTCTTGACAATAGCCCTTCTAGTATCTGCCAAATTGCCTGATGAATTTCCAGATGTGTTATTACAGAAACAAATTGGGGCAATATGAGTAATTTCCCCCTAGATAGGGCAGGGAAACAAACTGAACCCCAAAAGTTATGATATATCCACACAGGATCAGTGGTGAAATTCAGCCCGTTCACACCACTTCGGCAGAACCGGTAGCTAATTTTTTGTTGTCCAGGCCCAGAATGGATTTCTGGAAGCGGCATCCACACAGAGAACCGGTTGTTCACATATTTGAATCCCACCACTGCACAGGGTTATATAGAATTGTTACTTTCATTGCTCGGAATTTTAGTGAGGGCAATATGCTAGGCTGACTTGACATGATTGTGGCATCAAAGTCTCAATATATCAATTGTAATAGAAGGGAAAATTAGAGATATATGGTATTTGACAGCTGCAGCCACCAGCAGGATTTTTGAACAAGGTTCTCAGAAGAGGACTATCTGAAAGCTTGGCATCTGAGTAGCAGTACAGTTAAATTGGATAATTAGTCCATATTTGCCTCAATTCTCAATGCAGGATTGGAGGAAAGGAAGGAAGGAGGGAGGGAGAGGAGAGAGAGAGAGAGAGAGAGAGAGAGAGAGAGAGAGAGAGAGAGAGAGAGAGAGAGAGAGAGAGAGAGAGAGGTGGGGGGGAGAAACTTGATATAGAATGGATATTACACAGTGGATGTAAAAGTTACTGGTTACAAATAATAAGGTAGAAAGCAGTCTTTTTAGTGAAATTTTAGCACTATGCCAATGGAATTTATCTATAGATATGACTAATAACTGAGCTGTGTCCAGAAACAATGACAAGATGGAGTAGAAAGAATCTTTGAAATCTATGTGATGAAAGGTAAATGATTGTGGATGATAATATAGGGAAATCATGTTCCCCTCCACAGAACTCAGTCTGGTCATTGCATGCATTCCTTAATTAATAGGCCAATGAAATCCCAGCTAAATATGACCTGGTTTCATAATTCCAAAATCCAAATTTCCTAATCTTAAACCAATTAACCATTCCCTGAGCGAAAGCATTTCCTTGGGTGATGATAGATATGAAGTGTGCTGAACAATAAAAGGGTTTAGCCAGCAATTCAATTCAGGGAGAAGCAGAAGGCTAGAGAGCAAAAATAAATATAAAGACAACGAGGAAAAAAGGAACTGGTGAGCTCTCTAAAGATCTTAGAATTACAGGCTTGCAACTCAGGATCCAAGGCAGAGGGGCATGCTAAATTTCAACCATGCAGTATTTAACTGCATGTTATTAAGAGGGTCAATTGAAACGTATTAGTTGATGTTGCAGGCCAATTTTCTTCAATATAGGAAAATGCTGGGAACAGATGGAATGAGAAAGAGAAGCATCATCTATAGATTTGGGGGGAGGAAATGGGTACAACTGGACAGAGGTGCACAGAGTATTTATAAGATGGGGAGAAGGTCCTTTTCCCATTCAATTGGTACCTTCTTTGTATTAGGAATAATTTGGTCAATTTACACAGTGAAATAATGTGCTATTTACATGCCTCCGGTCTTTCTGTTGGGAGACAGTTCCTTGTTCTGGGAGCTGGTGTGCTGAAGCTTGTTCACAATGAAAGCTCCTTGGAACAGGGACATTCTTTTTATTATTATTCTGTAAAATACCAGAGATCTATCTACCTAATTCGATGTTATATTAATAATCAGGGAAGGTTGACTAACCTAATTGCAAAAAATTTTTAGAAAAAAAATCAAGAATATTTGAAGGTTCTGACTTCCTGGGGAGATTCATTGCACCAGGGTATTGCCTACATTTCCCATTATTAAGGCATTAGCTAATTTTCAGAGTGATTAGCATGGATTTTTTTTGTCATGCTACATACATTTCTTCCATCATCTTTTACAGTCAGTTAAGAACACTTTAACCAGAGACCAAACACCTTGTTGGATATGCAATTGTCTGGAAACCCACAGAAGAAGTACAATATGTGCCATTAACTTTATTGCTGCAAGGAGAATTAATAGCAGCTCACCAAACAGTTTTAATTCTTGAGCATTGGCACTATGGAACAATAGTTGTGCTCCTTAAAACAAGAAATGTCCTGCTTCTTGACTCTCATTTTCCAACCCACATCTGGAATGGCCAAGAAAACTATCCAATAAAACTGTTATGCTATAAGATAAGATGATTTTGCACCACTCTTGTGGTGGTCATGTTGCCAGCCAGTCCATCTTTACCAGGTCCAATTCAGCAAGAGAATGGTAGTACCACAACTTCTGCCCTGGTCTTATCTTTATGTTATTTCTATTCGCCTCTGATCAGTGCAGGCTCAAGGATATATGGTGTCCTAGGCCACATTGACTGAGGATGCTATCTTCCATTAATATTAATATTTGAATTTTAGAATGATTGATTTAATATCTCTCTGTATTATAAGGCCTTGGAACTATAACTTGGTCCATTGCTGCTTCAGAGCAAATTTGCCAAATATAATCATTGAAAATTGCTAAACCACAGTGCAAAAGCATCTAAAATCCTGTCTGAATAGTATGAATGGTTAATAAAATGTAACCAATTTTTCCTGTAGCCTTTGTTTTCAGAAGGAGAATGGTGTTGGTGCCTGCAAAGCTTTGGTACCCTAGTCCAGTGCTTAATAGACCTTAATCTAAAGTCATTCCTACATCTGATACACCAAAACGGTTGAGCTATATTTCTTGGAAGTAACTGAATGATAGTCCTTTGGACTGGGCAAGTGTTGTAGAAGTGGCAATCTTTTGTTCTGCACAAATACTGGTTTAGATAGGTGTAAAGCATGGTAATTTGATAGCTTTCCTTATCCTTCTATTTATTGCTTTGCTAACTGAGGTAAGGAGATATAGGATGAAGCATTGTGACTGGATACCTTCTACCATTATGTGATATTGAAAGATAAATGTCACTGCAGCAGCTGTCATTGGTATATATGCTTTCATCGTGATACTTAAAACTCCCACTGAAGCATTTCCATATTTTGCTATCTATTTTTGCTTTTCAAGAAGCTTGATAAAAATATGTGCATGCAGCAAGTCAACCAACCCTTTTTTTTTTCCTAAAAGAAAAAATTGAACATGAGTACAAGGCAGGGCCGTTCTCCCCATTGATATGGATTAATATCAGCTCAAAAATTAGATCCATCAGGCTGTGGCATCTCCTGGCACCTCTAGACTGAATTTTTTTCCACATTCATGCCTCTCACTCTTACACCTTATCTCCTCAAGATGGAATTTTTGTGGGCTAATTTTGGGAAAGGGATGTACATAGATCCCACTTCCAATGTTTCTGCATGGCTGGCTGCTCTTAGATATCTTTCCACATAGATAGGAAACAGTAATGTAAACGCCTTGGAGATTCTGGAACATTACCCCTAAGTGCAAGGTACATATAATTCAGGCACCTTTCCCAAATTTAATCTTCGTGTTGAACATCCATGGAGGATTCTTTTGCTATGATCTGCAGATCTAGAATATTACAAAATGCATATTTGTCAGTATCCAGTTATATTTCCTTTCTATCGATCTTCTCTGATATTAAACCAATTCTTACTCTCTCCTGGATCCTGTCATACTCCTAAGGAGGAGGGAGTATGCAGGGGGATTTTATTACTTTCACTTCCTCTGTTCACTACAAAGTAACCTTTTGTTGATTCATTTTCTGATCTGCTAACCATAACAATGTAACCATTTGCCTTTCATCTTATGCCCCTCTGAACCTCTCCTCCTTACTGGCCAGTGAGGAAAAGGGGGGGGGGGTGAAAAGATGCAGCCTCACCTCTGTGTGAGGAGCTGTTGAATGATTGTGCCAACGAGCCAGATTGATGTTATCTTTCCTGGATTAACACCTAGAAATCTGCTGGTCTGAATCGCCCAGAAGAACTGCAGGGTGGGGGATGCTTAGGGACACTTTAAAATATCGATTTGTAAGGTCCTGTTTATCATGCCTACTATCAATTTGTCTTAATAAAAGTTCCTGTTGGAAGAGACCATTTCCAAGAGTTTTGCTTTCTTAAGATGTGGATTGAAGTGGTTCCTTACAATATTTTCCTATTTTTCTTAATTAATTTTAGTTATCCAAATACGTTTTTGAGAAACTGACTTACTGGTACTGTAGCAAAGCAAAACTTTTTACAGAAGTCTAAAAAAGTACAAAAGTTTCTGCATAAGTTATTTATATATAGCATTTACAAATAAAAATGATAATCCTGAACTTTATTAATGCAAAGCCTTTGCCAAGAAAGAGAAACTCTTGTAACTCAGATATATTATGTAATGTAAACTTGCAAGGCTTTGCTTATTTTAATCAATTGTATTTGTTGCAGTTAATCCCAAGAAAAGGCACTGCTGAATCACTGATGTTTACTTACCTAACTTTAGAATTAGAACCATACTTCTAAATTAGCCTTTCCCAAATTGGTGCGTTCCAGATACACTGTGACTAAAAGTTTCCACATTTTCAATTGCTTTAGCCAAAATATCTGGAGATAATCTGTTAAGGACAAAGTGTGGTACACAGTCCTGTAGCTACTATATTACATCATCATTCAGGAGGGCCTAAAGTAAATCTCTGTTTAACCTCCTCCCACCTTCCCCAAATCTAATTTTGTGTCCGCCTAAGAGTATAGTGCTTGCTAGGGATAACTATGAAACAAAAAACTTGCCTTGATGCTGGCCTATGTTACAGTTGCCAAGGCAGCTTTAAATGAATCCCAAGGTTGATGACGCAAATCTATTGTCAGAGGTTGCCATATATTTAAATAAAACTATTCAAAAAGAAGGCAGGAGTGCATTTTTGGGAACTGATTCAAGATTTTGAATCTGATGCAGCCCATATTGAAAGCCTTTTATTTCTGGTGCAGAGATATTGAATTGAAAGCTCAGCCATACCAGGTAGACCAAACAGGAATGAGAAAAGCTTATTCTACATTATTGCAAAGCTACATGAACAGAATCTTGCAAGTCTGAAAATACAATTGTCCTATCCTCACTTTTCAGATTGATAACTTAGAGAGAATCCCACCTGAGCATCTTGCTCTGCCCACTATGCAGCTATGGTCTATGCTCAGTGGTGGGATTCAAATATGTGAACAACTGGTTCTCTGTGTAGATACCACTTCTGGAAGTCCATTCTGGGCCTGGGCAACAAAAAAGTAGCTACCAGTTCTGCCGAACTGGTGCAAACCTGCTGAATCCCATCATTGGCTATGCTGTTGCTCATCTGACCATACCCTCTCTTCCCTTGGTCTCCCAAAGTCATTCATACATACCATTATATCTATGAGACCCACTTCTCAAGTCTGATTGCCAATCATCAATCTCTAATTTCGTTTTTTTTCTTTCTCATTCCATGGCAGCAGACAGACTTCATTTCATTTATTTGACTGATAGTGTCTGCTATTGAGCAATAGTCATTTATAGCTAGGATTTGATCACCACCTGCCTGCTAGGAAGAAAAGTATGCGGATTCAACAGTCTAGATGATTCAGATCCACAGAATTCAACAGTATGTGGAAATGACCTTGAGGGAAGAGAGCAAGACATATTCTCTAGGAAACAATCAGACGAGAGGGAGCAAACTCCAGTGGCTTAAGGTCAGAGGAAGAAACTTAGGAAGGACACATCTTAGTTATAAATAAGCCAACAGCCCAATTTGTTTATTGTTCAGCTTCTTCTGAAATCTTCCATGTTCATTCTTCTCTTGATATAAGTTGGATCATGTTTACAGGGCTGGAAGTTCTCCTCTTAGATAGTGGGTGGTGGTTTAAAGTAGTCCAGGAACCAGAAACTATGGCAAATTATCGGAATCAGGACTTAAGAGAAAGCTAGAAAGTAGGGTTAAGAAACAATCCAGAAGGACATCTGCAGCCAGATTAAATCAGGTCAATATAGAAAGTTCTTTGCTGTGAAGATTCCCACATACAGAGAAGTCATATACCAGTTCAACAGCAGTTCTGTTGTTCTGCTTATTCTAAAGACCCAGCTGTAATTCTGTGTGAACTCACACTGGTAATCTCAGAAACAGTACTGAGAATCCCAGACTGTTTAGATAGGGCCAGGGAACATGAGGATTTTGTAACATTAACCATAGCATTGTCCCAATCTCGCTTTGATTTAAACTGGAAACTAGGACAGGATCCTATAGGTCTGTTAGCATGTCTGGCAATCCAACTGCTCCCTTGGTCATTCAGAATTCACTGCAAAATTGCTTCTGCCTAGCAGAGACTTATCTGTTTGGTATTCTATGGAGTGAGTCAAGGGAAATAAATTGGGCAGTGGCTAGATACTTGCATTAAATATGATTAAACTCTATTTAAAACTCATTATCAAGACTACTTTGTGCTGCCGGTGTAGGCAAAAAGCAGTTATTTTTAATCACCATTGTATCATTTTGCCATCCAAGGGACTTTTCTGGGCAATTCAGGATATTATATAATTTGGACCAATTGGCCATTTCATTTTTTGAGCTCTAATGATGTAGACAAAGTAAACCTACTTCATATGTACTGTTCAATTCCTTCGCCTCTTGATTTATTATTAAGGGGAAAGAAATTGACTGTCTGATTCCAGAGGATAATAAATGCTTCCTTGAAAAAGGTGAAAGCCCAATCTGCTAAGAACACTGATTATATTTACATATATATATCTCGTACTACACAAACTCACCTACTGCCATTGTGGTGTAGTCTCCTTAGGGACAACAGCATCGTTCTGGTCATTCTTCAGATAAGCCTAATACGTAGCAACATGCCTGTATTTTTTATTTTAGTATGGATACTTCCTTTGCATTTATTTATATTTATATGACCAGCCATCTAATATACAAACTTTGGATGGCTAATCACAGTCAACATGAACAATATAATGAAACCTTTATAAACCAAACAAAAACAAAATTAAAGTGAATTATAGTACAATAACCAAGGAACCGTAAAACTCATTAACACAAAACCACAGCTATATTGGTCTCATCTATTATCTCAACCCAAGGCTTGTGGGGAAAAGAACATGATCTCAAGTGTTTATGTGAGTGTTCCATAGAGCAGATGTTGTGACAAAGAAAGCATTGCCCCTTGTCCCACAAGATGATAATTGTTCAAAAAAAGGAATCTCTCCCTGTCAGATCTGCTAGGATAGCAGAGACCCTTGGAGACAGTCCCACCTGTAGATTGGTCTTGCTAAACCTGTTAACAACACTGCTCTAGATGTATGCAAATGGTTCCCATATACCACAATATGAGAAGTAAACAATGCTATGACTGGCAGATGTTTTCCCCACTGGTTGAAGATTGGGGCAGCAAAACTGGAGGAAACAACCATATGCATGCATGTAACAGCGGAAGCAATATTTGATGGTTACTCTACATGAAAAAATACAGGCAGAATAGGGATCAGCAATAGAAACAGCACATTTTCTGCCAACATAGCTTTCTGATGTTTTAAGATAGATGGATATTAGAACTAGAAATGCTTCAGATTCAAAGGCAAGCTATTTTGAAGTATGTGAACAAATCCTCATAATGCATGCAACACTATCCGAGTAAAACATCATCCTGAGGTCTGCAAATCAATTTGATTGGCTTGAATAGTGAGTTGGAATGAGAAGGTCCTGGTACTCTGGATCAGATCACACCCAAGTGGCTTTTCCCCACCTGGGGATCCCGGAACTTCCCTTGGTTCACAGAGGAGTGGAAGGAGATGGGTGGGTGAATTGGATGAAAAGATGCCTGGAGCACTTCTGGAGAATGCCAAGGTACGAATCTGACTGAACACAAGTAAGAGCCACTATAAGGGTCTATGCTGTGGTAAAGCCAACAGAATATGAGTATCTATGTTGTCTATTGAAAAATCATCTTTTGGGACATCAATCATGGTATTTTTCTGGCCCGGTTTTGGGGATTGCAGGTGAGCAGCAATATGTTGTGCTGGCTTTCTTTTTCCACTGGTTCCAGTCAATATTGATAGGAGAAGAGAGATCCAGACCATGATCTCTACTACTTGGGATGCTGCAGGGCACAGTATTTTCATATCTCATGTTTAACATTTACATGAAGCCATTGTTGTGGGATGAGTTTTCATCAGTATGCAGATGATACCCAGGCATATATCTCTGCCTCAAACCATCTGAATGATGGTATGGAAGTCTTCACTCAATATCTGGAGACTATAGTAATCTGGAAGCAAACAGCAGGTTTCAGTTCAATCTTAGCAAGTAATTGAGTAACCCAACCCTACTGGCTTTTTTCAAGGCCTTAAATATCTAGTTGTGCAGTTGAATCTGGGGCCATGATAGTGCAGATGAGCCCATATCTTGGCTGCATTGATTGGGATGATAATGCTGTTGCTTGGTAGCTATTTATGTTATTTATCATTTGGTGATTGCTCAGAATAATGGATTGAGATGGGCCCCATATAAATTTAATAAATATTTAAAATATATTTATTTTAAAGTGCTGAAGAAACATGTTATGTAGATGCTCTTCCCCATCTGTTCTGAAAAGACTTGTTGCCTTCAAATCCAAAGTGCAACATAATGTTTAGTATAGCAGAATCAGAGTGATCCAAGATCAAATGGGCTATTAAAAGGCTTTTACATCATGACCACAAATCCTAGGAACTGCATACATACAACTTTAGGCTAGGAAAAAAATCATACATAGGTATTGTATTCTATTTAGAAAAATGGAACTGGAATAATTGGTTTTTGTTTTGTTCTATGACTCGTATCTAGAAATATTTCCAAAACAATGTATATTTATATGCCATTTTGTCTCACATAGAAAATCACAATAAAATTATTACTCATAATCAATGCAGCATAATAGCTTTCCTTGGAACTGCTTCCACTGATTTCAGGTTTTTTTTTCTCCATACATGTTTGATTAAACAATCATAACTTCAGTTGGCATGATAAATGCTTTAGTTCAATATTTCTGAATCAAATAATGGGAGTTTAGTCCAAAACAACTTGAGTTTACTAGCTCGGGATGAGTGTAATAGGTTCATCTTTTCACTTAGCAGATTATGAACCATCTGAACATAAATTTCATGACAATGTGGACTACATCATATTGACAGAAACATATTATTTCATTCAACTTAATGCAGAGATAAAATATTTCATCTAAGTCTTGTCACTCAGGTGATATTTATTGTTGCTCATTTAGGTTACTGTTTCTCATAAGAAAGTATGCACAGATCCTTTTTATAATGTTTCCCATATCTTTAGGCAATGCTTCAAAAATGTAACAGCATATAAACTTTACAAAAGAGGATGAAGATACAGTCATAGGCTGTATCACATTACCTTCAGTGTCATAAATAAGAGTGTTATCTGTCTCCAGACTTTAAAAGATCTATCTTTCTGCATAAATATTGTCCGTGGTGACTGTTGCACTTAACCTCTCTATGTTGTTTTTCTTTAAAACAAACTTTCTGATAAAAGTCTTTATGCATTTGCAGATCCACTCTTATCCTTTCTTGAGTGCTCAGTATGGGAATTTTGTGTTTGCCTACTTTCTGGCTGAAGGATACCTATGCAAATAGTGTTCTTTCTTTTCTATGTTCTATATTCAGTGTTTCTCAACCTTGATAAATTTAAGTTATATGGATGCATGCTGGCTTGGAAATTCTGGGAGCTAAAGTCCACATATCTTAAAGCTGCCAAGTTGAGAAACATTAATCTACATCAAGGTTGTCAAACTGCCGGCCCATGGGCCGGTTTCATCATGCCAAAGCCGCACCGACCCCATTGCCGGCAATGCAAAAAGAGTCGCGATCATGTTGCGACATGTCATGTGACGTGGAGAGTTTGATACCATGGTCTACACTAACTTTGTTTTCTGGTCATGTCGATATGACAGCAATCTGCTTTGTAGATGAAACCTATCTCTGGGATTGGGTGAAACTGATGGATCTTAAAGGCCCATAAAGCAAAATATTTGTAGTTCAGGGTTGAAATGAAGGGTGCAAATGAGTGGTCTCTGAACATGGTTGTTTTCTTGCAGACATTTCATTATCCAAAGTATGTAACATCATCAATGCTAATAGGGGAGTGGGGTTTGCTTTCATTTTATAGTCTAGTGCCTTGCTCTGGCAGTTTTGGTAGGAGAGGCCTTGGTTTTCTTTTCTTGTTTGGCAGCTCCTAGATTGGGGTATTGTTTACTTCTTAATTATTAACCTGGTGTTAATCTTGGTGTTAATCTATGCTCATCTGGGTGTTGATTGTTGATAGGAAGGTGTTTTATTCCTTTTTTGATTTATTGATTGCCTCTTTTGCCTAGTATGTAGATGTTATTTATGTCCATGTGTCTATTGATGGCTGATTTGTCAGAATGCCATTTTGTACTTGGCATTTATGAACTAGTTGAAACTATAATTAAGTCTCTTCATGTTGTGATAGACTTTTTTGTCATGTCTTCTGACTGCTAGTTGGTGTTCATGAATGTGCTCTGCTAGTCTTCTGTTTGTCCTTCCTGACCTTAAAGTAGCAGGAAATACTTGAAGGCATGGCCATTCATTGTCCACTTATTTCTTAAAGAAAAAACTGAAGTGTTCTTTTTTAAACTTTATTTTACTTCACATAAGTCAGTTTCAAGCAATTAAGTCAACGATCTGGGATAATCCCAGCCCAGAACGGAGCATAAAACTGGAATAGGCCTTGTCATACTGGAACATACGACATACCTAGAACCAATTTCAGTAAGAAAAGAAAAATAGAAGCCTTTTCTTGTTAATTCTTGTTGATTCTCCCCCAGCTAGAAAAAATGGTATTCCCAGATAACTGAAACTGTACAAAAATAAATGTTGCTTTTCTACTTTAAATGGGAAAAATGCATTTTTAGAAAAGAAAAACATGGGTAATATTTGATTTTAAACATACTTATAAATATAAAATTACTTTGTGATTTTATATAAAGTACATTGTATAATTTAGTTTGCTTATTTAAGTATATCTGGTATATAAAATTACAGAGTATAATTTAGACAATAATTATACTTGTACTGCTTAACTGGAGCTGTAAGTGATTGAACTCTAATAATTTCATTTTTCTTTCTTTTTGCCCAATCAGGAAAAAAAAGTTGTTTTTAGTAAAACAAAAATGCTATATATTCTGCATTTTGCCTGCAACTATATGAGACTGATACAAACATTTTCAAAAAAAGTAAAATGAGAGGAACCAGGAATTGGTGTGAAGACACATACACATTTTTTTACACTTTAACTACTGTCTATAGCATTTAAATAAAACAAAAATCATAAACTTTTATTTTGTAAAATTACAGAGAGCTTTTTTAAGATTCTGGCCCCCGCTCTGTGAACTTCTATCTCTACCCAAGGGGAGTGGGAGGGCTATTGTAGTGGACAAGTGGAAGGTGGACAAGGACTAAGTAATCTTTCTGTCAGTGCTCCTTAAATCTGTAATATGATCAGATTTTTGGAAAGCAAATTGATTATTTTTATCTAAGTATTTCTAAAGTTTGCCCTTTATTCTAATTCTAGCTGTTATTCTTACAAGTCTCAGGCCAAAAGTTCTTCACATGGCATAAAATAGAGAAACAACAAAACAATACAACTGAAGAGGCAGTAAAAATAATTTTGGTCAGATAAGAATGTCTTGGCCTTCTGTTGAAAAGATTCTTATTTGGGGCTATTAAGCTTTATTAGGAAAAAATATTTTAAACTAAGGACATTCCTAAAGAAATTGTCTTCTCCTTTGTGTAAATATAATGTATTACAAAACCTGATGGCCCCGGGATAAGGAGAATCCAAAGATTGTAATACATTCACTGGTTGACATAGAAAGGGGCATACCTATAAATATTTAGATCATAAACTGCTAAACGCTTTTCAGATAATCATCTGTGCCATATATTTTACTGGAGGAATGATCCAATAACATTAAATCTTTAGCTCCTCTTCACTTACTGGCCACTAAAAGGCAATAGGGTGTAATTACAGAATTAAATATTTACTTTTTGTCCCCTCTTGTCTATCACACTGCTTGTATCAAATTACCAATCTGAGGTCACTACTTCTTTTCTCAATAAGCTTGCATGAACAGTATACCTAGTATCCTTTTGGTAGGATGAGCCTATACAATATATTTCCTGCAGATAGATCTTTATATTATAGTCCTTGACTTATGATCACAATGGAGCCCAAAATTTCTGTTGCTTAGCGAGTTTTGCCCCATTCTATAAGCTTTCTTGCCACAGTTGTTAAGTGAATCACTGCAGTTAAGTTAGTACCATGGTTGTTAAGTGTATCTGGCTTCCCCATTGACTTTGCTTATCAAAAGGTGATCATATAACCTAGGACAGGGGTGTCAAACTGCCGGTCCATGGGCTGGATGCGTCATGCCAAAACTGCGCCCACCCCATTGCCGGCAATGGAAAAACACTCATGATACGTCATGACACGTCACATGACGTTGTGAGTTTGACACCCCTGGACTAGGACATTGCAACCATCAATTGCCAAGCATTCCAATTTTAACCATTTGACCACGTGGATGCTGCAATGGTTGTAAGTTTGAAAAACAGTCAAAACTCATTTTGTTTGGTGCTGTTTTAACTTTGAATGATCGTTAAATAAATGGTTGTGAGTTGATGATTACCTGTATAACCTCCTTTGGCAATTTGTGTTCAGGTCAGATTGACACATGCACACAGAATGTTTTAACCTCCTCATCTCTAATTAATTTCAACTTGTGCCCTGCCTTCCTCTTCTTAGAGCATCCAAGTTTTTGAAGTGAATATGCTGACCATTGCAATTAAGCTAGATATAATGTAGTTACATCTTGCTTAATCAGTAGAATTTTCAAAGCCTAATTCTAAGTGCAACTTCCATATCATCTTCAAAGCAAACTTACCCATAAAGTATTATTTGTTTGACTTTGATAAGTACCTTGAATATTGGCTGAACAACAGGCAGCCCTTATAGAAATAAGCATGAGTTGTATAAGAGGAAAGAAATAGGTCCTTGGTATGCATGGAACCACTCAAAAAGCTGGTCTAAAACATCTATTGGTGATTTAGAAAGGCTGTTGAGAGTACAGATCAGAGTCTCATCATTGCTAATTTGCCAATTAGAATCAATAGGAAGCAGGAGTGCAAGCTGAGCCTTGTTTTCAGCTAATTAAAGGAAAATAGTTGCTTGCCAGTGCAGGAAAAATCTTCGTTGAAGACCCCGACCCTGAGTTTCTAATCAAAAACTCCTTGAGATTCTTTTCATCAGAGATACTGAAGATTAAAAAAAAATGGAAGCAGAGTTGAATTGTATGCCCTCCTTCTATCGCATCTGGTAGCTTATCTGGTTGCCTGAATCCTCTCCTTTCTCCTGACTGATCCTCTTCTAGCTCTTGGGGAACTGTCTGACAGTTTACTACCCATCTGCTTAATTTCACATAGCTGTTTTTATTCTGTTTAGCTCTGCAAGCCTCCTGTGCCAGAGATGGACATATCCCGGAGGGAAAAGGGACAATGTTTGTTACCCTTATTTTCTCCATTGGATTCTCAAGTGACTAGGCAGCATTGAATGGGATGTCAGAAATATTTGAAATCTATATTTAGAAAAACAGATGGGCTTTTTGCTATGGCAAGTCAGGCTGTGTACCTAGGCACACACGAAACGTAAGATTTATAAAGAGCAAAACCCCAGGGAGATTAAACATAGATAAAGAGGGAGTAGAGGCCCAAAACTTATACACTGCCATTATGTTCTTTGATTTCAATAGAAGAAAACTAAAATACAGTACCAAGAAGCTAAGTTGGAGGGTGGAAAACAGAACACTGAAAAAACCCCAGCACTAATAGACTAAATTAAGGAAAGAAAATGTATAAAATGGCTATCAGAAATAATTTTCTAGCAGTCCAAATTACTAAAGCATAGAATTAGCTCCCTTGGGAAACAGCTAGAGGCCTGTGGCTTAAATCTTTAGATCTGGAGAAGACAAAACATGGAGACACAATCCATAGGGACCAATCCTGTATTAAACATCAGGATTAAAAAGGCCAAATGGTTTTTCTGCCCTCTAATATCTGCTGTTCCACTCCTGCTGCCTCCTATTAGCCTGAAAAGAGAGAAATAATATATCAAGAGACAAAGGGATTGGAACTTGCAGCGTCTGAAAGCAACTTTCAGCTGTATGAGAGCTGGTGCAGTCAATGGTGTATTTACAGGTCTTTGTTATGAATCAGGAAATGTCTGATTCAAATCTCTGTGGATATATTGGATGGCCTTAGCCCAGCTACTCTTCTCTCAATCTTGGTTCCTTATCTGTAATGGGAGGGTAATAATACTGTTTAGGCCATGAAGTTTCCAAAAGAATTGGAATATGACTGTGCATACAAAGACTTTGAACAGATTAAAGCCCTGGTGTAAATGCCAAGAATTATTTTCTTAAAAGCATGAGACGTGGGACTGCAGACAGAGATCAGCAGTTCTTCTGTTAGAATACACCAAGGAAAGACAGAGAGGCTTTTGTAATCTTGAGAAACATAAAGAAGAGGGAATGGCAGCAAGAACAGCTTGTTGGACTGCACTCTTCTTTTCATAGGGTTGTGAACTTAAATATAAGTGACCCCTTTATCCTTGGACCATATTTCTTCTCATTTCCTCACAGGCAAATTTAAGCAGACAGCAGAAGGATTGCAAGATATGTTGCTGGAGTGTCACACTCGAGCTATGCAAAAAAGGTTATTTGAGGGACCATCTTTTCCTGATTATATCAGTCCAGCCCATTAGATCTGGCAGAAGGCACATGCTGTGAATACCATCTGCTAAGAACCTACATTTGGTGAATCCAAAGCAGTGGGTTTTCTTTGGCCCGGCTTATGGAACATTCTCCCTCCCGACATAGGTCAGCTGCATCCCTTTTGATATTTCAGAATTGTTTTTATATATGTATTGATTTTATTGAATGTTATATGCTGCCCAGAGTCACTTTTCATGAGATATCAATCAATCAGAATAGAGCTGGAAGGGACCTTCGAGGTCATCTAGTCCAACCCTTTGCTTAAGCAGGAGACCCTATACCATCTCAGACAAGTGATCATCCACTTTCTTCTTAAAAACCTCCAATGATGAAGCACCCACAATGTCTGACAGCCAACTGTTCCACTGGTTAATTGTCCTCAGTGTCAGGTAGTTTCTCCTTAATTCCAGGTTGCTTCTCTCCTTGATTAGTTCCCATCCCTTGTTTCTTGTCCTGCCTTCAGGCGCTTTGGAAAATAAGTTGACCCTCTCCTCTCTGTGGCAACCTCTCAATACTGCTATCATGTCCCCTCTAGTCCTTTAATATAAAATAAAATTATATGATATAAAATAATTATTCTTTAATATAAAATTGGTTGACAAACGAATAATTAGCCTAGCAAGGCTGCATACAATGAGGGATCCTGAAAAAAATGAGGCCAGTAGCATAGCTGCTTTCTTGACAGCTTCAACATCTGTAACAAACAAATTATGTACCAAGGGTGTTGATCTTGTTTGTCCTCTGGAGTATTCAGGGAATACCAATGTCAATGTATAGGATTTCTCAAAGATAGAGCAGCTAGTGCAATTTATTCCAGATCTCCATAAAATAAGTAGAACCTTTGCAATATCCTGGTTTACAGGGAGGAAAGCTGGGTAAAATACCCTCAAATCTGGTCACTGTTGCCAACTGGAGTCTCAAATTTCTACATGGAGAGACAGAACACTGATCCTTCTGGTCTTTCTGTTCACTTTTTTCAAATACAATTTCATTATTGACCAAGTATCTCTCTGAGAATTTTATGCTTGGGCCTAGAAATAATCTAAAATATATGTGTGCCTATTGAAACATATCATCCATTTAGGTAGCATATCTAATTTACCTCAGCTGATCTCAACAAGCTAAGCAAAATTGCTTATTTCAATTTACTTGGGCAGAGTTGGGTGGCTAACAACAACAACAATAATAATAATAAACACCGTTGACATTGATAAAATTGCCATCAGTCAATTGCAAAAGGCAGCTTTACTTGGAAAAGCTTACATCCTGAGATGATACTTTTAATACCATCAAAAAGGAACATCTGCCTAACCTAAGTCCTTGGGAAGGATTCAAGTAGTGGATAAAAATCCAAACTAAATATCTGGTTGATTCTGAGACCAACTGTTCTGTTTTAGAACCAGAGGCATCAAAGTGAGGCAGGAGTAACAAACACAACTTCTTTATTGAGATCACAAACAGAACAGAACAGCAAACAAAATGGTGATGGCTCTTTTATACTTCCCTTGCAGGGACAGCATCAGCCTATTGATGCAAGCCTAGTCTCCCACCTTGCACATGCTCACAAGGCTGGAGACAGCCTGTCTGGTCCCGGGCAACCACATGGTCTGCCCGGGCCTTCTGCAGCCTCCTGAGCCTGCTGAGTCATTCAGCAAGCCCAGGACATAACACCCCTACCCCCTTGGATAAAACAATAAGTGAATACTTACTGTTTTATAGCAGCATACATATACATGTGTTCAATTAAGCATGTTGTTATTTCTAAACACAGTTATGCCCGCACGCAGGCAGACCCAGTCATTATATTTCTCCTATTTACACAAATATCACATATTGTTTAATACTATCAAACAAAACACCCCAACTCTGAGTGTGCCCTGAGTTCAAGAGAACTATTAGGCCTCCCTTACATACATTCTATTTTTTCACAAGACTATTAGGCCTATCCTGGAATTGACAAGAACCTTGTAAATGCTTGGGGGGACCCCTTGCTCACTCTGATCTTCTTAGAGCTGTTGTGGGCTTGGCAGACCAGGATGTAGATGCCCCCTTGAATCTGGCGACCCTCCATCTTACTGACTGGCTGGAGCCTGTAACCCCAGACTAAAGTTCCTTGCTGGGGTGGAATTCCCCGAGTCCACAATGGACTCCTCTTGGGAGCACTGTCCCGTGAGCCCAAGACCAGCAGATGGAGAAGCCTGTAGTGCCAGTTGGCTGGCCAAATCCATAGACCCAGTGCCCGAGTCAGGAGCCACCTGGTAGGCAGAACCCCCTTCTGGAGCCAGTGTATCCCCACTTTCACAGAGAGACTGTGGTACACAATCGTAATCATGGTCTTCCTCCCCCCCGAGAGCAGAGTGAGGAGCAGAAGTGTTTCTGGGAAGCCTCCAGCGTAGTTGATCGATGTGCCGCCTTAACACATGACCATCATCCAAGGCCACTTCGTATGACAGTGGGCCAGAGACCTTGCATACCACTGCGGTCACCCAGAGATGTCCATGTCCATAGTTCCTTGCCCAGACCGGATCGCCCACCTGTAGTCTCCTAGGTGCCCGCGGCTGTGACACCTGTGAAGCCACCTGGTCTGGGTGCAACCTGTCCAGTTTGGTAATGAGTCTGCAACCCCAGCGGAGTCCAGTGGCAGTACAAGGTGTGGTGTGGTGGCAAAGAAGAAAGTCAGCTAACCTGTGATGCCAGTTGCCATGAGTGATTCTCTTTAAAGCATCTTTGGTAGTACGCACCATATGCTCAGCCTGGCCGTTGGAAGCTGGATGGAATGGTGCAGATGTGGCATGCCGGATCAAGTTGGCTTGAAGAAAAGCCTGAAACTCAGAAGATGTATCGGAGATAAGAACATCTGGAAGACCATGTGAGGTGAAGATTCCTCTCAGCACCTGTATGGTCCTAGCAGTAGTAGTGGAGGAGACAGGAACAATCTCTAGCCACTTGGAATGGCTGTCCACGAGGAGAAGGAAGAATTGCCCCTGAAAGGGCCCAGTGTAGTCGATGTGTACCCTTGACCATGGAGTATGTGTCTCCTCCCACCTATGTACAGGGGCCTGGGGCATTTCAGGCCTTGACTGTTGGCACACTTGGCACCCATGAACCTGGGTCTCGATCTCTTTATTGAACCCAGGCCACCAGAGTGCAAGCGCCTTCATCCAGACTATTCCCGGATGTCCCTCATGCAGAGGGAGCAAGACTCTAGTCCTCAATGAGGCTGGGATGACTACCCTGCTACCCCAT
The DNA here is from genome assembly GCA_034064705.1 of Bothrops alternatus. Lineage (NCBI taxonomy): Eukaryota > Metazoa > Chordata > Lepidosauria > Squamata > Viperidae > Bothrops > Bothrops alternatus. Next base: position 2,244,584 of record JARGCV010000145.1, on the reverse strand, counting down.
AGGATACACCCCTTAAAAGTGGAAAGCTCATGCTTTCTTTGCCAGAAACTCTGGAATTCTGCACCAGGACACATGTCAGGCCATCCTGACAACATCCATGTCAGTATGCGGGTAAGCGTGTGATCAGTGGCAGTTTCTACAGTCACGTCCCTAGCATTGAGGGGAGATTCAGGCAATTCCTGAATGGAGAGAATGTGCAGAGCAGGAGCAGTATCTGCCTCTACCTCAGTGGTTCTCAACCTTTCTGAGGTTGAGACCCCACTTGCCCCGCCCATGCGCGCCGCGACCCCGACATGGGGGCGCGCGCGTGTGCGCGTGCGCGCAAAAAAAAATTTAAATTTTTTTTTAAAAAATAAAAAAAAATGGTGGCCGGGACGGGCGGATCTGTGCATGCGCGGATCGGCCCGTCGCACGCGCCACGCATGCGCGCATCCGCCCGTCGTGGGCCGCCATTTTGTTTTTTTTAAAAAAAATTTTAAAATTTTTTTTTTAAAAATAAAAAAAAAACACAAAATGGCGGCCGCGACGGGCGGATCTGCGCATGCGCGGATTGACCCGTCGCATGTGCCACGCATGCGCACATCCGCCCGTCGCGGGCCACCATTTTGTTTTTTTTATTTTTTTATTTAAAAATTTAAAAAAATAAAATAAAAAAAAACAAAATGGCGGCCGCGACGGGCGGATCTGCGCCTGCGCAGATCGGCCCGTCGCACGCGCCGTGCATGCGCGGATCTGCCCGTTGCGATCCGCCATTTTGTTTTTATTTTATTTTATTTTTTTTAATTTTTTTTATTTTTTTTTAATTTTTTTTAATTTTTTTTTTATTTTTTTTTCTGGCGTGACGGGTGGATCTGAGCGTGCGCAGCGCGCGCGCGCCAAAAAAATTTTAAAAAATTAAAAAATTTTTAAAAAAATTAAAAAAAATTAAAAAAAATAAAAATAAAAAAAACAAAATGGCGGCCGGCGGTGCCCGGCGACCCCCGCGAAATGGTCTCGCGACCCCAAATGGGGTCGCGACCCCAAGGTTGAGAACCACTGCTCTACCTGCTGTAGAGGTAATCTGCTGAGGCCATCTGCATGGCCCATTTCTTTACCTGGTTTGCGAAGCAGGGTGAAGTCATATGCTGACAGGAAAATTGACCATCTCAGCATTCGTGGAGATATTATGTGAGGGGTTTGTTTGTTTGTTGTAAACAAGCCCAGCAGGGGCTTATGGTCTGTGTAGACCATGAAGTGGCGGCCATATAAGAAATCATGGAATTTCTTTATGCCGCCCACTATTGCCAAGGCTTCTCTGTCAATCTGAGCATAATTACACTCTGCAGATGAGAGAGTCCTGGAATAATAGGCCACAGGGACTTGTATCCCATCAGCCTTGAGGTGGCTCACACAGCCCCAACCCCATAAGGGGATGCATCACAGGCTATGCATACAGGCAATTGCTCATTGAAATGAGCTAACACAGCATTTGAGGCCAGCAAGGCCTTGGCTTCTGAAAAACTCTTTTCATGGACTTGTGTCCACTGCCAAGGAGCCTGTTTATCCAAGAGCCAGTGTAACGGCTCAGCCACTGTAGCCTTCTGAGGTAGAAATGCATGGTAGAAGTTTAACAGTCCCAGAAAAGCCTGAAGTTTGCTTTTGGACTTGGGACTTGGGGCCTGCTGAATTGCTTTGAGCTTGGATTCAGCAGGATGGATGCCTTCAGCATCAATACGGAACCCCAGAAATTCAGTGGAGGTAACTCCAATCTTACATTTGTCTTGCTTCAGCCCTGCTTGGCAGAAATGCAGCAAGATAGCCCTCAGCCTTTCAGCTAAGTTCCCAGATGACTCCCCAGCAATGAGGACATCATCAAAGTAGGGACGGACCCCAGGAATACAATGGAGCGTTTGCTCCATCACACTTTGGAATATTCCAGGGACCACATTAACCCCAAACTGCAGCCTTTTTACCTTAAAGACTCCCCGGTGCATCACAATTGTTTGGGCCTTAGCCATTGTCTCATCAACAGGTAGCTGTTGATAGGCCTGAGCCAAATCAAGCTTTGCAAAGATTTGCCCCCCCTTGAGTGAGGCCAAAATGTGGCTCACCACAGGCACCGGGTAGGCATGCTGCTGCAATGCCTTATTAAATGTACATTTATAGTCTGCACAAATTCGGACTTCTCCATTGGCCTCCAGTGGCGTGGCTATAGGGGTTTCTCATGGACTAGAGTCCACAGGTTCTACAATGCCCTGCTGGAGCAGCTTGTCCAGCTCTGCATTATTTTGTTCTTTAGGGCAAAAGGCACCCTTCGGGGCTTGATCCTGATGGGTGTGATGGCTGGGTCTAAATGTAAAGCAATGGGAGGCCCCTTGTATGAGCCAAGCTCTGAACTGAACACATCAGCAAACTCCTTGCAAACTTCTGCACGGCCTGACGTTTGCAGATTGTGAAGTCCAGTCACTTGAATTCCAAGGGTCTTGAGCCAATCAAGTCCAATAAGACTCGTATGATCATCCCCAACTACCACCACGTCTAGCAGCCCTTCAAAACTCCTACGCTGCACCTTGAGCATGGCCTCCCACTTCACACTGACTCTGGAATTTTGGAAGTCAGTAAGGATTAAATTTGAAGGCCTGAGTTTAACTTGTAGGCCACTTCTGCTGCAAACCTTATTAAAGGTGTCTAAGGAAATGATAGATAGAGCAGACCCTGTGTCCAACTCCATCGACAAGGGAACCCCTTGCAACTTCACGTCAATGTGAAGCTTCTTTTTAAGTGGCCTGTGAACCATAGTTTGGAAAACGGCCCTACGGGATGCGCAGAAGCCCACCCTGTTTTGGCTGGGGACCTTGGTACCTTTCAGAGGCAATTCTTCTGGAGACCATTCCTTCTGGTGACCCAAACAGATGGAGGCAATGTGGCCTTGCCTTCCACATGCCCAGCAGATAGCGGAGCGGAACTGGCAGTCAGAGCGCTTATGGCATCCTCCATACCCGAAACACCGAGGGAATGAGGTTGTCTGTTGTCTACCTTCCTGAGGTCTTCTTTCTCCTTTCTGCTGAAGCTTGTCTACCTCCAACTCTGGATCCTCTTCTGGAATCTCCCGAGCGACCTCGTGATGGACGGTGCTAGGCATTGGGGGGTTCTTGGCAAGCCGCACGGCCTTCACAGCTCCTCCCACTTCAGCTGCAATATCTCTCAAAGCATCTTGAAATGATACATCTTCTTTTGCAAAAAGTTTCTGTTGGAGCTCACAACTTCATAGGCCGCAAACCAAGTGATCCCGGAGCCTCTCTTCTAGATCCTTAAATGCACACGGCCTAGCTGCTTGTCTTAAGGCAGCAACAAAGTCCACAGCAGACTCACCAGGCCTCTGATCCCTCTGCTCAAAGGCGTGCCTCCATGCAATTACTGAGAGCTTGGGTTCGAAGTGCTCTCGCAGCATCCTCTTTAAGTCAGCATACACAATTGATTCCAGTGGTGCTGAGCTACAAGATTCTCTGCAATATCGAAAGTCTCTTGCCCACAGACACACAGTAATGTAGCAACTTTAAGGCCGTCTTCTTGGCTCTTGTTTACTCAAAAGTAATTCTCTACTCGAGCCACGTAGGAGCTCCAGCGCTCAGGGTGAGAAGTATCAAATTCCGATAGATGGCCTAGCTTTGACAGCCTGGAGCCTATTAGATGCCTCTCGCTGCAAGGTATGAGAAGGGGTCCCACGAAGCTGAGCTCACCTCCAGCGTTCTAATATTGTCAGGCAATCGCTTCCTCCGGACGCCGAACTTCCCAGCACTTCAGGCCTCCTCTGGTAAGTCAGCCTAGCTTCTCCTGTTGTTCTTCTTGCAGCCAATTCCACCTTCGTCGCCAATGTTCTGTTTTAGAATCAGAGGCATTGAAGCGAGGCAGGAGTAACAAACACAACTTCTTTATTGAGATAACAAACGGAACAGAACAGCAAACAAAATGGCGCTGGCTCTTTTACACTTCCCTTGCAGGGACAGCATCAGCCTATCAATGCAAGGCTAGTCTCCCACCTTGCACATGCTCACAAGGCTGGAGACAACCTGTCTGGTCCCGGGCAACCACATGGTCTGCCTGGGCCTTCTGCAGCCTCCTGAGCCTGCTGAGTCATTCAGCAGGCCCAGGACATAACACCAACCATAATAACAGTAATAAATGGACTTGGTTGAAACCTCCAGTGGATTCTTGGACTGAAAAATCCTTCTGGAAAAAGATAGTGGCAAGCCCCCTCTGTTTTGTTGCCAAGAAAACTACACATCCATTGCCACCCGCTAAATAAATAAATAAATACATATCCGTGTAGTTACCAAAACTCATTCAGGGCAGGCTTTATGCAAACTTGGTAATTCTGATATTATGCATAGCCCTGAGAGTGGGCAACCATGTTCACAATTCTTTAAGCTAGAAGAATACAGCTAGTCGAAATAGCAGAATGATATGATTGGGATAGGTGAAAGTGTATCTTTTTATTTCTACAACCTGCTCTGTCTTTTTCATCAGGATATCAAATGTAATAGGGTACCTCAAGAATACAATTCAGTTTACAAAGAAGAAAAGATCTGAAGGCATCAGACTTACGATTCAGTTTTGCTGAAAGCAAACATTTCAAAGCTTAATAGGAAGTTTCTGATTGAGCCAAATATTCAGGGAATTCTGAGGACAGAAATAATTTCAACAGGCCTAGCCTATAGTCTGAAGTGTACTGCATAAATAGTTTGTTCCTGAGCTGATATATTCTGATGGCTGAAAAGTGGAAATATGAATCAAAGCTGGTTACTAAGTAGCTTTACCTAATAAAAGGATCTTTCTCCAGTTCAAATATCTGCAAAATGAACATAATATTAACCTACATTGCAGGATGATTGTGTGCAATGATAATATAATGAAGAGCTCTGAATGCTTTCAAGCATGGTGTAAATACTATATTATTATTTCATTATTTTTATTCTCTTATCTCTACTACTTGGAATTATTTTATATCATTTTATGGTATGTAAATATTTTTAAGCAATTTCAAATTTTTCAATCACCATGTCATGGTTCCGACTAATGAAACACTTCAAAGAACTTCCAGGCATTTTATCCTAAAAAAGTCTTTTTATTTATGTGACAAAATGTCAGCACAGGCATGATGAAAGGGAATGCTAAGATCTGAAATTTCCACCCACCAAGCAGTTATTTTGTTAACTTTCCCCTCCCTTATTCTGCTGTCATGATTTACGTTCTCCAACTAGTTCGAAGAGCAAAGGTTCTCTTTCGTCCTCTTTCGTTGGCTTTTCCCTCCTCCCTTATTTCTCTCTGAAAGTGCCAGACAGTTCAGCATAATTTGTCAAAGCAAGAATATTCAATATTAGCAGCATTGACATCTGGCCCCCCTTACAAAAAGGACAGATCCTGCAATGTAAACAAAACCATATGTTAATGACCAGTTTTCGGTTTGTTGGGTTATTTCGCATGAAACCTTTTGACAAGCCTGTCAGCTTTCACCTCACTGGATTTCACCCAGGTGGCTTTAGACAACGGGTATCCCTTCCATTGTACTAGGTACTGCAATTTACTTTTAAAAATTCTGGAGTCAAGAATATGTTTCACTTCATAGTGGGTCTGTCCCGCAACTATGAGGGGCTCAGGTGCCTTCTTTGGGGGAGGTCTTAAAGTGGAGCCCCGATAAGGTTTCAACAAGCTGCAATGGAAGACTGGGTGAATTCTCCCTAAAAGTCTAGGGAGTTTTAGTTCCATGGTGACTGGATTGATGATTTTTACTAGGGGGCAAGGCCCCAAGAATTTTGGTCCCAAATTCTTGCTGGGCAATTTGAGGCGTAAATATATTTTCCCCAACTTGGAATGTTCTTTGGGGAGCCCTCTTTCTATCAGCCTACTTTTTATAGGTTTCAAAAGTCTTTTTTAAGGCAGTTTTTGTGTTTCTCCAAACTTCTTCCCACCCCCTCACCCATTGGTCAAGTGTCTGGGAAGCAGTGGGCATCTGGGGGTATTCAGGTATTGGGCTGAACTCTTTTCCTGTGGCCACTCTGAAAGGTGTGTAGCCAGTGCTGCTGTGCACAGAATTATTGTACGCCACCTCCGTAAAAGGGACGAGGTCAGTCCAGTTTGTCTGCTGGTAAGAAACATAGCATCTAAGATATTGCTCCACCATTTTGTTAGCGGATTCTGCAGCCCCATTGGTGGCCAGATGAAAAGCAGATGATAGACCTTGAGATGCTCCAATTAATTTAAGAAAACTCTTCCAAAACTTCGCTGTGAACTGCACCCCCCTGTCCAAAATTATTCGCTAGGGGCGCCATGCAGCCGATAGATATGTTTCAGAAACAATTTGGTCAGTCGTTGGGCAGATGGGAGTCTTTTGCAGGTGATTAAATGAGCCTTCTTCGAGAACAGGTCTATTATAGTCCAGATGACAGTATTTCCTCTACTTTCAGGTAGGTCTACTATAAAGTCCATAGCTATTTCTTCCCAGGGTTGGGAAGGGTCTGCTATGGGTTGCACTAACCCAGGGATTTTCCCTGGGATTCTTTTCATTGTGGCATATACAGTACAATTTTTTACATAGTTTTCCACATCCCTTTTCAGCCCCGGCCACCAAAATTGCCGGTGGGTGAGGTGTAGGGTTTTCAAATATCCAAAGTGTCCAGCCTGTTTTACATCATGGCTGTGTTTGAGAACATTAAGACGGAGGGCTTCTGGCAAATATAGTTTCCCCCCTTTGTAAGCCAAGCCATCCCTGCATGTTAGGGAGGATTGATTATCTTTGAACCATTGATCAGTAAGGAGCTCTCATTTTATTTTCTTTACCTCAGGGTCATCAGGATTGGGGACCTTCGAGAGGCGTAAGTTGAGCAGTAGTTTGTAGGTTGGGGATAATTGCCTCGTTAACCTCCTCCTGTTTGCTTTTGTATTGGGGTAACCGAGATAGTGCATCAGCTAGGAAGTTCTTTCCTCCTGGTATGTACTTTAGAGTGAAGTTGAAGTAGTTAAGGTACTATGCCTACCACACTTGCTTTGGGGACAATTCACATTTTGACAATTTGGCATAAAGCTTGGTATTCAATAGTTTCTTTAACACTTCTCTCACCAGCTTTATGTGACCAGTCATATTCGTGCTGTATATCAAGATGTCATCAAGATACACCAAAACCCCTTTGTACAAGTGATCATGTAGGACCTCATTAATCAACTGCATAAATACAGCTGGGGCACCCTGTAGTCCAAATGGCATGACCTTGAATTGATAGCTCCCCATGGGGCAGTTGAAGCCAGTTTTCCACTTGTCTCCTTCCTTTATTCTCACCCGGTAATATGCCTCTCTCAGGTCTAATTTAGTGAAGACACTCCCCTTAGCCAGATGGGTTAATAAGTTCTTTAGGAGGGGAAGGGGGTATTCATTTTCCACAGTCACAGCGTTGAGACTCTTATAGTCTATGCAGAGATGAAGAGATCCATCTTTTTTCTCTTTGAACAACACAGGGGCTCCCACAGTAGATTTGGCCCATTCAATGAACCCCCTCGCTAGGTTTTTGTTTACGTATCACTGCATCTCCTCCATTTCAAGGGGGGGGACATAGCATACATTCTCGGTCGTGGGAGTTTGGGTCCTGGCACCAGTTTGATGGAGCAGTCATTGGGTCTGTGAGGGGGTAGGGCATCACATTCTTTTTCACTAAATGCCTCCGCCAGGTCCCGGTATTCATTAGGGATGACTGGTTCACCTGGTGGTGGTGAGGCAGCCATGTGTGCTCGCTCATTGGGTGGCCTAAGGTGCCCTGCAAAATCTGTTGAATCAATGGGGGGATTAGGCCCTATAGGTAGTCTCATGGTTCTCATTCGTTTCTCTCACCAGATAAACGGTTTCCATTTGTCTAACCAGGCTTGCCCTAGGATCACCGCCTCAGTCATCTTTGGAGCCACTAGGAAGCGAATAAACTCCCATGTGCACCTATTTCTAGGCATAAGGGCTCAGTTAATTGTGTGACAAGAGTCCCTCCCATCAGGGAGCCATCGGCTTGCTCAAACCTCACAAGTTTGGAAAGCTCTTTTGGACGTATGCCCATTTTCATGCAAACGGCAGACTAATAATGCAGCGGGTGCATCCAGAATCAATTAGCACGTTTAAGTCCATTTGTGCCCCAGACTTAGGGATTATAAGTTTGGCGGCCAGTGAAAAAGGCGGGATTTGTTGACTCACCATTGAGTCATTCTCTCCTTCATCATCGCTGTCAAAGGAGGGTAGAGCAGGGGCGGGTCCACCTGGAGTCTCGGCGTTCTCCTGTGTGGGGGTTATAATCTGGGCAACAGGTTCCTGCGTGAGCTGGTTGGATTTTTCTCTCATCAGCCACTGGGCAGGTTTCCTTCTCACTGCTGGTTCCGGTCTGCTCTGTAATCAGAGGACTGGACAATTTGCTGCTCAATGTCCCTCCTGTCTGCACCGGAAACACTTAAGTGATGGGCCTGGGTCTCTCAGCCATTGCAGTAGTTGAAGGCTTTCATGGGGGTGATTGCTGTCTGGGTAGCTCTGGTTGCTGCTTGGATTCGTGTGGGGGAGGCTTCTTATAGAGGGCGAGCTGAACGTCTAGCTTCACGGCTGCCTGGTACCATTCGTGCAGCTGATCAGGTACAACTCGATAGATGCATGCCTGAGAGAGGTGATCCGTCTAATCCCTCAATGAAGTGTTGGATCAGGGATTGTTCAGGCCACCCCTCTATTCGGCCTGCTATCTTGTGAAATTCCCATACGTACTCCAGGGCAGGCCTGCTGGCTTGTTTTATTTTGTGAATCTGTTCTCTTGCTTTAAGATCAATAGATGGGTCCTCAAATCTTTCCCTCAGCCCTAGGAGGAAGAGTTGGGTGTCTTCCAATTTGGGAGCTTGCTCATCATATAAGTAGTTCAGCCATTCGGATGCTTCTCCCCCTAGGCTGGACGCACTGACATTGATCATGGCCCCCGGGTCCGGGTAGAGATAGGCCCAGCAATTCAAATGAGAGCACACTTGGTTGAGGAAAAAAACCAGCTTCTCTCGGTCCCCATCAAAGGTTGCTCTGAAAAGTGGTGCAATCATATGCTGTTGGGGCCCCTGTTGTGGCTGTTGCTGCTGTCCCCACCCTGGCTACAGATTTATGCCCAGGGGTTGCATGTTCGGGAGCTATGGCCAATCTCCCTGCTGTGATCGGACTCCCACCAGCTGCTGATCTCCTAGCTTCTGCACCACCCCAAGCTGTTGCAAGGCCACTATTAGCTGTGGCATGCTCAGCTGCTGCTGATCATCTACCTGTGGGGAGTGTCAATCTGCCCATTGCTGCAAAGGCCTCAGTCTGGGATTCCCTCTGTCTTCAGGATTACAGTTCCTGGCTGGGGGAACCAGGGTCTGATCTACAAGGGAAGGGCTGTAGGCTTCTCTCTGCAGGAATCAATTTCTGCTTTTCACATCTGGGGTTTGAAATCTTTCCAGTGACTCACCCAAAGCTTGAGTAGCAGGCCATTCGTTAGCTCTGTACCATTCTGCTTTTGAAGTCTTTGCTCCCAGCTGGGAGATCTGCCAGAATTCATCTTCCCACAGCATGCTGTCTGTTGTTTTCTCCTCTGGGTTATCAGCAACTGCTGGGTCTTGAAGCAAACTCACTTTTTTCATGATGGATTTTTCTTCCCTGAATCTTTACCAGCTCCTCTCAAGCCTAGAGACAGCGGATGGGGTTCAGGACCCTAGGTTGATTGAAAAGTATTTGAGATCTTAGCATGTTGTCATGGTTCCGACTAATGAAACACTTCAAATAACTTCCAGGCATTTTATCCTAAAAAAGTATTTTTATTTATGTGACAAAATGTCGGCACAGGCATGATGAAAGGGAATGCTAAGATCTGAAATTTCCACCCACCGAGCAGTTATTTTGCTAGCTTTCCCCTCCCTTATTCTGCTGTCATGATTTACATTCTCCAATTAGTTTGAAGGACAAAGGTTTTCTTCCATCCTCTTTCACGGGCTTTTCCCTCCTCCCTCATTCCTCTCTGAATTAACTCTAAAAGTGCCAGACAGTTCAGCATAATTTGTCAAAGCAAGAATATTCAATATTAGCAGCGTTAACACACCATTTTTGTGATATGAAAGTTCACCTGTTAGATTTCTCTATCTAATAACAAAATATGGTGTAATTGCTTCAGTTCCCAACAACCAGACAAGGAGTAGTGTTTAAAATATAATAATCCTACTGTCATGGGCAGTCATACTGATTAAATTGTGTGTGCATGTGTGTGATCATTCTGAAATTGCATCAGTTGTATTCAGAAACAGAAAACATTCAAGCATTCCCAGACATTTGTGAAACAGTCTTGAATCAAAAGCAAATTTATATAAACTCACTCCCTAATTTTATGACCAATGTACTGATAACTCAAGAAGATTGTTTGTGTTTTCTTCAGGAATTTGTGAGAACCTATCAAGTAGCCTGACTGAAGTGAATTCCATCTGTTTGTTTTTAATACCAGCACCCCCTAGAGCTCGGAGTGTTGGAAAGAGTATTTAGGATCATCATAGAGAAAAAGGATTAATCTCATCTTTCTGTCTATAGTTCCTGCACTCCTCCAAATAATCTAATAACAGTATTTTACAAAGTGTACTTGTTACAGGTAGTCCTTGACTTACAACAGTTCATTTGGTGACTGAAATTACAATGGCACTGAAAAAAAAATGAGCTATGACCGTTTTTCATTCTTATGACAGTTATGGCATTCCCGTGATCAGAATACAAACACTTGACTCATATTTATAACAGTTGCAGTGTCCCAGGGTCATTTGATCACCTTTTGCCACCTTCTGAAAAGCAAAGCCAAAGGGGAAGCCAACCGTGTTATTAACAACTGCAGTGATTCACTTAACAACTGAGTCAAGAACGGTCATAAAATGTGTCAAAAATCACTCAACAACTGTCTCACTTAGCAACAGAAATGTTGGACTCAGTTGTGGTTGTAAATCGAGGACTGCCTGTACTTGCTTTCACATTTGGATTTTGGAAGGAATTACTTCACTGTGTAAATCGGAAGCCTGCAGCGCTGATGAACAAAGAGTTAACCATCTTCCTTTGTCCCCAGATGGGATAGAGCTTCAGAACACTCAGCCATAGAATTGCATTCAGCACTCTAAAATGCTGAAGTGAGCTGTTAATGAGCTGCCAAATGAATGTTACCACCAGCCGTGCCATCCTGAGAGTAACATTGCACCTGTGAGGTGCTAGCTAAGGTGACCAATTTTTTTACAATGAAAAGGAGGACACAAATAAATTGAAGAACAAAATATCATAAATAAAAGAAACATTTTAGTCATTGCAACAATAATACAGAATACACTATAATATGATAAATGCATAATAAAAATATTTGTAACAATAACATTTTATATTGTAATTATGCTTACATGCCTATTATTATTTAAATGAGTACTTTTCCATTGAATGAATTTTTTTGTCAATGTATCATCTTCTAACAATATATTGGAAATATCTGAACAAGAAATATCCTTCATATTCAATTTTATGGCAAGTGCTGCAGCTAGAGTATCAACATTCAATCTCGATTTCTCACTTTTCCAAAAATCATTAGCAATTGAAAAAACTCTTTCAGCTGCTGCATTAGTTCCAGGAGAGCACAACGTAAATTGAACAAGAATAAATAAATTTTCACATGGAATATGTTCATTTTTGAAATGGCTGAATATTTCCACCCATCTTTTATCAATTTCAACGTGTTTATTTTCCCATTGTATTAATTTTTCAGAATTTAAAAATACGTTCAGTCTTCTAATTTCTTCAAAGAGACAATTGTCATCTATTTTAATGTCTGGCATTTCTTTAGCTAAAAACTCAACACAAGATTCAATATCTGTCCAGTATACTTGCGATGAAGTCAAAAAACACCATTGAAAACTGTTATTTCCTGTGATGTTTGTTTCAGACCATTCTTCGATATATTAAAACATGTTTGGTAAAAATTCTGCACTTCTTTGATAAACTTTTCCGTTATGCCTAGATTTGATTCCTCTAAGTCTGACATTTTTCTTTTTATAACTAAGGGAAGAAATTTTTCTTCAAATCAAGTTTTATATTGAAGGATAAAGTCATTCAAAATAAGACTAACTTCTGTAGCTGAAATGAGTTCACCTTCAATCTTTTGAATCATTTTGTGAAAAATAGATGCTTGATTATGTACAAAATACATTAGTATCTCAGATATTTCATTATTGAAAAATGATTCCAGGATTTTAGGACATTTGTCTAAACTTAACAAATATGAACGGAGAGGCTCAAATAATTGTAGAACACACTCTATAGCAGGTGTTAGAGCAAGCCATCTAACTTTTGAATATCCTAAAAGTTTTTTGTATTGAACATTCGCTTCTTCACAAAATCGTTTTAAAGTAGCCACACGAATGGTAAAACGACTAAAATACAAATAAATGGTAGTTATTATTACTTCTACATCAATGGGCATGGCACATGATGCCGTGTTGATTGCATTTGACAAAATATGTGCATTACAACCTATTCCTAATATTTTCTTTTGGAGTAAATCTTGTAATTTTGCATACACATTATTCACCCCTTTGCGTCTTCCCCCACCAAAATTTGTGTTTGTATTATCAGCTGTTAGTGCAACAACTTTGGATTTCAAATTGTTTTCATTTATTACTCTGTATAGATGGTTTGACAAAATTTCAGCAGTTTCGCCCTCAATGGATTCTAAATTTAAAATTTTTACTTGAATGCCCTTGGTAACATTAAAATATCTTACTAGTATTGGATACAATTTAGTTTCATTATGATTGGATGTATCAGATAAAACCGTTACAAATGCAGCAGTTTCCAAGTCTTCTGTAACTATTTTGTCAAAGTAATTTTTAAATACTGATTTAATAATATCCTCACATTTTGTCCTGGCGCATGAAAATTTAGCATCGTGAAACTTTTTCAATAATTTAGTTGTACAATCCATACTACGAAAACTTTGATTGTGAATTATGGTATGGTATGGAATGCAAATGTTCCCTCCATTGCAGCTAACTGTTTTTCATCTTCAGAATACTTTGAAGTTTAAAAAAAACCTGTTACTTTACAACTGGAAGCAGATGCATCTGATGATTGCTTATGTTTCTTGGTAGTCGAGTGTTTCGTAATAGCTGCTCTGCCCCCAACTGCAATATAAAATTCTCCGCTGCAAATATTGCAAAAAACAATGTTATCCTTCTTTGATGTGATGAATGGAAATTCCTTATTCAATTTATCGTTGAAATGGCATTTCCTCTTTTTTGATTTTTCCATCCCTAAATGGAAGTTAGTCTTCTCTAGGTATCTTCGGGACTAACTAGGAGATGGTGTAGTTGGGTAGCAGGGAGGGGTGCAAAGTTCCTGCCAATTCGCCTTCGCTGCAGATAACTTGCATGTGCAAAGTTTGCCGGCTGGGTGTTTTGGCGCGCTCAGCAGCAATTCCTATTGGCTTTCGAAAGCCAATAGGGGGAGTAGCACAGCTCATGCAAAGGTTGAAAAAAAAAACACCGTTCTGAGCTTTCTATGAGAAAAAAAAGCCCTGCAGATTAGTCTTCAAATATCGAAAAGGAGGACATGTAGGAGGACACTTTTCGAGGGAGGACAGAACTTACAAAAGGAGGACTGTCCTCCCTAAAGGAGGACGGTTGGTCACCTTATGCTAGCTGGCTGCTCTCAAAAAACCTATATATGTAACATGTGGGGGAGGAGGAAGATCATGATTGGTGAAACTGATAGTAAATTGGACCATGATGCATTTGCCGAGCATCAGATCTATTGAGCAGCTGAAACATTTGTCCTGTGCTCTGGTCCTCAAAAGCAGTACCGGTAATATCTTAGATTTCAATCTCAAGGAAAATTGATTGGAGAGACAGCAGGAGAAACAAGTGCAAATACAGAGGGGTTTTTAAAAGATATTTTAATTTGTTTCAAATTAAACTCAATATTTTTTTTAAAAAGAAAGTTTTAATTTGTAAAGAAATAAAATCACATGCACAAAGCAACAACTCCCTTCCCCATGCTATATTTGAAAAATATGAGTTAAAAACAATGACTTGCTTGTTTCATGTCCTTTTACAGCATAAACAAGTCTATCTGAACACACATGATGCATCTAGGAAGAATGTATTCAGATGTGATTGAGGCCAATGGATACTAGTGACCATTACACATTTTGCCTCAGTCCTAAACTACATAGGGTTAGAGAAAATAGAAGAAAGCACAAAGTTTGCCATGAAATGGGATATTTTTACTGAAGGGGTGCTTGTATGAGGAGAAAACCCAAGTGAATGCCATGTCTAATTACTATATAGATAAAACAGTTTCACTACAATCACTAAATTCTACACTGCATTCAACTGTTCAATGTGTGTTATGCCACAATATTTGCTTTTTAAAAGAAAGAATGATTGGGAAGCTGTGGATCTGGCCTGGTTTGGGCTGTAATATTTCTACCATGGTGAAATCATTAACTTCACATTTGTGACAATCCTTCTGAGATATAGCACCCATCAGCTCTCATTATGAAGCCTAATCACCTGTGACAGGAATGGCCTATATAGCATTTCCATCTGCAGACAGTAAACGGTGGTGCTAGGAACCTGAAGTGAGGAAAAAAGTTGTTTGTTTGGGGAGGGGTTTGACACACATAACATTACATCTGATCTCAGAATTGCTTCTGCCATAATTTCCCCTTGACTGATGTAATTTCCCAGAACAACTTCCTTTCTTGCACCCATCACATAATTTATTTCCTTATATTCAGGGTATGTTGCAAAATACATTTCAGCGTGGAAAATATAGTTTCTATAATGCCAGTGTTACATAATAAATATCAAGCATTCCCCCTCTATGTGCATCATTTTTTCCTTGTGTGTAAAGCACAGAATCTTTTGCCTTAAGCTGAACTGCCACTATTATAGAACCGTAGAATTAAGAGTGTTGGTCATGAAAGATGCCCATTTTTTTCCTTTCACTATTTATTTTATTTCCACCTGAGTGATTAAAAGAAAAAAAACCACCACAGAAATATCATTTTTAAAAAGGTACATACAATTTTATATTAAAATTGTTCTTTGCTTCAAAATTTGTAATTTTTCTAGATTATGCATTCATGCATCTTTGAGGGCTGCACAGTTATTGCAAAGAGCTAATCCATTCCAGTTTGTGTATTACTGTGTTAATAATGCAAATTAGTTCCACTTGCTTAAGAATTAGGCTTGAATGCAACCTTCAAGCTGCCTTTGAAATCTGTCTAACCTTTGAAAGCAAGGGCATGGGAAGGTATCATTCAGCTGAAACTAAGCTAAATATGCAACAAGAAATAGAATTAGACTAGCACTCCCTTGCATTCAGTGCCTATAGATGTGAATAGAAATGCACCAGAAGGCTGTGATCACAAAGGCACTGTAACGTCCCAGTCCCTTACTTAAAGAGGCGTTGGACTTACCTGAACGCATTTTCTCAGCATGGGGGGATGGAGAAGCCACCTATGGGTTGTGACTGCCTGTCACCCAATCACAGACTAGGTCCAAAATTTAGCTCCGCCTCCTGGCTTCCTTCCCCAGTTTTTGACAGGCGAAGCTCCTCATCAGGTCGGACCGTGTAGCTCCTTTTTTGTGTCCTGTAAGAGAATTCCTGCCTAGACAAATTTGAGGAGGGCGTGGCTTCTCCATCCCCCCATGCTGAGAAAATGCGTTCAGGTAAGTCCAACGCCTCTTCTCCAGCATGGGTGGATGGAGAATCCACCTATGGGACGTACCCAAGCCCTCATTAGTCCCCTTGGGTGGGAGTCTAGGCTATCTCTTACTAGGACTCCACAATCTGCTGCAAGCTCCTCCTGCCAAACGACCCCTCAGCTGCAGCAAACTGGTCTATCTTGTAGTTCCTAATAAAAGAGGACGGAGAGGCCCACGTGGCCGCTCTGCATATTTCCTCCAGAGGAGCCTGCGTGCGCCAAGCTGCCGATGTGGCCGCGCTCCTTGTGGAGTGAGCTGTAATGTTACTTGGCACCTGCCGGTCCAAGGACTCGTAGGCCTTGGCTATGCATGCCCTGATCCATCTTCCAATGGTCGAAGAGGATACCTTCAGACCCCTGGAAGAGGGATGATAGGAAACGAATAGCGCCTCTGATCTCCTGAAGGTTGCTGTTCTGTTAACGTAGTGTCGCAGAGCCCTGCGCACGTCTAAGGTGTGCCACTGTCTTTCCAAACGGTGTGTGGGGTTTGGGCAAAAATCCGGAAGGATCAGTTCCTGAGCCCTGTGGAACCATGTGTTGACCTTGGGAATGAAGGTTGGGTCAAGCCTCAGGGTCACCCTACCCTCTCCAAACGAGAGCAGATCCGGACGGACCGACAAGGCCCCCAGCTCGGAGATCCGTCTTGCCGAGGTGATAGCCACAAGGAAGGCCACCTTCAGCGTCAGGAAACGGAGTGAGCTGGTTCCCAGTGGTTCGAACGGAGCCGCCGTTAGTGCCTGTAGCACCGTGTGTAGGTCCCAGGATGGGAAGCGGTGAACTGTTGGCGGCCGTCTGTTGGCAGCCCCCTTTAGGAATGCGCTCACCGCCGGGTTTTGCGACAGTGTTCCCCTATCCTCACAGACCAGGACCGTCTGTAGGGCTGCTACCTGTCTACGGATGGTGTTGATCGCTAGCCCCCTATCCATTCTGTCCCACAAGTACTGGAGGATATCTGGAATGGTAACTGACATGGGGTCTAACCCCCGCCTGCTGCACCAGAGGGAAAAATTCCTCCAGGTGGCGTCATATATCCTATTGGTAGAGGGCCGACGGGCATCCTGTATGACCGAGATGACCTCCTCTGAGAAGGCCTGCCTACTCAGACCCTCCCGCTCAAGTGCCAGGCGGCTAGTTGGAGCCATTGTGGGTCTGGATGTTGGAGTTTCCCTTGGCTCAGAGAAACCAGGCTCGGAGGGAGTCTCCACACTGGCGAGAGTGAAAGATCTACCAGATCTGCGAACCAGGGACGTCTCGGCCAGTATGGGGCGACTAGTATCACCTCCGCCTCCTCCAGAATCAGTTTGCAAATTGTTGCCTGTATTAGGGGCGGAGGAGGGAAGGCGTACAGCAGCCCCTGGGGCCACCTGCATCTGAGCGCGTCCGTCCCCTCCGCTCCCCGGGTCTGGAACCTGGAAAAGAAACGTGGAGTTTGAGTGTTTGCTGGAGACGCGAAGAGGTCCAGGCAGGGCCGGCCGAACCTGTCCGAGATTGCCTCGAACAGTTCCGGGGCCAGCCTCCACTCTGCGTGGTCTACCGTTGTTCTGCTGAGGGAGTCTGCCTGATGGTTTGCCTCCCCCGATATGTGTTCTGCCCTGAGCGAGGCCAGGTGCTGTTCTGCCCAAAGGCCCAGGTCCCTGGCTTCCTTCATGAGTGCCGCTGACCTGGTCCCGCCCTGCTTGTTTACATGTGCTTTTGCTGTTACATTGTCCGTCAGGACTAGCACATGGTTCCCTGACAAATGGGCTGAGAAATTTCGCAGGGCCAGGTGTATGGCCCTCAGTTCGAGCCAATTGATCCTGTGCCGAAGGTCCTCCTTGTTCCACCTCCCTTGGGCTATTCTGTCCCCGGAGTGGGCCCCCCACCCGAACAGGCTTGCGTCGGTCGTGACCGTGATCCTGTCTGGCTCCCTGAGCGGGGTGCCCCTTCTTAGGGCGCCTGACCTCCACCATCTGAGGGATGCTATGACCTGGGGTGGAACCCTGACCCCCTTGGGCGACGCACTCTGGTTCTGCCTCTGGTAAGGGAGTAGAAGCCACTGGAGGCTTCTGGAGTGGAGCCTTGCCCACGGAACAATGCCCAGGCATGATATCATCTTTCCCAGGAGCTGAGAGAGCTGGACTATGGGGGCCACTCTTTTTTGGGCCACCAGTCGTACGAGCTTCTGTAGGCTCTCCTGACGCTCCGGTGAAAGATATACCATGCCCTGTTCTGAGTCTATGACGGCTCCCAGATGGAGGAGCCTCCTTGATGGGGCGAGCTGGCTTTTCTTGTGATTTACTGAGAAGCCATGGTTCTGGAGGGTGTCTATGGTGATCTGAATGTCTGTCAGAGCTGCCTGGTATGAGCCTGACAGGATCAGGATGTCGTCCAGGTAGCATTGGACCCTTACCGGAATCATGCGTAGGTGCGCTCCCAGTGCCGCCAGTACCTTCGTGAAGACTCGGGGTGCTGAGGACAGGCCGAATGGTAAGGCCCTGTACTGGTAGTGTCGTCCCCTGTAACAGAATCTGAGAAACCTCCTGTGATCCGGCCTTATCGGAATGTGTAGATAGGCCTCTGTGAGGTCTATGGAGGATAGCATGTCTCCTCTCCGAATGCTGGCCAGGATGGATCTGAGGGACTGCATTTTGAATTTCCTGTACACTACATAGCGATTGAGGCGTTTGAGGTCGAGAATGGCTCTCCAATCCCCCGATGACTTCGGTACCAGGAACAGGATGGAGTAATATCCCCGGCCCTCCTGTTCTGGGGGAACTGCCTCTATGGCTCTTATGTCCCTCAGGTGATCTATGGCCTGATCTAGAAGGCCCGCCTTGTCCCTGTTGCGTGACACCGGGCACCTTCTGAAGTGGTCTGGTGGAATCGAGTAAAATTCTATTGCTAGACCCTGGGCTACTGTTTCTCTGACCCAGGCGTCCGTTGTGGTCGTCTGCCACGCTTCGCTGAACAGCGCCAGACGACCCCCAATGGGGCTGTCCTGGGCGTCATTTGGAGCGTCTGTAGGGGCGACCTCCCCCCCCTCTAAAGGAGCGTTTGGAAGGTTGACCCCTGCCAGAGGCTGAACGATCCTGGCCGCGCTCCTGTCTGTACGAAAAGGCGCGCGCGTTTCTGGGTCCGTCCCAGGATCGTCCTCCCTGAAAGGGCTGCCTCCATTCTCCACCCCCGCTCTGTCGGGGGCCCTGTCTGCGGAATTCCTGTCCTCCCCTGTCTGACTTCCTCAAGGGATGCGCTAGCACCTTCCTTTTGGTCTTATCCTCAATCACGTAAGGATCCAGGATCGCCCCAAATAGTTTCGATCCCGAATACTTAGCTGTGGCGAGGCGCCACTTGGATTTCAGGTCTGTTTTCCAATTTTTTAGCCATGCTAGTCTCCTAACCGCTACTGTACCTGCGATGGCTCTGGCCGAATATCGTGAGGCATACAGGGTGGCGTCCGCCGTGAATTCCGCCGTCATGCGCAGCTTTGTCAGAGTCTGTCGTATGCGTACCTGCTCTGGCGGCACGCTCGCCTGGAGCTCCCGCAGCCACGTGATCGCTGCCCTGGAGAAAACAGAAGCAGTGGACGTGGCCCTAATGGCCCAGGCTGATGAGTGATGCACTCTGCGGAGAGAGAGCTCTGCCTTCCTCTCCTCTGCCTTCATTGCCTCTGACATGTCACCTGGGATGGCTGAGGAAGCAAACAGAGAAATTAGTGGATCATCGACCTGGGGCACCTCAATGAGTGATGCCAGGGGATTACAGACATTGAACATCTTCTTTTCCACACCGCTAGGTGATGGTATAGCCCCCAGGTTTGCCCACTGGTCCCGTACCGACGACCTGAAGACCTTGGTACAGGGCACCTGTATTACCTCAGACACCGGTGAATACATTAGTGGATTTTTGGCATCCTCCTCCTCTGAGGAGGCTGGCTTGACCTCCTTTGTCTTAGCCGGCATATCGAGTGCCGCACAGACCTTTGGCAAGAGGGAAAGGAAAAGGGTATGGTCGAAAAGACCTGGGGCCTGTGTTGTCTGTTGTTCTGCCTCCTCAGTTCCTGACAGCACAGCTCCCTCATCCTCCCATTCCCCCTGCTCCTCGTCTGACGCCTGTGGGGAAAACTCAGATGCGTCAGAGTCCTGAAACAGTTCATTTTCCCCCCTGGGAATGTGTCTCCGTGGCTTGCGAGCCCTAGGTGAGGGGGACTCACTCCCAGCTGATCGGAGATGCTTCAGGGTTTCCTGTAGGAGGGAGTGAAGTTGAGAAAAACATTTACCCGACCTCGTTCTCTTCCTACCTCTCTGTCCAGCCTCCTCCTGGCTGGTTGTGGGTTCAGAGGGTGCTGGTGACGAGGGCACCGATATAGGGGAGAGATCTTCATCCGTTCCACCCCTGGGGATCCATTCCCTGGACCCCTGCTCTGCTTCTGATGGCCCAAAGGAGCTGGGAGTCTCCAGGAGTGCCAGGTCAGGTCTCTCTGTCCCTACAGCCCTGCGCTGAGCCTTGGCAAACTCCTTTTCCAGGGCCTGGTGTCTCCTTATGGCCTGACGCTCCGCTGACTTCGATGGCTCAGTTAGGTGCTTTGTTTTTGCCTTCTTCTTGCCTCCCCCCTGTTCCTCCGTTCGGCGTGGTGGCGACGGGGGAGGCCCTGAGCCCTGGGCTGGAGTGCCCTCTGCCATGGCCATGCTCAAGCAGGGACTATGTCCCAGAATCTAGGCAGGCGAGGCTGGGGTCGGCAGTGCCTAAGGGAGGCCTTCCCTAGCCTGCACGACGAAGCCGAGGGGAAAAAAACGGCGCTCGTTTCTCCTCCGCGCTCTGCTGGGCCTTCCTGCTTCCCCCTGTGCTGCCTGGTGCCGGCGCTGGAGTGGCTTTTGCACGCAGCACGCCTCCGGAGTGAAGGGGCAACAAAAACCTCCCTTCCTCACCCTCCGGTGCAACCGTCCGGTTTAGGGTGATCGCTCGGTGGCTCCGCTCACTCGCTGTTCGTCAGCAAGGCCTTCCCTGGGTCTAGGCCCCAAGCGGGAAGACAAAGGGACAAAGAGTTCCCGCGCGCTCCCCCTCTTCAAAGGGATATTTTCGCGCCCTGCGGAGAGCACCAATCGCCAGACGCGGACGGCTGGGGACCACCCCCTTTCCAATATGGCGCTTCGCGCCCCTGGCTGGGACCTCCCCTTAACCAAGATGGCCGCCGCGCCAATTTTGTGGTCGGAGCTCTGTGCTCCCGACCACGCGGAGCCTCGTTTTAACGGGCTCCGATCTACCCGCTCCGGTTTGTGAGCGGTCTGACTACTTGCCGCCCCCGGCGGCCTCCTCCCCGTCCCAGGGTCCCCACTTGCGTTTGGTTGGAGCGCTCCTGTGCCCTTCCGCGTCGACGAGCGAGCCTTGGTCTGCTTCCTTCGACGCCTGTGGGATCCTGGTCGTCTTCTGGAGGCCGTCCGGGAGTCCGGGGATGTTTCCCCCCGTGACTCCCAAGGGCCCGGGCCTGGGCGGCCTCCTGACGATCCCGGGGCGAGGATGTAGTCTCCAAAGGGAGACCGTTGAAAAAAATAAAAAGTAAAAAACTCCGGTACTTTTAATCTAAAAACTTCTAAATTTCGTATTTCCAATAGCTTACTAGAAAAAACAAACCAAAAAGGGATAAAAGGATTAAATTTTACCAGATCTTAAAACCTAAAAAACCTTTTCTTCCTGGAGCTACCGGGAAGAGCTGTTCTTGGGCTTCAGACTAGGAAAAAACTGGGGAAGGAAGCCAGGAGGCGGAGCTAAATTTCGGACCTAGTCTGTGATTGGGTGACAGGCAGTCACAACCCATAGGTGGATTCTCCATCCACCCATGCTGGAGAACTTGAGATACTATATCAATCTAATCAGATAACCCAAGCGGAGACTTCTTGATCAAGCAGCAGTTTATTTGATCAAATTAAGCAGCTGGGTGGTCAACAATCTGGAACACTGGGAGATTTACGTCTAGAAATGCCACACCTTAGAAAGTTGATAGTGTTGCTTTATAAATTTTGTTAGCCAATGAAAATCAGACAACAGAGAGAGTTCCAGTTCATCACACAGCCGCCATGGACGGTTGGGAGACTTGCTCTCTCTCCCCCGTTCAGTTTTGCATCACTGGGGGGCCCTGGAAAGGGCCAAAAGTCACCCCGAAGAGGCAACCAGCAAGGAGGGGCTTTTGCTGGATCCTGGGAGAGCAGCAACTCTTCCGTCAGACTAGGTGATCCCTCCAAACTAGTGAACGAAAAAACTGGCCATAGAAATATGGCTCGTCCCTAGGCTGCAAACAGCTGAAGTCACAATACCATCTGGCAACTTCAAAGCAGCGTGGACAGGACTGGGTGAGATTTGCCTCTCTTACATCCTAACTACTTAATTACCTGCATAAGCTGCTAAAGTACTTCCCCCCCCTGCGGTGAGGGAAGGGGGATTCTAACCCTCCCTCCAGAAACAGCAGCTATCAACCACTTGGGAGTTTAAAACATTGGAAAAATATTGAGATCTTAATTGGAATCCTATTTCCTAAAATTGGTGGATTATAAGATTTGCAACTTTCTGCTCTCTCTATATATATTTCCTCCTTGATTTTTATTCTAATTACTATTGAAGATTTGGGGTTTCCCCCCCTTAAAATAGAGTGAAAAAAACCCTAAAAAGATCCAACTAACTCTAAGACGTAACCTGCTATTCTCTAAGAGACTTGTTGACAGCTTTGAAAATAGACAAGATAAAAAATAACCTTGAAACACCATCTGCAAAATTCAGCTCAGCTCCCTATTTGGTGGACTTTCTGACTGTCAGTTTCTTTCTCTTGAGTTTAATATATTACAATAGAAGGAGAACAGGAAAGGATTTCTTCTACAGAGGAAGTACAGAAACAAATTCTTTGTATGTTAAAAGCGATGATCCAAACTCTACGTATGCAAGCTCTGGATATACAAACTCCAACTATGACCTCAATTAAAGAATTATCTATACAGAACTCTATAGAGAAAGTGAAACAACCAAATGTTATGACAGAAGACTTAGATACTCAACAAATACAAACAATAGAAAATACAAAAAAGAAATTGATGATAGAGAACAAGGAAAGGGCATTTCTTATAAACCAGAAGGAATTTGAAGATAAACAAGAAAAACAGATGAAAGAGAAGATAAATACTTCGGGACAACTGCATCGAACTGGAAAAATAAAGAGACTACCGGCTAAATCAAGTCCTCTTATGAAAACATCAACTGGATGTTCTTATCAACATCAAACAATAGCCACAACAATACAAGGAGATTTTTTTGACGATTTAAAGGCAAAAATACAAAAAATGACCTGGCAGAGGAAAAAAGCTAGAATAAGATTGAAAAAGATTGGGGTTCTGATCTATATATGAGATCTAAAATAGAATATATCTAAATAGATAGAATATGTATTCTGAACATAAGACATTGTAACGATTTGAGATAAAGAAAATTTTGGTTATATAAAATCTAGAAATATGTTGAAATAAGAATATTATATTGTCATTAGATGGTAAGATAGAGGGCAGAAGCTATATATAAGGTGTGTATTTTAAATATTAGAATGTATGAGTAATTGGGATAAAGGAATTGTGTTTAATTAAAATTTGTAATCTGAACGTCTACAAATAATTAATATTTGAATTTAAGATATTGTTATGAGTTGAGACAAAGGTTAAATAAAACTTAAAAGTATAAGTACTAATAATTAAATTTGTATATGAGTTTGTGGTATAAATGTTGGTGGTTTATTTTCAATTTTTCTTTCTCTTTCTGGAAAGGAAGAAAGGAAGGAAGTGAAAGGAAGAAAAGAAAAAAAAATATTAGCTCCAAATGTGAGATAGGAGACTTAGAAATTGGGATCATTTAAAACCTGGAAATGATAAAGATTAAACGTTAAACTTAAATATCAATGGCAAATCAAAGTTAAGAAAAACTTATTAGGTTATTGTCTAAAAGGTGGAATATCAAATTAATTAAGATATGAATAGACTGAAGATTATTGATGAATATTAGAAAGGTATTTTTTGTTTGAATAATAGAATAAGAACTGTATTGGTTTGAACATGACAGTAGATATCATGGGGGAAAGAGAGGGAATTAGTTTGTTGTAATAATTTGAGATTTGTACTGATGATATTCAATTGTAACGGAATTACTGTCTTCAGCCACCACACTACTTTTCAAATATGTAAATGTAATATTGTAAAATTAATAAAAAACTTGAAACTGAAAAAAAAAGAAAATCAGACAACAGAGCCATTACATCATAAAGAAGACATCAATCATTCCTGTACACTCCCTTATTCCCTCCTTCAGTACATCCCATCCATGTACATGATTCTCAAGCCTGCATGAGATTTCCCTGGTGCAAAAGCTGATTACAAAAAGCAAGAAAGCAACAGTTAGACTAAACAATTCCCTTTTGTTCCAGAACCCTTCAGCACCTTCCATGAGTGTTCCATACACATGCTGTAACTAATATCCATAGAAAAAAACTGATCTTCAGTGCAATTGTCTCATTCTCTTTTGAAGTCACTCAGATTGCTCTGTTACCTATCCTGAATATCCAACTATTCAGCCTTGCTGGAGGATTTCCAGTAGGTGGACCAAGACAGAAAGATTTAACCTTACCCTGTCCATCCCCCCCCCATTCCAAGTGTCACATTATCAATTTTTATTATGTTCTTACTTTCATCCCATTCCCAATCTAGGAAGCATCAAAGATTATTACATTTCTTAACTAAAGAGCCCTAATGGTTTTAGTTGCCCATTTCTGTTGTGGTTTTAAAAGGGAACATCTATAATTTTGATGGCTGTTTGTCAAAATTCTTTGGAAACTATGATTTCCTGTGTGCATTGCTTTGAGTGTCCTTCCCCAAAGGAAGGAAATGATAATTCTGTGGACCAGACTGTGGAAATCTTTGCTAGTCTGTAGACATGAGGCTCCTTCTGGTATCTTGGCAATGTATAAATGTTAAAAGCATAAAATATGCTAAAGTATATATTGCTGGGCTTCCGTGTCTAAGCAAATCATTTAGCAAGTTATAAATAGCGATCACTAGAGGTCTATTGAACAGAAGCCCAATTTTTCTTCCTTATATCCAGGTTTTCAGCTTCCTATTAACTTGCCAAAATCAATGACCAGATTATCAAATTGCTCACTGGGTTGTAAATCATCTGTATAAATGAAATAGACTGGAGGCCCAACTTCCTGATCTTGAGTCTTGATTACAATTAATATGACAGTGGATATATATTAGAATAAAAGGGGAAGGTAAGAAAAATGGTTACTGTGTAAAAAAAAAAGTGGAAAGACTGTAGTGCTGTGGTGAGAATGTTCATAAACACAAGCCGCTGCCAGAATAAAATGTACAGTGGAGACAAATGGGATAAAATTAAAATAATTATTATTAATGATACAAAAAATAACAAGGTTGAAGTATAAGAGGATGATAAATTGTAAGATAAAATAATGTGAAATAAAAAAGAAACATTAACCCTTCAGTTTAATTGCAAATAATTCTTTTTTGCAAGCCAGTGGAAAATGCCAGCCAGCCTGTGTCATCTATCTGCAAACAGGTGATCTCCAGATATAGTGTAACTAGAAACCCTAAAATTTACAGTTAGCATGGTTGTTAGTTACAGAGTTTGGAAATCCTATGAGTTGTAGTCCCAAGGAATCTGAATGGCACCTAATTAGGAGAGGTTTCACGACATTGTTCTTTAAAGCTGTCAGTTTAACAAGGAGCAAAACCAGATAACTGAAGCTATCTGTATATCTCACAACAACACTTCACCTGGCATTCTTTCAAACTAGCCCCCCTCAGAGAACTTTCAGCTTAACAGGGTTCTACTTGTACTTAAGTGGTTGTTCATTTGCAAAGACGTCAGCTAGAAATTTTGCCCAGTTGCAATAGCAATTTCTTTGTATTCCAAATGGACAAAAACATAGTGGATGAATCAAAGATTAAGGATGCTGCTATTGTCATTGGCAACTGAGGTACTTTCAAACCCTTAGCTGTTTGAATGGCAGCAAAACAATTTATAGATCTCAGAATATGATCTGAAGTTTCTTGCTTGGCTTAGGAGTTTCTGCTATTAGCTCTTCCCCTTAAGCCCTGAGTTTATCTTCTGGCATAATGGTGTTGTTCACTTTCAATAAACTTCACACCTCCCCAACAAATCCTGCATTTCTGCAAGGTAATGGTTCTCCCATGTTTTACATCTTAACTTTCTTCTTAATCATTTTGTCAAAGAATCTGAATCCTACCTTATTAGAAACAAAAACTCCACTTTTTTCCAAGAAAGCTATGGTTATGTTGGTTATTAAATTTGATTATTAAATTTATCATTTACAGTGCTTTAATGACACAAAACAAAGCTGGGGATAAATTTTATTCCAGTGGATTTAAAGCACAAACAAATCAATTTCATTTGTAGTTGAAAATTTTAATACCATTTGGTATATATTTTTATTATTGGTAGTCCTTGCTTAATTATCCTAATTGGGGCTGAAATTTATATTGTTAAGCAAAGCAGTCATTAATCACTATCATGTAACTGCATTTGCTTAGCTTCAGCAATTATGGTTATGGCTCTTAGGCCATAGGACTGTACCATCATTAGGCAAGGACTTCACAATTCTTTTACCCTGCCACACTCACCTCTGTTTCAACTGCCCCCCCAATCCTCCTATTTTGCCTGCAACTCTGCCCTTTTGGTCACCCTGCACTCCATCTTTCCCTGCCTCTCCCTGCTGCCCCCACCTGGGTCTTCACCATCTTCTTCCTCCTGTGGCTGACAAGGATGCCTGGCCTTGTGAAGGCCCAGTAGGTGCCTCAACTGGATCTGCTTTGTCAGCAGCAGGAGGCAGAAGGACATTTAGGGGCAGCGTACGGGGGGGGGCAGCAGTAGGGGGTGAAGTGCAGGGTGGTCAACAGGGCAGAGATGCAGGTGAGATAAAAGGAGGGGGGAGTTGAAATGAATACTGTGGTTGTAAATGTGAATGGACTGACAAATGCCTGAGGGTGCTGCAGTGGCTGTAATTTTGAAGGCCATCATAAATATATTTGTTCAGTGCCGTCCCAATGGTCACTTAATGAATGGTCGTTAAATGAGGATTACCTGTATGGGAACTGTAAAACACAGATAAGCAATTCATACTATGGCAGCATAACAGCATACATTTTATTGTTATGACTAAAAAATAAAAGCAAACAAAATTGCCATACTTCATCCCAGACTTGGCAATAAATCAATTCTCCAAACAATCCCACACTCAGGGACTTGCTTATAGCAGAAGCTCAGAGACAAATAACTAGATAAGCTACTTTATTGCAGACCACACAGATCTCATACATCTGCAGAGAATCCACCTCCTATAGAACATGGAAATTATATATGTCTGCTCCAGGGTTTAAATCCATTCACTGCCTGAACTTGAAACTGAGAGCCATTGCCTCAATGTTTTCAGAAGAGTTCTATCTAGCTTGAGAAGCTGTTCCCCACCCCATCAACTTCAGCCCTCAAAAAACAATCATTTCGTTGTTAAGCATTGTGTGCATAAAATTCAGCCTTATTATTTCTTCAGCTGCCCATCTGTGTCCATAATGCAGTGTAGAGTTCAGTGGCAGCTCTGTGAGGATTCCTCCCTCCATTGGACTAGTAACACTAAACTAAAACTATCTCACAGAACATAGAATATAGACTCGTAAGGCTGGAAAGGATCTCAGAGGTCTTCTAGAATAGGATAGAGCTGGAAGGGACCTTGGAGGTCTTCTAGTCCAGCCCCCAGCTCAAGCAGGAGAACCTGTTCCATTTCAGACAAGTGACTGTCCAGTCTCTTTTTAAAAACCTCCAGTGATGGAGCGCCCATGATTTCTGGAGGCAAGTTGTTACACTGGTTAATTGTCCTCACTCTTAGAAAGTTTCTCCTTAATTCCAAGTTGCTTCTCTCTTTGATCAGTTTCCAACCATTCTTTCTTGTCTTGCCCTCTGGTGCTTTGGAGAATAGTTTGACACCCTCTTCTTTGCGGCAGTCCCTCAAATACTGGAATACTGCTATCATGTCTCCCCTATTTCTTTTTCTCTTTAGATTAGTCAAACCCAAGTCCTGCAGCCATACATTCTTTGTATGTTTTAGTCTCCAGGCTTTTGATAATCTTAGTTGCTCTTCTCTGATTTTTTCCCCAGAGTCTCAGCATCTTTTCTGTAGTATGGTGACCCAAATTAGTTGCAGTAGGGTTTTATAAAGCAGTACTAATACTACATGTGATCTTGATTCTACATCTCTGTTTATACAACCCAGGATTGTATTAGCTTTTTTGGCTGCTGATGCACACTGCTGGCTCATATTCAAGTGATCATCCACTAGGACTCCAAGGTCTCTTTCACAGTTATTGTTTTTGAGCCAGGTCTCACCTAATCTGTACTTATACTTTTTCCTGCCTAAATGTAAATTTTTGCTTTTCTCCACATTGAAACTCATTTTGTTGGATAGGGCCCATTGTTCAAGTTTTGAGATCTTTTTGGATCCTGAGCTTGTCTTCTGGGGCGTTAGCTATTCCTGCCAGTTTAGTGTCATCTGCAAAGTTGACGAGTTCCCCTTCTATTCACTCATCTAAGTCATTTATGAAGATATTGAAGAGTACTGGGACTAAGATGGAGCCTTGTGGTACCCCACTGCTTACTTCTCTCCCTGTGGATGTAGTACTACCGGTATTGAGGACTACTCATTGCCTGCAGTTTGTCAGCCGATTACACATCTGGTGGTGATGCTGTCTTTTCCAGGGCTTTCAACCTTTTCACTTTTAGGATATGGCAGTATTTGAGTACCACCATTCGCCTAGCAAGTTGTCAAAAACATGACCAAAAAAGAGAGGAAAAAAGTGATAAAATACAGGTAGTCCTTGACTTACAAGAGTTCATTTAGTGACTGTTTGAAGTCACAGCAGCACTGAAAAAAGTGACATGACCATTTTTCACACTTATGACTGTTGCAGCATCCCCAGGATTATTCAGATACTTGGCAACTGATTCATGTTTATGATGGTCACATTGTCCCAGGGTCATGTGATCCCCTTTTGCAACCTTCTGACAAGCACTGTCAATGGGGAAGCCAGATTCACTTAACCATGTTACTAATTTAACAACTGCAATGATTCACTGAACAAATGTGGCAAGAAAAGTCGTAAAATGGGGCAAAACTCATTTAACATTTTCCTCCTTCTTTTATATCCTTTCCTCTCACCCCTCCTCCTTTTCTCTTCACTGCACTTCCAGCTGATTTTTCTCCTCAAGGCTGCGCTTCTCCATCTCTCTTTCGCTGTCCCCTTCTCTTTCCCGCATTGTCTTTTTTCCCCTCTCCCTCTCCCACCAAAATCTTCTCTTTTTATAGTCTCTCCTCTCTCCCCCTCCTCCTATTCTCTTCTGGGTGCATCTCCTGGGACCTCTGTCTCACCCTTGCAGCCCTTCAGAAGCGCCGATCAGCATGTAGCTGCATGTACCGATCCTGGGGCTTCTGCCGAACTCTGGAGCTGACTCTCTCTCAGGCTTGTGCACCACTTCAGAAAATTCCCTTCCTCCTCTACACTTGTCTAGGATGG
Organism: Bothrops alternatus; assembly: GCA_034064705.1. Taxonomy (NCBI): domain Eukaryota; kingdom Metazoa; phylum Chordata; class Lepidosauria; order Squamata; family Viperidae; genus Bothrops; species Bothrops alternatus. The sequence continues at coordinate 2,215,198 of JARGCV010000145.1, read as the reverse complement.
TTGCATACCACCTGCCAGGTGCCAAACTACCATCAGTGGTACATGTACCCCTGGTAAGAGAAATCAGCTGGAGGAATTTCTAAATAGAGTTTATTGCAGGATGTCAATCTTTTGAACTTTTCATTGTGCAGCAGAAGAGTCTGTTGAAAAGTCCCAAGGGAAGATCATATTTAGGATCTTCCTAGCTAAAATATTCAGACTTGTGATCATCTTCAAATTTAAAGGATGAATCTTTGATAGTATCTTCATCTCCACCCCATGGAACATTCTTTCTCCAGAAAGCAAGTTAGCTTCAACCCTCCTCATCTTCATTAAAAAGTTTTGGTTCTGTGCTCAGACCTGGGGTCCCGAGTGGCTATGGTACTGATTGTTGTGGTTTACCTGGCTGCTGTATGTTTTAATTTTTGTATATCTTTTTTAAAACATGTTAACTATCCAGAGTCATTTGAGATGGCCAGACATATAAATCAATTCAATCATTCAATTAATCAATATGAAACCAATGCAGCTCACAAAGCAGAGGTAACATAGGGGCATGTCAATACAGGCCCACTACTGTTCACTCTGCTTCATTGTGGACCAGTTGAAGTTTCCAAGTGGTCTTCAAAGGTAGCTCAATCTCAGGAAGGCCTCCATGCATGTATAAAATACTTTTCTCTTCAACACCTCGTTAGTCTCTAGATAAATATTTTTGTATGACTTTGCATGTTTCTCCTCACTCTCAAAGTAGAAATTTACATTTTATTCAGGCTGATCATAAAATTCATTATCTCCAGGTGTTGTTTCAATTCTTTTAACTTTTTGGATGTTACTATCAAAGGAATGAAGAGATTATCAGATCTTTGTTATCTGAAGGCTATAATGTTTTGGAATTGTTCCTAACCTTTAAATATAAAGTTTCATAATCATAATGGCTATAGTTTTTGCCTTACATGGAAAAAGAGGTGCCAGATGTTCTAGCCAAGAAAAGGCCAAGGAATATGACACAATTGCTGATACATGCTGGACAATTGAGAGTGCTGGTATGCTTCATTGATTATAGAAAAGGCATTGATTGTGTCAAGCATATCAAGTTATGGAAAATGCATAGAAAAATGGGAATCCCCAAACATCTCATTGTCCTCATGAAAAACTTATATACAGATCAGGAAACCATAGTATAGTCAGAACATTGTGAAACAGAGTGGCTCCAGGCAAAGAAGTACAACAAGTGTACATATTCTCCCCTTATCTATTCCACCTGTACTATGGGTGGAATATATATTAGGTATATATGGATTGAAAGAAAAGCATAGTTTTAAAAACTGGATGAAGAAATACAAATAACATGCACTATGAGACTGATAGCTGAAAATGCAAAGGATCTGCAAGTCCCTAGTTCTAAAGTCAAAGAGTACAGTGAAAACATGGGACTAAAATTAAATATAAAGAACATATAGAACAATCAACCTTAGAAATGACAGTGAAGATATTGAGGTGGTGTTGGTTAGTTTCTGCCTTTTTGGATTTACTATTAACAATAAAGGAACAAGCAGTCAAGAAATACACTGAAGACTAGCACTTGGTAAGAGCAGCCATGAAGGCCTTGGAAAAGTTATTCAAATGCCATGATATCTCTATGCCTACAAAGATCAGAATCGTGCAAGCCATGGTACAGTATTCCTTGTGATACTCTAGGATATGAAAGATGTACTTAGCAGGATAGGAAGAGCATTGATGTTTTGAACTTTGGTGTTGGAGAAAGTTTCTGAGAATACCAAAGACAGACAAGAAAACAAACTAATGGTTCATTGAATAAACCAACCTGGAGTTCTCAAATGATCAGGCTCAAATTATCCTATTTTTGACATATTATGCAAAGACACAGCTCTTTGGAAAAGACTCAAATACTGGGAATGGTGGAAGGGAAGAGAAGAGGACAACCATCTGCAAGATGCATGGACTCAGTTACATTGGCAATGAGTGCACCATTGGAAAACTTGAAAGAACTTCTTAAGGATAAATCATCATGAAGAAAACCTATGCTAGGTGTCAAATATGACTTGATGGTACATAATCAATAGTTTTATGCCTGTGTATCATTTATTTTGTTGAAGAACATTGGAACTCTACACCAACAAATGATTTAGAATGTGTTGTGATTCTCATCATAATTTAACTGCACACCAGTATTTACAGTGATGTAATTCAGTTCCCTGCCATTTATATAAGCCAGGGGTGTCAAATTGCCAGCCCATGGGCCTGACACGACATCCGGAAGCCGCGCCCACCCCATTGCCAACAGTGGCAAAACTGTCCCAATACGTTGTGTGACATCATGTGACGTCACGAGTTTGACATGTCTGATATAAGCCATGAAATTACATATGCCCAGAAACAAAATCATTTTGGTAGAACATCAGTAGATGGGAACATATGTAGTGACATCAACAAACATCGATCATTCATTAAAATGTGGAGAAACTTCTGGTTTTGTATAAATTTTACTTTGGAAGCTACTTGACTAATTTCATGTTCACTTGCTACATCTGCACAACTTGTAAGCTTCTCCCTGTTTCTTTCCTCATCTTCATGGTGCAGGGCCCTTGGGGAATGACGATAGCTGAACTGTTTGTCACATTTTCCAGTTGGTTGCCTGAGCATCCCCAAGGGAGCTTTATATGCCAGAACCCAGAGGAGGTGAGAACTGCTTCCTGTTTGCACGTGCAAGGAAAGCAGAAACAAAGCAGGCTGAGGAGAGTAGATGAGCTGTCTGTGGCTCTTTTAACTTCAGCAACACCAGTTGATCACTGCCTTTGACATTGTGATGACAGTGCCCAACTGAGCTTGGCTCTTGATGAAATCTCCTGGTACAGGGGAAAAAAGTGACTATCCCCTTGGACAATCAAGAAACCTGGTTCTAATTTAACTCTAAACTGTCATAGGAATTTTAGTAGATTTAGCATGGTTATATGTTGGAACATACATTCTTATATGCTGCCTTGACAATTCCTAGAATATGTTATTAAAAGGTTTAAACTTGTGATACAGCATAGTGATGCTTGAGGCATTGGAAAAAAAAAGATTTTTAAGTTCTAAGTTTGACTGAAATGGTGAATAGCTGTTAAACTGTTCGTTTCTCTGCAGCCATTTTCTCCATTAAAATCCTTCCTCAGCTAGTGTTCTGTATTATTTGGATAATGGTTTTTTTTTTTGAGGAAAAAGTCTCTTGGGAAGGGCATTTAATGGTCAAGTGTCTCCATGGGAAAATGGAAAATATGCCTATCTCTTCTTTTTGCTGCCCTGCTCATATTTATAATCCTCAGGAGCAATATTAACCTCAAAAAACCACAACAAACATTAGGAGATAGTCTACTTTTCCCCTTATTTCTTTGTCCTGGCATACTATATTATTCAAAATCAGAGCTTAACTCTAACTAAATAATTAGTATAGATTCAAACTTTGCACAATTACATCTGTGAAGCAATTAAAATGGCTTTGCTGTGTTGCCTACTCAGATATACTACTTAGCTGTAGTTTATTTCAGCCGTAGTTTTTTTTTCCCCATAAGTGAGAGCTGCTCTTGATTTCCCATGTTCTTTACTTACTTTTGCCAAAACATGTTTAGATGCATTTTAAACTTCTGGGGTGGGGTGAATAAACAAAGGAGAAAGATTATGAAAATTTAAACAACTGCTAAATACTTCTCTTTATGATGAGAAATAACGGCATTCCCTTTCATTTTGAAACTTGCTGTCTCTTGATCTTTTTACAATTATAAATAAACCATGATATTTAAATTTTTTTAAAAATAAAAATAGGATTCAGATAATTCTCCCCCCCCCCGCCCGTCAAAAAAAAAAGAATAGGTGGGATGTAACAAATTTGAGAGACATATCCTATAAAAAATCTCTTCCCCTCCTTTGGAAATTTTGCTGCTGGGATAAAAGCTGTGTTTCTAATCTTTTACCAGCTCCGCCCACCTTTGAGGAGAATTTGGCTTAGGAAGCCTGACTGCTACATTGACCTTTCAGCTCCCACTGTGTTTTTATCTCCTTGAAATGGGTTGCAAGTCAGAGCTCAGGTTCAATGGAGCTATTTCCCACAAAATAAATTTTTGTACCAGTAACTCAAACACACAGGAATGTCTTGGAAGAGATCACCAGAAGATAACATCTGATTAGCAGACTGGCTGTAGTTTTCTGATATGGCACTGTGAGGACCATTTTGAAACTGCAAGCACCACATTCATTATTAAATCTCCCTTCTTGCCATGCTCATCACTACAGTGGGAATAGCTGGCAGTCTTCAGGTCAAGTTAAAGGTGTTTAGCCAAGTACTTATGGAACTTGCAATAGGGCAGGCTGGGGAAGCTGGAGACCAGTAATAAAACACAGAGGTTGTGATGATTCATTCTAGTGCATGAAGAGATGGAATAGCAGGGGTAATGAAGGCCTTTGTGGAGGCTCAGCAGAATTGCTGTAAAAAGCTCCAGATTTCTTGAGTAGTAATGAGCTTTGCAAGAGCTGAATGGCACGTATTAGAAGTGATAAAGAGTAGAGGAGAAGTGGATGAGGAGTTCAGGATTGCATACATTAGCTGAGCCACTTGAGGTCCTGGTCCTTTATCATCTCAGGTGTCGACTGACTTACCTGGTCTGAGAAACTAAGCATGGTTAGGCTTTGGATGGAAGCCCATCACCAGGGTTAGGGTTAGGATTAGGGTTAAAGTTAGGGTAGGATATAGGCTGCACTGGGAAGCATAGAAATTTGTAAGAAGTCACATAAAGTTCTTTACTGACTGTGAAGTCACTAAAAATGAGCTTGATCTGAAGGAAACATTTTATAATAGTATGGCAGGGCTGTTTCAAATCACATCCAAAATGGATTTTCTAGAGGCAAAAGTCTGATGTTTTCTACTGTTTTATTATTATTATTATTATTATTATTATTATTATTATTATTATTATTATTATTATTGTTGTTGTTGTTGTTGTTGTTGTTATTGTTGTTGTTATTATTGTTATTACTACTACTACTACTACTACTACTACTACTACTACTACTACTACTACTACTACTACTACTATTAGGGTTGAATGGCACAGCCAGACAATTTGTACAACAGAATTGGCTCTGTCAGCATGCCAACATACAAGGCCTGATATAAGTGAGACATATAGAAATCATATTAGAATTGGAAGGAAAATATCTTTTAGGGTTGGATAGTTGGTTGTCAAGTTTTGCACAATGTATCCCATACTTCGAATAGAGAGATGGATTGGTATTTATCTTTTTTTTAAAAATTTTTTTATTATTAGATATATATTTGTACACAAAGCTATTGATTTATGAAAATTTGACAATTTTTATTATGTTCTATTTATTTAAAACAATGTGCAATAGTATAATTATAAACAATAAAAATAAATATAGCAACCAATATCAGTTAAGATTTTCTAAGCAGCATGTTCGCTTAAAATTAGCTTATCCATTGATTAAAATTCTTGAGACCTTTAAAATATTTTTGCCTGGTAGAGAAAAACAATAAACACACATATTGTCCAACTGCAGTATAGACTCATAGAACTGATGAAAAAATAAAAGGAGCCAAAATATTTACATGCAAACTCTGAGTTACTCTTTGAGACTGCAGGATTTCTAAATATTTTTAACTTACATTTTTCACTTGTTGCTAAGGCAAAATCAGATTTATTTAGTTTACAATATATTGCTTTTTTAACAATATATTTAGGGTTGCTTATTGCTGCTCTCAGCAGATGGTGACAAAGGATCCTAGTCCTCAGGTCTTTCTGCACCATTGATTCTTAGATCTGGAACTGGTCTAAAGACATCTGTATCAAAACCTTTCTTCAGCTCTCCAGTTGGAATTAGGTATTCTCCCTGACCATTAGATGTGCTTTGTACTCTTCCTACTATGCAGTTAATTAGAAACATCTCCTTGCAGGCAATAGTTGTGCCTTAGACATATCTTTTTGGTAGTAACAGAGCTTTTTGCTAATGTTATTACTATTACCATCATCATGAGCAGCAGCAGCAGCAGCAGTGAAAAGCAGCAAGGCCAAGCAAACCATTGTAGTCTACATCATTACTATTTCTGTCCCTTCCAGACACACACAAATGGTTGCCTTTGCTTGGAAGGGTACCCATCTGCCCAGAAAGAAAGATAAACTAATTTGGTTGAAAGCATCCTAGGCGTAGAAGATCAGGGGCAAAGGCATCTGTGGGGAGTGGGTCAAAACTACAAGATGGTAGGCATGATATTACTATCAGTGCCCCACCCCCTTTTTATATGTGGATAGGGCTTCAGTTACAACACTGAGTCTGCCATTTTGCAGATGTTGACATCCCCATAGTCACCCATAGCTAGAGATTCATTATCTTGCCCTTGGATCTGCTCAATGGAACTTGCAGTATATGACTGAACTCAATAATCATAGTCATATAAAAACAATAACTGAGATGTCAAATAATTCATCAGCTTGAAATATGATGAAAGATGGATCTTGAAAACCATCATCTCTCTTTAACAGTCTTTAAAATGGGGACTCATTTCTTCACATTATAGCTGCTGTACATGTCCCTATATGCTTGTTGGCACTCTGAGTCAGCTTTCATGATGATAATCTACCATTCAAAAAGCAAAATTTGGCAGGTGCACCATGTTTGCTAAATTGTATTTGCATTAGAATGACATGTTACACGCTGGGATTGGCATGTCTCCTTTCTTGCACTTTGAATGGTTTATTATAGAAGGGAATGATGGAAATGTGTTTGCAAATTTTGCTTTATTGTTCTGGCAAAGTTCTCTTTGCTCCCCTGGGTTGAAGCTTCTTTCTCTGTGGGGCGCCTGCCTTAACCAAGCTGCTTTAAGTTCATAAAGGTTATTGGACTGTTTGAAAACCAAAATATTGCAAGTGAATCAATTAGAGTTGGTTGAAATACTTTTTTGCTGAAGCAACATGATAAGAAAAAATAAAAGTATACACTGGGGAACAAAGCTCAGTTTTCCTGATGACATCTTAATTTATTTCTTTCCTGTTGGGTAAAACAGATGTGGCAAAATATTTTACAATTCAGTGAGACATATCCAAGTGAACCAGTATTTGAATGGTTAAAATGTCCAGAGTTTTAAACCACTCTTGAACTTAAGCAATAGCCTAGTCAACAAGATGGGTGGGCATTTCATGTAGACAAGTATCTGAATTTACAGGTAACAATTGGAGCCCTTGTCCTGCCTGTGAAAAAAAAAAACAACCCTTAACAGGTCTCTCCTCTATCTTCAATTTAGAAATACATTTGCCTTTTCCAAAAAATAATGAATAATAATATTCTGTTAAACAATATTTAACAATATTTTGTTAAAAAGCTGATTTAAGTTCAGTTATTTAATAAATTCTAAATGAACATGTTAATGTATAATATTTGGAACTCTACCATTCATTTTGATAAAATCTTTTTATAATTTCCCAGCTAGTTAAAAGCATCAAACAATTAAGGTTGTTGAATAAAAAGTTACAGTGAATGGCTCCAAAAGGATATTTTGAGAATGTGAGAAATGGGCTTTGGGATGTATTTTTACCTATAAAATATAAACATGGTATGCCTTGCAGGGGTTTTTAAAAGGCAACTTTCTAATGTAATTTATATTTATATGTATATATAGACAAATAATTGATGTCGTAATGATTGATCAGGAGGGGATCTTAGAACAGTAAAATGGAAAGACTGATTCAGAATTTGTCTATGAAGATAAGGGTGGAGGAACCTGAATTCTGTGTTAATTAATGAATACATGTCATTGGAAAGAAGGAAAGTATATTAGATGAAGCTGCTAAAATAGTAAAAATGATTATGATTAAGTGTCACCACATTATTGTCAGTTCTTAGCAACTACATTGATAGGATCCCCATAAACATCTCGCCCTAACCTAGTCCTTTAGCTCTTGCAATGGTAAAATGTTCAAGATATTATACAAAATTAAAGTATAACATCATTTAGTTTACATCATTTTGAGTATTTTTCTAGTCATTAGAAGTAAAAGGGATCCTATGGAACTGAGAAAGCACCAAAAACAAACAAACAAAAATGTAACGAAAAGAATGAAGCAGTTGGGGAAATATTACAATTTCAACTTTTTATGAAGGAAAAAGAAAAATGTGGTGGACTTGACAGTTGATGATACTTTATTCTATAACAAAAGTATGTGAGGGAAATTTTCTACCTTTGTGTCCTAGAACCTGGGGTCATCCAATTACTTGGATGGTAGAATATTCAAGATAGATAAAAGGGCTATCTTTACACATACTGTAACTAAGGAATAGGTTTCTTTTTATCACATTGTATAACAATAGATGATAAAATGATGGATAGCTTTAATATTGGATTAGAGTAATTAATGGAGGATAAGACTATTCTAACTATTAATCATAAAAAATGAAAGAATTTTGCAGTGACCTAATTTAAATCACACTTTCCAGATAAATAAGTGATTCAAATAATCATTCAATGAATTGCTTTTCTCAGCTTTGAAACTGCATATAAAATACAACTATTTTGGAGAAAAGGCACACAAAATGAGTTAGGAATTGCACTAAGTAAAGATGTATATATGATACTAGACAACCCATGCCTCATTAGGTCATCATTTCAAAGATGTTTTCTTATATTAACTGAGAAACAGAATGACCATAGTTGGGCAAAAAAATCAATGCATAGAAGAATGACTTTTCCCCATTGAATTTCCTTGTGGGAACCTGAAACCCTATTCTTCTTTTGCTTCTGACCCTCAATACAGGAACCCACAGATTATGTGTCAGAACATATTGTTCCAGTCCCTCACTTTGAGCACAAGGGTGCCATGTCAGATAAATATAATGTGCCTTTCTCTGGGCAGCTCTACTTAGTTCACTGGTCTGGACTTCCTTCCTTCCTTCCTTCCTTCCTTCTTTCCTTCCTTCCTTCCTTCCTTCCTTCCTTCCTTCCTTCCTTCCTTCCTTCCTCCCTCCCTCCCTCCCTCCCTCCCTCCCTCCCTCCCTCCCTTCCTTCCTTCCTTCCTTCCTTCCTTCCTTCCTTCCTTCTCTCTCTTTCCAACAGGCAGGAAAATGGTTGCTGCTGGATGAGGGAGGAAGCGAGGGATTGTGAGAATGGTTGGCAAACTGTCATGGAACATTGAAAATGAAGATCAAGTGACTGCAGAAGCAGCAAGCAGCAGCCACTGGCACAGAGGAACCATAAGCTCCCCAAATTTTATTTCCTTGGGAGTCATGGGTCCTGGGTTTTAGACATATTCTGTAAGTTAGCCATTTGAGGTACAAAAATTGTTGCCCTATGATGCACCATTTTACCCACCTAAAGGTCATAACAAGAATTTTAGCAGTAAATACACATATTTTTGTGAAGGTCATGGCCAAAATGTACATATTAGAGAAGGTTTTCAAATAAAGTCACATGCAGATTTCTATTTGATTGCAGAATGATGCAGAAATTGGATGGAATGGAATTGAGATTGAGTTCATGTAAAACAGATTGTCTTTTCCCTCCATGATTGTGATGATTATATACTGTAGAACACCAGGTATCAAAAATAGAACGGCTCTGATTACCACTTGCTAGAAAACATGCAGGCCAGCATTATTGCTCTGGGGCTCCCCAGAAGCATCTGGAATAGAAGAGTGACCTGTGTGGGCTTGGTTTTACAGTGTTCTTGGTTTAGCAGTGCTATTCTCATGCATATATGCCTAAATGTTAGGATAAGAAATAAGTATATACATTTATCTACTGTGCTGTGCACTAATTTTTAAATTTAATGTATGCTTCCCCTCAGAGCACACCTGTCTCTCAGTCCCTGAAGGATTAAATCCAATAGAATGAGACATAAATAAGTGGGAATAGAGCAGTATTTGCCACTGTGGAACAATTTTCCCTTAAGCTTCAACCAAGAAATATGTCGAAATAATGAGTGAGAGCTGTCTACCAGCTTACTGAAATTGTCATTCATTCAAATGTAAATTATGCTATATTAAGAAGCCCCCTGAAGTTTATTTCAAACAATGATCAGATTTCCAAATGAAAAAAGAAAAAAAAAGTTCTCTTCCCTTTTTTCTTTTGTTTCATGTTAGTTTGCTAGTATGGGATTGATCTTATTTTATCCTACAATTTGATTTATGGGAAAAACAAAATCCCTGTTATGCAATTTGTATCACCGGAGTCAATTTACACCAATGTTCTGGAAATAGGCCAAGACTTTTCCCCATCAAATCTCCTTTCTGCCCTACTGTTTCCCTACCATTATGCTGTTCACTTCTATTTGTGTATTCTATCTTCCACTTATTTCAGCACCTACAATAGGTATTACTACATTACCCAGTACTGTATTGATTTGGGATCAAAATAGCCATTAACATCTTGCCCAATGCTCTTACCCAAAAGAAAAAGAAAAAGGATTCCTCTAGTTGAGCATGTTACATCACACCAAAGTTGCTGAAAGAACCTCCACTCTAGTCTAAAATTTTAACTGGAGTGAATCTACCGTGAAAGAATGGTAATAAAATTCATAGTGACATGATTCATTTTAACTCCTTGACTGCCATGGTAACCATGTACATAAGAAATCCAGCTGTAGAAAAGAGGGGAAAATGTTTTCACCATATTTAGAAGATAAGACAAGGAAGAAAATTTGTTTGAGTAACATAGTGCTTAAGAATAAAGCTCTTACAATTTATGAGCACATTGGTCAATGTGCTTGAGTTACAACATTTGAACCCATTTCCCAAAAAACTCCCCTCCCTTCAGTGATTTAGTGCCTCTCTTTATGGAAATTTGCTGTATGTGATGTTTTGAAGAACATAACCCTAAATTCAGGGAAGCCTGTATTTAAAAATAATCATAAAATTATCTAGAACACATTCTAGATATAGCATTATCCATAGACACACTGGTTAAGAGTTAGAGGAGAATATTATATTATATATAATATTTATTGGTTTTCCAGTTTTACATTTGAGTATTTAGAAAACAACATGGTGATTGGGTTAATCAATAGTTCAATAACAAAATCTTTAGTACATATCTCAGATTACATCATCAAATATTTCTTCTCTGTTTCCCTTAACATTTACTATATCATATTTAAGATGGTAAATTTCTAATTGTATAAAACTCAGTGAAAACTTCATTATCACATTTATCGATACATTTTTTGCTTATACATATCTTAATAGATCTTCATAAACAATCCATGTCCTGTCATTAAATTTTACCTAATGTTTAATTACAGTACTCCAATTTGACCTTTGATATCCATAGTATTTGATTTTCAGGTAACCCAAATTTCCTTCATAAAAATTATAATATCTATAATGCACATATTACTTATTTAAATATATTCTTATTCTATTTCGTAAACGTTTTCTATTTCTCACCCTAGTACATCACCACCTTAATAATAAAGTATCCTTTGTTAGCTCAATCATCTATATTATCTGTGCTAATCAATAGTTCAAACCTACTTCCTAATAGTTAGCTTTCATTTCCCTTGTGAATCTAAGTCCTCAATATTAAACAGATTAATCCCTTATTTTTTACTACCCGTGTTTCCCCTAAAGCAAGACAGGGTCACACTTTCTTTTTATCCCCAAAAGCCCCACTATGTCTTACTTTCGGGGTACGGCTTATATTGATTGGAAAACAATTGTCAGTTTTATTTTAAGTATTTTAAGTATATTAAGTATTTTAAGTATTTTAAGTATTTAAGTATTTTAAGCAGGAGGCGGAAGTGGGCAGGAGTAATATGTCTTACTTTCGTGGTACGGCTTATATTAGCCGACCCCCTGAAAACCCCGATACGTCTTACAATCGGGGGTGTCTTACTATCGGGGAAACACGGTATTTTCCACCTATTTTAAATCTAATAGTCAAATTTCCCCTTGTCTCAAAATCTCCCTTTAGTCCACTGGTTGACAATTTAGGATCCTCTCTAGTAAATCAAAAGACCCTAATTTTTCAACCTAATTCTAGCTTTCTTCTTTTGCCAATCAGGCTTCCATACCAATGCTTTTAAATCATCAAATAGATCCCCTGCATTCTTGTGTATGTTATTTGAATTAAAGAAGACCATCTAGTTGCCAATTTTCTGGAAGAACTGGCCCACTTATAATCATTAAGTTGTCACCCTGATGGCCCAGATCCCCATATTAGCTCTGGTATAGTTGTCTTCAATTCGATTTGGCTTTCTTCTTTCTCAGATTTCTTCTGGTTTGTGTAGAAAGTCATTTCCATTTTTGAAGTTGTTGTTTCATTGTCTGGATTTTTGGTGAGTTGTACCTATTGATCTTTAAAGCCCTCTGTCTTGGTATTCACTTCTTCCACTTCTGTTATTTTTTGGAATGTTGTTTCTTTAGCTGCAATCAAGGTTTTGCTTTGTACATCTGGGCTGGCATCTTGGTCTTTCAGATTGGATCTCATTGTCTTGTTGGCTGTAAGAATAGTTTCAGGTATAGATTTTAGCATAGTTAAGATTTTTACTGACCCTCCTCCATTTCTGGTGTAGTTGTAAATGGTCTTTCTAGTGAAGGCTGTTTATTAAACAAGAGTCAGTAAGTGTTCACCTCCACAGTTCCTAGAGATCAATTCCACTGCCCAGCTACTCTCAAAACTTTGAATCTCTCATAGATAATACCAAGGTCAGGCCTGGGCTGTGAGCAAGTCTCTTTGTCAGAAATAATAGGTTGCTGTACCAAGCTTCGCCACAAAATGTCCCCAATAGCATTTAAAGTCTTTTTCAAATCCCGGGCTAAGTTCTTATCCAATTTAAATTCTTCTTTGCAAATAGAATAAAATAGCATGTCTCAATAAGAGTAGGAACTTTTGGGGTCCCCAAATTCCAAAAAGATGTAAATCTAATTATATTAAGTTGTTCTTTTCAATGCTTTATTTCCCCTGGGTAGTCAAACACTGTCATTTTAGAGGGTGGGAGGAAAAAGTTCCCTTCCCTTTCTCCTCACAGGGGTAAAAAATTTCAAGAAGCTTTTTACAGAAAGTACTTGGGGTACAGAGAAGGTAAGATCTCACCCAATTCCTCCGCATTGCTTTAAAAGTGCTTGTTGGTAAATTTGGTTTTGGCTGTCAGCAGTTTAGTGATGGACCATGTTGATGGCTGATCTTTTCCCCGTCAGTTTGAAGAGCTTCCCTGGATCAAATGGGAGGGCTGCTGTGCTTCTGCAATCACTCAGGGGTCCTCTTCTCGCTCATCACCCCTACAGGGTGACTTCCGACCCTCTTCAGGGTCCCCCGGTGGGAGAAAACCGGATAGTGGAGGGAGCGATCGCCGTACATGTCCGCCAACTCCGCGATGACAAACCGGAAGTCTCAGAAGAAAATATTTCTTTTTCTACTTGGGCATCTGTTTAGAAGAAAAGATCTGAAAGGTTAGAGGAAAAGAGGCAGTGCAACATTGTGCATGCTGCAGAGTGTTTGGATTGTCCCCTCTAAAGTACTGAAGGTAGGACACTGAATTAAATGAAAGAGGGGGTGATCTGTAATAAATAAGAAGCTGTGGTAGACTTTCTATTAAATACAATAATAGATTGTTAACAGAGGATTTTGAAGTTTGCTTCATCTGTTAACTACTTGACTTTATATATAGTAAATAGATGATAGGTCCAATAAGTTGCAAATAGATATAGAAGTTTATAAATTCTGGGCTTGCTTTCTGAACAAAAATTAAAAATACTGTTAAAAAAAGAAGGAGGCAGTGCATAAGTACTGTATAGGCAGAAGAGAGCTAATGTTTTTCTCATGGAAGTGGTGATTGCAGTGGGAAAGTCCTGCTCCTTTGCTCCTCTTGCCAGCAGCATGTCACCACATGATTACTGCATCATGTGCCAGGCTAGGAATTTTATCAGTGTGCCTTTTTCAAGTTGGGTGGCCTGCTAAAGTCATGACTGTCATGGTGAAACCTGAAAGCAAAGACATTAAACTGAAAAAAACCCCAAACAGATTTTATATGTAGATAGCAATTCAGGTGTCTTGAAAATAGTGGGAAATAAACCGAAGATGATTATAAAATTAGTCAATTAAATATATTGACAATGGAATGAATTATGAATCATAAATGAATAAATTACATTTATCTAACTATAGTAGGTATCAGGAGAGGGGGTGATTCTTCAGAATCAAAATGTAATCCTAATAATCCAGGCATTTGTTAAGAAATCTACTGGTTTTGTTGTCACCAGCAAACCTTTTCCTGATTTGGAAATGCTTTTAGTTTTCTCGTCTATTTCTTTTTATTATGTTTTGATAAGAACTCAAGTTGAGTTGTATTATATAATTTTAGTTGGTTCTCTTATGATTAGAATTTAAGTCAAATTCTTTATTCTTTCTCACAGCGAGATGTTATGTTGTTTGTATGTATTACACAAACATTTGTAGGTTACTGATCTTTATTTTAATTGGCAGTAAGGGTCTTATTCAAGCCTGGACCAGGATATCAACTCCATCTCTTTTTCCTAGGTAAGCTTGCATATTAACACCATAGTAATTTCCCCTGCTCCCTCCTTCCTTCTGAAATAAACAGGGAGAAGAGTCCCTTATTAGCATACAAAGATTGGCATTTCTAGTAACCAGTCATCAAAAGAAACAAGATATTAATTAGGGAAGAAAACACTTTAAATTTTCAAAATGGCTGACTCCAAGAGGTGAGTTCACTTCATGTTTCCCCTAGCTTCAGCAGTTGTTCTTCTGTGTTTTTTTTTTTCAATACAGTACATCAATTGTCAAAATAGGTATTGTCTGAAACAAAAATAACGTTCTGGGATAAACAGTCATCTTAATCACAGAAATTCTCCCCAACAGTGACATTTGTACATTGTCCTATCCTAACATATCTTTTTCAACTTCATTCCATTTTTAACATAGTTTTTGAAATAATATACAATTCATATTTGTCATAGTTGACAAAGCATTCTCAACGTGTAGTTGTCTCAAAGGTGCTTTTTCAAGAGGCTACTGGACTTTCTTGTTTGTTTGTTTGTTTTTAAGATGTTTTGCTTCTCACCCAAGTAGCTTCTTCAGCTCAGACTGGATGGTGGGTAATGGAAGGTGTTATGTCCTGGGTCTGCTGAGTGACTCAGCAGGTGCAGGAAGCTGCAGAGAGCCCCGGGCAGACCACATGGTTACCTGGGACCAGACAGGCTGTCTCCAGCCTATTGCGCATGCGCAAGGCAGGAGAATCCGTTGCATTGATTGGCTGATACTGTCCCTGCAAAGGGGTATATAAAGGAATCCATGCTATTTTGTTTTGCTTCTGTTGGAGATTCAATAAAGAAGCATCTGTTATTCATCTCCCTCGTCTCAATGCCTTACCAACGTAGAGAAGAGAATATTGGCAACGAAGGTGGGATCGTGCTGAAAGAAAACAACGAAAGAAGATAGGCTGACTCACCATGGAAGGCGTGAAGTGCTGGGAAGTTCGGCGTTCCGAAGAGCACACCTCTACCTGCCAGTATGAAAATGCTGGAGAGCTCAGCAAGATTTGTCCAGGAACCCTTTCTCAAGTGAAGCAGCATAAGGCGTTGACAAGGCCGCCGAGGAGCAACAATGTCCAAGCTAGGCCATCTGTCAGAATTCGACACAGCACATCCTGAGCGTTGGAGTTTGTACGTGGCCTGGGTAGAGAACTATTTTCGGGTAAACCAAGTTCGGGAGAATGGTCTCAAGGCCGCAATGTTACTGTGTGTCTGTGAGCAAGAGACATTTGATATTGCCGAAAATCTGGTTGCCCCAGCACCACTTGAATCCATTGCTTATTCTGAGCTGAATAAAACGCTACGTGAACATTTCAAACCAAAGTTTTCGGTGATTGCATGGTGTCACGCATTCAAGCAGAGGGACCAGCATCCTGGAGAGTCTGCTGTGGACTTTATTGTTTTGTTGCGACAAGCAGCAAGGCCATGCGAATTTAAGGACCTGGAAGAAAGACTTCGTGATCATTTAGTTTGTGGGCTGAGAAGTCATGAGCTACAGCAAAAGATATTTGCGAGAGAAGACGTTTCCTTCCAGGATGCCCTGAGGAAGATTTTGGCCGATGAAGCAGCGGGTGGAGCTATGAAGGCCATGCGGCTTGCCAAGAACCCTCCAACTTCGAGCGCAGTCCATCAAAAGGTCACTTGAGAGGTATCCGAACAAGATTCAGAAATGGAGGTTGACCGATTGCCGCAGCCAGCAGAGAAAAGGCCTCAAGAGTGAAAGGACAAGGTAATTCTATTCCCTCGGTGTTTCGGATATGGAGGACGCCACAAGCACTCTGATTGCCATTTCAGCTCCGCCATTTGCCAGGCATGTGGCAGGCAAGGCCACATAGCCGCCGTCTGTTTGGATCACCAGAAAGACTGGTCTTCGGAAGAATTGCCTTGGAAAGGTATCAGGGTCCCCAGCCAGAACAGTGTGGGGTAATGCATGTCCTGTAGGAACATCTTGAAAACAGGGGCCCACAAGCCACTTAAGAAGAAGCTACGAATTGATGTCAAATTGCAGGGGTCCCCTTAACGATGGAGCTGGACACGGGTTCTGTTCTGTCAATCATATCCCAGAATACCTTTAAACAAATTTGCTATAGAAGTGGCCAGCGAGTTAAACTCAGACCATCGAATCTAGTTCTTACCGATTTTCAGAATTCCCGAGTCAGTGTGAAGGGGGATGCCATGCTCAGAGTGCAGCGTAGGAATTTTGAAGGGTTTTTGGATGTTGTTGTGGTTGAGGGTGACCGCTCAAGCCTAATCGGACTCGATTGGTTTGAGGCACTTGGATTCAAGTGACTTGGCTGCACAGCTTGCAAATGGCCGGCCTTGCAGAAGTTTGCAAGGAGTTTGCTGATGTGTTTAGCCCAGAACTAGGGACGTACAAGGGGCCTCCAATTTCCTTGCGCTTAGACCCATCCATCGCACAGATTAGGATTAAACCTCGTCGGGTGCTCTTTGTGCTCAAGCAAAGGATTAATGCAGAGCTGGACAAGTTGCTCCAGCAAGGTATCTTGGAACCTGTGGATAGTAGTCCATGGGAAACACCCATAGTTACTCCACTGAAAGCCAATGGTGAAGTCCGCATTTGTGCCGACTATAAATGCACGTTAAATAAAGCTTTACAGCAGCACTCTTATCCGGCCCCTTTGCTGAGCCACATTTTGGCCTCACTCAAGGGAGGCCGAGTTTTCGCCAAACTTGATTTGGCTCGGGCTTATCAACAGCTATTGGTGGATGAAGCAACTGCTGAGGCCCAGATAATCGTAACTCACCGGGGAGCTTTCAAAGTAAGAAGACTGCAGTTTGGGGTTAACATAGCCCCTGGCATCTTCCAAAGTGTGATGGAGCAAACGCTCCACAATATTCCAGGGGTTTGCCCTTACTTTGATGATGTCCTCATCACAGGGGAATCACCAGAAAACTTGGCTGAGAGGCTTCAGTCCTTTTTGCTGCATTTCCGCGAAGCGGGGCTGAAGCTGAAGAAAGATAAATGCAAAATTGGAGTAACTTCCACTGAATTTCTGGGGTGTCGCATAGATGAGAAGGCATCCATCCTACTGAATCTAAGCTCAAAGCGATTCAGCAAGCCCCAAACCCCAAGTTGAAGAGCGAGCTTCAAGCCTTCTTTAGGCTTCTAAATTTCTATCATTCTTTTCTTCCTAACAAGGCTGCAGTGGCAGAGCCATTACACCGGCTCTTGGACAAACAGGCTCCATGGAAGTGGACACAAGTCCACGAAAGGAGTTTTGTAGAGGTCAAGGCATTGCTGTCTTCAAATGCTGTTCTTGCGCATTTCAATGAGCAGCTGCCAGTGTGTATAGCCTGTGATGCATCCCCTTATGGGATCAGGGCTCTCTTAAGTCACCTCAAGGCTGAAGGGACACAAGTCCCTGTAGCCTACTATTCTAGGACTCTATCATCTGCTGAGCGTAATTACGCACAGATAGATAGAGAAGCCTTGGCATAAAAAAGTTCCATGACTTTTTATATGGTCGCCATTTCATGGTCTTTACAGACCATAAGCCACTGCTGGGGTTGTTTTTACAACCAACAAGCAAACTCCACACATAATTTCTCCTAGAATATTGAGATGGTCAGGACACTCCGTCTGCTGTTCAGGACACTCCGTCTGCTGGTCTTCGGCTCATGGAACAGTGTTCCCAAGAGGGGTCCATTGTGGACTTGGGGAATTCCACCCCACCAAAGAACTCTGGTCTGGGTTTACAGGATCCGGCCAGTCAGCATGATAGAGGGTCGCCTGAATCTAGGGGGCATCAAAGTCCTGGTCTGCTGAGCCTGGTAAGCGAGCTTGCAGGCCAGGCAATCATAACCGCTCCAAGAAGATCAGAGCGGGCCAGAGGTCCACCCAAGCATTTACAGGACTATGTAAGATTCCTGTCAGTAGGTGGGCAAGCTTAAGGATACTTAGAAATCAGAACACGCTCAAAAGAACAAGTGTTAGATTTATAGTAGTGCAAAATAGTAAGTGTTCACTTGTTTTGAATCAAGGGGGAAGGGGTGTTATGTCCTGGGCCTGCTGAGTGACTCAGCAGGTGCAGGAAGCTGCAGAGAGTTCCGGGCAGACCATGTGGTTGCCCGGGACCAGACAGGCTGTCTCCAGCCTATTGCACACATTCAAGGCGGGAGAATCCGTTGCATTGATTGGCTGACACTGTCCCTGCAAAGGGGTATATAAAGGAATCCATGCCATTTTGTTTTGCTTCTGTTGGAGATTCAATAAAGAAGCATCTGTTGTTCGTCTGCCTCATCTCAATGACTTACCAATGCACAGAACAGAACAGAAGGATTTATAATCCTTGTAGGCAGCTAGTAATTTGCATTCTTTTAGATAGTCATTGAGCCTACCTGGAGGTTTATCTGTGTCCTCAAAGTCACCTGAATGGTGCAAATGGGTGTGGAGCCTTCTTGGAACTGCTGAAAGGATTGTGTTGTAAACTGGAGATAGATCTCTCCCTCTCTGTTGAGAGAGTGCTGTTCAGTTTTGACATAGATGGCTTCTTTGACCCCTCCTTCGAAACAGCAGTCCTCTCTGTCCAAAATGTGGACTTCGCTGTCTTTGAAACAGTGTCCTTTGTCTTTTAAATGCAGATAAACTGCTGAATCTTGTCCTGATGGGTTTGTTCGCCTATGTTGTGTCATGTATTTATGAAGTGTGCTATGCCATGTGTTTATTAAGTGATTGTTTTGTTCTGTACATCTGTACATTGGGCTCCCTTCCAACCTTGTTATTCTATGTTCTATGATTATACCCAAATATCTTATTTCCTGCTCAATTTTGAAACCCATTTTATTCATCAGTTCTTGTAACTTCTTAGTCTTGTAACTTTATATTTTTTGTTAGCATCTTCATCTTGTTTATTAGTCTTCTTTAAAAAAAGTTTTATTATTTTTTTTAACAGAGTTCAATAATAATTATTCAACAAAAACATGTTGTCTGAGTATCTTATTCACTAATACAAATTAAATTCCTAAATCTTTTGTCTAACCATTGATAAAATAAATCCCAAGTTTGAAAATATTCTGTTTCTTCTTTTTCTTTCAACCTTAAAGTAAGCCTGTCCATTTCCGCACAGTATAATATTTTTTTGATTATTTCTTCTTCTGGTGGTATTTCTTGTGGAAATATAATTTTTGCCGCTATTATCACATGTAGAATTAAATATGTACTTTGCTTATCATGTTTTTTCTGGCATTATACCTAGTAAAAACAATTCAGGTTTATAGTCTATGTGTTTCTCTAACATTTTTTCTAATTAAGTGTGGATTATTGTCCAATATCTCCTTGCTTTAACACATGTCCACCACATAAGATAATAAGCACCTGGTCTGTGTTTACATTTCCAACATTTCTCTGACATGTTTTTAAACATTTTTGCTAATCTTGTTGGTGGCAAATGCCATCTATAAAACATTTTATATAAGTTTTCTTTGTATGAAACTGATATTGTCAATTTAAAGTTTCTTTCCCACAAACTTTGCCACTTTTCTAAGTCTATATTAAATCCAAAATTCTTTGCCCATACTATCATTGTCTTTTTTACTTGTTCATCTTCCATTTTGAAATTTAATAAGAAATTGTACATTTTTAATTAACTTTTCATCAGAAGTTAATAATGTCTGATCAAACATAGTCTGTTCTTTGTAAAATCCATACTGTTTAATATCTTTATCATATCTGACTTGCATTTGTAAATTTGACCACCATATTAAATTGATGCCCTGATTTTCCATCTCTTGCCTGGATTTTAAATTCCCTTCAGAATTTAGAATATCTTTGTATGCCCATATTTTATCGAGACTGACTAGATCTGGATGTACGAATGCTTCCATTGTTGAAAGCCATCCTGGAATTTTCAAATAAATTTTACATTTTATTTTTTCCCAAGTTGATTACAATGCATTTCTAATGTAATGGTTTTGGAACTATTTATGTATTTTATTTTTTTCATACCATAGAAAAGTGTGCCAACCAAGTTGCAGGTCATGTACCTCCAGATATAGCAATCTTTTATTTCTAAGTGTTATCCATTCTTTTATCCATGTTAACACTGATGCTTGATAATAGAAAACCCAATCTAGCAAGCCAAAGCCTCCATTTGCTTCTTGTAACATTTTCAAATTAATTCTAGCTTTCTTTCCTTGCCAGATAAATTGGTAATATATTCATTTTCACTGTAGCAATTCTTCCTAACATCGACAGTTAAAGATTCTTCCATTTTTCCAAATCAAGCTTTATTTGGTTTAAGAATTTAATATAATTATTTTCTTTTATTGTTGAACATCTTGCTGTCAAATATATTTCCAAATATTTGACCTTTTTGACTATTTGCAATTCTATTTTTTCTGATAATTGCTTTTTTTGTTTATCTGTAAAAATTTTAACTATCATTTTAGTTTTTTCTCTATTTATCTTTAATCCTGCTATCTCTCCAAATTGTTCTATCTTTTCCAACAGTTTAGGAATTGTCTCTAAAGATTCCTCTAGAATGAATATCAAATTATCTGCAAATGCTTGCAATTTATAGGTTTTACCTTTTATTTTCAATCCTTTAATTTCTGGATCTTGCCTAATGTTTCTATTTAAAACTTCCAAAGTTAAGATAAATAGCAATGGGGATAAAGGACAACCTTGTCTTGTGCCTTTTTGTATATAAAAAGTCTCTGTGTAATTCCCATTTACAATTACTTTTGCTGTTTGTTTGTGATATATTGTCTGAATCGTATTTATAAAGTTTTGACCAAACTCCATTGTTTTTAGTTGTTGAATCATAAATTGCCAAGAAATATTATCAAATGCCTTTTGGATGTCTAAAAATACTAGTGCCAGTTGTTTCCCTGGATGAAGTTCATAATATTCCAATATATCTAGTATTACCCTCAAATTATTTTTTATTTGTCTTTTTGGCAAAAATCCATTTTGATCTGGGTGTATAAATTCAGTCAAAAATCTTTTCAGCCTCTCAGCTATTATTGAAGTGAAGATTTTGTAGTCCACATTCAGTAGTGATATCGGTCCATAGTTTTCAATCTGGGTCAGATCTGAGTCCTCTTTTAGTATCAAAGTAACATTAGCTTCTGTCCATGTATTTGGGAGTTTTGCCTCCAATAAAAGTTATTATTATTTATTATTTTATTTATTAAATTTTTATACCGCCCCTCTCCCGTAGGACTCGGGGCGGTTCACAACAGAATAAAAACATAAAAACAATAAATATTTAAAAATAATTAAATCAATATTAATACAAGGCTGTTGCTAAAAATCTGTTAAAAACCCAATTCTAAAACCCAAACAGCCTTGTTTAAAAATTTTAAAACCCGAGGAGATCTAGGCCAGGCCAGCTTGATTGAAGAGATGAGTCTTCAGTTCTCTTCTGAAGGTGCGGAGATCATGACATGTCCGGAGTTCTGGGGGGAGCTTGTTCCACATCGTCGGTGCCCCCACAGAAAAGGCTCTCCCCCTGGGCGCCACCAGCCGACACTGCTTAGCCGATGGCACCCTGAGGAGGCCCTCTCTGTGGGAGCGAACTGGTCGATGGGAGGTATTTACTGGCAGAAGGCGGTCTTGTAAATAACTGGGTCCTATGCCATGGAGCGCTTTAAAAGTGGTAACCAGTACCTTGAAGCGCACCCGGAAAGCCACCGGCAACCAGTGCAGCTCGCGCAGGATAGGGGCCATTCGTACCCGCCAGGGTGCCCCCACTACCACCCGCACGGCCGCATTCTGCGCCAGTTGGAGCCTCCGTGTGCACTTCAAGGGGAGCCCCATGTAGAGAGCATTACAACAGTCCAGTCTGGAAGTGACGAAGGCATGGGTGACCGTGCGTAGCGCGTCCTTATCTAGGAAGGGGCGCAACTGGCATACCAGATGAATCTGGTAAAACATCCTCCCAGCCACGGCCATCAGATGGTCCTCAAGGGACAGCCGTGAATCTAGGAGGACTCCCAAGTTGCGAGCCCTTCCCGTGGGGGCCACTGACTCGCCCCCATTAGACAGCGATGGAGTCAGCTGGTTGTACCGGGACGACGGTAACCACAGCCACTTGGTCTTGGAGGGGTTGAGCTTGAGACCGTTCTTCCCCATCCAGATCCGCACGGCCTCCAGGCACTGGGTCAGCATGTCAAGAGCTTCATTTGGGTGGTTCGGGGTGGAAATGTACAGCTGAGTATCATCAGCGTACTGATGGAATTCCACCTCAAAACCTCGGATGATCTCACCCAGCGGCTTCACATAAATGTTGAACAACAAGGGCAAGAGGACTGACCCCTGAGGTACCCCACAATCAAGGGGCCTCGGGGTCGACCTCTGACCCCCTGTCAACACAAACTGCGTCCGGCCAGAGAGGAAGAAAGAGAACCACCGAAACACGGTGCCCCCTATACCTAGCCCCGCCAGCCGGCGCAGCATGATACCATGGTCGATGGTATCAAAAGCCGCTGAGAGGTCCAATAGCACCAGGATAGAGGAGCAACCTCTGTCCTGGGCCCGCCAGAGATCATCCACCAATGCGACCAAAGCTGTTTCCATGCTGTAACCCGGCCTGAAGCCCGACTGGAACGGGTCCAGGTACGACGATTCCTCCAGGTGCTGAGGGAACTGTCGAGCAACCACACTCTCAACAACCTTCGCAACAAAGCGAAGGTTGGAGACAGGACGGTAATTAGATAGAACAGCCGGGTCCAAGGCGGGCTTCCTGAGGAGGGGTCGCACCACCGCCTCTTTCAGGGCGGCGGGGAAGACACCCTCACTCAACGAGGTGTTGATAATTGCCTGGAGCCAGCCTCGCGTCACCTCACTGGAGGCCAGTACCAACCAGGAGGGACACGGGTCCAATAAACATGTGGTTGCTCTAAGACCTCCCAGCAACCTGTCCACGTCATCAGGTGTCACGTAGTCAAACTCAGCCCAGATAGTAGTCTCAAGACCGGCCTCAGCCACTTCTGCTGGACTGCCTTCGTTGAAGTTAAAGCCTTCCCGAATCTGAGCGATTTTGTCATACAGGTATTGCACAAAATCCTCAGCTCTTCCCTCCAAGGGGTCCCCCCTCACCTCCCGATGAAGGAGGGAGCGGGTTACCCTAAACAGGGAGGCTGGGCGGTTATCTGATGACGCAATAAGGGCAGTGACATAAGAACACTTCTCTGCCCTTATTGCCACTAAGTAAGTCCTAATATGGTCTCTTACTCGTGTTCGGTCAGACTCAGAGCGACTCGCCTTCCAACTGCTCTCTAGGCGTCTTTTCCGGCGCTTCATCTCCCTCAGCTCCCCGTTAAACCAGGGAGCTGAATGAGAACCACGCTGGTTCAGAGGCCGCAAAGGCACAACCCTATCCAAGGCATCAGCAGCTGCCCTATCCCAGGCAGCTACCAGCGCCCCGACCGAGTTGTGTGTTATATATGTTAGAGCCTCCGGTATTGGCCCAAGCTCCGTCTGGAACCTCTCGGGTTCCATCAGTTGCCTGGGGCGGTACCAAACAATTGGTTCCGCCTCCCTGCAGTGGGGTGTAGCAGTCCAAAAGTCCAGGCGTAGGAGAGAGTGATCTGACCATGACAAAGGTGTAATAACTATATTTCTCGTATCCAGATCACTCAGACACTGACCAGAGACAAAAACCAGGTCAAGCGTGTTTCCCCCGTGTGTGTGGGACCTTGAATTACCTGGGTCAGGTCCATGGCTGTCGTGGAAGCCATGAACTCCCGAACCTCCCCAGACGCCTCGCCCGCAGATGGCAGATTGAAATCGCCCATGACCACTAGCCTGGGGACCTCAACCGCCACCGCAGCGATGAAGCCCAAGAGTTCGGGCAGGGCGGTTGACACGTGGCAGGGAGCCAGGTACGTAAGCAACACAGCCCTCGGACCCCCATGGTCCCACCTCACAAGGAGGGATTCACAGCCTGCCATCTGAGGAACAGTGACTTCCCTTGGCCTGAGACCTTCCCTAATCACAACCGCCACTCCCCCACCCCTGCCCTGAGTTCTTGGCTGGGGAAATGCAAGGAAGCCTGGAGGGCACATTTCCACCAGAGGGACACCACCCTCTGGTCCCAACCAGGTCTCCAT
The DNA here is from genome assembly GCA_034064705.1 of Bothrops alternatus. NCBI lineage: Eukaryota > Metazoa > Chordata > Lepidosauria > Squamata > Viperidae > Bothrops > Bothrops alternatus. Next base: position 2,190,595 of record JARGCV010000145.1, on the reverse strand, counting down.
AATACCCACCAGGTCTACAGCCCCCTCTGTAATTAAATCTTGTATCAGGGGGGCCTTATTAACCACAGACCTGGCGTTGCACAGCATCAGCCTACAACCCGGGCCCTTTGGCTCTAAACAACCCAGATCACAAGTAGAGCCGCGGGGGTCGGAGCGCGGCACCGCTCGAAGATAGCGGGGGCGCGCTCCCATAAATTGATGTGGCCCCCTACTCCCGCCATATCTGCCCCTCCCACTCACAAAACCGATGGGAACTAAATCACCTCTGCCCCCTCCCTGATCCGCACCCTCGTGGTTCCGGTCCCACCCGTTGCCTGGCCCATGTTTCTCCTCCTCCTTATTCCCACCCCCTAACCCTCCCTTATCCCGTAGACCTCCCCCCAGGCCTACACCATTACTATTATTAATCTTCCCACCCCCCACCCCAGAACCCCTTAAAAACATTTAAAACCCCTACTTAAAAACCTCCATAACCCCTTTTTTTGAGCATGCCACCTCTCAGGATTCCAAAATCCGTCATCAAGGTAGGCCTTCGAAAGACATACAGGCCATTTCTGCGAGAGGGAGGCATCTCACAGTGCAAGAAGGCTTGCCTTATCCTGCATCCAATAATAATAGCTTGGGTAAAAAACACAGAGATGAGGGTTTGTCCATACATTCCATGGTCTTGGGGTGGGGTGGGGCCGCGAGGCACCAGCATGTCCTCACCTCACCACGCCCTCAGCTGTCATTGAGGGGGGGGAGGAGGAAGGAGGAAGCTCATCATCATAGGGGGTTCCCCTCATCTCTCCGGATCCTGGGGTATCGATCAGTTTTCATGTGTGATGCCTCTTGTGCTGGCCTGGAAGGCTGGAAGCATAATAGTTCTTGCTGGATTTCTCGCAATTAGCAATTTGCAACTTGCAACACTGTCATTGAGCAACATGGGGGAGGCTCCTCAGCTATCATTCAAGGAAGGGGGAGGCCAGCCGGCTCTCTCCCACGAAGCTCTCCCCCTCGTCACTCCACTACTCCAAGCTCTCCTCCTTTCAGAAGGGGGAGGAAAGGGGGAGGAAAGAGGCCAGTTGCAAGGCTCCAGCATGTCCAGCATGTCCTCACCTCACCGCATCCTCAACTATCATTGATGGGGGAGGGGGCCAGCTCTCTCCCTGCAGGGCTCCTCAGCTATCAGTAAAAACCAGCCGGCTCTCCCCCCAGGGAGCTCTTAACACACCGCAGGTCCGCTACTCCAGATCTTTTACAGCTACGCTGGCTCCCGGCTCCAATCCACATCATCCTCCGAGGCCCCGGCATTTCCAAAGACGCCGTGCATAGCTGCCGATGCCTCTGCTCGCCCCAGCTCAGTCCGGCCCTGTTACAGTGCCTGGTGGTCGGCAGCATTTTCCGGTAACCACCCAGGGGTGTTTGATGGAAATATACCCCCTTGGGTGGGCTCCCCAAACCTCATCTCCTAGACCCAAGCATTGGGCACTCAGGCATAAACGTCCATCTTGCGCATGCTCATTATTCATTATATACATTTTTCAATGGTGAACTTAATATATCTTGTAAGCATTTATAAAACTCTGCCGGGAGTCCATCTGGTCCCAGTGTTTTTTTCATTTTTTTTGTCTTTTTATTACCTCTGTCAATTCCACCATTGTTATTTTTTCATTTAACATAGTCTTAAAGTTTTCTGGAATTTTTGGTAAATTATTTTCTTCCATATATTGAATCATTTTTTCCCATGGAGTTTCTTCCTTGTCATACAGTTTCTCATAGTATTCTTTAATTATCTTTTTATTGCTTCATTTTTAAATTGTAAACAGCCTTTTTCATCTACTAAATTATTTATCAATTTTTTCTCCTTCTGTTTTTTAAGTTTATAAGCTAACCATCTTCCTGGTTTGTTTGCATTTTTAAAAAAGTTTTGCTTTGCCCTTTTAATTTGTTGTGCCAATTTTTCTGATTCTATTAAATTTAACTTATGTTTTATTATTTCCATTTGTCTTTTCAATATTTTGTGGGTTTATTTGTGGTTTAAGTTCTAATTTTTTTAATTCTTCTCTTAACAACTGAGATTGTTGTCTCTTTTCTTTATTTTTTTTTCGCCATGTACTACACCTTGAAAATATGCTTTGGTTGTATCCCATACTTTTGGAATGTTGTGTCTTCTTTTTTATTTTCTTTGAAGAAAAATTCCATTTCTTTTGTTGCTAAGTCTATAAATTCTTTCTCTTTTAATATAGATTGATTCAAACTCCATCTTAATTTTTTCTGCATTCCTTTCCACATCATTTTTAAGTACCTAATTCTATTTCAATTTCCTGCATATTAACCCTTAATTCAGGTGTTATCCAAATCATATCAATTCTGGACCAAGATTTATGACTATTAGAATAAAATGTGTATTTTAATTTTCCTGGGTTTGTTTCTCTCCAGATATCTTGTATACCAATTTCTTCTATCATATTGAAAAAAGTTTTAGTTAATCTTTTTCTTCCTTATTTCCCTGATTTAATGCTTTTATAGTCTAATGTCCCATCTACTGTTGCACTGAAATCCCCAGTTAAGCATATATTTTAATATTACATTTCTTCTATTTTTCTGTGAAGGTTTTGATAAAATTCTTCTTGTTTATTATTTAGTGCATATATTGTTATAAAAAGTATCTGTTTTTGATTTAAAATATTTCTACCATTAATATTCTTCCTTCTTCATCTGCATAAATCATTTTGGAATCCATTGTCTCTTTGACATATATAACTACTCCTCTTTTTTTGTTGAGATGATGTATAATAACATTTTCCAAGTTTTGGATTTTCCAAAAATTTATGATGGTTTTTTATGTGTATCTCTCGCAAATAAATTATATCAATGTTTAATTTCTGTAGTTGTTTGAAAATTCTCTTCTTTTTTGATGAAGAATTCAATCCATTTACAGTATATTCACTGAAAAAATTCCATTTTCCTTCTCCATTTTGGTTTACTTATATTTAGATCTTAATAATAATAATAATAATAATAATAATAATAATAATAATAATAATAATAATAATAAATATAATAATAAAAAAGTTGGAAGGGACCTTGGAGATCATCAAGCTCAACCACCTGCTCAGGCAGGTAACCCTATACCATTTCAGATAAATGGCTGCCCATAGGGCTTTTTTTCTCATAGAACGCCCAGAACAGAGTTCTGGCACCTTTTTTGGATGGAACCTTGTAGGGTAGGCAAGGCTGGTTGTATGATGTGTGTGAGTTCCGGCACCTTTTTTTTTTTTTAAGAAAAAAAGCACTGGCTGTCCAGTCTCTTCTTAAAAACTTCCAGTGTTGGAGCATTCACCGCTTCTGAAGGCAGGTTGTTCCACTGGTTAATTGTTTTAACTGTCAGGAAGTTTTTCCTTAGTTTTAGGTTATCTCATAATCCTCTGCTCTCTTATTATTCCCTCATCTTCTTGATTCATCTTCTCTTTTTCATCTTCCGGCTGTGTAATTGTTTCCTCTATTGTTTGTTCTGCCTGTTTCTGGCTTTTCCCATCCTCTTGTGGAGATTGTGTTCTTTCTCCCAGAAATGCTCTATATCTGTCATCAAAATCCTCTGCCTTCTGGTTCCGCTTCGCGGCGTCTCTAGTCGAATGGGGAGACTTGTCTCCTTGTGGGCTAGCTTTCCCTCCGCCAGCAGACCCTTACGCGAGTCCAAAGTCACCCTGGAGGGTGCGACTTCTGTCGAGGAGGCTCTGCTCGGCTGCTGAGGAGTGGCGGCTCCTTTAGCAGTCCGAGCTTTCTCTGAGGGCTGACGGAGAAGAAGATCGGCCAATAAAATGGCCGATCACCCTGCTGCTTCAAACCGCAAGTCAAAGAACATCTAAGCTGTAAGAACCCCCGTGGTGAATCCGGGTGAGAACATTCTTTGCTATTCTGTCTATTCTATTTTGTATTTGATCCCTGAAAGAGCCTTGTTGGAATTACTTCCCTGGCTTGCAAAGGCAGCTTCTACATTTTTTTGGGAAGAAAGGTGTTCTATAAAAATAGAACAAATTTTAAAGACTATATTTACTTTTATATTTTGGGGGGCACAGGAAAAAAATGTTTTTTTCTTTTCTTCTCTTTTTCTAAGAACTGTACTATTATCCTATGCTGAAAGATTATTTCTTTTTTTACATTATACTTTAAAAGATAGAAAAAGGAAAATGGTGTTTGGAAAAGACCCTTTTCAACTTACTGAGGACATCTAGTGGCGAAAATTTAATATTGCACCTTCTGGTTACTTGGTTTGAAGATAGCTGACCTTCAAAACACTTTTGAAGAGGAAAGATAAGCTGGGGAACTGTGGGAACTGTGGGGGGTGGATATTGCCTAAATTATATCAAATATAGCCTCCACAAAAAAGAAAAAAGAGACTCTTTTTAACTATCAAAATGGAGAAACCTCAGTCACAATTATTAAACTGTACACTTATATTGGAAAAGATCTATGAGGCTACTGCAGAAATATGTGCTACAATAAAAAAGTTTACTACAGAACTAAGATCCAGAAATTTCACTTCAAATGTTCAAATGGATGTCCAGGCTACATCTGTCTATGGTACAAATCAAAATATATTAGAAGAGGAATCAACAGAGATAAAAGAGGAACTTATTCTATCTTACAAACCTTCCATCTGCAACTTTGAGGAACAGAAGAAGCAAAGACTAAGATTTCAAACTACAAGCAATGACGCTTCAAGGAGGAGAGAAACAGACGTCTAATGCAGAGGATGGGATTGCTATTATTGCAAAGGCTACTGCAAGCAACAAAGACAGATCTACTGTCTGAAAGGGAAGCGTCCCTATGGAAACCTGCCTGGCACAGGAAAAAAGCCAGAATTAGACTGAAAAGAAAAATTTAAAATTGTGTAATGGATTAAAAGGCAATGTTGGATTTATTTTAAGGATTATGATTTTAGAGTTAGAAACAAGAAAAAATATAAACATATATACATGAGGGTGATTTTTAGAATGAATATTTTAAATAGATTAAGAATACTTTTCGGAATATTAGATATATTTTGATGAAAATATATGTATTGTAATTGAAAAAATGTTGATTTTTTAGATTGGGATAGTTTTAATAATTAATGGAGTGTTTTAACTTAGATTATTTTTGTACAATAACATAGATGTGATAAAGTATGATAATCAATTGGATGAAATTTGAAGTTTGTGTAATAAATTGAAGTGAATTAAGGTTTAACATTATTTTTTAACTAAGATAGCTATTGCATATTGGAAGAAGGAACAAATGCGATTGGTGACAAAAGGAGGGATGAGAGAAATTAAGAACTAGATTACATCTGGAAGGGATATCTGAATTGATAATTTGTTGATTTAAAGTTAAATTTGATTTTGGTAATTGTAAACTGATAAAGTTTTAAAACAGGTATAGTAGTAACAGAAATTTAAATTAGAAATGGAATATTTAAATGTATTATGTTATTTGAGGGAAATAGAGAGGAGACAGTGAATGTATTGAGTTACTTATTTATGTTTTTACTTTTGAATGTCTGATTACCCAAACACCACGGTGTGTCCTGAGTACTTTTTCTTAAAAATTAAAAAAATAATAAAATATATTTCAAAAAAAATCCTCTGCCTTCCACACTGAGTCAAATGATATCTTGTTATTCTAATTGATTAAAATCCCTTCTGGCATCAGCCATCTAAAATTTACTTCTTTTGCAATCAGCTTTGTAGTCAAGAAATGATATTATCTTCGAGTATCCCTTATTCTCTTGGGAATCTATTTCAGCACTACTATTTCTTTATCTTTATATTGTAATGGATCGTCTCTAACTCTTCTTAATATCTCATCCCTTATTGTTTTCTTTATAAATCTTAGATGCACTTCTCTGGGCAATTTGTGTTTCCTTGTGTAACTTGAATTCATTCTAAATATTTCATCCACTTCTTGCTGCATCTTCGATCTTTCCATTTCTAGGGCCTCTGCTAATAGATTAATAATCACTTCTGCTATATTTTCCTCTTTATCTTCGGGTATGTTCTGAAATCTCGAATAGTGTACCGCCTTCTCCATTTTCAAAGCAGCGACCGTTTCTTCTAGGTTTTGATTTGCTTGTTCTAATCTTTCATTCTCTGTCATTAGTGCTTCAATTTTTTCCCCAGTATCTTCTGATTGATCTTCCACCTTCTGAATTCTTTGTTCATTTTTAAGGATCATTTGTTGGTGAACCTCAAATTGTGTCTTTATGTCAAGCGTTTGTTCGTTTAGCTTATCAAGATTGCTTTTTGTTTCGTGATGATTCTTCTGCATCATTTCTTGCATTAATTGTAAGGTTGCATGCATCTCTTTTTGGAGGTTGTTTGCCTTCTCTTGTTGTAACATTGCTTCAATAGATCCATGACTTGCTGGATTAGATGTTCCAGAAGAGGGTGCAGAAGCAGGTTTTTTTTTATAATTTTAGTGAGGTTTGGTGCACTCATTGTTCAATCAGGCAAATTTTGTAAATCCACAGGGAGAAGAGAAAGATAAAAAAGCCAACTGCTTTAGGCTATAATCCAAATTTAAAAAGAGCCAACTGTTTTAGGCTATAATCCAGGTTTAAAAGGGAGTCAACTGCTTTAGGCTATAATCCAAGTTTATTTTAAAAAAGCCAACTACTTTAAGTTGTAATCCAGCAAAATAAAAAACACCAACTGCATAAATCTAATCCAAATATTTCTGTCAGTTCAAAGATATTAGAGAAAAAAAAGAAAAAAGAAAAGAAAAAACGTGTCTCTAAATAGTTTCTATAATAGTTATGTCTAAAGTTGAAAGATGTAGTTAAAAAAATCTTTGTTTTTTTCTTTTGTAGAAACACAGAATGTTCTTTGTTTAGCACAGGTGTTGTTTCAAGGTCATTCTTTCTGTATTATTGTAGTATCTTCCTTCACCACTAGATGTCCTCATTAGTTATAGTGTCTCTATCCAGTAAAATGCTCTTTCACAACAAAGTAAAAAAAAAATCTTTCCAAATCAAAAAAATTAGCCAACAACAGATTATCATTTTTTCTTTTCAATCAGTCTTGAATCTTTTCTGCATATTTTTATATTCCTTAATTTTGTTCCCCCATTCCAGATTTCTCGCCACTTTTAACTCTCTTCTTCCCAAGTCTTCCCGGGGTTTTCTACATATAAAAGTTATCCAGTTCAGGGAATTATATTTTAAAAGTTCATAGGGAAGAGAAATAAAAGAAAAATCTCACCCAGATCAAACATGTTGTTGACAGTCAGCTGTTTGGCGGTGCTGCTGCGGCTCTTCACTTCTTCCCCAGCAGTCTGTGGCTTGGGCTGTCTGCGGACTTTCCGGCAGCCTTTCTCCTGCCTGTTTAAAGAGTTTCCTTGGTCCGTTTGGGTCAGCCGCTGTTGGCTCCGAACTCCCAAGGCTTCCCTTCCTCCTCGTGGCCTCTCCAGGGTGACTTTCTGACCTCTTTGGGTCTGCAGACGAAGCAAAATTTGACTAGGAAACTGGAGCTCCAGTTTCTTTCATCCATGTCACCATGTTCCCTGGGGTGAACTCTCTTCTGTTTATTAGTCTTGAAGCTTGCTAATGTTCCACGTTCTTTTAATTTACTCATTAAAAGTTCAATTTCCTTTAAAGAGTCTGCTGAAATAAAAATCAAATCATCTGCAAAAGGTCTTAACATATGACTTTTAAAAACTTTTATACCCATGATCATCTCATCTTGTCTATTTAATATTCCAAGAATTAAAATATAAAAAGAGACAGTTGTTTCTTTTTTATCTCATAGTTAGTTAAATCTCCATCACTAATTATTTGTGCTGTCTGTGAAGTATAAATTGATGTCATTCATTTTACAGAATTCTCCCCAAAATTCATATCTTCCAAAACCTTTATACAAGACAGTCCAATTCAAATTGTCAAAACACTTCTCTGCATCTAAAAACATCAGTGTGGCTTGTTTTTCATTATATTGTCCAAACATTTCAAAATATTTAACACAGTTCTAACATCTTTTTAAACTGGCTTTTTGGATAAAAATCCACATTGTTCCTTATGAACAAATTCTAGCAAAATTATTTTCAGTCTTTCAGCTAAAATCATTGTAAACAACCTATAGCCATTATTCTATAATGATATTGGCTTGGAATTTCTTATGCTTCTTTAGGTATTAAAGAGACTGGCCTCTTTCCAAGTCTCTGGTATGCTTCTACCCTGTAGAGTTCATCATACTTTGTAATGGTTATAAACGTTCGCCCTCAAAACACTTATAATATAAACCTAATAGTCCCAGGTTTCTTTCCTGATTTACTCTTTTTTAATTGCTTCTAAGACTTCCCTTATTGTTATAGGTCCATTCATAATTTGTTTTTGTTCATCTATAATCATTGGAAGTTTTCGTTTTGTAATATATTCATCTATTTCTCCAAAAGAATAGCATAACCTTTATACAGTTTAGAATAATATTAATAAATTTTTTTTGCACGGACACATTGTCCATAAGTGTCAGATCTCCCATGTTCAGTTTAGTGCTTTGTTGGTATCATAAATTATTAAGGGTTCAGTGACAAAGTCTATCTATCTATCCACTAAATACTTGCAGTCCAGACCACTTTCAAAAAAGCTGGGCTCAAAATATGTTGGTCCTTTCCCCATAAAAAGAGTCATCAACCCAGTAACCGTTGAGCTTGAACTGCCAAAAAATCTGCAACATGTTCACCTGGTATTCCACTGTAGTCTGCAACTAAACCACCACTCAATCCCATCATGATTGAGGGGGAGCAACATTTTGAGGCCAAATTCCTCAAAAAGTTCCACAAACAATACCCAGAGAAATCTCATTGAACATAGATTAATTTAGCATTTGTGCTTGTTTTTCTCTCCTCTCCCACTTTTCTTTCCTCCACAGGTCTGATGTCTCTGAAAAGCGGCAGAATGTCAGATCTGCCATCTTCAGCTTAGCAGTTTGCTGGCATCCTGTCATAAATTGTTAGGAGTGGGAGAGAGGAAGTAGGCAATTGGCATGCAGAGGGTAGCGATGAGCAAGGCCAGGTGGGCCAACATATCCTTCATGAGGGGTAGGGGGTAAACATTTTCCATGCAAACAGCAATAAGCCCACAATAGTCTACGCATAGATGCAGGACCCTATCTTTCTTTAGTGACATAGTATCTCTCTCTTGTAATTTCAATTTCAATTTCATTTTCTTTTCTCTTTCTCTTTGCAATTCTCTGGTTTATTCACAAATCAAAATTTCTTTGCTTTCCATCATTCAATTTTATTTCCATTTCTCTTATTGTTAACATAGGTAACTGTTCTGTAAAATCTTAATTTGTTGGGAGATACTTGTATTTCCCGGGGAGTTCTTTAATTATTCTTTTCTTTTTATTTCACCCAAAATATTTTGTATTTTCTCTTGCCTCTTCCTCTTAATTTCAGAACTTTGTTGTATGAGGTAGTTTCTAATAAAAGCTTCATTTGTATTACAAACCATTGTCAAATTCTTTTAATTTCTTTTTGCAATCCTTAACAACTTTTTCTTTTTGTAGCAATGCTTCATTTCATCTCCATCTGAAAGTTCTAGATTTTCTTGGATAAACCAGGCTCACAGAAAAAAAAAGTAAGCCTTAGTATTTGAAATATCAACTCATTTTTGTAATTGTAAAAAAGCAGTTCTTTGTTTAATAATTATCAAGATAGGTTGACCTTTTTCAATAAATTGAACTTTTTCATATCTTTCATTTTCTGTTTAGGGGGAGGGTAGAGGTTGTAGGTCATGTGCAAAGAAATACAATACTGTAAAATCCTTCTTTTAATGAAATCCTTCTTTTAATGAAAACTGAAAGCATTCTTTCTTTCTTGGGCACTTTAAAAACAAGCAAGAATAACCTCCTGCTAATTTGCATCTTACTAGGCATCTCTTTACAGCTTGAGATTCTTGAGTTTGGAAATGTTTTTTTGAGTTGCTTGCTTGTTTAATCTAATCTGCTTTGGGCCTAAGAACATTTTAAGATATTTTACTCTTCCTAATCTCTGTGGCATTATCATGTTACGTTTTAATTTGCACCAATTTATTTGGAAATATTCTTTCCATTTATTTATCTTTTTATTTAACTTTTTATCCCATATTTAAACTACCAGTGTTCAAAATATAACTTTATATAATATAATACAGTATGATATACATTAGAAACAATTTTTAAAAATTAGCCATAACAAAAGTATATGAAAATAGTTCAATAAAGTGATTTAAATGACTTGGACAAAATATAAAATTCTTAATTGTCACCTAAAATAATTTTAGGGTTTTTTTTGTGTGTCTGTTAGTTTGGATTCTACGTATTTCTAGATTGCCTTTATGGGCAAAAAACCCTCCCAAAATTTCATATTCTCTCTCTCTCTCTCTCTCTCTCTCTCTCTCTCTCTCTCTCTCTCTCTCTCTCTCTCTCTCTCTCTCTCTCTCTCTCTCTCTCTCTCTCTCTCTCTCTCTCTCTCTCTCTCTCTCACATGCACACACAAACACAAACTAAATATTAATAAAAATATTAATGAAACAAAGTTAACAACAACAGTATGTAGCACAATGTAGCACAAAAGGAGAAAGTCTCTTCCAGAGTAAAATTAATCCAACTGTGACTGACTACAGAAACAAGAATTGTTTTTTTAAAATAAAAAGCTTGGAATGAATAATTGGATGGATGGATGGGTCAATTGATCTTCGGGACCATATAGGATTACCAGATGTCCAAAAAATGGAGAACATGATCTTATTTTTGTCCCTTGTGCTCCATCTGAGAGGCAGGTCTTAAAACTAAGTACTGTCTGGCCTTTTCAGTATCTAACAAGTTTCCTCTTCCTGATCAGCTTTTCTGCAATGTGCAGCTCTTCCCTAATAAGTGCTAACCACAAGTTTTCAAGCTCAACTTTGTGATCTTAATTACTTAATTAGTAGTATCCTCCTGCTGATTTGCACTGCAGCCTGAAATGGACAATACCTGGATCAGATACCTTTCCTGTGGTTCTTGCCCAAGCCAAGAATCCAATAGAATACCAGATGATCAGTGGAGGTCAAAGAAAATGTATTTATTCAGTCTAAGATGGTCAAGTAGTATTGGGTGGTGGCTGCAATGGATTGCTCCTCTCTCTCCCTTCTTACATGTTTTTAGTTTAAGGATTTAGCCAAACATTACCAATAGAATGGAATGTGGTAGCTTATTACAATAGTTTCTTTTTTTTTAATAGATATTTTATTAGTTTTTAACTACAACAATCTCCAGTGCCTGGTGTACAGCGTGTTGTCTTGGTTTATATTTTAACAAGAAAAAAGGACAATAATAATTAATTAACAATCAATAATAATTAAATTTGATAATTCCATAGTTAATATATTAATTAATGATACATTTCTTTGATCTTCCCTTCTCCTGTTTGTATTCTCGTTCTTCAACCTTAGCCAAAATATAATTCTTAATATTTTCAATATAAAAATGATTAGATATAGGCATGTTTTATATTTATACAAATAATAATAATAATATCTCTATATAACATTTTTTTCAGCTTATATTATTCTCATAACCATCATCTCATTAGTTCAGCATACATCCTATTTTTATAATTTTTGTTTGCTTAAAATCCCTTATATTCAATCCAATTCTTTTTTTTAAAATATATTTTATTAGTTTTTATATGGGTAGGGAAAAGGTGGGGTCGGTGCAGGTACAGGAAAATCGGGATAAAAGTTGTGGATAACTACAGTAAATACATAATTCAGCGAACAAGCTGTCGTCCGGGTCTTCATATTAAGTATTATTGTTTATATAATACTAGACATTTATAAGAATAAATCGATATAGTTACAACTGACATTTGGTAAAACACTAATATTCCTTTAAATAATTAACATAGTTGATAGCATAACAACTATTTCCAATCATCAACCTTAATACTTAATATAATAAACCTCTAAAATCTCGTCTTACTCTAACGTGTTTCAACCCACTGATAAAATTTCCTCCAGGTTTTATAAAAGATTGAATCTTCTTTCTCCTTAATCTCTAATGTTAATCTGTCCATTTCTGCACAATCTAGGATTTTCAAAATTATAATCTGGTCTGATGGTAGGTTTTCATTTTTCCAAAATTGGGCAAATACTATTCTTGCAGCTGTTAATACATGTAATATTAAATAATCATTTTCTTTGCCTTAATTAGGTCTTAATATACCTAACAGGAACAGTTGCGGTTTAAATTCTATCTGGATTTTCATCATCTTTTCTAACCATCTATGAATCTTAGACCAATATTTTTTTGCAATAGAAAATGTCCACTAGGCATGCTAATAAGTACCCGGTTTTTGCTTACATTTCCAACATGTATCCGATAAACTTTTAAACATTTTCGCTAAGTGAACTGGTTGTCATATGCCATCTATAAAACATTTTGTATAAGTTTTCTTTGTATGTTTTCTTAGTAAGTTTAATATTTTTATCCCACAGATTTTGCCAGTCTTCTAATTCTTTAGAAGATCCAAAGTTCTTTGCCCATACTATCATTGTCTCTTTTACTTGTTCTTCTTCCATCTTCCAATTTAATAAGTATTCATAAAGCTTCTTATTTATTTATTTATTTTATTTATTTTATTTATTTGGGTTTGTATGTCGCTCCTCTCCGGGGACTCGGAGCGGCTAACAACATATATATAACAATAAAATTACAATAAAAAGCCCAAACAACAATATCTAAAAAAACCAATAAAAACACACATTCAATTCAACAATCAACCACAATCATCCCCAGGCCTGCCGGCAAAGATGAGTTTTTAGATTTTTCCGGAAGGCCGGGAGAGTTGGAGAAACGCGGACTTCAGGAGGCAGTTGGTTCCAGAGGGCGGGCGCCACAACAGAGAAAGCCCTCCTCCTAGGGCCCGCCAGACGACATTGTTTCACTGACGGGACCCGGAGGAGGCCAACCCTGTGCGCTCTCACTGGTCGTAGAGAAGTATGTGGCAGAAGACAGTCCCGTAAGTATCCTGGTCCCATGCCATGAAGGGCTTTATAGGTGATAACCAACACCTTGAATTGGGCTCGGAGACTGATAGGCAACCAATGCAGCATGCGGAGAGTTGGTGAAATGTGGGCACAACGCGGAAGGCCCACAACTGCTCGCGCAGCTGCATTTTGCACTAATTGTAGTCTCTGAACACTCTTCAAGGGTATCCCCATGTAGAGACCGTTGCAGTAGTCGATCCTCGAGGTGACAAGGGCATGTGTGACTGTGAGGAGAGACTCCCGATCCAAGTAAGGACGCAACTGGTGCACCAGGCGAACCTGGGCAAATGCTCCCCTCGCCACAGCCGACAAATGATGATCCAATGTCAGCTGTGGATCGAGGAGGACTCCCAAGTTATGGACCTTCTCTGAGGGGTTTATAGATTCACTCCCCAGGGTAATGGAAGGACAGATAGAAGTGTCCTTGGGAGGCATCACCCACAGCCACTCTGTCTTATCGGGGTTGAGCCTTAATCTGTTAACACCCATCCAAACCCTCACAACCTCCAGACACCGGCACATCACCTCAACCACTTCACTGATATGGCCAGGAGTGGAGATGTACAGCTGAGTATCATCAGCGTACTGATGGTATCTCACTCCGTGCCGATGGATGATCTCACCCAGTGGCTTCATGTAGATGTTAAAAAGTAGGGGGGAGAGAACCGACCCCTGAGGCACCCCACACAGGAGTAACCTAGAGGTGGACCTCTGACCCCCACAAACACCGACTGTGACCGACCAGTGAGATAGGAGGAGAACCACCGTAACACCGTGCCCCCCACTCCCAATCCCTCCAGCCGGCGCAGAAGGATACCATGGTCGATGGTATCGAACGCCGCTGAGAGGTCAAGGAGCACCAGGACAGAGGAGTGGCCTCTATCCCGGGCCCACCAGAGATCATCCATCAGAGCGACCAAAGCAGTTTCGGTGGAGTAGCCGGGCCTGAACCCCGACTGCAGAGGGCCCAGATAATCAGCTTCCTCCAGAGACCACTGGAGCTGACGTGCCACCACCTTCTCAACAACCTTCCCCACAAAGGGGAGGTTGGAGACCGGACAATAGTTGGTCAAAATTGCTGGATCCAGGGAAGGCTTCTTGAGGAGGGGGCACACAAGTGCCTCCTTTAAAGGAGCCGGAAAGGACCCCTCCCTCAAAGAAGCGTTGACAATCTCCTGGATCCAGGTATGTGTCACCACCCTACTGGCCGAAATCAGCCAGGAGGGACACGTGTCCAACAAACAGGTGGCAGAAATCAAATGTTCATCTGTTTCTAAAAGTATTTTATCAAGTGGAGTCAGCTCTTTGTAAAATCCCATTGTTTTTATGTCTTTTTCATATCTTGTTTGAATTTGCAAATAAGACCACCATGTTAAGTCAATACCTTGTTGTTGAAGGGCTTGCCTGTCTTTGAGTTTTCCATCCTTGTCCAAAATACCTTTATAACTAACAAGTTTATCATAGTTAATCAAATTCAGATAAGCAAATGCTTCCATTGTTAAAAGCCACTCAGGAATTTTATGCCGACAAGAGAAAGGCTAGTGTGAGATCAGTGTCTAGCTCAAGCTGCTTGCAGCCAAAGTCTCAGAGCACGAATGTAAACATCGGTGAACAGTGTGCTTGGAATTGGTGAGAATACTGATTTTCTTTCTTCTATCTAAATCCTTGAAAAGATCTCCAAAGGAATAAAACCTCCAGAAGTGAAGGGAGAGGACTATATCCCCATTCCCTTACAGATGGAAGCGGCGAATTAATATTAAAGGAGGGAAGAAATATATTAAAATTTGATTTAAAACACTTAAGTTTGAACAAATTTAGGAACTAAAAAACTGTCAAGATTATACCCTATAATTTTTTTTCATGGAATTATAAAAATATATAATAAAAATAACTTTTTGATTGAAAGAAAACCTGAAAAAAGAAATAACTGCTGACATCTAGTGGAGACTTAGAGAATAGAACACTAACAATAAGGACTCAGAAATTGGCAGAGTGCCTAGAAACAAAGAAAAAGATGTTCCTTTGAATTGCAAATAACCTTGAAGACAGCTGGGAAAAAGGAAGAGCTAGCTATAAGATTAAAAAGTGTTTGAAAGAAAAAAAAAACACCTGGACTGTTGCTTAAATCTAAGAACTGTTTATGGAAAAGAAAAACCTTGGCTTTTTGGCTAATCTTTTAGAGGAGAATCTGTAGGAAGGATTTAAAGTGGCTTAACATACTGAATTGTAATTTTGACTGACTGATAAACTGACTTTTGAATTAAAACATTGATGAAAGATTATTTGAAGGGGGAGACATGGATATCACATACGTATCAAAAAATGACAGGATGCCACATTCCATATTTTCTCCTGAAGGACTTAGCCTGGAAAATCAAGGGCCTCCAGAAGCAATACTTCAAAGCAAGATAAATACTTTCCAGGAAGAAATATATGTAATGTTAGGACAAATACAAATGACAATAGACTCGAACCACGAGGAAATCCGAAACAACTTTGATGATTTAAATAAGCATATTTCCAATCTAAATTTACAATTAAAAGCACCCAGGAAATAACAACAAAGGCATAAATAAATCAGACAGCAGATTACAAATTAGAAGAGTATGATCAAATTGATGAAACAACAAAGGAAAAGAATTACAATTTGACACAAAGAGGAAAAAATCTTCAAGGTTTGATACAACAAGAAAAATTGAATTGTTGGTGGGTCAATATTGGAAGTCATCTGAAATACCATCTATTGAAGAATGGACATTAAAAGTTACCCATCTGGTGGAGATGGCTAAGATATCGGCGTATTTGAAGAACCACTCAAATGAAACATTTTTGATGGACTGGAAAAAATGGATTGATTATATGCAAAAGAAATATCAATTGAAAGAATTAGATATGATATATAGATAAATAGTTACTAAATAGTAGATTAGCGGGGTTTCTTGCATTTTTACTCTGTATTCACTCCGGGAAGCCTGGGGGGGAGGGGGGAGGGAGATAATAAGTAATAGATTATTTTTCTCAGCTGTAGTTGGGGATATTAAGGGAATAGATTTTTTCTCTTTTTTTTTTAGGGCGCTCGGGAAAACTCTAGACACCGCATTGGATGGTGAGGAAGGTGGATTGAAGGTCAGGGGTTAGGATGTAGGAGGATGTGGTGGTGGTGGGGGGTTCCGAGCAGCTATTTGTATTGTTTGTTAAATTTGTTATTTGTTTGTTATCAGTTGAGTTATTATATTTCTGTGTTAAAATTTGTCAAAAGTTTATAAAATTTAATAAAAATAATTAATAAAAAAAAAAAGAAAAATTGAATTAGCAGGAGAACCATCAAACTTTGGGAGACAGAAGGTATTTATCTTACATATTTCATTTTTTGTATTTCTCTCTAATCTGCATTGTATTTCTTTTCTCTTGATGGTTGATCTTAAAAGGCAGTTCTCTACCAGAATTCAGTATCTTCATTGTCAATTCTTAGGCTGGTTACTGTATCTGTTCTTTTTAGCCTGAATTGTCTTTATATTTAAACTTAGTCCCATTTTTTTCACGGTGCGCCTTGACTTTCATTCTTCATCTTGCAGCTCATTTGCATTTACAGCTATCAGAGTACTTCATTGCCTGAGAGGAAACCATTGCAGGTACCATAATACAGCTTCTACCTACTAAACAACAACAGCAGATAAAATATAGGCATAGCATAATACCTTTGCCTTCTGACCCTTTCTAGTTGTTAGATACATTCTCCAGGTCCAGGGGCCTCACTTCTGAATCCAGAACAGATCTTCTTGCCAAAATTAATACTCTCTCACAGGCACATCTCAGCTAATCAGGAAAAGTGTTGTATGTATTAATAGGTCTCTGGCACCCTTAGTCTCAACATCTCTGTGACAAAGTCTCTCACTACTGTGTTTCCAGGAAGCAGGTCAGCAAGCCTCCCTTCCCTTCCCCTCAGCTGAAGCTTCATAGTTCATCCCAAGCTCCAGCAGGTCATCAGTGAAAGCAATATTATGCTACTGCAGATTTCCCTTACTTGCAGTTTTCAGCATTCTAAACTTGGCATGACTTGTGGAATTATATAAAAGGCATCAGATTGGGGAAACTTGTTCTGAAATGAGAGCAAAGGGAGACAACCTTATAATTCTTTGCCAGTGAAGAAATAAACACATGAATGTTTTATGGTATTCATTGGATAGCTTCAGAGAGGAATGGGCTTGGAGATAAAAATAGAAACGTGTGTTTTGAGAACAAAAGTGAATCCTTCATAGATCTGAAAATGAGGATCCCAAAGAGTAGCTTTTCAAATATTGCCCCGAGACAATGTTTACTTAGGAAACAAAACTGCCATTATTTAAATCTTTTAAGTAATCTACCTGCTTATTGCAGTTTTGAGTTTGGAAGTAAGCAGTACCTCTTTAGGAACTTGTTTATACTGTGTTTGTATTGCCTGTCTTGGATTTAATTTATTTTGGTGGTTTAGGTGGTTTGGCAAAAAACCACTGTCCATTTTGACAAATTATTCCCACTCTTGTCATATAGCATTTCATTTACTCAGCAACAGATACTTACAATGAAATAGGATGTATAATGTTGAAATTGAGTTGACAATATTTTATTTTAAAATTTTGGGAAAGGAAGAAGGGACAGGGCAGACAATATCCTTTCTGAATAAGTGGAATATATTTCAATGACAGCAGGTAGCAACACAGAAGATCTGTTATGTCTATATAAGATGATATAACCTATGATGGGGAATTAATTGTCACATAAATTTAAGTGAGATATGTAATATGAATAAGATAAAATTGTTGAGTGATAAATCTGAGTGATGAGCATTCCAGGTGATTTCTACAGGCAGCCCTCAACGTACGACCACAACTGAGCCCAAAATTTTGCTAAATTAGACAGTTGTTAAATGAGTTTTGCCCCATTTTATAACCTTTCTTGCCACATTTGTTAAGTAAATCCTGCAGTTGTTAAGTGAATCTGGTTTCCTCATTTGCTTGTCAGAAGGTTGTAAAAGGTGGGTCACCTAACCCTGGGACACTGCAATCATCATGCATAAGAGTCTATTGCCAAGTATCTGAATTTTGATCACATGACCATGGGGATGTTACAATGGTCGTAAGTGTGAAAAACGGTCATAAGTCACTATTTGTAGTGCCATTATAACTTCAAACGGTCACCAAATGAACTGTTGTAAGTTGAGGACTACCTGTATTTCTTCTTAATCCCAATATCTATAATATGCTTATAGTAATGACATACTTTTTAGGTCAATTATAAGTGTAACAGTAATTTCAACTGTTCAAGCAGCTACTGTAACATGTGGCTTCGTCAACTGATATTCAGAAGTGATAGCAGATTTATATTCACTCTCTAACTCCCATATATGTGGGAAATGGGCTAATGCCTACGTATTGACTTCTGCTAGTATGCTCACAAGTCTGATTCCAGGTTTTTGTATATTCAGCTAAAATGTACAGGTAGTCCTCGACTTACAACAGTTCAAAGTTACAATGGCACTAAAAAAAAGGACATGATCATTTTTTCACAGTTACAAACTTTGAAGCATCCCTATGATCATGTGATCAAAATTCAGATGCTTGGCAACTGGTTCATACTTATGACCGTTACTGTGTCCCAAGGTCATGTGATCTTCTTTTGTGGCCTTCTGACAGATTCATTTAACGACCAAATTACTAACTTATCAACTGCAGTGATTCATTTAACAAATGTGGCAAGAACAGTCATAAAATGGGGTAAAACTCACTTAACAAATGTCTCATTTAACAACAGAAATGTTGGGCTCAATTGTGGTCATAAATCAAGGACTACCTGTAGTATATGTTCAAGAAGGAAGTTGTAACAAAATTGTATGTATTCACTGCAGCTCTCTTTCAGTTACTCAGTTGTTATAATATATTGATACATTCCAGATCACTGCCATTTGTCTTGCCTCCTATGCTTTAACTCCAGATTGATCAAGAAAAAACAATTTCAACAGCAGTACATTCATAACATGTTGAGAAGGAATCACTGATTTGAAAACAGCATGCCGTACTTAGTGCACAAATCTTGGTATAAGCTTAAAGTTGCAAACATATTGATTACTTGCTTTGCTATGCAGTTATTACTATGGACCTCAAATGTCAGTGTCTTGGAATGTATCAGTCGGAAACCATGTTCAGAAACACGTCTACACGTCAAGTGTTTGGTTTTATGAACCACAGATGTGCAGGCCTCTCCACGATGGTTCTCGGGGCTTCATGTACAGTTTATTTCCTTATCCTTGTTCCTTCCTAATGCAGGAAATCCTGAAGGAGTACCAAGAAGGAAAGAGTGGTGAGAGAATGAAGAAGCCAACTGAGCAGGAGAAGCATGAGGTGGCAGCGTGGCTCTCGATTTAATGGTCTCCGGCTGATGGTCCCATGGTTGTCATCAGTCTTGGTCCTGATTCTGGGATTCTGGGGCCCGACTACAGCTGTTGCAACGCCACGTGAACAGCATGCCTCAACTGCTTTCTCCAGCCAAGTGCCATTGGACTGGCTCCTTACTAATCGAGGACCATTCCACCGAGCCCCAGACTACGTTGACTTTATAGAGCGCTATCGTCAGGGTTTCACCACTAGATACAGGATCTACCGGTAAGCCATGCAGAGAAAACAAAATTTTTCACAAACTATAACACCTTCTAATATTCTTTATCTCAAGCTTTCATGGAATAGCAATGTAAAACAGTATAGATTATAGTATAATATTCTATGCCAGGCTTTTATATCTATAAGGGTCTGTAATAAGGGACAGTGTGTGGTAGCTGCTAGCTCAAGTGTCATATTTGGAACATTCCATAAAGGTGGAACAGTAGAAGGCAATAAGATAAAGCCCCTGGATACCAATTCAATAGGAAGATCTTCTGTAGAAGGTGAAAAAAATTGGAAGCCATGATCATGATATCATGCTGCCTCTCTTTTTTCAGCAGTGTTGGAACTGAGATTCCTGGTTAGTATGACAACTTCAGTAGAGCCTGAACAGTAATTCTTCATTGACTGAGATTGTGGGAGGACAGCATCTTGTTAGATATTCAGCTAAAGATGAAAGATATCTGATGCTATCTAACGTGGAGTATAGTAGACAGACTATTAATCCTCTCCTGAATATTTCTTGCCATCATATTTGTTTTGCAAGGTTTAATTCACTTCATTCAAATTCAGCAACAATTCATGAGGAAAATGAATAGAACAGTGTTTCTCAACCTTGACAATTTTAAGGCACGTGGACTTCAACTCCCAGAATTCCACAGCCAGCAATGCTGGCTGTGGAATTCTGGGAGTTGAAGTCCACGTGCCTTAAAATTGTCAAGGTTGAGAAACACTGGAATAGAATGATAATGCCATTGGCCAACCTTCTCCAACCTCTGCCTTGTAAATATTGTAGGTTATAGCTTTTACTGTTCCCAGCCATGCTGACTGGGGATGTTGGTTAACTGTAGTCCCCAAATTCAGGATAGAATGGAATTTCTCTTCTAGAATGTCTGACACTTTGTTTTAACCATTCTAAGATTATCCTGGATGTATCTTAATTTGATATTGATGGATGTGAGTAACCGGATGGATCAATCTAACCAAATTAAGCTAGGTGGCCCAACAGTCAACAAAGGATTATTCAGTCATCTGCCTGATAATTGATACCTACTTTATGTTGAAAAGAAGTAGCATTTGTTCAACAGACCTTTGTCATCTATAAATCTGATTTACATTTTTGACTGACAGTTGATTTTTTTCATGTCTGCAAAGAAACATTTCCAAACATTTAAAACAGGGACTGCTTTCAAATCTACCTGAGTTCTTCCCATACCACAGCAACAAAATAGGAAAAAGAAAAGGTTGTTATACATACAGCACTCATATAGCACACTGTTCTGTCTAAGGATGACTGTTCTGGCTGAAAGAACAGTCTAGAAAGAGTACAGAGAAGAGCGACAAAGATGATTACGGGACAGGGGGCTAAAACATATAAGGAATTGGGTATGTCTAGTTTAATGAAGAGAAGGACGAGGGGTGACATGATAGCAGTGTTCCGAAATCTTAGGGGTTCACACAAAGAAGAGGGAGTCAAGCTGTTCTCCAAAGCACCTGAAGGCAGGACATGAAGCAATGGATTGAAACTAATCAAGGAGAGAAGCAATCTAGAACTAAGGAGAAACTTCCTGACAGTTAGAACAATTAACCAGTGGAACAACCTGCCTCCAGAAGTGGTGAATGCTCCAACACTGGAAGTTTTTAAGAAGAGACTGGACAGCCATTTGTCTGAAATGGTATAGGGTTTTCTGCCTGAGCAGGGAGTTGGTCTCTCCAAGGTCCCTTCCAACTTTTTTTTATTATTATTATTAGATAATGGGAATTTGTCTGACACTAACATAGTGTTTCTCAAACTTGGCAAGTTTAAGACATGCAGATTTCAACTTCTAGAAGTCCCTGGCCAGCATGGGGAATTTTAGAAGTTGAAGTCCACACATCTTAAACTTGCTAAGTCTGAGAGATACTGTCTTACTTCAAGGACACAAGATATTCCAATATGAGCATTCATATTCTTTTATAAGATCAGAGGCCATCTACTTCAAGGGGTTATTGTATCATGAAACTTTGCGTGCACACACATTAAGCTTTCTTCATATTCATATTCCACACTTTGGGAACCACTGCTACAAAAGGGGACAATATTAGAATTTTTTTAAAAAAGCAAAATGCATTTTTGCAGAGCTTGTTTAACTCCTAATATCAATAGTGTCTGCCAATACTAAATTGGTGTAAGTAAGGAGCTTTTGGAATGTAGCTTGATTTTTATAAGTCAATATAAAGGGACTCCTTTGAATAGAACATGCCATTTAACAATAAATCAGTGTAGTAGATAGTTCAATAGTGAAAGCAAATGAGCAAAGCCTATTCTATGGGGCAGGATCACTGCTTGTGTTGTACTATTTTTAGTATGTTGTGGCTATTTGTATGTTTGCTCACTGGCTTTCTGACTTTGGCAAGCTGCAACAAAGCTGTCAGGCATCAAATTAGATTGGAAAAATAACCATTTAAAATTGGCAATTCCTTGGCTTCCTCAAAATAATCTCCCTCCAAGAAGAGCTCTTAAAGTTACTCATTACTTCTGTGCTACACATAGCATCATTATGAATTGCTAGTCTTATGTTATGCTTTGGATTTAATCCCCAAAAGGTGTTTCAAAAGGTAGGATTGGTATGCAACTCCTTAAAGCAGCTTTGTTTTTATTCAGGAAAAAAATAACACCTGTAACACCTTTTAAATGCACAGCTCTATTAAATAAGATGTTTTTTTCACTTTGTTAACATTTCCGCCCAGCCATTAAAGTGCATTGAGAGTAGAAAAAATGATTCAAATGCATATTGATATGTGACCGTTTCTGCTTGCCAAACCTTCATGGGAAGAGAGAAACTGCTTAAGTTAATTACAATATTATACACAGTTTAGAAACAAATGGCTTAACTAAAGCTGCATGTGACATCTGTCCTGAAAAGTGCTTCCAGGGACAAGCAGAGCAACCAGAAAGGTTTGCAGGCAAGGCAAGTTGGAGCCAATTACCTTTTCTGCTCTCCCTAGAAGTCTCTCTCCCTTTAAACAACTAATTGTCCTTGCTTCCCATTCCTAGTCTGGGGATACTTTGCTAAACAATAAGATTTTTTTAAGCCATGTTGGTAACCTCTGGCCTAGGCTTCATATGGCACCTGATGCCTGTTTTTGTGGCCTCTGAGCCCATTCAGACTGCAGCAATACATTATGATAGTCCACCTCTGCATACTTTCTTGCTATTTTGAGATACAAGGTAAGTGTAATATAAATACAAGTAAGACATAAGATAATTAAAAAAGAAAAGGACAAACAAAATCAATATAACACTCATATTCTCTAATCTGGGGAAAATAGCTTCCAAATTTTTGTCTTGCCATGTGTTTTTGACAAGGCCTAATGCAATCTCATTGCTCCATTCACTTTGGCTCTCCTCGATACCCCCATCCCCTTATGTGCTTCCTTGGGCTACCAAATGTTTGCTCCACTCTGTGATAAATTGATACCGTATGTAAGTGGAGCTAAACTACAGATAGGGGAAATTGGCTGGCAGTTCTCTTTTCCTTTATGTTTTTCTAAAAATCCTCTCTTTTTCTCTTGAAGTTTTGCTTACAAAAGCTGAGAATGCAGATTACTAATAATGAATAGAGCATGTTGTTTTGCTCTGATAATTTATTTAAGGGGAGGCAATATGAACTACTCTGAATGTGTTTGAGAGGGAGAGAGAGTCATATCGTTCAGCTTGAAAACATAATACATACTATGGATAAAGTTTATAGTTGTGATATACAAAATGTTTATGGACAGAAAGGTCAACTACTTGCATTTAAATCCAGTGTTAGAGAATTAAAAATACAATTAATTTTCCTTGTGTATAAAACTGTTAACTACAGGACCAGACTCTACAGAACGGGTCTGGTAAATGTTATCTCCCAGTAGCCCTAGTGTAGCAGCTGATGAAGAACTCTAGGTCAGCTATAGAGCATGAGAGGTATGATTCAGTTCATGTTATTACCAATTAGGAAGCAAGATGAAGAAAATCTATAATGCCCTGGAGGATTACCAGGATTGCTTTATAGTGGGTCAGACAAATAAAATGAGATAATCTATATCTATAAGCCATGAGAGCTGTGTATGAGAACTACCACATTCGAAACAAAATACTGTTGCACGTCAATTGTTTTCATTGTCCTCATGATCTGGTTCTCTGTGAGCATTTGATTGGCCATTTTGGGAACATAATCTTATTCAGATGAAACTTTTGGTTTTCCAAGTAGATAGTTTAATATTTTATGAGGGCAACTGCCTATCAGAGTAAACAACAAATGGAACAGTACCCTGACTTGTTTTAAGGCAGTTCCATGTGTTCCATATATATATTCAACGCAGTAATAAAATCAGTATTCTAAATTAGACACAATCAAAACATTAGCAAAGTTAGAATAAAGCTGTAAGCAGAACCAGTGTCAGTTTTGCCATAATCCCAAATCATGCCTTCAGAATGTGGATTAGCTATATAGGAAACTTTCCAGTTTATTTTGTTTATAGCTGAATGTCTTGTAAATATAGAGACAAAATTCCGATCTGAAAGATACAACATGGCTATAATTGGCTACTTGAGATTGGACCAGAAAGAAAGAAAAACTGAAGCAAAAAACTCTGTTTTATGTGATAATTGTATGCCACTCATTTCTAAAGGCTCTGAGCAACTAACAATTTGAAACATCATTGAAAAAGTTTTTAAAACTTGAAGTTTTATAGGCACTCATAAAAAAATTGTTTTTGAATTAGTGCCACTTTCTTTTTCAATACCTATGACTTTGGAGAGTTACCAAGAGTTTCTGTGACTATAGAAATCTTGCTATTTTGTTTGCAATGAGAGAAGAATTACTAATAGGTTTTTCTAGTACTGAGCTATGTCATTTCAAAGATCAATTACATGGTTTATTCCAGTGCTTGTCTAGAGAGAAAAGCTCTGTTCAGAAACTGAGATTTCTCCATTTACTTGGACACACATTTTGGTTCCCTATACAATCCCACTCTCTCTTTTGTGCACTCCCTATTGGTTAATTACCACACTATTCCCCTGGACTCTATTTGGAAATTATTAAATTAATTAACTAATTAAATATGGGAAAGTTCAGATAGTGACTTGGTTGCATTTGAATTAGAGAAGGCAAATGCTTATGGTGGGCCCCTAGCTTAGCCTCCCTTTCACCAGACTCTGCTGGAAGCTACCTGTAAAGAGCTGTGGCTTCTTTCTTTAATCACATGAAAACACCATTGCCCAAATTAGATGTGAGAATGCCAGGCAATTTAGTTGAAACAGGGCTGTATCTGTATGAAACAGGGCTGTTTAATATCTATTTGAAATTTTAGCAGACAAATTAAAAGGGAATTTTAACACACATACACACCCATACTCAAGGATACATTTTACACCAGCGGTTCTCAACCTATGGGTCACGACCCCATTTGGGGTCGAACGACCATTTCGCGGGGGTCGCCGGACACCGCGGTCCACCATTTTGGTTTTTTAATTTTTTTTTATTTTTTTGAATTTTTTTTCGTCGCACGCGCGCCACGCATGCGCGGTTTGGGTCATCGTGTGCACGCCGTGCATGTGCGGATTGGCCTGTTGCGGTCCGCCATTTTGTTTTTTTTAATTGTTTAAAAATTTTTTAATTTTTTTTTCCGTCGCGCGCGCGCCGTGCATGCATGGTTTGGGCCGTCGCACGCATGCCACGCATGCGCAGATCGGGCCGTCGCGGTCCGCCATTTTGTTTTTTTTATTTTTTTTATTTTTTTTATTTTTTTTCATCGTGCACGCGCCGTGCATGCGTGGATCGGCCCGTTGCGTGCGCGCATGCGTGTGTGTGTGCGCGCACCCGGGTCGGGGTCACGGCGCGCATGAGCGGCGCAAGTGGGGTCTCAACCTGAAAAAGGTTGAGAACCACTGTTTTACACCATTGCTTTATGCAGATAATGAAGCAATCTTTTCACTTTCTCTGATCAGTCTAAGGAGGAGTCTCTGGGATGTGGTGGCTCCTCATAGGGAAGAAAGCCTACAATGATTTATTCCAAAATTAAAATTATGGTATTTTCAAGGGGACTATAGTGCCACAAATTTCACTGACAAGAGTGATAACAAAAGGCCTTTAAATAGTGGTGTGTTGTATTCCAGGGCTCTATATTAAAGCTATCTCTGACAAAGGGAATAGTGCTGCCAAGACAATATTGGGGCTTTGGTAGATGCCGTCTGGTTCCCTTGTGTCTGTTTAAAGCTAAAGTTGTGTTACAGATGCTTTACCACTCACAGTTTGTAAATATAACACCCTTGAACTCCTAGGTGCTGGGTTTTGCATGTTCTCTTTCAGCAACTCTATGTTGTGCCTCAAGTGATCTGATCCATGCTGAATTAGAAATGGTCCCCAAAAAAGTGGGGACCCGCCTCTCCTCGGTGTGTGTGGGGGAAATGTTTCAAAGGGTGGGGGCAATGGTAGAAAAGGCTCCCATCCTGGATCCTGCCAGGCAAAATTCTTTAGCAGACAGGATCCACAACATGCTGTCCAGGTACTGACTGGGTAAAACAGAATGAAAAATCCCTTTTGAAGGATCAGAACTCAACTGTTATGAATAGAGTGACTAAATTTTTGTTGGTTATTGTCTCAGTGAGAAGGAAAATACTGTTTTGACCCTGATGTTGCTGATATTTTATTACCAATTCTCTTTTACTCTCTAGCTTTATCTACCTTTTTTTGGTTTTAGGCTTTCAAATTTATTTTTATCTTTCTATCTATTTTATTTTATTTTATGGCTTTTAATTTGTTTTTCTGTTTGTTGGTCACAGAGCGTATTTGTTACTAAACAGAAAACCTTTTGTTTTTTCTTTTTCATCACAGCCACGATCATTACATCTATTTGGGGGACACTTCCCCAAATTAAAAAACAACAACATGCATAATAGTCTCCTGGCATTGTTCACACATGAATGAGAAGAAGAATTTGGCAATAGTGTTATGAATGCTGGTCTGTGACCATAATAAAAATTGATTGATTGATTGATTAAACAGTGTTATGAGGTTGCAATGTGAAAGCAGTCTTGCTGGATCAAACTAAAAAATTATCTAGTCTGCAAAACTAACAAATGTGATACAAAAGAATTATGGTTGGGGTTTATGAAAGATGCTTCATGTACAGTTTTATTATTTCATGGTAATGCATTTACAAGGTTTATTGGTGTTATACATATGTTGCAAACCTCTACATTTCATATGTCTAAAAAGCATAAAGATGTGTTGAAGGTATTTGCTCCTGTGCAATGCAGCCTATTCAGAAACAACTTTCGAGAGACTGACCTACAAACTAAGATTATAAAATATAAATAAGTTCATTTTTATAGAATCTTCTCAGGAGTAAAAATCTATTCACAGAGATTAGATATATTATTGAGCAATATCTATGGATAAAGCATGGATCATCCCTTGGGGCAGGTGGGATTGGAGTTAATATGTTTGAAAAATTTTGTGGGCTTTTAAATATGCAGGCAGGAAGAATAACAGCTTTAACAAGAATTTTAAAAGTAGCAGCTAAGAAGTTGGGATATACAGAATTTTGTATTACTCACTCAAGATATAGAAAGTTGATGCTCCTGAGGAAATGAAGCTTTTTTCAACCCTAAATGCTATCTTTAAGAAACTCAGAGCCAATACAAAAAAATAAAGATTACAAGGGGAGGAAAAATTAATGTACTATTCTTTGAAGGCAGTTCAAATGATTGCTCTGGGCATCTTGAAAAACTGGGTGCCGTCTGCCAAGAATAGCTATTTATGAGTTTGACTTTGTCATGGCCTCTACTGATGAAAAAAGATGGCAGAAAAATATGGCCCTTAGAATGGAAAGTAAAAAGTAAATGGTCGTGCGTAATTAGGCACAATGTAGGAGGCTTTTCAAAATCAATCCTCTTCCATTTAAAAATTAACAATACCTACTGGCACGAGCTTATCAAATGCATGAAGTGTTAACTTGAATTATAGGTATATGTATAGATGATTGCTACTGTAAGCTTTGAGGGAAACTGTAAATTTTGAGGGCAGCTGCTAGTGCTCAGGATTATGCTGGGGATTACACCATTTAGTCCACTGGGCTATGGCATTCTCTTTGTCTATCTCTTTAGGTTATGAAATTGGCTTTTAAAGTAAAGAAATTTTTAACAGTAAATAAATACAAATTGGCTGAACTGGTTTAGACTCAATATAGTGGTTTATCTGGGGAAAGGCGTAGAAAGGGTTAGATTACAGCTGCTGTGTCATATTACAGTTTATCCAAATAGGAACACTGGCTACCTATTTCACAAAACTGTTATTAATAGTGTTATCTATTCTGAGGTTGTTGATCTGAAGTTCCTGAGGCTGTTATTAATAATGTTATCCATCCTGAAGTTGTTGCTTTGAAGTTCCTGTTTTAGTCGTTACCTCCAGGCCAAATGTTGATGCCTCTTGCTGTGCAAAGTTTTTATGTTAGTGATTGTGTGCAGGGATGGTAAAAACAACAGCCAAGATGGTGACTGAATTGCCATGACCACCATCCCAGCAGACAACCCTCCTGTAACTCTTACCACAAGGCTGGGTGCAGGTGTTCCTATGGTTAGGCAGCCATGGTAGTTATAATGAGGGTTTAAGGGATGGAGCTATGTCACTTTCATCTCTTCTACCTTGCCTAAAATAACTGGTGGAATTCAGGTGCGGTGGAATAGAGGTAAGACTATAACCACTGTTATAATCACTTTCTGGGCATAGAAAGTAGAGTGGGGATGGGGAGAAGAGAGAACCACCTTGCAACCAGTTTGGACTGGGAATTGTTCCAGGTTGGACCTCTCAGTAATGGAGAAGAGCTAGTGATATGCTTACTTCCCCAGCTAGTGTACCCTGCACACCTGAGGTGGAGAAATGCTGTTGTCTGGTACAAGCCAGGATTCAGATGTCATGAGGAGCACTTCTTTGCTTAGTTCAACATGAAATGAATGTGAGTGGGGCATGTTCACTATCACCTTGCTTGTTCTTTTTAGTAAAATATTGCCATCTGTTCTCCTGTGCTGGGCTCTGCTTTTTTCCTGTGAGGTAAGACTTATTACAGTACACTGAAGGTGTCTGAATGGGATTGTAGTATGAATACAGTTTCATGCAGTGGTTAGAAAAGAGGACAAGCATGTCCTGATACTTGATATTTTCTTGCTGCAGCTTCCCAATGCACATTTGTTTATTTCTTGTCAAACCAACCTGCTTCTCTGCTTTTCTGTGTGTGGATTAATGTTATTTGCCAGGAAGTTTTTACAGTACAGATAGTCCTTGACTTACGATCACAATTGAGTCCAAAATTTCTTGTCAGTTTTGTCACATTTTACAACCTTTGTTGCCACAGTTGTTAAAAGAATCACTGCAGTGGTTAAGTTAGTAACATGATTGTTAAGTGAATCTGGCTTCCCCATTGACTTTGCTTGTCAGAAGGTCACAAACAGGTGATCACATGACCCCAGGATTCTGCAACTGTCATAAATATGAACCAGTTGCCAAGGGTCTAAATTTTAATCATATGACTTTGGGGATGCTGCAGTGATTGTAAGTGTGAAAAATGATCATAAATCACTTTTTCCAGTGCTGTTGTAACTTTGAACTTACAAATGGTTACAAATAAGTCAAGGGCTATCTGTACTTGCTTATAAGCTGCGTAGTTCTAATCAGTGCTCTCTGTGTGTAATAGTGGATTTGGTCAATGAACCATGGTGGTGCAGTGGTTAGAATGCAGTACTGCAGGCTACTTCTGCTGCCTGTGGCTGCCAGCAGTTCAAGTCTCATTGGCTCAAGGTTGACTCAGCTTTCCATGCTTCCAAAGTTGGTATAATGAGGACCCAGATTGTTGGGAGCAATATGCTAACTCTGTAAACCAGTTAGAGAGTGCTGTAAAGCACTATGAAGCAATAGATAAGTCTAAGTGCTATTATTATTAGCAAAAATTAAAAACAACAATAGCAAAATAAAATCAAGTAGATAAGGTAAAATATCAGGCTAACAAAGATAAACTAACACACAAAAATGTGTTATATACGACTATAATGGTGCATTAATTACCTGTGCAAGTGTAAATCTAAAATATTACAAACTATGAAGTAAAATATATATCATCTAAAAAGATAATTAATATGTGTTAACCCTAAAGTAATAAGTAAAACAAAAGTGATTATTTTTGAAACCCATTATGTTTTATTTTTATTGCGGCAACATAGCATTTGACAACTGCATAGGTGATAAATGGTTTCAAATCTTCTAGAAGGTGTTTCACATAGAAATTGTCTAGTCTTGTGGAAATTACATATTAGGGACAGAAGATAAGCAGACTTGATATCCCAAAAGAGTTTACAATGTAGTAATACACGTGAAATGGTTTTAATCTCCTTGTCGCCACACTGGCAGGTACGTTCAGTTAATGGGGTTTTGGAGTATCTGCCTTGTAGCAGTGCAGATGGTAAGATGTTATGACTGACTTTGAAAAATGTTTTTCTCAGCTTGGGAAAAGTTAGATTTTGAAGATACCTCGTTACTTCCCAAGTGCCCTTATTCATCCAATTTGTGCTATATTGGGGCAGCAATTAACTTTAGTCTTAAACTCTGTTTCCCTTATTTTTTTTGACTGAATAGTTTTTTTGACTTGGTCATATCTTAAAGAAATTAGGAATGGCACAGAAAGCCTATATAATACTTGTTCTGCTCTATGGCCAGTTTCCAGGGAAAAGAAAAATTGTCTATTAAAACTAAGGGGGTGAGTCTGAATTGGATTTTCAGGCAGTAGTTTATCATCCTCCTCCAAGGCCTTACCTGAATTGCAGGCTTTCCTGCCTCAAGCCTTAACTACGGTAGGTGTTTGCTGATCCTTTGGGTGCAGCAAGGACTGATCTCAAAATTTTTGTTTGCGCTGTTTCCAGTGCATCCTTCTATGTATGAATTCTTACCTGTGCCCACTATAGGATCGAGGCCAATGGTTTAGCTTGAAAAAAATTAATGCTACAGGAATTAATTGTTTTAAGTGCTTAATAGCACTTGTACATATAAGAGCTAGCTGCACTATGTGATACTGGTGCACATTCCAGGTCCCTTTAGAGTGGAAAACTACCCCGAGATATTTAAATGCAGTAGCTTCCTCTAATTTGTGCTCCTCTCTCTCCAGGATTGTTAGGTGACCTTCTTAGCAAAATTTAGATTCATCAGAATTAAGAAACAGGGGATTTGGGCTGTAGTACCAAAATATTGCTGCTATTGGTCTTTTTAGCCCTATAGGATTTAATTGTGAAATTATGGTACCGTTATCACCATGGAGGGGTATGTGGATTCTGTGCCCTGCTAGTTTCGATGCATGGAAATGTGTATTATGATGAAGGTCCACGAATGAATTGATGTATAAGTTGAAAAGAGAGGAGGCAAGAATTCCTTTCCCACTCCTTTTTGAACACTTACTGCGCCAGAAAGAAATGCTTGGAAATTGTATCTCGCTCTTAAGGTAGTATTAGAATACAATTTCTGTATCAGAAAGAGGATACACCTATTAGTAGTTGTGGGGTTTAAAAAATTTTTTTTCCAAAAGAGCATTCCTGGAAATTAATTCAAAGGTATGTTTAAAATCTAGAAAGGGAGGGAGGATTTCTTTGTGCAAGACAGTGGAACTCCAGAAAGTGGCCTTCGGTTGACCTCCCTTCTCTGAATCCTGCCTGGTCATCTTGGAATATGCCCTCTCTATCCAGTCTTGGAGCTTGTGATTTATAATGTTAACAATACTCAAAAGGATGACATGCCTATAATTGTATGGATTGTTCTTATTGCCCCCTTTTTTAATAAATTGGGATTATTATTGCCAGCCCCCAATCTTTTGGAACATAACCAGTCTGATCTATGAATGTAAATAGGGATGCTAACAGAGGTGCCCATCAGCTGTGATTCTTTTTTTAATTATTTCAAGCAAAACACAGCCAACACCTGGAGCCTTGTTCACCTTAGGATTCAGTCAGTTAGGTTATCTCTTGTACGGAGACAGGAGGCCAATTCTGAACCTGATCCAGATCAATCTCATTCTCATTTAGGTTACTAGCAGGATCCATGTATAACCCTCTGAAATACTCCTCCCAGGGTTGAATTGGTACTTGATTGAGAGGGTGTAGGCTAAGAGTTTTCCTAATCCTTTGGTAGTTTGTCAGAAGGGGGAAGAATCCTTCTTCTTGATTGATTGCATGTTGCTTTCAGGTAACTTTCATTGCCCGTCTTTTCTTTTGCTTTAGGAGGGCCTTGCATTGTGCCTTTAAATTTAAAAGGAAAAGTAGTTGGTCTTCAGAAGAAAAATGTTTCTTCTTTCTATACATTTAATGATATGACTTTTTCAGTTGCTCAAAGTCCTGATCAAAGCATTTTTTAATGTTTTAAACCCACTTAATGGAGTGTTGCTTTGTTTCTTTGATAAAAGCAGATTTAAGGTTAAGAATTAACATATCATATAAATCGGTATGTTTTTTGAGACTTGATGTCTAACAGGCATACACACATTTCTAAAGTTTCTGGGGCTGCCAAGACATCTAGGAGATGCTTTTGCATTACTTTCATTCCATTTAATTTGTACCACTTTGTGTTGTTGATTTCCAGAATTGGGGTGTAGACTGCTTCTGTTTTTACTGATTCCCAGAGGGGCATCATAATTAGTAGTAGGGGGTGGTGATCACTCTCTAATCATGAATTTACCTCCATGCACCATAGGACATTTAGGATTGCATGCATTAAGATTCAGCATTCAATGGTTTTCTTCCTGTCCCCCCCTCCACCTCCCCACTTCTGGAGCCATCATCTCTGGAGCCATCAAGTATGTCCAGCTCCAAACATTTGGTCATTTGCCTAACACATAATCCTGCCCAATTAGATTTTAAAATTTTAAATTCTCTAGCCTATAGGGGTCTCTCTAGTGTATCCTCCTCATGAAAGTTCATAAATTGATGGAGTAGTCAATTTCTCATTTTAATGAACATTATCAAAGTCCATCTAATTATTCTTGGAAGAATTGTGTATGTATTCCCCATTTCTACTATTATAAGTTCTCTAACAAGACGTAGATTGGGAAAAAACAGACAGGAAAGAAGCAGCTTCTGCAAGACAGTGCCTAACAAGTGCAGCATCCCTGGCACCAGAACCAGAGCTTTACTATTATTATTATTATTATTATTATTATTATTATTATTATTATTATTATTATTAGTGTTGTTGTTGTTGTTGTTGTTGTTATTCTCTGAGGCTCTTAGGAGAGATGATTTCCTGATTGACAAGGGCAGGAAGGGTAGTGGTTCACCTGCCTACTCATTCTTCCTTTCCTCTGGGGGCCACAACTTCTCCTGAGGCAGCACTATGATGGAGATGGGGAAAGGGGAGAGAGAACCCCTTGGCACTATGCTTGCCTCAGTCTTTCCAGTCTAATCCTTTGTGGATTCTCTGAGAGCTGAACAGGTAAGAGTAGGCAACCTATCCCAATTCATGCTAATTTAAAAGCTGGAAAAACTTTGGATAGGGCAAGATGCTTTGTGAGCTTTATAACAGAGCAATATTTGTTATATTTACAGAATATACCTCTCTCTCTTTTATCTGGTGAGATTTTCACCGTGGTAGATCAAAGACTCAACATGGCAGAGATCAACTTTGGCATGCATTTTCTTTTGATGCCAGCATTTCCATGTTTGAACCTAAGAACTGATAATGAAGGAAGCCCACATGCAGGGCATGAAGGCAGCTGCTGGTGCTCAGAATTATGCTGGGATTTCCACCACATACTCAAGATATTTAGGTCTGCATTTTAAATTGTATGTACTATCCTAAAGGGTTTTTAGAAGTAAGTCGTGAATTAACATTGTAGTAAATAAAAAGATAACTAGGTGAATTGGCTTAGATTCAAAATTCAGGAACTTTTTAAAGGCAGGTTAAGGTGGGGAAAATTGTCTGCAGACTTTGATATGGAATTCTGTAGGAGGAAGGAGAATTGGGTCATGTCTGAAAAATCCTGGAAAAGTGGTGAGGTCAGCTTTAGGGATTCTAGTGTTGCCAGGGAAACATTAGTAGATTCAGCCTGCAACCTTAATTCATTTAAGAACTCTGGGCTGGGGTCTGGTGGGCATAGACTCATGCAGGCATCTGTTGGGGTGGTCTATCTGATAGATCTTAGGTGAAAGTACATGTGGACATGCAAAGGCATTTGTTGTAGATGTTTCAAGCTGTTTCAAAATTCAGGACAACTGCAGCCAGAGTGAAATAATCATATCCTATATCCCCTTTATTCTATTTCTGTATTCTGCTATTAAAATATAAATATCAAAAGTTGTATTTTGAATACATTTTACTTTCATATCAAATATTAATTTTTCCCTGAAGGTACACATTTCTAAACATACGCTATTCTAAAAATATACAGTTTGTCTGCATTTTAATTTTTAATGGGCAGCCTTGCAAATGTCAGAAAGTGTAATACAATGAGATGGGCAGCAAAAAAATCTAATAAATAAAAATCTGATAAGTCCTGAAAATGTGATGAAATGAAATGCTCAAGCACAGCTAGGGAATAAATGTGGGACCCAAAGGACTATCCTGATATGGAAAGAAAAAATGCTAATTCATTGCCCTCTAAACCATAACATAATTTGTTTGCATATAGCATATTGGGTAAATATGGCCAATGGTAATTTATTCAACAAACATGGTTAAACAAACGATGACTTAGTAAACTATATAAACTCCATCTGAGTAAGGTGGTGTAACATTGCCAGATAACAATGTTCACTATAGGATCTGGAGATATTCAGGAAAATGAAAAATGGGATAGCACAGCTGTCTTTCCAATATTATTTGTATTTCTTGACCGTTATTGTAGTCTATAAACTGCTAGGTTTCTGCCTGGGAGATCGGAGATAAGGGGTTTCCATATATTTATCCTTGAATCTTTTTTTCTCTTTTTTTCTTTTCTTTTTGCATTGCAAAAAAGATACAGATATGTCTTTGGAGAAAGCATTTCTTGTGTTCACACAAATCCCTTGCCCATGGCTAACATAATCCCATTTTTCTTCTTGTCTGAGTTTGCATGACATGTTGAACCACCAGTTAATCAGATTTTCTGGGTTCACACAATTTGATAGGCTAAACTTTGATTTTTTTATTAGATTACAGATCAATGTCTCATGCAAACACAACACTTCACTCTCCAAACATGAAGAATTCTTGTGGTGGATAGACATATCCCTTTCTCCAGTATGACAACCTGGCTGAATTAGAAGAAAGCAATGAATTCATGCACTCTCTGCCACAGATAAACATGTTGACACTTAGTAATTTCACATATATCAACTTAACATCTGCCGCCTGTGAAGGAACTGTCATGGTGTGTGCCAACCAGACCTCAGCTTCAGAGGTGGCACATATTCTTCACACTGGTAACTGGCATGAAGATGATTTCAACAGCCTGCTGTATTCTCCAAACAATGCCTCTGTAAACAATGATCAGCCAATTTCATTCTAATTTTGAAAATTTCAGGGTAATTAAAGCCAGGCAATGGCTTGCAAACACTTTAATTAAGTCTGATTGGGGAAAATGGAAGGGGAGCAAGGGAGTAAGGGATGATTGGCAAAGCCAGAAATAATACAGAGTTCCAAGATGAATATATAAACACTAATCACATAACTACTGATGTAGCTTTTAGGTCATATTTAGCATGACCTGAACTATAGGTGGTCCTTGAGTTATAACCACAACTAGGACCAGAATTTCCATTGCTTTGCTATGCAAAGTGGTTGTTAATAAGTGAGTTGCATCCAATTTTTCAATCTTTTTTGTTTGTGCTGTTAAGCAAATCACTGCTACTATTGTTAAGTAATCGTGCAGTTCTTAAGTGAATCTGGCTTCCCTCATTGACTTTGCTTGTCAGAAACCAGCTGAGAAGGTTGCAAATGTCTATCTCATGACCCCAGAGCACTGCAACTGTCACAGATCCATGCCAGTTGCCAAGTGCCCAAACTTTCAATCACATGACAATGGGGATGTTGCATGGTCATTTGCGTGAAGACCGGCCATAAATAACTTCTTTCATTGCCATT
This sequence comes from Bothrops alternatus, assembly GCA_034064705.1. Lineage (NCBI taxonomy): Eukaryota > Metazoa > Chordata > Lepidosauria > Squamata > Viperidae > Bothrops > Bothrops alternatus. The sequence continues at coordinate 2,154,824 of JARGCV010000145.1, read as the reverse complement.
GAACAGTTGCTAAACAATGGTTCTAAGTTATGCACTACCTGTAGAGCCACCGAAGCTGACCTCAAAGGACAGTTACAGAATTGTCAGATGGTTAACATTGGTCTCCAAGCTGATGCTTGTCTAAATTTCTGCCAGACATGTGGGTCATTTCCCCCACCATAAAAACAAGAGGGCTAGAAATAAGGATTCAAAATCCCCTATAGAACCTTTCCTGGGACACCATTGTGGATGTGGCTGCTGAGGTGAAGGTTGAACAGAAGGTCTGTGGCAAATGGAACTTGTTCTCAGTTCCTTCATGATCCCTCATTCCAAATAAAGATGAACTGGAATTTGTAATCATATTGTGTGAAATTTTTATGCAACGCTCTACTGCTTTAATACTATGGGACTCTAAAATGTCAAAATAGCAAAGTGCTCATAGAACAAAATTCATAGTTGTGCAGTAGCAAATTACAGGCTCATTTCACTGTGCAGTTTTGTCCCCATCTTTCCTCTGGAAAATTCCTGCAGATCCAAGCTGACATTTGATTATCATTTTAAACTGAAATGTTGGGGGTGAATTATTGGTCCTACTGCTTGTAATTTGACTTCTGATGCAGGACAAAAACTAGAGATGCACTGCTTTGTAAAGCAACAAATTCTTCTCTCTGGGTCACAAAGAAGAATGCAACACAGATGACTTTTTAAATGAATTATGCTAATTAAGAGAAAAAGCTGGACATTGTTTTAATTTGATTAATTTATGGTAGCTGCAACATGATATATGTATTCTCTTGAAGATATATTTAAACAATAAATACAGGAAAAGTAAGTATAATTTTCACTATTCAATGCTTTCCTTGACACAGATTTTGATCATTTGGCTGGCATATACTACATACAATAGGGTTTTTTTCAGGTAATTTTTTCAGAAAGTTTAAAAAGTACTTTCTATTTCATTGATGAAAGATTTTAAATCAGGCTCTATGAAGTTACTTTACACTGGGTAAGATCACCTTTCCATTCAACTCAGTGGACCCTGATCTATTCAGAAATGTCTTTCTTCAAGGTATGCTTTTTCTCATCTTGCTATCTGATTTTTTTTATCTAAAAGTTTTAGAAGTATTAGTTTTGATTTAGCCTGATTCTCCAAAAAAATAAAATAAAAATCTTGGAGTGTAATGCTTGCTATCTTTTTCCCCTTAGACAGATATTTAATAAAACTACTTTTATAATTCCAATTTATGATAATCCGTTCTGGGATCATTTCTTTTTATTCAACTATGCTTTAACCTCTAGTTATTTTACAGGGAAAAAAAGATAAAAGCATGGCATTATTAATATGTTTATCAAAATGTAAGAAAAAATAAGTTATTTTTGTAAGTACATCTATAACAGCTAAAAATAAATGTGAGGGGGATAGGTTGTAATTAACTTCAGAGATAAAATTTAAAATCTTAAAATTATATGTCCTTCATCAGCTGCTTGCAAACATATTTTAGGAGCATTAACTTTGTTGATCTGTTTGACAGCATTTATTCTGGCATAAGTTTTGTCCTCAGGCTGAATAGTTAAAGACAATTTAAATGTTAAAGCCTAACCATTCACTTTATATAATATTTAGTTAAAGACTGAATATATGCAAAACAAATCTAATTATCATTCATTAACAATCACTCTTAACCACTATAGATGATACTTTATGCATTTAATTATGGCTGTAAAGTCACAAAAGTTTATACCATAATAAATTTATTATTTTTAAAGTATCATTTTCCCCATATACAAATATGTTCCAGCTATAAAAAATAATTTGCCTAACTCTTACATAGTATAAAAAAAGTCTCCTTTTTTACTTCTCATATGTGGGCAGTTTGATAGCATGTTTCAGTTCTCTTCCATTTTGCCCGTCCTTGCTAAATGGAAATGATAAGCTGTCACTGGCAGGCTGTCTATTCAGCACTTTTCTTATTAATAGTCAGAAATCATTTACTTGAAAGAAGTTCTCTCATTATCATTTACTATTTTACAGTCTGAAGTGGCACATAATTAGCAATAATTTTTAACTTTCCAGTTCCCCATAATTAGCAAGATTATGACTTCCCATATTCTTTAGTGATTGTCCATCCAAGATCCATTACAAGGCACAAGCTTACTTAGTTGTTGTTTTTTTTTAAAAAAAAATCATTCGAGGTTACTGTTTGCTTTGAGTCTGTATAAACCCAGAATGAAAAGTGGGAGGGAATGCTAAGATTATTGGCTGCGAATTTCCACCCATTTTATAATTTAGAAAATTCCTTTGCTTGTAATTGTTTTTTTTCCACCAGGTCTATAATAAACACTTTTTCTATGTGGTAATCAAGTCATATTTATGACATTATCTTTTGTCTATCAGTCACATTTCATGTCCTGCTGGACTCTCAGGGTTATGAAGTCCTTATGCAGCAGACAAGTTATACACTCAACTTTGGGATAACATCTAATTTTTTTGTTTTGAAATAAAGACAACTATGGAATGGAATTTCAGGTAGGCCTAATCAGAAGGAAGTCTTATTCAGTTGAAGGAGGCTTTCCCCCCTGTAATCAGTCTACTTAGAAATTTAACTTTAATTGTACTGCTCTGATGTGAATTCCACAAATGGCACTTTTTTTAAAAAACTGGTTTGCATGTAACATTTTTTTTTTTGCATTCTCAGGTAGGTAAAGATCTGAACAAAATTCTGGAAACATCAACAGCTTAAAGGGACAGTGAGGAGTAATATTAAAAAAAGTATTTCATTCAGAAGTAGGTCACTGGTCCATTTAACCTGGTGCCAACTGAGATGTATATCAGCTTTAAATGTAGACAGATCTCATTCTATCTGGGAGGAGGAGCCAAGTTGGTGAGACAGGAGCAGCTCCTGAAATAAACTCTGGGCTTGTGACAGGCCTTATCTATCTGGCTTAATCCTACACCACAAAAATGCCATCTAGAGAAAAGAATCAGACCAGCCCCACAAATGACTCTGGGACCCATAAATCTAGCAGAGAAATAAAGAAACACAGAACCCAGGATTAACTCCTATCTCCCCCATTGCATAAACAACAAAAACTCTGCCTGAGAACCTGTTCACCTCAGAATATTATGACAACACAGAACCCAGTCATAAGACAACCCGCCTCCCTGGCCCTTCAAAGACCCAGCCCAAGTCTCTCCCCACTCCAAACAGGGGTCTGTGACAACTTGCTGTGGCCAACTCACCACAGGACAGCTCGCTGAGGGACAAGAGTTACACTAATATCAAAGAAATGGTGGAATACAATTATTAAAGAAAGGATGCAAAAGGAGGGATAAAATGAAATGTGAATGGCAAAAAATAAAATATTTTTTAAAATTTATTTTAAATAATTAAATAGAATTGTAAAATTGTCCTGCAGCAAGCGGGCCATGGCAAGTTGTCTGGTAGTGAGTTGGCCACGGTGAGTTGGCCGCAGCAGGTTGGCTGTGGCAAGTTGTCCCATTCCCCCCAGCAAGGAGATAACCCCTTGAGACAAGGGGTCCTGCATCTCCCTCCAACTACATCACTAAACCTTTCCATGAAGTCTGCCTTCTGTCTGCAGAAATTTTGACCCTTATATTGCAACAGCTAAATGAAATTGCAGCCAAGGTGAGTGGCTACCAACAAGGCCTTGACTGTAAATTCCCCATAGAAACCTGGGAATTAATATTAACAGTCAGCATTCTGGCAGTCTATTCCTCCAGGCATGCAGAAATAGTTAATTTAGCCAACCATGCCATGTGCTACAGAAAAAGTGACTCCTCCTAGAAATCCATAGGAATGCCCACAGATAGAACAACCTCAAGCTTATTGTGATCTCCCAATCTTAGATCCTAAACTGCCAAAGCAGAACAGTTATCTTTCACTTGATTTTTCACAATCTATCAAGTTTAAGAAACACTGAATGCATCTTTTAAAGTATTTTTCTCAGCCTTTTCTCCCTTCCAGATTCATTCAAATGAGCAATTTCCTAGGGCAGACTTATCACTTCCAAACTGTCAGAGTCTTTAAGGAGACTTAGTCGGCAACCTCATCACTAGGAAAGTGACAAAAGGTCATGAACTTGCAGATAAGATCCATAAAAACACACACTTCCAAAAGCAATAAATCTGCCAGACTTGGCAGCAGCAAAGAAGTTAAGCAAACTTCAAAGGAGGAAGCTATAAACTCAGAACTCATTAATCTGAGGGGGGAAAAAAAGACTTGCTGACATCAAAACAATCTTGATGTGCCCTCCCAATGCTGGTAGTGATATGGAAGTCCAGCACAATTTAATTCATCTGCCCCTTTGAGTTGCTCAACCTCTAAACTATCTCATGTTATTGCCTCTCCTATGACCAAAACACATAGAAAGCTGTCAGCACATTACACTGATTCCCTCATCAATAACAGTCAAAGTGACATTGACAGTGACTCCTCTGGAAGTTTTACACCAGCAATACTCAAGAAACCTATGCAATCTGAAGCAGCTGTTACCCAAAGGAAACAGCTTGTAAATGTAACAAAGCTCAGCCAAACAATACAGAAACCCAATCTGGAGATTTAACCTCATCTGCCTCCAAAACTAAGGTGCCTCCCCTGGCCCATAGGAACCTGACTCTTAGAAGAAACAGTTCTCTTCATTTCCACTTAACACTGGATATCCCACAAAAAATGCTTGGGATCCCTAATTGCCAGTGATCGACATTTCACAGCTCACGTTGCACTGATTCTCCATATATTTGGAAGAGAAGAATGTGAAGCCAGTGGTGCCATCCTCATCCCCCTCATAGGGAGACACAACTACAATAGCCTCAAGTGTCAACTAATATTAACCTTCTTCCCTTGCAAAAATTACCCACCTAATCCCAAGTGCACATTACCTCTGCTTGACATTTAAGCAGCATTTATTCCACAGCATAATGTCATTCTTTTAACTTGGAATGTGGCTAGGTGGTTTATATACACCAGAGATCCTTATTTTACTGATTTCCTCTCCCACCATGACATCAGACTGCTCCAATATGGCCACCTCATTAAGGCTATCAGAACTGAGAAAGGCATAAAGTAAGGCTGCATATTGGCCCCGTTCCTATTCTATTTCTATATGTTGAACCATTTCCTCAACTTGACGTTTCACTCCACCAAACTAGCTGGAAGACACATTTCTGTTTTATTCTAGGCAAGAACTCAAGTATAAGGAAACCAAGATTTGCCAAAAGTACTTTCCAAGAGGTCCAAAAAATCAGTGGAACATATATGGCCATGAGAGTGAGCAGGCGTACTATTTCAAATATCTGGGAAATAGTCCTATATTCTGCCAACAGTAGGGAACCCCATGAAAACATCATCACTCAAAATACACAGATGAGCTCATTTGCAATCCTTAAATTCTTTAAGATAAGAGATGACCACTATATATCAGCAGCATTCAAATTATTTGAAGCCAAGCTAATAACACAATTTTTTATGGTGCCCAGCTGAGCCCCTTCTCCAATTCTTCACCATTAGAACTTTTTTAGTCCAAATCTCAAAATTTAAAGCCTTTCAAACACCAAACTGTGTCTCTAATGCCACTCTGAGACTAAAACAGCCCTCATGAAAGTAGAAGCTAGAGTATAGGTGACAATACTAAACTATTGGTTCAGACTACCCTTTATTCACCTTGGCCTTGCTCCACTAGGAAGGGTGACTCTCAATTCACATGGAAAAAGACAGTGACAACTAAAATGTTATCCCTGGGTTCTCTCCAGACCTTCTATGTAGTTAGTAGGTGATATGTTCAGGCCAGATTGGGAGTTTGTGCTTCGTGCCTGAGCTGAGCGGAATGAGTTGCCATGTCTCATACAATTCTCCTTGTTCAGCCTACCAAACGACCTGAAGGCAGGACTTATGCAGATTATGAATCTGTAAATGAATGTATGGAAGGAGTCTATAAAATGTATGAAGAACACCAGAAGAGAATGAATCCTAACAGCCCTTCCATTACATATGATATTAGCCAGTTATTTGATTTCATCAATGATTTGGCTGACCTTAGCTGCCTTGTCTATCATGCCGATACTCAGACATATCAGCCGTACAATAAAGATGGATAAAGGAGAAGATCTATGTTCTTCTCCGCAGACAAGCTCAGCAAGCAAGCAAATAATGGGGCACTGAGGGAGGGGTGTGTACAGCATTCTGTAGTGAAAGTCTTGTATTGTAGTCCACTGTTCATTCTTATAGGCCTATGACTAGGACTGAGTCAGTTAGAACTGTAAGAGACTTGTTCATTTCCAGAAGAAAATGTCTTTTACATGAATTTAGTTTTTAATTTTTCACTTTACTTAGTTCTATTTTGTTCAGGGTCCTCAAGATTATTCACATCTCCTTCGCCATTGTTGCTATATGTACTCCTCAGAAAAGGGGAGATCAATAGTATTACTTGGAGGCAGTGAAAAATCATAGTGAACAATAAAATAAATGCTCTTTAGTTAAAAAAAAAGATATGTTCAGGCCACAGCACTCATTAAACAGTGTATAGCAGACACAGAGCGCCAACTGGACCTGGCCAGGTCGCCAATCTTTACTGACAGTGAACTCAGGAGATACTCTGTCTCTCTATGGCATACTTAACTAATCTTGAAGTGCCTAACGGTCCTAACCACTTGAGCGCTTTCCTCTGGCATGTTGTCACATTTTTCTCTCAGCTGTCATTGAAGGCTGATACAGCAAGATTCCCTACCTCTGTCACTCTGGACACCTAGAAACAATAGAACATGTACCTCTCCAGTGCCTGTATTACAGAGACATTTGTATTAGCCTTATTACTGTATAAAATACCCAAGGAGCACAGGACATTTTTGCACCTCCCTGCTGCTCTCATACAATACCAACCATTCTATAACATACAGTGTTGCCAGGTTTTGTACAGTAAGACTTAAAAAATCCATCAGATGATGGATGATCTGTGCTGCAGACCAGTTTTAATGAGCACCTAGGATGCTCTCTATTATAATAGATTTAGTTTGTCATGCTCCTCTATACTCATTTACTGTTCCAACCACTTCTTTTATATTATTTTTAGGGTTTTGTTTTTATACTTTTTAGCTTATTGTGTGTAATCTTTATTCTGTTGTATCTTTTATGCTTTTTAATTTCCTGCACACCACCCTTCTTATGCTGGTCTTTGACTGTAATAAAGGTTTGACTTCGTTGGATTCATTCTTCCTGTATGAAGAGAATAGAAACCAAGCACTCAGTTCAGCAGTGAATTCAGTCTGCTGAACATTTCCATTAGAAAAATATTCAGCAGATTAAATATGTTTCCAGTTTTATCTTCCTACCATGTCATATACCTATAGCAAGTTAAGGTCTACTTATAAACAGTTGTGTTAAAAAAAATAGTAATAATCTGAGATCCCTCCAGGATTGAGGAAATTATTTTCAGCAGATTCTACCCCACCACTCGTTACTTATTCCTGAAGGCTAGAAACTTGCTCTTTCTTTGATTAACTTAAATTCCTAGAGCCTCCCGGGTGTGATCTGCTTTATTTATTTCTAGCTTTCCTTATGTTCTTGTCTTACTATTTTCTTCCAGAGAATTTGCTCGCTGGAAAGTCAATAACTTGGCATTGGAAAGAAAAGAGTTCTTCAGTTTGCCTTTGCCTCTGGCTCCAGAATTCATCCGCAACATTCGTCTTCTGGGGCGCCGGCCCAGCCTTCAACAGATCACAGAGAGCCTGATTAAAAAATACGGGACCCATTTCCTTCTCTCAGCAACTCTGGGAGGTAAGTATTGAGCTCATAAACAATAGATTTGAGCTGTATCAGCAAAGGTTATATTATATGAAGAGTATTTCCTGATGCTTTTACAGTGGACAAAGCCTAACTATAATAGTTACAGTTCAAATCATTTATTAAGATGAATATCATTTACTCCTTAAATACACTCAAGTGAGACAAAAAGACTCAATAGTAAGTTGCATGGAGTTATTTGCAAGCATTGGTGCATAATATGTGGATCTTTTGAATATGTGTTTGGAAGCAGACTGGCCTCGGGTGCAGTTTATTCTCAGGTAATCGTGCGCAGGGTTGCAACTACGCAGCTCAGTCCAGTTTTAATAATTGTTATGCCATGCTAAAGCACAGATATGAAGAGATTCAGGGCACAATCAGAAAGATCAGTTGTCTAAATGGCAAGAATATATGAGGATTGCATAGAAGCTGTAGTTCATAGTGATAGCCCATAGTGATAGTGCTTCTGCTCTACCTATTGCAGTGTCACATCCTGACAATATCTGTCATGATCACACACATGCTTTCCCCATCAGCGAACAGCACTTGTCTCCAGGAAAGATGTGTCATGGCTGTGGCTTCATAACATTTCCCTGCAACCTCCCTCTGTGAGCCACAGTCTGCAGCCTCACAACCATGTTGGCAAAGATTTCCTTCACTGTCATCTCTTTAGAATCAGTTAGAGACAGAAGGATATGAAACATTAGTATATTCCAAGGCAACTCCAATTTCTATTACTGTCATCTCTTTAGAATTAGAGGCAGCAGGATATGCAACATTACAATATTCCTCTCAGGCAGCCTCCAACTGGTACCACAATGCTCTGTGCTCAAGAATGTCTCCCCCCCTGCCGTTCAAGCTGACATGTCCCTCTTTCCAGCATTCAGCAGACTGCATGACAGTTATGGATAAACATGGGGCTCCATGTTTCAAAGCTGTGTGAATAAATGGTACTTCAGAAACTCTTTCTTCTGCTATTTTTCCCCATTCTCACCCCCAATAATTTGAGGAGAAGGACATTAAATTATTTGCTTTTCAGGTGAGTGGGTTCTAGAATTTAAAATAATACTTGCAATGATCCAAATATGGATTCCCCCATAAGTTCATCTGTTCATTGGCCCTCAGAATGACTGTTTGTCACTCTAGATGGTCACTTTAAAGCCTTCATGGCTCCAATTGGAATGTGCATGACAACTAAGTAATGTTGCCCAATATAAGTTAAGAGAAACTTGCTTTTGAATGTATTAAAAATGTAGGAGTGGGGGAGAAGGAGTTTAAAACATTGAGCCATCTTGTATATATTGTAATTGAAAATAATACTGTGAAGCCAGTTGGGTGTCCTTGAGCCAGTCACTCATTCTCAGCCATAGTAAGCAGGCAATAGCAATAGCACTTAGACTTATATACTGCCACATAGTGCTTTACACTTGCCCCCAACAATCTGCGTCTTCATTTTACTGACCTCAGAAGAATGGGAGGCTGAGTCAACCTTGAACCCTTTCAGGATTGAACTCCAGAAGGTGGGCAGAATTTTCCTACAATACTGCATTCTAATCACTGCATAGTCAGGGCTCTCTGGGCATGGCAAACCACTTTTGAAATCTTACTACAAAAACTGCAGTTATTTCTCAATACTGAGTGGAAGGCACCTGAGTGAGTGAGTGAGTGAGTGAGTGAGTGAGTGAGTGAGTGAGTGAGTGAGTGAATAAATGAATGAATGATCCAGTACTTTATCCATATAACATTCACTCCTTCCAATAATATTTTTGGCCTTTGGGAGGATTTCCATAAATTTTTCTCCCCCTCTCCCCAATTGCTAAATTGCTAAAGAGCTAAAAAGAGAAATGTAACTTTGGACAAGATGTAGTTTTCTATCCAAAAATAGCTTTGAGGAGAGAGTTAAGATACATGACACTTCCTCAAAAGAAAAAGAATTAATTCTAGCTTCAGGCTGTGTATAACATGGTGGTCAAGAGAATTGCTGCAGAAAGCAGTAGGCGAAGCGGTTCACACCTTTCTCTAAGGATTTATCATACTAGGATTCATTGGTGTGGAGGATTTGTTATTGATTAAAGCCATAGTTCAAAGAAGAACTTAAAGCAGCAGTATGGATTTTGAAAAATCCATAAGTTACCTCTAGTATTAGCAACAAAACAAGCTTGCCAAGAGATAATTAGTGATATTTCACTAAGTGAGTGATTGCTTGGTTTAAATAATACCTTTCCCATTGGCAGATTAACATCATTTTTCCTCCTTTACTCACATTAACCATTCTTTTTAATGTTGTGATGTGCTAAAGATTTCAAGTACTGGGGCAACTGAGTTTTTGTGTGCCATGTAAAGTAATTCTCTGTTATTACTGGATCTGACTCTACTACTGTATGTAGTAAGACATTTCACAGAAGCACGAGATCTTAGAATCAGAATTGAGCTGGAAGGGACCTTTGGAGGTCTTCTAGTCCAACCCCTTGCTTGAGCAGGAGACCTTACCATTTCAGACAAGTGGCTGTCCAGCCTCTTCTTCTTCTTTTTTTTTTAAAAAAAATTCTTTTATTAAAACAATCAGCATTGAACATAAAATCTTAGTATGCATCAATCATCATAGCACCTGGTATACAACACTAAGTATTAATCTTTGTAAACGTCTGGTTTGATAAACATTTTTCACTCCTCACATCAAGCCTCAACTATACGCCTGTAACACTTTATTTGATTGGTGTTTCTCTTTTCTATAGTTTATCCACAGTTTCTAGTCTATCACATATTATTCATCTCAGTATTAGTACAATCTTTTAGGATCCCTAACCAAAAATCCTGAGATAAAAGTTTAATGACCTGAGGTAAATCTTATATATGGACTATCTACTATATCTAGTCTATCACATATCATTCATTCGCGCTTCTGAATTAACTTCGTCTCAGTAATAGTGCAATCTTTTATAGTTCCTAACCAGAGATCCTGAGGTAGAAGTTTCATAACCTGAGATAGAAATTCAATCCGCTTTATCAATATTAAAGCAAACAACATTAAGCATAAGATCATATTAAGAGGCTTTCGTCATATAACATAGACATACAACATTAGGTGTTAGTCTTTGTAAACATTTGATTTGGTAAACATTCTTCCCTCTTTACGTCGAGCCTCAACTAAACGCCAGGTGCATTTTGTTTGATTGGTGTTTCTCTTGTATATAGTCTATCCACTGTTTCCAGTCTGTCAAATATTGTTCATTTGAGCGATCTTTCAAGTATGCCGATATTTTCGCCATTTCCGCCAAATTTGTTACTTTCACAGTCCATTCTTCCATAGGCGGTATTTCTGGATTCTTCCAGTATTGTCCCACCAACAATCTGGCTGCTGTGATCAAGTTCAGAAATAAGCTCATCTCTGAGGTAGTGCAATCCTTTGTTATCCCTAACAAAAAAACCTGAGGTAGAAATTCAATACGCTTTTTGAAAATGGTTTGGAGTGTCCACCATATCTTCCTCCAGAAGGCTTTGATTTTTCTGCATGTCCACCATACATGAAAGTAGGTAGCCTCCCTGTCACCACACCTCCAGCTTTTGGGCTCGGAGTCTGGATAGATGAGTGATATTTTTTTCGGGTCGAGGTGCCACCTATAGAACATCTTGTAGAAGTTTTCCCTTAAGTGTTGCGATTTCGTAAATTCTACATTTCTCACCCAGATTTTCTCCCACGTGTCCATGGTGATAGAATGCCCAAAGTCTTGTTCCCACTTTACCATACAGTTCTTGACTAGCTCGGTTTCAGAGTCCATTTCTATCAGAATGCTGTACACTCGTTTGATGTGCATGATCCCCTGTTCTCTAATCTGTTTAATTAGATTCTCGTCAGTCTGGGATAAACCCTTCTTCTTGTCTTTATGCCACCTTGATTGCAGTTGTAGATATGATAGCCAGGTACCTCCTATTCCTTTGTCTGCTAGCGTTGTTTGGGGTTTCAAGGAGAACCCATTTTCTTCTTCCAGTACAAGTTTACTGTAGGGCACCACTTCTCGCCCTTGGGATATGTTTACATCCCCTATTGCATGTCCGGGGATCGTCCAGATGGGAATCTTGTCGTGTAGGAGGTGTTTATATTTCTTCCAGACCCATAACAATGGGATTCGTAGTGGGTTCTCCTTGAAGTTCCTGTCTGCCTTTTTGTCATATACTAAGTATGCGTGCCAGCCGAATAGTAGACCATGCCCTTCAACATTCAGTATTCTATCATTCGTCATATTGATCCAGTCACTCAACGCCACCAACATCGCTGCATAGTAGTATAGCTTTAGGTTAGGCATTTTTAGTCCCCCTCTCTTCCTCGTGTCCTGGATGATTTTTAGTTTCACCCTCAGTCTCTTGTCACCCCAAATAAATCTGTTGATGCCCCTCTGCCAATTGTCCAAGTCCTCATCCTTTTTGAGTATGGGTAGCATTTGAAAGAGAAATAGAAATCTTGGCAAGACATTCATCTTTACTGCTGCTATCCTGCCCAGCAAGGATAGTCGTAGTGTTTTCCACCTTTCCAGATCTGCTTGTATCTTGTTCCACAGCACCTCGTAGTTATTTTTGTATAATTTCGCATTCGTTGTTTCTATCTCCACTCCCAGGTATTTAACTTTCTTAACTATTTCACAACCCGTTATTCTTTCCAAGTCCTGTTTTGCTTTGTTGTCTAGATTTTTAACTAGCATCTTTGTTTTTGATATATTAACTTTAAAACCTGATACCTTGCCATAGTCTTTCATTATCTCCATCAAACTCCTTGCTGATTGTACTGGTTGCGATACTGTCACCAGTAGGTCGTCTGCGAAGGCACACAGTCTGTAGTCCTGTTGTCCAATCTGTATGCCCTTTATGTCCTCTGCTGCTCTTATCTTGTTCAGCAGAATCTCCATCATTAAGACAAATAACAGTGGTGACAGCGGACAGCCCTGTCTCGTGCCTCTTTCTATGTTGAATGGGTCTGTTAGTTCGCCGTTCACAATGATCTGGCCCGTTTGTTTCTGGTAGATTGTTATTATGGAGTTGAGGAACTGCTTTCCCATTTTCATCCCCCGGGCTAGGTTCGTCAGGAACGGCCAATTCAGTCTGTCAAAGGCTTTTTCTGCGTCCACAAACATGAGGGTAGCAGGTACCTGGTTGTGCCTTTCCAAGTACTCTATTATGTTCAACAGCTGTCTCACGTTGGTTTTCATCTGACGTCCTTGTATAAACCCCGTTTGATCCGGGTGAATTATTTTTTGTAATACAGTCATTAATCTGTTGGCCAGCACTTTTGTGAAGAGTTTGTAGTCTGTGTTCAATAGTGAGATGGGCCTATAGTTTGCCGGTTGTGCATTATCTTTTCCCTCTTTGGGGATTAGAGAAATGTAGGCTGTTTTCCAGGAGGGTGGGACTTGGCCTCCTTCTTGTATGTTGACAAATAGCTTTCTGAGGGGTTCTATCATTTCCTCTTGGAGATGCTTGTAATAGGTAGCCGTTATCCCATCCGTCCCGGGTGATTTTCCTTTTTTCAGTTGTTTGATCGCTGAGTGTATTTCCTCCTTCGTGATTGGGGCGTTCAGGGCATCTCGTTGTGTATCGGTGAGTACCATTAATTTTTTGTTTTGTAGAAACTTTTCTATCTCTTTGTCCTGTACCTTCTCCTCGGCGTATAGCTTTGAGTAGAATTCGGTGAAAGCTTTCTTAACGATCTCCTGTTTGAATTCTTCTTTGCCTTTGTACTCTATCTTTTCAATTATGCGGGCTTTCTGTTTCTTTCTTATGGTGTAAGCCAGCCACCGACCCGGTTTGTTGGCGCTACAGAATGTCTTGTGTTTTGCATATTGTATATTCCATGCTACTTGATCCGCCATCAGCATGTCAAATTGTTTTCTTAGTATCTTAATTCCTTCTTTTGTGGCTTTGTCCTCCGGTCTTTTTATTAATAATTGTTCCTGTTTCTTTATCTCCTCCTCTAGTTCCTTTCTTTTTCGTTCTTGCTTGCGTCGGTGCCTGGCGTTCATGTTCATGAGGATCCCGCGCATAAATGCCTTGCTAGCATCCCAAATCATTTCAATGGGTGTTTCATTGTTCATATTTATACTAAATAATTCCTTCATGGCACTTTTGCATTCAGCCACCTCTTTCTCGTGTCTAAACAGGTTTTCATTAATTCTCCAGGATCTCCTCGATTTCCGATCCTGTCTTAATTCCATCCCTACCGGGTTATGGTCTGTTAATACTTTGGGTAGAATTGACACAGTGTTTAGGCGGACTAGCAAGTCACTAGATGCCAGGATGAAGTCAATTCTGGAAAATAATTGATGCCTGTCGGAGAAAAAGGTGAATTCTTGCTCTTTGCCGTGCCGTTCCCTCCAGACGTCTGTTAGTACAAGGTCTTCCTTCATGTCGAAGAAAGATTTAGGCAACTTGGAGTGCTTCTGTGGGTTAGGTTTTGTTTTCTTCTTGTCTAGGGCAATCTCTATGACCCCGTTCCAATCTTCCAGAATAATACATGATCTGTAGTTGAGTTGTATTAACTTCTTGTGTATATTTTTGTAGAATTTTCCTTGTTGTTGATTTGGTGCATATATGCCCATCACTAGAATTTTCTTGTCGTCCTGTGTCACTTTGATTGCTAGGTATCTACCCTGGGAGTCCGACTCTATTAGCTTAGCTATTACATGTTTCTTCACGTATATAACAATCCCGTTCTTCTTTCGTGGCGCCGCTGCGACAAAATGTGTGCCTAGTCTGTTGTTGATTAAGTATTTCTGGTCTGCTGCTCTGATGTGTGTTTCTTGTAGGCAAATTATGTCGTTTCTTCCTTGATACAGATAATGAAATATCTTTCTCCTTTTCTGTGGGGAAGTTAGTCCATTAACGTTCCATGTCAAGTATTTAGTTGTCATTGTCGGTTTCAGAATACTCTTGCAAGACCGCTTCTGTTCTATCTCTTGTGTTCTTCTTTGGTCTCGTTCCCATGGTATCCAAGTTGGTGCTCATGTTGTGTAGAGGGGTCATGCCTTGCTGCTCCGTGCGTTTGGTAGTGGATCTTAGTATTCTGCTCTCTGCAGTCTGTCCTGTTTCCTTGTTGTTGTTGCTTTCTGTTCTCTGTGTCGTCGTGTCCCGAGTTGGTCCTTTCCTTTCTCTTGCTACTGCGTCGGTCTGTATTTCTGGGTGGTTTGCTCGTTGTTCTCGGTCCCTTCCGCGTTCCAGTGGCCCTTCTGCTTCTTCTCTCATGATGTGCTGAGGCCCACCTGACGTCAGTTCCTTTGCAAGAAATTCTCTGGCTTTCTGGACCGAGTTCAGGTAGCATCTTTTATTCTTATAGAGAAGTGACATCCCCGTTGGGGCTTCCCATCGAAATCGCATGGCGCGTAATCTCAGTTCGTCGACCAAAAATTTGTAGTCCTTTCTGTCTCGCAGCATCGTTAGGGGGATCTCTTTCAGTACTTTCACTTCCTGCCCCTCTATGTATAATTTCTTGTTGTAAGATGTGACTGAGATGAGGTTCCAGAGCCCCTGCGTCGCAAAATGGATAACCATGTCCCTTGGTCGACGCCTGTCTGTTGCCTTCCATGCGCCCACTCTGTAGATTCTGTCGAATTGCCATGTGATCTCTGTGGGTTTTTTTCCCAGAAATGTTGCCAGGGCTTCTATAAAGGTTCCAAGCAGGCCTCCTTGGGTTTCGTTTGGCTCCTCCTTCCAGCCTCTAAACCTGATTGCAGACGCCATTTGCCAGTATTGCATCATGGTGGACTGGTCTTGAGCCACCCCTTTCATTTCTGCTATCTGTCCCTCTACATGGCTCTCCACCTCTTCCATCCGCTTGTCCACCTTCTCCCTGATCTCCTGGAAATTTTTCTCCATTTCCTCCCTTATTCCCTTGTAGTGCCCTGCGTTGCTCTTCCCATTTTCTCTCCAGCTCCCTACCTTGGTTTATCAGCATTTGTTTTATGTCTTTGCAACTTTCCTCCAACTTTTTGTCCATTCCATCCATCCTTATTACCAGCGTCCCTATTACTTCTTTTAATTCTTGTATCATGTGTACTGTTGGGCTGGCTTGTGTGCATTGATGGGTCTGGGGATCTGCCGTTGGATGGGAGGGTGTGGGGGTGGGTAAAGTGCTTCCTGGTGGTTTAGTAGGCTGGGCAGGGGAGGATACAACTCCCATCGTTTGTGTCAGTTTGGTCTGTTTGGAGGCCATCTTGAGGTTATCCTCCTGTTGTCTTGGCACTGTTTTGGTTTCCAAATTGGACCAAATTGGACACTAGGTTGTGATCTGATGATGATCCAGTAGTCTAGCCTTTCCAGGGGGGGCTTCAGGGTTTAGGCAGTGTAGGGGTAAGAGCCTATATTCAGGCAGTTCTGTGTTCAGGGAGCCTATTCAGTGCCTTTGCCTTGGCTTCCTCTTCACTCCCCTCTGCCAGCCTGTTCCTTCTCTTGTTCTTTTCTGGCTCTTTCTTGCCCCTCTTTCTCTGCTGTCTTGCCCAGGTCACTTTCTCCTGTCTTCTGGCAGCCTGTGTTTAGAGATCCCTTCTGCCTTTCCTTTGTAGCGCTCCAGGTTGCCTTCCAACTTTCTTCTTCCTCCCACCTTCTTCCCTGGTAAGTCCTGCCCTCTTCTGAGTCCCTGGGGCTCCCTTTCTGGTGGGTCTGGGGTGCAGCGCGTGGGGTAACACTCACCAGTCCCTCTGCTTGAGTCTTCCCCCGCTGTCTGCTTTTTAGTCGCCTCCTTCTTTTCAATACTGCTCTCCGCCAGCTCTACTTGCCTCCTCCTTTGTTCTCCAGACCTGGCTCCCTCTTCCGTTCTCCCAGCTCTCTTTTCCTCCCTCTGCTCGTCCGGGGGTCGTTTCTAGGTCTGAAGACCCTCCTGGCGGCCCTTGCTGTATTCTCTGGCTTCTTTCTCCTTCTTCTTGTCCCCGCTCGCGCCGGTTCTCCCCAGCAGCACGGCAGCGTGGCAGCGCAGCAGCGCGGTGTCCTCGGGCCTGCCGGCCGGCCGGCCAGCTGGCTGCCGCCGGCTTCCTCGGCCCCTTCTGTGGCTCTCCCGGACTCCTCGGCGGCGATTTTCACCTTGCCGGATCGGGCCAGGGGTCCTCTTTGGTCTTTTCTTCTCCTCTGGTGATTCACTCCCCCGGCGGCCCGTTGATTTAATTTTAAAAAGCGCGCCGTCCCGGAGCTTTCGAAGGATGGCTCCGGTCCGCGTGACCGGAACCGGAAGTCTCTGTCCAGCCTCTTCTTAAAAACCTCTAATGATGAAGCACTTCTGAATGCAAGCTGTTCATATTTAAAGCTCATATTCAAGTGATCATCCACTAGAACTCCAAGGTCCCTCTCACAGTTACTGTTTTTGAGCCAGGTCTCTCGTGAACCTTTGGTTTTCCTACCTAAGTGTAAATTTAGTTACACTTTAGTTACTTCTCAATCAAAAATGATTGCAATAGACATTCTAATAGAGATGTTTTGGCCAATGCTAAAAGCCACACCAGGTATTCTGTCCCCCGGAAAGGCTTCCTGTGGATTAAACATTGATCCATTTTTATTTGTAACTCCAAAGATTTTGGTCAAAGAAAGAAACTGCAATGTGATTGAATGTGATAATTGCAGAAGAGTCAGAATTTTTCAGCTCCATGAATGCTGTTCAAAGGTCCGTTAGATGCTAATGTCTGATAGGAAAGTTTCAAATCAAGATAACTTGTATTGCTTAGAGTAGACACCAGATTCCTTATAAAATAATCCTATGTTTCTATCTCTATTGTTTGAAATATATTTTTTAAAAAATGAAACTAACTTAACCAATCCTATACAAATTAAAATATGTTATTTAAACAAAAACAAAAATGTTAATTTCTCAATTTAAAATGTATGTGAAAAGACAATAAAGAGATCCCTTTCTTAAGTTTTACTTCCTCAGAGAAAAAAAAATCCTATACTATGGGGACAATCAGAGCTGGAGCTAGAGACAACAATCATAGGTAGATCAATCTCCTCCAAGCAACAACCAGCCCCTCCCAATATCACCTTCCTGGTTTCCATGTGTTCTTTGCTCTCTGTCCATTCATGGGTCAGATTATCTTATAAAAAGTGTGCTGAGTTCAACACATCATAGATCCCAATTCAAGATGATTAAGTATGGGGTGTGAAGCATGCTTACCAGAAGTTGTGTTATGAATCTTATTAAATGGTGGCTTATTACTGATGAAGATGATGATAGTAAATAATTAATCTTAACCAAAGCTGTCCTACAAGGTATACACAGATAGTCCTCAACTTATGACCACAAATGAGCCCAAAATTTATGTTGTTAAGTGAGACATTTATTAAGTGAGTTTAGCCCCATTTTGTAACCTATTTTGCCATAGTTTTTAAGTGAATTATTGTAGTTGTTAAGTTAGTAACACGGTTGTTAAGTGAATCTGATTTACCCATTGATTTTGTTTGTCAGAAGGTCGTAAAAGCTGATACATGATCTAGTGATACTGCACCTGTAATAAATATGAGTCAATTGCCAACTGTCTGAATTTTGATCGTATGGGCATGCTGTAATGGTCGTAAGTGTGAAAACTGGTCATAAATCACTTTTTTCAATGATGTCATAACTTTGAACAGTCATTAAATGAACGGTTGTAAGTCAAACTATTGTAAGTTGTAGGGTTTTTTTCTTCATTATTCTCTTTTGTGGTTAAATTTATCCATTGCCTCAATGCTTCTGAATACTGGTGTTGAACAAACTCAGCACAAAGCCTCATGTCTTCACAGGGGAAGAATCCTTGACCATTTTTGTGGACAAACGGAAGCTCAGTCGGAAGGCAGAAGCTGGCAACCTATCAGGGAGTGGTGGAAATAACACCACTGTCTCCTTGGAAACACTGCATCAGTTGGCAGCCTCATACTTCATTGATCGGGAGAGTACCCTAAGACGTCTCCACCATATCCAGATAGCAACTGCTGCAATCAAGGTAAATCTAGAACAGGGGTCGGCAACCTAAAACGGTGAAAGACCCACTTGGACCCATTTCCCTCACAAAAAAAAACCTGGGAGCCGCAAAATGTGTGCATGCGTGCACATGCACACGCACGCACATGGACGCATGTGCACACACGTGGCTTGATTCTGAATTGAGCACACTGACCAAAAAGCAAGGTAAATGAATGAAACTTCCCTCCCCAACAATCACAGAGTGGTACTTCATCCCCTCTTGACAATCTTGACTAAAATGCGAGGGGCGGCACAAATGATTTCGATGAAATCATTTTCACGGGTATTGCCAGCGCAGAACACGGATAAAGGCCCACCCAGGGAAGACTTACTGCAGGATGAGGCCAAGCAGGGTTTCACCGCTTCACTTTGGCAACAGCACGAGATGAAAGCTCCATAACCTACCAACCGGTAGGTCTTCTATGCCACTCCGCTCGAACTGCCGGCTTCTTGCTAAAGGGCTGTCTCCCTCCAGACCTGTCTTTCTCCCCCCCCCATCTATGTCAAGCCCTTGGCGAACAGCAGCCCACAAACCAAAGAAGTTGAACCAATCAATTCAAACTTCTTTCGTGAGATGTTTGAATTGATTGGTTCAACTTTTTTAGTCCTTTTTTTGGGGCACTGCACATGGCTGGGAGCTGCAGGAGACGGCTGAAAGAGCTGCATGCAGCTCCGGAGCCGCGGGTTGCCGACCCGTGATCTAGAAGCACATAAATAAGGGTTATATAGAGTACCCTTGAGAATGAGCTTTGTACAAAATCATTTCTCTGAAGACTAACTGAGACCCTGAAGTTGCAAAATTGGTAATGATGACAAAAAAGCAAGTGACCCATAGAAAAAGAAATGTAGCTTTGCACCAGAGATGAAGCTGTTAAAAATATGAATAACCTTTTACACTTGGCCACACTTAGCCTTTTTTTTTGTTTTTTGTTTTCCTGGTACTGGGTACCCTCAGGCATGACAGAAAAGTGGGCATAATACTGAGAAATAAAAAGAATTTGAACTCAAATGAATACTCAAGAATTCCAAAACAGAATAATGTCAAAAGACAAGTACACAGAGACCTAAAATGCTACTTTACTGTTGCATCTTTACTGCAAAAATGAGGCGGGAAGAGATGAAAGGGCTGCCCAAGGGATGCATATATGTAAGTTGCCGACTGTCTGAGCCATAGACAAAGAAATGGACTTGGATTTGGTAGAGCAGACAAATTCCATTCATTGGATAAGCTAAGAGCAATCACTATATATAAAGTTACTTAAGCTGAGTTAGACTTTGGTTCCATCTGTTTCCCACTTTTTCAGCCTTGCCAGCTAATCCCCTTTTCAACCCAATGTGCTAGGAAGGAGACAGTTTTAGTTTTGGACAGAAGCCTGCAGTATTTCTCCCAGAGTATTCTGTAATTGTTAGATGCTGGTTACTTTACTTTTCCTTCTGCATTTGACAGAATACAATTTATTCTCCCCCCCTCAACTTCTCTGTGTGCTTGGACTATAATTTTCAGATTGCTTAATCAGAACTCCCATCCCTGAGATTTCCACAATTATAAACCCTTCAGGTTAGTCATCTATTTCTATTCCTCCACCCACCCAAAGAATCAGGAAGAATATCAAACAAGAGTCAGGCCTGTTGACTTTATGCTATTTATGGGGAAATGGTTTTGCTAATTATGCTGAATTTGGAGAAGGAAGTACAGGTGGGGGAATCTTCTCTCTCAACAAGCCAATTATTGTACATTTCTTTTCTATTTTTAGAAGCAGTGCTGCCTCTTGCACTGTCACAAACTTGATGTACTTCACTCTTGCAATTTTCCACCCTTGCAATTTCAAAGTACTTTCATATTTAATTTCATATGCATGAAGTGCTGTTTTTTTCCTCATTTTTTACTGCCACTTTTAAGTTTTGGAGTTGATAGATATATTTGTGCAAATGTTCCCTTCCTCTTCTGGCAGTGTTAATATAAAGAATACTCTAGTGGAAATTTTTTTCTACACAAGTCTCACTGAAACAATTCTAAGTTGTGCAGGAAAGGCTTATATTCTTGTGCAACTTTCTTGTTAGGAAAGAAAAATCTGAATTCAGTCTTGCTAGTGATAGAAACTGTCTTTCTCCTGTGTACCATTAATGGCCTCCAAAGCATAATGCTATCTTTATTTTATACTGGCATTTTTTCTGTATGTAAAATGTATAGAGTTATTTTGTGGGAAGACATTGCAATATTATTGAAATTATGCCATTTATAGCTTAAATAGAGACTAACCTCAAAATACATGTGAAGTTACTTTTAAAGATTTAAAATTATTCCAACCAATTACAGTATAAGTACTATACTCTGTTGTATTTTTATGCTGCCTTTATTAAAATACCTTCATTTTTATACTGCCTTTCTATATAAGCAGCCATGGTGGTTTATATGTTGTCTGCCACCCAGAATCACTTCAAGTGAGATGGGTAGCCAAATAAATTTGACTAAATAAATGAATAAAAAATAAAAACAAAATAAACAGTATTAATACCATAAAAGTCAGTCAGAGCAATTTCAAAATAAAAATAAAGCTTGTTATTTTGTTTTAATTATATTTCAACATGACTCTATACCATGCCAGTTTCCAAATAAATATCTTCTTTCATTCATTTTCACACCTACTCCAATTTAGAGTGATTTCTAGTTCCATGTATATCTCAATATCATATCTTATGATCTAAACTGTTTGGAATCAGGTGTTCAGTGTTGATGCTATACTACTTCATAACGTATAATTTCTACTATGAATAAATTATGTTATCTGGTAAATTTTATAAACTTATAAATTTTATAAGTTATACATAACTTGTTGCAATGGGATATGTGGCTATTTGGATATTTTACAAGTAATGTTGATAAAGACTGATGTTTTCTAAAGGAGAAAAGAAGAAAGACATTAGAAGAAGTTTCATGATGGCAGTGAAAATAGGCAAGAGGCAAAATCTTGCTCTTCAAAAAGGAATGGCTTCATTCAGAAAGGAATGTCTCTTTAGCTTCATTAAAATTATGAATTTCCAGTAATGAATGAGAGGATGCATACTGAAATAAGACAAGAGACTCACAAGATCCAGTTCTAACTTGATTCAGATAAATAACAATTAGGTCTACACTAATGCAGGCCCATTTAAGCAGGATCAGATGCAAGAAGAAGCTTTTGTAGACAACATATGCTACCAGTAGCAGGGGGAAATCATTGAAGATTTTTCTCATAACATAGTCTGGGGAAGAAGATGGAATTCAGGGCCTAAATTGATTCTTCTGAAGCAGAGAGTGCGTGTATACAAGAAGGCACCATCTTAGCAGGATGATGTAAGTGGAGGACATGAGACAATGACATGATGGCACCAATTCTGTGTCCACATCTAACTTTATGAAACTATATAAGGCAGCTTCTCTCAACACCTGTCTTCCAGGTGCGCGGAACTTCTTTTCCCATAATCTTTTAATAAACACATCCTTTGCCTGGTGCCCTCCAGCCATTGGGGAAGGTTACTATGAAGCATTTGGTTGAATCACTAAAACCTAAAATAAATGCTGCACCATTTTTCTACCTCCCATTGTCAGTTTTTTCATCAATCAAAAGTATCTCCTGGCAGTCCAAACATCTTCTTGGATCAGAAAGGGTTACCTTCTATTTGTTTTACTTAGGGGCTTACATTACATTAAAGCTATATGCTTCCTAACTTTAGGTTACTGAAACCAGGACGGGCCCACTTGGCTGCAGTAACTACGACAACCTTGACTCTGTGAGTTCGGTTCTTGTGCAAAGCCCAGAAAACAAGGTTCAGCTACTTGGTAAGGGTGTTTCTCTTTTCACCTGCTCTGTTTATCTGCATTAGTCACTGGACACTCACTTTGCAATGTTTGTGTGTCAGTGTAATATACTGCTACAAAAAATACTAAAATGCATTTAATGCAAAGTATCTTCTGACTGAAACAATTTTGCTTTCTTTCTTAGGAATGGGATATTTCTTAAAAATGGGATATGCTCTTCCATACTAGCATCTTTAGTCAACACTGATTGCAATTTAAATTATGGCTTCTATGATTATAACTCCTACTGTCCCAGGATAATTTCCACACAGAAACCTCATTATTTATTTATTTGCTTGATTTATGTAGCCGCCCATCTCACTTTTATGTGACTCTAGGTGGCTTACAATAAAACAAGTCAAAACACAGAACATGATATAAAAAAAAACACATAGCAGCTGGGCAGGATCTAATCTTTCATCCAGAAGACAGACCAGGGACCCAAGCTCAAGCACAAAGCAAAGTTCTTAAGGCCTTATGAAAGGCAAACAGGGACAGAGCCAATCTAATCTCAGGGGAAATGAAGATTATAGAGCTTCACTGATCCTACTGAAGGCAAGCATGAGGATGCTATTCATATAAATTAACCAGGAGACCCAATCAGACTATCTGGCTGAGGCATATAACTGCATCACATATTCAGGAACAAAATCAAAAATATATATGTGTGTGTATACACATACACATAAATATACACACACATATACATATACTGTATAATATTTCATTAACATGTAATACATTCATAAACAAATATACATACACAAGAATAACTATGCTAGTCCATCAGAGAAAATAATTCAAAATTTTAGATCCTTAGAATTTTCTTTAGGCTGTGAGATAAAGAATAAGTAGACACTGTGGACCTAAGTTGCAGTTTAGACTCAAAATAGCTAAATCACAGACCGTTAGTACATTTTAGCAGTGGCTTCCCCATCTCATCCCATTCCCTAATTTCAGAAAATCTAAAAGCTGTGCTCTGAACAAAAAGGACAGACTCTGGATTAGTACAGAACAGAATTAAAAGAAACTTAATTGCCTTTATGTTAGCAAAGTGGAAATTAATTATAAATAATTAGACAAAAAAAGTCAGTAATGGCATTTTGGTTGGTCCTAATTAACTTGTCCAGGCAGTTGCCAGAAGCCAAAGCTGACTCAAAGGCACAGCAATAAATAAATAAATAACATATTGCCCAATTACAACTTTTGGCTTTTCTATATATTATAGATATAAATTAGGATTACTAAAATTTAAGTGCTCAGATGCACAGTCTGGGGGATTGTGTATACTCCCTTGAAGAGATGGTCACAAATTAGCAGAATTGATGGAAATTCTAACATTACCCATTAAATATTAATAATTACTTATGGCTACAGTAGAGTGTGAATTGATCAGAGGTGTTATTTACAGTGTCTGCTTAAAATATCTTGATATAGCTATAAATTTGTTGATTGCAAATATATGGTCTGCAATTGAAGAAAACATGCTATGAAAATGTGTGCATTACTTAAGTGATATTCTCAATATTGCCAGTATAATTTAGAATACTGTGTCCAAATTGCCAGCACATATTACTGGATATGAATTTATCCAATATTATTATTGCATATGAATTTATCTTGTTTTTGAGTGGAGGATAGATATGACCAGAAAAACAGTATACTCAGATTATGAGAAAATCTTGTTCTGATAATTCTCAGGCAATTTCCTTCACTGAAGAAAAGACTAAGTCAATAAGAAAGCCAGACTGATGAACTCAATCATAGCAAAATTAACAAGGAATTATACTGAGAACGTCTTCCCTTCCAATGCTATGAGATGTTGCAGGCAGAAAATATTATTTTCTCTTTCCCCACAATTGTTGAAAATAACACCATCAACCTGGACCAAGTCAAAATAAATGTATTACTGTAGAGAATCTGATTGACTTGTTCCACCAGTCCTATTTTCAGTTTCCTCCTTGATTTATCAGCATCATTTTCTGAAATCAAAAGAATAGTAAAAGCCAAAAATGTCTCCGGCCATCATATGGTGGAAATCACTTGTAAAGGAATGATCTAACTTAAACTTTTCCTAGCCAAATGAGAAGGGATTCTGGGCAAGACTAATCTATAGTCTGTCTATGAAGAAACTGGTCTCAAAAATAAAACCCACCATCCTTAAGAATATTGCATTCAGAATAGTTTACCTATCTGTGCTTCACTGGAAACCGTGCAGTAGGAAGTTGGATCCTGTAGCTCTAGTGTGGTAATCCCAATGTTAGGAAGCCTTCTTCTCTGTTGCAAAATAATTCAGAAATTATCAAAAGAAAACACTACACTCAGTACATTCTATATTCATATTCAGCAATCAGCAGAGCATCAGACCAATTCAGATCAATCAACGGAATTTCAGACCAATTCTGCATTAAGATTACTGCCATAGAGTCATTTACTATTTTCAACATATTTGTGTTTCAGCTGTGGTAAGCAAAAATTTGAGTTTTATGCTTTTCTTATCAATCTATCTTTAGCTGTCCAGTTGTTTTTTTATCAAGATGTGATTATAGCTTTGGTTGTACTGCCTATCTATTCATGGTAATGCATTCTAAGTTTGAGGATCAATATTGGAAGAATGTGGAAATATTATTTGTTTTCCTCTTGAAATGTTTTAATCAGCAGGAAGATAAGTTTTCCCACCACAATAATTTCATTCCTTGGGCTATTTGTTTATTATTTTATCTTCAAAAAGAGAAATAAAAAAATAAAAAAATGGGAAAAATGAAAAAACATATATTTTCAATGTATCAAATAAAACTTGTGTATATACATGTCTCATACAATAAAGTTATTAACACTGAAGTTATTTTACTTAATGGGAAACAAATGAAAAGTTAACCATACCAACTGATATATGCAGTTTAGATTCCTAGATAAATCCTAATTGGAATTCATAGCAGTAAAATGATTGTTTAGCTATAGAGAGAAAGATAACCTCTTCATGCTGCTGCATAGTTAATTGAGAATGGATAGTCTTCCAATATTATAGTATCATTTTTTTGCAATCATAAAAATATACTGTATTCATATATGCAGGCTACCTATTAATTTCCAGAAGATCAGTACATAATTTTAAGAACTGAACTTCTCTAAATAACCAGTTAATCCTTCAAAACAAAATTAATGTGAAGTAATTTTTTTGTCTAAAAATGACCCAATGCAAAAATCAGTCTTATCTTTGAAATACCACTTTGCCAACAATTAGCTGAACTTAACAATTTTTGCCTCTTTTTTCTTTTTCTATTTAAATGTTTGCTCTCCTGAAAAGGACTGTGAGGGCAGCAGTTTGATTTCTAAAATACTCATTTATTCCCAATGTGGATATCACTGTACTAAGGTTGTGACTACTCTGTATGCCTTTGGCAGGTCTTCAGGCAGTATTACCTGAGTACCTGAGAGAACGCTTTGTTGTTGCTGCCCTAAGTTACATCACCTGCAATTCAGAGGGGGAGTTGCTGTGCCGAGATAATGACTGTTGGTGCCAATGTGGGTTTAATTACCCACAATGCAATTGCCCCGAGACTGACATCCAGAGTATGGAAGATAGCCTTCTTCAGATCTACGAAATCTGGGAGAGTCACAATCAACAGTTTCGGGAATCAGGTGAGATGGGGAAACATGGATTTTCAAACATTGAGTTAGGATTTTTCGTACTCTGATTTTACATTTTCATACTCTGCCATTAATAGTGCCAGCAATATATTCAGCAACATATTCAGCAATAACCATAACTCATTCCAGTTTCAGGAAATTGTTTGTTTCTAGCATGCTTAGTTTGAAATGAGGAAATATTGGCTGGGTGGGCCATTAACTGGTTAGTCTTTTTGACATCTTGCTTGATACTTGAAATATTCTGTCATTTATAAATCTGAGTTTACACAAATTAGAAGCCTTTTGTGACTGTGATTAATCAATCTATGAAAATGGCTTCATTGTTGTTTGAAGAAATAGGTTGCTTCACTAGTTCTACTACTTCTTTGAAGCAGAGATCAGTGAAATTTCTGTCAAGACTGTGACAATGGATGTCATCGCTCTGATAACTGAGAATCAGCAGCCTTATTTACTTTTGCTTCTAATGTGCCTTTTCTATTCTTCTGGAGTTCAGATGTAGAAGGGGGGATGGGGTAAATGCTTGAGGGTTTAGCTAGCCATAACAATGTAGAAGTGTGGGAACTCAAGGACATGGTCTGATAAGGTTTTGGTGGGCTGAGGGGCCGATGAGAAAAGCCTGCATCTTGTGTTAATTGGGGAATGTGATTTATGACAGTGTTTGTGGGATGGGAATTACAACTTGTTACTTTGTTTCTGGGGGGAGGTAATCTCAGTTTTGGGTTCAACTATGTAAGTGCTGATACTTTATTTCCTAATAAAATGTTCTTTAAGGAAGAATTCTTGCCTTGAAGTTCTTTTGCCAGTTTCATCTGTCGGAACCATGACAATTTCTTTTGTGAGAATGACTAATTTTTGTAACTGATTGTCTCTCTGGAAGGGACAGCCATAATAGTCTGCTGTAGAGATCACTGAGATTACATAGCTGTAATGTAACACAATAGGTATTTAACTGTTTGTGACTACATTCTTGCTGTTTATTATGTGTGTTGGTCTTATCTTTTCTAAAGCCCGTTGTTTTCATTTTATTTTAGAAAGATATTACAAAGAATTAAGGGTCTGAGGCAGAGTGTAGGGTGGACAACCAAAGCTTATAGGCATCACAGGCTCCAAGAATCATTTTTGCAGTCCCTAGAACTGCCTAAGATTGTAGACAGTTTTCAGCAGCTCAGCCTTGGAGGAAAAAGATCAGGACAAATAATTTGATAGAGTTAAGATGATTATTTCCCTTTAACTTCCTAAAAGCTACTTAAATATTTCAATCCTACTGCTTTCATAACAACTTTACATTATCATCATGCCCTTGCATTCCTCAAGGGTAATCATAAAAGTATGATCCTGGCTACAAAAGTTATTTCATTCCTATCCTAGTGTGGCAGCTTGTTAGGAGGAAGCTATTGGTTTTCTCTTGAACCTCAGGTAGTGGGATTTCAGTTTAAAAATTTCCCTCTCTCTTCCTCTCCCTCCCTCTTTCTTCTATGTAAGCATCCTTTCTGTATTTTGCACGTTATATGGAGTTTTTAGAACAAATCACATCATGAGCTTGAAGTCAAAAAGAGTGAGAAGTATGCAGAAATGTTGATTTTTGATATATTTGAATCCTCCACCCCTGACTTCAAGGAGTTTGGCCTGTGTACTGTATATAGATAAGATAACCTTTATTGTCATTTTTTTTTACGGTGGGCACAACGGCACACATCAAAAATGAAATTTAGTTGCCCGATCTCAAAGTGAACACATACATGACACACACCTAACATACTATATACAACATATGTATAGACCCACACCCCTACATATACATAACAAATAAATATTAAACACTATCCATTTTGAAAATATAACAGAAGGAGGAAGCTCTGCTCCATCTAAAATTCTCTTCAAACTGACCGTTTGAGGAAGCTTAGGAGGAAAGCTATTGAGCGATCCAAACTGGCCATTCACATAAAAAGTCTCAGGTATTTCAACCCTGTTCTCTTGATCCAAGTCACTGCGACACATAATAAACAGCTTAACATATATTCTTCCTTTATTATTTAATCATGCTTAATTCCAAGGAATTCAATGCAGTCTGAAAATGCCTTTAAAAAGAAATGTGCTAATCCTGGATTAGGAGTAGATAGTATGATGCCTTCTAGATGATTTGGATTGCAACTTCCACAGTCCTTTTGTATTGGCAATGCTGGCTAGAACTATTGGGAATTAAAATGAAATATTTTTGAAGGGCATTAGATTGCCAATTTCTCAACTAGATACTCTAGAAAGAAATATAGGTACTGTATCACGACTTTTTTTGCCATTGCCGGCAATGGGGTGGGCGCAGCTGCGCTATGATGCATCCAGCCCATGGGCCGGCAGTTTGGCACCCCTGCTTTACGGGAAGAAGGATGGTCTGACCCTCAGTCCAGCAGTCAACTAATTACTACTGAGAGTTGTTACAGTTGATGTGACCAGCAACAGAATCAGATTGGTAAGAGCACTAAGAATTATCCATAAAGCATCAGGTTGAGGGTGTGATTACTTTCATTCATTCACAAATAGAAATCTGGTTCCTGTTCCACATGGTTGAGGGAAAAATGAAATTGGGTTTTGATATGTATGGGTAAGCCTAGATTTGTTTTTGTTTTTTTAGATATTCTGTGTTTGGAACATGAATGAAAATATGCCTCACTTTCAAATTTCCAATACTCAAGCACTTTCATTTTCTGAATTAAAACAGAAAATAATTATGAAGAGTAGAACTATGTGAGTTAACATTATATAGTCTTAGAAGAATATTAGTCAACAGATTGAGTTTTTAGAATTCTTTCTCAACAATGAGTAATTCAACTACTTCTCTGCATAATCCATTCACATTTAGTGCATAAATGCATGAGAGAATTCCTTTCCTCTAACTCATATTCAAAAAATATGATTATTATAAAACATTCAACGAATCATTTGGCATTCTCTAGTATATTTATTAATGTATAATTTAAGTTTGTGTCTTACTTTCCATCCCTGGAGAAGGGGATGGAAAGCATCTAATGGATTGGTTTTTTAAAAAAATAAATAAAGCAATATAACAGTTTAAATCTAATTATCTATACATAAATAGCAGTTGAAATGGATGAAGGTTTACAGAAGATTTCTTTGTTATCTTAACATTTAGAAAAGTAATATATACACAATAGTTGTTAAACTGAACAACATTTGAATATCAGTTAAGCATCTTTTTATTTTTTTATTAATAATCATATTTATTTATTTATCAAACTTTGTAACAGGCCATATCCCACACAGAGGGGCTCTTTATATATCTTTATACAGTTTCATTAATGTGCATGCTGCATTTTTGCAGAGTAACACCTGAAGACTTTGCTCTGGAAACATTTAGTGTCTAAAACTCAAGATAAGTAGAGGATAGAAAGAGAGATGGAAGAAAGGATATGTATGTGTTCTGTTCAGTTGAATATTAGCTTATACTCAGTAGAGAATAAAGACATTTTTATTCTCTTTAAAGTATGAGTTTATATAAAAAGAGAGGTGGTCAATACAATTACATCAAATGCAGGATACTTACTGGGTTTGTACAATGTATACAGACATCATAGCTCTTAAAAGAAGACACAAAGTATTGGATTCAGCTTCAATAACATTTATCCAAATAAAATTGCTTTTCCTATAATTTATTTCCCAGTACTGTATGCATTTCCAAAGAATGTCAAGGTGGAAGTTTTAAAAATATATGCATTGAATTCTTCCCTCTCTAAATCGAATACAGTATGTCAGCTTCAATAAATCTGTGATAAGCCAGTGATTATTTAACGTGTGGAATGGAGGTTAGAGATTAAGGGCTGGAATCCTCCTCCTATCACTGATCCCAAGATTTCAAAACTACTAACCAGAGACCAAACAAGCTGTAGTTGAGTAAGGTGACAGGTGGTGGGACTTTCACCCAACCATTTATTTCCATCTTGTTAATGCTTTTTCTTGGTTTGTGTGACCTCTGTGACTTTAAGATGGAGACAGATTCCAATTCAACCCACACATATTTCCCCTCTCTCAAATTGCAGCTGGTCATTGTAAGAACTTTAAGTACGAATCCTGACAGTCCTACGTACAATGAGCATGGGTTCAAAGGTAGCTACCCATTTTAATTTATAGCCCCATTCTCAAATTACAAAATTGAAAGGAGAGACTTGGAACTTTCTTATTTGTAGGATGTACACTTCATTTGGAGAATAGATTTCAGTGAAGTACTATCAGAATTCTGACAATTTGTTAGCTATAAAATAGGATGGTCTGAGAGAATTTCTGCTGATTGGAACTGTGTAAGTGCACCAGTAAATTTTAGCATCTCTGTTCCAAAAAATATGAAGGAAGGAAGATGCTATTAGCTCAGTAGATTCAGGATAAATCTTCTTTTCTCAATGTTGGTTTTCCATTATTTGGTTCCCTACCTCTCCTGTAAATGATATGTACCCATTAGAGAGAAACACAATAGCTAAATCCTGTTTGGCACAAATGTAAATTAATAAGTCATTCTCCAATGTATTTAAAAGAGAATAATTCAGGTAAATTACCCAAAGTTATTGGAAATCATTTAAGAAGAAGAAACCTATCACCAGAAAGATGACATGGGAGAATGTAAAACTGAACAAATATGCAGACCATGGTTTATTTGTATATATGCACATTTTAAATTATTTACTATCATTTCAATAGAAATAAATACATTACATCCTAGTGTAAAATAATATAATAGAGGATCTGAATACTTGTTTACTCTGTTTTCCAAGAGTCACTTAGATGATCAACTCAAAGTCCGTACTTCTTTTTTTAAACTGAGGAGGCACTGGCCTTACCTGGCATCATTAGCAACCTCAAGTAGAGAGCCAGTTTGGTGTAATGGCTAAGGTACAAGGCTAGAAAGCAAGAGCCCATGAATTCTAATCCTGCCTTAGCCATGAAATGGTGGTGCAACGATTCAGTGGTTAAGACACTGGGCTAGTTGTCTGGAAAGCTGGCAGCCCAGATTCAAGATCCAAGGTCCATGCGACAAGGTGAGCTCTCATTCTCGGCCCATTTCCCGCCAACTTATCAGTTCAAAAGCACGCAAATTTGAGCAGATAAATAGGTACCACTTCAGTGGACAGGTAACAGCACTCCATGATGTCATGCTGGCCACATGACCATGGAAATGTCTTCAGACAGCTCTGGCTTAATGACCTTGAAATGGAAATGAGCACCATCCCCTATAGTCAGCAAGACCTAGCAGAGTAAACTCTGCAGGGATTCCTTAGCCATGAAAGCCCATTGGGTGACTTTGGAGCAATCATCTCTCTCAGCCCAACTCACCTCACAGGGTTGTTGTTGTGGGAAAAATAGGAGGAGGAAGTTGCATTGGATATGTTGGTCACCTTGAGCTATTTGTAAAAATAATAAAGGCAAAATGTAAATAAATAATAAGTAGCAATTAACTCCATGGCCATCTAATTATTGAAACAAACTATAGCAACTTCGTGATGTTTTCCAGTGCTTTCTTGCAGCTTATATTTTGTTTTGTTTTCCCAGAGGAACTACAGTCTTTTGTGAAGAAGCTGCCAGTGGATCTCTTCTTGAACATAACTGCCATCTCTCAATATTGGGCAACAGATGTTGATATTCAGCATCGCTATCAAAAATTGGGCATGACTTTGAAGATGCTATCCAAGAAAAGCCATCGGAATGTCCGACGCCTTTTCAATCTAGCTAAACGCTGCCCCAGGCAACCTCGCTTCAAACTCCTAAAGGAGAGGTTAGTTAAATTAAGGAACAAATGTGATAGTTGCATTGTAAATTTTAATCCTCCAGATGATTTGACATACACATCTCCAGTCAGGGAGAATATTCAGAGAAAAGATAATTGTAGGTGAAAATTAGGGAATGATTCATTTGGAGGTAACCTATACTAAACCCATTCATGAAGTGTTTTGAAATCTAGGTGGAATTGACTTTTGGGAATATTTCTGGTCTGGATATAATTTTTGCATGATTGCTGCAATCTACCATGAAATTTCAGATAAGCTTTGGGATATTAGCCACTTAGTGCAGAAGGAAAATCAATGGAATTATAGTCAACAATCTCTTATCTTCACTCTCTGCCACCTGATTTTGCATAGCAGTGGAATATCAAGTATATTACATACATATCTGTGCAGGTATTTCTGAAACTGCCCACATAAAAAGTAAACATTTCCTTGTACATTGTACCAGCACGTAGGCAACTGTTTATATTTACTCTAAGGAAGCAGTGATCTGTATGTTATGATAGGAAGAACCAATTAAAGTTCTGGCTTTTTATATCATGTACATGCTAAAACATAGCGCTGGAGTGTTTTATTAGGAGGCAAATTGCGGTGGCTGTCTCAGATACCAGACTGTGGAGACTAAGAATGTAGAAGATTGTTGCTGGGGCAAATGTATTCCTTCTGTTCTAAATGCACAGAGGTGCAAGAAAGTATGATAGTAAAGAAAGAAAGGCACAAGAGATATAACAAGAAAAAGTGAGAAGAAATAACAGAAAGGATAAACTTAGGGAGAGAGGAAGGAGGAAGACCCTCTTATATACTTCTCCAGTACTCCCAGGATCATAGATGGATGAATAAAAGCTTCTCACAGAGTTGCTTCTTTGAATCCACTTGAGGAGAATGGACAGTCAATTGTTCAGGGACGTGGTAAGAAATATTAGTAGAAGGCACTTGTCCTTAAGACACTAACATCATTCTATTTTAGCCCTGTTACCACCCTGCTTATTTTTTTTAGTGTTGAAAGGTGGCACAGAACAACAACAATGAATGAAAGGGTGGAAAAACATCTGAGATAATGTTCAAAAAGAGGCAAAAAGCAAAGGAAGTCTTTTAACTCTGCAGAATTCTTAAGATACAGAGGCAGACATGTTCATGACCCTTCTAGTTAGTCCAAGTGCAGTTGACCTAACAACTACTTTCAAATGGATATAACTAAGCACATTTCTGAAGATAAGTGCAGATCAGAGAAGAGTTGGTGAGGATACAAGAAACATTTACTGCTAAATTAAATTTCTTAAATCTACAGTAGATTAATCAAGACTGTAGGCTTGTCTGAGCACTCACCATGTATTTCAGAGGTTAGAACATGTGAAAAATTTCATGCTCCTCCAAAACTATAAAAATTAGATGTTTCAGTTTGTCCTAATATAAAATTCCTAGCAGTGAGAAAGTAGAGATGCCATAGCTTTTGTTGCAAATGCAACAGCCAGAAAGGACTGGAAAAGTCTGGAACACAAATTTGGTGTGCCATGAAAAGTCAGTAAATCACCAAAGAGTTTTCCATAAATGGAAACAGTTTAAGTGGACACCAAGATTAAAGATTGTTGTAGGTTATCAGCTTCAGGAGAAAATTTCACTAGCCTGTTCAGAGACAAAATGCTCTGAAAAGATTCATTACAATTGTGCAAATGCTTGCTTTCCCAAAGCTAGCACTGTGTGACATTTCACATCAGTTGTATGCACCAAACAGTGGACATTTTCTTAAAATTTAAAATTCATAGCTGGGTTTATACTGTATTCCAAATGTATCTAAGAAGAGTTACAAATTCTATACAACCCTAAACATTGAAAAAAAAATGAAATAAAACCATACAGTTACAACAAAAGTCAAAAAGAAGATTGAGGCAAATATAAAATCAGCAAGGTATTATTATATCATGATTCTGAACAGCATATCTGACATTAGTCATAGGAAATATGAGAATTGATTTATTTTGTAACAGCAACAGAAGCTAGTGAACATATTCCTGCTGTAGGGCAATTATAGAGCATTTTCTGGTACTATAGAAACTACTGATATGACAAATGTACTTCTTAGAAAGCTGGAAGATAGAGGAATTACAATCGCTGACATATGAAGTCAGGACTATGATTAAGAGTACACAAAAGTAGAAGTGTACTGCTATGGTTAAGTACACAAAAGCAGAAGCAGCGTTAAACTCTTTTTTTTAAAATCCCTTGTAAATTTCCTCCATTGAATTTGCTTGTCAGTGATGTTGCATCAGCTTTTATCAAGGTTGCTGAATTTTTAAAAGTAATATCTATGTGTTTTCTGCATCAACCTCTCCGTAGAAAATTTTGAAACAATATCTTGGAACTTCCTCTGTAACACTAAATGCACAGTGTGCCATATGATGGGAAAGTTAAGTTGAGTTGGTGAATCTTATCAAACACCAGGTTGGGAAGACAGATGATGACATAGTTTAAATTAAGGAGAATTATCTTTAATAGGAATTGTTTGTGGAAAAACAGTGGGAATCAGCAGAAACATCTAATTTCATATTTCTTTATGGCTTAATGATTGAAATAAATGTAAGCAAGAGATTCCAACATGCTAACTCTGAAAGAAAGAAAAAGATGGGCCAACTGGAGAAAATATAGTCAAACCTATAATCTTACCAATCAGATGATGAATGCGTAGAAGTTCCCACTCACTTAAGCATACAACAATCACTGAAAAAAAAAATCATTATGAGACATGGGATAATCTCATTAAAGTCCCTAAACACAAGTAGAAATATTTAA
This sequence comes from Bothrops alternatus, assembly GCA_034064705.1. Taxonomy (NCBI): domain Eukaryota; kingdom Metazoa; phylum Chordata; class Lepidosauria; order Squamata; family Viperidae; genus Bothrops; species Bothrops alternatus. The sequence goes on along the minus strand of JARGCV010000145.1, from coordinate 2,120,021 downwards.
CCAGATACTACATTGTGTGATGCAGTCAGCTGAAAAACATTTCCTGTAGCTCAAAGAATATAACAATACATTTAAGATGATAAATGATATTCTAAAATTCCTCTAGGTATCTGAAAAACATACATAAACAATGCAAGGCACATTACTAACAATACTGAGACATGACATATTCAATATTAATGAAAGTGATATGGGAGATAAATTGAAAGCCTTTTCAAGATTGAATCAATAAATAAAGGCTCTTTGATCAGTGTTCATCCCCTTCCTTTATATGCTAATTTACCATCCATGTATGCTGAGGCGTCCAATACACTATGAAAACCTTTGGTGAGATAACAACACTATCTCTCCAGAGGTCTTCCCATTAGTCCCTGAAGAAATTTTCAGAATTTCTGGTGGCAACAAAGTAAATTCTTCAGGTTCTCTAATTTTTTTATTTTTATTTCTTTATTTTTATTTGGACTTATATGCCGCTCCTCTCCGAAGACTCGGAGCGGCTTACAACATATATAAAACAATATTCAGCAATCTAAGTCCAAATGAAAAAAGGCATTAAAAATAAAAAAACCCAACATACATTCATCATTCACACAACAAACCACAATCATCCCCAGGCCTGCCGGCAAAGATAGGTTTTAAGATTCTTTCGGAAGGCCGGGAGGGTGGGAGAAGCGCGGACTTCAGGGGGCAGTTGGTTCCAGAGGGTGGGCGCCACAACAGAGAAGGCCCTCCCCCTAGGACCCGCCAGACGACATTGTTTCGCTGACGGGACCCAAAGGAGGCCGACCCTGTGCGCTCTCACCGGTCAAAGGGAAGTATGTGGCAGGAGACGGTCCCGTAAGTATCCTGGTCCAGTGCCATGAAGGGCTTTATAGGTAATGACCAACACTTTGAATTGCGCTCGGAGACTGATAGGCAACCAATGCAGCATGCGGAGAGTTGGCGAAATGTGGGCACAACGTGGAAGGCCCACAATTGCTCACGCAGCTGCATTTTGCACTAATTGTAGTCTCTGAACACTCTTCAAGGGTAGCCCCATGTAGAGAGCATTGCAGTAGTCGATCCTCGAGGTGACAAAGGCATGTGTGACTGTGAGTAGAGACTCCCGATCCAAATAAGGGCGCAACTGGTACACCAGGCGAACCTGGAGAAATGCCCCCCTCGCCACAGCCGACAAATGATGTTCCAATGTCAGCCGTGGGTCGAGGAGGACTCCCAAGTTGCGCACCTTCTCCGAGGGGTTTATGAATTTATCCCCCAGGGTAATGGAAGGACAGATTGAAATGTCCTTGGGAGGCATCACCCACAGCCACTCTGTCTTGTCAGGGTTGAGCCTCAATCTGTTAACGCCCATCCAGAACCTCACAGCCTCCAGACACCGGCACATCACCTCGACCGCTTCACTGATTTGGCCAGGAGTGGAAATGTACAGCTGAGTATCATCAGCGTACTGGTGGTATCTCACTCCATGCTGGTGGATGATCTCTCCCAGTGGCTTCATGTAAATGTTAAAAAGTAGGGGGGAGAGAACCGACCCCTGAGGCACCCCACACAGGAGTAACCTAGAGGTGGACCTCTGACCCCCCACTAACACTGACTGCGACCGACCAGAGAGATAGGAGGAGAACCACCGTAACATGGTGCCCCCCACTCCCAATCCCTCCAGCCGGCGCAGAAGGATACCATGGTCGATGGTATTGAACGCCGCTGAGAGGTCAAGAAGCACCAGGAAAGAGGACTGGCCTCTATTCTGGGCCCGCCAGAGATCATCCATCAGAGTGACCAAAGCAGTTTCAGTACTGTAGCCGGGCCTGAACCCAGACTGCAGAGGCCCCAGATAATCGGCTTCCTCCAGGGACCGCTGGAGCTGAAGTGCCACCACCTTCTCAATAACCTTCCCCACAAAGGGGAGGTTAGAGACCGGACGATAGTTGATCAAAATTGCTGGATCCAGGGAAGGCTTCTTGAGGAGGGGGCGCACAAGTGCCTCCTTTAAGGGAGCTGGGAAGGACCCCTCCCTCAGAGAAGCGTTGACAATCTCCTGGATCCAGGTACATGTCACCTCCCTACTAGCAGAAACCAGCCAGGAGGGACACGGGTCCAACAAACAGGTGGCAGAACTCACAGCTCCAATGGCCCTGTCCACTTCATCAGGTGTAACAGCCTCAAACTTGCCCCAGATGACCGGACAAGAACATGCCCCTTTCCCCTCGACTGAATCGTTATCAGTCGACTCTGCTTCACAATTGGAGTCTAGGTTAGCCCGGATCTGAGCTACTTTGTCTGCGAAACAATTGTTAAAGTCCTCGGCACTACCCTGCAAGGGAGGCCCCGGACCCCTCGGGTTAAGGAGGGACCGGGTCACCCTAAACAGGGTGGCCGGGCGAGATTCCGCAGACGCAATCAAAGCGGAAAGATACAAAGATCTTGCTGCTTTAATCGCCTTCAAATAGGCTCTAATAAGTGAGCTCAATCTGGTTCGATCAGATCTGGACCTACTTCGTCTCCACCGCTTCTCTAGACGTCTCTTATGGTGCTTCATCCCCCTGAGCTCCTCGGTAAACCAAGGAGACCTCCTGGGGCCAGCACCACGGAGAGGTCGCAAAGGCGCAATCTGGTCAATAGCCCCCTTCGTGGCCATATTCCATGCCGCTACCAGGGACTCCACCGAATTGTGAATGAATGAGCTCGGTAATTCCCCAAGCGCTGTCTGAAAGCCAATTGGATCCATCAGGCGTCTGGGGTGAAACCACCTAATCAGTTCCGCCTCCCTGTGGGGAAGGATTGGGGCCATAAAATTCAGTCGTAGCAGGAAATGATTGGTCCATGACAAAGGCAAGGTATCTAAGCCCCTTAAAACCAGATCATTACCCAGCTGTTCCGAAAGGAAAATCATATCTGGGGCATGCCCACCCTCATGCGTCGGACCCGGCACTACTTGGGTCAGGTCCATGGTTGTCATGGCGACCATGAACTCCTGTGCCAACCCCGAGGACTCGCCAAGCGACGGCAGATTAAAGTCCCCCAAGACCATAAGTCTGGGGAACTCCACCGCCAGCCCAGCAACCTCCTTGAGTAGCACAGGCAGGGCTGATGCCACGCAGCTGGGAGGCAATAAGGCAATAAGCCCACCTGAACCCCTAGGTCCAGCGTCATAAAGATGGACTCGCAACCTGGAATTTCGGAAACAGTGAGCCTGCGTAGACTGAACTTCTCCCGGGCCAAAACAGCCACTCCTCCCCCCTTCCTTGGGGTCGCGGCTGGTGCCAAACCTGATAACCTGGTGGGCACATATCCAAGAGGGGAACTCCCCCCTCAGGGCCCAACCAGGTCTCAGTCACACACGCCAGGTCGGTCTCCTCATCCATGAGAAGATTATGGGTGAGGGGGGCCTTATTATTTACCGACCTGGCATTGAGCAGCAACAGTCTGAGCCCAGGGCCCGAGCTACGCTCATCACCAGGGTCATGGGGTGAGCTAGATTTTTCAGAAGGGCCAGAACAAGGAACTGCTACGAGACAGCAGGATCGAGTTCCCCGAGTGCGGCCTACCCTCCTGCTCCTGCCATATCTGCCTCTTCCCTGAATGACCGGTATACTCCAACCCTCAGTGACTCCAGAGTCCACATCCCCCCAGTCCCCGGCCTCCCTCAGGCTCGGCAGGTCTGTCCATTCATCTGTCATGCATTCCTCAAACATATCCCCATCCCATGCATACATCTCTCACCCACCCAATTTAATCAGCTAAAACCCAATATATAAAACCCAATATATAAAACCATAATAAGAAAATTACTTCATTAAAACGAACCCTCCCTCATAATAAGTTAAAATTAAAAAAATTTAAAACAAGACATATAACATATTAACTGAAGAGGCCACAAGCAGAGGTGCGAGAGGTAACCAGTCGCCTCCTACCAGGTGCTTCACCAGGGGCACAAAGTGAGCCACAAGGTCAGCTGAAGAATGTTCACTGAAGGTTGCTCTCAAGAACTCCACAGCCATGTCCCGCACTAATGACATTGTGATCATCAAGTTCCAAGAGGAAGACCCAAAGAAGTGGGCAGGGACCTCAGAGTTGTAAGTTCAGCCATCTCTATGTTTGATCAGTGTCCTTCTGCTATCCAAGAGTTTGTTTGTTTGTTTATTGATTGATTGATCACATTTTGGAACCACCAATGTTCCTCAAAGAGGGACTTATGGTTTGGTCTGGGCATAGGTCTGTGAGAGATGGGTTGTTAATATTTAAGTAGTAGTTTATTGCTTCCTCAAGAAGCTGTCATTGAACCCAACCATTTTGCATAATTTTCATTCTGTTTTCAACCTTCCCTTGTTAAGGAAGTTGCACTGCAACTTCACAGAATCCTGGAGAAAGTGGACCTATTTTAATCAGGTTTCAGGCAACACTTGCCTTTTAGAACATCATCCCAGATTGGCTCCAAACCTCCTGGCCTTTTGGAAAGCTTTTAAGAGCTGGCTGTTTTCCTGGGCATGGGGATTGGGAGATTTCCTTTAGTTTTCTTTTCTTTTTCTTTTTGCTTAGCTTTAACCCCATAAAATCAGTCCTCCAAGAAATGAAAAATGCCAAAATAGGAGCAGAATGCCATAATACTATGAGAAATGTGCCATAGCTGTTAAGTGTGGAACCTCAAAAAACTGAAAGCACAGAAGCTTTGAGTAACACAGCAAATGATGGAAAAGCAAATACTAACAATTTCATTTAGTGACCAAATCTGAAATATAAAATTTCACCGCAGAACCAATATTAATGTTATCATCAAAATGGCATAAAAATTAAAGTATAAATTGGTGTGCCATGTTTTACACATGGAAGACAATGAGTGTGAAAGACATATTAGTGGACCTACAATTTTAGATACACATAAGGTCGATGAAAATAGGGAAAAATCTTGTACCCGGTTGGTACACTGTAGCGTTGGACTGTATGCACTATAAAGACCAGATGGTATTGTTGCTTTGGGCAATGAACCCACCCGAATGAATTATAACCACCAAAGTGGCGAAGTTCTGGAATGCTTCTCTTTCCAAGGACTGTTGCTCTGCCCAGACTTTTAAAGTTGCCCAAGAAGCAATGAAACTTCTCCAAGTGAAGTTAAACAAAATCTCCATAATGACAGAGAAGAGTCAGGATGGCCTTGCATTCATCTCAGTGCAGTTCTTGACTTACAACAGTCCTGAAAAAAGCTTTTCACATTTACGACCATTGCAGCACCCTTGTGGTCACATGATCAAAATTTGGGTGCTTGGCAGCTGGCATGTTTTTATGACAGTCTCAGTGTCCCAGGGTCATGTGACCACCTTTTACAACCTTCTGACAAGCAAAGTCAATAGGGAAGCCCCTTAATGGTCATGTTACTAACTTAACAACTGCAGTGGTTCATTTAACAACTGTGGCAAAAAGGTCGTAAAATGGGGCAAAACTCCCTTAAGAACTATCTTGCTTTTGCAATGGATATTTTGGACTCAATTGTGGTCATAAGTCGAGGACTAAAGCATGAATTGTACAGACTGCAGACTTTCAGAAGGTTTTCAAATCTTTGCACCCAAGAAACTATGGAAAGCATAATTTTGATTATTCAAATAGATAAAATTCCAGCACTTCATATGAAAAAAGAAAGAAAACAGAAAGAGTTATGTTTGTTCTGAGGGAAGTTAGCCCAGAGAAGGAAATATTAAAAGGGCAGAAAAATATATTTTTCCTCCAAAAGGATTTTTAAAAGCATTTTTTGAAAAGCAGAAACCTGCCCCCAAATCTCTGTCCCCAAGCAGGAGCCAGCCCTATACAAATGCAAATGTAAAACCATCAGAAGGTTGGAGCCAGGGAACTCAAGAAGACAAAGAGAAAATCTGCATACCTCACCCAAACTCTAAGTCATTAGCCCAGCCCCAGGGAAGCAGGATATGACTTTGGGAACATAATAGGACTAACCCATTACCATCAAGTATACCAGAGAGGCACACCTAGGGTCAGGTCAGAGTACGTGACACAGGAAATAGCCTCAAAGTTCATGCCACAGGAACAGGAAACTTCCAAACAAAAGACTAAAGAGGGTATAAAAGCCCTTTGCCCATGTGCTCTGCCCTTCTCTCCTCTGCTTTTTCCTGAAGAACCATCTTTCTGCTTCTTCAATAAACTGTAACCATCTTCCCAAAGCTGTCACCATGTTGCTTATTTATTCCCGTCTTGGATAAACCAGGATGAAGACTTACTTCCAACAATTTGGCATCCCAGAGATGGGACTCCAAACTAACCTCTCCAATGGACTGAGACTGGTAAGCCCCATCTTGCTGGCAGCAGACCCCTTGTCTGGATGGGTTTCCCAGGCCTTGCCCATGTGGAGCCAGGATAGTAAAAGGAGTTTTGAGAGTTTGAGCTCAAGGGCTGCTTTGGAAAGAAGGTGAAGGTAAGTACCTCTAAATTTTAAATTTAAAGCCAGGGGAACAAAGGAAGTGTGTGTATGTCTGTGTGTGTGAGTGAGAAGACCCTTTTTTCCCAATCACAGTTGGATTTTGCTCCTTCTGGTCTTTCCTAGCTGCAGAAAGGATCTGTTTAATTGGCAGAACCTGTAAAGCATGGAGGTTTGGTCAGACTGTAGGACCTTTTGTTAAGGAAAAGGGAAAGGCTGTGTGAAAATGGAATGGAATGAGTGAATGAGAGAATTGGATTTGGGCAACCAGCTGGTAAGGCCCTGTAAGCAAAGCCCACCTATATGAGGGGCCCGTACTCAAGTGCACAAAGTCTGTAAAACTGATAGGCGGTGTGTGAATGGAGGCCGGGTACCTGTGCGCAGGTCCTCCTCGGACAACGTATTTTTGAGGTCTGCAAACCATGGGGGTCCCTAAACTGGAAGGGCCATTTACTCCATGTAGGGACCGGAGTCCTTCCTGGGCAATTTTTAGTGCCCAAAAACTGAGGTGGGGTGGCAGGTCTGTTGTCTCTAAAAGCGGCTGCTAAGGAGAAAAAAAAACCCGACTGAGCCAATTTGAACCCCACATCGGAAGGGGAACATGGGTAGCTGCAGTTCGAGGGTTGGAATTAGGACACTTATTGGAGATGTGCTCGAGGTGTGGGACGAGAGGCTGAGTGCCTGTCCTGGATGGTAAGAAAAAGATAAAAGCGAGCAAGACAAATTTGTGAGAATGAGCTTTGCTTATGGCTTTGCTAGGGAAACCAATTTGGCAAAATAAAGGTACTTAAAAGGGAAAATAAGATAGTGATTCTCTTTCTTTCTCTCTCTCTTCTCTATGCAACCACGTGCTATGTTTAAAATGTGTGCCTTCCCTAATTTGAGTTATCTGAAATTTATGGTGGGAATGACTAGAATGTGTAAAACTAAGACTTCTGTTTCCTTCTCTGTTTTCCTTGTCTTTGAATATATATGTTTGTCAAAGTCTTTGTGTGTGAGGTAAATGTGACTATTAACTGTTTCAAATCCAAAGAGAAAAGAATTTTAAATTCTGCTAGAAAGTTTGCTTAAAAGAAGCCACAAAAAGGAAATACCTCACTCTGTTTGTCTGGCCAACAAACAGAGTGAAGAAAAATGTGTTTGTTTGTTTGTTTGTTTGTTTGTTTTCCTCTTTCTCACAGTGTACTCTTAAGAACAGCCCAAAGTTAGCAGGAAGGAATATTTTAAGTTCATCTCCTAGAAAGGTTTCACTCTTGCATTTAATAAAATATAATAAAGTTGGAAGGGACCTTGGAGGTCATCTAGTCCAACCCCTGCTCAGGCAGGAAACCCTATACGAACTTTATCAAATGCCTTACTGAAGTCCCAAAAAATTATATCCACAGCATTCCACTGATCCACTAATTTTGTAACTGGGTCAAAGAATGCAGTAAGATGTGTCTAACATGCTCTGTTTTTAACAAACCCATGTTGGCTTTTAGTAATTACTTTGTTTGTCTCTAGGTGCTCACTGATTATCTTTTCCAGGATCTTCCCAGGTATTGAGGTCAGGCTGATAGGTCTGTTGTTTCCTAGATCTATTTTTTTTTATTTTTTTTTTGAAGAGGGGAACTACGTCAGCTCTTTTCCAGTCCTTTGGTAGTTCCCCAGTGCTCCAGAATCTTTGAAAAATACAGTTCAGTGGTTCTGAGATCACATCTGCCAGTTCCTTGAGAACCTTGGGTTGTAATCCATCTGGTTCTGGTGATTTGAACTTGCCTAGGGTAGATAGGTGCTCACTTACTGTTTTCTTGCCTATCTTAACTTGTGTTTCTAATCTATTTTTTATGGTACTGTTTTTGATAAGTTAGACTGTTTGCTTTTTTATTCTTTTTGACTTTGGTCACAAGCCTTAGTTCATTTTGAGCCTTAGCTTTCTTCACCTCATCTTTGCAGGCTCAGACTATTTGCTAATATTCTGCTTTAGTTATGTGCCCCTCTTTCCACTTTTTATGCTTGTCCCTCTTATCTTTCAATTTATTAGAGAGTTCTTTATGCAGCCATGCTGGTTTCTTGTGAGAGCTATTATTTTTCTTCTTTGCTGGTATTGTGCTAGACTGGGTTATGTTTTTTTTTTAAAAAAAATTCCCAAGCTTTTTGAGTTGTTTCCCCTTGAGTATTCTCATCCATGGAATCCCTCCCAAGCCCTCTCAAGTTTATTGAAATTAGCTCTCTTAAAGTCCAAGACTCTAGTATGACTTTCTATTGTCATGTGCTTCCTATGCACCTTAGTTAGCTGACTAGCAGAAAGTTCATCTATTTCCCCTTTCATATTGATCCAAATGCATTCAAGACAGTTTTCATCATTGTTGTGTCCTATTTCTGTAGATATGTAGTTATTTCTTATATAGAGAGAAACTCTGCCTCTTCTTTTATTTGGTCTGTTTCTTTTAAACAATTGAAATCCCTCTAGCTGAGTGTTCCATTTGTGGGTTTTATCCCACCATGTTTTTATAATGACAACTACCGGTATATCATATTTGCCCTCATTCTTTATGACTGACACCTATGTGTTAGTGCACTTTATGTGAGACTCGCTATTAAAAGCTTGATTTTGCTTGATAGCCAGGTTGATATTCTTGTCTACACACATCTATGTTACTTGCACTTCTAACCCTGTAATTTTTGATTGCTGGGGACAGGGATGTTCTGTATCAATTAACTCACTGTCCCTTGTTTAGTTTAAATATTCCTCCAGAAAATCTGTGAGTTTATTGCCAAGTAACTCAGTCCCTTTCTTTGATGGATTCAAAGAAAGTTTCTTTTGTACATTGTTTCATTGGACCAATTACAGACATCAGCATGATTCCCTGGCTAGCTAGACAGAATGGTTCTCAAACATGAGTTATTATACCATTTCATGGTATCCAAAATTGTCATTTCTGATTTTTTGGTCAGAGTCTGTTGTTGGGTTAATTTCCTTCTCAATTCTGTCTAAAAGGTGTTAATTTTTGTTCCAGGGGGAATCCAGTGTTAAATTATTTTATTGTTGTGTACCTTTTGGTGTTTCTGTTCTAATCCTGTCAATCCTAATTGCTGTTAGCCAGTGTGTGTTAAGTGTTTGTGAGTCAGACTAGTTTGTATTGGGTCTTCCTTGTATTTGCCAAGATATTTTCTCTTTGGAGGGAGGAGGGGGTGTCCTGCCTGCTGGGTCCTGCCCCAAGTTCTGGAAAAAATCATTCTGCAATGTGTTGTAAATGAGTTTGTGTTCTAAATGGATTTTATCTCTCTATCCTTTTCCTGAAAAATGTGTGTCTATCTACAAGAGCCTTTTGAAGCTCAAGTCTGCTTGTGTGGGGAAATAATTTTCTTAAGTTACTTTTCTTATCCTATCACTAATTGGTGAAACTACTTTGAAACTTTTCTGAAACAAATAATCATTTTCCAATCTCTAAAATAATGTGATCTATTTTAGAATAAATGTTAAAGGCAGATTCTCCTGCCCCTGGCAAGTTGCACACCTTAAAATATTAGGCTTTTAAAATTATTTGGAGTTTTCAGCATTCTCAAGCTGCCTAGCATTTTTCCCCTCAAGTTGCAAGTTCTTGTCCTTAATATGTTGCAAATGTTCAAGTTCAAAAGTGAAACATTTCATTTTGTTGTTCTCTTACCAGAACCCAGGTTTTTCTTGTCCTCAATCTGTGATTGTCCCCATTTGTCTGCCTATCTGTTTCTTTAACAACTGCAGTATTAATGCTTTTTCAAACTGCCTGCAAGCTACCCCCTTCCAATTATTTTCTTGCCCTTTGTTCTCCATACCTTTTGTCTGCCTCTCCTGGGAGAGTCCACCCAGAAAGGTAGGGAGACCTTTGGAAGCAGAACACACAGGCCCAGACGCTGTCTCCATCCATTTGAGCCGTGGAATTGGGTGTTGAATCCAGCCATCCACTAAAAAGCCACCATACAATCTGAGTGGAACATCTCTCCAAGTCCTACCATTCCCCCAGATGCCTGTGAGAGCTGCAGAAGGAAGGAGTCCTGGAGTCACTGGTGCCATGTGAAGCCTCAGAAGAGAAAATTAGACTGTGCAGGGAGGGTGAAAAGTCATTGTAAAACTTTTCTTTCTTGCACATTTGTATTGTAACAAGCCAGTTGAATGTATTAATGGAGAGGTGGCATTTGGGAATAGTTGGCACAGCAAGTACTGAACACCTTGGACTTCTATCTGGTGGGAGGGAAAATTTATCCAGAATGTTCGTATTGCCTGTTTTGTAGAAATAGCTGCACATACATGCACACACACACCATTCACACCATTCAGAGTCTATCCCCTCCACCTACATTTAGTAAAGTTCCCCAGGCTGATTTTTGCTCTATTGCACCAAAGCTTTGTAGGAACAACTTCCAACATATTCCAAGGGGGAGGGAACTAGACCCCCTCAGGTGATTTGCAATTCTTATGCCCTGACTAAGGAAGCAACAGGAAAAAGATCCCCAAACCTCAGCCCTGAATATCTTACACTGGTGGACTCAGATTGGTATTCCTAGAGCTCATTGTGTGCAATTTAAGAAAAAATTAATAGCCTGGCATACTGGCTAACCTTAATTGGACATTACTAACCTGGATGCACTGAACTAAGAGCTAAGGCAGGAAACAATCCCTAAAAATGAGCAGCCACGTACTGAGGAAAACCATGGCTGTGAAGAATTTTGGGAGGAAAGCGTATTGAATTTTCACCACAGTTATTTTTGTTAGGTATTATAAAAGACTGTACCACCATAGAGACTAAGTTGATTTTGAATTTGACTACGGAAGCAAGATTGCTGGTGGGACAATATTGGAGGACATCTGAAACACCATCTATTGAAGAATGGACATTAAAAGTTGTGAACTTGGCGGAAATGGCTAAGATATCTGCATATTTGAAGAACCACTCAAATGAACAATTTTTGATGGATTGGAAAAAATGGATAGATTATATACAAAAGAAATATCAATTGAAGGAATTATATTTGGTTTATAGTTAAATAATTATGTATAAGTAGTCTAGTGGGGGTTTCTTGCGTTCTTACCCTGTATTCATTCTGGGAAGCCTGGGGGGGGGGAGATGGGAGGGTTTTAATAATTACTGTTTTATGTTTTCTCAACTGTTTTGGGGATCGATATTTTCTTTTTTTTTTTTAGGTAGCAAGGGGTTGCTCCGGTGGCCTCTGGGCACCACATTGGATGGAAAGAAGAAGGAGGAGTGAAGGTTAGGCAAGTAGGAAGAGGGTAAGAGGGAGAAGATAGGGGATAGAGGTGGGTGGAGGGGATGGAGAAAGTAGAGAAAAGAGAAAGTAGGTTGTTAGATGGGAAGAAGAGGGGGTTAGTTTTGTTTTAGAAGGATGTGGTGGGGAGGGGGTACCGAGCAGTTATTTTGTTTGATTGTTTGGTAAATGTACATGATTGTTTACAGTTGAGTTATTTTTTTTTATCTTTTGTTAAAAATTTTGTAAAAACTAATAAAAATACTTAAAAAAAAGAATTTTGGGAGGAATGCGCAAACCTGACTGGAAGCTAAAAGTGACATCCAACATTTGAAAATGATTGGCACAGAATATTAGACACTATAAATTTCTTTTATACCTAACAATTTTTGCCTTGACTTTTAGAACTCCCCTTTTGGGAGCCACTGAAGGGATCTTTTTCTGCTGCCTCCATTAACGTCTTATTTTTTTTGGCTTAACAGTTTAAAAGCTTGCCTACCAAGTTTCCCTGACCAGATCAATTTTAATGTTGTGCCAATAAGTGTGTCATACATTCTCACACTTAAGGCAGAAAGTGGGGATTGAGGGAAGTTAGCCCAGAGAAGGAAATATTAAAAGGGCAGAAAAATATATTTTTCTTCCAAAAGGATTTTTAAAAGCATTTTTCGAAAAGCAGAAACCTGCCCTCAAATCTCTGTCCCCAAGCAGGAGCCAGCCCTGCAAATGTAAAACCATCAGAAGGTTGGAGCCAGGGAACTCAAGAAGACAAAGAGAAAATCTGCATACCTCACCCAAACTCTAAGTCATTAGCCCAGCCACAGGGAAGCAGGATATGACTTTTGGGACATAAGAGGACTAACCCATTACCATCAAGTATACCAAAGAGGCACACCTAGGCTCAGGTCAGAATACGTGACACAGGAAATAGCCTCAAAGTTCATGCCACAGGAACAGGAAACTTCCAAACAAAAGGCTAGAAAGGGTATAAAAACCCTTTGCCCATGTGCTCCGCCCTTCTCTCCTCTGCTTTTTTCCTGAAGTACCATCTTTCTGCTTCTTCAATAAACTGTAACCATCTTCCCAAAGCAGTCACCATGTTGCTTATTTATTCCCGTCTTGGATGAACCAGGATGAAGACTTACTTCTAACAGTTCTTTAGTCATTTAAAAGTTACTTGAAATGTTTGAATAGGTATTTTAGTGGTACATTCTCCTCTACTATTGTAGTTGCAGAACACTACCATGAAAAAAAGAAAACAGGATGAAAGATATTTGAAAACTCCCTGGGTTTTGGGCCAAGCAAGGAGCACATGGGTGTAGTTCGAGCATTTCCCAACCTTAGAAACTAAAATATTGCAGCCAGGCTGGCTAAAACAGACCTACTACTGATTGCATTAGGATACAAATATGATGAATAACAGGAGAGAATTAAAGAATTGGAGCTGAAATATGACTAAACACTTACAGTAAGTAGATGTGAAAATAAATGTACAATTTATTTTTACTAACTTTTATTCAATGATTTCCAAAAATGGGGTTATATGTTTGTATTTTAATTTACCTAGCAGAATAGTAAGTCTGTTCAATACTGAAGCTGCTTTCTCTAACAATTCTGTAGAGATCAGAATAGATTTGGAACCAAGGTTGACACATGCTGGTGGGATATAGTCTTCCAGCTAATCCTACCATAAGAATTCCCACTAATTTTATGTGACTGTTATTTTTAATGCTTTATTTTTTAAAAAAGTAATGAAACCTGCCATCTCTATCAATTTATTTGCCATATAATTGTTGACTGGTTCTTCAGCTTTCATTAAACAGAGGTTGGGTGAGTGGCTTGAAGAGTCAGGGAGAATATTCCGTAGTAATGATTGATGCAGATATTACTAAGACAATCAAGGCTGAGGGCACAGTTCTTCTATCTCCTGCTGCAGTAATGACACATTTCACGCACATCCTTCATCAGTCTGACTAATGATCTGGAATACACACACAGAGACACTTTTTTGTGTATATGCCTTTGGGTCAGTTTTTGACTCTGGCAACTGCCTGGACAAATGCCTGCAGTTTTCTTGGCAAGATTTCAGAAGTGATCTGCCACTGCTTCCTTCAGAAGGACTGGCCTAAGGTCACCCAGTTGGCTTTGAGTCCAAGGTTGGACTAGAACTCACAATCTCCTGGTTTTTAGCCTGATGCCTTAATCACTGACTGGCTTTCCAGACTATATTGTAGGTTTTTATATATCATTCAAATGCATGATTTACTGGAATTATCTTTAAAACTGGAAAAGCCATGCTTCTTGTTGCTTGCAATTTTTCCTAATATACACATGGAATTTTGTCACCAGCTTTTATAATATGGACTTTTCAAAACAATTATATTTAATAGATGCTTTTTTGAATGCAGCTGTTGCAAATATATATTATGGTTTAGGATGCATCTTTCTTAAAAGTGCTTTTGTTGGAGGGAGGGATGCATCTGTGTATTTGTGCACATGGAAAATGATGAGTGCTAACATGCACCATGTTTTGTTGGCTGTTCATCACCACAACGATGAATCTACTTGGAGACTATACCATTTTGCTCCCACTAAAATTTGTGGAAGTGGTTTTTTTCCATCCTTATTATCCACTTCTTAATAGATATTGAAATAATATCATCAATATTTGGAGTAGCTCAGTTACTCTCCATATATCCCCCCTATCCCTCCATAAATTCATATGGGGAGGGGCAGAATAAGATTTCAGGGAGACTGAGAAGTCCTGGAGAATGCTTCTTTTGTACTTGGGAAATGGAAAACTCTCTTTTATCCTTATTCCCAAAACAGCCAAAACATTTTCTACCCTATCTCTCATGCCTCATGGTTAGGGGAACCAATCTATCATTTTTCTGAGGAGTCTGTCTGCCCTGTCTTCTGTTTGTCTCTTGGTTTAACTTAGAGAATGGAAATGCTAGAATTGATTCACAGTCTGCTACGCTATTCATTGTCTTTTTAATTAAATCATAGCTCATAAATGAATCGTGATGCAATGATGTGATCATATTAAGTTTTTTTATTGAGACTTAAATTGCATGTTAATCGGTGCATTAGTGACCTTAAGAAAATGAAAACTGCAAACTGAGAATTATAGCAAACAGCCAAATATGTAAAAGGAAAAATAGAGTTGTAGTTGATTGCAGTGGTATAAATTTAGTGAAGGCAGGCAGAAGGTGTCTATTAGGCACTCCTTTGCCTCCCATTCCTTATCCTACTACACCTTCAACAAATATGGGCATTATGGGTAGAGCTATCATATCTGGACTACAAAACTGATCTGCCACTAGATGGCAGCAAAACATTGTAGTTTTCTGAATCCCTGTGCTCTCACCTCTAGTGGTCCTTCAGATTTTTGCAGGTCAGATGTGGGACCCCAAGTCTAGAGCCATAGCAGGAGAATGATGCAGAAACAGAACAAAGGAAGAAAGACCTGCTGCTGCCATTGCTGGTCTGAAGGCTCTTGTCACCTTAGCAACAGCAGTGGTAGTAGTGATTGTGGTGGCTTCCCAACTGATTGTGGTGGCTTCCCAACTGATTGCTGCTGGATGCTCTCTTCCTCTCTCTCTTCCTCTATCTTGCAAAGGAATGAGATGAGAGACAGAGAGAGTAAGCATATTATATCTGCTGCAATTGTTGGAAGGAACAAAACAATTTTAAAAAAGTATAACTCTTTGTTGCCATGTATTGGTCATCTACATTTTTGCACCCCAGATATGTTTTGCCTTAGAGAGAAAAACTTTCAGGTGACAGATTGAAGAATGGAGGAGGTAGATGTGCCGTACAGTCTGCTGTACAGGCTCAGCTATAGTCTGAATGGGCAGGGAAAATACATCCCCCTCCCCAAATATGATGGTTGAACAGGAGCAGGGAAGATATATTTCAGGCAACTGAGGAAGTAAAAATGGACCCTTCTGTAGTTGCATAAAAGTGACCATACAACCCTCCTCTTCCCTTTCTCCCATGTAGCCTCAATTGCCAGAGCACGGAGGGGGGGGAGAGGGGGGAAAGTTTGCTGGGACACTTAGTCTTTCCTCTTGAGGAGTGGTCTGAACCTTTTACTGCATCCCAAATTGTCTGAAGGCTCCCAGTTCCTTTGGCTTTGAATTCTCACCTCAAGTCTGTTGGATTGCATTTGCCTAGCCCTTGCAAAGGAAAATATTTCTATTTAGCTTATGGACTGAAACTTCTGGTCTGGAATTTTTCCATTTCTTTATTAACTCTATATGCTACCTATCTCACTATCAAGTGACTCTGGGAGTCATAAAATAACAATGTTAAACAATTAGAATGTTAAAAACATTAAAAACATTGAGCATTTAGACAGATTTTAGATATTGCTCATTTGTTTTTATTTCAACTTGAATTAATAATTACAATTCCATGAAGGATATTACAATGTAAGATTTTTCTTTAGGGGAAAAAACCCATTCCCTTATGCTCTGGGGAATGAGTTGATGAAACATAAAATCTGGCAAGATCAAATGCTCACATTTCTCTCTGTTTACCTTCTTCTTCTAGGCCTTTGACCTACTGGTGGAGCCGGGTTCAGTCCCTCCTTTACTGCAGTGAGGCCTCTGTGCTAGGGACATTTGTTGAAGAAAGCCGCAGCTGTATCTGCCCTAATGATCAGCCCTCTTGTCAGGTCACCATCCCCTGTGTTGTAGGAGAAGGGCCAGAATGTGCTGCCTGTGCAGAAGATAATATTACTCAGTGTGGATCCTGCAACCCTGGCTATAGCCTCACGTTGGGGTTATGCCGCCCAGAGGTGGCAGAATCTCTTGAGCATTATCTAGGGCTAGAAACAGACTTGCAGGACTTGGAGCTCAAATATCTTCTGCAAAAGTGGGATAGCCGCATTGAAGTACAGTCAATCTTCATTAGCAATGATATGCGCCTGGGGACTTGGTTTGATCCTTCCTGGAGGAAGAGGATGTTGGTGACACTGAAAAGCAACAAGTACAAGCCAAATTTGGTCCACCTCATGCTGGCCCTCTCCCTTCAGATCTGCCTCACCAAGAATAGCACCTTGGAACCAGTCATGGCCATCTACGTCAACCCCTTTGGTGGTAGCCATTCCGAGAGCTGGTTTATGCCTACCAATGAGACTGGCTTCCCTGACTGGGAAAGGACTAATGTAGATGCCTCTGGCCAATGCCAAAACTGGACTCTCACTTTAGGCAGCAAGTGGAAGACCTTTTTTGAAACAGTCCATGTCTATTTGCGGAGCCGCATCAAATCTCTTAATGACAGCTCTAATGAAACCATCTTTTATGAGCCTTTGGAAACTGATCTTTCTAAGAACTTAGGGTATATGAGAATCAATAGTTTACAGGTCTTTGGCTACAGCCTGCCATTTGAGTCTGATGCAATTCGGGACCTTGTCCTTCAGCTAGATTACCCCTATACACAAGGCTCACAGGACTCTGCTATATTACAACTGATTGAGATCAGGGACCGAGTGAACCGTCTCTCCCCACCTGGGAAAACCCGCATCGATCTTTTCTCTTGCTTGCTTCGGCATAGACTCAAGCTGGCCAACAATGAAGTGAGTCGGATCCAGTCTACCCTGCAGGCCTTCAATGCCAAGCTGCCAAACCCAGTGGAATATGAGACTGGAAAACTCTGCAGCTAGCCTTAGGAGTGAGTAGGGCTACTCCTGTAACCCTGGAGAAGAAAAGAATCTGCAACAATCAAAGGCCTTATTTTCATGTCAGCCATTAAATTCCATGAGACAGCCAACAATCTGCCTATTAGATTCAGGTGATTGCAGGCTCTGCGAACTTTAGAAATAATCATGGCACACCAGTCTCTGGAATAGTTTACCTAAGAAAAGGCCACAAGGCACTGCCGCTGCAAATATCGTACTCAAACACTGAATAGGTCATCTTTTTCCCTTTCCTGCTGACTACTTAGAACATGCAAGAAACTATGAAGGAACTGTAGACTGGGAAAAAGAAAGTGACTGAAAGCAGCATGACAGGAATGGCATAAAGCCCTTTCCTCTGTTTCTGGCAATTTTCACTAATAAGCCCTTAAACAGATGGAGAAGAAGAGTTAGATATGATTCTTGCAGGGGTTTCAAGAAAGTCTGGTTTGAAAACCCTCTTTAGTCCTTGCTTTCCTTGATACTGTTTACTTTTGTATTCTTTTTATGGGTGTTTCTAACAATGGCATGGGCTTGATATTCTCTGTGTTCCCTTCTAAAGCCACCATCCTAAGCACATCTTTCTTGGAAGGTAGCTCCATCTCTTCTCAATTGGACAAATACCTTTCAAAGAAAACTTTAGAGATCAAGTTTCAACTGACTCACCATGTCCCTGCTTCACTTTTTCGTTTCATTCCTGGAGCCATTACATTAGGGTGCAAGCACATCAGTGACTAATATCATTTGGGATATGAAAAGTATGCCTAAATTATCTCTTTCTCTCTCTTCTTACTATGGAACACATCACACTCGTCTGTCCCTTTTAATCACCTGATTCTCATATGTGGCTGATTTTATAGGAAATTATAAAATTTCCATCCAGGAAAAGTGATGCAGAGACAATTGTTCTTTAATATATAGTATATTTGGAACCTGTTTGGTTTGGCAAACAATATGTAGTGTCCAAATATATTAATAATATATATTGTTTCCATATATATATATGGAAATTATTGTTATATATTTGGAATTTGTTTGGTTAGGCAAATAGTATATTGTCTCCAAATATATAACAATATATATTGTTTCCAAATACATATTTGGAAATTGATGTTAAATACAGTATATGAATTTACTTATGCATTTGTTTAAAATGATTAGCTTTTTTAAAAAGCATTTGATTTTTGCAATTTAAAAACAAATTGGAATGGAACATTCCATTTCCTTGTGTATACTGCTGCACACATCTTAGCCAAATGTATGTTTTATCATATTTTATGATGGGGAGGGAGAGACACTCTTGAAGAAGAAGAAAAAGAAGAAGAAAGGAAAGCAGTAAACAATCAAAATACTTTACATTATTTCTTTAATAGTCTGCAATTTGTGCAATGTGTGAATGTGTTCTCCATTCGTAAATGCAAGGAAGAAGACCTTTGAATCCAGAGTAACAGCTAAATTTATTTCAGCAATAACTTCAGTGATTAAACAACACATTTGTGTACTTAATTTCTCCTGAACTTGCAAAGCAGACAAAATAGAAGTGAAGTTATTGCTGCAATAAACTACTGTTGTTGGAGAGTGTGAACATGTCCCTACTTAGGTCAGGAAATTGAAAGACAATTTTGTGAACAGAATGAAAGATGCCAAGATGGAATTCAGATAAATACCTTTTCTTGTGTAAACCCCTGTCTCTCTTTCTTCAATTTCTGTGATACTAGTTAATAGGGGAGTTGACTTCATAACCATCCAACAAGCTTGTACCAAATCAAGGGTGTTATTGTCAGAGGCAGCTGCCTTATTTCAATGGTATCACATGCTTTAGAGATAAGCACATATCAGGAACATTAATTGTAGGATTTAATTATCCAGGGTTGGGCACTGAAACTGCTGTGAAAAGCACCTCTCATTCTCTTCTTACCATTCTCAAAGGGGTTACAACTTCTCCTTTACTTTCATCCTGTTTCCTTGCCAGTTGCAATAATCTGGCTTCCTACGGACAGTCTAGCTAACCTGTATCTAATCAACAGTGATGTGCACTCACTATGTTTCCCTAATACTGGACTCATTATACAGGATAGCTATATTGACCCCTCTTGCTTAATGCTTCCCCCTCATCCTTGATACCTTTTCTCAAGAGAATAATGTGCCAAATGAAAACAGAAAAATCCGATTGCTGCTACAGCAATACCATCTCATTCTTATTTCCTTCTTTCCCTCCCCTCCTACACATACACACTTCCTAGTATCTTTAGTGTAGCTGATCCTTTGTAATGATGGAACTTTGAAGTCCAGAGCCTGGATACTTCCAGATAAAGCTTTTCTTATCCAATTGTTCTGCTTCATTCATAAAATATGACAAGGAAGTTCAGAATATTATTATGTCTCTTTTGTAACACACACATGGCCATTTTCTCATTGGGTTTTCTTGCATCTTTTTTCTAATAAAAAAACAATAAGGAGGGAAAAACAAAATCACTGTGGGAACTCTTTTGATTGGTAGCACTAAGAGCCTTCTGTCTGGAAGCATCCATAGCATACTCTATCAGTTAGAAGAGGTAAGCAAGAAAAGAAGAACTGCTTGCATGCCTCACCTGTAATTTTCCCTGCAGTGTCAGCAGACTGTCTAGGAACACAAGCATACAACACAATGTTGTGATATCTGGAATATAACTTTATGTGATGAGCTGCTCTTCCTGATCCTGATCTGCCTAAAGATTGCGCTATGTAGCATTAAGCAGATTTGAAACCAAGCCTCTTCTCAGATCAGTTTACTTGCTGTAGCATTATAACGCACCTTCTTTGATCTGAAATTTGAGATTTTTGAGAGATGCTGAAATTAGCAATTAAGCTGCCCTCTTGCAGGATGTAAGAATTTCTAAACATTTTATTGCAAAGGGTATCTATAATTTTGCTGTAAATCCCAGCCACTCCCCCCCCCCCGTTTCACATCTACTGCCATGTTTGCATGCCAAGAACAACCTATTAGTGTGATCTGCTGCACACTCTGGTTACATTCTTGTAATACACACTTAGTGCTTGTTCTAGCTGCACCCAGGAGAACTCACCTGCCTGTCATGAAATTGAATACACAACACTGTGCTCATCTGCACTTGGGGAAAAAAGTCCTAAGTACAATGTTGATAGAACATGCTTTAGTTAACAACCCAGTGGAATCATAAGGAATCTAGGAGAACAACACAGCCAGTACATTTTCTTTAATGCATAAAGCCATCATAATTAAAGCTCACTTGGCAATTTTGCCTTTCCTTGGAAAACTCTAATGTAAAGGATTGGACAGCCTCTTTTAATAGCTTCTATGCTCTTCTGATCTTTTAGATTAGAGATACTAATAGCTTAATTGCTCTTCTGATCTTTTAGATTGGAGATACTGAAGTGTCAATCTATGGGATTCTTTCATTCCCATCTCAAAGCAAGCTGGCTCTCTACCACCTGTTTCATCTTGAAAGCACAAAGCACCCTTCCAAGGAGGAAGCTGGAGATTATCCCCAAGCTTTTCCTGCCAGACAGCTTAAGTTCTTAAGCACTTCTGGGTACTGAAATCATTGTTTTCAGGAAACATGCCAAGAGGAAATAGATACCATGGCAGCTGAGTAACTTGACTGGATCCCAGTGACAATACAGAGAATATTTTCCTGTGTGAATTAGGTAGCAGTGCTCATGACGGGATTGTGCAAAGTCTTAATTAGCCAACAACTAGTTTTTACTTGAAAGGTTCAGGCAGAGATTTAGATTGTGCCCTACCATCCGACTCTAGGCAGAGAACAAGGAGAAATTATCAGGAGACCAGCCATATCAAGCCTCATATACATAAGGCAGAATGGGTCAAACTGACACTTCTAAAAGCTTTCAGGGCAGGTCTGCAAATATCTATCTGCCTGCAAGAACAATCTGAAAATAAACAAAAATATGTTTTGGATGGTCTCACAAGCACAGCTATGTTTTAGAAACAAAGACTGAATAACCTATGTAAATCTGTATTTTGGGATGTCCCTTCTGTCTCATATTAAATCTTAAGGTTGTTTATGGGTAGGTATTTGTGGTTTCTGCTCCACTGAAACAGGACTTGGATTTGATTACTGTTAATATTTATGCCATATTTATTTAATCAAAGTTGTCAAGCAGCTTGATAATACAGGTAATCCTAACTTACAATCATTCATTTGGTGCTACTTGAAGTTACAACGACACTGAAAAAAAGGGACTTACACCTGGTCCTCACAGTTATCACTATTGCAGCATCACAATAGTCATGTGGTCAAAATTCAGATGCTTGGCAACCAATATATTTTTACACCATTGCAGGAAGATGTGAATGCCATTTGCAAGCTTCCCAACTGGTTTCTAACCAGCAAAGTCAATGAAGGAAGTCAGATTTGCTTAGCCATTGTGGCAAAAAGATCATAATATTGAGTGTAACTCACTTAACAACTGCCTTGTTTAGCAAATGAAATTCTGGTCCCAACTGTGGTCATAAGTCAAAGACTATAGGGTCAACGATAACTTGCCACAACCAGCTTGTTACAGCTAAGTTGGTGTGGCCAAGTCTCGTGGAACAACTTGCCATGGCCAGCTTGCCATGGGACAAGTTGCCATGGGAGAAAAGCTACACTAATATCGAAGAAATACTGGAGTAGAATCATTAAAGAAAGGATGACAAAGGAGGGACAAAATGAAATGTGAATGGCAAAAATTATTTTTAATTATTATTTTAAAGGATTAAATTGAATTGTTGAATTGTCCCGCGGCGAGTTATCTGTGTGAGTTGACCATGGCACATGGCACATTAGCGGATTGTTCCATTCCACAGTACATATAAATTAAATTAGTATAATGTACCTATGATAAACCATCACAAAACAGATATGGTGGCTTAGCTGTAAGCAGCTGGATTCGAAAGTCCAAAATGTTTCATTCAAAGTCAGGAAAAGAAGCCTTTAAATCCCCTTCTTAGAAAAGCCAAGAGGGTTTGCCTTGTGAAGTTGTCCTTTAACTGTGAATGAGTTGTTCCGAATGCAACAGTCCTTCCCCTTTCATTGAAGAGAAGATTCCCTTCAGGAAATATCAGCGGCAAGAGCTTTCATCAAGTTGCAATCATTCCTTTTGCAGTGGGAAAGCTCTGCACCACAACCTTCTAGGAGTTATGACCATTCTGTTTTTGTCAAACTCTGCGAATACAAATGGCACTGAACAGCTTTTAGAGAGAGAGAGAGAGACAGAGAAATTGACCTGAAGCAGGAATTCAAGAGCAGATACAAGTACTCTGTTGCACTTAGATGCATTATGGAAATGATGAAATGGAAATTATAAGAATTGTGAGTAATATAATTTAGAGGATATACAGTCTACAAAGTCAAGTAATGATGATGATGAAGATCAAGTTTTACAAGATAGCATTAATTAGGTGTGAATTCCCATGAATTCAGTTTTGAATAAGTTTGGTATGAATTATGCCCCCTTCCACTGGAATTTAAAATTCACTTACAACTGTCATCCTCTGCACAGCTTATTTCCCCCCCTAAAGACATATTTTTGTGTTCCATAGTGATCCTCATGTAGATAATATAATCAATTTTGTTCTTTCTTCATTTTAAGGTGTCACTGTAATTTTCTATAGTATTTCTATAGTAAAAATGCTTATTTTTAACTGCATATATTTACAGCATCTAAACATTGTACCAGCCATTTCACTGGCCAAAACTGGATCTTGAATTGACACCCTCATGTATGATTGCAAGAACATACATTTTTCTTCTTAGTGAAAAAGAATAATATTGAGACAACACACAATGTCCTTTATTGCTTTGGTGTTGGTTTCAAAACAAAATCAAGATCTGAAGTAAGAAATATAGAATATTATTTTTTGAAAAAAACAGTCAACCAATGTTTCCCAAATTTTCATCTTAAAATCTAATGGTATCACTAAGGAAAATATATTTTTGTGTTCTAGCTAGAATCATACATTGGATACTACATGTGTCAATTACTGAGAAATCCTCCTCCACCCAACATGTTGTGAACCTTGCAACTACACAATTTAAGCTCCTGCTGCAAAATGGACATGCTTGTAGGAATGATAGGGATGGTATTCTAACATATCCATAACAGGTCAAAGGAAGGCTGTTTATACTCATTGATCCACGAAAGTATCAAGAGGAGCCAGGTAGATATGAAGAAAATTATTCATTAATGTCTACTTCTGAAAAGGAAAGACTGGTTCTTTTATTTTCATTCTACATTCTGAATATTTTCCCTATGGAAAAGAAATTGAAGCCAATGGATATATATATATATATATATATATACAGCAAGGCCTCCACCCAAACAGAGCACTCCCCCATCCAATCAAAGCACAGCCAACCCCCCATCCAATCAGAGCACAGCCACCCCCTACCCAATCAGAACACACCTCCACCCAATCAGAACACAGCCGAGCTCCCAGCCAATCAGTTCAAACCCCCACTGGCAGTTAAAAGGAAGAAACATATATATATATATATATATATATATATATATATATATATATATATATATATATATATATATATATATATATATATATATATATATATATATATATATATATATATATATATATATATATATATATATATATATATATATATATATATATATATTTATATTTATGTGTGTAGGTCTTTGGTTCTTCGGGTTTTCTCCCGCGTAGAATTTGAAGTGTCTTGGCAACGTTTCGATGAAATCTCATTCATCATCTTCAGGCTGGTGCTTTTGGCTTCTGCTTCTAGGAGCAATGTGTGGTCTAAGCTGTTTTTTCCTTTTAACTGCCAGTGGGGGTTTGAACTGATTGGCTGGGAGCTTGGCTATGTTCTGATTGGTTAGGGGCTTGGCTGTGCTCTGATTGGCTGGGGGGTTGGCTGTGTTCTGATTGGCTGGGGGAGTGTTCTGTTTGGGTGGGGGCTTTGTTGTGCTGGAGAGGTTCAAAGTGGCCAATGTTGCAGCTCTGGTCTGGCTCCTGGTCTGTGGTCTTGCCTCATCATTGGTGTGGGTTTGGGTTTGCTTTTTGCGTGGATGTGTGGAGGTGGCATCCTGTGTGTTTCTGGTGTCAATCTTTGAGTTAGGAATACGTTTGTCACTCCGTAGCCAAGACACTCATCTCCAGAACCAAATGCCTCGCTGACGAACAACACCTAAAAACCGAACTACACACTCTCACTAATGTACTAACATCCAACGGATTCCCAAGAAATAAGATTTCCAACTTAATCCAAAAAGAAACTCCCACTAAAATCCATGACAGAGAACAAGAAAACGGCAAAGCCCTCCTCCCATACATAAAAGGCACCACAGACAAGATCAGCAAAGTCCTGCACAAATATAACGTCAAAACAGCATTCTGCACAAACAGAAAAATATCCACCATCCTAAGAAACCCTAAAGACAAAATTGAGTTAGAAAATCAAGGAGTATATGAAATCCCATGTACTGCTTGCCCCACTACATACATTGGACAAACCAACAGAAGGATAAATGCACGCATTGAAGAACACAAAAACTCAGTCAAAAGAGAGGAACCAACTTCTTCCCTGGTCCAACACCTTAAAGCCACAGGACATGAAATTGATTTCAAAAAGACCAGAACAATTGCCAAAACTGAACATTTTAATAACAGAATAATCAGAGAAGCCATCGAGATAGAAAAACACCCCCACAGCATGAACAAACGAGATGATACCTCCCGCCTACCAGCCATTTGGAAACCCGCCCTTATTGACAAACGTATTCCTAACTCAAAGATTGACACCAGAAACACACAGGATGCCACCTCCACACATCCACGCAAAAAGCAAACCCAAACCCACACCAATGATGAGGCAAGACCACAGACCAGGAGCCAGACCAGAGCTGCAACATTGGCCACTTTGAACCTCTCCAGCACAACAAAGCCCCCACCCAAACAGAACACTCCCCCAGCCAATCAGAACACAGCCAACCCCCCAGCCAATCAGAGCATAGCCAAGCCCCTAACCAATCAGAACATAGCCAAGCTCCCAGCCAATCAGTTCAAACCCCCACTGGCAGTTAAAAGGAAAAAACAGCTTAGACCACACATTGCTCCTAGAAGCAGAAGCCAAAAGCACCAGCCTGAAGATGATGAATGAGATTTCATCGAAACGTTGCCAAGACACTTCAAATTCTACGCGGGAGAAAACCCGAAGAACCAAAGACCTACATACAAACACCCACGAAAACCTCAGAAAACATATATATGACGTTTCAACGAAGTCCCATTTGTCATCTTCAGGCTGGTGTTTTCAGCTTCGTGCTTCTAGGAGCAATGTGTGGTCGTAGCTGTTTCTCACCCTTTAACTGCCAGTGGGGGTATGAACTGATTGGGTGGGAGCTTGGCTGTGTTCTGATTGGGTGGAGGTGTGTTCTGATTGGTTAGGGGCTTGGCTGTGTTCTGATTGGAGGGAGGTTGGCTGTGCTCTGATTGGATGGGGGAGTGTTCTGTTTGGGTGGGGGCTTTGTTGTGCTTGGGATAGTCTAAGTTGCAGGGGAATTTGAGAAGGTGAGCTGCGTTACTGTTCTTTGGCTTCATGTTTGTGGTTGTACCTTTAAACCCCTCCAATCCATACATGAAGCAAACTGATACCCACCATGAAGATGAGGCACAACCACAAACGCGAAGCCAAACAGCTATGCAGCTCACCATCTCTAATCACCTGCAACTTAGACTAACCTGAGCACACAGAAAAGTAACCTGGCATATTTTCGCTCTTTCCATTGTTAATCCCAATTGAATCTGCTCTGTCTTGCAGCTAATGTCCTCATTAATGGCTCTCATCTCCCCACTTTCTGAATGTCACCAAGCAGAGAAACTGTCCACCAAGCATAGGACTGATGAGGTTGAATAGCTGTCAACTCAAAAAACAGCTGGCAGGTATGGGAACATCAATATCCCTCTGCTATTTCATAATACACCACCTACTTCTACTGGTCAGCTGCTATTCTAACTGATTTTGAACATGAGTTTAGCGCTATACTAGAAAAATGGCAAACCTGTGTTCCTCAGAATACAGTTTGGCTCTCTTCTTTCTAGACATTGTTGTTGAAATTATAATTCCAAGCATTCATCGCTATTGACCACGCTGGCATTCTATAGTATTTGATAAGAGCAGGAGTTTAACATCATTTTGGAGATCCAAATGTCTAATCGTAAACTTTGGCTACTCACTGTTGCTTTTCCCTGCTGGACTTTTCTATCAAAGCAAGCTGCTTTTCATTTTATGCACTAGAGAGTTCAGAGTAGCTTTTCTCAAGAAATAAAAATTCTGTGATCCAATATGACCAAGCACTCATTCCAATTAATCCTTTTTTACATTGACTTTCTTCTTCCTTCCTCCAATAAAGTTGAAAAATTAGACCACTTTATGAAGCTCAGCAATGCCTAGGTTATGTTATATAAAATGATTTTCAAGATACTAGCACATGCTAACATTTTATAATGAAACCATTTTGTTTTGCTTAAAGTACACTGAATTCTACATCTGGTATAAATTATGCCATCTCTCTCTCTCTTTCCCTCCCTCCCTCCCTCCCTCCCCCCTCCCTCCCTCCCTCCCTCCCTCCCTCTCTCTCTCTCTCTCTCTCTCTCTCTCTCTCTCTCTCACACACACACACACACACACACACACACAATTATTTTTACAGATAATATAAAGACTGGACATGTAGTCTTTTCAGAAGGTGAATTTCTCATGGTGTACTACATTCATTTCCTTTGCCTTGTTTCAGCACCGCTGCATGCAGAGCTTGTCAATATTTTTAAGAGAGGAAAGCTATCACTATTACTAAATCAATGACTATTTCAGACCACCCTCAATTTCACCCTCGATCCTGGTGAAATAGTAAGGGAGAGCTACAAGAGTTCTAATTTCATCCAACCTCAAAACACTGAGAATCTCAAAACAAGAAAATAGCCTTTGCTCCCTTTTATGCTGCGTTCAGGATTTCCTGGATGATTTCTAAAACAAATCATCATGGCTGTTATGAGCAGGAGGAATGACAAAATGATATTATGTCCAGCTCTTGTTTGCTACGTCATTGAAGACCTGTGCCACTCTAAAGATCAATGAAATGCTGGTGGAGAACAGAGTTGGGGTGGGTGTACAACAGGGACCATGGTTTCCTGCATATAAGAAAACATCTTGCTTCTGAGCTCTGCAGAATAATACTGCAAGCTGGATTAGACCTCTTCTGGGCCACAGATGAGTTAGAAGTAAAACAGCTTAACTACTCAATCACAAATAGTATGTGACCATGAGAATGCAGTGCTAGTGCATTGTAAAATCACTTATTATGATATTGCTGTTATAGAGAATGTGTATAATACACAATTAGAATGAAGGAGCCTCAAGAAAAATACTGTTTTTATATATATTGGGAAGTCTACTTTAGTCAAAAAGAAAGGATCTGGCTTATCATCTGCTATTTCCTCCCTTCTATTGCACACTTGTGGAGTATTGGTACTGGCACAAGAGCAATTTGTTCAAAAATAAGGGGAGCAACATCCCTTTCCTTTGCATTTTATTGGCTGTGTTCTGGATCCATGTATATAAAAGTGGCAGATTAAGCATTTCCAATTGTTATGTTTGGTATTCTGTGAGGCATCGACAAGGCAGCAGGTGAACAAACAACTCTTTATTAAAGGTTTAAACAGAAGCCTGGATAGCTGCAGCTCCATCCCTATTTATACACTCAGCAACTAGGTGACAGCCAATAGGATTCAAGTATTAGTTCCCACTTTAACACAAGATAATTAGCATGTAGACAGCAAGTCTGGCTCTTAACTGACAGAGTCTTATGACCGTTTTTTCAACAATTCCCAGTAATTCACCTCAATACATTACACCCCTTCCCCCTAGATAGTTCATAGGGTCATATGTTGAACATAGTCCCTTAAACATGTTGGTGGCCTTTTTGCCTGTTCCAAACACCTCGGAACTGTTGGAGGCCCCAGGTCTGTCAGCTCGCCTGCCAGGCTTAAAAAACAAGGGCTCTGGGACCCATCCATCATGGGTAGACTCGAGTCTCTGTGGCTGGGCTGTCTTGGTAGGCCCGAGCCAGTGTCCACAGGTGGAACAGAGTCCACCAGTCTTGAAAATGGAGCTGTCAGCTGGCATTGTCCATTGGCTGTGGTATCAGTGGTTGGGACTGAATCACCAGATGCTTGAGTCTCGTCCCTTCATCGGAGAGCTCCACTGTCACTGGCAGGGTCTGATGCACTACTGCCATTGTGCTACTCCTAAGTTTGACTGTTGCTAGAGTAATGAGTTATTGGCTGGTTTGCTAACCTCCGCCACAGTTGGTCAATGTGCCTGCATAGCACACGACCATCTTCAAGGACCACTTCATAAGAAAGTGGCCCAGTCACCTTACAAACCACAGCTACCACCCACAATGCCCCTTGCCCGTAGTTCTGCACCCAAACCGGGTTGCCCACTTGCAAGTACCATGGTGCCTTTGGCTGTGTTGCTTGAGAGGTAACTCTGTCTGGATGTAGGCGATCCAGCTTTGTGATCAAGCCCCATCCCTATCTTCTGCTGGGCTTCTGCCCATGGAAGTGCATGGGGTTGTGCATTGGCAGAGTAGAAAATCTGCCAGTCTGTATTGACAATTACCAGTTACTATTCACTTCAAGGAATCCTTAGTTGTCCGGACCATGTGCTCCGCTTGGCCATTTGAAGCCGGGTGAAAAGGGGCTGATGTAGCGTGTCTGATCATATTAGCCCTTAAAAAGTTCTGAAGCAGTAAACTGGGCCCCATTGTCAGAAACTATCACATCGGGTAACCCATGTGTGGCAAAAATCCTGCGCAGTTCTTGTATGGTACTGGCAGTAGTCATGGTGTGGACAGGTGCGACCTCTAACCATTTGGAGTGACTGTCCACCACAATGAGGAAGAGTTGTCCCTGGAAAAGCCCTGCATAAGCGATGTTGATCCTGGACCAGGGAGCATGTGTGGTTTCCCATCAGTGGACAGGGGCATGGGGCATCTCTGGCCTAGATTGCTGGCAAATATGGTAACTGTGTACTTGAGCCTCAATATCTTTGTCCAGCCCAGGCCACCAAAGGTAGCTTCACACGAGTGCCTTCATCCGGACTATTCCCGGATGTCCCTCATGCAGAGACTCCAAGACTCTAGTCCTCAGTGAGTTCAGGACTACCAACCGACTACCCCACAATATGCACCCCCTGTGGGCTGACAGCTCATCCTTTCTCCTGCTGAAACTCTGAAAATTAGGCCTGGGACTATCTTTGGGCCATCATGTGAGCACCCAGTTCAGCACAGAGCTCAGCATCATGTCTGAAGCTGTCTCTGCAGCCATGTCCCCTGCGTTAAGGGGAGACTCAGGCATGTCCTGAATAACCAGGATGCACATGGCTGGAGCAGGGTTGGGCTCTAACTGCGGCAGGGGCAGTCTGCTAAGGCCATCTGAGTGGCCCATTTCTCTACCTGGTTTATGAATCAAACTATAATCATACGCTGACAGGAAAATTGACCACCTCAACATCCTAGGGGATATGATCTGGGGTGTTTGCTTGTTTGTTGTGAACAACCCTAGGAGTGGCTTATAGTCTGTGAAGACCGTGAAGGGCCTACCATATAGATAGTCATGAAACTTCTTGATCCCTGCTACTATGGCCAAGACCTCTTTATCTATTTGAGTATAATTACGCTCTGCAGAGTACAAGGTCCTCGAGTAATATTGGAATTTGCCTTCCGTCAGCCATTAAATGACTCAATACAGTCCCAACCCCATATGGTGATGCATCACAAGCGATGCAGACAGGCAGCTTTTCGTTAAAATGCATCAAAACTGAATTTGAAGACAGCAGTGATTTGACTACTGAGAAGCGCCTATCGTGGACACTGGTCCACTTTCACTGTGCATGTTTGTCCAAGAGCCGGTGTAACGGCTCTGTCACTGTGGCCTTGTGAGGTAGGAAGGTGTGATAAAAATTGAGCAGTCCAAGAAACACTTGGAGCTCCCCCTTTGATTTTGGACTGGGGGCCTGCTGAATTGCTTTGAGCTTGGATTCAGAAGGATGAATGCCTTAGGCATCTATACGGAAACCGAGGAACTCAGTTGAAGCTACCCCAATCTTACATTTCTCCCGCCTCAGCTTCAGCCCCATTTCATGGAAGCACTGAAGGACGGCCTTGAGCCATTCTGCCAATTTTTTGACTGATTCCCCAGTTATAAGGACATCGTCAAAATATGGGCACGCGCCTGGAATACCCTTGAGCATGCACTCCATCACTCCCTGGAAGAGGCCTGGGGCAACACTGACCCCAAATTGTAGGTGCTTAACCTTGAAAGCTCCTCTGTGAGTAACTATGGTTTGAGCTTCCGCCATGGCATCATCCACCAGCAGCTGCTTATAGGCTTGAGTCAAATCTAACTTGGCAAAGATGTGACCTCCCTGTAGTGATGCCAAAATGTGGCTGACTACAGGCACTGGATATGTGTGTTGTTGGAGTGCTCTATTGATAGTACACTTGTAATCTGCACATATTTGCACCTCTCCGTTGGCCTTAAGTGGCGTAACTATGGGGGTTTTCCATTGACTGCTATCAACTGGCTGCAGGATGCATTACTGCATCAGCTTGTCCAGCTCTGCATCGATCTTCTACTTGAGGGCAAAGGGCACTCTACGCGGCTTGATCCGTATTGGGGTTATGGCAGGATCAAGCCAAAGAGCTATGGGAGGACCCTTATATTTCCCTAAGTGAGGGCTAAAAATGTCAGCAATCTCCCAGCAAACTGCCACTAAGTCCACTGATTGTGTGCTATTTATTCCAGTTATATTGATTCCCAATGCTTCAAACCAATCAAGCCCAATGAGGCTTGTGCGGTTGCCCTCAACTACTACAAGTTCCAGGGGGCCCTCAAATCCCTTGAAATGCACCCTGAGTGTAGCTTCCCCCTTGACTGTTACTCGGGACTTTTGGAAATTGGTTAACACGAGGTTCGATGGCTTGAGCTTAACTCTTTTGCCGCTGTGACTGCAAATGTGTTTGAAAGTTCTCTGGGAAATTATTGACAATGCGGACCCTGTATCTAGTTTCATGTTGCATGGAACTCCCTGCAGCTTGACTTTGAGCCACAGTTTTTCCTTAAGAGGATGATGGGCACCTGTTCTAAGTACGCTCCTCCTAGTGGTGCAATAGCCCACCCTGTGTTGCCCCAGGGCCCCGGTACCTTTCAGGGGAAACTCTTCTGGTGAACTCTCTCTACGATGATCCTGACAGACAGCGGCGATGTGGCCTTGTTTGCCACACGCCCGACACGATGCTGTGCAGAACTGGCAGTCCACGCGTTTGTGTCAGCCTCCACATCCCGCACATCGAGAGAAGGGAACTGCCTTATCAATTGGATGTTGTGGCCTTCTTTCTGGTGGTTGCTGTAACCAGTCAACCTCTTGATCCGATTCGGAGTCTTTGACCCTCTCAGCGTCTTCCTGGTGGACAGCCTATATGCAGGGAATGCTCCTGGAGAGCCACAAGGCCTTGACGGCCCCCCTGGCAGCTTCTTTGGCTGTGATCTCCTGTAGGGCATCTTGAAATGAAATAGTCTCTTTAGCGAACAATTTCTGTTGGAGATCCCTGCTTCTTAACCCGCACACTAAGCGGTCTCGCAGCCTCTCTTCAAGTTCTTTAAACTTGCAGGGTTGGGCCGCTTGACAAAGAGCAGCTATGAATTCTGAAGCCGATTCACCTGGTCGTTGGTCTCTTCGTTCGAAGGCGTGCCTCCAGGCGATGACTGATAGCTTTCGCTCAAAGTATTCTTTGAGCATTCTCTTAAGTTTGGGATAAGTAACAGATTCAAGAGGCGCCAGCACTATTAAGTTTTCGACGATCTCAAATGTCGCCTGGCCACAAACGCACAGAGTGTTGCGGCCTTCAAGCTGCCCTCACGAATTTGGTTGACTCTAAAGTAATTATCGACTCTCACAATGTATGAGCTCCACCTCTCTGGATGTGCGACGTCAAATTCTGAGAGTTTCCCGAGTTTGGCCATGGTGAGTTGCTTTCGTTGTTTTCAGCCTCGCAATGCCTTGTGCTGCCAAGGCTTCTTCTAATCTCCCAGGGATGGTTCTTTGGGAGCACTCTTCCTCCAGTGTTTTTGTACTGACAGGAATGGGGGGGGGAAACGCGGTCTCAACCAAGGCATCGTCACTTGGCTTACCCCCTTAGTGACTCAGCTCTTCGAGTTTAGCAGCACATCCCACCTTCATTGCCACTGTTATATTTGGTGTTCTGTGAGGCATCGACGAGGCAGCAGATGAACAAACAACTCTTTATTAAAGGTTTAAACAGAAGCCTGGATAGCTGTAGCTCCACCCCTATTTATACACTCAGCAACTAGGTGGCAGCCAATAGGATTCAAGTATTAGTTCCCACTTTAACACAAGATAATTAGCATGTAGACAGCAAGTCTGGCTCTTAACTGACAAAGTCTTATGACCGGTTTTTCAACAATTCCCAGTAATTCACCTCAATACATTGCATCTATAATTGTCCCTCTGTGTCAGGAAAAGGTTGAGATGAACAAGACATTATAACAGGTGAACTATAAAAGGTGATGGTTTAATGGCTCTTTATATCGAAAAGTAGTTAAATCATGTCATGAAAAGTAGTTAGATACATCTTTAATTATCCTTATTCTGTGGAAGAACAGAAGAGCTGATCTGTAATACAGAAACAGAATAATTATAACAAGAAGACAAGCAGCCATAGAATCTTGGAGTTATTGCAAAATAAACCTTGATTCATTGGTTTACAGTCCAAGACAGAATCAAACTATTTAAAAATACCACATATACATGCATAAGTAATTATACAGAAAGAGTACATACATATATGAAAGGATGAGGCTATATAAAGTTAAGATGTTATTAAAGAGACCAAATGGTTTCTGTAAGCTAAAACTATAAATAACAATTTTGCTGCTGCCTTCAAAACACCTAGGTATTAGTCATTTAATAAGAATACCTCAATCTCCTCATCATGAGTGAGTTTATCAGACTAAAGAGTAGGTGTATTAGCTCTGATCTTTTTCTCTAGTAAGAAACAGGGAAGAGAGAGGAATTCTGTCACTTTCCCTACAGCCATCATCTATCAAAGAAAGTAATTAGATCTGCACCAAACATTTAGAAAAGCTGATTAATCTGCACTTAAAGAATTTTCATAATACTGCAAGAATGTTATCTTTTCTCCATATATCCTCAACTGTAGGAAAGCGATCATGACATCATGATAACAATAGCACTTAGACTTATATACTGCTTCACAGTGCTTTACAGCCCTCTCTAATCAGTTTACAGAGTCAATATAATGCTCCCAACAATCTGAAACCTCATTTCATGGACCTCAGAAGGATGGAAGACTGAATGAGTCTTGAGCCGGTCTGGATCAAACTGCTGGCTGTAGGCAGAATTACCCATATTGCATTCTAACCACCATGGATATCACCTGCAGGTTCACTCTGGGGCTACTGAAGAATGATTAGATGTGTGTTAGAGCTTCAGGACACTCAATTTGCCCTGAAGCTCTTCTCAAGAGGAGAAGAAACAGCCCAAATTGTGGGATTTATTTTTCTTTTAAAAGGGGATAAACCTATGCAATTTCAATTTAAGCAGCACTCTTGTCTGGAAATTACAGGAGGATTATGTTCAGAGGAAATCAAATTTGGAGGGCTGATTTAAATTTTTCAAAATTCCAGAGTTTTGATGTGAGTTTGGAAGCCAACACAGCAGATGAGACATTACTTTTATAAGGTATTAGGGATGGGAATTAGTGTATCTTTTAGTTTTGGATTTTGGTAGGCATCTAATTCAACTTATTTCTGTATCAATTTGAAATTTTGTTTTTAAGAAGGCTGCATAAAAATATTTATGTATTTGGGGGGGGTACATATCTTGTAATATAGAAATTCTCAAACTATAGCTTGGGATTCTGTAGAAGGCCTCAAACATTTGGGAAGGAGAGCATCACAATAAAAATAAATGAATAAGACCCTGATCAGGGTTATGCATGCAAATGGAACCATAAAATTTGAGAAATCCTATGACATAAAGATTAACATTTAATCATTAAATATTTTTATTATTTAATAATAAACATTATTAAATAATTATTTTTATTATTTAATAATAATCATAATTATTTCTTGCTTACCCCAAACACCATAGGAGGAGGAGACACGCACAAAAATTCATTTCTTAGAGAATAAGCAATGCTGCCACATTTGAAGACCACTCTTCCTGTTGTGTCCTGGGCCTGATGGGGAAACTCAGCAGGCCCAAAATTGTTGCAAATGGTCCTGGGCATTCTAAAAGCTGCCCGGGACCAGACAGAGTGGCGCCAGCCTTGTGCGCATGCGCAAGGCGCGAAGAAAGAAGAACTCTTATTGGTTCACTCTGTCCAGGGTTCAAGCTCTATAAAAAGGCCTACGTGCCTTTTGCTTTTGCTTGGAGTTGGAGTAGGAGAATAAAGCATTGTTAGTTGTCACCATGTGTCTTCATCATTCACACGTGAATGGAGAACATAACACTGGCGACGAAGGTGGGATCCTTTACAAGCTGAAGAAAAAGATTTAAGGACTTACCCAGGAAGTACTGAAGAGGGGAAGACGGCATCTGAATCAGCATCCCAGCCTGCCAGTACAGTGTTGCTGGAGGGTGAGCTCGGCTAAAGAACCCTTTCCCCAAACAGCACCTTGTAGAGGAAGCGAGTGGTGAAGGTCGTAAAGTTATGATGTTGAAGATTGGCCGTTTGACTGATTTCGATGTCTCCCACCCAGAGAGATGGAATTCCTATGTAGCACGGGTGGAGAATTACTTCAGAGTAAATTAGATTAGAGAAGATGGCCTGAAGGCAGCAACTCTTTTGTGTGCCTGTGGATAAGAAGCTTTTGACATCGCAGAAAATCTGGTGGCCCCTGCACCTCTGGAGTCAGTAACATATGCTGACTTGAAGAAAATGTTGAAGGAACACTTCCAGCCAAAGTTATCCGTCATTGCTTGGAGGCACGCATTTGAGCATAGAGACCAGAGGCCGGGTGAATCTGCTGCGGACTTTATTGTGGCTTTAAGGCAAGCAGCCAGACCTTGTGAGTTCAAGGATCTGGAAGAGAGGCTGCAAGATCGCTTTGTCTGTGGCTTAAGGAGCAGAGACTTACAACAAAAGATTTTTGCAAAGGAAGATGTCTCCTTCCAAGATGCGTTGCGAGAGGTGGCAGCTGATGAAGCAGCAGACGGGGCTGTGAAGGTTTTGCGCCTCGCCAGGAATCCTCCAGACACAGCTACCATCCATCAAGAGAACGCTCGAGAAGGATTAGAAGTAGATCCTGAAGACTTCACCAGCCAGCTGAGAGGAGGCAAAAGGGACATCCGGTCAAGGCCCCAGCATCTCTTCAATGTTTCGGGTGCAGAGGATGCCACAAGCGAGCTGACTGCAGATTTTGCTCCACCATTTGCAGGGCATGTGGCAGGCAGCACCACATTGCATCCGTCTGTTTGGATTGTCAGAAGGTTCAACCTCAGGAAGAATTGCTTCAGAAAGGTACCAGGGTCCCCAGCCAAAACAGGGTGGGTTTCTGCGCATCGCGCAGGAGCATTCTAAGACCAGGAACACACAAGCCCCTTAAGAAGAAACTTTCCATTAACATAAGGTCACAAGGGGTTCCCTTACTGATGGAGTTGGTATTTCAATTAATACCTTTAAAAGGATTTGCAGCAGTAGTGGCCTTCGAGTTAAACTCAGGCCATTGAATCTAATACTCACTGACTTTCAAAAGTCTATGGTGTGTGTTAAGGGGGAGGCCACCCTTAGGGTACAGTATAAGGATTTTGAAGGTTCCCTAGATGTGGTGGTTGTTGGGGGTGATCGTATGAGTCTTATTGGACTCGATTGGTTCGAGGCTCTGGGAATCCAGGTAACTGGGCTGCAGAGCTTGCAAACGCTGGGCCTTGCAGAGGTTTGCAAGGAGTTTGCAGATGTGTTTAGTTCAGAGCTAGGATCCTAAAAGGGGCCCCCCATTTCACTAAAGTTAGACCCAACCATCACACCCATCAGGGTTAAGCCTAGGAGGGTACCTTTTGCACTCAAAGGTAAGACAGATGTTGAGCTGGACAAATAGCTCCAGCAGGGCATTTTAGAACCTGTGGATTCTAGTCCATGGGAAACTCCCATAGTAACACCTCTAAAGGCTAATGGGGAAATATGTATATGTGCAGACTACAAGTATACACTGAATAAGGCGTTGCAACAGCACGCTTATCCAGTCCCTGTTATAAGCCACATCCTGGCCTCCCTCAAGAGGGGGCGCATTTTTGCGCAACTTGATCTGGCACAGGCCTATCAACGGCTACCTGTTGATGAGGCAGCTGCAGAGGCCCAGACTATTGTAACTCACAGGGGGGTCTTCAAGGTCAAGAGACTGCAATTTCGGGTCAATGTAGCCCCTGGCATTTTCCAAAGTGTCATGGAGAGCACACTTTGAGGTATTCCTGGGGTCTGTCCCTACTTCGATGACGTCCTCATTGCTGGGGAGTCATCTCAAAATTTAGCAGAAAGATTAAAGGCTGTCTTGCTTCATTTTCAAAAAGCAGGACTTAAGCTAAAGCAGGATAAATGCAAGATAGGAGTCACTTCCACTGACTTCTTAGGTTTCAGGATTGATGCCCAAGGCATTCACCCTGCTGAAGCTAAACTACATGCTATTCAACAGGCCCCAAGCCCCAAGTCCAAGAGTGAGCTGCAAGCCTTCTTGGGGCTTTTAAATTTTTACCATGCATTTCTCCCACACAAAGCTGCAGTGGCAGAGCCATTACATAGGCTCTTAGACCAGCAGGCTCCTTGGCAGTGGACTAAAGTCCATTGTAGTTTCAATGAGGTTTAGGTCTTGCTCACTTCTAATGGTGTTTTAGTACATTTCAATGAGCAACTGCCTGTTTGCATCGCATGTGATGCATCTCCTTATGGGGTGGGAGCAGTACTTAGCTATCTGAAGGCTGATGGGACACAAGTCCCTGTTGCCTATTTTTCAAGGACTCTGTCATCTGCAGAGCGGAATTACGCTCAGATTGACAGAGAAGCCTTGGCCATAGTGGCTGGCATAAAGAAATTTCATGATTTCATGTATGGCCGCCACTTCATGGTCTATACAGACCATAAGCCTCTGTTAGGGTTGTTTACTACTAACAAACAGACACCACATGTCATTTCTCCTTGTATGCTGAGATGGTCCATTTTCCTGTCAGTATAGGACTACACTCTAGTTCACAAACCTGGAAATGAAATGGGCCATGCAGATGGCCTAAGCAGATTGCTTTTAACTCAGGTAGAAGTGGACCCTGTTCCTGCCATAAATATTCTTTCCATTCAGGAGTTGCCTGAATCTCCCCTCAATGCTAGAGACGTGGCTGCTGAAACTGCCACTGATCACACGCTTACACGTGTGCTGACATGGGTGTTTTCAGGATGGCCTGACTCGTGTCCAGATGCGACATTTCAAAGTTTTCGGCAAAAGAGACACACACTGTCTACCTTTAATGGGTGCCTTTTATGGGGTAGCAGGGTAGTCATCCCAGCCTCATTGAGGTCTAGAATCTTGATCTCTCTGTATGAGGGACATCCTGGGATAGTCAGGATGAAAGTGCTTGCACGCAGCCATCTTTGGTGGCCTAGGCTCGATAAAGCCATCGAGGCCCAGGTGCACGGGTGCCAAGTGTGCCAACAGTCTTAGCCTGAAATGCCTCAGGCCCCAGTACATAGGTGGGAGGAAACTCAAAGCCCATGGTCTAGAGTGCATATAGATTATGCTGGGCCCTTTCAGGGGCAATTCTTCCTGGTTGTCGTTGATAGTCATTCTGGTTTCCTCCACTACTACTGCCAGGACCATCCAGGTATTGAGAGGAATTTTTTCATCACACGGTCTTCCGGATGTACTGGTTTCTGATAACGGCCCTCAATTTACGTCTTCTGAGTTTGAGGCTTTTCTTCAGGCCAACCTGATCCGGCATGCACCATCGACTCCCTTCCATCCATCCTCCAATGGACTGGGAGAGAGAAAATGGTGCACACCACCAAAGATGCCCTCAAGAAACTGACTTACGATAACTGG
This sequence comes from Bothrops alternatus, assembly GCA_034064705.1. Lineage (NCBI taxonomy): Eukaryota > Metazoa > Chordata > Lepidosauria > Squamata > Viperidae > Bothrops > Bothrops alternatus. The sequence goes on along the minus strand of JARGCV010000145.1, from coordinate 2,081,495 downwards.
CATCACAGGTTAGCTGACTTTCTTCTTGCACACACCTTGCACGACCACTGGGAAGAGCCCAGCTGAACTCCGCTGGGGTTGCAGACTCATTACTAAATTGGACAGGTTGCACCCAGACCGGGTGGCTTCACAAGTATCGCAACCACGGGCACTAAGGAGACTACAGTTGGGTGATCCTGTCTGGACTAGGAACTACGCTCCTGGTCATCTGTGGGTTCCTGCTCTCATTTGTAAGATCTCTGGACCTCTATCATACGAAGTGACCTTGGGAGATGGCCGCGTCCTGCGGTGCCACATCGATCAACTGCATTGGCGGTTGTCCCCTGTGGATTCTGCCCGTGCCTCTGCTCTTGGGGGAGAGGGGGCCAGGAATTAAGTCACACTTCAGGTCAACCTCCTGAGACACAATCTCACACTTCAGGTCAACCTTATGAAACACAATCTCACTGTTCCTGGGAAGTACCGCAAGTCGCTAGGGATTTCCCAGGGGAGGTGCAAGGACATCCTCAGAGTTCAGCTATTGCACCGCACAGGGAGTCATGCATATCCGCAAGAGCTCCAAACAGGAATTCACATGAAGCGGGGTTTGCCATTGAGATGGCTCCTGACTCTGGCACCTTGGCCACAGGGGACTGGGAGTATTGGGGCACACCTGCAACGCAGGTCACATCCGAGACTGGTCGCAGGCTCAAGGGACTAAGTTCCCTGGAGCCATCCAGAGTAGTTGGAGAATCCTCAGCCAATTCAGAGGGTTGGGGAATTTCAGCTGCTCTCACGGAGCCTGGGGAGAGCTCTGGCAATTCTGCGGCACGCCTCACCAGGGGTCACTTGCAAAACTTGTGCATAAAAGTCCTGGTTTAGCGAGCTCAACAGATGGTGAGCTAGGCATCCTCCCTAACCTTGCATAGGTCACAATGGGCTAAGGCCCCTCCTAAGCATCTAGGCGAATATGTGAGGTTCTTGTCAGTACAAGGAACTTTACAGGTCTAGGTTGAGGAAATGGGACCTATGTGGGTAGAAGATAGACACACAAAGTCCACATTAGAGAGTGGTTGGTTGGCTAACTCTGTTAGTATAAGAAGGGTGTCTGCATGTGAGCAGATTATTATTTTCTTTTAATTTATTTTATTATGATTGTAAAGAAATTGGAATTGTGTGTGTTCTATCCAGGGGGGAGGGGTGTTGTGTCCTGGGCCTGATGAGGAAACTCAGCAGGTCCAGAATTGTTGCAAATGGTCCCGGGCAGTCTAAAAGCTGCTCGGGACCAGACAGAGCGGTACCAGCCTTGTGCGCATGTGCAAGGCGTGAAGAAAGAAGAACTCTTATTGCTTCACTCTGTCCGGGGTTCAAGCCCTATAAAAAGGCCTGTGTGCCTTTTGCTTTTGCTTGGAGTTGGAGTAGGAGAATAAAGCATTGTTAGTTGTCACCATGCGTCTTCATCATTCGCACGCAAACGGAGAACACAACACTTCCAATATATTTTCTTTAGTACATAATTTTACTAATATTTGCCTAATATATGGACTTTGGCAAACAATTTTTCCAAACACAATGCATTTTAATCCATTTTTACTAATATAGGTGTCACTCTTCTCCCTGATATATGCATATTTACAATACTTTCTTTCCAGAGAATCGTATTACTATACTTAGAGAAATGCAGATTTCAAAAATTAATTCAGTTTGCCTCAACACTACTTTTGCCAGTATGAAATTACTAAGATAACATTATTAAGTGAATCGAACTTTAGTTTGCATTATACTATAAGATGCTCAGGTAGAATGTACCATCCATTCTAGAAACATAGTTTGTGTATAAATCCTTTTTTTAAAAAAAGTCTTCCTTAGCCTCCCTCAAAATTCACTGAGAACAAAATAAATACCAGTTTTTGGCTATCAGTTGCTTCATTCTGCCCCCCCCCCCACACACACTTTCATCAGATTCAGAACTTTTACTGTTTTTCTGCCGGTGCGTGTAAGAGAGGAACAACTTATATGCACTTAAATTTTATTCATGAATTTATCACCTTGTACTGCCAAGCTGCTTCACTGTATCTGCTGACAGAAAAAAGCCTTGGGGCTACTCAACATTTGCTGCCTTCACTGGTCAATCAGCCTAGCTATTTGCATTTCTAGTTTTGGAGAGAAAAAAAAAGTAAGGAACTGTGTAACTGTGAAAAATTTGTAGAGAAATTCTGATGCACCAGTAGTACACTAACTTTCCATTCTTTCCTGTAAAACTAGCAACCTACAGAAATGTTATGGGGAAAACTTTCCCCCTCATTAACAACTGTATGTCATGGAAAGCTTCCCAGCAAGTTTTTTTTCCATCTCATTCCTCCATTTGGCACTGGGGAAAATGGAACTGACTGAGATGGAGAATCCCTGATGCCAAAGAATCTTCACGGCAGCTTCTTCTAGTTAAGGAAACACTGTAAATGTGTACAGAGAAAATCAGTCTGAACTCTGAGATTGTTTCTTGACCCATAAAAATTTTCTTCCCTGGGCATTATCTGAGCCAGTCAATCCAGAAGACCCTTTAAATCTGCTTCTGAGCTGCGGAACATTGCCTGCTAGATTTGACCAGGGGAATTTATTATTCATCCATTTAACCCAGGCTCTTGTGTCTTATGTGTTAACATGCATCTGCTGAGAGCTGATAGGCTACATCTATTGACAATGTCAGACCTTCAGCATTGCTGCTAAGAAAACAAGTTTTGCAGTAGTATATGACTGAAGAAGCCAATTCTGGATGCCATTCAGGGAGTGGCATTCATGAGATTTGACCTGAAAGAACAATCTGGTAATAAGATGTGGGTGAAGATAGTAGGAATGGACTGGACTGCTGGATCAGTTTGTAGCTCCCATTCTGATTAAAGGAAGAAGACATTGTGCAAAATAATTTCTCGTAGTAGAAGATGCCAAAGAGTGTCAAGTAAAGTAGGTTTTAAAATTCTGCCAGTTGAAATTTGAAATCTAAATTCTACATTCAAATTTATATGGTTATAAGTATATGAAATAGTATAGGGTCTTTTGCTTGGGTGAAGGATGGGACTGGAGGCCCTCCAGCGTCCCTTCCAACTCTGTTATTCTTTTATTCTGTTATTCTTTCTAAGATCACATGTATCCGTCCCATCAAGCCCAAAGAAAGTCCGGAATGGTATAGGATCTCCTGCCATAGGCAGCGGGTTGGACTAGAAGACCTCCGTGTTTCCATCCAACCGTAGTATTCTATGTTCTATTTAGTCATTAAAGTATGAAACAACTTTGTTTTGTTTAAATAGTCATTCATAGAGTTAAGTTCTTCATTCATAATTCATTTGGACCTGGATTGCAAAAACCCAGATGACCACCAGATAGAAAAAAATCACAATTTTCTAGATTTTCCCTGCCATTTTGTGGCTATCTGGAGTTTTGCAGCTTAAATCTGATACCTCTATTAATGAAAGAAGTATCTATGCAAAGGCAGCACTTTAGCTATTTATCTGGGGGCAAGTGCTACTGAGCCAAAAACACAGAATTATAAAATTTAAAAAATGAATGAACGAATGAATGAAAAAAAGCTTTCTCAGTGCAGATTATTTCTCATATATTACCGAAAAGTACTGGGTATAAAAGGTTGAGGTGAGCATCCAATATTTACACATATGATACTTTTTTTTCCCAAAATGGGCAAGATATGGTATATATAAACAATTTTGCTTCAATTCTATTTGTATCATACTAATGCTCGGTGTGGATTGCATTGGGGTTTACCATTTCACCATTTCACATTTCTTTACTGAACTACATGTTTGAAACTAATTCCCTCTCTAGCAAGAAAATAACATCCTGGCTCTATTAATAGGAAAAAAAAAACTGATGCTCCACTGATGCTGAATGGACAGCGCTAACCTTTGTTAGTTCATCAGAGAATAATTGTGTGACATGCAAGGTAGCAAGGAATGTCTATTAAGAAAATCAACAGTTAATCTGTATAAATTAAAATACACATCACTTGATTAGAGGAATTCAATTGATTTGAACATTTCACATCCAATTTTCACATTTTGAGCAGATGACATTTTTTTAAAAAACAAAAACAAAACTCCTTTAAACCTCTAGAAGAATTAGCCAATTTTGTTTAGCAAATAGGAAAAATGGAGGATTCCCAGGATACTAAACATCTATATTTATAAGAAATGGTTAATAGGAAGAAAAATTAACAAGTCCCTTCCTCCCTAATTTATATTTCTAAATAATGCTTTTAGAACACATTATATACTGATTAGGAAACCTTGGGCAACAAGAGCATTTGTAGTGCCATTTTTTTTAATCCCCTGCACAAAGCTTTTTACTGTATCATATAAACTTTAAATGACTATTATCTTTAACCTATATTCAATAAGTCTAAGACATAGCAGCTAAATTATAGGAATCCAAGATGGTGGTGGTTTAATGTTTGGTTAAGATGGCTAGACATTAAACTTGAGTTAAAAAGAAGTCTCACATGAGGGATTAAAAAATTGTTAATTCTGTGTATTTATTTATGGTCACTAACTAATACATAGACAAAATCATAAAACAACAAAATCACATTATTCATTATAATCTAAATAAAACCAGAGGGGGGAAAAACATTGCCTTCTGGTATCTTCAGCAATCATTGCCAAATGTACATAGCAATTGAATAAAATTTAACTACCTTCTATGTATCACTGGTACAAAAATTGGACTGCAAATTAATAACATATGCTTTGTTTTCTTTGCCAGAAATCTTTTCACAAAGGGGGGAGATTGAATCTGCTCTTAGGACTTTAGAAAAGTTCCATGAACAATATTCTGTGCTAACCTTGCACTACAGGGACAATGATATTCCAGACATAGAACCTTCTATTATGTAAGAAGATGGGGGCATTTCAGTGAGCCAGCATAAATGTCCATTCATTTTTAAGGGAATGGCAATAAATTACTGTATAGCTAATAGAAAGCAGATACTGCCAGATTATGATACACTGTGAAGCTGTACGTATCTTCCACTGCCAATGTACATCACCACAAATGGCTTATTTTAAGATCCTTTAAACAGAGTCATAGCCCACAATCCTCAGCAACTTGGAAGGGAGAGATAACCTGCCAGTTTCCCCATAAAAGTTCTAATCTATTGGATTTGATTCTGACTAAAACGATATGACACTCACCCTCTCTACCTGAACTTTTTTTTTGTTCTAACTGTGATAGGAACATGGTTCTTGGAGCAATTGAAAATCAAGTACTGCAACCAAATCTGTAAATTTGTTCTCATTCTTTGCTTTCTTCTTCTTCTTCTTAAAACAGATGGAATAGTTGAAAATAGCCATCAGATTTCATTTCTTTTTCTGTGATCAACATACAGAAAACTTGTAACATATATTAACTAGACTGAGGATAGGTGGCCATCATATCAATTGAATTGAGAGAGGTTGCTATAGAAATTGAATAAATAAATAAAATAAAAACCAGATGGTCTTTTGATGAAATGTAGTTGGCTGATAGCTATTTCTCCTCAAAAGCAGAAGATGCTAAGATTTTTTAAAATCACCTTAAAATGGTAACTAATAGTAGTGGTGACAAGCTGATCAACTGATTTTCTGAGAAAAAAATATTTGACTATCTGGGAAAAGTTATTGTGTGAGTAATCCAATCAAGTCAGAGAGGTCCATGTATGATAAAAACTTGATTTAACAGACTTATTAAGGGGAGAGGAATTCTGTTATTCCAAATGACCATTAAATAAGAAAGGACATCATTGGCTTCAATGACATAAATTGATGCTAATGGCATGATTATACAACTGATGTAAATAGCTGTGGATGATGTCAAATTTAGATAACAGAAACATAAATGTCAAACCTGGATTACTTTGAATGTAAGAGCCATTATATTCAAAGTGTTTAATTGTACTTTCAAAATTTAACAGCATATTTTAAGGTTTTTTGACAAAAAGATTAAGTCCTAAATTTACATTTAAGCTGTATAACTTTGGAAAGAGTTTAAATAAATAAATAGAAAAACACGCAATCGTATAACCTTTTCCTGTTCTACGCCTTTGAGATTTTTCTGAAATGAATCCAAGTATTAGTTTCTCTTATGAATTATATATTGTTCCGAATAGTAAAATCTATTTATGCTGCAAAAAAGTAGTTGTAATTGCTTGCTTTAAATTTAATATATATACTGGCTGACAAAGTATAAAATGCTTACATAAAAAAAGCACATGATGATATCATGCAGGTTTATTTAGAAGTAAGCTGGGTCTGAGACATCAAATGCAAACCAAAGCAAAAATACTCTCCTGGGCACAAATGGGAATTATTTCTGTAAGGTAAATTTTGGAATCTAGCAAAGGACCTCTTATCCTTCACTAAATGCCCATATTTTTATGAACATTGTTTTGTAAAATGTTGATGGGCCGATTAAATTTTCCGTCATTTGGAAATAAAATATAGGAAACTACAACTCTAGATAAACTACTGCAGCTATATAATAGGTTCTATTTCTATAAGGAAGGAGGTGGCACCAACAAGCCATAAATCATTTAGAGAACATATTGGTAATAGACTGATGGTAATCTCTTCCACATCCAGGTCATATTGCAAATGCCCCCAAATAAAATAAAATCCAGATCTAGTGTATGACGTCCATGTGATGAATTCTCAATTTCTTGGATCAGTTACATAGTCATCATTGTGGACAGGAATGTCTGAGCTGACCCTAATTTAATGCCAAGAAGAGATCAAAATCCCTAAAGACAATATGTCTTGGGAACTCCACCACCAAATCAGCAATGAAATCTAGCAACTAGGGCATGGATGTCATTGCAGGGAGGCTGGTACAATAGCAACAAATCCACCCCAATTGCTACCTGGAGCCCAGCTTCAACCAGAGAGTCCTCCTGGATGAAAACTTGTCACCCTGATCCCCTTGTCTTAGAGATATTGCTATTGCCGGAATGGAAACTCAGAACGGCATATCTCTGAGAGGAGTGCCCCACCCACTTGAAGTCTCAATTACATACACCCCTATATGGCCACATGCACAATTAAGTCCTCACAGTCAAAATCTGTAGTCATAGTTCAGTGCTACCAAGGATCCATGGACAATTTCCAGGATGAATGCTAAAGACTGGAAACTGGAACAAGTTTAGTCAGTGGCTCCCCTGCACTGCTACACATACTAATTGCATTAAGATCCATACTGCTGCTGGAGCTGATGGTCTTTTATTGATCCATATTTCCCCATTAATTTATCTATTAATCCATTTTTAAGGTAATTCAAGTTAATGGCCATCATTTCCTCCACAAGCAGCACATTCTACAAATATGCATTGCATGAAAAAATATGCTTCCTCTGCCTCAATTATGCTTGCACTTAGTATTTCAAATCCTGGCATAAGGAAAGGAAAAAACTTTCTTTCCACACATACATCAGATGATGACTCTTGGATTTTTCCGGGTGAACTAAAAAATCCCCACAAAGTTTTATTGTAGTTTTCCTCATGAGGAAGACATGCCAAGGTTAGTTGGATGACCTCTTTCTGCACATTTTCTAGCATTCCACTATCTATTTTGAGATGTGGATGACACAACAGTAGACAACATTCCAAAATGAGTCACGGAACCGATGCAATGGATGCTCTGAAGAGGGAAGGCTGGCTTGATTTGCTTTCCTTCTCAAATAAATTTGTTCTATTGTGGATATGATAAATGGCCCTAATTTAATCTGCAGAATCTTCAAAGTATGACAACATTTCAAAAAGGTATTTTGAGCATAGGCTATTTTCAATCAAAATGAACTATGTAGGTTCAGTATCCTATAAACACAGTCTTACCACATGTTTGGAAACAGTTCTCTTCAGAATGAAATACATTTTGGCTGGAAAAATAGTAGCTTCTATTATTATACTGCTAATAGTAGGTTGGAATCTTTTTTGGCCTGTCTCCTCTACTTAAAAAACATTAAATCCACCTTATTTTATTATAGACAAAGGAGGATCTAGGGAGTAGCTTGAAAAATATACAGTCTTCTCCACTATGAAAAGAAACACCTAGAGCTCAGAGATTGTTTGCAAGGAAGCAAAAAAGTGCCATTAATTTGACAGCCAATTTGCCAATTATATCTGATTTATTTAAAAAAAAAAACACCAGCAATTTCATGTTCTTTTCTTGGTTAAGCATTGTTGTGTCCTGAGCCTGCAAAAGCAGGCTTGGGACATTGCATTGGTCCTGGGCATTCGAAGGTTGCCCGGGACCAGACTGAGTGGCGCCAGCCTTGCGCGCATGCGCAAGGCAAGAAATGCTTTAGTTACATTGTTTGCCATTGTCCGGGTCCATTCGCCTTTAAAAGAAGCTGTTTACTTTTGTTCGTTGTTGGGTGTAAGAGAGAGAAGAATAAAGAACTCTTCAAGGTTGCCATGTGTCTTCATCATTGCACTTGAACCCAGAACCTAACACTGGCGACGAAGGTGGGATCTTCTGCAAACAAAAAAAGAGGAAGTTTTGAGGACTTACCTAAGAAGTCCTGAAGAGGGGAGACGGCGTCTGAATCAGTATTCCAGCCTGCCAATACAGAGTCACTGGAGGGTGAGTTCTACTACAAGACCCCTTCCCTTAGAAAAGTTTGCAGAGTAGCAAGTGGTGAAGATTGCAACTAAGAATGGCAAAGATAGGGCGTTTGTCTGACTTTGATGTCTCACACCCAGAAAGATGGAATTCTTATGTAGCCAGGGTGGAGAACTATTGCAGAGTAAACCAAATTAGAGAAGATGGCTTGAAGGCTGCAACTCTGTTGTGTGTTTGTGAACAGGAAGCTTTTCAAATTGCAGAGAACCTGGTAGCCCCTGCACCTCTGGAGTCAGTGACTTATACTGACTTGAAGAAGCTGTTGAAGGAACATTTCCAGCCAAAGTTGTCTGTTATTGCTTGGAGACATGCATTTGATCAAAGGGACCAGAGGCAGGGTGAATCTGCTACAGATTTTATTGTGGCCTTAAGGAGAGCAGCCAGGCCTTGTGAGTTCAAAGATCTGGAAGAGAGGCTGTGAGATAGATTCATTTGTGGCCTAAGGAACAGAGACTTGCAGCAGAAGATTTTTGCTAAGGAAGAAGTCTCCTTCCAAGATGCGCTACGAGAGGTGATAGCTGAGGAAGCAGCAGGTGGGGCTGTGAAAACCTTATGGTTCACCAGAAACTCTCCAGAGACAGCTACAGTCCATCAAGAGGACGCTCGAGAAGGATCAGACGAGGATCCTGAAGAAGAGGTGAATAGGCTTTACCAGCCAGCGGAAAGGAGGCAGAAGGAACATCCAGAAAAGGCCCCAGCATCTCTTCAATGCTTCAGGTGTGGCGGTCACTACAAGCGAGCTGACTGCAAGTTTCGTTCCGCCATCTGCAGAGCATGTGGCAGGCAAGGCCACATAGCATCCATCTGTTTGGGTTGCCAGAAGGTCCAACCTCATGAAGAATTGCATCTGAAAGGTACCAGGGTCCCCACCCAACATAGGGTGGGCTTTTGCGCATTGCGCAGGAGTATTTTGAGAACAGGAACACATAAGCCCCTTAAGAAGAAACTGTCCATTAACTTAAAGTTGCAAGGGGTTCCCTTATCCATGGAGTTGGACACTGGGTCCGCTCTTTCCCTTATTTCCATTAATACCTTCAAAAGGATATGCAGCAGCAGTGGCCTTCGAGTTAAACACAGGCCATCCAATCTAATTCTTACAGATTTTCAGAATTCTATGGTATGTGTTAAGGGGGAGGCCACTCTTAAAGTACAGCATAAGAATTTTGAGGGTCCCCTAGATGTGATTGTTGGGGGTGAATGTACAAGTCTTATTGGACTTGATTGGTTTGAGGCTCTAGGAATCCAGGAAACTGGGCTGCACCATTTGCAAATGTTGAGCCTTGCAGAAGTCTGCAGGGAGTTTGCAGATGTGTTTAGTTCAGAGTTAGGATCCTACAAGGTGCCTCCCATTTCGCTACAGTTAGACCCAAACATCACGCCAAACAGGGTTAAGCCTAGGAGGGTACCTCTTGCCCACAAGGGTAAGATTGATGCTGAGCTGGACAAATTGCTCCAGCAGGGCATTCTGGAACCTGTGGACTCAAGTCCATGGGAAACCCCCATAGTAACGCCTCTAAAAGCTAATGGGGACATACGTATATGTGCTGATTACAAGTGCACACTGAATAAGGTGCTGCAACAGTCCCTGTTGTAAGTCACATTTTGGCCTCCCTCAAGAGGGGGCATATTTTTGCAAAGTTGGACCTGGCACAAGCCTATCAACAGCTACCTGTTGATGAGGCAGCTGCAGAGGCCCAGACTATTGTAACTCACAGAGGGGCATTTAAGGTCAAGAGACTACAATTTGGGGTAAATGTAGCCCCTGGCATATTCCAAAGTGTCATGGAAAGCACACTTCGAGGTATTCCTGGGGTCTGTCCATACTTTGATGATGTCCTCATTGCTGGGGAGTCATCTCAAAATTTAGCAGAGAAATTAAGGGCTGTCTTGCTTCATTTCCAAGAAGCAGGCCTTAAACTAAAGAAAGATAAATGTAAGATAGGAGTCACTGCTACTGACTTTTTAGGATTCAGGATAGATGCTCAAGTCATTCGCCCTGCTGAAACTAAATTGCAAGCTATCCAGCAGGCCCCAAGCCCTAAATCTAAGAGTGAGCTACAAGCCTTTTGGGGACTATTAAATTTTTACCATGCATTTCTCCCACATAAAGCTGCAGTAGCAGAGCCACTACACAGGCTCTTAGACAAGCAGGCTCCTTGGCAGTGGACTAAACTCCATGACAAGAGTTTCAATGAGGTTAAAGCCTTGCTCACTTCTAACGCTGTTTTAGCGTATTTCAATGAGCAACTGCCTGTTTGCATCGCATGTGATGCTTCTCCTTATGGGGTGGGAGTTGTACTTAGCCATCTGAAGGTCCCTGTGGCCTATTATTCAAGGACTCTGTCTTCTGCAGAGCGAAATTACACTCAGATTGACAGAGAAGCCTTGGCCATAGTGGCTGGCATTAAGAAATTTCATGATTTCTTATATGGCTGCCACTTCACGGTCTTTACTGACCATAAGCCTCTGCTGGGTTTGTTTACCACTAACAAACAGACCCCACATATCATTTCTCCTCGTATGCTGAGATGGTCCATTTTCCTGTCAGCATATGACTATACATTAGTTCACAAAACAGGAAAAGAAATGGGCCATGCTGATGTCCTGAGTAGACTACCCCTGAACAAAGTAGAACCAGATCCTGCTCCAGCCATTAATATTCTGTCCATTCAGGAGTTGCCTGAGTCTCCCCTCAATGCTAGGGACGTGGTTGCAGAAACTGCCACTGATCACATGCTTACACGCGTGCTGACATGGGTGCTGTCAGGATGGCCTGACAAATGCCCTGATACTGAGTTCCAAAGCTTCTGGCTCAAGAAGAATGAGTTGTCCACCTTTAAGGGTAGCCCACCTCATTGAGGCCTAGAATCTTGATCTCTCTGCATGAGGGACATCCCGGTATAGTCAGGATGAAAGCGCTTGTGCACAGCCATCTTTGGTGGCCTGGGCTCAATAAAGCCATCGAGGCTCAGGTGCACGGGTGCCAAGTGTGCCAACAGTCTTGGCCTGAAATGCCTCAGGCCCCAGTTTCCTCCAAGGTGGGAGGAAACTCAAACCCCATGGTCTAGGGTACATATAGATTACACTTGGCCCTTTCAGGGGCAATTCTTCCTGGTTGTTGTTGACAGCCATTCCAAGTGGCTAGAGGTTGTTCCTGTTTCCACCACTACTACTGCCAGGACCATCCAAGTGTTGAGAGGAATTTTTGCATCACACAGTCTTCCAGATGTTCTGGTTTTGGATAATGGCCCTCAATTTACCTCTTCTGAGTTCCAGGTTTTTCTCCAGGCCAACATGATTCACCATGCAACTTCGGCTCCCTTTCATCCATCTTCCAAAGGGCTGGCAGAGAGGATGGTGCGCATGACCAAAGATGACCTCAAGAAACTGACTTGTGGTTACTGGCATCACAGGTTAGCAGATTTCCTTCTTGCACATCACACCACACCATACACTGCCACAGGGAAGAGCCCCGCTGAACTCCGCTGGGGTTGCCGCCTCATCACTAAACTGGACAGGCTGCACCCTGACCAGATGGCTTCACAGGTATCACAACCGCGGGCACCTAGGAAACTCCAGTTGGGCGATCCGGTTTGGGCAAGGAGCTATGGGCCTGGTCATCTCTGGGTCACAGCTGGTCTGCAAGTTCTCGGGGCCTTTATCATACGAAGTGGTCTTGGAAGACGGCCGTGTCCTGTGCAGACACATAGACCAACTGCATTGGAGACTGGACTCTCACCCTTCCGCTCCTGGCTCTGTTCTGGGGGGGGGGGAGGACCATAACATGCATTCTGGGGATCAGTTTCACAGGTCATCACTAGCCGCTGCTGAGGCTATTGGGGAGTCACCACAGGGTTCCACAAGTGCTTCTGACAGGAATTCATGGGATTGGGGGTCATCCCACACATCCATCATCACTCCAGACAGGGAGTCACACCGCGGGTATCCACAGTATTCATATATGTCAGATAGTGCTCCAGACAGGGAGACTGACTGTGGGTATCCACACAAATCACAAGCAGCAAAAGAACAAGAATTCCATCCGGGGCACTTGCCAAATTCCGCAATTGCTCCCAAAAGTAGGTCATTAGCAGGGTGGGTTGCCATGGAGGCGATTCCTGACTCTGGCACCTTGGGCATGTGCTTGGGGACCACTGAGTACTGGGGCACTTCCAATATCCAGCACTCTCCATCTGCTGGCCTTGGGTTCGAGGGACAGTGTTCCCAAGAAGGATCCATTGTGGATCCAGGGAATTCCACCCCTCCATGGTATGCTGGCTTGGACTTAGAGGGTTCAGCCAGCCAGCAGATGGGAGGGTCAACCAGGTATTCGGGGCAGCAAAGTCCTGGTCTGCCTAGCCTGGTAGGCGAGCAGGTAGGCCAGGCAAACTCACGGGGGTCACCTGGGAATTTAAGGCAGCAACACCTTGGCCTGCCTTGCCTGGTAGGCGAGCAGGTGGGTCAGGCAATCCCTTCTTGCCTTAGAATGTTGCAGCGGGCCAAGTGCCCACCCAAACATCTTAGGGAATTTGTGAAATTGCTGTCAAGTCAATAAGGCCATTTCAGGATGACCCTGGATACAGGAAGCATTCAGATTGAATGTTGTAATATTTTTGATTTCGGAAACATGCAGGTATTATTAAAAGTGAAGGGGGTTGTCTGAAGGCAGATCCCATTATCCAAGCTCCGTGCATTTGATTACTGGACTGTATAACACTCCTGCCAGTGTGTGTACCAGGAATGTTCCATCTAAGGGGGAGGGGTGTTGTGTCCTGAGCCTGCAAAAGCAGGCTCGGGATATTGCATTGGTCCCGGGCATTCCAAGGCTGCCCGGGACCAGAGTGGTCGGTGCCAGCCTTGCGCGCATGCGCAAGGCAAGAAATGCTTTTGTTACATTGTTTGCCATTGTCCGGGTTCATTCGCCTTTAAAAGAAGCTATTTACTTTTGTTCATTGTTGGGTGTAAGATAGTGAAAGAAGAATAAAGAACTCTTCAAGGTTGCCATGTGTCTTCATCATTGCACTCGAACCCAGAACCTAACAAGCATTATGTCAGAAAATGCACTTAGAGGTCCACTCTTTGATGCATTAAGAATTTTCTTGATCTTGATGGCTCATATTTCCTGTAGTACCACTCTTTAACCTGTGGCTAGCATAAATTTGTCCTTTTTTTCTGCTGCCCCTCAGGTGATAATCCTCCTTGGATTCCCCCTCCCCCAGATGTAGATTGGAAGCAGCATTTTAAGTAAAGTAGAAGAAATCATGTAAAGCAATCTTTATTGGATTACAGCATTTTAAACTACAAGCAGCAGGTAGCCCTCAGGAATCAAATGTTCTCTTTATGTATACATCACTCACATTCAAAACAAGAAGGTAAGGTTCCTGATTAACTGGAAGGGAGAAAAAAAATCTTGATTCCTACTCAGCATATCCACTATGCATGTGAAAGGGAGCGTATACACTCAGGGATAAAATAATTATTCCCAACATATCTCAGAATCATGGCAATTGAAATCCAACACATCCAGAAAGCAGCTAGATGAGAAAAGCTTTATTAAAACCAGCACCAGTAAGTTCAGCTCTTGGGCACACAGTAAGACCACACCCTGTGTTATGCATGGATGTGATCCCTCTGTGGAAGCTCCACTGAGTCAACTGAGGCAGAATAGCCAAAGCTTGCAAAAGAAAAGATGAGCAACATAACAGTAGCATAAATGCCCGTCACATCCTCTTATTGAGGTGACTCTCTCCCTTTGAAGTACAAGAGTTTTTTGGTGCCTTTTCCTGGCTTGCTCTAAAGCCCTCCTCTTCTTAAGGTTTAAAGACCCAATTAAACTGATCTACAGTATTGCTAAACAGCCCTTGCATAGGAGTCTCCTCAGCTAGCCATTAGCAGCTACTTGGAATTAGATAAGTGTCCACAGAATTCAAAGGGGATTAGACTTAGTCTTCTTGTGGCTATGTAAGGGATTCTAGGCTGATCTTTCTTTTCACTCTACCCCCAGGTTCTGCCACTCTGTCTGTTAGAATTCTGTCACTTTGAAGAAGGAAGATATGGTTACAGAAAATCCTGGACTCCCCTGGGTTTGGGTATGACACAAAATTGTGGCCATATTCTCCTGCATAACACAGCATTAACTACTTTGCATAATTGACCTCGACTATCCATAAAATGTTAAATATGGCTCCTGATAGGCCAAAAATTGCCCATGCTGGTAAAACATCTTACTCATCTAGATACCTTTGATCAGGGGTGTCAAACTGGTGGCCTGTGGGCTGGATGCATCATGCGCAGGCCACTCCCACAAAAGCAAGCTCTGCAAAGTCAAAAACCATCGCGATATATCACAACACATCACGTGATATGATCAAGTTTGACACCCGTGCCTTTGATGAAAAGGTCTGACAATAGTTAATCATGAGAGCTAAGTCCATCAGATAGGTTGATAGTGGTGAGGGGTTATATTTATTATTATATCCCACTTCCTGGGACATCAGAGGTTATTTTCCAAATTCCAATCCATCTGGTGAGGATATGCCAAAATAAAATCCAGTCAACTATTACAATGATGTATTGATCTATCACAAAGGGTGAACAACCCTGGCTATACTAAACATTGAGCCAGTTATCTTCTATTGTATATCTAATTTTTGGAATAGTCTTATCTGTCTTATGATGCTGAACTGATTCATCTTGAAGGGAACTTGATTCTTGTAATAATAACCTATTAAATATATCCCCTTTTTCTTTAAGGAAAGGGCCAACAGAACTGGCTTTTCCCATACAGAGGATCTTTTTAATTAATAACAAAGTCTTTCTTTAAATCAGTTTCCAAGCCTTAGCATTTAAAATCTTTAGAAAAAACTTTAAAGTAACTCCTTTCCTGTATATTGCAAAACATTGCAAACACTAAAGATCTTATGAGGCTGAAAAGATATGATTTACCCAGCAAATAATAAGCATGTGGTTCTGAAGGTTTTTCAATCTTAAAAAGGCAATTAAAAAATAAATTCCAAAGTGATTAAAATGATGAAAGGTGAAACCTTAAATCCATGAAAGTTTGCATTTATGAGTCAGAGCACAATGGAATCCGTGACTCTCAGTGACAGCAAAAACATCAATTTCTGCCATCTACTCCAAAAAAATCAACTGTTCAGAGTATATATGAGAAATTTCCAGATCTCTATTACTTCCAGAGATAATTTCAACAGATTGAATCTCACATCAGTTGCCTTTCGGCTGTAATGACTATGAAATCTGCAGAGCAGGAAAATATGCAGACATTAGATTGCCTTGCCTCACTGGAAGCTCACTTTTTTTAAAAAAAAATTACAATATGCTAAAAGGTTTTCAAATATTTCAAATGCAAAACAAGACTTTGAAGAACCACATGCTTATCATAAAACACATGATGGATATGGTACTTGTTAAGAAACATTTGATCACTGGGCTTGTGATGCTCTCTTTTTACAGGAACCAAAAATTGCTAATTCCTTTGAAAATAATCAAAATGGATTTAAATGGGGACTTAAAAATTACAAGTTACAAGAAAGACATGAAAATACTGGACTGATAAATGAATTGGATGATCATTCAAAAATAAAAAGGACATACAAATAATGTAGCAAAACAGTGACATGGACTAACTTTTTAAACTGAAATATAAAATATTTATTGGAATTTAATAGAAATTACAAATAGACTTGGATAAAGATGATAAGAACGTCCAGAAAAGAGGCAAAGAGTAGAAGAAAACTGGAGTTAAAATTTATGGAACTTAAGGATAAATGGAAGGAAGAAGGGAAAAATATTAAATTATTTCACTGGATAAATAATATCCTGCTATCTTTGGTGAGGTTATCTAGATTGGATAGTTTCTCTTTTAAAATGTTTAATGGCATGATGGATTAGATTGCAGTATTTATGTCATTGCTTTTGATATCTATATAAGGGTGCATTATTTCTGGCTTTTAATATATTTTATTTTATTTGCAGCATTTACTTGTTAAGAGAGAGATTAGGGGAATTTAGACTAATTGGAAAGGGAAAATATATATTAGGTATTTTTCTTAATTTTTACTGGACCTTTGCTGATCTAATACAGAGAGGTGAAGATTTAGAGATAGGTTTATAGAAAATGGAATGAGATATGGAATATATATCTGGGTATATTAGTGATAAGTTGTTAATGTTGAATATGTTTTCTGGGGGCGAATGGGGAACTGAACTTTACTTTTCCTACTATTTTGGGAGGAAATTGGGTTTTTTTATTCCACACTTTTTAATATATATTTTTGAACTAGGCTTTTGCTTTAGTTTTATCTGTTGAATTTAATTCTTAATACAATTATTGGGAAAAAAGAAAATCAAAAGAGCCAAACAATCAAAATTTTAGCGGAATGATAGATAAGGGTAGAAAAGTAATAAATAGCAACGATCCTGATCATAAACAGCAATTTGCTCCAAGCAGAGCAGCAGTATTAAGATCCTGGCATGTTGCGGACAGTGATAGCTAGGCAAAGATATACTATATCTAAAAGTGTACTGCAAAGTATGTTGTCTGCAAACCTAGTATAACTTGTCTCAATGAAGAATGCTTCATTATACATGCTAGCTGAGAAAAACATTCACTTATTGACTTGCAAAAATTATCATCTGCCCAATGACCTTGTAATGAGAATGCCTTGTAATGAGTCTTTCCGTTGGTTCCCCCAAGCCCAGGGCTCTTGATACTGTCTAGCAGCAGCAGCTCTGCAGAGTTTCAGGTAGGATCTTTTGCCCTTTGCCCAGCAGGCAAATGTGTGTTCTTCCAATGAACTACAAACCTCCATATAAAGACGAGGTTTTTAGCCAGAGGACACTCACCAAGTCCCCTGCTTTTATCATCATCATTCAATGAATACCAATCAGTGAAAGTTGTTTTCTCCCTAAGAGCAGTGTTATGGCAAGATGAAATCTAATCTTTATGTTCTGCTAAGTGACAATGAGGTTGAATTTACCCCTTCAAGTCTTTATTTCATAATTATGTTAATATGACTTCTTATAATATTGACTGCAATGAGATTTATAAAAGCTTTACCTCATGGGGTAATCCTTATTAGGGATGGATATGCTTAGGTGCTGATCCTTTGATCTAGACCTTGCTTTCTATCCTGGGTTAATCAATTCATCCTGACTCAAGGAATGTTTGTTGTCAATAAAATAGTCAGGGGCTCTTCAAATAAAGTATAGGGAAGGCTGGAAGCTGGAAGCTGGAAGCTGGAAGCTGGAAGCTGGAAGCTGGAAGCTGGAAGCTGGAAGGAAGGAAGGAAGGAAGGAAGAAGAAGAAGAAGAAGAAGAAGAAGAAGAAGAAGAAGAAGAAGAAGAAGAAGAAGAAGAAGAAGAAGAAGAAGAAGAAGAAGAAGAAGAAGAAGAAGAGGAGGAGGAGGAGGAGGAGGAGGAGGAGGAGGAGGAGGAGGAGGTTGGAAAGAGGTTGTCAGCCAATCTTACATGTTTGCACGACAGGACATAATTCTACAATTTCAGTGCTGCTCTTTTACTCATACTCAGTAGATAGATTCAGGGGATCAGTTGGGACTTATTTAGAGCAGAGGTGGGCAACTTGTAGACTTCAAAGCACTTTTTCATTGCCTGCAGAGCACTCTCTGATCTTAACTTCTGGAAACCAATGGCAAGCAGTTGCCTGCTTTTTTTTTTTTTTTTTTTGTAAAGACACAAACATTGGAATTGCAGTGTAAAGAAAAAACTAGAGCATTCTGCATTGCAGCCTTAAACAACTTGTGTCATAGACTGCCTGGAAATGAAGCAGCTGTATTATTACTATTATTATTATTATTATTATTATCATCATCATCATCATCATCATCATCATCATCATCAGTACCAATAGTAATAGGTGCCTTGGGTGCAATCCCAAAACAACTGGAGCACCCACCACTTGAACATCATTGGCATTGACAAATTTGCCATTAGTCAATTGCAAAAGGCGGACTTACTAGGAACTGCTTCCATCCTACAACGATATCTGTAATACCATCAAACATCCACATGTGCCTATCCCATGTCCTTGGTAAGGACTCGATAGGTAAACAAAAATGCCAAATCCAGTCTGAACATCTGGCTGACTGTGCGATGATCAATAACAACAACAACAACAACAACAACAACAATAATAATAAAAATAATAAAAATTGGAATGGACCTTGGAGGTCATCTAGTCCAACCCCATGCTCAAGCAGGAAATCCTATACCATTTCAGACAAATGGCTGTCCAGTCTCTTCTTAAAATCTTCCAGTGTTGGAGCATTCACAGTTTCTGGAGGCAGGTTGTTCCACTGATTAATTGTTCTAAGTGTCAGGAAATTTCTCCTTAGTTCTAGGTTGCTTCTCTTTTTGGTTAGTATCCATCTGTTGCTTCTTGTTGCTTTGGAGAATAGCTTGACTCCCTCTTCTTTGTGGCAGCCCCTGAGATATTGGAACATTGCTATCGTGTCACCCCTAGTCCTTCTCTTCATTAAACTAGACATACCCAATTCCAGCAACCGTTCCTCATATATCTTTTTCTGGATTTTAAACCTTGCTCCATTTTGGCCTCAGTGATAGTCAGGAGTTGTATCCAGACTATATTTACCATGGGCTTCAATTGGTGGGTTCTTCAGTTTCTTTATTTCTCCCAGCTTTTTTTTTAATGGATGAGTCTTTAAGGGCAAATGGATTCCACTGATAGAAAACTCTTTGTGTACTTGACACCTTCCCATTTGTTGTGCTAATCAGTGGATTGATAAAAAAAAGGAAGGAAAAGTACTGTTCATTACTTTTTATTTGTGTTACTTGGGCTAGAAGAGAACATGGTGTCACTTGGTTAAAGAGAAAGAGACTGCTCCATCTTTCATGGTTCCATTGGTGAATTGGTAGAAGCAGAAACAGCCACCCATGAAGGACAGTGAATGGAGGGGACTTCCTTCCATAGTGCGTAGTTGGAATAGAGATATTGATCTAAAATAAATATAAATAAAGTGAAGTTCAGCCAGAGAATTTCACAACCCTGCTTGTCAGGAAAAAGATTACCTTCCTAGTGACTGAGGGTAAGTAAACATTATGTGTTCCTGTCTTGAAGAAATGGTCAATGGTGAAACATAGTTCTTCAAATCAACTCTAGGACAGTACTGCAGTGACAGCTATTTATAAAAACAAATCCCCTTTTCTGACCTTAAAGGTTGCAGGTATCAAGAGTTTTCAACTATCAACTGCATGCATTTGTAGATGCATGTAGAAAGATTAAACTCTAGATATAACCGTAGAGATTTTCCAGGAACGGGAGGCATCCATTGAATTGAATCAGCTGTCATCAGATGCAGTTGGATTGAAGACAGCATGGTAGTGAAAAAAGAAGCAGATAAGTTTTTATCCAGTCCCACAAACTGGTTGAGCACTTCTCTTTAACAGACTGTAATTCAGAGTGAAATTAGCTATTGCCATGTTATGGATAGCAAAATTATTTCTATGGAATAAAATACAACTGGCAAGTACTACTCAATATTACCATCCATAGCCAAATTCCAAAATTGGACTTATTCTTTGATTGAAGGGTCCAGATTGGTGGATATTTCCCTGCTAGCTGGTGATAGCCTGAAAGGGGACAGAAACAAACCCAGAAGAGAAAAGCAACTACCTAGCCTGTAATAATTGGGTCATTTACAAAATAGGTTAATAGCATTTGGCTGTGTCACAAAATAAATTTAACAGAGGCACAATAGGGATTGGCAGCACTGTAAGGACAGGAAATGTGATGCTGGAATTGTTTTATGGCTACTCAAGGATTAGAATGTGGTACCACTTTTACTCACAGCAGTGAAAGGCCTTGACTGAACCTAGGTCCATCCCCATCTCCTGCCTCTTCAAACCTGCTCTTCCTTTGGCAGCAGCACGGCATCTAAAAGCCTCCTGACCAGGGAGACTCATTGAGTTGATTTCCCCTAATACTGGGATTTCCATGTTTTCTGAAGACTATTCAGACCTTTAGACAGAATCTCACTTTCCCTCCCTGGAAAATATATTTTCTTTTAAATCCTGCAGCAGGGACAATGTGTTCTCCACAAGATACATGTAAGGGCATCCCTGGGATTCCAGCTGCTGCAGGAAGGCACACTCAAGAACTGTGGCAGGGGCATCAAGGCATGGGGATATTCATTATGTGCTGGGTTGAAATGACTCCCTTTTTATAACTGTAGAATAAATTTACCTGTGCATTTTGGTAGCTTCTCCAAGTGGGAAATCATGTTGTTGCCATTAGCTCTGGAAGAAAAGGATTTGGATAAATAGAGCTATGCAACCCAGTCTTATTATTTGAATTTCACCATCACACATAAAAGGGGAGTGGCAGCAGGTGACAATCTTAGTCACAACATAGCATTCACACAATGCTTGTATGACTTTTGAGTGCAATCTGATTAAAATGCGTAAAAGATGAGGAAGCAAAACATACTTATAAATAGACTCCCAGTGCATTTGAGGTAGCCCACATTTCATGCCACCTTGGAAACTTGCTGCTTCTACTTTTGTAAAAGCAAAAAAAAAAAAAAAAAAAATCAGTACAGCAGTAGGAAACTTTTCCCTTTTAGATTTCATTAAAACTCACTTCTAGTGATGGACAAATGCCCTTCAGTTCAATCTGAAATAAGATAAATAATTTCCCATTTTATTGGAAAAGGCACAAAAAATTATTATCCCCAGAAGACATTTGAATTGACTTGGAATATTAGATGTACCACATTGCACTGCATTACTTTTAGTTGCCTCTCAAAATTGCACATACTTTAATGCTCATCGCAGCTCAGGCAAAGTAAAGCAAAGAAAACAAAGTGTTTTAAAATTCTAGGGAGATGCAAGAAAATATAGAAAAACTGTTCAGCAGATCAATGATTATGTGATTTGCATTTCTGTTCCTTACTCCCACTTGTTTAATCTTAATATGTAAATACTTTTTTTTCTTTTTGCGAGACATTTAAATTTTATATTGCAGTTATTGGTGAATCATCTTGAATTGCCATAGTATAACATTATTAAACTATCTAACAATACAATAGTAACTGAAGACAATGGGATGTGGACCAACACAGTGGCAAATAATAAGGGATTACACTAAATATCATCTTACCAATGGAATGTTTGGCACAGTGTGTATAGCATCCTTATAGCAAAAAGGCACGTGGCCACCGCAGATTAAGATACCAGCTTTTACATTGGATATTTACCATCTGGCAAGAATGTCCCCTGTAAGCCAATTTTACAGAGCTGGTTGCAATAGAAGCTTTGGCCACACATGATGGTAGTTCAGGGAAGAGTAACTTTAAAAAAGGCCTTGGTTGGAGCAGGAATCAGAATATAGACTGAAGTATTCCTAAGGTAGAACAAATCTAGGAGGCCATCCGACATAAACACAGATATTAGGATTTGGTATTACTGGAGGGATCATTTGACAGCTGAACATTGTGTGACCAGAAGCTTACCTCTTCATGCAGCTGATATCCATTGAGAATTTTCCTCATGTTTACTTCTGAAGTGAAGGTAAGAGTAAACATTTCTCCCTTTGTACCTGTATGAGGGCAGTCATCTATTTGCAGATGTCCTCTTTTATGAAGGGCCATCCACAGCGCTAGTTTACTATGGTAAAAGATAATTATCTCTCATGAATGATGGCAAATATATGTATCCTAGGATAATGTTGCAAGATTGAATCTGGGTCAGTCACCAGGACCAAAGATTTACTCTTCCGAGCTTTTGGACTCATGATAATAACCCAAAGTATATATTCCAGTAGAGAGAAGTTCCCTGAATATGGGCTCCAGTATGAGTCCAAAAGCTTGGAAGAGTAAATCTTTGATCCTGGTGACTGGCCCAGATTTGGTCTTGCATAATTATCTCTATTTAAGATTCAATAATTAGTTCTAAACTGTCATACACGTGTGCGCGCACACACACACACAGCATTTTCTACACATTCTATGCAAATCTTTTTTCTCACTTTGGACAATATAGTAAGTGCAATCTTTTGTCAAAAGAACTTGGATCTGGTAATTTAAAACTAAGAAGACATGATTGGTTTAATAAGCCTATCTAATACTTTTGTGGTCTTCATGCCCAGAGGAACACATCTTCTTCCTCCCAATTCACACAATACCCGTTCCACCCCTATAGACACCTCAAAGAGTAAAATAGGTAGGATATAAATTTAATTTAAAAATATTCTTTTAATGGAGGAGCCATGTTTCTGGACAAAGCCCAATATGCTATGTATCCTTTATTATTTGATGAAGTCTATCTGCTTTTTGGCAGATGGGATCATGTTTCATCTTGGAATTATCTTTGATAAAAAAACTGGCACAGTTTACAATAATTAAGATAATAATATGTTACTTATTGAATATATATTCTATCCTTCCCCGAGGTGGGATGTACCTAAGGGAACAATGGTGATGATCTGCCAGGTGTATGTTATGATTGTCTTCTTACCTGAGAAGGATGCTAATCAAATCTGTTATAAATGCAAGCTTGTCTCCTTGCTGGAGAAGAAGGTGAAAGAAGAGAAGCCAGATTTTCTGCTATAAGCTTTATTCTGTAATATCAAACAATTACAATATTGAAGACAGCATCCAGCAAGGGGGAAAAAGTGGCTGTTTGAAAACAGACAGCTGAAGAGAATGGTCAAAGCAGGAGGAGGAGGAGGAGGCTCATGCCACTGGAGCTTACAAAGTGATTAAAGATCAAATTTAAATTTCATTATTGCTATGAAAGATCAGCATAAAATAAAATAGAATAAAATAAAACCAAAAGATAAAATTAATAAAATACAATCCAAGTCCAACTGACAAATCAATCACATTTTATCAGTTGCTGCCAGATTTTCATTGAAGCCACCCGAAATTGTGTTGGGTGAAAAAGTGACTACTAGGTAGGTGACATCATGGTTGGAGTCTGAAAGAAGATTGATATATACTTCTGTCCTCCTGAGAGATGTTGCAGAAGAATAGAATGTAATCTTACACAGATCCCTGTAAAAATTACAGTGAAACAGTGTATGTTGGATGGTTTCTATTTCCCCAGAGTCACATAGGCAGGTGTGTACTTTAAATGGATTTTTGGTGAACTTGGTCTGTATTAAAGTTGATATAACTACGTTGTGTCTAGTGTAAAATACCTTCCTTAACCTAATGATTTAAGATCTGGATATGAAAGATGGCCTTGAATCATCAGAGATAGGTACTCCTGAAAAATGGAAAGGATTCTCAAGTGTGCAAATGTCAACAAAATCAAACTACACGAAAGAAAAAGAAGAATAGTGATAGTGGGAAAATTGCAAGGAAGGAAAACTTGTGTTTGGATTAGACGCTATCGTGAGAACTTTACTTTCTTCCTGGTACATGTGAAAATGTAAAAATGGACATGGTGGAAAGATACAGTTTACTCATAAATTATTGTGTCTGGAAGATTACAGTATAATGATACCTTATAAAGCCATAGGTAGGGAGATGAAATAAGAAGTGCTTACATCTTTTCCATTGATAGAATGAAGGATAAAAGGGGAAAGCAGGATCCCAACTGGATAAGAAGATAGTGTTGATTCCTAGAGTGTGTTGTGCATCATTAATATAAGGGATACTAGAAATGAGCCTTTCGAAAGGCAGGGAAAATGTGTTTGGCAAGTCTTGTTAACCCTATCAGGATTGCTTTCAACTAAATCAGATGAGGAAAAAAACAGAGGCACATATCTATTACAATAATGCTGGCATTAGGAATAAGCCTGCACATGGTAACTGAGGAAGTAGAAGGCAGGAAATAATTCTTGGAAATTCCTAACACATAGCCATAGGGGGACTGGTAAATAGCTACAGATACAATGTCTAGTATGTGAACATCAAAGTAGAAGCAGGGTGGGGGGAAGGAAGAACTAGAAATCATAACTTGGGAAAACCAATATTACTTGAGAGATGCTACAGAAACTTGGTGGGATGAGTCATGGTTGCAATATAGAACTCAAGCGATATTACTTGTTCTGAAGGGAGGTGGGGGTGCTACATAAGCCAAGAAATTCATGGCCCTCAAAGCATCTATTCAGGCAGAGGACATAGGTGATGCTTTTCTAAATCTATGAACCAAATTCTTAAGTATACAAGTTTCAGTATATTGTAACAGGAGATCTCAGCTAACCTGATATCTGCAGAAAAACTAACTCAGCCAACAAATTTTGATTTTTCTTGATGGCAATTTCATTTCTAAGAAATGTAAAAAAGAACAAAGGAGTCAATATCTTAAAGCTAATCCTGATCAATGGAGAAAAATTAACCAATGATCTGAAGGTAGTAGATTGTCAGAGCTTTGAGGGCATCTAGGAAACAGATGCCATGCGGATCATAGGAATACTAATTTATTGTTGTAGGGTATAATAAAAGAAGGTTGAAAGACTACCAGAGTTTCTCTTTGTTCCTCTTGTACCCAACAAAATCAAAGAGATGTCATTTTGAGTTTCTTCCTCATGCTTTCCCCCTTCCCAGGACTACTTTGCCATTTCTCCTCCCTTAACAACTTCTCCTTATGTTCATCAAGATTATCTCTATATTTCTCTACACACAGGTAATCCTCAACTTACAACAGCACTGGAAAAAGTGACTTATAACTGTTTACGTTTACAACTGTTGCAGCATCCCCATGGTCATGTGATTAAAATTCAGACAATACATTGGCATGTATTTATGATAGTTGTGATCATCTTTTGTGACCTTCTGACAAGCAAAGTCAATGGGAGAGCTAGATTCACTTAACAACCATGTTACTAACTTAATTGCAGTGATTCACTAAACAACTTTGGCAAGAAAGTTTGTAAAATGGGGCAACATTAATTAACAAGGTCTTTCTAGCAATGGAAATTTTGGGCTCAGTTGTAGTCATATGTCGAGGACTACCTGTATTACAACATTCTCATGTTGTAATTTAAGATAATCAGGAAAGTAGAAGACAAGGGACATTATCCACATATAATGGCTTGGCTTCAGAAAGCTTGATTTTCATCAGCTCCAATGAAAAGCGAGTTGCAGACCATGACTCACAATCGTGAAGGATAAACAAGTCAAAGAGAGACAAGAGATCCTGGAAAACAAGAGACTGAAACCCCAGGTACAAACAAACCCCATGAAAAGGAAAAATGAAGAAGACAAGGGAATTGTGTGAATGAACAGTGAGCAAACTGGCAGGCTAAGAAGCAAAAAGCAGATATACATGGAATGGAAACAGAGGAAGTAACTAGGGAGGCAACCATATCTTGAATTTCTGTGGTTGGAATTTGGAAGCTCAAAATGAAACGAGGCTTGCAAGGAATAAAAACAAAGAAGCTACTATATTTGTGAGTTTGGGCATTTGAAATAAGAAGACTGAGGGAGTATTTTGGCTAATCTGCAAGACAATGAACAAGATAAATGTGGAACTGTTTAACAGGGTTTTTTTTGTCTGTCTTGTTCATGGTAGGAAGGATTCTCTTAATATGAAGGGAGAGAGCCCCCCATCTAAACAAGGAAAGGGAGGTGGAATAGAAGTTAGGACTGATAAAGTTATAGTAAGGGTCCTGCCTTGTTCTCTCCATGTTTCAAGACCAGATAATTACATTCCAGAGTGTTGATGGAGCTGTCAAAATGATTTCAGAATGACTGAATGTTTGAAAACTCCTGGTGAGGTACCAGAACTGTAAATAAGTAGCCCCCTAACTTCCATCTCAAAAGTGCCTCATTAATCATCATTTAAGATCATATCCTCATGACATTCCTCTCATCTCTAGCCCATAGTTGAGGCTAACAAACTACATTTTTTTGATCCAAAGTGAAGGTGGAGTTTTCCAGGTCCTGCCAATATGAATATTGCTTTTGGCTGTTTTTTTAATATAAAATTCTTTTATTAAAACAATCAACAAACATTGAACATAAAAAAAAACATATTGTGCAGCAATCATCATGGCACCTGATATACAATACTAGGTATTAGTCACTGAAAACGTCTGAATTAGTAAGCCTTTTTCCCACCCCTCGCGTCTAGCCTCAACTATACTCCTGTTACACTTTGTTTGATTGGTGTTTCTCTTATCTGGTTCCATATTAATGTGGTCAACATTAAACCAAAGATCCTATTGCTAAACAATCATCCTAGAACATAGCATACAACATTAGGTATTAATCTTTGTAAACATCTGTTTTAGTAAACGTTCTTCCCTCCTCCCTTCCCTCTTCAAGTATGCACACTGACTGACTAACCTGTTTATTAACCCTTAACCTTTGCATAGGTTGCCTACGGTGTCTCACCTATTGATGTACTATCATCCACCATGTGCTGCAGGAGGCAATCCACAGGATGGGTTGGAAAATTGTTATTGCAAAGTTGGTCACATATCAAACATTTAACTAGGTTTTTAATATTTAACTAGGTTTGGCATTTTTAACTAGGTTTGGCATTTTTCTCCACTTGCTGCGTCCTTCCCAAGGACCTGGGATAGGTGGATGTTCTTGTTTGCTGAGGTTAAAGGTATCATCGCAGGAGATAAGCTGTTCCAAGTAAAGCTGCTTTTTGTAATTGACTGATGGTGATTTTATCAGTGCGGAATGGTGTTCAAGTTGTGCTTCAGAACTTTTAGGATTGGATCCAAGGCACCTATTACTATTAGTATTACTTTTGCTTTCTTTTGCCACATTCAATTTCTATTTTCAGGTTTTTGTATTTTGTGATTTTCTTTAATTCTTTGTCTCCTATTCTACTCTCTCTACAACATGCCCTATCCTGACTTTTTTCTTTCTTTCTTATAAACAGTTTTTAAGTCCGGATTATTATGTGGCAGGTATTTGTCCATCTGAGACAATCTCAGAGCACTTCGACTGCTTCATTTTTTATTATTTTGTGGTCTCACCAGTTCTTACTTGCAGACCAATGGCATTCCTTATAGATATCACAATGCAACATTGTTGCTACTTTGTCATGCTGTTGTGTAGTCAGACTGTGTGATCTAACTAGGTAGTCCATTATTTTTTCACCTTCTTTGCAAGGATGACATTTGCTGTCGTTGTCTTCTCAAACCTGTCTTTGTATGCATTTGTTCTCAAGGCTTGTCTTATGCAGCCAGAATTCAATTTTTCTGCTCTTATTATTATCTACTTTGCCTACCAGTTTGTTTGTTTGTTTGTTTGTTTTGTATTGACTACATCATACTTTGCCTTGCCATGTATTATTATTATTATTATTATTATTATTATTATTATTATTATTATTATTATTATTATTATTATTATTATTTCTTCATTTAATCTATCTTGTAGGCTAGTTTGGTCTCTCTTGTATTCAATAAGCTTTCGTGATATACTAGCTTCAGTGCATCTTCTTCACTGTGCTTCAGCTATTCTTCCAAAGTCCCCTTTTCTTCTTCAACTGTCTACACTTATGCACCCTGATAAGCAGGATCTCTCAACATCACTGTTTCGATGAAGGGCATAATTCATTGTCATTCTTTTTTGGGTCTTCCTATCCAGAGTTTCTAGTTCAGCTTCAGTCCACTATTCCAGCTGTATATCTAATGACTGATATTGCCCAAGTGTTAATTGCCTTTATGGTATTTCCTCCACTTTTTTCCTATTAAAATCTTCTTCATGCTCATAATATATAGTAACCTTTTAATTAATTTAATGTTGACAGCCTAAAGGCTGCTCCAGGAATTTGTTACTGTTTTTCCACTATTGATGGTAAGGGTGGCATATTTATTCAGGACAAACTCTATTACAATATCTTGGCTGCATATTTCCAATGGGTATTTTTCCATACAGCTTTAGGTTGTCATGTGAAGGGCGTGAGGTAATCTGGCAGATGTTTTTGATGATTAATAGCCATGGCCTGACTTGTTCAGTATTGTTGACAGAAGAATCAATGCAATAACAAACAGTAGTGGTACTAGTGAGTCTCCTTGAAAGGTTCCTCTCTTGATATTAACCTCCTCCAAGATATCACTACTGACCAGCAACTGTATCTTCCATTGTGCTATTGATCTTTGCACAAAGCTTCTGATGTTTCTACCGATTCCTCTTATTTCTAGGCACTTGATTATTCAATTATGTGGCAGTGAGTCAAATATCTTTGTCATGGTTCTGACAGACAGAAACAAAGAAACCAGAACTCCGAGGCTGGTAAATTCTTCAAAGAACATGTTTATTAGTTACAAAGCATTGGCACAGTCAAGAGTGAAACCAAGTCTGGATACACAAGTAACAGTTTTTCAATACAAAGTTAAATGTCCCACCCATAAAAGCTATGCAAGCAATTACATTCCCCAGTATGATTATTTGGTGGGCTTTTTATGCAACACCCAGTCTCAGGAACAGGTGATGACCTTGGTTCCCATGGGACAAAAGATTATTTTGATTAGCGAAGCACCTGGGCAACCCCCTCCCTCTGTTTTATGTGGCAACCTAGAATGAGAAGGAAAATGTATTTATTTATTTATTTTATTTTATTCGATTTCTATGCCGCCCTATTCCAAAAACTCAGGGCGGCTTACAACATAGATGCATGGCTGCAGTCATGCTCATTGGTAGAATTGACTGCCTTCTTGTAATCAATCCAAGCTACATTCAAATTGGTCTTCCTTCTCTTAAGTTTTTTAAAAATATCTTGTCAGTGAGGAGCTAGCTTTTTGTTTCTCTACTCAGGGGTGTCAAACTGCCGGCCCACAGGCTGGACGTGTCATCCGGAAGCCGTATCCACCCCATTGCAAACAATGGCAAAACCATCCCAATATGTTGCGCGACGTCACTTGATGTTGTGAGTTTGATATGTCTGCTTTAGGTTGTTTCCTTTTTGCTCAGGTAGAAATAATTTGTTTTCAACTAGATGTTGTTGGATTGCATCAGCTACAACACCAGTTAGCAATTTGAAAGCTGCTTGTAAGCAGATAATTGGCCTGTAGTTGCCTGTTGCTGCTTCTTTTGCTGGATCTTTCATTATCAGGTAGGTTTTGCCAGATGTTAACCAGAGTTATTCCTATTGCTCTAAATATCTGTCAAAACTCCTTCTCCAGCCCCAGCTGTACCCCAAGAATGACTAGTAATTGTTTATCCTTCTCACAGGAAACCACCAATCATTACACATAAATTTGCCCTGCAATTAATATTAAGACAGCAGCTTTCAGCAGTCTTGTTAACAAGGCAGAATAAAAATCAGCTATGTAGAGACAAAGCAAATTTATACTGGCAACTTTTGTGCTTCCACATGGACTTAGGGAAAGGATTTAAGCCAGCTTTTAGATGTATCCATTGTCCCAAAACTGAAAAGACAGAGCAGGACTGGGGAAACTACAGAAGAATTATATGCTGGTTAATAAACACAATAAAGGAAAGTATATAAGTACAGAACAGTTCTTTTAATTTGCACTGGAGAAGTTATGGAACAGATTGTCAAACAGCATGGCTGTGAACAGATAGGAAAAAATATTACCATTACCAAAAGCCAACATAGATTTGTCAAGTTATATCAGATTACAGTATCTCTTTTTATGACAGAGTGATTAGCTCAAGGGTCGAGTGACAGTAGCAAATGTAATGTATCTTGATCTCAGTAAAAATATTTAACAAAGTCATGATATTATTTGACAAAATCTATTTTAGTGTCTCTTCAACTTGAATTGACAGTTCATGCCATCACAGGAAATGATTTTTAGTGTTTTATTCTTACATTCCAATGCTGTAGCTTCTATTTTTTCTGCTTTCACCACCTATTTTTACCCAGTGATATTCAATAGCAAATAAACATCTTTTTAAATAATCTGGAGGATTAAATGGGATTTTATCAGATCTTCAGATGATGCCAAGCTGAAAGAGTTGGTTAAATAATCCAAAATAGCCTCAGTTAGCTTGAATATAGGGCAAATCCAACAGAGAAATATCAATGGGAAGGCTTTGTTCTTGCACCTGAATGTTTATCAAAATTCTCAGTGATCCAGGTTGTGGTTATCCCAAAGATGCTTTTTCAAAAGGCAACTGGACTTTTTTTTGTTTTTTTCCTTGAAGATGTTTAACTTCTCATCCAAGAAGCTTCTTCAATTCTGACTGAATTGTGGGGGGAATGGAAGGAGGTATATTCCTTGCAGTCATCTGGTTGTTAGCACACTCTCTGAGAGTCATTGAGGCCACTTGGGGGTTTATCTGTGCCCTCAGGATCACCTGAATCATAGTGCAAATGGGTGTGGAACTATCTTGGAACTGCTGAAAAGACTGTTGTAAACAGGAAACAGATGGTGTTGTATCCCTCCCTCTCTGTTGAGAGAGGGCTGTTCAATTTTGACATAGATGGTCTCTTTGACCACTCTTTCAAACTTCTTGAATGAGAAGGAAAATGTCTTCAAGAAAAAAACAAAGTCCAGTTGCCTTTTGAAAAAGCACCTTTGATATTCTTGCATCTGGGAAGGAAAGATCAAACAAATGTGTATAAGACTGGGACACCTGATTTTGTGGTCATGATTGTGAGAAGGTTCTAGTTACCTAGTTGATCACCAGTCAAAGATGAACAATTTGTTGCAGCAACTAAAAGGACAAAGCAATCTTACTTTTCAAATTTGATATAGCAGCTAGAGGTAATAGTTCAATTGCAGTTTTCACTGATAAGGTTGCACTTTGATTACCACTGTCAGAATCCAATTATATTTCATTTCTAGTCATCGACTATGGAAAACCCCATTTCTGCTCTCTCTGGATTCTGTCATACTACGAAGGGGAAGGGGGATGAGCAAAGGGGTTTTATGGCTCTCACTTTCTTCATTAAACTTCAAAGGGACTGAATGTGGATTCTCACCAAGACCATAACAATATGGCCATAACCTTTCATCTACTCCTCTCTGAAGTCTCCCTTTTGCCGGCAGTAAGGGAAAAGGGGGGAAACAATGCAGCGCCTGGAGTCTGGGAAAAGAGAGCAGGAGGATCGTCGCCCAGAAGAACTGTGGGTGGGGGGGGCTGCTTGAAAACACTTAAAACATTTAAGGGTGGGAGAGAATTCCTCAGATCCTATCTAGTACGCCTATAATCATTTTTTCTTAATAAATATGCCTGTTGGAAAAGATATTCCAAGAGTTCTGTATTCTTAAGATGTAAAGTGAGGTGGGTCCTTACATTCACATTTGGACCCTGCAGTTTAAAAGAGACATAGAGGAAGCTGGAGAAAGAAAAGAAACCTACCAGAAATCTAGAATCTGCTAATCATCTAGAATCATCTAGAAACCAAGCCTAGTGAAGAACGGTTGCAGAAACTGGGAATGTTTAACTTGCGAAAGAGAATATTGATGGGATATGTGATACTGATCCACTAATATTTATGAGGCTGTCAGATGCAAGAGGGTCTGTTTTCTGTTGAAACCCAGATCCAGACAAAGACAGTTATTTTTATATATCAAAGAAGATTCAGGCTTAACGTTAGGAGGAATTTGAGATGGTGAATTGTGAACGGGTAAAATTGTCTGTGTAGAACAGTGCTAGACTGCCCCTACTGGAGATTTTCAAGAGGGCAGGTGTTGTATGGTTATCTGTTATTGATGGGCTGATGGATTTCTGCCCTGAGGAGATGGTTGGGCTGGATGACTTATAGAGTCCCTTCCAATTCACACATTCTATGATTAATTCAATGAACTTCATAGCTAAGCAATGGAATCTGGATTCTTCTGGTTTTGCACTGATAGATTATTTACTTGCATTATTGTGTATTTTTTACATGTACAACACAATGTATTATTTACACTGATGCTGTAAAACTAATATGCCTGTAAACTTGGTTTTATCTTGGTTTCTGTCTAAGCCATTCTTCCCTTTCTGCCTTTCTTCTACATGTAAAAAGATTCTGTCTGATATTATTCTGGAATGGCTGTTCTGCTCATATTATCTTTCTATTCTAACCAGTGGCTACCAGTTGTACAAATTATCCCAGATATTTCTTCCTCATCCATTTAATATTTGCTTGAGTAATGCATGAGGTTTTCCAGCAATATTTGAATAGCCTGGTTTAGAGGTATATTGAAAAGTACTATAACTTTTTGTTTTCAAGAAGTTAAGAGAAGAGAGAAAAAACCGTCCATGACATTAGATGTGTCCTTGACAGCAAAATAGCCCAGCATGGGTGTTTTGTGTACTCTACCCTTCAACAAGTGCTTAATGCATGAATCTTGCTCTAGGGTGCATTAAGCTCTACTTGTTATTCCAGATCCCCATGACTCTATTAAAAAAGCAAACAAAGAAATGTCAACCTCTATGCATTTTTAAAAGACACAAATTCTCCAACTTTTCATAATGCATGGCAGAGACATCTATCCATTAAACATGACTTCTGAGAAGAGAAATGGGAGCATCTGAAGAGGCAACTCAAAGGCAGAGATGAGGTCACATTAGGGTACAATTCATTGAGGAGAAAAAAGGATTAAAAATAAAACAAGGAGGGAAAACATGTCTAAACTGAACTTAGATCTATTGCAGAATTTTATCTGAAGTGACATTATGAGGGGAATTTGGCATATTCTACTCAGAGAATTATGAGAAGCTAAATTTGGTCAGAACAAATGTCTTGGCTATTTCCATGATGTCCAACTTGTTGCGTCTTGGAACCTGACAGGTAAGTGGTGGATTAGTAAAGACTAATGTATAAAAGATGATGTACAAAGGATCTTAAATCCAAGCAAGTAGGAAGGCAAATAATTTCTGTTATTGTAGCCACCATATAAAACAGATATGGGCAACCTTATTTTCATAGATGAGACCAACCTGTCTCTTAAAACTGTCTAGGTTGATGCACCATCAGTATAATAATAGTTTAACTGAATATGATTTGAATGAAGTACTGATGGTACTGCCTTTGATCTCATCTGATTCTTCTTCATTCAGCTTCACTGTATGATCTTGGATTCTAACATTAATAAAGAAGCAGAAAAACTACTGTACATTATTGCTTCTGGAATTCTTGTAGACTTTCTTCCTGGTGCTCAAATCTCTGTTCGGTGATTTTGCATACTTTCCAGCTCTTCAATGTCTGTTTTCAAGGGCATTGGCAAGAACTATGCATGATATTTCAAATGGAGCTGCATTTATCAAACTACAAGTGGTCCTCATTTAGCAACCACTCATTCAGTGGTTGCTTGACAGTGTTGAACAAATGGTAGTTGTGACTGGATCTCATACTTACGGCCATTGCAGTGTTCCCACTATCATGTGATTGCATTTTCCCTGCCAGCTTCCTGCAAGCAAAGTCAATGGGGAAAGTGGCAGGAAAGCAAAAGTCATGGTCATGTGAGGTCCTTGCTTAAAGATCTGGCCCAGAACTGCCATTGCTAATCGAAAATAGTTTTTTGACTAATAATGGCAGAGCTTTAGCATTTTTAAATAAGGACTGCCTATACTGCATTTATTCCTCAAATTTGAGGGATGAAAAAACAGCTTCAAAATAATTATAAAATTTATGTTGTACAACGGAAAATATTATTTCCGGTTGTTTGTCATGCTTTGCCACAGTTGTGATTCTCAGTTTCTCACCAGCCCAGCATGCCCCCTCCAGAATCTTAATTGGTGATTAAAAACTGCATGCAATTGGCATAAGTGTGAAAATAAATGAAATACCCACAATCTAATAAAAAATGCAGTAGCACCTATTTTAGCAAACAGGATTGTGAATTCCTAATAAGAGAGGCAAAAGTTGTTAAGGACCATCTGCATCATCTGTTTCATTTATTTTATCTCTTTGTTGAGCTTCCTATGATATTACTTAAGATCCTCTTCATTAACTTGGTGCTTTCCAGAAGCCTAACATGTTGAGAGCTCCAGATTAAGGAATACTGGCCTAAAGAATTCACATGCAATTGCCAGACTTGCAATAGAAAGATTTTCTTCAGTTATCATGTTAGTGGAGAACTTTGGGGAATGTCCTATTAATTAGTCTTACTTTCCATTGTGAGGGCACAATAAAAGAAAAAAAAACACATTTGTGTTCCCCTGGCTGGTTTTGATAAAATTCAGCACACAAATATAACTAATAAATAGCCAGAGTAAAAAAGAAGCTTTGGAAGCTTTGCTTAGTGAAGGACAAATACCAAAAGATGCAAGTCATGTGAAGGCTTCTGGAGGGAGGAAGCATGGACTATACCTGATAATGGAATGGTATGTGAGAATGACCTTGGAAGACAGGTGGAAGAGCTGCAGACTTCAATGGAACTGCATTTACTTGGAGGGAAGTGTGTAGTAGGGTGCCCCAGGGCTCTGTTCTAGACCCAGTGCTCTTCAACATCTTCATCAATGATTTGGATGAGGGGATAGATGGAGAACTCATCAAATTTGCAGATGACACCAAGCTGGCAGGAATAGCCAACACTCCAGAAGATAGGCTTAAGATACAGGAAGATCTGAACAAACTGGAACACTGGGTGCTATCTAACAAAATGAAATTCAATGCTGAAAAAAGTAAAGTTCTACATTTAGGCAAGAAAACCCAAATGTACAGGTATAGTATAGGTAGTACCTTGCTCAATAGTAGCAACTGTGAGAGGGATCTTGGAGTCCTAGTGGACAATCACTTAGATATGAGCCAGCAGTGTGCTGCAGCTGCCAAAAAAGCCAACACAGTGTTAGGCTGCATTAACAGAGGAATAGAATAGAAGATCACGTGAAGTATTAATACCACTTTACAATGCCTTGGTAAGGCCACATTTGGAATACTGCATCCAGTGATGTAAAAAAGATGTTGAGACCCTAGAAAGAGTACAGAGAAGAGCAACAAAGATGATTAGGGGACTGGAGGCTAAAACACATGAGGAACGGTTGCTGGAATTGGAGATGTCTAGTTTAATGAGGAGAAGGATGAGTGGGGACATGATAGCAGTGTTCCAATATCGCAGGGGCTGCCACAAAGAAGAGGGAGTCAAGCTATTCTCCAAAGCACCTGAAGGCAGGACAAGAAGCAACGGATGGAAACTAATCAAGGAGAGAAGCAACCTAGAACTAAGGAGAAACTTCCTGACAGTTAGAACAATTAACCAGTGGAACAACCTGCCTCCAAAAGCAGTGAATGCTCCAATACTGGAAGTTTTTAAGAAGAGACTGGACAGCCATTTATCTGAAATGGTATAGGATAGACATGTCAAAAAACAAGGCCCGGGGGCTGGATGCGACCCGCGAAGTGGTTTCATGTGGCCCACGAAGCCTTCCTGGAAACAGTGAGGGAACAACCCCTGCTGCCTTGGCCCTGGCCCAGGCTGGCCGGGAGCCAATGTACAATTTTGTGGTGGCCATCTATGCTGAAACACATTCAGTTTTAGCTCCACAAGGCCATATGGAAACAGTGAGGAACCAGCCCCTACCACGTCGGCCCCACCCCCTGGTGCATGCTGGGGAGGTGTCACCATTGTGGGGAATGAAGAAATGCACCATTGCCTGGCCAGCAAATGACCCTCGCCTACTTCACATATACGGCTTGATGGGCTCTGGGGGAGGGGTTTCGGCAGGCAGCGGGTCGCTCTCCTCACAGCGTTGAGAGACTGAGCCGGGTGGCAAAAATCCAAAAAGAAACGCGAGGCCGCCCAGCTCTCAGCCTACCTGGGTTCAGCAGGCAGTGAGGCGCTCTCCTCAAAGTGCCAAGAGCTAAGCCGTGTGGCGCAAATCTGATGAGAAGTGCAATGCTGCCTAGCATCCAGCCTGCTCAGTTTCAGCAGGCAGCAAGGTGCAAAGCTGGCGAGCTTTGCACCGCCTGGCTCAACTTCTTGGCACTATGAGGAGAGCGCCCCACTGCCTGCTGAAACCAGGCAGGCTGGGGGCTGAGAGGCATCATGCTTCTTTTTGGATTTGCGCCGCCCGGTTTAGCCTCTTGGCGCTATGAGGAAAGTGCCCCACTGCCTGCTGAAACTGAGTAGGCTGGGGGCTGGGCAGCATTGTGCAGGTAACATTGAGTCTCACGCTGCTCATGGCATCCCCTCCCCCAGAGCCCACCATTTCTTCATTCCTCACAAAGAGTGACACCTCCCCAGCTGCATTTCTTGCCTGTTTTTCTCCCTCCCTCATCTGAAATATTTTCCCACCACTCTGTACTTAGGAAGGAAGAAAGGAAAGAAGGAAAGAAGGTGAAGGAGGGTCTGAAGGAAGTCCTGCCTTAGTCCTGCCCTGCTGCCCTTTCACCGTCCCCTTGCCCCCTCCTCCTGGCCTATCCTGGGGATCTCCCATCCTATTGCTAAGGAAGCTTTGGATACAAAGCCGGGTCTCCTCCCATGGAGAAGGAATCGGCCTCCCTCTGACTTTGCCCTCGTACCCATGAAGAGCACCCTGGCTAAGGAGAGCAAGCATAGCAGCAGCAGCCTTGAGGAGGAGGTAAGTGCAGCTGGGTGCCCCCTTGGGGAAGTGAGGCTGGGCTTGGTGCTGCAGGTTCTCGAGGGCCAGGCTGAGCATTTGACCTCTGCTGTCCAGGGCTCCTGGCAGCCCGCACCACCATCGAGCCCCCCCCTGCAGGGCCTGAGAGGAACAGTGAGGCTCCTCCAGTGGACCATGCCACTTGGTCCCACCCCCTTCTGCTAGAGACCCTCAGATCTGCCCCACTCTTGCCCAGGCCCACACAGGCACCCTTGACGTGAATGATGTAGAGCTGGCCATGCCCACCCAGTAGGCCACACCCACTCTATCCACGCCCACCCAGTAGGCTGCAACCACCCAGCCCCCCAAGGGCAACTGCAATGCTGATGCGGCCCTCAATTAAATGGAGTTTGACACCCCTGGTATAGGGTTTCCTGCCTGAGCAGGGGGTTGAACTAGATGACCTCCAAGGTCCCTTCCAATTTTATTATTATTATTATTATTATCAGTATTATTATTATTATTAGTCAAAGGTAGTTCACAGAAGGAATTTGTATATTGCAAACATCTCAAATGGTTTTTTTTATTTATTTTTTTTAACAAACTTTTATTTTTAAAATACGTTATCCTTCTTTGCAGCAATATAGTGTCTAAGGCCATATAAAATTTTGGACATTAGAGGAACAAAAATTCCAATATAAATGCAGACGCAGGCTTGCGAAGGAAGGGGGGGGAGAAAGTGTCCGGGGCCGGCTGTACAGTAGTTAATGGACCACCAGATATTTCCTATAGATTCCCGGGGGTTTCTTTCTTTTTTTTTATTTTATTAAAACAATCAACACTGAACATAAAAACATATTATGCAGTAATCACTTTCCTATTTTCTTAGACTATACAGACAGGAGGGGAGAGATGTATTTGCAGGTCTGTAAGATTCTGTTAGTGTAATCTTAACATAAAGTTAGAGCTAGTATTTCTGGGTGTGCTTCATGTCTGCGTTACCTTACAAGGAATCTCCAAGTCCTCTTATGTGAAGATTCCTGAAAGCATTTGAATCTTTATTATGCTGGAGGAATGCTGGTTACTTAGCATACTCTACTCTGCATGCAAAAGGTATTTCTTGCAAGACATACATACATGAGGCATAAACTCAGAGCTTGGCTACAATTATATTCCTTGTGGCAAAATGGTAGGTGAGTTGCACTCTTAGACACAATATTTTGATTGGGACCACATTCTTTTACTTGTTATCTTTCCTGACACTCCTTCTGCCCCGGGCCAATCCCCAGTGCTGGTGGTAAATGATTTGGCAGATCTTTCTCAACTACATCTCACTTTTAGTGGGTGAACTATCTCATCCAAAAGAAGATAATTTAGAAGCAGTGATAAAAAGAAATGAAATTGAGTTCAGGAAAAGACTTTGTGGTCAGCAAAAATCCTATTCTTCCAGGTTTCCCTTTCTTTTCCAGCAGCTTAAAGCTATTATACAGATAGGTGTATACATAGGTGTATACCTGTTCATTACACCTGATTGTGTGATTTGGTTTTTGTTTCCAGTAAGAATGTTTAACAATTGGTTTTTCATTTCCATCCAGTCACTTTCCACCACCCCAAAGCCAATTAGCTTTTATTTTTAAAGGAAGAAGTAGTCAAAGGCAGAGGACTCATTTCAACATAAGAGACACCTCTTAAGACATTTCACTAGCTCATGGTTGAGCACACTTAACCCCACACACTTTTGCAGAGGAAGAGTTGTAGAAGGAACAAAACTGAAGTGAGGGGGTGGGAAATCCATATGTATGTGAAGAGCCATTATTTTCTCTTTTTTTCTAATTTCATAAGGTTTTTTTTAATGTCAGGCAGAGAACCTCTTCATTGTTCTACTACTTTATCACATGCAGTTCAAGATAATTTTTAAACAAAAATCTATACATTTGTTTTGTTTATAAAATTTAAAGGCCACATCATTCCAGACACTTCATAGTTTTAGAAAGCAAAAAATCATAAGCTAGAGAAAGAGATCTGTGCATCTCTAGAGGAAAGCCATACACATCAAGCAAAAAAGTCACACTACAGGGCTCAGCAGCCACCCTTTCCCAAGATCTGGCAGAATAACCAAGGGTGTTTTTTTTTGTTTGCATATTTTTTATTAAAGAGTTTTTAAAAGGAAGATGAAACTTAATTAATTAATATTAATTAATATTAATTAACAAATTAATATAAAAAAGAAAGCTAGAAATGCAAGAAAAGGGGAAAAAGTAAAAGCAAAGAGAAAAGAAAGACAAAAGATACTGTAAAAAAACAAAGTTCCATGACATTTTTTCCAACTGTGAATTTTGGTCTCAATTATATACAGTATTAGTCTTTAAAATCCTCCGAATTGGTGGGTGAATGTTCTAGTTTTTTTACACATCCATCAAACATGATAAAATATCCCTTCTTGTTCATATTTCTGAGACAAATTTGAAGTTCCTTCATATATTCTAGAAGGCTTCTCTGGTGATAAATACCAATGATACATCATTTTATAAACATTTTCTTTAAGATTATAATACCTTATTCTTAAAAGAAATATTTGTATGTGTGAACTTGTTCCTGGAACAGTTTTGTTTTTCTTTCTAACCTTTCTCCAATCTTTTATTTGGGGAATTGTTTATTTTTTGCCACACATAACCTGTTTCACTATCTTTATAAACTTGCCTTATCTGAACTTTGTCACGTGTCTTCTATTTTGCTAGTTGCTATTGAGGTCTTCTCAAAGTAGATCATCTACCTTTCTATTGAAGATGTTACCCAGTGGGCAAAACGTGATCTTGTCCAACCCCCCAAATTAGAACTACTTTGTTTAAAAAAAAAAAAGCTAATCTCCCAAATACAAAGAACCAGTGCTTTTTTTGTAAAAAAAAAAAAAAAAAAAAGGTGATGGAACTCACACACGTCATACAACCTGCCTTGCCTACCCTAGAAGGTTCCATCCAAAAAAGGTGCTGGAACTCCGTTCTCGGCATTCTATGAGAAAAAAAGCCCTGCAAAGAATTACCTGTGAAGAGTAAGAAAGAGCAGACATGCGTGTCATGAAAGCAAATTACAACAGAATACTTGGGGGATGAGGGATAACAATGTATCTGGAATAAAAACACTAAATTCAATGGACATTTGATCGTATAGACACAGTTTTAAATAAAGAGAGAAAGTGCTGTTATTGTAGCAGATATGCAAAGTACTGGCATTTATAAGTCTATAAAAGGTCACATAGAGAGCAGAAAATCAGTGTGAATTCAAGAACTAGCAATTTTGCTTAAAGCAATAGATTTCAAAGAGATTTCTTTGGTTATACAGTAATGGGCATGGTTTGAATTCTTTTTATTCCCAGCATTCCTACTTTGCACACAGCCCACAACAATTTTTTTCTCCTGAATCAAAGCGATGGCAGAGTCCTTGTGAAGCCAATTTTTTTAGGAAACACAGAGCCACAGGAGTAATAACAATCAGGTTTCTGACAGTGCTTTGCTCTCTTTCCACAAGAATTGCTTCTTCCTTAAACTACATTTCTTTTCTTTTTTTACAACAAAAATAAAAATAAAAGTACATTTTCCCTTAACAGTACTGTGTTATACATCTCATATATATTATTTACATTAGTAATCATATATTTTTATTTCTCTGTTCTAGCCAATCATAACATTTGTTCCATATCTCATAGCATTCTGTTTCCTCCTTGTCTTTTAGTTCTAGCGTAATAACAAATTTTAGATATAAATTCCAGAGATTATTTATTTTATTCATTTATTCATCATATTTATACAGCTGCCCATCTCACGATCAAATGACGTTGGGCGATGTGTGACATAGATGGAATTATTCTAGCATAAGGCCAACACAATTCATCATTTTCATTAATATTTTTGACAATGTCAAAACAGTCACCTTTTCTCCCATTCATCTTGGTTTGCAGAATCCACAAGTGGCTATTTACAGCAGCAAATACCATGGTAAACTATATCTAAACACTTGCATGATGCAGAAAGTTCAGACCCAGAGCATTTTTGAATATCATTCATTTATGGATAGATTGGAAATGTGGAACTTGGAATTCAAAAACTATGCATACACACATATAGTATATATATTATACTTTCAATTTGCTCATGACTCTGGATGGCTTAAAAACAAATAGTGTAACCAATATAAAGACTGTAATAAAAATGATCTGTTGGAGGAAAGAAAAAGTACACACATCTACTCAATAATTAATACTTCCGCAATACTCTAGTCTTTGTTAATCCAAGCATATCTAGGAATGGGCAATTCTTCACTGATGATTCAGCATTAATTGTGTGTGTGTATGTGTGTGTGTGTTTGGCAGGAAGTGTGCATCTGAGGATACATTCACATGTGAATAAGATCAATATTTTAAGATATTTTTTATTATAGTAGTAACTCTTTTTAAGGTTAAAAGCAGCTTTTAAAAACCCTTTTTTATTGCCCCATGCCTTTTAAAGGTCTTTAAGTCTACTCTTTCCATGATGGTTATAATTCTTGAAATTGTAAATAGAAGGTTGCTGCTTTGAAACCTAGAAATGTTTTTACTGTTTTCTTATCCTGAGCTTCCTATTTTTCTCTGTGTTTTTTCCCTTTAAAAGAACTTCACTAGTGTTCGATTGTACCATTTTTCTAGCAACCCCAGGTGGAATAGTGTTATTCCCCTACGGGCCTTAGGCTGATCATTGAAAACTCAAAGATCTACCAACAGGTACTAATCTCCCTTCTTTCCATTTCTACTTTTAGGAACCAAATATGTGACTTCTCTATAGTAACATCAAAGACCTAAATTTTCTCCAGACCCAACCTTCATATCTAAAAAAAATGGACATAATAGCCAGCTGAATGACTTTGGGCCAGTCCCTCTCAGTCAACTCACCTCACAGGTTCCTGTTGTGGAAAAATCAGAAGAGGAAGATGTACTAGGCATCTTGAGTTATTTATAAAATAAAGGAAGGCAGGATAAAAATAAATAACAGATTACTTGATACAAATTTGAAGAACTCGGTCCATCACTGGTTTTATGGTTTATAAAGTTCTTAATATACTTTTAAGCATTACAAGTAGTTCTCATTTAGTGATTGCCTTGCTCAGTGACCATTTGCAGTTACGACAGTGATAAAAATGCAACTACAACCAATCCTCACATTTACAACCTTTATAATTCTATAAAGCAAATAAAAGCTGAAGATCACAAGCACAGCTCTGGTTTTTCTTATCAACTGCTTTGATTAATGACCAAGTTGCTGGTCCCAACAAGGTCACTAAACAAGGATTACCTATATTGTATATATAGCATGTCATATATATTTCTCCCAGGGCCCTTCATAAATATGACAGGTGTCCAGAAATTATTTGGGACAAACACATTAGAGCAGTGGTTCTCAACCTTGGGGTCGCGACCCCATTTGGGGTCGCGACACCATTTCGCGGGGGTCGCCGGGCACCGCCGGCCACCATTTTGTTTTTTTATTTTTATTTATTTTTATTTTTTTATTTTTTTAATTTTTTTTTATTTATTTTTTTGGCGCGCGCGCTGCGCGCGCTCAGATCCGCCCGTCGCGCTGGAAAAAAAATTAAAAAAAATTAAAAATATAAAATAAAATAAAAACAAAATGGCGGACCGCAATGGGTGGATCCGCGCATGCGCGGCATGTGCGACGGGCCAATCTGTGCAGGCGCAGATCCGCCCGTCGCGGCCGCCATTTTGTTTTTTTTATTTTTTTAAAAAAAATTTTAAATAAAAAATAAATAAAAACAAAATGGCGGCCCGCGACGGGCGGATTTGCGCATGCATGGCGCGTGTGACAGGCCGATCCACGCATGCGCAGATCCGCCCGTCGCGGCCGCCATTTTGTTTTTTTTAATTTTTTTTAATTTTTTTTTAAAAAAAATAAAAAAAACCAAAATGGCGGCCCGCGATGGGCGGATGCGCGCATGCATGGCACGTGCAACGGGCTGATCCGTGCATGCGCAGATCCGCCCGTCGCAGCCGCCATTTTGTTTTTTTTGTTTTTTGATTTTTAAAAAAAAGTTTTAAAATATTTTTTTGCGCGCGCGGGCACACGCGCACGCCCCCGAGTCGGGGTCGCGGCGCGCATGGGCGGGGCAAGTGGGGTCTCAACCTCAGAAAGGTTGAGAACCACTGCATTAGAGTATATAAGACTATGTGTTTCATTGCTGTTGATAAATCTGGTGGATTTTACAGGCAGTCAGTCAGAGTTGGAGCTGTAGGCAGCAGCCTTCCCAGAGCTATGATATTTTTTCACTGGACTCCTCCCTCAATTGCATTGCTGAACCAAAATGAAAGGCTGGCACAATTTGTTTCCTCCGGTCTCTACCTCCTTCCCACCCCCTCTCAAAAGTACTATACAGGTGGTAAATGAACTCCCATCCCTTATTAATTGGCAGACTTGAATATTTTCCTGCTGTTCAGGTTGTCACAAGTGGCTTTTTTCTGCTTCTGTGTCTGCACTTGTTGGAATATTCATTAGCAGGAAGAGTCATGTGGTAACTCAGTCAGCCAATGTGAAGAAAGTGCTACTGAGTCTGTGCAAAAGGTATTGAGTTAGGAGCTGAATTTTGTTCAGTCTCAGGTTTTTCTCTGTATCTCTCTGTAAGAAGTCTTCATTAAGCTATGTTGTTGTAAAGAAGAATGTATGGTATTGTAAATATTTTGATATGAATATAAAGAAATTTATTTGAATCAGCTAAATGCAGTCAACTGTGAGAGCTTCTGATTTATTTTTTCACCAACAGGTTATGGGCCCAGAGCTTACTAAGGACTGCGTTGTAATTTAAAGCTGGAAGAAATTGCCTGTGTTTAGAAAGTATAAGAACAAGGCAGAATTAGCAGAATGGCTGCAATGGAATTTAAGCAAAGCTCTGTGCCTCGTTTAGGCCAGAAGAATTACATTATATGGGCTGCTAAAATGGAATGTTTGCTCAAAGCAAAAGAGCTGTGGTATACCGTAGAAAATCCACCACAAGTGTTTGCAGCTGCTGATCAGAAAAGTCACGATCAAGCAATGGCTTATCTCATCTTGAATTTAGATGATGAACAATTTCTAAATGTTGCAGATTTAAAGACTGCAAAGGAGATTTCGTTGAAGTT
Source organism: Bothrops alternatus (assembly GCA_034064705.1). NCBI lineage: Eukaryota > Metazoa > Chordata > Lepidosauria > Squamata > Viperidae > Bothrops > Bothrops alternatus. The sequence goes on along the minus strand of JARGCV010000145.1, from coordinate 2,037,327 downwards.
GAGAGCTGTGCACCTGAATGTTTCTGCATGCAATATAGTGCAATTGTCAAGAAAACTTTACAGGGCCTGTTTGCAACCAGGTGAATCTGTGGAACAGCATTTAAATAAAATGCAAAGTTTATTTTTGGACTTAGAACAATGTGGGATTAAATTCCCTGAATCCCAGAAGGTTTTATTGGTGTTGAACAGTTTAGATAAAACCTGGGACACAGTTTCTGCGATATTTGAGTGTAAAAAAGAGCAAGAATTAAATTTTGAGGCTTTAAAGGCATCTTTGCTTAATGAAGAAAAAACAACAACATTTTAGGAACAGCCATGAGGAGGTGAAATTCCTGAGGAGGGGGTCCAGACTGCAAGTCTCTGGAGAAGAAACAAGCAGATGGGACCAAGTTGCATCAAAAGAGATTTTGCAAGCAGAGAGCTCAGCAAGAAAAGAATTGCTACATTTGTGGAGCAAACACACATCTGAAAAGGAACTGTTTGCAGAGGAACAATTTGCAGCGAAGGACATTTGTACAAGCAAAAAAAGACTGATTTGCAAAAGGAACATTTTGGTGTTGCAAAAGTTTGTTATAGCAACAACAGAGACAAGTGGCTAATAGATAGTGGGGCAAGTCAAACAATTGTTAATGATTGTGAATTATTTTGCAGGTTTGTTCCAGTAGCACAAGAAGCTATGGCTTTGGCAAATGGCCAGAAAGCAAAAGTCATTGGAAGAGGCGATGTAAAAATTCCATATTTGAAATTAAAGTTTACCAATGTGCTTTGTGTACCTGAGATGGAACATAATTTGTTAAGTGTGTCTAATTTAGACAAACAAGGTTTTGCGACCATTTTTGTAAATGGGAAGTGTCTCATCAAAAGGAATGGGAATATTTGTGCAGAAGGCATAAAGGAAGATAATCTATATGTATTGCAGGGACAAAAGGTTCAATGTTCCCATATATTTAAGAATGTTGCAGAGCATGATTCGTGCGTTCATCTTCTACATAGAAGACTTGGCCATGCAAGCTTTAAAGTTTTGCAGCAAATGCAAGAGTTTGCAGAAGGGCTAAATTTGAAGGGATGCAAAACATATTTGGACTGTGCAATATGCAAAGCATCGAAGTCAAAGGCATTCCCAGTAGTAAATATAGCACAAGACAAACAAAAAGAGCTCTAGAGCTGGTCCATGCAGATCTGGTGGGACCTATGCAAGCCAGTTTGGGAGGAGCAAAATATGCACTGGTAATTGTTGATGATTATAGTAGGTATAGTTTTTGCTACTTGCTTAGAGGAAAGACAGAGGTGCTACAACAATTCAAACAGTGGGTAAGTTTTGTAGAGAGAAGGTACAGACAACAAGTGTGTCAGTTGCAAACTGACAGAGGTACTGAATTTATGTCAACTAAATTCCAACAATGGTTGGGGAAGTTGGGGATAAGACACAGATGTACAAATCCTTACACAGCAGCAGAGAACGGTGTAGTTGAAAGAAGGAATGGTGTTTTGCAAACAATGAAAGATTCATTATTAGAGAATTCTGGTATGAGCAGGTCATATTAGGGAGAAGCCATATTGACTGCCAATTATATAGTTAACAGGCCGTGGAGTTCCTCCATCAATAATACTCCATATGCCATTCTATATGGGAGAAAGCCATCACTGGCACATTTGAGAATTTTTGGAAGTACATATTCCGAAGGCAATCAGAAGAAAGGGACAGCAAAAGGCAAGAAAGCTCAGATTTGTGGGCTATGAGCCAGCGTCAAAAGGATATCACTTTAGCGATGGAAGTAAAAGAATTGTAATTTCAAGGTCTGCTAATTTTGTAGAACAAAATTGGGACAGAATTAATGCAAATTCTGGGTATGTCTCAGAATACCTCAGACGGTGATCTATTTAACGACAATAACTCATCTAATGATAGAAAAATGATTATTGAAGATGTCAATGTTCAGGGAGGAGAGGCTGAACAAGTCATGAAGCCAGAAAGACTTGAGACACAGGAGCAGTTAATACCATGTAGGTCAGAGCGATGTAACAAAGGAATTCTGCCTGACATGTATTCTGCCAGCAAGGTAAAAGCTTGCAATGTGTGGTATGAGCCAATAAGTTATAAAGAGGTGTTGGCATTACCAAAAGCTGAACAAAAAAAGATGGAAGGAGGCCATGGATAAAGAGATGAAATCCATGGGAGACCATGAAGTATTTAAATCAGTGACTTTGCCACAGGAAACCAAAGCTGTGGGTTATAAGTGGGTATATAAGAAAAAGGTATTGCCAAATAATGATGTACAATTGTTGCAAGATTTAAATATTAATGTAAAACAATCTGTAAAGGTATTTGAAGACAATGCTGCCTGTATAAAAATGGCAACTGGTGACAGGGTGAAGAACAGAAGTAAACATGTAGACATTAAGTATTGTAATGTCAGGGGAGCTGTAAAAGGAAAATTGATTAGTTTACATCATTGTTCTTCTCAGGATAATTTGGCAGACGTGATGACTAAACCATTGGGTGGTGTTCACTATGGAGAATGTACCGGTATTAAGTCAATAGGTCTGATGTCTCTTCCTGTCATGAAGGGAGGACTGTTGGAATATTCATGAGCAGGAAGAGTCATGTGGTAACTCAGTCAGCCAATGTGAAGAAAGTGCTACTGTGTCTGTGCAAAAGGAATTGAGTTAGGAGCTGAATTTTGTTCAGTCTCAGGTTTGTCTCTGTATCTCTCTGTAAGAAGTCTTCATTAAGCTATGTTGCTGTAAAGAAGAATGTATGGTATTGTAAATATTTTGATATGAATATAAAGAAATTTATTTGAATCAACTAAATGCAGTCAACTGTGAGAGCTTCTGATTTATTTTTTCACCAACAGAGAAATTAAAATTCTCTAACAGCACTTTTGTCTTTGAAAAAGTTGTTGAGGGCTCTTACCTAGTCATCTTTTATTCCCTGGAAGCTCCTTCCATTCAAAAGGAGTTTGGGAGCCCATCATAACAGATTTTGGAGAGAAGGGAGCTGTGACTAATGAATGCAGCTGAAAAACCTTTCTTACATTGTCCTTCTTTATTTGGCCTTGCCAGTGAGATACATGACAGAGAACTTCTTCCTTGTAGCAAAACACAGGAACAGAAAGGCAGGACAATAGTAGAGTCTGGATTTAATCAACTGTAAAGCAGACGCAGTACCACAGCAAGGATAAAGATAGATAGATGATAGATAGATAGATAGATAGATAGATAGATAGATAGATAGATAGATAGATAGATAGTGTTATGTCTGGCCTCTCATAACTCATTAATATCCACGTAAATATGTCTTTAAGAGGTTTATTTAATACATTTCAAAAGAATTCGTTTCAAAGCAAGCTGCTGGCATTATGTTGGCCTGAACGGCCAAATAAAATCTATTTACATTTAGATAAACATGCTCTTCTCCTCCTACATCCCAATTAACTTACTTTTCTTCTTTATCACATTGTCCAAGAGCTCATTATCCTTCGGTAGGTTTTCAAAACACCAGAATACTGAGTTCCAAAGCACTGCCAAAGTTTTCAGCCCACTCTTTGATCAACGTTGCTCGTGACAAAGGCGTAGTCATTCTTTCCCCTTCTAATATAGTGTCCGATACATCACTTCCCCAATTACTTCCTTTTTCCAGTTAACTGACACCTTCGCTTATCAAACCTTCGGAACCTCGGATTAATCCATTTATCTTCTTGTTCTAAATCTGACTCATCATTTTGAGAATCTGATTCAGAATGCATACAAAGCTCTTCATTATCTCTCTCAGCTGCCGGGAGGGGAAACCACCCAGAGGGGCCTGGCTGCTGATCCTCGGCTGCCGGGAGGGGAAACCACCCAGAGGGGCCTGGCTGCTGATCCTCGGCTGCCGGGAGGGAAACACATTCAGAGGAACCTGGCTGCTGATCCTCATCCTCTGATACTTCCCAAGCTGGTCCAGGGACACTCACAACAGATAGATAGATAGATAGATAGATAGATAGATAGATAGATAGATAGATAGATAGATAGATAGATAGATAGATAGATAGATAGATAGATAGATGAGAGAGAGAGAAAGAGAGAGAGATGCACAGGAATAAAAAAACACCTTAAGCATACCAGCTTACACACCAACGCAATGGCATATCCAATAATTGTACCAAATTATCCTTTCCCTACCTAGCTTGTAGGTATGTTGCTTTCAAATTCCTATAATTCCATGTCCACAAAAATTCCTAAACTGATTAGAAAGATGGGATTCAGACTCAAGCTGATGGTTGTTGTTTAGAATCTGAGACAAGCAACTATGTAGTACTAAATCAGTACCAGGAAGATAATGAAGAAGAAATTAAGGAACTGGGAAAGCACTTGCTTTCATCAGAGTTGAAATTGATTGACAATTTTAGGGAACAAATAAATGATATTTTGTTGCTGTTGAAATGGGGGAGGGGCTTAAAGAATTTCACTGGAACATACAGATTTCAGCTGTAACCTAGACTTAATTATCTAATTTATTGGATAAAACTCTACTATAGAAATGTATTCAGTGAAGCTTTATTAGTTAAAACACAACAAATAACTGCATTTCTTTTTAAACACTTAGAATTACAAAATGGTAAAGCAACTAGTTCAAATTGGAGAGCGATCTTTCCTTAGTGACCTCACACCCAGTTGTCAAAGGATCTAATTTCAAGGCCAGCCCTGGAGCTTATTCAAAGTCATTCTGTTTCCATCTGTCCTACCTTACTAGGCTATGGAAAAAAATGGGTTATGAGCTGCCTTATGTTTGAAAAGTAGAAAAGAAAAATGTTTAATTCCAAGTGGAAATGCTAACTAAGAAAGATACCATAGTGATCTTGCCTGCAATTGCCATAGAATGAATTCTGGACACCCCCATCACCACTACAGAAAGAAAATAAAGAGTCAGGAGAAAGATTTTGACATCTCTCTCTCTCTCTCTCTCTCTCTCTCTCTCTCTCTCTCTCTCTCTCTCTCTCTCTCTCTCTCTCTCTCTCTCTCTCTCTCTCTCTCTCTCTCTCCCTCCCTCCCTCCCTCTCTCTCTTCCAACTGGATGAGGTTGTTTATATGCTCTGTCTAAGAAAATATGAGTCACCCACCCCCACCCATCTGTAGTACTACCATCCATTTTACAAACAGAAATCATTCTGGCATATATTGATCTAACCCTTTCCCCAAGTATAAAATGTAGAACATTCCATGTTGAAAATACGAACGTTCAGAAACAAAAGTACAACCTGAAGGGAAATTGTCTGGTCACTGAATATAAACAGCTAATAATTGGCAGCATTTGCTACAGTTAGAACAGATTGTCTGGAAAATCCTTTAACGAGGAGAGAGCATCTAAAACGCAAAAGGTCTTAAAGAATCTCAGGAGAGTTTTCCAACCAAAGAAACTGTTTTACATATCTAAATTTTCTCCCAGCAAACGAAGAATGTTGTAAGAAGGTGACAGTATATAAACCTTGCTCTCTCTTTTTTTTGTTTCTTTGGTTCATTTCACAAGCATTCGGAGATGGCTACATTGCAAAATTCAGCTAATATCCAGAAGTTTGAATAAGAACTAAAGGCCCTTGAGTGTTGAAGGCAGTGATGAGATTCAGCCGGTTCGTACCAATTCAACAGAACCGGTAGCTAAGTTTTTGTTGCCCAGGCCCAGAATGGACTTCCAGAAGCGGCATCCACACAGAGAACCGGTTGTTCACATATTTGAATCCCACTACTGGTTGAGGATAATTGTTTCTAAAACCAATTTAATTATTGCTTACTTTCTGAATGCTGCATTCTCTCAATTTCTCCTAAGGAATAAGGACAAACAAAGCAAAGCAAAAGCCTCTTTTCTACCACTTGCTTGCTTGCTATATCTTGACAGCTCCTATGAACTATGTGGTGTATCACATTCAAATCAGGCTCAAATGCCACATGCTTCATGGATTATTCACAATTTATACTAATCTGATTTAAATATCACACAAGTGAATCAAAACTGAAAGTATTGTGAAGCTGATAAGAACAGATACTATGCTTGATCTTAGCCAAAAGGCTGAATAGCTTTTGAATCAAAATTGAAAGTATTATTGACAACAGCTTCTTGCAGATGGATCTATTCTGGAATCTATTCTGGAATATGCAGGTTACTCTTTCCCAAGTTCTGATTCCTTATTGGGATTTGCAGCACTTACAAAGAAGGCTAAAGATCTACCCACACGTGAAGTTAAGGGGACTTGTGCTATGATGCAGGTAGTAGTCTCCATACTATGGGAGAGGCTGCAGTGCAGGTGTGATTGGCTTGACCCTTCCCTGGTTCAGGAAGGTCATTAAATGTGAGTCTGTTTTACTAGGATGAGTGATGACATCCATCTATTATTTATGGTTGGTAAATTGATTAATTGTTAAAATATGCTAAGGTTTTCTGTTTGGTTGGCTCTTGTGTGCTGCCCAGAGTCAGCCTCAAGGATGGGGGGTGTCTATAAATATTGTGAAAGGCTTCTTCTTGGTCTATAGGTTGATCTTTTAAAGTTTGAGGCTCAGCTTGTGGTTCTGCAAAATAATCTTTAGTCTGAGATGGAAGAAGAATTTACTGATCAATCAAATTCTGGACTGGATTATGAGCTGATATTGGAAAAAATATTGGAAATGACAGGAGATGAAGTCATGGAGAAAAACTAATGGCCATTTTGTAGAATCACAAGCTGAGCCCCAAATTTTAAAAGACCAATCTACAGGCCAAGAAGAAGCTTATATGCAACAGTGTACACAATCTGAGATGGAAGAACTCACTGATCAATTGAACTTTAGAAAATTCTGGACCCAAAATCCCAGATTGAGACTTTAAATGACTACTTTATAAACCAACTAACTACTACCAGGAGGATACTTCACAAGTCTATGTACAAATGGTGGAGAACTTTGAAGATGAAAAAATGATTATTAGTGAAGTACTCTTATTGTTAAAATCAACAGAAATTGACAGCCAGACGCGATCGATTGAAAGTTATGACAACTTGGATAATCAAGCTGAAATTATAAGATGGAATAAAATGGACTATATTGCTTATATGATATTGGAAGAAGGGGAAGAGAATTTTGATCAGATCAATTTATTGATAAACATTAGTACTCAAATACTGAGATTTGATGACATAGATGTGACATTACGGAAACCAGCTTGGTATAGAAAAAAAGCTAGAGTTAGGTTTAAAAATGTGATTTAAAATTTTAATTATTGGGTCAAAAAGGCTTTAGAGATTTGGACTGATTTGACAATCTAATTGAGTAAATGAAAGGAGTAAGATAATAATTGGTGTAATAATATGTTTGTCTTAGATACCATAGTTAATTTGGTTGAGATTTAAATTTTACTTAACAGGTCGAAATGATTCTTTTTTTGTTTTTTTACTCTGTTTATATAGAAAACTATTTTGTAATAGCAGAAGAGAGAGATCTATGATAAGAGAAGAAAGGGTATTAAAGGGTATTAATGATGTATTAAATTAAGAGATGGAATATATGTGAAAATATTAGAGTGTTATTCTTGGAATATTATGTGCGTTGTAGAAGGGATACCTAAAGTTTTATTAATAAGTTTGTTTAAGATTAATTGGAATATGTTAATTGAAATTAGTGGAGCTTAAAAGCAGGAGTGATTTATATAGATGTAATAGTAGGGATGATTCTATGGATTGTTTGAATTTTAAGAAGAAATAGATTAAATTTGTTATATCATGTGAGGGAAATAGAGGGGGGAATTTTAAGGTATTAATTTTAGTTATATATATATGACTTGTTTTGCTATGATTGATTACCCTTTCACCACAGTGTTTTGCTGAGCACTTTGATGTAAAAAATTTAAAAAAAACAACAATAAAATGTGTATAAAAAATATTGTGAAAGGAAGAAAATTCTGTGGGGTTGATTATTTCAGTCTGACATCTCTTCTTTTGGGTGCTCCTTTCCATTCCTCTTTAATCTTGGATTTTTGTCTCTCTTTCCTGGTCCTCAAGTCAGCCAGCATCCTCTGCCCAATTTTGAACATACTCAGATCTCAGTGAACTTTTTTGGATCTTTTCTTAAGAGGTTTTTTTCCCCCCTTTACCTTGAAATATTGTTTGTGCCTTGCAGTTCTTGAGGTTCCAAGCAGATGTATGGTGTCATTTTAACCAAATAAAGTTCCACAGTCAGACAGTGTATTTGAATAAACTGGTAAGCAGCAGCTTATATGTGTGTGAGAGGGGGGGCAGATATATAATGGGCAAGGCTTTTCAATCCAAAGCCCCATCTGTTTTGTATGTGTGTCATCAACAACAGAGAAAAGGGTATCGAGCTTGCATTAGTGACACTGCACCACCATGAATGCACCAAGTCTAAGGAACTAGAATTCCCATGAGTTGCTACCCTCTTTTTGAGAGGGTGGGAAGAAACAGATTTTAAACTGAGGATATGAGTAAAACTCACATCGTTGTAAAACTTTGTTTAACAGTTGGCCACTATCTGAACTGTTTCAACCAGCTTTGGAACATACATAAACATGTCTATTATAGGCCCTCAAATATTATTCTGGATTAGCAACCCAGATATAAGGGTGTATGCATCACTCCATCCTGGCTCCACCACAAGTCATCTACATACATGACCAAAGGCTATTACTACTGACTCTAAGTTTGAAAACTGACTAAAGTCAATCTAATTCATTGGCTTCCTTCAGGCTCCTTTGCAGCTACAATCTTATCACCTTTTCAGTAACCTTCCCTTCTCCCAAAGGGAAGATTGGAGACTGGGCAGTAGTTTTTTTAAACTGTTGGATCAAGGACAGCCTCTTTGGGGGGGGGGGGAAACATACCATTGCTCTTATAAGGCTGAACATACCTCCTTTCCACTTAAAGAGGCAGACACCACAGCCTAGACCCAATTGTATTTCACCTCCTTGAACATTTTTATGATTAAGGAGAGACCTGGAGTTTAAACTAGTAATACAGAGGATCCTGTCCCCTTTCTCATGAGTCACTGGTTCAAACTCATCCCAGATGACAACAGAAGACAAACTCCAGGCACTTTGTCTAGACCTGCTGAGTTGGAGTCCAAGGTACATCAGATCTGACCGATGTTATCTGCCAGATAGCCAGAATATTTCTCACAATACAACTCAAGTAGCATAATGAAGACTCAAGACAGAGTGAAGAAAGGAGGTGGGTTGGGAAATGCTTCTCCCCTTAAAACAGAGGCTATTTATGAAGTTGATTCAGGATTTGGCAGAAAACATTGTATTCTGAGTCTGTGCTAGAGTTGTTCCCCAGCCAGTCAGAACAGCTGTGATCTGATAGAAACATCCGTGAGACCAAACTCTACTCTATCCCTGCGTGCTTAACTAAACTGTCAGTTTTCAAAGTATTTGGTTTTCTATTCTGCACCATATTTCTAATGTCAGTAGTCTTACAGCTAGCATCTGGCAGTGCTTGGAAAAATATATCACCAATCATATTTTAGAGTATATCTGCTGCCACTGGTTAGATTCTGGTATTGATCTTTCTCATGACTGGAACTAAAGCCAACTCTAGAAAAGCAATAACTAGTTGGTATGTGACAGGAATAGAAATTTGTCCACCCTGGAACTCACTGTTCTTTCTCTGCTAAATGCCATTTCCCTTTAATTGTGTTTTTGTGTACACCAGCCATTATTAATTTACTTTGGCAGCTTCTTTTACACTCAAAACAACAAGGTGAATCCTCTGTTCCCAGAATGAGTTAAATTTTTCAGGCAGAAGAGTCAAAAGAGGAGGGGGGAGAGAGAGACAAATCAGACAGAGAGCTCAAGAATAGAAATGGAATAGAATTGAGCTGGAAGGGACTTTGGAGGTCTTACACTTTCTGTGACCTGCACATTTATTGCTGACCCATGACCACCAGCAGAAACCCTGATCTCCTGTTTTTGTATCTTCTCCCCCCAAAAAAACACCTTTCCTTCGATTTAGTTAAAAGTGTTATGTCCCATTTTCCCAAAGTAACTAGAATACCAGCAATAAAAAACAAACATTATCACTGAAGTCATATTCACAGGAGGAGGAGGAGGAGGAGGAGGAGGAGGAGGAAGATGCTTTTGGCAATTGACACCAGCCTTTTTGGAGGTAAGTATATGCATATGCACCAGAAAGCACAGAGTAGCATTTTATACATGTGTAATGTACTGAAGTAGTAGAAACCCCAGGCTTTCTTTTAAGTAACAGGGAATGCCAGGAAAAAAAAATTAGTTTAACTCAGTCCTCCCTTTCTATGTTAAGTAGCTATTTATTTTGTTTTTCAATATAGGAAACATTTTAAAATGTGAATCATAGTTTGGAGTTTGCCTGCTTATTTACCTAAAATTTCTATTCCCTTATTCTAGTTCATCCTGCTGAATGTGTAGGTTGCGAATGACAGAAAGTGAACAAAACAATAATTATATTCAAAATATGAAGTGAGGTTGGATTAAAAATAACATTTTTTATCACTCATCCATAGAGTGATAAAAAGAGTGTAGGTTAAAAAAAACCCAAATCATTCCAGGTGAATCTGCTTACATGGATTTCCTGGTACTCTATATTCTGCTGGCAAAATATAAGAGGAATGGAAATATGTAATAGACTGTATGATATCATGCACATTATCCTTCAAGAATCAGCTAGCTCTCTGCCAGTTTACAAGTTATCCCCTTAGTAAATGAATGTATGGGTCTGCTCCAAAATAAGAGAAAGGACTGTTAAAACAAGTTAAAGAAAAGTGAAATTTTGATAATTCAAAACAGTTTTTCTTCCATTGATAGGTGTATCAGTAACTGATTTTGAAGGCCAGTTCAAATAGTAGCTGTTTGACGTACATATACATTATCACCATAATCAAAGGAAATATATCAATTAGTATGATAAGAAAATATATATATATACTGATTCAGGATTCAGACCATGATAAATCTCACTATGCAGCTTTTCACTCTGCTTCCTAGAAAAAAAAATCAGCCTAATTCTATCTGGCCATATGTTCTCAAGTTAAAAGTGAATCGATTTTTTTCTTTAATCATCAGTCTGAGAAAGAACATAGTAATGACATCCCCACTCCTACTCCTATGGTAATTGGCTAAATGGAAACACATAACTTTGATTCTATTCTTTCTCATCCCACTAATCTTGTCAGAATTAAGGAGAAAATTATTTGCAGAAGACTGTTAAGTGTTTGGCATTTCTATTGTGGTGAAAACTGTAAATGTTATCCTTAGGCTAAAATAGCACAAGGACTTAGTAGAATTCATGAGAGAAAAATTGTCACTTTCTCTAAATTATGATCATTTCCACACTAGTGATTTATTGCATCTTCTAGAGTCACCCAACCATTGTTCTGCCAAAATAACAGTAATGTGGACAGGCTGTATATCACTTCAATGATAGCTGGGCAATGCTATGAAGAGATTGTAAGTCACTAGTGCAAAAATAACCTATGTCATCACTCAATCATCTATTGCCTACCCTCCACATGCTTTGAACCCAATTCAAAGGATTGATGCTGATCTTTACAACCTTGAACAACCTGGACCTGTAATATCTCAGTAAATGCCTGTATATAACTGGTGATTACAAGAGGATGATTTTCTCAGATGTGAAGTCCTGGTTGAGGAACATCCTTCCTAGGGAGATGCATCTAATGCCCACCCTAAGATTTTTTTTAATGCCACACTAGGTTATTCCACCTTTAAAAGGGATTTTATTGGTAGTATTAATTATTTTCAAGAGAATTCCAGGCAATTAATGTGATCATTCTTGTCTCACTCTTCTTTCCTGAAGAATACTTTGCTTCCTGTATATATAATGCAGAAGTTGTATCCTAAAATTCTAGGTTTTTCTTCCCATGTACAAGTATTTTCTTGCTTCAAAGAACCATCCTTCTCAATGGCTTTTAAGGGAAATGGATTGTTCTCCATTTCTTTGTACTTAACAGTGATCCCAGCAAGCTTCCAATGCTGAAAGTTTTCTTTATTCAGAAGGAAGGACTCTTGCCTAAGCACCATCACATGAATGATTACTTGAATCACCACTGAATACTATTTAGAGAAACCCTCTACCACCTTTTCCCCAAAATAATTTGGAATAATTTAATGATCTCCTAGGAATTTTCAACTTGCAAGATTGATATAAGCCTTCCAAGGTAGATCAGACAGGAAACAACCAGATGAGCTACTTTATAGTAGGACTACATAAACAGAAGCTTGCAAGTTTGAAAGTACAAATCTCCCATGGTCTCTTTTTATAGATTGGTAAGATAGAAAAAATCCTTTCTGAGTTTCTTAATCTGCATGTTATGCAGCTATGGACTCTTCTCCCCCCCCATCTCCCATGTTTATTCCTACATCCCACATCCATTACATGCTGGGTCAGCTCACACTAAAGTAAACCCAGATTATCAGATGCTATATACCAAATTGTAAAAGCCAAACTATAATTTAATTGCCTTTGTCATTCTTATGAATCATTTCAGAAGATACATAACTATGTTGGTTTGAGGGCTCATTCCTTTGGCAAGGAGCCCAGTGATAACACTCTTCTGCATATGCCAATAACGTTACTTTGTTGGATCTATCTCCAATCACTTTGGTTCCTAATTTCACTGGGTCTTTTTCCCACAACACTGTTATATCTCACAAAATCAAGAACAATTTATCCCCAAGGAAATGATACATTTCTGATTCACATTGTGTACTTCAAATTGGAAACACCTTCTTGACACTTTGTAGATTTCATTTTCTTTCATCCCTTTCTCACCTTCATCATAATCTTCCCCACTCACACTATCATCTGAGGACTTTGTGGGCATCAGACAATATGAACTTGGTTTTGTGTTTGTTGAGTGCTTGGAATACTTAAGGAGAGTGGAAGGACATGGCCATGGACCCATAGATTTTCCAGATATTAATGGAGTTACTTCTACCACTTTCTTAAGTATATTTGTACCAATGTTAGCTCTTCAAGTTAGTCCAGACCAGAAAGCCAAGTTATGAATGCTAATACTACTTCTATTATAAGCTTATAGTAATAGAATCTTGTAAAACTGAAAATGCCTTTCCCTTTCCTGCCTTTACATTCCAGAGTACCAGGAAGGCTCAATTCTGAGACATTTATTCAAAATATATATGGCCTCAGATTTCATTTATCAGATTGTTGTCTATGTTGCAGTTCTTCATCCTGACTCCCAAGGTTATTCTGAAGTCCATTACTTCAGACTCTTTACAGTATGTCAGAAAGTTCTCCAATGACACTGAAGACTTCTACCAGATTTTGAGGTTTTGAGCCATCTGTATGCCAGATCTCTGTAGAACCTCAAGGACAATCTGAGCCCTTGTGGGCATGGGATGATATAGCCAGAAGGAGCATTCAAGAGGAAGTTATGTCAACCTTAAAAGAGAAAGAGCTCTTTTGGGCAAACATTCATTTTGGCTTCATTCTTTCACATTAGGCCAGTCGGCAATGTGCTCATCCTGTCAGCCATGTTTCTTGGCCTCAGCAGCAATTAAGACAAGATTCTGCAGGGAAGCAGTTGCTCATGCAGAGAACTGGGAAGCAAGAATCAGCTACAAGGTGGGGCCTAGTCTAGTCCATTAACTTGGTGGAAGCGAATTGGGAAGCTCTTGGCTTACAGCCCAGCTTGATTACTTTAAACTGACAACAGGCCTTTCCATGCAGAAGCTAATAGGTACTTATAGTAGAAATTGCAAGTAGTGAGGAAAATATTTGCCAAGTTTTGGATGGCTGATTACCTTCATATGGGTGACAGGGGCAGAAATCAAGCAGCAATTACAAGTGAAACAAAGTTTTAGAAAAATAACACATCATAAAAATAAAATTTAAAATGCAAATGATAATTTCCATCTTCCTGAAATGAACAAATTAACTTGTTTGTTTTGAATCTGGTATGAGTGTTCCAGCCGTGTGCCAGTTTTCAGATGTTCTGCATGCTTTCATGGAAGATTTTCACCTCTTCTTTGATAGCAGAATTCTGCTTAGGTTTGGATATGAAGACCAGGATTTGTTAGTGCTTGGAGAAGAAAGGATAGCTGGAGATAGGGCTTCTTGAAATTTCTCAGAAGAAGGTGAATTTGAGTAGCATGAGACCTTCCCTCTGTTAAACATATTACATCATAATAAAAAAATATGGCAAATTTTCTTGTGCTACTTTATCTCTGGATACAGAAAGAACATTACAGTCCATGAACGCTCTTTCAGAAGTAGCCACATTGCATTGCATTGCATTTCAAGTGACAGGAGCTATTCCAATCCTGGAAGCAATACTATACAGCTTCCAGTTTCTTGCATTTGTAGCAGCCAGCAGTTGCAGTGAAACTTCCCTCCTCACCTGTAGCTCTTCCATACAGTATCTTCTTCCTGAAGCTTCTCCTATTCATGCATAAAAACTAATGTTTTTTGTCCATCTGTCATAATTTGCCTGTCATAGCAATCTGCTGCCATGGTCAGAACTAGATGAGGAAGGTTCTCATTGCTATCATGAATTAATTAATATATCAAACTTCTTAACTGCCATTTCTCTCATAGAGAATAACATCATGAACAACAAAGGTTTGTTATGCAGCAGAGACTGGATGGAACGAAGACTGAATGGACACAAAATAAAGGTTCATTTTATTTTGACTCAAAAGAGAAACTAGCAATGATTTTTTTTTGTTATGAAAGGAAAATGTTTATTTAGTCATGAAAGTGATAGAGGAGGGGAGGAGAAGACATTCAATTATTATTGATCAGCTTAAAAGGTGAGAAGCAACACAGATGGTCTGAAGCTAATATAGAAGCTAATATCATGGGTGAAAAGACAAGAACTAGAGCTGGGTGTGTGTGTATCTGTGCTATCCCTACACTTGGGAAGTATTTTAAAGTCTATATAAATCTAGAAATACTTAAAACAGTTTAGACAAAGTAAAGTTGAAAGTATTGGAAATCAGAAAAGGAATATCCTTTACATGCAATATATGTAATACATGTAACCAGTAGCATAGTCAATAAGAAAGAGGCTATTGATCAGTTGAAATATTCTGATAGCTTGGCAGTCATAATATCTATCTTCATCATCTCCACCACCTCCACAGGTGCTTCTTTCAAAAACAAGGGAGAAACTGCTTTTACACACACACACACACACACACACACACACACACACACACACACAGAGTTTTGCTTTGCTTTCGTCCATAATGAAAAGAATAATTAATGGCTTCCTATTTGGACAGCACACATGCCACAGAAGCTGCACCAATATGATGGTAACTCAGGCATGCCTTAATCATTAGACATTCCTCAAGAGAGCAAGAAAGTCGGTATCCCAAAGGTACCAATTATGCTTGTTTAATATTGATAAAAGGCTGAGTTTCTCATTTTCACTCCAGAGCAGGTCTTATTTCCATCCTTCTTTTTTCACAAAAGAGCTTTTCAGAATTTAGAATGGGTTCCCTTTGAATTTTTGTGGATTTGTCAGAAAGCAGAGGATAGAGAAGGAAAAGAAAACCATAATAAATAAACTATAAAACCACAAAGCTAGAGAGGCCTCACATTGGGACTAACATAACTATTCTGTAGTTTTAATTTAATGTTATCTTTGATTTATTTATTCATTGTTAACGCTTTACAGAGTTTACAGAAAAATTGGGACTACAATTCCAATCAGGAGGACTCTGGGGAATTCTGAGAGTGGCAATTTCAGTGCATCTGTAGGATGCTGGGTTGGGAAAGGCTATCAATCATAAGGCATCAGAACCTAATTCCCTGATAACTAATAGCCAGTGATGTTTTGCTGCATATTATTGTAAGTAGAAGGTTCCTATACTAAAAAACAAACCGTATTTTTCTCAGGAGCATACAACATTGAAACAAATGATAAAAATGAATGGGAATTTTTTAAAAATCCTAATAAGAAAACTAGAAAAACATTTTAATGAAAAATGCAAAATTACATATGGAATGACAGTATGAGGTTCAACACTTTTCAGAAAGAGGAAGTATTATAAAAAGTTCAGCAATCCCAACATTTGGTAGTATAAAACAGCTTGGTTTGCTGCTATTTTTGATGATTTTTCGTGGATGAAACAAAAAAAATATTGAGGTTCAATGCACTGCAGTTTTCTGAGACGCTTATGTGGGAAAACCATTCATTGTTAATCAGTAATTTTTTTCTTCCATGTTTGCAATTGATTCAAATAATAATAAAATATTATGCATTCTTTTAATTATTTGAAATATATAATTTGATTCTTTATGCATCTTAGCTTGTATTTTAATCCCTGTGTAATTAAGATATATTTATAACCATAGGAGAGTTTATAGGTGAGGTGTCATGCAGGATTTTTTTCCCCTTAAGAAATCTACTTTCAAAAAGAAATCTTGGTTGAAAGTCAAGGCAAAATCAAGTATACTGTACTCTATCATTAAAAACTATTGTTCTTCACATTAATGAATAATTTAGGCCTATCATTATGAGAACTGGGATTTCTTGGTGGGGAAAAGAACTTCCACTTTGAATATACAGGAGTCATATTGCTCAGTGCCTCTTTTCATTTCCCTCCAAGAAATTTCCTGTCTGGTAGATAGACTCATTACCATAGTTAGAATCTTTTGAAAACTGCCCAATCATTTCTTGCATTTAGACTGAAGTAAGAAAGCATGTCAGTATATTTTGTTTCTTGTTGTATATAGTATTTACTTCCAGGAGTTCTATTTCTGTAACTTTGGTGCATCAACAGAAGGAAGGAACAGAGGGACAAAGTACTATCACAATTAGGGACAGTGGGAAAAACATCCAAACAATATTTGCCATTTTTGGTATAACTTGAACTAGCCCCACTTAGCAAATGAAATTTTCTGTAAAACATGCATAGATATATACATTTTTAATGTACTATTTCAACAAATTTTCCACTCATAAAAAAATCTGGAAAGACTAGAATGGCTGATTTAATACTCAGTTTAGCTTGGAGAAAATAGATTTCAGGATTAGAAAGGCCAATGCTATGGTACATACAATATGTAATAGGGTTGTTGTTGTTAGTTGCAAAGTCTGACCCATTGCGACCCCATGGACAATGTTCCTCCAAGCCTTCCTGTCCTCTACCATCTTCTGGAGTCCATTTAAGCTCATGTAATAGGGTTACAATATGTTTATGTGATCTCATGTAAGTGTTTAAAAATTCATAAACTAATGAAAGTGTCAAATGTTTACAGAGATTCTCAGTCATCCAGGTCATGGTTGTCCCAAAGATGCTTTTTCAAAAGGTAACTGGACTTCATTGTTTGCTTGAAAACTCACCCAAGAAGCTTCTTCAGTTCATGAACTTAAGAGGGTTCTTGGATGAGAAGTGAAACTTCTTCAAGCAAACAAAGAAAATCCAGTTGTCTTTTGAAAAAATGCCTTTGGGATAATGGAGGTGTCAATGGATTGCCAAAAATGATGCAAGGCAGTGGCAAAAAATGAACCAGATATTATTGTTTGCATTCAAATTTTTGCCAGAAAAACGAACAGCAGAGGATAGAGCCCTGAATTTACACACTTCTTACTTTTATTCAAGAATTCACAAAGTTTATAACCTCTCCAAGGAAAACACTGTTGTGATCATAAGATATACATTGTTGCCTTCGTCCTTGGAGATAGCAATAATCAGGAATATTTTGGATGGAACAGGCTAGAGCAAATTGGAAATTTATTAGGAAACACAAATATACACATTTTTCAGAGATAACATTATAACCTTATGAGTTCCTTAAAATTGAAATACAATAGAGAAGTGAGATTCCTACATTGTAATGCTTGAAACTTTGTAATACCCTACTAGAGATTTGGATATCTGGATCTTAGGATGACAAGAAAGCAGAGAATCCATACCTAACTCAAACATTGATCTTTTCAAATGCATTGTAATTTGTAAACATTGTAATTTTACACTAAAGGTTCATTCACATTCAGAGACCCAACTTACTTTGATTGATGATGCTAGTCCATATAACAATGGCATAAACATATTACAACCTTTCTTGTTGCGAAAGTGTGTCCGTGGCGTCCCAGCAACCATGATTAATGACAGAGACCTTGCTTGTCTCGGGGATGGAAGCCCTGGCAGAAGCCAGGCCTCCCCTTTTATTGCACATCAAAGATTTCTTCCCACAAATTGTCACCCTATTGATTTACAGCCAATCACAGTACACAGATAGTTAAAACATACACTTTGAAAGCATGACGTCTTTCTCAAGAAACGAAACTTTTCCCTGCATCTTCCTCCACCCCCCTAGTACAGCTGTCAGCTGACAGCCTGTAAGGGGGGAAAAAGGGAAGCCCATACACACAGAGAAAGATTTCTTAAAGGAGAATTGGACATTTATCACAACATCTCATCCTTTTTTGTTTTTGTTTAGAAGCAAAGGCTTTCAGTCCATGTATTCGATTTAATCCAACTGAGGTGGCTGTTTATCCATTGGCATCCGCTCGAATCCTTGTTGACTAATGTTCACTTGTTGAGACAATTTTTTCTTGGTATAAAAGATTTCATCATAGCAAAAATATCAGACAAACATTGTATATAAAAGCATCCACAATGGAATAATATAACAATACAAAATAATACTACTTATCAAATTTCTTAACCATTGAAAATTTGGTAACCAAAACCAGAATGCATTCCAAATATCCCCAATGCTTATGATCTCCGGATATTGGTGGAGGGATTTGTCCTTGTTCTTCATTAAGCATTTCAACGGCCATCACTGTCATTGGCTGCAGTACAATTCCGTGCACCATTAAAATAGCTACAAACCCAATACACTTGCATTGTACTCTCCATCATCACATTTTGCATACACTTTGTTATTGCTTTGATCACAATGATCAGGCATATTAAAGGTGATATTATAAGAGAGATATATACTTAAAAGAATAATTTCCTTAGAAAAATTAAAACACACTAATGCAAAATCTACATAATAAAACCTAAGTGGCAGCATATAATGTCCTGCCTCATTAATATTTACAAAACTTTCGCTGGCTCCAGTGTTGTTCAAAGGAAGTCCAACTAAAGAAAGTCCTTGACTGGCATCCGATGGTGACATCATACACATCCAGCAGTCAGTATGGTTTGTTAAGGCACTAACTTTTTATTGTCCTTCCAAAATTCATTGTCCGTCCACTTTGGGCTCACCAGAGTCTTTGCAATCTTTTGGCTGTACACTGTAAGGGCGAATATTGCAGCCAGGAACCCATATCATATTGCCTTCATGTTGCACCGCAGCATATCCACGACCCCAGGTAATAAGTTCAGCTGGTCCTTTCCATTGGGGGTCTGGTAGTTTACGATACCAAACTAGCGGTCGAACCCTGGTTGCTGCGTCTGGAAGGGAAGAAAAATGCCTGCTCGCAACTGTATTAGGTGTTGTGCCAGGTGGTTTAGAAAATTGAGAGTATATAAAGCCAAATTAAGATGATTTTGCACTCCAGGTAGTCCGGGAGTATTTTCCCCATTTTTTGTTTTTAATTTGTCAAGCATGTGCTTAAGAGTGGAATTGGCCCGTTCCACTACTGCTTGCCCCTGTGAATTGTAAGGAATGCCGAATTTATGAATAATGTCCCACTGATTGCAGAACTGAGCAAAGGCGTGACTACAATATGCAGGTCCATTATCAGTTTTTAATTCTTTAGGAGTACCCAGAGTGCTAAAAGTTCGAATACAATGATTGATGACATGTTTAGTTGCCTCTCCACGCTGTGGAGTAGCAAGGATGAACCCAGAATATGTATCAATAGTCACATGTATATATTTCCATGGACTAAAAGATGCATATTGGGTAACGTCCATTTGCCAAATTTGACATGCCTCAAGTCCACGGGGATTCACACCCACTGGAATAGACAGTCCTTGTTGTGAGCAACTGGGGCACTGTTGGATGATAGCTGTTGCCTCCCCGGGGGTTATGCCAAATTGTTTAGCCAAAGCATTGGCGTTTTGATGAAAATAGTTATGACTATCCCATGGAGTAAGTTGTTGCATAGTCATAATGTGTGTGGCCACATCCGCTTGGGAATTCCCTTCACTGAGAATTCCTGGAAAATTTTGCTGACTCTGGATATGTGCAATAAAATAAGGACAATATCTTGTCTCAATAGATTTTTGCAATGTCAAAAATAGTGTCAACAAAGTCTCATCCAAACTAGGAGAGATATAAGCAAAAAGTAAATTTTTATGGCCAAAAATCATGGATCTGCTGAAAAATGACAAAAAAAACCTGACCAGGCCAATCACTAATCAATAATTGCAAAACAGAATTATTTTGGAATCATAGTTTCCCACAATTTTAAGGAAAATAGGATAAAAATAATTGCAAATTCAATTTCAAAAATCTGGCGCCATCGTGTGGTCACGATGTGTAATTTCAGCCAAAGTCATAGCTGGAGTGAAAACAATTTCCTGTAGGCTCATTAGATTGAGCCACTGTGGGTGGTCGATCAAAAATCACATTCAAATGCACAGGGTGATTGTCAACACACCAATCAGTCCACTGGGTGTTGAGGGCTGTTTGGACTTTCTCAACGACCAATAGCTGGTCGGAGGTTAATGTCACAACGTCTGTGGGATTTTTGAGGCCTTTTAATGCCATAAATAAGGGAGAAAGGGTAAGGTAGAAAGACCTATATATGGCCTTAACCAATTAATATTTCCTAAATATTGTTGTAGTTGAACCAATGTAGGTGCAAGTGGCAAATCAAATTGCACCATTTGGGGCGATGAATGTGCTTGTTGCAATTTGTGTCCCAAATATAAATATGGTGCTGTATTTTGTATTTTTTCAGGGCTAATAGCCAATCCTGCCCTGGCCAGCGTGGTTTCCAATTCTTTATATGAAGCCATAATCGTGCCTTTTGGCCCTGGGCCGGCAATGAGAATGTCATCCATATAGTGATAAATTTTCCAATTAATATGTAATTTACGAAATGGTTGTAATGCAAGATCCACATACATTTGACACATGGTTGGACTGTTCAGCATGCCTTGAGGTAGCACAGTCCATTGATATCTAGTGGCAGAAGCACTATTATTAATTGATGGCAGGGTAAAGGCAAATAACTTTCTGTCTTCTGGGAATAAAGGAATACTAAAAAAGCAATCCTTTAAGTCTATGATAACAAGGTCCCATGTTTGAGGAATCAAATTTGGATTTGGCAGGCCACACTGTAGGGGCCCCATGGGAACAATAATTTTATTGACTTCTCTAGCTGGTTTCATTTGTGCATCCACACCTATAGTTACAGGGTATAAACTTGCCATTTCCTCAGCATTTAATTCTCCTGTTTCATAATCATTCTGTAACGTTTCCTGAATAAAATTACTTGTTTTGGTCAGAGCTGGAGGATCACACAACTCAACATTGCTAGGGAAAACCTTGCTGTGATTTTTAATTGTTACTGGAGTTTCACTGGCATGGGGAAGAAGTTGAACTTCATTATAATTCAATGGATTCAGTAATGTTTTTAATAATAGTTGTTCCTGTGTCTCCAAAGCTTTTAACACTACTCTCCAAGATGTTAAAATAGAAGCGGGGGCCCTAGAATTTGTATGTAACAACTCCCCCACTCTCCTCCAGGTTTCAACTTTAAGGCAGCCTGCCTCTGGGTAGAAAGGAATGTGTTTCCAAATAAATTCAAGGAGAGATCTTAAATCTCTTTCTGTCGGCTTCTTCGCAGTAAAATAAACATAATTCTTCCTGGTTATCTCTGTGAGCTCAGTCAAATGCATTTCTTGCACCTTTGAGAGATTTCCACCCATAACTTACGTGAGGTCAGTCCTCGTCCAGCGATGAACTGATGAAGCGCGCTTGGCCAGGTCTGGGACGTAAGTATTAGGGTCCAGGGATGTATAACCTCTCAGGGTTATCACGTCGGGGTCACCACTTGTTGCAAAAGTGTGTCCGTGGCATCCCGGCAACCATGATTAATGACAGAGACCTTGCTTGTCTCGGGGATGGAAGCCCCTGCAGAAGCCAGGCCTCCCCTTTTATTGCACATCAAAGATTTCTTCCCACAAATTGTCACCCTATTGATTTACAGCCAATCACAGTACACAGATAGTTAAAACATACACTTTGAAAGCATGACGTCTTTCTCAAGAAACGAGACTTTTCCCTGCATCTTCCTCCACCCCCCTAGTACAGCTGTCAGCTGACAGCCTGTAAGGGGGAAAAGGGAAGCCCATACACACAGAGAAAGATTTCTTAAAGGAGAATTGGACATTTATCACAACACTTTCTTTTTTTACCATGTCCTCCTAAATTTATCATCAAGCCAGCCACACTTGCTTTGGATAGTGAGAGATGAATGGCATATACATTTAATAAATAAATAAAATCAGATCTTCAATCCATATCTGTGATCGCTAAAATTTTTCTTTAGCAATTCTGATTTAAGGTTGTCTTTTCTTGTTTAAGCACACAATCTGGCATTATTTCTGGTCCCCTTGGGGATATAATCAGCCTGATATTCAGTAATCACTTAACACTTATGAGGAGAACAATCTTTCTCCTTCAAGCTTTATTTTAAAGGTCCCTTCTTTTTTGGTAGCAGAACAGTCTAGTTCGTCTAAACCAGCTTCTATATATGCCAAGTCTCTAAGAAAAATTTTGGCTCAGAGAACTAATCAGCCTGAAGAACAGTGAAAGGTCTGCATAGTGAAGCAAAGGAAAAACAGGTAACTTTTCCCTGTTGATTCATAATGCAGCTCTCCCCATGCCTTCACTTATAATTTGTCTGCTTTTGATAGATCTAGCAATTTTAGCAGTATTCCAGAACAGTACTAATACCCTGTCGAAAAGAAGCCCATCCAATAATTGATGTCAGCTGATAGTCAAATTCCCTATGAACACCCTATGCCAACCACATGATCCAAACATGAGCATGTTTTGACAAGATACCCAAACTAGCTAACAAGCTATCAAAACCTGCCTCCTGGCTACAGATTTGTTTTATTTTAAGGAAAATGTTTTTTAGATGTTTTCTGGCTCTGGTGATGTTTACTGGGAGAAACTTTTGTTCTTTAAAAAAAGCTGGAAGATCTCACCTTAATTGGAATTGTACATCATAAATGTGGGCAACTCCATTTGACAGCAGTGTCCCTATGACAAGGGTCTTCCATGGGAACAGTAAATTGTATGTGAGCCCAGTTTTCTACATCCTTGGTACTTGGTAGTTAACATTTTAGCTTGCAATGTGGGATTCAGCTAGTTCGCACCACTTTGGCAGAACTGGTAGCTAATATTTTGTTGCCCAGGCCCAGAATGGACTTCTGGAAGCTGCATCCATACAGAGAACTGGTTGTTCACATATTTGAATCCCACCACTGACCCTTGTATTCTTTGGTCTCTTAGTGGCTTTCAGTACCATGGTAAACTATGATAAACTTCTGGGTTGGTTCAAGGGTTAGTAATGGGGGGACATTATTTTACAGTGGTTCTTTTTTTTCTTCATGTTCAGTCCTACTTCATATTGGTTACAGGGGGAGGAATCATTTCTAGGCTTCAGACTCTCCCCTTCTATTCAATATCTACATGCAAACATTGGGTAAGGTCATTCATCAGTTTGGAGTTTGGTATCACTAGCACACTGATCATACTTGCTTATATTTTTTGACTTATGGCTAGTCAAGTGTGGCTGTCAGGGTCCTCTCTAAGTATCTGGAGGCTGTGTGGCCTGAAAGATCCCATCTCTGATTCAATCCTACCAAGACCTGAATTTGGGGATATTCTATCTTTGACCTTAAGTGAGATTGGACTTCCCATTCAAGTGTGGTGTGCAATCTGATATTTTTTTATACATTTACATCTTCTGCTTGATGATAAGGAAGGCCCATGCACAGCTGATGTACTCACTTCTCTCCATTCAGGAGGCCATTCAGACAGTCACTCATGCCTTAATCATCCCACAGCTTGACTATTTGTAATGAATTTTACATAGGACTTTCCTTGGAGACCCATTCTTGATTGGTTCAGAATTCATCATCACAGGCAATTATAGGCATACTGGGCAATTATGGGCATACCTACCAAGCCATCGTATGCCCATATGAGCATCTGCACTGGTTGCTTCTGAGTGTGTCTCAAGACACTGCTTATGGCTCATAAAGCCCTATATACATAGAGCCCAGGTGTCTGCATAGCTGATTCAAGTTGACATGACTGGCACAGTCCCAGTTCCTTCAATTCATGCCCACACTCCAAACTGGAAGTCCTTACTTCAGCCAGAGTTACATAAGAAACATGCATCTACACTGGATTGAGGGTGAGAGGACAGAATTTCAAATTCTCAGGAACTGTGTTAGAATCCTTCCCTTCCCGATGAAGGGGATGTGTTTTATCTGTTTCCTCAAAGACCTGACTTGAAGTGAAATTATTTATATATATACCATTTAGGCTTCTGTGGTTTATTGTGGAAATTTGGTAGATCCAATGGAAATAATTTTTTTTCTTCCAAACTCAGTGGAGCGGAAGCCAGAAGTTCTGCCCATCCTTAATTACAGCATAACATGACAAATGAATTTTAGTAGGGTTTGATTGGTTGGTAGGTTTAATATTTTCAGGCATGATTGAAATAATTATCAAATAGGGATGGCATGCATTTCTAGCCCACCTAGTAATTCTTCCCAAAATTGACCTTTACTGTTCAATATTTCCCCCCTATTTGAAGCAAATTCAGGAATACCTGTTTGTCAAAACATCTATGAAGTTCTCGATGTAAAACAAAATTGGTGGATTGAGTTATACACCCAACATTCTATTTCATGGCTAAATAATGTAGTATTTTATATTAAAGATTAGGGGCTTTTATAATATATATATTTATATGTACACACAGAGAGAAAGAAAGTACACTGACAAGACCATGAATCTGATTATTTCTTTTCATCTTTAATTCTTGAAGTAGTAGCAATCCTGTAGATAGAGTTAGTGAGCAATCTGAGGAGCCCTCCTGGACTCATAAAATTCCTGCTCAAAGAGGACTTTACATGGAATTGCCTTGGGTGTCAGTTGCACCTGTTCCTGGATCAAGTGACTGGTGGACCTTGGTCATTTCCTAATCAGATTACTGCAATGTGCTCTAATGGAGTTGCCCTTGACAATCAGTTAGAAGCTTCAACTCTACAGAAGGTAGCAATGCATACAATTTTGGATGCTCTACGTCACTACTACTGCAAGAGCTACATTGCAGGTATTCAAGAAAATGGTTATTGCCTTTAAAGCCTTACATGGCAAGGGACCCAGTTATTTGTGGGATGGTCGATCCCAGAGGGCTGAATTCCACCAAATCCAACAGGGAGGACATACTTCAGGTCCCTTCAGTCAAAGAATGTCATCTTGTAGGACCGAGAAGTTGTGCGTTCTTTGTCACAGTGACTGCCCTATGGAACAACCTTCATCTTGGGATTCAGATGGCCCATGCTTTCTTGATCTTTGGAAAAGTTGTTAAAACTGGCTTTCTCCCAGGCATGAGGGCTAGGATATTAGTGGAAGCCAATATACTGTATATATATGCCAATATACTGTATATATATATGTACACACTATATATATATGTACACACTATATATATATATATTGGCTTTTATGGAATTTTTAGGTAGTATTTCAGTTATTCTTTCTTGCATCGTATTATTATAAATTGGTTATAAGTTTTTTTAAATATTGTTTTTGTATGAATTATTTCTCACCCAAAGGCATGTATTTAAGACTAGCAACTATATAAATGTTTTAAATATATACATACACAAACTCATGCACACAGTGGTTTCCAATCAGTTTCCAACATCTGTGAAAACTGATGTTAAATGGTTCTTTATTTTGAGCTTCTCTTTTCTAAAATATTGGAATTTTCTTAAGTACTACTTCATTTCTTCACAAAGGATACACATTCTATTTTTATGGGACAAAAGTGGTAGAGTTCACAAAGGGCATTGGCTTTAAGAAAGTTGAGATAAAACCTATTTCTCACTAGAGTATTTGTAAAGCTTCCTGATCATCATCATAGAGAGAGCAATTTCCAATATTTCAGCTTCTCTTTTGTGACCATACAAATTATCATTATAGGCTGTAGATGAGGGGTGTCAAATTGCGGCCCTGTGGGCCAGACGTATCACCAGGAATCCCACCCACCCCATTGCCGGCAATGGAGAAAAAGCTCTGATATGTTGCATGACGTCGCGGGTTTGAAATGTCTGCTGTAGACACTTTAAAATTGTTGGGTTTTAATCATTCTTTCGGAAGATGAAAAAGCTTGCAACTGCTTTGTTTTCTAACTTTGGAAAATAAAATGGAAATATAACAAAAATATTTCTTTTTGTCTTTGATGTTTTTCCGTAACATTTGTTCTCCAAAATACTGCCATGGGCAAGGTGGTAATATGCTGGGTAGGAAGAGAACATTTGACAATCAGAAAGATTTGCTGGTGAGAAAGGGCTGCCCGACATATTTCCCAGTGGAAGCTGCTAGGCAGCAGTGGACACAGATGTGGGAGCAGCTGAGCCAACACTGTGCAAATGCTGGCTGTGTAAGATGCCTTACACCCACCTGACAGAAGGGCAGAGGAAATGTAACACTTACCGGTATGTCCACAGGATATTTTCCAGGGGAGGGAGAGAAAAAAATGCAGATTGAGAGATTTCATGGGGTATTGTTATACTGCACATGTACATTTATTGCTTTGTATATATTGTATGCATGTGTGCATGTGTATGTATGTATGTGTGCATGCATGTGTATATATGTATGTGTGTGTGCATTTGCAATAGTGGCAAATATCTATAGCTTTGGTGTAGGATGAAGGTGGAGGTTCATTTTCCGAGCTTGTAGTTGGTTTTGGGATGTTTCATTACCAGGCTAGGTAACATCTTCAGCAGAGTTTAGGGAATATCAGTGTTTTTCTGTTTATAAGGGCTTCAGGTGTGGGTGTGTCAAGTAAGGGTCTGTGATGGATCTTGTGATGGGTCAGGTGTGAGTCACCAGTGAGAAGCTTGTGATGGGTGTTGTGATAGGGAGGTTACATCAGGTCAGGGTCATTGGGAGGTGAACTGCTGGTGGGGGGAGGGGGGTCACGTGGGTTGGTTGAGGGTCGGTGCTGTCTCTGGTTGGCTGTGTGGTTGATTTGGATTCTGAGGGGTTTGTAGGCTGGTTGTAGGTCAATGTGCTTGTTGATGGAATTGCTTGTGGAGTATATCTATATGTATATGCTCTGCAGGACAGGAGCTAGCTAATTCCTTAATCAATGAATGAGGTGCCCTTTTGTTTCATACAGTGTTTTGCACTGCAAATGCTAGAGATTTAACTTTTAAAAAGCTGGAGCTTTGGGGTAATGGCTTGTTCATGGGGCAGAAAGCAACTGTTTCCATTCCACAGCTACCTTTGGAAACTGATTTTGATTTTGCTTTAGTTTGCTTTGACCATGTGATCTAATTCAGTACCCCGCAGTCACAAGCTGATTTTAGGCTCATTGTCTCTTGTCCCTCTCTTCAGTCACTGCTGTGTGGTGGTCCCTACCTGCCTTTGTATTTCTTTGAAACACAAATAAAACACTGTGTGAAGACACTAATCCATGGAAGCAAGACATGCCAATAAAATTCAGGCAAAAAATCATGACAAGTTAATTTGCTCATTGAAACAGACTTCAGGATAACAGATCCCACTCTATTCCATTTCTGAAAAGATTCTGTGAAAGAAATTAGAGGCAGGCAAAAAATAGTACTATTTTATTTTAAATTGTAAAACTGGAAGAAATATAGCAGAGGCATCTTTCTCTTTAGTTTCCTACACCTTTCTCTGTTAGAGGATTTTGATAGGGTTTTATACATTTCTCTTGCTTAGATAAACTTTAAATCAATAGAAAGAGTGAAACCATTGAAATGTTAACAGAAGGAACATTCTAAGGAGATTTTAACAGTCAAACCAGTGATTCAGATTGATTACTGAAATATAGGCGCTTAACAAAAGTCTTAAGAATAATGAGCAGGAAGAATTGTACACTTGTGATCAGGTAAAGGTCAGTCTTGAATTAACTTACTTAATCTCTTCAGTGGTGTGGGAAAGATCTACTCATGCTGAAGATGCATTGGAATAACAATGGAAAAACAGGGAGTGAGGTTCAGGGGTACAGGATGAAGATAACCAGGAGTAAAACAGGAAAATGAGAAGAAGCTTTTCTTCTTAAAATGCAAAAAAAAAAAAAAAGGAATTTACAAAATGACATTATCCGGAAAAGACAGGTCCATAACACCTTCCTGTTTCATTTAGGTCATCAGCATCCAGTGTTCAAGCAGTGGGGTTATTTGCTTTGTCACTAGAGCCATCAGCCATACATTCCTCTCCTTTTCCTTCCCCTCCTTTTTTCCATTTAGGAAGAAAGAGGTGGAGGGGAAGACAGAATAGGTTTGGTTCTTGAGCTTGAACTGATGCTTCTGCCACTCTTTGAGAACAGAGAAAGACTAGGGAAATGGCGAGTATCTACCCCCCATAACACTAAGTGCTTGAGCCTTTTATTGTGATAGCTCTAGATTTGGAAAGTTAGAAGGGAAAAAAAGTATAGTTGCAATAGAAGTCAAATACCAGGTCAAATTTATCTATCCAACTCTTTCCTGGGGGCTGCTGAAAGCAAGTCATGCAGGCCATGCATAACTTGCTGAATGGTTTCGATTGGCAAGATCAGCTTCAGGATAATATTGAACTCTTGAGAGATGCTTGGATTCCCCTTTGAAATTGTAGCATTGCCTTGTGTTAGAATCATAGACAAGCACTAGCAAAACAAGTTCAGACCTCTGTTTTGGTTATCTCAAGTTTAATGGGTATCTATGGGATGGTTACTATCTTGCAGCCTAACCTACTTTACAGAATGGTTGTGATGAAAACATTAAGTGGCAGAAGGGGGAAGCCAGTGAAGTATTCTGCTTTCTGATTCTTGGGCGAAGACCAAAATATAGGAAATAAATATATGGCAGAAATAACACTAAGAAAATTGTTGTTCATATCTGAGGCTTTACATTTAATCACTTTCCTCACAGAAAGGGTCTGGGTTGGAGTCAAGATGTATGATTATTGGCCTTCTGCCTTTTGGCAGGGATTTGGATCTCCATGGAAATTGGCTGATTGCTGCATAAAGATCTATTTTCCATTTTCAAATTCTCACCAAGCTCAGATTTTTCACCTTTCCTATGAAGCATACAAGGGAGCCATTAATTTGCTTTTCCCTCTGGCTGAATAAAGACTATAATGAATTGGTTCCCTGACTGGTCAGTAATATCTCTAATGAAGACAAATAAACACACAAGAGGAAGTAGAAAAGGCACAGTCTAGCCAGCCATTTACAAATAGCCATTCTGCCCAAATGGCCATTTCTGTCTTCATGAGTAAGCTGAAGTTTAATTACTTCCCCAAAGATTAAGATGCTAAGAAAAGAGATTGGATGATCCCAATGATCACACTCTAATACTGCATACAGAAGATTATAAGAATCCGATTAAGTATTGCAGCATTTTCATCCATTCCTTTTCTTCCTCTAGTATACAACCGTTAAAATTTCTTTTGCTACCTAAAACTGTGCCATTTTATTTGTTAACAGTTGACCTATCTTGGCAATAAATGAACCATTCATCCTGTTTTGTTTTAATAAAGAAAATGGAAAAGGATAGCCACAAGGGAACCAATTTTATCTAGATAATTGCATCATTTATACAGTGTATTTGGGTGATTGGCGATCTCTGGTAAGATGGATAGGTATTATATTTATGCAATATTTTTATTAAAATCAACAAGATACTAACAAAATTTTAGGCAGAAGTTTGAGCTCCAGGTTTTGCCATCAAATGAGAAGTTATAACATGGGCTGAGAGATAAATATACTTGGCATGACAGATATATTTCAAGTAAAGTTGGAAACAAATCTAAAAAAACTTCTCAAAATGGGGTATCACTCATTTGATTGTACTAGTTAAGATAGTATAATCCACTTGATTCCATTATTCTTCCTTTTCTCAATCTTAAATTTTTGAAAGCTATTTCATGACTTGAACATCCTGTCAACTTCCCCTGCCTTACTTTCTTACCTAAGAAGTATGAAATCTCAAAATGTGTCCATAATTTTATGCATAGCCCCTTTAATTTGATAGTGGTAGGGCATGATTTCCCTGCAGACTTTGCAGCTCCATTGGTACAGATCATTGTGACATTGTAAGTTCAGAGATAGAATGGACTTAGATGACCCACAGGCCATCCTCCCATTGGGAAAAGTACAAAAGTAACTCATGTACATATTAAATGCTGACTTCAACAAATAAGGAAGTGATTTTTATTGTCTATAGTATCCTTATTTTGTAAGCTATAAACTATATTGAAATCTATTTTGAAGCATCAAGGTTCTTATCTCATAATTCTGAGTTCACAACATCTGTAGAGTCATGGTAAATTTTTCATGGCCGCTATCCCCAAATTGTGAACTACTTTGAATTAGTTTTGAAAACCAGTGGAAATCCTGTTTGTTCATGTGATGCCCTAGGGTACCCTGGCACACACTTTAGGAATTGCAGCTGTTCCCCATATTGTGGCATATATTCTCATTTCTATTGTTCAATATCTATGCATCTTATTTCTATGCTCTTGGGCTATCTTACTTGTATAGTAATCTACATTACTTTTCTCTGTTCCTCTAATCTTTATTTCTATCTAACATTTATTTCCCAACCTAACCTCTAAATGTGTTTTTTCTTACTTTTTTCCTAGAGGTTTGTTCTTCACCCTTTGTTTCATCCTGCCAATGAATTCGTGGAACCACCAATTGGAAATTATCAATTAAGTAAGCCTGGGCTACTTCCCGAGCATGAATATGCAAGAAGGACACACACACACACACACACACACAGAGAGAGAGAGAGAGAGAGAGAGAGAGAGAGAGAGAGAGAGAGAGAGAGAGAGAGAGAGAGAGAGAGAGAGAGAGAGAGAGAGAGAGAGAGAGAGAGAGAGAGAGAGAGAGAGAAGTCCCAGACCAACTACCTGCTTGATTTCCTGATAGAACTGCCTTTGAGCTATTTCAAGTTATCCACTGCCTCTTCTAGTTCGGAGATGTAAGGATTTTTTGCCCTGGTGCTTACCATTCGGGTATTGCAGATTGTTGGAGCTCCTAAACCTTGTCATTGCCATTACTGCCATTGACCTTAGGTATTGGCCTGGAGATCAACACCTCCCCTGCCCTCCTCCAAGGCCAGACACCTTATTGCTGTTCCTTTGCATCTTTGGTTGCTTTCCAATTTTCGTGGCTCACCATTTCCAAACATTTTATTTATTTATTTATTTATTTATTTATTTATTTATTTATTTTTTTATTTATTTATTTAATCAAATTTCTATGCCGACCCTCTCCCAAGACTCGGGGCGGCTCACAACAACAATACAGCTACATATAAAAATTAATAATAATGATAACATCCAATCCAAAAATCCATACATACAACATGCAAACACAATCAAATACACAATCATTGTTTGCTTCTGGTGCTGCTGCCTTTTCCTCATGCAACAACCCAGCCTTCTCTTTGCCAATGACAAGGAACCCTAAACTTGTGGTAAGGCAGTTACATCTCTGTTGAGGACTAGGTCATCTCCTTGCCAGAAAGGTAAGGATGCACATCCAGGACAAGCAGGGCAGAATACAGGCCATTATAGCACCTTGGTCACTTTTGTCCATCTTCTATGCAATATGGTGTCTGGCAAGAAAATAGTGGTACTTAAACATTCAAACTTCACTGGGAAAAGAAGAGAAATAACTATTACAGATATTAAAGATACTGTCATTTTATATCAAATAAAGCAGAATTCAATTCCATGCCAGGGACTCCAGAAATTCTGTCCAGAGCTTTGAATATCTACAAAATCTATTATCCAATTATAGTATTTTTAATATGATTGGAAGGGAAAGAGGACACAGATCAGTGAATGCATACAGATACTGGTAGGATTTGAAAGAAATGTCTGAAAAGAGCAATCCACACTGTAAAAGTTGGGTGGAAAAGAGGATTTGGCAGTTGTCAGACACATGCTGCTTATATTGATATTGTAGACATTCAACATAGGAAGACATCTTTGGCAGAAACCTGGAACAGACTGGCTTAAATATACAGCTTGACTACATTGTCATGAAGAAATGATACCTTAAAGCAGGTCTGTGTACATCTGCAGATATGTATTTTACATAACAAACAAATAAAAAAATTATTATTGTTGTTTTATTTAGAGGATTTATATCTCAGAATTTCAACTGATATATATCAATCCGATTATAACACTAATCAATAACCAATAATTAAGATAACTAATTAAAAACAAATATACACACTTGTGTATGTGAGGATGTGTGCATGAGAGGATGTATGCATGCTTGAACACATTGGGTATTTGATCTATCTGTGTACCTTAGGAATGAGTACTCAGATATGCTTAGCATGCAGCTGTGTGTGAATTTAGCTTACTGTACCCAATACCAAAATGATGAGTACAGCAGAAATGAAATGAGTGAAGAGAAAGATTACATTAACCCATCATCTCAACCTATTGTGTTGCTTGAATGGTAAGTCAATTTTTGAAACTGTTTTCTTAGCCTCAGGGAAGCCAGCCTTATGAATTAACAATTGGTAATTTCACCAAACAAGAATGGCACAGATGTATGTCCCTGGCAAGCCCTGTTAATCGGTTATGTTATTTCTGTTAATTCTTGTCTTCCTTTGCTTCCCCTCCACTCTTTTGAGAGAGAGAGAGAGAGAGAGAGAGAGAGAGAGAGAGAGAGAGAGAGAGAGAGAGAGAGAGAGAGAGAGAGAGAGAGAGAGAGAGAGAGAGAGAGAGGCCC
This sequence comes from Bothrops alternatus, assembly GCA_034064705.1. Taxonomy (NCBI): domain Eukaryota; kingdom Metazoa; phylum Chordata; class Lepidosauria; order Squamata; family Viperidae; genus Bothrops; species Bothrops alternatus. The sequence continues at coordinate 2,004,402 of JARGCV010000145.1, read as the reverse complement.
AATCATCTGAACTAGGGTCAAAGTTTGACTAAACAGATCAGAATCTAAGGCAGGGTCTTCTCAGAAAGTTTCTTGACTAGTAATACCAAGTTGCTGTCTAGGGATTCTTTTTGGCCCTTTGGAGTTAGATATGAGACACTTACTCATTTTGATTTAAGATGAAGTACGAGGAGAAGAGTCAAGTTTCCATGGAAATATTGCAATACAAAATTGGAGCTTATTTTTTTTCTCTGTGCTCTGTCCATGTTTCAGGATACAGAAATAACCACACCCACAAATTAGAGATCAAATGAAGGATTCAAATTATTTTACATTCAGGATGTGCCTCTATGGGTTATTAAAATATTAGCTTTAATGCAATAACCACATAAAAGAAGAAACACCTATTAGTAAGATACACTTTCAATCTATACTGTATAAGAATACATTTTCAAGTATTTGTGTAAGGCAGAATGAATCATCCAACAGCCCATGGACTGCATGTCTTCTAGGCTTTTTCCTCCCTCTCTCTCACACCCTGAATATCCCCAGAGACAGGTAACTGAAATTCTACATGAACCACTGATTTTCTGGTTGTAGTTTTTTTTCTGAGTTAAAAACATAAAATAACGGATAAATATAAGCTTATTAAGCCTCATGTCTTAAGAGCCTACATTTGTCTAGGTGTAACTCATTATAAAACCTTTTCAACTTCACAAAACACCCAAAAGTTTCAATCCTGCCCTGTGTTGCTATTGTGCTTGCTGTATCTTCAGGAGATTAAAAAAAATGCAATTTACCTGATTACAGAAAGTTGTTTATTCCTAGTATAAAATTTATACCCAATCTTTGCAACAGTCATAATCATGGATTTGCATGCACCAATAAGTATCTATGAATATGGATTCAGAAATATGAGGATTAGAATAATGGTGCTGCCCATATGGGAGGAGAATTCAATAGCATCAACCCTGCTGGCACAATTGGGGAATCAAAGTCCCACTCCTTTTAAATGTGCTTCACATCCATCTCTCTCACTCACACACACACCTGCTAACAACATCAACATAATAACAAAAATAATAACAACTCATGGAAATAGAAAAGCAAAACATAGCAAATGAGGCTAGTGTTGTGTCCTGAGCCTGCAAAAGCAGGCTTGGGATGTTGCATTGGTCCCGGGCATTCCAAAAGCTGCCTGGGACCAGACAGAGCGGCGCCAGCCTTGTGCACACACGCAAGTCGTAAAAACGCTCTATTCTATTGGTGGACATTGTCCGGGTTTCTGGCCATATAAAAAGGCCTGCGTGCCTTTTGTTCTTGTTCGGGTGTTGTTAGAAGAAGAATAAAGAGCTGTTTAACATCACCATGTGTCTTCATCATTCACACGTGAACGAAGTACTTAACACTGGCGACGAAGGTGGGATTCTTTGCAAGCTGAAGAAAAAGCTTTAAGGACTTACCCAGGAAGTCCTAAAGAGGGGAAGACGGCATCTGAATCAGCGTCCCAGCCTGCCAGTATAGCATCGCTGGAGGGTGAGCTCGGCTAAAAGACCCTTTCCCCAATAGCAGTTTGCAGAAGAGCGAGTGGTGTAGGTCGTAATAGTAAGATGGCGAAGATTGGCCATTTGTCTGATTTTAATGTCTCACACCCAGAGAGATGGAATTCCTACATTGCAAGGGTGGAGAATTACTTCAGAGTAAATCAAATTAGAGAAGACGGCTTGAAGGCTGCAACTCTTTTGTGTGTCTGTGGACAGGAAGCTTTTGAAATCATTGAGAATCTGGTGGCCCCTGCACCTCTGGAGTCAGTAACATATATTGACGTGAAGAAAATGTTAAAGGAACACTTCCAGCCAAAGTTATCTGTTATTGCTTGGAGGCACGTGTTTGAGCAGAGAGACTAGAGGCCAGGTGAATCTGCTGCAGATTTTATTGCGGCCTTAAGGCAAGCAGCCAGACCTTGTGAGTTCAAGGATCTGGAAGAGAGATGGTGAGATTGCTTCGTATGCGGTTTAAGGCAGGGCTTTTCAACCTTTTCACCCATTGTACCACTTTTAGGATATGGCAATATCTGAGTACCACTAGTCACCTAGCAAGATGTCAAAAACTTGATGACCAAAAAAAAAAAAAGGAAAAAAGTGATAAAGTACAGGTAGTCCTCGATTTACAACAGTTCATTTAGTGACTGTTCGAAGTTACAATGGCACTGAAAAAAGTGCCCCCCCAAGCCACAGCTCAGCAAGACACCTTCCTGCCCACCCAGTGGCGCTGTTCCTCCTGTCTGAGGTTTTCATTGTTGTGAGCATTTCTGTTGAGGATTAGCAGCAGGGGTGGGGTGGGGGGGTGTTTGGTTTTTATTTCCCCCGTCTGATGGGTGGTTGAAGCAGGTTTTTGTCACTTCACATGACCCTGGGACACTGTGACCGTCATAAATATGAATCAGTTGTGAAGCATCTGAATGTAAATCACAAGACCCTGGAGATGGTGCAACATTCCAGCTGATTGGTGCTTCTTCTGGGCTCAGAAGAAGCGCCAGGATCAGTGCCGAGCTCCAGCTGGAGCCTGATGCTGATCTTGCTGCTTCTCCTGAGCCCTGACAGCCCTGCAGATCCAGCCATCTCTTGCTCTTCAATGCTTTGGGTGCGGAGGATGCCACAAGCAAGCTGACTGCAGGTTCCACTCCCCCATTTGCAGAGCGTGTGGCAAGCAAGGCCACATCACATCCATCTGTTTGGATTGCCAGAAGGTCCAACCTTGTGAAGAACTGCGTCTGAAAGGTATCAGGGTCCCCAGCCAACACAGGGTGGGTTTCTGCACATCACATAGAAGTATTTTGAGGACAGGGACACATAAGCCCCTTAAGAAGAAACTGTCCATTATTGTAAGGTTGCAAGGGGTTCCCTTATCCATGGAGTTGGACACTGGGTCCACTCTCTCCATTATTTCTATTAACACATTCAAAAGGATATGCAGCAGCAGTGACCTTCGAGTTAAACTCAGGCCATCAAATTTAATACTTACAGATTTTCAGAATTCTATCATGTGTGTTAAGGGGGAGGCCACCCTTAGAGTACAGCATAAGGATTTTGAGGGTCCCCTAGATGTGGTGGTTGTTGGGGGTGAACGTACGAGTCTTATTGGACTCGATTGGTTCGAGGCTCTGGGAATCCAGGTAACCGGGCTGAACAGCTTGCAAACACTGAGCCTCGCAGAAGTCTGCAAGGAGTTTGCAGATGTGTTTAGTTCAGAGCTAAGATCCTACAAGGGGCCTCCAATTTTGCTACGGTTAGACCCAACCATCACGCCCATCAGGGTTAAGCCTAGGAGGGTACCTTTTGCCCTCAAAGGTAAGATTGATGCTGAGCTGGACAAATTGCTCCAGCAGGGCATTCTGGAACCTGTGGATTCAAGTCCATGGGAAACCCCCATAGTAACGCCTCTAAAGGCTAATGGGGACATACGTATATGTGCAGACTACAAGTGCACACTGAATAAGGCGCTGCAACAGCACGCTTATCCAGTGCCTGTGGTAAGTCACATTCTGGCCTCCCTCAAGGGGGGGCACATTTTTGTGAAGCTTGACCTGGCACAGGCCTATCAACAGCTACCTGTTGATGAGGCAACTGCAGAGGCCCAGACTATTATAACTCACTGGGGGGGCCTTCAAGGTCAAGAGACTGCAATTTGGGGTCAATGTAGCCCCTGGCATATTCCAAAGTGTCATGGAGAGCACACTTCGAGGTATTCCTGGGGTCTGTCCCTACTTCGATGATGTCCTCATTGCTGGGGAATCATCCCAAAATTTAACAGAAATATTAAGGGCTGTCTTGCTTCGTTTTTGAAAAACAGGCCTTAAACTAAAAAAGGATAAATGTAAGATAGGAGTCACTTCTACTGACTTCTTAGGATTCAGGAGAGATGCTCAAGGCATTCACCCTGCTGAGACTAAATTACAAGCTATCAGGCACGCCCCAAGCCCTAAGTCTTAAGAGTGAGCTGCAAGCCTTCTTGGGGCTATTAAATTTTTACCATGCATTTCTCCCACATAAAGCTGCAGTGGCAGAGCCATTACACAGGCTCTTAGACAAACAGGCTCCTTGGCAGTGGACTAAAGTCCATGACAAGAGTTTCAATGAGGTTAAGGCCTTGCTCACTTCTAATGCTGTTTTAGTGCATTTCAATGAGCAACTGCCTGTTTACATCGCATGCGATGCTTCTCCTTATGGCGTGGGAGTTGTACTCAGCCATCTGAAGGCTGATGGGACACAGGTCCCTGTGGCCTATTATTCAAGGACTCTGTCTACTGCAGAGCGGAATTACGCTCAAATTGACAGAGAAGCCTTGGCCATAGTGGCTGGCATTAAGAAATTTCATGATTTCTTATATGGCTGCCATTTCATGGTCTATACTGACCATAAGCCTCTGCTGGGTTTGTTTACCACTAACAAACAGACCCCACATATCATTTCTCCTCGTATGCTGAGATGGTCCATTTTCCTGTCAGCATATGAGTATACATTAGTTCACAAACCAGAAAAAGAAATGGGTCATGCAGATGGCCTGAGCAGATTACCTCTGAATCAATTGGAGCCAGATCCTGCTCCAGCCATTAATATTCTTTCCATTCAGGAGTTGCCTGAGTCTCCCCTCAATGCTAGGGACGTGGCTGCAGAAACTGCCACTGATCACACGCTTACACACATGCTGACATAGGTGTATCAGGATGGCCTAACAAGTGCCCAGATACTGAGTTCCAAAGCTTCTGGCACAAGAAGTATGAGTTTTCCACTTTCAAGGGATGCCTGTTATGGGTAGTGATCCCCGCCTCATTGAGATCTAGAATCTTGATCTCTGTGCATGAGGGACATCCTGGGATAGTCAGGATGAAAGCGCTTGTGCGCTGCCATCTTTGGTGGCCTGGACTCGATAAAGCCATCGAGGCTCAGGTGCACGGGTGCCAAGTGTGCCAACAGTCTCAGCCTGAAATGCCTCAGGCCCCAGTACATAGGTGGGAGGAAACTCAAACCTCATGGTCTAGGGTGCATATAGATTATGCTGGGCCCTTTCAGGGGCAATTCTTCCTGATTGTTGTTGATAGCCATTCCAAGTGGCTAGAGGTTGTTCCTGTTTCTTCCACTACTACTGCTAGGACCATCTAGGTCAGTGGTTCTCAACCTTTTTCAGGTTGAGACCCCACTTGCCCCGCCCATGCGCGCTGTGACCCCGACCTGGGGGGTCACGCACACGAACGTGAGCGCCGGGCTGATCCGCACGTGCCAAAAAAATAAAAATAAAAAAACAAAACAAAATGGCAGTGCGCGTGTGACGGGCCGATCCGCGCATGCGCAGCACGCGCGCGCCAAAAAAAATTAAAAAAACCCAACAAAATGGCAGACCACGACGGGCGGATTCATGCATGCGTGGCGCGTGCACGCGATGGGCCGATCCGCGCATGCGTGGCGCGCGCACGCCGAAAAAAAAATAAAAAAAATTCAAAAAAAAATTCAAAAAACCCCCCAAAATGGCGGACCATGACGGGCGGATCTGCGCATGCACAGTGCGGCACGCGACAGGCCGATCCACACATGCGTGGTGTGCGCACGCCAAAAAAAAATAAAAAAAAAATAAAAAAAAATTCAAAAAATTCAAAAAATTAAAAAAAAATTAAAAAAAAAACACAAAGTGGCGGACCCCGGTATCCGGCGACCCCCGCGAAACGGTCGTTCGACCCCAAATGGGGTCGCGACCCATAGGTTGAGAACCACTGATCTAGGTGTTGAGAGGAATTTTTGCATCACACAGTCTTCCAGATGTTTTGGTTTCAGATAATGGCCCTCAATTTACCTCTTCTGAGTTCCAGGCTTTTCTTCAGGCCAATCTGATCCGGCATGCAACATCGGCTCCCTTCCATCCATCCTCCAATGGACTGGTGAAGAGAATGGTGCACACCACCAAAGATGCCCTCAAGAAACTGACTTACAGTAACTGGCATCACAAGTTAGCACAGCGGTTCTCAACCTTGGGGTCACGACCCCATTTGGGGTCGCACGACCATTTTGCGGGGGTCGTCGGACACCGCGGGCCGCCATTTTGTTTTTTTTATTTTTATTTTTTTTTATTTTTTTATTTTTTTTATTTTTTTTTATTTTTTTATTTTTTTGGTGCATGCGCAGATCCGCCCGTCGCGCCAAAATTTTTTTTAAAAAAAATAAAAAAAATAAAAAAAATAAAAAAAACAAAATGGCGGCCGCGACGGGCAGATCCGTGCATGCACAGCGCGCACAACGGGCTGATCCGTGCACGCGCAGCGTGCATGATGGGCCGATCCACGCATGCGCAGATCTGCCCGTCGCGGCTGCCATTTTTTTAATTTTATTTTAATTTTTTTAAAAATTTTTTTAAATTTTTTAAATTTTTTTTCAGCGCGACGGGCGGATCTGCGCATGCGCGGTGCGCGCACACCAAAAAAATAAAAAAAATTAAAAAAAAATAAAAAATTTTTTAAAAAATTTAAAAAAAATTAAAAAAACCAAAATGGTGGCCGCAACGGGCGGATCCGCGCATGCACGGTTTGTTTTTTTTGGCACGTGCGCATGTGCATCCGCACGCGCCCGGGTCGGGGTCACGGCGCGCATGGGTGGGGCAAGTGGGGTCTCAATCTGAGAAAGGTTGAGAACCACTGGGTTAGCAGATTTCCTTCTTGCACAGCGCACCACACCATGCACTGGGCAGGTTGCACCCTGACCGGGTGGCTTCACAGGTGTCACAACCATGGGAACCTAGGAGACTCCAGGTGGGCAATCCGGTCTGGGCACGAAACTATGTGCCTGGTCATCTCTGTGTCACAGCTGTGGTCTGCAAGGTCTCTGGGCCGTTGTCATATGAAGTTGCCTTGGGAGACGGCCGCATTCTTCGCAGACCCATAGACCAACTGCGTTGGAGACTGGACTCTCACCCTTCTGCTCCTGGCTCTGCTCTGGGTGGGGAGGACCATAACATGCATTCTGGGTCACAGTTTCATAGGCCTAATAGGCCATCACTAGCTGCTACTGAGGCTATTTGGGATTCATTCCAAGGTTCCGCAAGTGCTCCTAACAGGAATTCATGGGATAGGGGGTCATCCCACAAATCCATAATCACTGCAGACAGGGAGTCACACCGGGAGTATCCACAGTATTCATATATGTCAGATAGTGCTCCACACAAATCACAATCAGCAAGAGAAAAAGAATTCCATCAGGGGCGCTTGCCAAATTCCGCAATTGTTCCCAAAAGGAGGTCACCAGCAAAGGGGGTTGCCATGGAGGAGACTCCTGACTCTGGCATCTTGGCACATGCTTAGGGGCCACAGAGTATTGAGGCACTTCCGCTATCCAGTCATCTCTATCTGCTGGCCTTGGGCTCGAGGGACAGTGTTCCCAAGAGGGGTCCATTGTGGACTCGGAAAATTCCACACCTCCATGGTATGCTGGCTTGGACTAAGAGGGTCCAGCCAGCCAGCAGCGGAGCAGGTCAACCGGATATTTGGGGCAGCAAAGTCCTGGCCTGCCTCGCCTGGTAGGCAAGCAGGTGGGCCAGGAAATCTCTCTGTCCCTTATAAGGTTGCAGTGGGCCAAGTGCCCACCCAAACATCTGAGAGACTTTATGAAGTTGCTGTCAAATCATGAGGGTTCTGTTCATGAGGCTCCTGAATAACAGGAGTAACTCGGGTAGATTATTTTGTATTATTTTTTGATTTTGGATACATCTATTGTATGAATAAAGTTGAAGGTGTTTTGCCTGAGGGCAGACTCGAGTATTCCACATTCCTTGCATTTGATTAATGAAACTATATTACACTCTTCCCAATATATGACGTACATGTGTGTGTTCCATCTAGGGGGACCAGACAGGGTGGCGCCAGCCTTGCACGCATGTGCAAGGCGCGAAAATGCTCTATTCTATTGGTGGACGTTGTCCGGGTTTCTGGCCATATAAAAAGGCCTGCATGCCTTTTGTTGTTGTTCAGGTGTTGTTAGAAGAATAAAGAGCTGTTTAACATCGCCATGTGTCTTCATCATTCGCACGCGAATGAAGTACTTAACAGCTAGACCCATCAACAATAGATTCATACACAAAGGAAGTTCCTCCACATCCCTGCCCTCATGCCTGGAGAACAACCCGGCCATAAGACCTTTATGGAAGACTAGCAGGGTCAAGGCCAATCTATTCTCAGGTGGCTTCCAATGGGCAGGTCCTACAAGGGAGAAGGCAAATGACCCTCTTTAAGACTGAAGCAGGCTCTTCCTGACAGATCTAATGAGACAGGTAGAAACAATCAGAGGCAATTTGATATTTTTAAGCTTTTGGTTCATGTTTGATATATTGAGGAGGGTTTCCTGTATTTCTGAGGGGAAAAAGCTTTATATAAATATAAATTGGCTTAGTTGAAAGGGAATTTGTTTTGTTATAAAGCATTTTAGGAAACCATCTAGTGGTCTTCATCATAGATTTGAGGAGCCTATGTCCTTTAGCCCGTATGAAAGTCTTTCTACCAGGATAATTAAACCATCTTATGGAACAGAAGATGTTCAAGGGAGTTGCACATCACTAGTGCACATCATAACTTTTGCCACTGTGAGGAATTGCAAATGACTCTCTGCAGCCTCATTAGTCTCTGTTGTTTCTTCAGATCTAACAGTATTGTTTGAGACAATCGGTTTTCTCTTTCCTTCTTACTCTTCTATTGCCCTTTTCACCAATGTGCTATATGACAACTGTGTTTTCTCTTCCCCTCTGTGCATGGATGTATAGTGTTTTCCAAGTTAGTTTTCAGGTTGTTATTTCTAACTGAGCAGTCAAAAATTATAGCCCGTTGAAATGTCTGAGCCCAGAGAACTGAATGAGATTCCATAAATTGTTGGCCAAGCAGAGAAACTTAACTGCTTAGCTGGTACTCAGCCAAACAGTCTGCTGAGCAGACTTGCCATGTTTTTCTTTCAGTTGAACTGTCTTGATGAACACCATCTGATGATCTGGCCTTTTTCCTTTGGGAAAACAGCTGCTCCTCTTGAGTCAGAGGGACAACCAACAGTGCTGGATGGTGTTTCTCAGCAACTGCTCTGGAAATTGTGCCAGTTAGATTCTGCTCATATTTCTACAAGTCCCATTCTGCTTAATGATTCTGGGATTTAGAGAATAGCCTTTTAATATTCTCTTTGCTAAATACTAAATACTTCCCTACAGCCAGGTTTATTTGGTTTATCAAAATATTTTTGATCAGGATCTCCCTCATCAACTTATTTGTGTTTTCCTGTGCTGCAGAATTCCTTGGATCAGCATAAGTCTAAGCAGATTGTGGCTCCTGATCCTGCACACAACAAATCTAGCTTTCTGTTATTGGTTTCATTTCATTCATGACAGGAAACACAATTTGGCAGGTTACTTTTCAGCAGTGTCAAAAGTTGTTCAAATTTAGTTTTTCAACATTACTTGGCAGGTTGTTTGCTCATTTATGTTGCACTTTTGCTTTCACTTAATCGCACTACATTGCATAGTAGTGGTGCCATAATCACACACTTAGGAAGATGTTTTCCTCAATGCATGATATGTGACCAATTTTATAGCCCTTTTGTGACCAAATAAAGGAGAAAGGAGTAGTTGGAGACAAACAAGGCAACTGAGCAGGATACAAAATCTAAGGCAACCCTTACAACTATATTTGAGGAAATTATATCTATCCCTCTAGAATGACTAGTTTCTAGAAATAAAGCTGAGTAATATTCAGCAGAAGCTTAATTACATTGGTTCTAATATTTCAAGGTGAGGAATATATTCTACTTTGTCATGTGAGTAAGGGCTTTATGAATAATTTCCAAGGGACTGGAAATGGGTAGCTGTGATTCAGATTGAGCCATGAGGTTATACGGCACTATCAAAATGAGAGGTCAGCTAAAAGATGCACATAATACAACAGCAGATAAAGAGGAAAAAACCATAATTAGCATGCTCTGTTAATTTGTTAAAGTTACAGACCAGTGTTCACTCTCTATTTTTCCTTGTGACAGCTCTCACTAGTTTGAAAATCATACTTAGAAAATGAATAGGTTTGAGGAAGGTGGGCAGTCCATCACATCCTTAATCACATTCTCTCTATGTAAAATTTTCTTTGAGATAAGCTTATTTGTAGTTTTCTTGTCAATTCCTTGTTCTGTTTTTTAATATCTGCTTATCAATTGATGTATCTGTCCATTCTGACCTACAGCTCTAGAATTCCCTAGAAGTCTCCCATCCCAGTAATTATCAACCTGGATCTTGCTTAGCTTTCAAGTGCAGACAAGGTAATCATGTACCACCACTTGATAAGATGTCATATCTTTTAGGTATCAATTATTTCCTCCTGTTTCTTGTCCTTCTTTTCCTACATGATTTGAATCCAATCTCTCTTCTCTAGCTGCTTTATTCAATTAGGCTTGTGGAAAGCCAAACTGAAAGTCTAAGGCAGCGGTTCTCAACCTGTGGGTCGCGACCCCATTTGGGGTCGAACGACCATTTCACGGGGGTCACCAAACAACGCAGTCCGCCATTTCCCCCCCTTTTCCTTAGCTGTGCTACTCCCTCTTATTCTATTGGCTTTTGAAAGCCAATAGAATAGACTCTGTTGAATAGAGTCTAATTCTATTGGCTTTCAAAAGCCAATAGGAATTGTCCATGCTGTCTCTGCCCTGCTGAGCCCGCCAAAAATCCCAGTCTGCAAACGATGCTGCAAGTTGTCTAAAAATGTAAGTAAAAGAGGGCCAGGGGTGGGAGGCCGGTGGGTGCAGGGAGGGTTTTTGGCGCATGTGGGGCCTGGCGGGTTTTTTACCTCCCTTGGCTGGGCCAGTTGATGGCCCAGCCCGTGGTCGCCCTGCGCCGTCGCTGCCGCGGCCAACCAGGAGTGCCTGGGCCTACCTGCCGCCGCTCCAAATGAGCGGCAGTGAAGGTAAGACTAGTGGGGCAGCGGCGGGCACAGGGAGGGTTTTTGGCGCACATGGGGCCCAGCGGGTGTCTTACCTCCCTTGGGATGGGCCAGCTGGTGGCCCAGCCCATGGTCGCCCTGCGCCGTCGTGGCCGCCGAGGAGAGCCTGGGTCTGCCTGCCACTGCCCCGAATGGGCGGCAGCCTAAGCCTCGGCCGGCGCAGGGGGAAGCACCACGCATGCGTGGCGCAGGGGGTAGCACCACGCATGCACGGCGCAGGGAGTAGCACCACGCATGTGCGGCGCTTGACAGGTCGGGGTCGTGGCCTGAAAAAGGTTGAGAACCGCTGGTCTAAGGTAAGGTGAATTGGGGCCACAAACCAGAGTCAAGACCAAAGATAAACAAGGAGGCAAGACAGAAATCAGGATATAACTGGAATAGGAATATATCTTATAATCTTTCCTATTTTATGGCTAATTTGGAATCATTTCTAAACTTAAAGATAGTAATAAAAGGTCTGTGCAGAAGCTATAGGAAGGACCTCTAAGGCTTATCCACTCTTACATCTATGTAATGATAGAAAAGAGGAAAGGTTCCCTAAATTAGCCATAGCAGCTCCTAGATTCTTAAGCCCATCTAATCTCTTTGTCCTCCCAGAGTCAGAAGCTCACTCTCTTCTCCACAGAAGGAGCCAATTAGGAAAAAGGGAAGATTGCATCCATGATTCTTGTTTGCTAATTCTACATTTCTTTGAATATGATCTGCGGTTTCAAAACTTCATTAAATTTGGCATTACAATAAAACTGCTCCCCCAAAGAAGAAAAAGAATTGTTGCTGTAGCAACCAGGAATGCTACTATAAGAAGGCAACCATCTCTCTATGATGTGAATTGTAGGTGGAAAGATTGCTGGAGGGTTAAAGGGACACTTTGAGAGAATGCAGTTATAATGAGACCATTGCAGCTTAATTGATGTGTGTCTACCTAGTTTTTCTTTGAAAGGAGAAAAGGGTGAAAGAAATCACAGGAAAAATGTAAATGACATAAACTATGTATTCTCTTAGGACATACATAAAGCTGTATGAAAGAACAATATACATATACATATACATATATGTGAAATAAATAAAGGTGATCACCAGGATGAAATCATAAAACAAAAATGTTTAATCTATAAAACCAAGCTTTCATCGGTCACACTACCAACATCGTCAGGGTATAAAATGCTGGATCTGGGAGTTCATTTTCATGTGGCTGCCTGCCTCTGCACTCTGACCCTAGATCGGGTCATTGGTCCGCTCATTAGCGTCAGCTGTATAGTTCTTAAAGGGGCCATTTCTAAAGTTGTCCTCCCCTCTCCAAGTCTCTGAGAAGAAAGCTGTTGATTGATTCCATAGAATGCCAGCTAGTTGTCTGCCAATTCCAGCACTGCACCATGCGCACCCTAATTAACGACCAGCATAGATGTATAGGAACCCTGGAGATCATAATCCAAGATTGCCATGAATACTGCAATAGGATACTAACATGCCAACATTTCCAGGTGCTAGAGCTGCAAATTCACCAGGCCACCATAAGGGTGAGTCAGCAAGAGTCCGTGGTGCTTCAACACAAGATGGACACCCTATAAACGCTAGACAATCAGAGAAACACCAACAGGTTAGTCCATAACCTCTCTTCCGTAACTTTAACTTGCAAACAGACCACTGTATTGGAGCGAGATGCTGGTCATAACTTGGCGGATGCTTGGGTGATGGATTTTGTAGCAGCCTAGAACCTACACTGCAATGCATTGAGGCCGGAGATGAAACCAAGAATTCGGTCAGGCAGCATGTTACGGGCCTATTGATGGGCCATCAACACTGCCAGATACTATCTAGGAAGGACAAGGAGGCTTTAGAATATCTGAGAAAAAATGATGCCATCATTGTCCTCCCAGCAACTGTCATTATGGACAGAACGGAATGTATAAGCAAAGCCCGGATGCTACTTAACGATGCCACAGCTTATAAAACCATTACCAAAGACAACACTGTAGCACTTAAGAACCATATTAATAAGCTTCTTAACAACTTGAAGCACGTTGAAAGAGTGGATGATGATATGCTAAAGAAAATACACCTGAGTGATTTGGCCATAGCCAGATTCTATGGCCTGCCAAAGGTCCATAAGGAAGGAGTGCCTCTACCCCCCATTGTTTCATTTAAAGGCACCCCAACCTCGGGACTGGCCAAATGGCTGAGTGGCCAGATTAACCACCTTGTGGACAATAATGAGAGCACCGTAAGATTGGCAGAGGAGTTCCTGGAAAAAATCAGAGCCCTGAAGTTGGAGGATGATGAGGTGATGGTGTCGTATGATGTCACCTCGCTCTTTACCTCCATCCCACAAGAACTGGCAATCATGGTATTGAAAGATCGCCTCCAAGAGACACAAGGACAACAACAGGATCTCCACCATACTGAGGACTTAGTGCAATTGATAACTTTGTGCCTTAAGACATACTTCACCTTCCAAGGAGTCTTATACAAACAGATTAAAGGAACATCCATGGGGTCTCCCATCTTGAATGTTGTGGCGGAGGTGGACTTACAACAACTAGAGACTGCGGTGATGGCAGATTACCGCCCCAAATTTTGGGTCCGGTATGTTGATGACACCTTTGTGGTGATTAAAAAACAAGACAAGAATGGCTTTATGGATAAACTGAACTCCGTTTATCCGGACATCCGGTTTACGGCAGAGGAGGAGAATCAAGGGGCCCTCGCCTTTCTAGATGTGTGGATTAAACACCAATCCAATGGATCACTGCATACGGCTGTTTATCGGAAGCCAACTCACATGGATAGAAAGCTACATTATAGAAGCAACCATCTGGTAGCACACAAAATTAGCTGCATTAAGACCTTATTTAAACGTATTGGCTCACATTGCAACACGGATAGAGCTAGGATGGAAGAAAAAAGTCATCTCTACCATGTATGCAGATGTAATGGCTATCCAACGGAGTTTATTAAATGGCACAGCAGACCACATCGACCACACATGGACGCACAATATAAGGCGACATGCACAGCCCACACGAACGACCCTGCCTTACATTAACAGAGTATCAGAAGCTGCGGCCAGACTGCTAGCCCCCTTCAATGTGAAGGTAGCCCACAAACCAGACCAGACTCTCTGTGCTAGGATCATGCACCCCAAGGACCCACTCCCCACTGGACAAAGATCCTCGGTAATATATAAAATCAATTGCAAGGATTGCTCTTGCAATTATGTTGGTGAAACCTCCAAGAGACTTAAGACCAGGGTCCATGAGCATGAGCTGGCAGTTAAGACAAGAGAACAGCATTCACAAGTGTGGACCCACAAGGTCAACTACAGCCACAGGTTCAACCTCACCAACGTCGAGGCCATATCCCAAGATAACACCAAGGGAGACTGCCTGCTCAAGGAAGCCTGGCTGTCAGACAAACATTCCATCAATCACCACATAGAGTTCCCTCCAGCATATCACATACTAAAGGGATGGGAAAGATGGGGTGCTAATTGGAAACGCAGGTGACCAACTCATTCCACACAAGATCAGAAAGAGGGGATGGCAGGGGAGGTAATCACAACCCTGAGAGAGAGAGTGGTGAACTGGGGATACACCCCACAAGTAAAACGATGTCTCCAATCCATTTAAACATGAAAGAGGAGAGGAGGGATGACACAATGCTAGCAGACAACCCACCTCCAGGGGCTGATATCCAGATCGGTGGAGGAACAAGGAGGATGAGAAAAAGCACAAGGGAAATATATCCCACAGGCGTTCAAAGCACAAACAACTCAATCCAATCAGGATGAGGGAAGGAGATTAATAAGCAGATACCACTGGATGGCTTCCCCTGAGGGACATACATACACACCAGGGAGAAGGAAAAGCTCCAATATACCCTGTTGATGACACCTGGCCAGACAGATGAGCACACCCGCTAACGAGGAAGGTAGCAAATGTGGGGCAAAAGCATCTGGACCCCCCCTATATGATTATAGATGCAGGGAAAGGGCAATAGAATTTAAGAATGGGGGAATTGCACCGGAGGCGTGCCCTGTGAATGACTTGGCAATAGAAGCATGGCCCTGATCAACGGGAGAACAGGCAAGTAATAGCGAGCAGAAACAGGATGGTTATCTCCGGCGCTCCCATATATGTACCGAGGGGGCAATGAGGGTAACAAGTAGTGGAGCAATTCCAAAGACACGCCCGGTTAGCAACCCATTAGCACACACAGGAGCTCACTCATTAGCAAGAGAGAGAAGAGGGAGAACAACAAGACGACCAACCCCCAGGAGTTTACACACAGGCAAGGAAGGTGGCGGGGCTGGCAAATAGAAGAACGGAGCTTGAAGCACGCACATGAGACAGTGCAGCAATACAGAAGCAAGCTAAGACAAATGAGGGGGTGGGGACACATGACTGGGAGTGGATGAACAGCGGATCTCCAGGCACCCACACACACACAAAGAAAACAACAGCAATTGGAGAGGGGAAGACAATTTTAGAAATGGCCCCTTTAAGAACTACACAGCCGATGGTAATGAGCGGACCAATGACCCGATCTAGGGTCAGAGCGCAGAGGCAGCTAGCCACATAAAAATGGACTCCCGGATCCGGCATTTTATACCCTGATGATGTCGGTAGTGTGACCAACAAAATATTGGTTGTAGATTAAACATTTTTGTTTATGATTTCATCCTGTTGATCACCTTTATTTATTTCACATTATGTGTATACCCGGGGTTTGTATTTTTAATGTTATTAAGGATATACATATAGCTATTAAGGATATATATCCATCATTCGATGAAGTCCCATTCGTCATCTTCAGGCTGGTGTTTTCGGCTTCGTGCTTCTAGGAGCAATGTGTGATCGTAGCTGTTTCTTCCTTTTAACTGCCAGTGGGGGTATGAACTGATTGGGTGGGAGCTTGGCTGTGTTCTGATTGGGTGGAGGTGAGGACCCACATTCACGAAAACCACACACGATGTCACCACCATACATCCATCGGTGTGGGTTTGGGTTTGCTTTTTGCGTGGATATGTGGTGGTGACATCCTGTGTGGTTTTCGTGAGTGTGGGTCTGGTGTTATTCTTTGTGTTAGGGACTCGTTTGTCAATAAGGGCGGGTTCCCAAATGGCTGGCAGGTGAGAGGTATCATCTTGTTTATTCATGCAGTGTGGGCGTTTTTCTATCTCGGTGGCTTCTCTGATTATTCTGTTATTAAAGTGTTCAGTTTTGGCAATAGTTCTGGTCTTTTAAAGTCAATTTCATGTCCTGTGGCTTTAAGGTGTTGGACCAGGGAAGAAGTTGGTTCTTCTTTTTTGATTAAGTTTTTGTGTTCTTCAATGCGTGCACTTATTCTTCTGTTGGTTTGTCCGATGTATGTGGTGGGGCAAGCGGTGCATGGGATTTCATATATTCCTTGGTTTTCTAATTCAATTTTGTTTTTGGGGTTTCTTAGGATGGTGGATATTTTTCTGTTTGTGCAGAATGCTGTCTTGATGTTATGTTTGTGGAGGATCTTGCTGATTCTGTCTGTGGTGCCTTTTATGTATGGGAGGAGGGCTTTGCCAATTTCTTGTTCTCTGTCTTGGATTTTAGTGGGGGTTTCTTTTTGGATTAGGTTGGAAATCTTATTTCTTTGGAATCCATTGGATGTTAGTACATTAGTGAGAGTGTGTAGTTCAATTTTTAGGTGTTGTTCGTCAGCTAAGCGTTTTGTTCTAGAGATGAGTGTCTTTGCTATGGAGTTGATCTGTGCTGGGTGGTGGTGTGAGAGTGCGTGCAGATAGCGGTTTGTGTGTGTTTTCTTCTGGTAGATGGTTTATCCTAGGGAGCCATTGGATTTCTTGTAGACTAAGACATCCAGGAAGGGAAGTTGGTTATTAGCTTCTGTTTCCATGGTGAACTGTATTTTCGGGTGTAGGCTGTTGAGGTGTATGAGGAAGTTGTCTAGTTTTTCTTTCCCATGTGGCCAGATTATGAAGGTGCCGTCTACGTATCTGAGTCAGAGTTTGGGTTTGTGATCAGATTTTTCTAGAGCTTGGGTTTCAAAGTATTCCATGTAGAGGTTGGCAATGACAGGTGAGAGGGGTGATCCCATGGGTGCTCCTTCTATTTATTTGTATTTTTGTCCCATTATAGATGAAGTATGTGTTGGATGTGTTTGGGGGGTTATTTTTGTTTTGGATAGCTGTCAAGGCTTCTTTGATTGGCACTTGGGTGAAGAGGGATATGACATCAAAGCTCACAAGTAGGTCACTGGACTGTAAAGAAACAAAAGACCAGAACTATTGCCAAAACTGAACACTTTAATAAGAGAATAATCAGAGAAGCCATCGAGATAGAAAAACACCCACACAGCATGAATAAACAAGATGATACCTCTCGCCTACCAGCCCACACTCACGAAAACCACACAGGATGTCACCACCACACATCCACGCAAAAAGCAAACCCAAACCCACACCGATGAGGAGGCATGACTACAAACCAGAAGCCAGACCACAGCTGCATCATTAGCCACTTTAAACCCCTCCAATCCATACATGAAGCAAACTGACACCCACCATGAAGATGAGGCACGACCACGAACACGAAGCCAAACAACAGCAATGCAGCTCACCATCTCAAATCCCCCTGCAACTCAGACTAACCTGAGCACAACAAACCCCCCACCCAAACAGAACACTCCCCCATCCACTCAGAGCACAGCCAACCCCCCATCCAATCAGAGCACAGCCAAACCCCTAACCAATCAGAACACACCTCCACCCAATCAGAACACAGCCAAACTCCCACCCAATCAGTTCATACCCCCCACTGGCAGTTAAAAGGAAGAAACAGGTATGATCACACACTGCTCCTAGAAGCACAAAGTCAAAAACACCAGCCTGAAGATGACGAATGGGACTTCGTTGAAATGTCGCCAAGACACTTCCAATTTTACGCGGGAGAAAACCTGAATAACCAAAGACCTACATACAAACACCCGCGAAAACCTGGTTATACACACACACACACACACACACACACGAATTGGGTATGCACATTGTTTTATTAAAATACATTACTTAGAAATGCATGGTTTTGTTTCATGCTGAACATCTTAGATTTGGGAGTAGTGTGGAGAATCGGTACACAGAAATCTGGTGAAAGGGAAATCAGTAAGATTGGAAACTTCTCAAACATCAGCTACTGAGAGTATAATTGCACATCATTCCCCAACCCCCACCCACCCAAAATATTATGGCTGCACAGGGAGCAATTAACTCTGCTAAGAATTAAAAGCTCTACCATAAACACACATATGTGCATCTTTCTTTCCATCTATGTGTGTATTTGTATGAAATTTAAGATGGGATTAAGTATTTAAGGAGGTGTACCATAAGTAGCTAATATCTTCAGGGGAAAAAAAGTTAGAAATATAGAACTACAAAAGGAGCCTAATTTTGCAAAAAAGCTAAAAACAATAAAATGCCAGTAATAAAAGGAACAAAAAGGAAGGGGTGAGCTCACTTTTAGAAGATAGTTGGGTAGCAACAGGTGATTGGAGGAGGGCAAACCTCTTCAATTCTTTCTTTGCTTGATTCTTCTCCCAAAAAAGGAACTGTGTTCAATTGTTCACAAAACAATTGACCAAATGAAGGGTTGGCAACCCAATGAGATGGTTAGGGAGCAGCTGACTATCATGAATGAGTTTAAGACTCTGGCACAAGATTAGCTACATCTAAGAGTTTTGCAGTAACTTTAGTAACTGAGTTGGAAGTCTCAACTCAGTAGTGTCTAAGTAGAGGATGGGGCTAGAAAGGGAAGCAAAGTGACAGAAGCCCCTTCTCTTTTGCTTGATTATTGCGATATGAGATGCACATAAAATTCCTTCTGTAATTTTTGAGAAAACATTGAGGATGAGCATGTCAGAGGATTGAAAAAGGCAAAATGTCCTTCTTATCTTTAAAGCAGGAGAAGGAAGAACTTGTGTATCTACAAACAGGCCAGCCTGACGCTAATACAGGAAAACTTTGAAACAAAAGTATTAAGCAATTGGTTTGTGAACATTTAAAAAATAATGCACTGTTAAGCAGGATCCAGCCTGGCTATGTCAAGGCACATCATGTCAAATCAACCTGATCTACATTTTTGATAGCGACTAGTTTATTTGACTAAGGCAGGGGTTCTCAACCTTGGCAACTTTAAGACTTGTGGACTTCAACTCCCAGAATTCCTCAGCCAGCTTTGCTGGCTGAGGAATTCTGGGAGTTGAAGTCCACAAGTCTTAAAGTTGCCAAGGTTGAGAACCCCTGGACTAAGGGAATGTGGACATACAATACTTTTCACTTCATCAAAGCATTTAACAAAGCTTCTCATGAGACTCTAATACAGAAGATGGTAAAATGAGAGTTGGATTTTCATGCCATTGGATATATTATAACAGAGGTTTTCAAAGGCTGCAAAACCTGTTAGTTAAAAAAAAATCCCAACACCCCCAGAAAGCAGTAATAATAAAAAATTAGCAATGAAAGTAAACTAAATAGGTTATTGTAATTGCAAAATATTTCCAATCTACAAAAAAAAAAAAAAAAAAAAACCACCAACCCTGGATATCGCAATTACTTGGAAGGCTAACACTTTAATCAAACAAATTAATGTTCATTGCTTAGATATGATTGCTTTGCCTTGGATAACAATTCAATCTGGAGCAAGTGATGTTACTTGTAAGTAGATATCCTCTTCAGAAATAGCCTTTTTCTTTTCTTTTGTAGTAATTGTTGTTGCATGTAAAGAGAAATTTCTCTCACTAAGGTGTGTCTTTAGAAACAGCATATGTCAGTGCTTGACTAGCAGTTTTAGGATTTTCTTTTAAAAGTTCTATCCAGAAATCATACATTCTACATGAAGAGATATTGTTTACAATGTGAAAACAATTAAATTTAATTTTAAATTCTCACAACCATAAGCAGCAGCAACAGTAGAATTTGTTTTGCTTTTTCTACTTTTGCCTTTTCCCATACCAATCTGCAGTTGTATTGATTTACAGCCACTCAACCATATCTGAAAAAATGTTCATGTGGCATAAACATTTATTAGGCCTTATCAAAATATAAAATAAAGATAATATGCAGACACCAAAGGATGGTATTCTATTCATGCCATAGTTTTCCTAGTGTTAATGCCTGTCTGAAGTCATTCAAGCACCCATCATCCATCTACCCGCTTTTGCAAGTACAATTTTCATGTATGTTTACTCCACAAGAAGTCCCATTTCAAAGAGATTTTAGGCACTTCCCATGGCCAAGCAGTGCAATTCTAAATTTTTGTGTTAATTCTCACATAGTTCCATGTGGTTGACTCCTAAGTAGATATACACAAGATGCCGTCTTGATGATTAAGTAATATGCACACACAAAAATACTGCCTGCAACATGGACAATAAAGAGGGTGGGAGCAATCACTCTTGTGGAATTAAACATCTTGTCAGGTTTTGTGGAAGGCAGGGGGTTGGTTGTACATGTACATGTGGGAAGGGAGGTACTGTGTATGTTTAGCCTGGACTAGACAAGATTGTGGGGAAACATGAT
The DNA here is from genome assembly GCA_034064705.1 of Bothrops alternatus. Lineage (NCBI taxonomy): Eukaryota > Metazoa > Chordata > Lepidosauria > Squamata > Viperidae > Bothrops > Bothrops alternatus. The sequence goes on along the minus strand of JARGCV010000145.1, from coordinate 1,983,862 downwards.
GCTGTTCCTCTGGTATTTGAAGAGCTGTAGAAGACAGAGAAGAATTGTTCCAAACAATAGGGACAAGAAAGAGTGGGATAAATTGCAAGGAAATAAATTTTGGCTAGACATCAAAAAATGATCTGCTGGAAAAAAAACCTGCTCAACAATGGAATCAAGTTGCTTGGGAAGTGAGGAACTTTTCTTTGTTGGAGATGGTCATCCAGCCTTCATTTAGTAGTGAATTCCTGCTCCTGAGTTAAATCAGATTATCTCCAAATATCCATGCAATTCTTACTTTCAGAATAAAGGTTTAACATTTAAAAGTTGATGTCAATGCTGTGACAATGGATGTCATCGCTCTGACAACCAAGAATCAGCAGCCATATTTATTTTTGCTTCTAATGTACCTTTTCTATTCTTTTAGAGTTCAGATGTAGAAGGGGGAATGAGTAAATGCTTGAGGGTTTAGCTAGCCATAAAAATATAGAAGTGTGAGAACTCAAGGACATGGTCTGATAAGGTTTTGGCGGGCTGAGGAGCCAGAGAGAAAAGTCTGTGGCTTGTGTTAATTGGGGAATGTGATTTATGACAACGTTTGTAGGGTAGGAATTGCAATTTGTTACTTTGTATTTAGGGGAAAGGAATCTCAGTTTTGGGTTCAACTATGTAAGTGCCGATACTTTGTTTCCTAGTCCACTGGCAGAAACAGTAAAAGTAGCCACCATTCCCCTGCCAGGGGAGCCACTCATCCCCAGGGAATATTGAGATTTAGCAGAAGCATTTAGTGAGAAGGAATATGAAATCCTACCACCGCACTGGCCCAATGACTGTGCCATTGAAATATTACCAGGAGCCAACCTGCGTAAACCAAAAATGTATGCTATGTCCTCCCTTGAGATAGAGGAGCTACAGCAGTATGTGGATAAAAACCTAGTCAGAGGCTTCATTGAGCCGGTTAAATCCCAAGTGGGAGCTCCAGTGTTATTCAAGGAAAAAATGATGGGTCGCTGAGGCTCTGCATGGATTATAAGGGGTTAAATGCTGTGAGTGTGGAGAATAAGTACCCCCTCCCCCCCTGAAGGACCTACTAACCTATTTAGCACAGGGCCATATCTTCACCAAGTTAGATCAAAGAGAAGCGTACTACCGAGTAAGAATAAAAAAAGGAGATGAATGGAAAACTGCTTTAACTGTCTGATGGGCAGCTATGAATTCAAAATTAAGCCATTTGGACTACAAGGAGCTCCAGCTGTTTTCATGCAGCTGATTAACCAGGTGCTGCACGACCATCTTTACAAAGGGGTTTTGGTATATCTTGATGACATCCTAATCTGTAGCGAGAATATGACTGACCATGTGAATTGCTAAAGGTGCTAAGGAAATTATTAGATAATTTAACTATACGTTAAATTATCAAAGTGTGAATTCCACCAAAACCGATTAGATTATTTGGGCTACTGGATTTCCAGTGAGGGCATAGAAATGGATCCTGGCAAAATGAAAACCATAATTGAATGGCAATCCCCAATGACTCGAACACAACTTCAAAGCTTTCTAGGATTTGCAAACGTCTATCGTCAATTCATTCCCTCATTTGCTGAAATTGCCTTACCTCTAACCGACTTATTAAAATGGGTAAAGATGGGGGGAAACCATGACCAGGCCAACTGCTAACATGGACTATGAGCTGTCAAACCGCTTTTGAAAATTTAAAAAGACTTTTTGTGGTCAAGCCAAGCTTAAAGCACCCCTGCCTGGGAGAACCATTTGTGATTCAAGCTGGTGCTAGCAATGTAGCAGTCAGAGCAGTACTTTTGCAAAAGAATAATAAGGGGGTTTACAACTCTGCACCTACACTTCAAAGAAATTCACCAATTGCGAGGTGGGCAGTTTGGGAGAAAGAAGCTTTTGAAATTCGTTGGGCTTTATTAACCTGCCAGCACTACCTGGAAGGGAACAAGGTGCCTTTCCAAGTATGGACTGATCACGAAAACCTAGTGGCACTGAAAACTCCTCGCAAACTTTCCCCCAAACAAGTACGATGGGAGCAATATTTCAACCAATTTAATTTCACCCTAAAGTACATACCGGGGAGGGGACTTTCTGGCTGATGCTTTGTCCAGATTGCCAAAGTATAAAAGCTGGGGAGAAAAAGTCAATGATTCAATCATGTACATGGCACAGATTGTTTCTCAATTAACATCACAGAAAACCCCATCTACGACAGATCCGAACCCAGATGACCCCGTGATGAGAAAGTTGAAGCACGAACTCCTCCAATGGTTTAAAGACCATCAAACCACCCTAACCTGTAGAGATGGACTAACTTACAATGGGGGAAAATTATATTTGCCTGAAACCCTCTGCCTCCATGCACTTCAATGCAACCATGATGTAAAACAAGCTAGACACTTTGGCTATTTGAAAATGCTACATTTAATTCGCCAGCAGTTTTGGTGGCTGTGTTTGAAGAAGGGCATGGAAAATTATGTCAAGAGCTGGGCAGTGTGTGCTACCATGAAAAGAATTCCGGGGAAGCCCCCTGGACTATTACAGCCAGTTGTGGACCATTCCCAGGCATGGGAAGAGATCGCTATGGATTTTATAGTTGAGTTACCGGAAATCAGAGGAAATACGGTAATATGGACTGTGATTGATCTTTTTTTGAAGCAGGCTTATTTCATCACCTGCAAGGGACTACCATCAGCCCAGAAATTAGCCAAAATGTTCCTTAAGCACATCTACAGGCTGCACAGCACACCAAAATGGATAATCTCTGATGGGGGGTGCAATTCACAGCCAGGTTTTGGAGGGGTTTCCTGAAAATAATTGGCTCGTCACAAGGATTGTCATCGACTTTTCATCCATCTATGAATGGGGCGGCTAAAAAGTGAACTCGATGGTGGAGCAATACCTTAGGTGTTATGTGGACTACCAACAAATGAATTGGACTGACCTCCTCCCTTTTGCTGAGGTGTCTTACAACAATACCATTCATAGCAGCACTGGTTTCACTCTTTTTAAGATTGTCACAGGAAAAGAATTCAACCCAATACCTGAGTATCCTCGAGGACCCTCTACCTCCCAGATTCTTGACCAATGGATGTCAAAATGGGAGAAGGTTAGGGACAAAACAAAAACAGTGCTGAAAAAAGGCTCAGAAACATAAAAAAGAAGCTGATAAAAAGCAATCTCCTCAGAGAGCTTTCCATCTTTCCATATCCACAAAATATCTACAACTTAAGTTGCCTAGTAAGAGATTGAGACCAAAATACCTAGATCCCTTTCCTATTGTCAGAATCATAAACCCAGTTACAGTGGAGTTGAAACTCCCACGACTTTTAGGGAAGATTCACCCTGTGTTTCATTGCAGTTTATTAAAACCATTCAGAGGTTCAACTTTATGACCTCCTCCCAATAAAGCACCTGGTCCCTAGTGATAGCTGGACAAACACATTATGAAGTAAAACGTATTCCTTATTCTAGGATTTTTAAAGGAAAATTGAAATACTTAGTACAGTGGAAGGAATATCCATTTTCAGAGGCCACATGGGTGAAATCTAAGGATGTGAAAGCTAATAGGCTCATCCGTAAATTCTATGACAAACACCTCAACAAGCCAAGGGGCAACCCTTAACCTATGCTTCTGTTTAAATCGCAGGATTACATCTTTCTGTTAAGGGGGTCGGATGTCGTCGCTCTGACAACTGAGAATCAACAGCCATATTTACTTTTGCTTCTAACATGTCTTTTCTATTCTTTTAGAGTTCAGATGTAGAAGGGGGGATGGGGTAAATGCTTGAGGGTTTAGCTAGCCATAATAATGTAGAAGCGTGGGAACTCAAGGACATGGTCTGATAAAGTTTTGGCGGGCTGAGGGGCCGGTGAGAAAAGCCCGTGGCTTGTATTAATTGGGGAATGTGATTTATGACAGCATTTATTGGGTGGGAATTGCAACTTGTTACTTTGTATCTGGGGGGAGGAAATCTCAGTTTTGGGTTCAACTATGTAAGTGCCAATACTTTGTTTCCTAATAAAATGTTCTTTAAGAAAGAATTCTTGCCTTGAAGTTCTTTTACTGGTTTCATCTATTGGAACCATGACAGTTAGAGCAAACACTTAGAAAACAGCTGACTTTTTCTTGTCTCCTGGATACATGCTCTGAATATGAGTTGACTTTACATTGTAATCTGTGAAAAACAAATGCCATATCATTTGTTACATAGCTGAATGTTAAAGCTGGCCAACTTAATTCTCCAAACCAAAGTAATTATAACATTTGAAATACCTCCAGATGACACCATAAAAAGTTATTAAAATTGAGTTAAAGTTAATCACAGATAATACCAATCCCAATTATCACTCTAAAGGCAAATCTATATATGAATTATCAAGTCAGCTTTCTCCAATCAGCATCTTTCAGATTTGATGGGAGTATAGTCTCCAAGAATGGGAATTGAAATCCCAACCCATCTGCAGAATGTCAGTTGTAGAAGGCCAGTTTAAATTCTCATAACATGTAACATGGTTCTCATAACATGTAACATTCTTCTACTAATGTACTATTACTATTATTAATATTCTTCTGAATATATACCAAAGTAAATTTTTGCATAAATTTATTATGAATTTATTTTATTATTCCTTTTCAGATTTAGTTTTCAATTTTTAGGTCAAATTTACCATAAAATGTAAATCATAATATAAACCTACTAAACTGTAAGTTTTCAACATCTTGGAATTTAAAATTACAGTTCACTTCTTTCCAATATTAGGTTTAACATTCAAGTTAAAATTCTGCTACAACTCCCATTCTATTTATTTTTCACAAACAGATGGGGTTAGCTCATAAGAAAATGTTGGTTTGGTAGCTTATACTAGAAAAAAAAACACAATACAACAATCAGAATAGAAAAGCAGTAAAACAGAACATAAAATATAAAACTTAAATAGTAGATAATCAAAAGTAAACTGACTGTATGAAACAGCTTACTACAGTAAAATGAAGATGCTATAAAATATTAAAAGTTTGATGTTGAAATATCTGGAAAAATTAAACATCTGACTGATCTTATACTGTGTATAAATCAGTGAATAACTCAATGAATAAATATGCAAGTTAATTGTGTCTTTCTGGAAAAAGGATTTTAAATTGGAAATCAACACCAAAAAGACAGTGGAGGGACCATTTTGAGAAGGAACTCTGAAGATGATCTTAAAATCCAAGTGTTAAGACGTCCTATTTGAGCTCCAAGGAAAGCCAGAAAACAGGAACGCTAAACAACCAACAGCTTTATTCGCTATATGGAAACAAAGTTAGCACTGGGAGTGACTTGCTCCCAGTGCCTTATATACAACAAGCACACCCCACCCACACCAGACCCCACCCTTACCTGGCCTAGCTCCACTCAACAAGCCACCATTAGGGTGGAGTTATAAGGAATCATCCGCTGAGTCCCTAGCCCCTCCCCCTTCCAACCACAGCACCCTTATGCCTCATCTTCTGCTGCTAGTATGCCAACAAGCCATGCAAGGCCATTTGCCATCAATACAGGTAAGGAAAAGTCCTTTCCCCTTGCCGTCCGGCTCCGCGGAGCACCTAGAAACTGTCGGGCCCGACGAGGTTCTTTCACAGGATGTCAGCAGTCTGGGAGAAATGCAAACAGTCCCAACAGCAGCAAATGATGCAGGGCGCCTCCTGATGACATCAGCAGGTCAGGAGGATAGCACTCAGCCCCAATAGCAGTAAACGAAGCAGGGCACCTCCCAATGCCATCACTGGTTCAGGACGGCAGTCAGCCACAATGGCGCCGGGAGCCATAGGGCGGCAACACGGATGACAGGGGCCCCACCGGACTGTGGAGTGGTAAGCAGGCAATGGCTCCACCTGTCCGGATGGTTAGGCCTCGCAGGGTCCGACACCAAGTAACAGTTTCTTTTTTTCTTTTTTTTTAAACAAGTTTTATTGGTTTTTTCATTTTACAGAGAAGTGCTTACGAAACAACATGGTGGCAGGGCAATCAATTATCCACACAACAAAGTCATACTCATAAAATTCAGATTAAATCATTAAAAAAACCCAAACCCCTCTCTTTTCCCTCTAATAATATATTATATTCAAATTAATATATTTCAATACAACTAGATCAATCCTATCAATCCTCAATAACCTTTCATCTAAATAGATCCACAAATCCAGATCCTGTATGAAGTTTACTTATTTCAATTACTATATTCCATATTTCTAATCTAAGTACATAGTTAACACTTTGGGAGTCTCCCATTACCTTTTTCCTTAACATATTCAATAAACATTTATTAATATCATTTCTTATTTGTCCTTATTCTTCTTCCATTACAGAGTAACTATCAATTCTAATGTATATATAAAAAGTATATTAGTTCATATCAGAAAAGAAAAAGAACAAAGAACAAAATAAAGAACAAAACAAAAAAGTGAAAAAAACCTTTCTATTTCTATTATACTTTATAATCTAACAATCAATCCCTCAATATCAATATCACATTTCTTTAACCTCCTCAAAGTTACTATATCCAAAACATATTAATACATAGACAAACACCTTATTATTAAGTTCAGACCTTTAATTAATTTTTATTCAATCTAACATCTTATTTAACTGTCATAAGCCATAAATCAATCCATATCTAATAAGCCTTTTAAAATCATTACATAAAACCTTCAATCACATTCTTAAATCTTATTCTAGCTTTCCTTTTATGCCAAACAGGTTTCCATAACAACGCCACTATATCAATAAGCAAGTCATTTTTTATACAATATCTTGTAGTGTCCTTTGAATCAAACAGAGATGTCTTCTTTTCTGTTTTAGAAACCAAGCTCCTTTGTAAATAATCCCTTGTTGTTTGAGAAGGTCCAATCTCCAGGTTTGAACCTGTTGAGTGGCCGGCTCAATTACGTCCAATTTTGTAGCTAATAGATGTTTATCCAAGCTAGCATCGTTCTCAGTTCGTTGGGCTTGTCTGTCCATTTCTGTTAATTTTAGGGTTGTAAGTGGTTTAATTACAGTCCTTTTTAATTCCTCAGAGATCTCATCAGCCTGTGTATGAAGTAAAATGGGATCTTCTTTACCTTTAGTTAACCCCACTTCTGTTGTTTCTTGGTCCATAGAGTACTCAGACCAAGTCTGGGAGTCAGTTTGTAAGTTCAAAGCAGGATTTCTATTTTTTATTTCCATCGTAAATTCTTTTATTTGCAAACATGTTTCATCAGTAGCTTCATAACGTTTTTCCAGGATAAATTTATAGTCAAGTTAAACCAAGGGTTGCTCCATTTCAAAGATAATCAAAAACAGTCTGCATCATTTAGTAGAGGCTGTGTTCAGAAAACATTTAATCAGTGTCCACCCCCCACCAGTACAGCTGTTAATTTTCTTTGCATTTTCCCTTTTATGATAATCTGAAAGTCAAGGTCAGTCCAATCCTCAAAAGAGAAAGTTGCAATTTTAACTTTTTCCACAAGGTGTCTTCAGTACAATGTAAAATCTTCTCCCAGAGAGCAGGAATCTCATAATCAAGATCAGGAAACACAGAAAAAAGAAGCATTCAAGTCCAATAGCAGATTCAATATTCACAAAATTTTCCAAGACCCCAAAGTGAAGGAAAAAAAATAAAAATAGGAAAAAAATCACTTTAAATTAATTCAGTCCATTTATGCTTCTTTTCCCCATACTCACAAACGCTGCCTTCTTAGAGTAGGGAAATCATTTCAAAAGTGCTCTTTACAGGCACAAAAAAAAGAAACCCAAGAGAGGGAGAAAAAAAAGGTCTCACCCGGCTCAACCACAGTGGTTCCTGTGCTTAGATGTTCTTCTGACTTCTGGTTGCAGCGGCTAGATGAACGGCCAATTTACTGGCTGTTATTTCCACTGTTGGCCCAAATGAGCAATCTTGGTCCCTGGAAGAAGCTGCCGCTCTCCCAATGACCTCCTCACCAGTAGCTGCCCCTCCAAGGTGGCTTTTCGACCCGATTAAGGGTCTACCGGCAGCAGAGAATCAGCTGGCAAGGAGAGCCGATTCCTTACACAGCTGCAAGTGCCGCAATCCAGAACCAGAAGTCCCAAGTAACAGTTTCTCTATATGCTCTGACTTTCAGTCTGTTTTATCATCATGGTATTTAGACATGATCAAGATAAAGTTAAACATACTTTAGATGTTCTTAATTTTACTGGGAGAGTTAAGTATTCCTATTAAATTACCGGAACTTTTCTTGAAAACATGAATTCTATTTTTTAATGGTTTTTACTACTGCTTTTTTTTTACTGTCAGTCTCTTTTTTCAGCTTCTTTAACCTCAGTGTTTTCTTGTTTCAAGATGGGAAGATGGTTGTTGCAATGTAATGTATGTATGTAAATATGCGCTTCCAATCAAGAAGGGCAATTGAACTCTAATTAAGAGTGGGGATTCTATCACTGGACTCTATGAAGGAGCACTCTAAAAACTGAGCAGTGACTAAGCCTTTTCAGTGAGGTTTGCAGCTAATATTTCCATAACCTCCTTCCATTTAACTAGGACAGATGTACTTAAAAGGACATAATTTTCACTGAATTATGGCTTTATTGTTTTTATTCAGCACTTTTCCCAAAGGGCTTCCATATATAGTATTATGTACTGGGATCTTTGAGGCATTGGCGAGGTGAAGGTGAAAATAACAACACGTTTATTGGTTAACACAGAAGCAGTTCTAACAGCCGCTTAACTTCTATTTATATGGACCGCCTATAGGTGGCGGCCAATGGAATTAAAGCAGTTATTCCCGCCCAAAACACAAACTTACAATTCTGCAGATAGGCAGTCTGGAGTTTAAATGGATACAGCAGTTACTCATTTATAACTGATTCCAAGTAATTTACATCAATACATAACACCCCTTCCCCCTAGATAGTTCACAATTTCAAGTATTGAACATAGTCCTGCAAATACTTTGGTAGCTTCTGTGACCGTTCCGAACGTCTCGGAACTGCTGGAGGTTCCCATTCTACTGGCTCCCTTGCCTGGCTGGGTGGACCGGGACTATGGGACCCATTTGCTAAGGGTAGACCCGTGTCTTTTTGGCTGGTCTGGCCAAGTAGACCTGCACCAATGTCCATTGGTGGAACAGTTTCTGCTGAGCTGGAAGTTGGGGCCATCTGGCAGTTTCGCTCAATGGGTGCAGTCTCTGCACTCAGGGGTGACTCACTTCTCACTATTGTACCATCCATGCCACTGGGAGTCTCGCCAGCACTTTGAGACTCCAATGCAAGGCCACTGTCGTGCTGTTCCTGGTTTTGACTCTCAACCATGTTGTGAGCCAGCGACTGGTTCACTAGCCTCTGGCGCAATTGGTCGATGTGCCGACATGGCACTTGACCATTTTCCAGGACCACTTTGTAAGAAAGTGGTCCTGACACCTTACAAACTACAGTTACCACCCACGGTGCCCCCTGACCATATTTTCATGCCCAAACCCGGTCGCCTACTTGCAAGTTCCGAGGAGGCTTTGGCTGTGCTGTGTCTGAGGCAACTCAGTCTGGATTCAGATGATCCAATTTGGTGGTTAAACGCCATCCCCATCTGAGTTCTGCTGGGCTTCTGCTCATAGAAGTGCAGGGTGTCGTGCGTTGGCAAAGTAAAAAATCTGCCAGCCGATGCTGCCAATCGCTGGTCATGATTCTTTTTAGCAACTCTTTGGTCGTTTGAACCATGCGTTCCGCTTGGCCATTCAAAGCCTGGTGAAAGGGGGCTGAAGTGGCATGCCTGATCATGTTAGCCCTCAAAAAGGACTGAAATTCTGTAGCAGTAAATTGAGCCCCATTGTCAGAAACAATTATGGCGGGTAACCTGTGTGTGGCAAAGATTCTGCACAGTTCCTGGATGGTCCTGGCAGTAGTCATAGTAGGAACAGGTGCAACCTCTAACCATTTAGAGTGACTGTCCACAACCATGAGGAACCGTTGTCCCTGGAATGGTCCTGCAAAGTCTATGTGGATTCTGGTCCATGGGATTTGTATGGTTTCCCAGCATGTACTGGGGCTTGAGGCATTTTGGGTCTGAATTGCTGGCAAACATGGCAACTTTGTACTTGGACCTCAATATCCTTATCCAGCCCTTGCCACCACAGGTAGCTTCTCGCGAGTGCCTTCATCCTGATTATCCCAGGATGTCCATCATGCAGAGATTCTAAGACCCTAGTCCTCAAGGAGTTTATGACCTGACTTCCCCATAGAATGCAGTCTTTGTGAGCTGACAACTCATCCTTCCTTCTATTGAAGCTGTGAAAGTCTGCCCTCAGATTAGCTTCTGGCCACCTTCTGAGCACCCAGTTCAAAATGCGAATGAGCATTTTGTCAGAGGCTGTCTCAGCAGCCACATCCCCAGCATAAAGGGGAGACTCTGGTAAGTCCTGGATTGCCAGGATGTGTGCAGCAGGTGTGGGGTCTGGCTCTGAGTTTGGCAGGGACAGTCTGCTGACCGCATCAGCATGGCCCATTTCCCTGCTCGGTTTGTGAATTAGACTGTAACTATAAGTGGCAAGAAAGATGGACCATCTCAGCATCCATGGAGATAGAATCTGAGGAGTTTGTTTGTCTGTCATGAACAGACCAAGTAGTAGCTTATGGTTGGTGAAATTATGAAATTTTTTGATGCCGGCCACGATGGCCAGTGCCTCTTTATCCATTTGGGCGTAGTTGCATTCTGCCAGTGACTGTGTCCTTGAGTAATAAGCTATGGGAGCTTGCCTCCCATCAGCCATTAAATGGCTCAGCATGGCTCCTATTCCGTATGGAGATGAATCACATGCAATGCTGATAGGCAGCTTTTCATTAAAATGTGCAAGCACGGAGTGCGAAGACAACAGTGATTTGACTGTCTTGAAACTGTTCTTATGGGTGCTCGTCCACTGCCAAGGGGCCTTCTTGTCCAAGAGCCTGTGTAAGGGCTCTGCCAATGCTGCCTTATGAGGCAGGAATGCATGGTAGAAATTAAGTAATCCCAAAAATGCCTGTAGCTCCCCCTTTGACTTTGGTCTGGGAGCCTGCTGAATAGCTGGGAGCTTAGATTCAGTGGGGTGAATGCCTTCATCATTTATGTGAAAAACTAGGAACTCTGTTGAGTCCACACCTATTTGGCATTTGTCCCTCTTAAGCTTCAGCCCTGCTTCACGGAAACCGTGAAGGACAGCTTTGAGCCGTTCTGCCAATATTTCTATTGACTCCCCAGCTATGAGGATGTCATCAAAATAAGGGCACACACCTGGGATGTTTTTGAACATACACTCCATCACACTCTGGAAAAGACCTGGGGCCACACTGACCCCAAACTGCAGGTGATGAACCCTATGGGTTACTATAGTTTGAGCTTGTGCCATGGTATCGTCCACGGGCAGTTGCTGGTATGCCTGTGCCAAATCCAATTTGGCAAATACACAACCTCCCTGCAATGATGCCAAGATATGGCTGACTACAGGTACCAGATATGCATGCTGTTGAAGTGCTTTATTTATAGTGCACTTATAATCCATGCATATGCGCACCTCACCAGTGGATTTAAGTGGTGTGACTATGAGAGTTTCCCACAAACTGCTCTCTACTGGCAGCAGCATGCCTTGTTGCACCAGCTTGTCCAGCTCTGCATCGATTTTTGGTTTGATGGCAAAAGGCACTCTGCGAGGCTTTATCCTGATTGGTTTTATGGTTGGATCCAGGTGAAGGGCGATTTGAGCTCCCTGGTACTTGCCTAAGCTAGGGCTGAAGACATCAGCATATTCCTGGCAAACAGTCGTCAGGTCCGCTGCTTGCGTTTTATTTATGCCAGTCACATGGATGCCCAGGGCATCAAACCAGTCTAAACCAATGAGGCTTGTGTGGTGGCCTTCAACTACATGAGGGAAGCCTCAAACTCTTTGAACTGTACTGTTAACATAGCCTCCCCTTTAACTGCTACGTGGGAATTTTGAAAATCCGTCAACACTAGATTTGATGAATTGAGTTTGACTCTTTTGCCACTGCAACTGCAGATGTAGTTAAAAATTCTTTAAGAAACTATGGCAGGGCTGACCTGGTGTCCAATTCCATGGAACATGGAATTCCTTGAAGCTTGACTTTAAGCCTAAGCTTTTCTTTAAGGGAGTGATGGGCTCCTGTTCTAAAAATGCTCCTTCTGCTGGAGCAAAATCCAACTCTGTTTTGGCCCAGAGCCCCTGTACCTTTCCTGTGAAATTCCTCTTGTAAAGAGTCCCTCTGGCGACCTTTACAGATGCTGGCAATGTGGCCTTGTTTGCCACATACTCGGCACACTGTCGTACAGAATCTACACTCTGAGCGCCGATGTCTGCCACCACAGCCCATGCAGCTAGGGAAGGATGCTGCCTTATCCAGCGACTGCTGCCCTCTTTCTGGTAGCTTCTGCAGCCGGTCAACCTCATTGTTCCCATCTGGGTCATCGGTTCTTTCTGCATCCTCATGGTGGACGGTTGCTGGGCTGGGAATATTCTTATAGGGCTGTAAGGCTTTGACGGCTCCCCCGGCAGCTTCTTCTGCCATTACCTCTTTTAGAGCATCCTGGAATGTCAAGGTGTCCTTCACAAACAGCTTCTGCTGAAAGTCCCTGTTCCATAAACCGCATACCAGACAGTCTTAAGCCTGTCTTCTAGGTCTGTGAAGTTGCAGAGCCTGGATGCCTGTCGAAGCACGGCCACAAATTCAGCACTCTCCTGGTTGCTGCTGCTCTCTTTGTTCGAATGCATGTCTCCATGCAATGATGGAGAGCTTAGGCTCAAAATGCTCCTTGAGCTTTTTCTTGAGCTCGGGGTAGGTGACTGACTCTAGTGTAGCTGGAGTGACTAAGTTTTCAGCTATATTGAATGTCACTTGGCCACACACGCAAAGTAGCATTGCAGCCTTTAAGCCATCTTCGCTAACTTGGTTCACTCTTAGATAGTTCTCGACTCGTGAAATGTACGAGCTCCACCTCTCAGGGTGTGACACATCGAACTCTGACAGCTTGCCAACCTTGGCCATGGTTAGCTGTTACTGATCTCTCAATGCCTTGTGCTGCTAAGTCAGTCACTTTTGTTAAGAACTGTTTTTATAGAGCCTTTGAACTCTGAAGGAAATATATGCATCGTATATGAATGTTAACTAGTATTTAAAAAGAAGGTTTGAGATATGATGATATCTGCTGTTTCATTATGGTTTCATGGGCTGATGTACCTTGCATATTGATCCTGTAAGCCAGCAGTTCCCAACCTTCCCATTCTATGGACTGGATGATTTTATGCATGCACACACTGCTTGCTCAAATGCACTCCCCACTCTTGCATGCTCACTCATTGCTTCTATGCTCTGCTCCCCTATGGTACCAGACCCTGGTTTGAGAGGTGGGGACTCCTGCTATAAATGGTTTACTTGGAAGTGTCATAGAAGTCATAGTAATAGAGAATGGTCTTCTGCAGTTTCTGTCCATCTGCTAACAATTTATGGAGCTGGTGTATTTTGAGTTCCTTCGATTAAACTGTTAAACAGGGAACCAGCATGGCTTGATGTGAACAAAGAGATGGAGTTCAGATTCTCTCTCTAGATAACACATTTTTCAGTGCTGGACCAAGGTGTGTCCTCCCATAAGGCTGGAAGAACCCTGACTGTAATTTCAAGCAAGCATATATAGGTTTCTCAGTTACATAACAGAAATATCGCTTCCACAAGATAAGGTACAGAAGTTACAAAAATATTTGTTCACGCAGCTTGGTTATAAGATAAGATAAGATAACCTTTATTGTCATTTTTATACTGTGGACACAATGGCACACATCAAAAATGAAATTTAGTTGCCCGCTCTCAAAGTGAAACACATACATAACACACACCTAAACATACTATGAACAACATATGTTCATCCCTACATATACATAGCAAATAAATATTAAATATTGTCAATACTGTAACTTCTTATCAAAGGTACCCACAACCCTAAAGACCTGCTAAGGCCTGAATTTTATTTCTGTCAACATAAAAATCAGCATCAGAGTTATCAGAATCCTGGTCAACAAAATGGTGTAATGTATTAGGACCCAGGAAGTGTGCCTTCTCTGTTGAGATGACTGACCTCTAGAATAAGATCTTCCTAAAGATTCATTTGGCTCCCACCCTGCTGGCATTCTGAAAGGTCATAATGACCTGACTGTTCTCCCAATCATTGGAGTAGGTTGGAAGTGTCCTTATTATTAGAAATATTGGATATATAATAAACATAAATGTGTAAGGTTGAAGTAGGTTGGAAGCTTCCATCCCAAATTCTTGGTAATCCTTTGAAAGAAAGAAATTAGCTCTACTTGCTTGCATTTGGCCTCAGTGATGTAATTGTCTCCATTTTGATTTTGATTCCATTAATTAGGTCTAGTGATATAAATGTACTTCATCCTGTTCATTACCAGGTTTCTTGACTAACAGAGAACCTGATCAGGAATTCACAAAAACTAGGAAAAGACAGTGCAAGTGGATAGCGAGGGATAGCCCCAAAGGAAAAACAGTGCATCAAAAGGGAAATGAAAAAGTTCTCACTCTAGGAAAGGTAGCAAATATCAGAATGGATTTTATCAGAATTGACTGTACAATTTTTTATTGTATAGTTGTACATAAGAGTAGGGATTTTGAAAAACGAATAGTGAACTGAAAAAATGGAGACCAGAAGAAGGTGAGTGGCTTGGAAAGTTTATTTAAAGCTGACTTAAACCTGCTGGCTTCTTTCTGTTAGATAAATCAGTGTCTGTTTTCATGGGATCTAATTAAATATTTCCTATAATAGCCCCATTTGGGATATGTTCTGGACTGTAAAAAATGCTCAGAGAAATGCACAAACTTTTCTCCAGCTCACCTGAGAATAGGCTAATTCAGATTGATGTGTGAGAGAATATGGCAGTCATGTGACAAAGGTAAAGCCCATGTAAAGACTGGCTATCTGCCTTAAAATCTAATGTGGGAGTAATGGAGTAATGGTCTGCTGCAAAATTTAAGTTCAGTTGTACCTCTGCTTTATATCCGAAAACAAATGCAAATGTGAAAGACTGCCAATAAGGATCAACTTATCAGCTTGAACTTCTCTTCACTCAGAGAACTGAAATAATATAGTGGATGTACTGTGCTATACCATGCTTGTCCTTATTGCACAGAAATGAAATTGTATTTTTTTAATCCCATACAACACAATTTCCACTTGAGGTTAGCACTATGGGGTTCTAATGGAATTAAGAAACTAAAGAGAGGTTTATTTGGAAACTGTTGGGAATTGGGCCCCCACGAACAAGTATTTAGAAAGTACCAATGAGAATAGAAATAGAACTGCACCCAGATACATATAGTCCATAAAACTGCAGTCGGCTTCCCCTCTAATTGGTAATAAATGTAAATGTTTAGTTATGCCTGGCTGGGGAGCAATGAACAACACATCTGCCTGGCTGTTTTTTCTGCCTTCATGAGGAGTACAGCATTTATGGCATCTGTGGTTGTAAATAGGGAAACTAGATGGTAAAAGGGTTAGGATTAGGTGGGAGCAGAATTGCCTGGATACATACTGTATTTGGAGAAGAGGGGTTGAAATGAGTGAGATAAACATCTGCAGGAAATTGAAGGAAAGAGATATGAAAATAAGGACTGAAAAATATAAAGTTGCAAGGACTATAGAGGGAATCTTCTTCCCACAAGATATAAAACAATCAGAATAGAGAAAATAACCATATTTAAGCAAGCAAACAAACAGGATTAATTTATTCATGTACCAGCAGCAGTTCATGGTAAGTGTAACAGGGCTGGCTGAAAGGCTTTGCAGGAGCCTGCCTCGGGAGAGGGAAGCTCGGACAGCTGCTGCCAGTTTTGGGCACAGCAGGTGTGGATGAAAAGAAAAAGGAGGAAAGAAATGGGGTGGGTGTGGTTGCTGTGACTGTTGTCAGAGAGAGACCAGGTGAAGTCGAAGAGGGATTTGAGGTTTTAGCTGATCCCTTTCTGTGAAGAAGAGGAAAGGAGAGAGTGAGAGAGAGAGAGAAGGTAGAATTTTACTGCTTTCTTTCACAGGAGGGATATCCTGAGTGGAGGCAAGAGAGAGAGTGAGGAGAGAGAATGTTGCTGGGGTTGCTAAATTCAGATTTTAACAATAAAGGAAAAGGGGGAGGGGTTTTGATACCAAAAAGACCTGAGACTGCAAGCGACGATAGAAGAGAATAAGAGGCTGGTTGTTACTGCTTTGGAGACTAGCGGCCATCCGAACTTTGATTATTGTTACTTGTGCAAGTTATAGACATTGTGGGGAGTGCTGACTACCTTCGTTTGTGTTCCTATCATTGCCTGGAGCCGGGGCTTTTCCCACCCCACTTGTTTCCAAACAGTCACTGTGAAATCATTGACTATTGCTGCTATGACTGCCTGGGGCTGTTAAACACCATCATGCATTGACTGTCGGGGCTAGGGGCTGGTCATCTTTGTTCCTGAAAGTCTCCCCCCTTTGATGACAAGACTCTGCCACCTCCTCACTTTGTGTGAGCTTCTCCTAGAAAAGACACTTCACTAACACCTTGAGAGCACAGCTGCAGAGTGCAATGGAGTGGAGCGGGACTGGGAGGGGCTGGGCTTTGGCGGCCTCTGAGGGGGTAACGCTACACAAGCAAAAACAGGAGATGTTGAAGCAGCCAAAATTTGACAGCTAATAACAAATAAGGATTGAAAAATAAATAAGAAATAGGCCAAAGGGCAATAACAGTGAAGAAAAAAGAATCAAAGATTAAAGTCTAAGAATTAAGAAGCAAGTTAAGAGTTAGAACAAAAAAGTAATCAAGGAGATAAGAATATCCTAGCTCTAATTGCTTGTAAAGGACTTAATTAGAACATAATTAAGCTTTCTTACACTTTTCTCAGAAATTTTTACACATTTAAAATTAGTGGTCTGAATGGATTGGTCTAGTGGTTGTGTATAGTACACTGAGAAGCTTCCAGTTGCAGTTCAGGAGCTTGATATATGGAGATTTTGGACACTGATTTAGGAGTTCCTCTTGCATTTGATTAATATTAGTTTTCAGCTATGATTGCAGTACTGTTAATGTCTGGGTGGGAAGTCACATAGCACAGTGATGTGGTGATTAAAGGATCCAGCCTTTCCTTTTGGCTAAACCAATTTCACAGGTGATAAACAGCACCAAACTTTATTTGAAAATAAAAACTAAAATGTAATTCCCTTTTTAACTTTCAATATGAAGATACAAACATTTGTTGCAGAAGATGATAAGATGAGCTGCTCCAAATCATGGTGATACAGAAGCTTGCATTTTAGCTAAACAAGAAAAAACCAAAAGATAATAAAATGCTCCAGATAGATCACATGGTGGTGGTGCTCCCATACAAATGGTTATAGCTCAAAGTCTCTGGAAGAGAATAGAGAATAAGTGTAAGGACCCGCCTCAGTCAGTCTTCCCAAGAACACAGAACTTTGAAATGGTATCATTTCAAAAGGAACTTTTATTGGGAGATGTTGACAGCAAGAATAAAAGGCAGGATCTGAGAGTTTCCCACACAAATCAAGTAGTCCAAAGTGTCCATAGTAACCCCACCCCAACTGTCCATCCAGATGATTCAAACAGGCCAATCCGCAGGTGTGAAATCATCACGGGAACAGAGCAATAAGGTGCTGCTTCCAAGGCTGTTAGGTGTCTTTCTGCACCCGGAGACAAGGCAGATGGCCGGAGACACATTCCAGTCTTACCCCGTTAGAGAAACATCAAAGAGGATAGAGCAAGAGACAGAGCAAAGGAAATACACATCAGCACCCCAAGCTTCTCCCCATGAGAATGGCAGAACCCAAAAGGAATAAGAAATCCCATGCCCATAGAAAGATAGGGTTCTGATGATAAGTTTCAAAATGATTCTAAAAGAAAACTGCATCGTCATGCACATAGCCTGAAATATGGATGAAGGCTAAAATTTAAACATTCAGTTTCATAAATTATACAGAGACATAAAGAATATGATACTTGCTCAACACAGAAAACAGACATCTAGTGCAAATTCCTGCCTATACATTTTACCTATTTTTATAGACATGGGAAGCAAATAATCTCTTCATCAAATTTTCTTGAATATTCCATCCTCTTGGAGGTTTCAAAGCTTTTATCAAATCTTTTTGTGGAGAGAGAAATTTATTTTCCTGAACATCTTCACACATTTTTAAATGACCAATTTTTGGTGGGGGGGGGAGGTGGAGTAATGTGAGTGTGTATATGACAGATAGCCACTTCTCACTCATGGGCTTATGGATTGTGAGAGTGAATGTTTCATCTGGCACATACTTTCACCTCTAACATTGCCACCTTTCCAACAGGCTTTAAAGGACTGGCCCTTTCTTTGGGCATTTAGTTAGGAGTGTTGTGGAAAAAATCCAATGAAAGAAACAAGAGACAGCCACACAAAACAATAATTCTTACTTTAAGATTCAGAGGTTTATTTTAACAATAATTTGGAACATAAGCAAACATCATAACATCACTCACATTAGCAATCCATTGCAATGAGGTCCAATGGCATAGCAGTTCCAGTAAGGACAGCTATAGGCCAATGGCAAATCAATCAGGTCCAGTCCCAATTTTTTATACCCTTTCCCATCCTAAAACCATAAACAGATGGTCAGCAACCTTGCACTTTCCGGAGACTTTCTGCTGACCATAACTTTCCTCATATACCCAAGTACATCAGAACCCGCACCCATCAGCTATTTTCAGTTCCCCATTTCTCACAGTTCCAGTCCTTATGTTCTAAATATATTTGAAACAAACAAGCTTAGCAAAATCATATTAAGTAAAGTACAATTGCAGTTTAGATTACAAATAGTTCCCCTGGACTGCATAGCCACAGACTTTGGTTCAATACTTTTTCCATGAGGCCTGATTTAGTTTACCTGGGCCTAAACCTTGCATAGACGAACAATAGCCAATATTTTTGTTTTCCACAGTAGCATGCGCCTTTAAGAATATTTACTTCAGTGTGTATTATTTTAGTCTCTGATTGATTATCTTCTATCATTTTTAAACCATAGTGGATGTATTTGTAAATGTTCACCACCCAGAGTCACTTTGAGTTGGTCAGTCGATAAATTCACAATTATTTTACTCCAAAATAATTTTCAGTGACATAATCTGGAGCTGACATCTCATGATTCTGGACCATATTAATATCATGTCTTTGTATAATAAACAGAAATATGGTTATGTTCCAACTCTGTCTGAATTATAATTCCTAAATTCCCTCACTTCTGGCCATATTAACTTGTATTTAAGCATTTAGAGAGTTGCAGATTCCCTATTTTGGTTTATTACTTCTAATGCAACAATTGAAGTCACTGCAGCAAGTAAATGTTCTAAACACAGTAGGTTTGAAAATATAGTTGTCAGATCACTAAAATAACAAAACAAATAGCACCCCCACAGTGACTGGATTCACAAGGCAATCTGCAATTAAGTTAATTGTTTTTGGAACAGGAACATTATGTGCAATTTAGTTTCTTACAGATAACAATGCTCCTGTGATGCACAACTATTATTTGGAATTGCATTGCAAAACATCATAACCAGTTTTGCAGATAAGTGCCCAAAATATGCAATGACATTATGTAGGAAGGCAGAGATTTCTATAGAACAAAAGAAATGTGTGCATGTTCCTAGCCTTAGGTTGGCAATATATCAATATCTGATGCCTTAATGGACGGTGCTAATGCTTGCAGAGATAGGAAAATTAAACTAATATGTCTGCTGAGGGGAGAAGATATTATTGTCTTCTGCAAGTTTTACAGGCTATATTTACAGCATCCTTTTGTTGTAATATGCTGCAATAATTACTGGACATTACTTGTTCCTGCTGCTCTCCTTGGTGCTGAACAATTCCTATGCTGCATTATAACATCACCTACTGTTTTAAAAGACTATAGAGCATCTGTTACTTGATTAAAACTGGGGGAATCAAGGTTGGAATATTTGGATTTGCTTGCAATATGCTTAAGGTTGTTTTTGACATCATAATCTGAGAACTGATGAATATCTTATTTACTTATTTTTGCTTGTCTTTATCCAATATCCCCAGCACCTGCTCTTTTTCTTACATGCTTTCCCCCCCCCTTCTTTTTTACTTTAAAAGCTGGGAAGATTGCTCCTATTTGACTTAATAATGAAAACAAAAAACAGTTTAAGTATGACATAGAAATATATATTGATCAGAACCATTTTGAAAGTGTGGATGTCAGAAAGTGCAGTGGCTGTTTTGGATCCTGTTGCAAGATAGCACTAGGGTTTGCTCTGTGGACAAATTCTGTGAAAAAATAATGGTGCTTCCAATTATTTCAGCCAGTAGAGAATACAGGCATGATCACTCTTCCTGCATGAGACCATAAAAAACTCATCTGTTGAGGTCAGGAGTGAAACATTCTTGATGAGACACAGTAGCCACAGGCTTTGGTTCATAGAGACAATTGTTATGCCTCTTTTTGTAGCTTGTGATACCACTTGCTTTTAGATCAGGGCACTGGCCAATCCTACATATAAAAAAGGTTACTTTATTAATACTCTTCAATTTATGAGCTGGACTGTCCTAGGCTGGGCATTTTTCTAGGTCTGTTCAATTGTATAATACAATTTAAAATATTACCAAAGAGGAAAAAATACTACTATTGTTACTAAAATACTGCAAATAGCAATAGCAATAGCACTTAGACATATACCACTTCACAGTGCTTTACAACCCTTTAAGCAGTTTACAGAGTCAGCATATTGCCCACAACAGTCTGGATCCTCATTTTACCAACCTTGGAAGGATGGAAGGCTGAGTCAACCTTGAGCTGGTGAGGATTGAACCCATGGAAGTCAGCAGAATTAGCCTGCAATACTGCATTCTAATCACTGCACCACCACAGCTCTTAAGGTATTATACAATCATGAGTTCATTTTAAGAAGTGGCTGTTTACTCTTAAATGTGAAAGGGCATATATGATGAGGGATAAGCTTTCTGCACATGCTCTACCTTAATGTGACACACCTTTATTTTAAACCTACTTCTTTAAAGAAGCAACCTGGTCAGTGCTTGAATTAGCAAAATTAATCAGTACTTGAATTAACAAAATATAGATTATTAAAGTAGCCTTATATTTAGCTAGTTCATACTTAATGTAGGAACTAAAAAATAACATTTGGAAAGTCACCCCCTCTTTCTATAAGCTGAATGTTGAAAATAGATTCACTATAATTTTATTTCTTTTTTCTATTATTATACATATATGTATTTATATGTATTTAATCTCTTTTACTCATGAGATCTTGCAATGAAATAAGACACAATAAAATATAGACAATAAAATAACAGTATGCTAGAAAGATCATAAATCAGAAGAACAATAGGAAACAAACAATAACACAATATATATTAGCTGTATATAACAAGCTAATTAAATCCAATTCCAGATGGTGCATAAGTCCAAAAGCCCTCTGGAAGAGTACAGCCTTTGCAACTTTCCAAGAGTCTATCACAGATGGGTGGGGTAAGATGAGGTGAGGTGGGGAGGGAAAGGCAGGGGACAGCCTGGCCTCCAGAGGGAGACTGTTACAATGTGGGGGTACCATAGTTGAAAAACAGGGTTTTCTGGCTTTGTTCCTCTCTCCTTCTGATACTGAACTATGTACGTGTTAGATGAGTTAACACTGACTGGAGTAATCATAGTCATAAACTGTATGATTATAGTTAAGAAAGAGAAACAGGAAGTCATCAGATAGGTTGCTCATAAATGCCAATTGCCAATTTGTATGCATTCATAAAAATATTTCAAATATTTACCTTAACTGCAGAGGCAGAGATGCAGTACTCAGGGACCTGTTATACTTTGCATTCTCAAATGCACTGTTTGTTTTTTAATGGATGAATGCCTAGGTTACTTCTATAGATTATTTAATTAGACTTTAATTTAACTATGGTTTATTTTAAAGTTGGTTGTTATGCTAGGACAATTGCAACTGCTGCATTAGAAATGATGGAGTTTCATTGTGGAATAGCAATATTTCTTTTCTCCCTTGATTAGGGTTATATTTCATAATTTCTAGATCAGGAAACAAAACCACCCATAACTAGTTAACATAGTCTATATCTCTCTTTCTTTTATACTAGTTCCTGCAGTGGCCAATAAGAATATTGCATTTATTTGTCACATGGCCATTAAAGATAAAGATCCTGTCCCCCCCCCCCACAAAAAAGTGGCAATTCTAATTTAGCATTCCAATTATAGGAAAAATACAGGGAATCCAAACAGTTTAAGAAAGTTGAACTTTGTATTTTAAGCATCCAACCTTTTTTACCTTGAGGATAGAATCAGTCAGGATGTTTTCTCCCACATCCAGATTTTTTTATTTTATTTTTTTAAAGTCTAGTATTTTCTGTCCTGAAGAAGCTGGCAAAAGTTTAGTATTTTTTTTTAAGGAACTGAATGAAATTCTTTTCTGCCCCTGGAAATGTATGTGAAATGAAAAGTGTTTTGCATGGGCCCATTGCTCAGGGGATTGCACATTAGGTCTGCAGTTCTGGTATCCTTTAATTTCATAGCAGCAGTAGCAGCTGGTCTCAAGCACTCTTCATTTAATAAAATGAAAATGAGACTTTTGAGTGAATGACGATAATTTAATAATGAATGGCTCCAACTTATCTGGAAAGCTCTCCCTTTTTCCTGACAGCTGCTGTTCTAAGTGCAATTTAATAAGGGACCTGCAGTCATTTGGCATAGAAACAAATGCTTGCTTTGAAAAGGAAGAAGGAAGATACAGACTTTCCCTACAACACTGACACCATTTCCAAAGCCACACACACACACACACAAAAGGAGTGCATCTGTTGTCTGTTTATTATACTCTATAACAGTAACAAATGAGTGGTGGTAGCAGTTGAGATGCAATTAAAAATAAATTCCAGGATTGTATGATAAAGTGGGGACAAAATTTCGGACAACCAATTATGATGGAAACTTGGGAGAGGATTTGGGTGAAAAATGTAAAATTTACACAAGCGCAACATTTAAGAGAAAAATTTTATAAAATGTTTTATAGATGGCATTTGGATTCGAAGAAATTATCATGTATGTACCCTAATTTAAAACCTAATTGCTGGAGATGTGAATGTATGGATGCTACTTATTTTCATGTATGGTGGACTTGTAGAAAAATCAAGGCTTTTTGGATAAAAATATGGTGGATACTTCAAAATATTTTGAAAAAATGTATCGAATTTTCACCACAGTTGTTTTTATTAGGTATTATAAAAGATTGCACCACCATAGAGACGAACTTAATTTTGAACTTGATTACAGCAGCAAGACTGTTGGTTGGACGATATTGGAAGAAGGCAGAACTACCTTCCATCGAGGAATGGACTTTGAAAGTCATAAATTTGGCGGAAATGGCTAAAGTATCTGCATATTTGAAAGATCATTCAAATGAAAAATATATGTTGGACTGGAAAAAATGGATAGATTATATTCAAGGGAAATATCAACTTAAGAAATTGTATTTAGCATATAGTTAAATTTTTATTAGCATTTATATAATAATTTTGTTTAACCTAGTGGGTTTTCTTTTGTTTTACCCTGTATTCACTTTGGGAAGTCGGGGGGTGGGTGGGTTGGGGGGGGTGTAATAATGTACTCAACTATAATACTCGCAATAAATAAGAATGATATATTTATTGATACAAGAGGGGTTGCTCGGGCAGTACCTCTGGACCACATCTGGAGTGGGTGGAGAGTGAGGAGAGAAGGAGTGGAGGGAAGTAGGAAGATTGTAGGAGAGGAGGGTATAGAGTGAGGGAGGGAGAGAGGGGGGGAGGGAAGTAGGAGAATAGGGAGGAAGGAAGAGGGGGATGTGGTGGTGGGGGTGCTGCCGAGCAACACCCATAGTTATTTTATTTTATGTAAGTTTTTAAAAGAATGTATGTTTTGTTTTGTGTGGGAAACAGTTGAAAAAGATTGTATTAAGTTGAGTTGCATTTTATGTGATTCTTTGTTTATAATTATAAAACTAATAAAATACTTATATAGAATAAAAAATAAATAAATTCCAGTTTAAGAAATTCAGTGTTCCCCAACAACTGGGCAAATGCCAGGAGATGAGAACTCCTGCCCCAAATCTAGCAAAAAAGAAGTGCTCCAAACTGTTCAGCAAAAAAAATTCTCCTCTAGATGTTAAAATGTAGGATAGTATTTTAAAATGACAATTGCTGTCAGAATAGAATCCAAGGCTTTGTGTCAGGATCCTTATAAGTTTAGGAACAGAACAAGACTTGACTTGTCATATCCCATGGCTGCTGCATGTTGTGTTCTTACAGTTTCTGCACCCTTTCAAAATATTTAGGCAAGGAAGCTGATAATGGTTTTGCTATGTCTTGATTTACTATGCTGATTAAGGAAGGTCAAACAGAGGAACTCAGTACATCTGATGACATATTAAATTTAAAAAGGGGAACTTGAGATGGGGTTGTTCTTTTGGATAATAGGCCTATGCTGAATATCATGGCCACTCTTTGGCTAATGGATTTTACATTCACATAGAGCACAAATGTGTGTGTGTGTGTGTGTGTGTGTTTGTGAGTGTGTGAATAACATGGGATAATATTGGAGCAGTTAATTAAAGAACTTTGATGATTGGACTAATAAAAGTGATTGGTTAGAACTGCAGAAGAACAGAGAGGCCATTAGGATTAACCTACTTAATATACAAATCCAAACTGAACCATTCCCATTAAATGGCTATCTAACCTCTGCTTAAAAAATATTCATCAAAGAGCAGCCCATGGCCTCTACAATTAATTATCTTAAAATAATCTGCATGTCAAATGTCTTATGGGAAAAAGTAGATGATTATTTTCACTTTAATAAAGAACATCCGTGTCCACTCTTTATTTCATTTATATAATTGGATTCATTAAGGATCCCCAACTCTAAGAAGACTTTGGCAGTTTATAATAGTACAAATGTTAAAAGCACAACTAAAAACAAGTGTTCAACATATCTTAAAAGGTTATCAAATATATACATATAATTTTCTGAGGTTTTCGCGGGTGTTTGTATGTAAGTCTCTGGTTATTCGGGTTTTCTCCCACGTAAAATTGGAAGTGTCTTGGCGACGTTTCGACGAAGTCCCATTCGTCATCTTCAGGCTGGTGTTTTTGACTTTGTGCTTCTAAGAGCAGTGTGTGATCATACCTGTTTCTTCCTTTTAACTGCCAGTGGGAGTTTGAACTGATTGGGTGGGAGCTTGACTGTGTTCTGATTGGGTGGAGGTGTGTTCTGATTGGTTAGGGGTTTGGCTGTGCTCTGATTGGATGGGGGGTTGGCTGTGCTCTGATTGGATGGGGGAGTGTTCTGTTTGGGTGGGGGGGTTTGTTGTGCTCAGGTTAGTCTGAGTTGCAGGGAGATTTGAGATGGTGAACTGCATTGCCGTTGTTTGGCTTCATGTTCGTGGTCGTGCCTCATCTTCATGGTGGGTGTCAGTTTGCTTCATGTATGGATTGGAGGGGTTTAAAGTGGCTAATGATGCAGCTGTGGTCTGGCTTCTGGTTTGTAGTCGTGCCTCCTCATCAGTGTGGGTTTGGGCTTGCTTTTTGCGTGGATGTGTGGTGGTGACATCCTGTGTGGTTTTCGTGAGTGTGGGCTGGTAGGCGAGAGGTATCATCTCGTTTATTCATGCTGTGTGGGTGTTTTTCTATCTCGATGGCTTCTCTGATTATTCTCTTATTAAAGTGTTCAGTTTTGGCAATAGTTCTGGTCTTTTGTTTCTTTACAGCCCAGTGACCTACTTGTGAGCTTTGATGTCATATCCCTCTTCACCCAAGTGCCAATCAAAGAAGCCTTGACAGCCATCCAAAACAAATATAACCCCCCAAACACATCCTAGATCTGACCAACCACTGCCTATCCAACACATACTTCATCTATAATGGGACAAAAATACAAATAAATAGGAGCACCCATGGGATCACCCCTCTCACCTGTCATTGCAAACCTCTACATGGAACACTTTGAAACCCAAGCTCTAGAAAAATCTGATCACAAACCCAAACTCTGACTCAGATACGTAGATGACACCTTCATAATCTGGCCACATGGGAAAGAAAAACTGGACAACTTCCTCACACACCTCAACAGCCTACACCCCAAAATACAGTTCACCATAGAAACAGAAGCTAATAACCAACTTCCCTTCCTGGATGTCTTAGTCTACAAGAAATACAATGGCTCCCTAGGACAAACCATCTACCAGAAGAAAACACACACAAACCACTATCTGCACGCACTCTCACACCACCACCCAGCACAGATCAACTCCATAGCAAAGACACTCATCTCTAGAACAAAACACTTAGCTGACGAACAACACCTAAAAACCAAACTACACACTCTCACTAATGTACTAACATCCAACGGACTCCAAAGAAATAAGATTTCCAATCTAATCCAAAAAGAAACCCCCACTAAAATCCAAGACAGAGAACAAGAAAGTGGCAAAGCCCTCCTCCCATACATACAAGGCACCACAGACAGAATCAGCAAGATCCTCCACAAACATAACATCAAGACAGCATTCTGCACAAACAGAAAAATATCCACCATCCTAAGAAACCCCAAAGACAAAATTGAATTAGAAAATCAAGGAATATATGAAATCCCATGCACCACTTGCCCCACCACATACATCGGACAAACCAACAGAAGAATAAGTGCACACATTGAAGAACACAAAAACTCAATCAAAAAAGAAGAACCAACTTCTTCCCTGGTCCAACACCTTAAAGCCACAGGACATGAAATTGACTTTAAAAAGACCAGAACTATCGCCAAAACTGAACATTTTAATAACAGAATAATCAGAGAAGCCATCGAGATAGAAAAACGGCCACACAGCATGAATAAACAAGATGATACCTCTCACCTACCAGCCATTTGGGAACCCACTCTTATTGACAAACGAGTCCCTAACACAAAGAATGACCTTTATGGCAATGGACCAGGATACTTGCGGGACCGTCTTCAGCCTCATGAATCCCAGTGACCAGTTAGGGTGCATAGGGTTGGCCTCCTACGAGTCCCGTCTGTTAGAAAATGTCATCTGGCGGGGCCTAGGACTAGGGCCTTCTCCGTTGCTGCCCCAGCCCTCTGGAACCAGCTTCCCTCAGAGGTTCGTACTGCTCCCTCCTCCTAGCTTTCCAGAAACTGCTGAAGACACATCTATGCCGACAGGCTTGGGGCGTATGAGCTGTGCTCTGCCCCTGGGCCCTAGGAGTGTCCCTCCATCAGTGTCTGTGAGCTGATTGTGTTTGTGTGTTGTGTGAATGCAATTGATTTTTAAATTTTTATTATATTGTTGTTGTGAGCTGCCCTGGGTCTTAGGAGAAGGTCGGCATATAAATTTGATAAATAAATAAATAAATAAATAAATAAATAAATAAATAAATAAATAAATAAATAAATAAATAAATGACACCAGACCCACACTCACGAAAACCACACAGGATGTCACCACCACATATCCACACAAAAAACAAACCCAAACCCACACCAATGATGAGGCATGACCACAAACCAGAAGCCAGACCACAGCTGCATCATTAGCCACTTTAAACCTCTCCAATCCATACATGAAGCAAACTGACACCCACCATGAAGATGAGGCACGACCAAGAACGCAAAGCCAAACAACGGCAATGCAGCTCACCATCTCAAATCTCCCTGCAACTCAGACTAACCTGAGCACAACAAAGCCCCCACCCAAACAGAACACTCCCCCATCCAATCAGAGCACAGCCAACTCCCCATCCAATCAGAGCACAGCCAAGCCCCTAACCAATCAGAACACACCTCCACCCAATCAGAACACAGCCAAGCTCCCACCCAATCAGTTCATACCCCCACTGGCAGTTAAAAGGAAGAAACAGGTATGATCACACGTTGCTCCTAGAAGCACGAAGCCGAAGACACCAGCCTGAAGATGATGAATAGGACTTCGTCGAAACGTCGCTAAGACACTTCCAATTTTACGCGGGAGAAAACCCGAATAACCAAAGACACACACACACACACACACACACACACACATATCAGCAACATATTCTCTGGGTTTAGAAAACAAGACTCTGTCTTACTATTTTACTACTAGTATTTTGTTTTTGTTTTTTATTTGCCATTGTTATAAAAGAGTAGACCCTGAAGGATACACAGAACAGCCAATTAAAATTGGACTTGTCACTTAATCCCTAAAATGTTAGTAATTAATCTAACAATTAAATCAGTTGCAGCCTATAGCTTTATCAGCAGCTCTACATGATTATACAAGCAAGACAGAATGTAGTTTGGGGTGATTGGAAGAGGACTAAAAAACAAAATGTCCAGGAGTTTCCTTCCACATTATTAATTGAAGATTCTTATGATGCTTCTGTGTCAGTCCTTTTTATTATTATTATTATTATTATTATTAGTAGTAGTAGTAGTAGTAGTAGTAGTAGTAGTAGTAGTAGTAGTACAAGAAAGAATGAAGAAATCAATGCTTCCACTCCATGTCAATTTTGCATGTATTCAATTCTTTCCAATTTTCATTTCAGGCTACAATTCTGCTTTTAGAAATTCTGCACAAAACAAACAGTATATTGTTTGTCTTGTCTATTCATCTTGTCATTTCAGCCACATATATTTCTACAGACAGGAATCTTTGGTTAGTTATTAGCCAACCTCTCTTTTCAGCATTAGCATAAACAGGTATGATTTTATTTTGGAAAATGTAACTTTCTTTGAATGTCTGATCTCTATTAAAGTAGGCTTGTTAAGCAAGTGCAAAGAAGACCCACTCCATTTTGATAATTTGATCTGGAACTCTGGAAATAAAATTACTTTTATCTGGAATTAGCCCGATCAAGCAATGACCATATCTGGAGCAAATCTAAAGATATTAATATAATCTCTATAATCAGGAAAAATGTAGCTTAAAAAACCTAGTTATAAAATGATGGGCAATAAGTGTTTGAACTATATCCTTTACAATCTTCGTTTGGGAATGGTGTCAGTTTGAAACACGATGTGTTGGAATGTGCATTAATAGTAGCCTAGCTAATGTGGAAATTTGTGCAGAAGGAAAGGCTGTTTATAAGGCAATCTGATTTTAGGATAAGGTTATCAACCTAGGTTATAGAAAAGTAGGGTACATAGCAGAAAAATAAAATGTGTTGTGCAACATAGCTAAATTACAGGATTAGGGATCAGACGTTCCAAAGAAGTAGAAATGCTAGGGTAGAGCAATGGGAATTTGGGGAAAGTGATAGGATGATTTTCCAGTGAGACTTGCTGGTCCTGTCTTATCACTTCACTATCCCTGACCATGAAAGCCATCTAAAAGGTTGGGAATCAAATGGAAAGAAAGGAAGCTGCTTTAGGCATGGAAGCACCCAAAAAGAAAAAGAAAAGAAAACAGGGAAGGAGGAGGAAAAAGGGCATTTGGAACTAGCAAGGTGGGGAGTACCCATCTCTACTAGTAGAAGTTCTGTTTATGAACCAAGGAAGAAGGTACAGGGCTGTGTGTGAAGAAGACCAGAACAATGATGGGCTTGAAAAGTAGTTTGCAGGTCTAGCCCAGGAAAAGGAAGATTCTAGGAACAGAGGAATAGGAGAAAAACAGATGAAGGACCTGATTAGTGAATGCAGAATTTTATGTGAGGTGTTGGCAAAGATAATTAAACTGGAAATTAGGCAGAATAATTGCTTTACGTACTGGACTGTTTGTTCAATAGCCTGGTTTTTTTTATTGTACATCTGGTGTACAATTCATGGGTCTCTGTACTGTTTCTAATGATAAAAATAATGGTGTAAAATGTTCACATATTAGAGATAGAACCTATGGATAGTTTGATAGCAGGTATGATAAGAATATATATCTTTTTCTCATTTTTATTAAGAATTTTGTTTATAATTGTAAAATCTAATAAAAACTAAGCTTAAAGAGATGAGAAAGGAGTAAAAGTACAAGGAAAAAGAAAATAACAATAAAAATAAAAGTAACATTAAAATAAAGGGGAAAAACTATATAAAGAAATATCTTCCAACCTTTGTCACATTTAAAAAGGTTACAATTATCTCTTCATCCTATATCTCATATCTTATTTATACACAAATCCATAAAACATCTTTTCAGTCCTGGTGACAGCAGAAATCCCATAAAGTATTGCCAGAAGTAACAATGTATCTTGTTTTAATCTTGATTAAATATTGAGAGATTATAAACAACTAGGCAATAAAGTTAAGGCACTAGGAGCACAAGTAGTGTTCTCATCAATACTCCCAATGAAAGGCCAACTCCCATTGAGGGAAAAAAGAATTTTAGAAATAAACCAAGAAAACTTTGGTTTCCTGGATCATGGACTGCATTTCCTACACAAAGGACTTTTGGCAAGAGTTGGGCTGCACCTCACGAAAATGGAAAAATGTACTTGGAAAAAGACTGGCCCAACTCATCAGGAGGACTTTAAACTAAAATTGAGGGGGAAGGGTGACCAATCATTAGAATCTCTAGAACACAAAACCAGACATAAATCCCAAGAAAACAAATCAAACAATGAGGTTTGGAGTGATGAGAAAAAAAGAAAAACTCCAACAACAATCAGGAAATGCAGGAAACATACCCACGGACAGGCATAAAGGTCTTAAATGCTTATATACAAATGCTCAAAGCTTGGGAAACAAACAGGGTGAACTAGAAGCAATAGTACATGAGGGCAGGTATGACATAATTGGCATTACAGAAACCTGGTGGGATGAAACCCATGACTGGAATGTACTGATGGATGGATACAAATTGTTCAAAAGAAATAGATCTACAAAAAGAGGAGGGGGAGTTGCACTATATGTAAGAGAACACTACATATCTACAAAAATGCACGTAATCAAAGATAAAAATCCCTCCAGAATATATATAAGTCAATATAAAAGAAAAAAAAGGGACATTGCCATAGATGTATATTACAGGCCACCCAATCAGAAGAAATAGATGAACTCTTTGCCAATCAGTTAACAAACGTGTGTAGGAAGCATATCACACTAGTAATGGGAGACTTCAACTATCCAGATATCAACTGGGAGACAAACTCTGCACCGAGTGGGAGATCAAACAGATTTCTTAACCAACCTAGACAACAACTTTATCATCCAAAAGGTAGAGGAGGGAACTAGAAGTAAAGATATACTGGATCTAATCCTTACTAATCAAGAAGAATTGATAGAGGGAGTTGAAGTTGCTGGAACCTTGGGTGAAATTGACCACGTCATGCTGGAATTCAATATAATGCAAATAAAAACAATAGAAAATAATCCAACCAGATTCTTAAACTTCAAATAAGCTGATTTTAACAAACTCAGAGAGAACCTAGGAAAGATTCGATAGACGAAAATCCTAAAGGGGAAAACAATCAAGAAGTGTGGGAAACACTGACGAGTATGATCATAGGGGCCCAATCTAGCACAATACCACTGAAAAAGAGAAACAAAAAATTCAAAAAGAAACCAGCATGTCTGCACAAAGCTCTCTCTGACAAACTGAAAGACAAAAAGAACAAGTACAAAAAATGGAAAGAGGGACACATAACTAAGGCTGATTATCAGCAGACAGCCAGAATATGCAAAGATGAAGTCAGCAAAGGCTCAGAATGAATGAAGACTTGCAACAGAAATCAAGGACAATAAAAAAAGTGGGTGATTTCTTATCCTTTCCTTGTCCAGAGAGGTTCTGAAGAGCCAATCTACTTGCTGGCTCTTTGTTGTTTGCTGTGGTCAGCAAAGATGTCTTCAGTCCCCCATTCCTCCCCCAGAAGTTCAAAAATACATACTATAAAAGCAGAAAGAAGCTCTACTTGAGAAGTCTCTGAGGAAATCAGAATCCAGAACCATTTCAAATCCAGGATCATCTTCTGTGTTACACCAGAGGCTACATTTGTTTTTCATAATGATTTTTTTCCGCTTAATACTTTTGCTATGACACCACATTTTACAGCCCAGAAACTAATGACAGAGCTTGTGGGGATCCCAAACTGAACCAGAGCAACCCCATCCACTTCATCTCAGATATGGAGAAATCCCCCAGAAGGACTTGGATCATTCTTTTGAACTATTGTATTGTCAGTTCTAATCCAAAAGACTCCAATCCTTTATTTGCTTGTACCTAATAGACAGAATCTTGCCAAACTAAAGCTGTAACTTTCTAAGCTACTAGATATATCCTGAAAAATTATAGTGTGTGGTTACCTTGAACCTTTCCCCAACTCCCCCATCCAGCTTGGGACTACGCAGTATGTTAATATGAATCTTTCTGGGAGAGTTCTGAGTTGGCAATATCCTCCCCCTCTGATGAATACAGGTGCACATTCTATCACATCTGTTCAATTATTCAATCCAATAAGTACTTGGCTCTTCCTCCTCTTTATTTTTTATCTGAATTCTTGAAGTGAGTTATGCTTGAGCAATTCTTGAAATGTATTTTTTTTAGTTCAAATTCCTCTTCCTTCGCTCCTTTGCATTCCACTGAAATGGCTTTCCCTTCTGTTAGTGATGGTTCTTCTAGTTAAGCAACTTTCCTTTTTTTGCCTACTTCTATCGTGCTGGACATTCCTGTATTTTATCACCAACCACCCCATCTTCCTTATTTATAGAAACTTTGTTTCTTGAGTTTTCTTAATTGTCCATTTTTTTCTATGTTACTGAAATATTATTTCTTAAATTTGGGGTTGTTTTTCAGTTGAACTTATCTCCTATTCATTTAGAACTGAATTAAAGAGGATTTGAAATAGAGATAGTCAAATGGACAGAACCAGTGTTTCTATAGAGTAATTTGCTTACACATAACACACCTACATATCTACACACACACACACACACACCCCAACTGTCTTTTGATAATTTTTAATAACCTACATGCTTCTCCCTGTAGTGCGGCATGAATTGGGGCACTTCTCATTAGGATGACAATCAGCAGATGCTGTAATCTCCCATACAAAAGCTGCCCCCTGCCTGTGCTCCAAAACAAAGGCTAAATGTGCATCACATATGCTATTAACATGCTTGTCATATACCAGTGGTGACTGAAACTCATAGGCATTTTTCAGTCTATTTAATATTTCTGTGATGATGAGATTACCACTCTACCACTCTGTGATCAATTCTGAGAACCCTCTAGAAGGTGGCAAAATTCCTATTGATAGTCACAGTTTTCAGAATCTACTTGGTGCCTCCTTAACATGAATAACTCTTTCAGGATGTTCAGGTAATTTTATTTTATCTTAATCACTGTATTTGTTCTAATTCTCTTTTCTGATTGGTGTGGGATTGTAATTAAATAGAATTAATTTTCAGTTTAACATTAATGAACTGAAGTTATTATAAGTTCTATGTCTTGTCACTTAACTGTTTTAATTTTAACTGTCTGGCTTAATTTCTTCTTTGATGACTTTTAACATCCTTAAGTTAGATTCTCAATTAAATGTTGGTACCATTTGGAAGTGAGTTTCTACTTTCTTTATCATGTTGCAAATTAATTGTGCATATTAATGTATTTTAATTACATGTAGATCACAAAACCTCAGATGGCTCTTTTTTGAAAAAAAAAAAATCCAGACTTGATTAATATAATGTTACTTTGGTTGGTCTTTTCTTACCTCATCTAAATTAAGAATATCTTATTTCATTGATAGTTCAAATTTCTTGCTTCAAAATATGACAATATTTAACTTTCTGCATTAATGATGGATTCTATGTTGTTATACTGATTGAAAAATCATAAGATAAATTCTTCTTTGAATTGAATTTTCTTGGAAATAATACAAGAGTCATTTACCATTGCCTTGTTCCAGTTTTTTTTTTTTAAACTTTCCAGTCTAGCCCTGATATTCTTTGGTGGTCTCAAAGCCAACTAGAAAACAGGCTTAGCTTTTAGCTTTTTTGATCAATCATGGCTGGGCAGATATAAGGTTAGGGAAGAAAATAATCATGACATCTGTTGTTCCATGTTTTCCATGTTTTATTTTATAGCACTTTTGAAATTTATTGTTCCCAGACATTCATATGGTTCACTTCCTCTCAATCTTTAAGAAGCATCTCAAGACATAACTATATTCACATTTTTTTCAAGTGTATTTTAAGTCTGTTATGCCTTTTTTCATTTATTTATTCCCCTTTTCCTTGTTCTTAGTTCTACATTTCTATTTATATGTTTTTTATAATAACTAGACTAGTTCACAACACTGGCATTCTGTTAGATTCCAAAAAATGCAGTTTTATATTATTTTATATTATTATTATACTGTCTATGAATTCCTCCTTTTTTGAGGGGGGGAAATAATATACTTACTTTCTATTATTCAGAAAACAAAATACTGAGTTTATTATTCATTTAAATATTTTGACATTTTTAATTTGTATTTTTGAAATTCTGAAAAAATTGGCTCCACTATTAAAAAATTTTTTAAAAAAAATCACCAATTGTCATGTCTCAGTTTTCTCTTCCAGAAGGATTGGGGGACAGCATCTCCCCTTTGAATTTAAGAAAGTAGTGGACCCCAGAGAGAAAAGACCCAAGTTGTTTTTTTCTGAGTGCACATTTGTAGCACTGTTCCAGCATTATCTTTCCTAATGTGGTATCCCTTCCACCAGGGCCCATATAAGGCATCTATCAGACTAGAATGATGGACCCTGACTGCTGAGGAAAATTATCTCAGGCAAGTGGCTACATTTTTGAGATAAAAATGTCCATAGGTACTTTTCTTACCCCATTCATCTTTTTTTTTTAAAAAATATTATCTCTGTACAGAGTCACAGCTTGCACCCTTCAACTTTCAATTATTCAACTGGATAAGTTTGTATGGAGCCAAGAGGGCTGTCCCCAATCCAGTTTGGGAGGATAATATTTTTGAAATGATAAATGATTTTAAGGCAGGAGAATGATAAACACAACTTCCAGAAGAGTGCTTCCCAACTGTCTGGAATAGGTGACATACAAATCAAATGAATAAATAAAGACACTCTTCAGCAAATTAGCACACTTCCATCTGCATGCAACCATCCAACTGCAACATGGACCTTGCTGCTAATACTGTAAGGTTTCTTCATTGCTGCCATTCTATGTTAAGAACTATAAACTCTATGAGAGTTTTTTAATAGCTACAGCTGCACGTTCTAGCCCTCACCAGTGGCAGCAGAGCAGCGTGTCTTCTGTCAGCATTCTCTTGTTTGGCAACCTGTCACAAGAGCCCCAAAGGATATTAACCTTTTGCTATGGCTTCTTGTCCAAAATTCTTGCATCTGTCACTGTATAAAGAAACTTAGTGAATTTTTTTTCTTAAACAAATTGCCTTCAGATTGTTTAAATATTATATAATTTTAAAATGATAGCTGGATTTAG
Organism: Bothrops alternatus; assembly: GCA_034064705.1. Taxonomy (NCBI): domain Eukaryota; kingdom Metazoa; phylum Chordata; class Lepidosauria; order Squamata; family Viperidae; genus Bothrops; species Bothrops alternatus. The sequence continues at coordinate 1,948,383 of JARGCV010000145.1, read as the reverse complement.
AACAGGTTAAAATTGCAGTTTTTTGTCTGCTTACATGTGCAATAAATCCAGATCCAAAGCCTTTCTTCATATTGAAAATAAGATCTTGAATTGGCTTAGGTTTAATTTATTTATTTTATTTTATTTTATTTTATTTATTAGACTTATAAGCCGCTCTTCTCCAGGGGACCCAGAGCGGCTTACAACATAGATAATAACAATCGCATTAAAGTCTAATATAAATTAAATTAAAATGATCATAAAATAAAACAATACCCCAAATTTTTAATAAAAAAAACATTCATTCAACATTCAGCACCAATCATTCCCAGATCTGCCGACACAAATAAGTTTTTAATTCTTTTCGGAAGGCCAGAAGAGTGGGAGCGGTCCGAATCCCCGGAGGGAGCTGATTCCAGAGGGTAGGGGCCGCAACAGAGAAGGCCCTTCTCCTGGGGCCCGCCAGCCTACATTGACTGGTCGACGGGACCCGGAGAAGACCAACTCTGTGCTCTCTGACCGGTCGTGATGAGGTATGAGGCAAAAGACGGTCCTGCAAGTAACCTGGTCCTAGGCCATGTAGGGCTTTATAGGTAATAACCAACACTTTGAATTGCGAGCGGAGACTAATAGGTAGCCAGTGCAGCTCGCGGAGCGTTGGTGAAATGTGGGCATACCGAGGTAAGCCCACGATTGCTCGCGCGGCTGCATTCTGGACTAATTGAAGTCTCCGAACACTCTTCAAGGGTAGCCCCATGTAGAGAGCATTGCAGTAGTCGATCCTCGAGGTGATAAGGGCATGAGCGACTGTGAGCAAGGCCTCCCTGTCCAGATAAGGTCGCAACTGGTGCACCAGGCGAACCTGGGCAAATGCTCCCCTCGTCACAGCCACCAAATGTTGGTCTAAGTGCAGCTGTGGATCGAGGAGAACACCCAAGTTACGAACCTTCTCCGAGGGGTTCAAAGTTTCCCCCCCCCAGAGTAATGGACGGACAGTTGGGCTTGTCCTTGGGAGGGAGAACCCACAGCCACTCCGTCTTGTCGGGATTAAGCTTTAGTCTGTTCTCACCCATCCAGGCCCTCACAGCCTCCAAACACCGGCACATCACTTCTGCTGCTTCGCTGACTTGGCACGGGGTGGAAACGTACAACTGGGTATCATCAGCGTACTGATGGTAACTCACCCCGTGTCTATGGATGATCTCACCCAGCGGCCTCATGTAAATATTAAACAGCAGGGGCAAAAGAACCGACCCCTGCGGCACCCCACAAGGGAGGAGCCTAGAGGTCGATCTTTGATCCCCTACCAACACCGACTGCGACCGGCCAGAAAGGTAGGAGGAGAACCACTGGAGAACAGTGCCTCCCACCCCCAACCCCTCCAGTCGGCGCAGAAGGATACCATGGTCAATGGTATCGAAAGCCGCTGAGAGATCAAGAAGCACCAGGATAGAAGATAAACCCCTATCCCGGGCCCGCCAGAGATCATCCATCAGCGCGACCAAAGCAGTTTCCGTAGAGTAACCGGGTCTGAATCCCGACTGCAAGGGACCCAGATAATCGGTTTCCTCCAAGGCCCGTTGGAGTTGAAGTGCCACCACCTTCTCAACAACCTTCCCCACATAGGGAAGGTTGGAGACAGGACGTTAGTTCGAAAGAATGGCTGAATCTAGGGAAGGCTTCTTGAGGAGTGGGCGCACAAGTGCCTCCTTTAAAGGAGCCGGAAAGGACCCATCCCTCAAAGAAGCAATGACTATCTCCTGGATCCAGCTCCGTGATACCTCCCTGCTGGCCGAAACCAGCCAGGAGGGACACGGGTCCAACAAGCAGGTGGCATTACTAACAGCTCCAATGGCCTTGTCCACTTCATCAGGTGTAACAGCTTCAAACTCATCCCAAATAAACTGACTAAGACGAGCCCCAGTCACCTCGACTGAATCATTATCAGTCGCCACTAATTGGCGATAATATTGATGCTTTTCAATTCCCCTCCCTGAAATCACATTATAAGACAGATTTGAAGGGATTTTTTTTTATTTGAGCAGCTTGAAATTAGGCTTCTTCAAATCTAACAAATTATAAATAGAAATATAACCTGCCAATTAAAAAAAGTTACCATTCAAAGAAACATTTTTTCATTTAAATTATGTTACTGTCAATTTTTGTTCTCTCTGTCACTTCAGCCCAAGTACAAAGCAAGCCATATCTCCTTGGCTCTGAATTTCTGCAATTAAGGATATATTAATATCCATGCTAACTCAGGAAAGGTCCATCTGGACTAACATTTAATTTCCACAATGGGCAATTAAATGTTAGAAGCTTATGAGAAAGCATGCAAGATTTGAATCTGCTGGTTTCCAGAGAAGCAGAATTTGACATCAGAATTATCAGCTATTGTTTGATTTACACTACACAATTGTGAGAATTACAGGTCAGATTGTACATCTATGTTTTGGTCATTAGATCAGTATAAAAAGAATCTGAAATTCTGGAGTGGAAGGATCAGTGTGATTTCTGGCAAGCCACAATTAATCTAAGCGGGTTTCCACACTGGAGTACATGAAGCCACCTTATAATTCATTATTGTCATCAGCAGTATATATTGTTTCCTCTGATTGACCTAACAACTCCATGAACAAGTCTTTTTCAGTCTTGCCTAGAAATGCATTGAAATTGGGAATAAATATTGCAATTGAGTGATCACTAGAGATCAGGTTTTAATCCAAATATTTTGGCTACTTTGATGATTCATGGTTGGGAGAAACTTCAAGTATTTTAAGGAAAGGAAAAGCAACTTTGATGAGACGAGTGTTAATGTTTTTTTAAAAATTCACATCTATTTTTAGCAATAGATTATTTGTTTTGTTTCTTTCACTGATTTAGTTTTATTGGTTTACTTCATGTCACTAGACTAAATCATAATCTACAACTGAATATCACTATGAAAACACAAAGCTGCTGCTGATCTATCTCAAAATAATACTTGGTCTTTATATTGGCATCATATTGTTGGCTCACATTTAATTTATAGCCTCATGATGCATCTTGGCAGCGCTACTGCTTAATACGTTTTTTTCTAATTCTTGCATAAAATGGTGACCATTTTGATATTGGAAGATGGGATTGCCAAATAATTTTATTTTGACAGAGATGTCAAGAGATGTTCTATCATGTTCAAAATCAAGGATCTGATCTTGGAACAATGGAGTGTAATCTTAAATTAATATAGTATATACTGGGGAAGGAAAGAAAGATAAATTATTAATTGAATGATTCAGAAACACCAACTGAGTACCATATACTAATATTAAAAAATGACTCATCTATTTCATTCTGATAATAATCTACTTGGTAATATACAGAGAGTTAGAATCTGGGAAGAATTGGACCTTCAGTATAAATCACCAAATCTATTCTTCTTTACTTTCAATAGTATTTTTTTTAGCAAAGCTAAATATGCTTAACATAGTAGCATAGGTTACTCTAACATGAAATATGTGTGATGTTTTTAACTTGCAATATGATTGTCTTTTTTATTCCAGAGGAGTTCAAACAACATACCATCTAGCTTTAATTGTGAAAATAAAAGCATATTTTCCAACACAGTATAAGAACAAGACAATGATCTATCAACTCTTTTTCACTTAAATCTGCAGAAAAGTATCTTAATATCCCCAAACCCTGCCTCTGTAATCCCAGTTTTGGAATTGTTCTGACCTTACAGCTTTATTCTGGAACAAATTCTTTTTTTTTTAAAATATATTTTATTGGTTTTTTTTATTTTTACAGAAAAAAGAAACTACTCAAATCAAATCATAGTGTTTAAATAAACAATCATCCATAAACAAAACATAAGTACATTTTTCAATACATCTAATACTAATAACTCAACTGAAAATAATCATACCAAACAATTAACATTACTGCTCGGTACCCCCACCACCACATCCCCCTAACCCTATCCTTCCCCCCTCACTTACCAACTAACTACCTACTTTCCTCCCTCCTTCTCTACTTCTCTACTCACCCACCTATCCCTACTCATCCCCCCTTTTACCAACTTTCTTTCTACTTTCTTTCTCTCTATCTCCATCCTACTCTTCCCCCTTCTTATCAACTTCCACTTACATCAGCCTTCACTCCTCCTTCCTCTTTCCATCAGATGTGGTGCCCAGAGGCCACCCGAGCAACCCCTTAATAACAGTAATTACATATTCTTACATCAACCCCAATTACAGTTGAGAAAACATCGTATATAAAATTGTAAACCCTCCCTAACCCTCCCCCCCTGACTTCCCAGAGTGAGTACAGGGTGAAACAAAAGAAAACCCACTACATCAAACAAAATTATTATATAATCCTAACAAGAATTTTAAACTATATACTATATACAATCTCTAAATCAATTCAATCCATTAAACAAAACAAACAACTCATCTTGTTAAGAATAATAATTTTCATTTACATATCTAAACCATCAATCTAAGTCAAACCTTAAATCATTTCAATCCATTGAGAGGTTATATAAAATCACCCAAACCATCAAGTTTTATATATATCTTCCAGTAATCAACCTCTTTCAAACCATTGAACATCAAAAAAAAATCATCTTTTTAGAAAAATAAACAAATAATATCAATAAACCCCTCAATTAAAAAAAAAATTATATTCTTAATCAATTTAATATATCTTCCATTAAACATCCTCTCTTACATCTTACTTATAAAATTGGTCTTTGATTCAGCCCATAATCTTAGATTAGCCTTAATTCCTTACATTTAATTTTAAATTTCACTTCTTCAATCGACTTCTGGGCTTTCTCATCTGACAAATAAACCTCCATAACAAATACAATCTATTTATTCCATTTCTAACTTACATTCCTTCAACCTTATCAAATCACATAATGCTTATCTATCCCATCAATCAATCAATCTAATGTCAAACCTAGATCATTTCAGAGCAAATACATTCTTCATCAATTTAATTATATCTTCCATTAATCATCTTCTCTTACATCTTACTCATAATCTGTCCTTAAATCAGTCCATAATTTTAAATTACCCATAGTTCCTTGCATACAATTTTAAATTTCATTCCTTCAGTCGAATTCTAGGTTTTTTTTTCAACCAGGTAAGCCTCCATAATGTAGCCTCCCTTCCAAATAATAAGTCTCTCTTCTTTACTTGCAATATCATTTGAGTCCAAATAAACCGTCTTAACCTTTGCATTAGTCCTCTGTTACTCTTAGCCATGAACTTTTGTTGAGGTAACAATTCAAATCTCTGTCTTTGCTTTTTCTGATCCTCAGCCCCATAAATAAGTTGCTTCTTAAACTGAATCAATGTCTCTTTTTTCTCAATTAAATCCTCTTCTTGCTGCTTATCTAAAAGGAATAGCCATCCCTTCCTTTCTTGAAACAAATCCTCTTCCTCCATTCCATAGATGAACTGTTTATCAAGCAAGATCCATTTCCCTTTATTCTCTTTATTCTCAGTACTGTCTTCTTCTTTTTCTTGTTCTTCTTCTTGTTTAGATTGTATTATAAAATGTTCAGCAGTCGATTGTAAATCAGTTTCATTTGGAAGAAAGAATCTGGTTAATATTTCTGTAATAGTCTCTTTCAGTATTGCTTTAATCTCTTTCACTATTGCAAGCCTTTCTTCATGAAATTCATCAATACGATCCAAAATAGGTTTAACATTTGAATGTAAATTCATCTCCATTTTAAATTTAAAACAATCACTCTGGCTTTAATCCAATTCCTACAGCCGTCTCTCTAGCTTCGCTTACGAGAACAAGGAGAGAGAAAAGAATGGAGAATTCACTTTCACTTTCAAACACTTTCCCTTAACAGTGAAAGCAGTAAAAGCTATACACCATTTTGAAAGCATTATGTTGATTGTAGAAGTTAGAAATATATAGCCAGAAAAACAATAAAAAAATACTTGCAATCCAATAAGAACTCCTGTATTCACTCAGTCTGCTTACAGTCTCTCTTGTTTCTGTTTTTATAAGCAGAAGCGGTCGCGGCGTCTTTCTCTGTCTGATGACAGAAGCGTCTCTGGGCAGGAGCGTCTTCAGCAGCTTAGGGAGCTATCACTCTTAATCCCTGAAAACTTTTTCCAGGGATTTAAGAGAAGCTCAACCCTGCTCCCGATGCTCTACACCTCTTCTTTGCCCGAAGAGGGGATTTTTCACTGCAAAAAACAGCTGATGTGCGCTTTTTTTGCGGCTTTACAAACCCAGGGAACGGAGCCTCACAGGGGAGACTCTAGCGACGCCGGCGGAGCCACTGGAAGTCCTATTCTGGAACAAATTCATAGTTCTGATTAATGAATCTCCCAGCTTCATGTTTCATCCCAGCTTTCAAGTTGACTGAGTGACAGAGCATTGGGGTGTTGAGGTGCTCTGAACCAATAACCTGTCATTCAGGACCTTTTTGAATTTTGAATGCAAATATACCTCAGCTGACAGGTTGATGGGGGGAGAAGAGGATTGTTGAGTAAACCAGAAGAGAGTGTGCTCAGTGCATTGCGAAGGCTTCCTCTTGCTTTTTCCTGGGCCCTTTGTTCTACTAACCTGCCAGTTGAGCTGTAGTTGGAGATGGGCTTATTGGTTTCTCATTTGGGCTAGAAGGGGAAAGTAGCAGAACTTTTATCAATTTCACCCCAATTGCCAAAATATCCCAGACCAGAAAGTGTTACAAAGGAATAGCAATACTGGTGTTAGTGGTCTATGGAAGTAGCCTGTGGAGTCTGCAAGATCAAATAAAAGGACTAGGTAGCTGCTGATAAAAACAGGATTACCAAACATGATCGCCAACGTTTGATAACGGATATGGCACAACAACAAGAAGAAGATTAAAATGGCAAGGCAGCAGAAAGAGAGAAAGATGTAAATTCTAAGGATGCAAAGGGGGATTTTAAAAACTGACAAATGTAGAGCAGATCTTAGCAACAATTTTTTTTATAAAAATTCCTTTATTAAAACCATCAACATTGTACATAAAATCAGGTACCTGGCTATCATATATACAACTGCAATCAAGGTGGCGTAAAGATAAGAAGAAGGGCTTCTCCCAGACCAATGAGAAACTAATTGAGCAGATTAGAGACCAGGGGATCATGCACATCAAACGAGTGTACAGCATTCTGATAGAAATGGACTCTGAAACTGAGCTAGTCAAGAACTGTATGGTGAGGTGGGCACAAGACTTTGGACACTCTATCGCCATGGACACGTGGGAGAAAATCTGGGTGAGGAACGTAGAATTCATGAAATCGCAACAATTAAGGGAAAACTTCTACAAGATGTTCTATAGGTGGCACCTTGACCCTAAAAAACTATCGCTCATCTACCCAGACTCCCAGCCCAAATGCTGGAGGTGTGGAGACGGGGAAGCTACCTACTTTCATATATGGTGGACATGCAGAAAAATCAAAGCCTTCTGGAGGAAGATATGGTGGACACTCCAAATCATTTTCACAAAGCGTATAGAATTTCTACCTCAGGTTTTTTTGTTAGGGATTACAAAGGATATCACTACCTCAGAGACAAACTTATTTCTGAACTTGATTACAGCAGCGAGATTGTTGGTGGGACAATACTGGAAGAACCCAGAAATACCGCCTATGGAAGAATGGACTGTGAAAGTAACAAACCTGGTGGAAATGGCGAAAATATCAGCATACTTGAAGGGTCGTTCCAATGAACAATATTTGACGGACTGGAAACAATGGATAGACTATATCCAAGAGAAACACCAATCAAACAAAATGCATCTGGCGTTTGACTGAGGCTCGACGTGAGGAGGGAAGAATGTATAACAAACTAAATGTTTACAAAAACTAACACCTAATGTTGAATGTATATGTTCTAATATTTACCAAACCAGACGTTTACAAAGATTAATACTTAGTGTTATATGTGGTGTTCTATGATGACTGCTTATTAATATGATCTTATGGTTAATGTTGAACATTTTAACATTGAAAAAACAGACTGAATTTATACCTCAGGTTACTGAATTACTACCTCACGACCTATTGGTAGGGACCATACAGGTTTAAAAAATGTAACAGGTGTATAGTAGAAGCTGGAAGTGAAAAGTGAAGAATGTCTACCTATTATTGTATGTTATGTTCTACGATGATCGCTTCTTAATATGATTGCTTATTAATATGATCTTATGTTTAAGGTTGAACACTTTAATATTGAAAAAGCAGACTGAATTTCCACCCCAGGTTACTGAATCTCTACCTCAGGATCTTTTGCTAGGGATCATACTCAAAAAGGACGAGGACTTGGAGAATTGGCAGAGGGGCATCACCAAATTTATTTGGGACGACAAGAGACCGAGGGTGAAACTAAAAATTATCCAAGACATAAGGAAGAGAGGGGGACTAAAAATGCCTAATCTAAAGCTATACTATTATGCAGCGACGTTGGTGGCGGTGAGTGACTGGATCAATATGACAAATGATAGAATACTGAATGTTGAAGGGCATGGTCTACTATTCGGCTGGCACGCATATTTAGTATACGACAAAAAGGCAGACAGGAACTTCAAGGAGAACCCACTACGAATCCCACTGTTATGGGTATGGAAGAAATATAAACACCTCCTACACGACAAGATTCCCATCTGGACGATCCCCGGACACGCAATAGGGGATACAAGCACATCCCAGGGGCAAGAAGTGGTGCCCTACAGTAAACTGGTACTGGGAGAAGCAACAATTTTTAATGTCCCTCTAAAGCAAATTAAGTATTGCAATGTGTACTGAAGTTAAATATGTATTTATTCTTTCAAACTGAAATCAATGTTTTGCTTTGACTAGATTATCAATCCTATATTTTGATATATGATCTATATAACCATAGTTAAAATCATTTAGACTTACTTAGCACTGTTCCCTAAGTATTGCTTTAACCCAAACATTAATGGAATATACAGTCATTCATCAAAATTCCCCATAAATGTTCTGTAAATAAATGCATAACAGATTAACCGGAAATTAATCGTGATGATCATGTTGCTTGAAGTTTCAAATTAAATGGTATTTTAATTGTAAATCAGTCATTGCAGCAGCATATCTAAAATATATGAAAACTGGTCAATCTGAGTCTGGGATATCTGAAGACTTTTCTCTTAAATTGTTTTCATCCTTCAGTGGGTGGGTGTGAGGGTGGTGGGGAGTTATTTAACAAATGTATATTTATTTAAGAGGGCCAGGCAAGTAAAATCTACACAAGTTAGAAGCTTGCATATTTAATCATGCATCCAGGCAACTGGTTTAACATGTTGTTCTAACAGTTCATGAGGTGACACAAATGTGAATCAGTCAGCGTAATTTGCTGTGTCCACAGCCAGTCCCTACTATGCAGTTTTCTGGGGCTGAGTTAATGATAGAGAGACTAATGACTAGTAGAATAAAGTATCAACAGAAGGGGCCCTTTCCCAAGAGGCAAAGAGAGAGCCAGGACTCTCATTCACAGAGTATATCTAATAGTTATGCAAATTTATGCTTTAATCTGGCAAGATTCCTATCTATAGCAACAATAAAGGAACTATTCTGAAATAACTCCTCATATTGTGCTTGGTTCCTTGCACCTGACAAGCTATTGGAGTCATTTCCTTGCCCACCGGTATTCTCTTTCCTACCTGCCAGGTAGGAAAAATAAGTCTAGTAGTGGAGTAGGTTAGAAGAAAAGTAATTTTAGATCTGTAGACTGCTCTATTCTCCCTCCTGTTCCTATACTGTACACTGCACTGCACACTTGGAGCACCTGAACAACTCCATCACCACACCACCCAACCCCACAGTGAATAGGAGCTGATAGATAGGTTGCATCTATGGCGACTAGGACTAATAGAATCTCACACAGCATGGATCTGATTGCAAAATTACTTCTACTCTTCTCATTTAGATTCCCCATGCCAGCTGCTGACACTCTCTTAGTGACACCACATGGACGATCTGTGAATATGACTTCATATTCTCCGATTCCCATCTCCCATGGGAACAGCCAACAGAAACAGTTCTCCAGCTTCAGCCAACACTGTTCTACCACATGGGCTGTCTATCAGGTTTTTTAAAAGAAAAGAAAACCTTATCTTTCAAAGGGAGAAGAGAGAAATATTTACAGATGGTGGTGGTTGTTTTAAGGGATTTAGATGGGCAAATATTTGAAAAAAGCCTCAAATTTTATATCTACAGCTAATAAATCAGAGGGATTTGTATTAATGTTAGCATTAGCATTAATTGGAAAAGGAAGGTTAAGAGATCATCAAACTCCACATTATTTGTTTAATTACGTTCCCACCAAAATTATTATCCTTTTTGCTTCGTAGTTTGGGGAGGGGGGATAGACGTGTGGGGGGGGCATGTTTGTGTGTGTCTGTGTATCAAGAGAGGGAAAGAGAGAGGCTGGCTGAATAACATGTAACAATATTCTTCTAACATATGACCCTTTTTAAAAAAGCTACAACTCTAAACAAGTTTTTAAAGCCAGACGGAGAATAAAGACTCATTTGCATTGCCTGAACATAGAAACATACAAACTCCCTTGGAAAAAAAATGCGACACACCACTTCTTCTCCCCTTCTTTTAGATCACAAATCCAAATCTATAGCAGTAGCCAATTCTGGTTGTGCTCCTCCCAAGACATTTGATTACTCTTGCTGTCCATGGAGGAAAGTTACTAGTGATGGGAGAGGTATCTACAGAAACTGAAGCAACTCATAGAACCTGATCAGGCCCCAACCCTTTCTGCAGTCATCATCAAAGAGCTGCACATTGAACAGATAGCAGTGCTTGAGTTGGGAGATAATGGGAAAAAAAACATTTTCACATTAGTTCATAAGATGTTAGCAGGGTCAAGTATGTGGAATGAGATGAAGCTTGCATTGGGTTGATGTGTCTCTAAAAACAGTTATTCTACTAAGCATTTTCTAGCCAAAGTTTTGGAGATATTCAGTTATGCCCTTAGTTTTGGCCATCACCCTATGGAACATGTTCCCTTAGTCATTCCTTTGTTGAGATTATGTTGCCAAAGGAAGACTTTATCAGAATGCCTTCTTTATACACTGTTTTTAAGCATCCTATATCCCCTTCACTTTAATCTCTTTTTCTATTATTGCAGCATAATCCTATTCATGTAAGAAATACTTCCAGATAAATTGATATAATTTATATCCTTGCCTGAAGATTTTTCAATTACAAAAAAGCAATACTTAACCACCTTTTCAGCCAGGCTTCCCAAACATAAGCATTTTGTAGTAAATCTGATTATCTGCAGGTTGTCAATGGACCGCTGCAAAGATTGAACGGAAGAGATTGAGCTATGCTGCTATTTAAAAAAAACCCAGACCAAATTATATGCAGTGGTTTTACATTTCATGATTTTTAATAGCCTGTCAATTGTAACTTGCATTTTTTTATATGCTGCTTAAACACTGTAAATAAATATGCATAAATAGACTCCCTTAGTCCAGTCTAATTTTATTAACATTCACTAAATGTTATAGTTATACTTCTGAGTCCAAAAGGTAGCAACCTCATAAGCTGCATGATACTGACTCTGCAGTCATGTTATATCAACCATTCTCTTCCCTTAGTTATTGTACCTTGATGTTGACCATTTTCACTGAGAGATATGAAAGTTTAGGCTGCATTAATTTCTCCCTGGCAACATGTAGATATTGTCCCAGAATCCTCCAGTGCAAGCCCTGGCAAACTTTCAGCCACTGTACTGATTTTTCTAGTTGCTGCTTCTTTCATCCCCAGGCTTCACTCAATCCCCAAGCCATATCCTGCCATTCCTTCATTGTTTCCTAGGCAAGTGAATAGAGGGTTCTCATCACTGAATTGCTCTAGAGGAAAAAGATAAAATAAAAACTTGCTATACCAAAAAATAACAAAAGCAAAGGGAAATCCTTTCCTCTAATCTATATGCAATAGGGGAGTAATTCCTCCATTCAGTCTGAAACTCCTTTTCAGTACAGCATCAGTCCCATACCAATCCCTACAATTCTCTCACTTGAGATTCATTCCAAAATATGTTGTGATTTTTAATTGTATTCACCTTGACTAGGAGGAAAATACTTCCCCTTTCAAACATACATATTTCCTTTTCTGTCTTTTCATTAGTCCATGTTCTGTGTTTCTATGCCCTTTTTTCTTTTTTCCCTTTTCTCTTTGCAGTCGAGGGACAAAGTACAGAGGGAGAACAAGAGTATCCTCTCCCCACATTATACAGTGGGACACATTTCCATAGCTTTCAATTTGGGACTAACTGAACTCCCCACAACACTTTTTTTTTTTAAATGGCAAATCTACTGCAGTCCTGTGAAAGGGGTGAAGGAAGAGCAGCTCACAAAAGTACCCAGTGGTAGATTAGCCTTGTGGCTCTGGAGATACGAAGGAAACAAAGTATTAAGCAGAAAGCAAAGGGATCAAGACAGATTATATCAAGGTAGCATTCGAGAACCAAAACTCTTCTTTTCAAAGAGACATATTTAGGCTGGGTGCCATGTTAGAATCACTGTCTTTACCTGCATGCTAAAATGGAGTGCCAAATGAGCATTAGATATGCAGAGTCCTTATTGTTGAAAAGTGGAAATAACCTGTGGTCAAGTTTACATGAATCTGCTTTTAATCTTCTCAAGATTCTTTCTCACCAGACGTGGAATTTTATTAACAGGGGTCCAGCATTTTTTTAAATAAAGTGTGCTCTTAGATCCTCTTTGCATTATGTAATGGCATATCTTTGGCTCTTTATCCAAATGAAGCATAAAGCATTTACAGCTGTATTCTCCATCACGCCAACCAGGGAATGCATTCATTTGCAATAACACGGCATTCAATGGTGTAGAAAATAAGCTTTGAAAATTATCCTCTCTATGAAGCTCTATCAATGCATTGGATAAGCCCATTTGAATTCAACTGACCATTCTCTTTGGTATGACAAAAATTAATGTAGCCAATCATCAGTGCAGAATTAGCAAACCAGAAACTGCCTCTCACTGATATGCCCAGTTCAATGCATGTTTATACAAAGAATGATCTTGGTATAATCATCACAAATCATCTTCACCACCATCTTCCTCCTCCTCCTGCTTATTAATATTGAGAATTCTCCCAGCATAGACCTTTAGATAATTAGAACAGCTTCATAGAGGCTTAAGGAGCTTCTGAGACTTGTAAAAGGAAAAATAAATAAACTTTTCAGAAAATAAAAGAAATTAGAGCATTATTACCTCAGTTTTCTCTGATTCATTCAACATCCTGCTGGCTCTAAGTAGTCAGAAAAGTAATATTTCCCTAGCATTGTAAATCATGGCAGGTAAATCATTTAGATCATCTAAACATCTGATCTATATTTTCTTCAATCGTATTTGCTCAGCATCTGTTGGACAAAATCACTTGAATTCATTCTTAGTTGGATGCCAGCCGTACTTCAGATCTTAGGGAGATGCCCAGGGTAGGTTTTTGCCCTGTTACCTGGGACAAGTTTGAGCTTGTTGAACCTAAGTAAGTGGACAAGGTCCTTTGGACTGTAACCTTGGTCACCTGCTCTTAGGCCCATTCCCATCCTGGCTAACTAAAGCTGCCCGGTCAGTTTTCTATGGGTGGATTCTCGCAGTGATGAATCCCTCATGAAATGATGCTCTATTCCTTAAGGAAGCATTGCCATACAATGTTTGCCCAGTACTGTATCCAACCTCCCCTTTTGAATGAAGCTGATTGAGAAGATGGCTGTGCACCAGCTTCAGAGAACCCTGGATGATCCCATTCTGGTAGGATTCAGGCTTGGGTATGGGATCCAAGCAGCACTGATGGAAGTTTTAGATGACCTCTGGAAGGGGCAGGATAGAGCTTGTCCATTCATCCTTGCTCTCCTTGATCTCTAAATAGCCTTCCATACCATCAACCATAGTATCCTTCTGGACTGATTCTGGGGACCATGGATGGATGGTACTATATTGTGCTGGTTCTTCCCTTTCCTCCATGGTCGATACCAGTTGATGATAGAGAGAAGAGACTTCTTCTTTGTAAGGTTTCACAGGGTTTGGTGCTCTCTCTCTCCTCTCCTCTTCAACATTTACATTTATATGAAGCCACGGCCGCTGAGATATTCCACTGCCATGGAGTGCAGACTCAACTGTATGTGGATGAAACCCAATTATATATTTCTGCCCCTGGTGGATTAAGCGATGCTGTTGGTATCTATCCTAGTGCCTTGAGGCTATGAGGGGCTACATGGGAAAAATAGTTGCAGTTGCACCCTTTCCTGGATCTGGAGGCTCCTCACAATCACTTCCTGGATAGACTAGTGCAATGCTTCTACACAGGGCTGCTCTTGAAGAGTATTTGGAAGCTTCACCTGGTACAAAATGTGGTGGCACAATCCTCTAGAATGGCGTATTTTAGATCTTTGCTCTGTGAGCTGCATTGGTTACCAGTTTGCTTCTGAGTTCAATTCAGTGTGTTGATTTTTACCTTTAAAGCACTTCACGGAATGGGGCTGGATTATTTGAGAGACCGCCTACCCCCAATTACATCTGCCAATTATATTTGCCAATATGTCTGGCAAAAGAGGTATTCTATGGGTCCCATCTGCAAAGAAGTTACATCCAGTGTTATCTTTTCTGCTGTGATTCCTGGCTTTTGGGCTGTGAAACATCATCTCCCCCTGAGGTGAAACTGAGCTTGTCTGTGACATCCTTCCAGAAATCTCTTAGCACATGGTTGTGTCGTCAGGCTTGGGAATGTCAAGGAAATGGTGAATTAGTGAGATGGCTGTATTGCCTATCATGATAGCTCTCTCTGTATCTCTGTCATTGGTAAGTTTGTCCTTGCAGTCATGAGCATGTGTTTTCATTAACTATGATATTTTTATTAATACATTTTTGGAATTATATGTATGTTTAAAAATATGGCAACATTTTGAATTTGATTCCTAATATTCTCTGAATGGGGCTGAGTACTTGACCAGCATTTGGGTGTTTTTGCATATCCACCACATATGAAAGAATATTCCTTCTTTCTCGTGGCATTTCCAGCCTTTATTATTACATGATTTGTCTATTTTGGCAATTATTGATGGAACTAAGATACATGTATTGGGACTGGTTTTTTGAAGCTTTGCAGATGTTTTTATTGTTTGATCTCTGTATCATATCTAAGTAGAAATTTATACATACATAGCCTAATAGTTGGTCTTAATTCTATGTAACCATTTCAAATTCGATCATCTTTTTTTTTTATTAAATTTTAGAAACTTTTAACAAAATTATATCATAATAACATAATAACTCAACTGAAAACAAACAAATGACATATTTAACAATCAATACAAATAGCTGCTCGGAACCCCCCCCACCACATCCTCCAACAACCTCAACCCCTCTTCCAACCTTCTAACTACTTACTTTCACCTTTCTGTACATCTTCCCTCCACCCACCTCTATTCCCTATCTCCACCCTCTAACCCTTACACATACCTCACCTTCACTCCTCCTTCCTCACCATCCAATGCGGTGTCTAGAGTTCTCCCGAGCACCCTGAAAAAATTATCTAATCCCTTAATACCCCCAACTACAGTTGAGAAACATAATCTAATACTTATTATCTCCCTCCCCCCTCCCCCCCAGGCTTCCCAGAGTGAATACAGAGTAAGAACGCAAGAAACCCCGCTAATCTACTATTTTATAACTATTTTATAACTATTTATCTATATATCAAATCTAATTCTTTCAATTGATATTTCTTTTGCATATAATCAATCCATTTTTTCCAGTCCATCAAAAATACTTCATTTGAGTGGTTTTTCAGGTACGCTGATATCTTAGCCATCTCCACAAGATGGGTAACTTTTAATGTCCATTCTTCAATAGATGGTATTTCAGATGTCTTCCAATATTGTCCCACCAACAATCTTGCAGCCGTAATCAAGTTCAAAATCAGCTTAGTCTCTATGGTGGAACAGTCCTTTGTAATACCCCACAAAAATAACTGTGGTAAAAACTCAATACGCTTTTTCAAGATGTTTTGAAGAATCCACCATATTTTTATCCAAAAAGCCTTAATTTTTTTACACGTCCACCAAATGTGAAAATATGTAGCGTCCATAGAATCACATCTCCAACATTTGGGTTGCATATTTGGATACATAAGCGATAATTTTTTTGGATCTAAATGCCATCTGTAGAACATTTTATAAAAATTTTCTCTTAAATGCTGAGCTTGTGTAAATTTAACATTTTTCACCCATATTCTTTTCCAAGTTTCTATCATAATTGGGTGTCCAAAATTACCTTCCCACTTAATCATACAATCTTTGAGTAATTCAGTTCCAGAGTCAATTTCAATTAAAGCATCATATATTCTTTTGATATGCATAACTCTTTGATCTCTAATTTGTATAATTAATTTATCATCCTTTAAAGAAAAGCCCATCTTAACATCTTTTTGCCATCTAGCTTGAAGTTGTGCATGATGAAACCAATTGTGAGCTATACCTTCCTCCTTTAATCTATCTAATGATTTCAGTTCTAGGCTATTCCCTTCTTTAATTAAAAGTTTGTTATAGGGCACCACATCCTGAATTTGTTGTATACCTACACTCTGTATTGCATGCCTGGGAACTGTCCATAAAGGAATTTTACCACATAATTTATAATAATACTTTTTCCAGACACGCAACATAGAGTTTCTTAATATATGCTCTTTAAAACTCCTATCCAGTTTTTTATCATAAACTAAATACGCGTGGAACCCAAACACTAACCCATATCCTTCTATATTCAGTATTCTTTCATTTGTTAAGTTAATCCAATCACTTATTGCCACTAGAACTTGTTATGTCTGGCCCTTCTCAGCTTAGTAAAATCCACAGTAGTATGTCTTTAAGAGTTTTATTTAACACATTTCAAGAGATTCATTGCAAAGCAAGCTGCTGGCATTTTGTTGGCCGGAACGGCCAATTCTGATTTATTTACATTCCGCTTAACATGCTCTCCCTCCCTTCCAATTAACTCACTCTTTATCTGTAAAGTTGTCCAAGAGCTCATTAATCTTCCGTAGAGTCCAAAACCACCAGAAAACTAAGTTCAAGCGAACTGGGCAAGGCATCAAGCTACTCCTTGATAGTAACGTTGCTCGTGACAAAGGCGTAGTCTCTCTTTCCCCTTCTAATATAGTTTCCGATACGTCATTTCCCCCATTACTTCCTTTTCCCACTTAACTGACACCTTCGCTTATCAAACCTTCTGAATCTCGGATCAAGCCATTTATCTTCTTGTTCCAAATCTGACTCATCACTTTGAGAGTCTGACTCAGAATGCATACAAAGCTCCTCATTGTCTAGCTCGGCTGCCGGGAGGGGAAAATACCCAGAGGGGCCTGGTTCTGCTTCGTCATCCTCTGATATGTCCCCAGCTGGTCTAGAAGCACCCACAACAGAACTGCTGCATAATAATATAATTTAAAATTAGGCATTTTCAAACCACCTCTCTCTCTTGTGTCTTGAATAATTTTGAATTTAACCCTTGGTTTCTTGCCATCCCAAATAAATTTGTTTATACCTTTCTGCCATTCCTCAAGATTCCCATCCTTTTTAAGTATTGGCAACATTTGAAACAAAAATAAAAATTTCGGCAATACGTTCATTTTAATTGCGGCTATCCTGCCTAACATAGATAATTGTAATTTTTTCCAATTCTCCAATTCTTTTTGTACCTTATTCCATAAAAATTCATAATTATTCTTATATAATTTCCCATTTGAAGCTTCTATATAAATTCCTAAGTATTTAACTTTTTTAACTATCTCACAACCCGTTATTCTTTCCAAATCTTGTTTCAATTTATTATCTAAATTTTTAACCAACATCTTTGTCTTGGATATATTTAATTTAAAACCTGATACTCTTCCATAATTTCGAATAATCTCCATCAAACTCTGGGCCAATTGTATTGGCTGAGTCAATGTCACTAGTAGATCATCTGCACATAATCTATAATCATGTTGTCTAATTTGTACTCCCTTTAATTCCTCTGATGCTCTAATCCTATTCAATAAAACCTCTAAAGTTAAATCGATCATCTTTCTTAATGTCCCTCTCTTGTTTTCAAGATCAGATTTTATTCTTCCAGCAATTTCTAGGTACATCCAGCTTTGCTAAGTATTTCTTGCCATGTCTTTAATTATTCATGGGATCTGAGTAGAGCATGTTTGCCTACAGGTAGTTCTTGTGTCAACTGTCCAAACAGCAAACTCAATAGCGAAATCAAAATCAAGGAATCTTCAAGGCTTGAACATCTTGGAACTGAAGAAGCAAAATCAGCTCTGCGTTAGTGACCTTGGCATTCTTGTAGGCCAGTGGTGGCGAACCTATGGCACGCATGCCAGAGGCAGCACTCAAAGCCCTCTCTTTGGGCATGCATGCCATCGCCCCAGCAGAGATCGCCAGAGTAGCTTCCGCCTTCACTTTTCCTGTTTCCAGTCTTGCCCTCTTTCGGTGGTAGCAAGACCTGTTGGGTGATTGTGGCTGTACAGGGCCTCCGTATTTCAGTGAAGGCAACCGAGCCGGAGCCCATGGAAGTGGAAGAGGGAAGCTGTTGCTTCAGACTGGCACAACTGCTACTCCCTTGCTTGTGCTACAGCATTAGCAGAGGAACTAGCCATGCCAGTGGGGTGCTCGTTGAGATAGCTGCTGCCGGTAATGGAGCTGGGAAAATGGGCCAGGTCGGGGATAGTTGCCCATGCTGCTACCACAAGGTGAAGGTGAAGGTGGGGAAGGGGGATCAGACCCATGCGCTCCACTTCCTGGTATCCTGCCGCAGCAGTGTTGCTGAAATTAGCTGTAGCACCAGTGGGATGGGGTGAGAGCTGCAGCAGGATGGGTCCGATCCCCCCTTCCCCACCAGCTTCATGGTAATGGCACTGGCAGCTGGTCCCCAACCTGGCCTGTTTCCATGGCTCTGCCCTGGCAAATGGAGACTGCAGTGAGGGGCCGGGGACACCCACAGGATGATATGGAGTGGCAACAGTGAGCAGTATGTACACGCCAGAGCCCACCTTCCCCCGCCGCTGCCCCCACCAGTGCGAGGATGGCAGCACAGCTTCGCTTCTGGAGCTGCTGCTGGCTGGGCCTGGCGATGCAGGGATTGCTGCTGCTGCTGCCTCCTGCCCAGCCTGCCATGTAATAAAGCAGGCAGAACCACAACTGTCCCTCTTTTCAACCAGCTGCCCACTAACTCACCGAGGTCCCACATGGCCAGATGCATCCTGGCATGGCTGGTTTCCCTCCTACCCATCCTGTCCCTCCTGGCCTCACATGCTCTCCTTTTCCTGGGCATAACCCACTGCATCGGCTCCTCAGCTGTCGGCCAGCAATCCAGCTCAGAGGTGGCTTTTCTGAACTGCTGGTGGCGGGTGAGGTGGGGCTGCTTTTTGTCATCTCCTCTGGATGGCTTTGGCAAATCCCCCCTCACCTGCCCACCCACCTTCTCCCCTTTTACTCTGTTTCCAAAGCCCTTTTCACAGCTCTGCCTGAAGCAGCAGATGGAGCACCTCTGCCACCGTGGAGCTGGAGAGATTGCCCCCCCCCCAGCACCACCCAGATGCCCTCGCTTCCCAAACCAGCCCGGTATTCGCAGCAGGCTGCAGAGCCCCAAAGTGCACCAGTCAAGGGGCCAGCAGGCTGTGGCTGCTGATGGACACCATCGCCCCCCCATGCGCTTGCTGGCTTCTATGTGCGAGGGCCGATGGTGTCAGGCAGCAGCCACCCCAGCCCCTGCCTTGCCTTGCCTTGCCTTGCCCCACGGCAATGGCACTCCTGCCCTGTCCCCTGCCTCACCTCACCTCACTCCACAGGATGAGCCTCCTGCCCACCACCCCACATGCCAGAGATCCCCTGGATCTTCCCAAACCAGGCATCCCTACGAGCAACATCGAGGTGGTCACGCCCACCCTGGCCATGCTCACCCAGACTGCCTTGACTACCACAGCCACGCCCATCCAGTGGATATGCCCACCTGGCACTCGGTGATAAATTAGTGGGTTTTAGGTTGCAGTTTGGGCACTCAGTCTCTGAAAGGTTCGCCATCACTGTTGTAGGCTCTTACACTCTGTGGATGGCTTCTTGCAATCCCGTTTCCTCCCTATACTTTCTACCCCTCCCCCCTGTTTCTATGGCAAGCTGAGTAGCGATAGAAGTTAGCAGGCATTTTAGGATTTAACTTTGACACTTTGATTTATGTCCAGAATTTCCAGTGCTAAACAAGGTAGTTATTAAGGGAGTTGCACCTGATTTTATGACCTTTTTTGCCACAGTTAAATAAATAACTGCAATTGTTTAAATGAATCATGTGATCATTAAGTGAAACTGGCTTCCCCCATTGACTTTGCTTGTCAAAAGTTGGCTGGGAAGGTCACAAATGGTGATCACATGACTCTGGGATATCCGAACTGTTGAACATACATGACGGTTCCCAAGTGCCCTAATTTTAATCACATGACCATGGAGATGCTGCAATGGTCATAAGTGTGAGGACCAGTTATAAGGTTCAGTGTTATATATAGTCTTTGTGTAGTAGTGAAAGTGCTTGCCTAGAAACCAGGAGACTGAGTTGTAGTCCTGCTTTAGGCATGAAAGCCAGTCTCTCTTTCTTTTAGGCCAACCCACCTCACGGGGGTTATTGTAGGGGAAAAAAGGAATATTACCGGTAGGTATGTTCACTCCCTTGAGTTGACCAGCTATATAAATATGTAAAACAGACTAAAAATATAATAACAACAGCAACAACATTCAATCCTTACCGTAGATTACAAACTATCCTCTGCCTTTTTGTCAGCCATTTGAATATCTTTACATTTCTCCATTCAAATTGTTTACTTTTTTAATAACCTGTAAACATTCATTCTACTGTTTTTATCAAACACAACTACCTTTGTCTTCAATACTGAATTTTCAAAACTAGACTCCTCACTGCATCATTCAGTCTATTCAGCATTCATTGAAAATTTGCACTCCAAAGTACGCACACCAGAAGACTTCTAATGGCACCAAGAGTCTTCCTTAAATAATGAAAGGGACGGTCCTCACACATCCTGCTCTGGTAGCTAAACATTCCATTCATTCTCACATATGCTTCTCTTCCCCCATTCACCACACTTAATGCTTTCAGCAACTAATTATCAACCATGTTTACAGGTTGTCCTCATTTGATGACCGGTTGCTTAGTGACTGTTCACTTATGACTCCCCCTCCCAAAGGTTCATACAACCTGATTTTGAAGTTCCAATGGCTACAAACTCAAACACACATACACACACACACACATGGCTATGTGATTTCATTTGGGGCATTTGTATGAACCTGGGCATTTGGCAACCAGCTCAGTTTTATGGCCTTTTCTAGGGTCCCACAGTCATGTGACCGTGATTTTCAATTTGGGAGGGGGCGCAATTTCTGGCTTTTACTTCTAGTTTCAAGCAAAAAAATTGCCCATTTGATACAATGGATTGCTTAATGGTCATTGTATTTGCTTAATAACCAGTATTTGCTTAGCAACCGTGACATTTGGTTAATCATCAGTGCAAAAACACTTAGAAAATCAGGCATGATCACATGGTGAACCATTTAACAAATGCAACAGCTTAGGACCATAATTCTGGCTCAATTACAGCCATCTGTCAAGGACTACCTGTACTTTTCTGATATTTTTATTTATCAGATCATGAGAACTCCCCAAAATCAATCTCTCTTGCAAATTCATATACATAAAACTATTATAGTTTTCACCTGTAGGGTTTTTTTTAATGAATATTAAAAATTTATATTTCTTTTATTTTTTCTTCAAACACTGACAATTAGCATAGAATCATTGATTTATATACTCTTATCTAAAAATTGGAGTGATTTGTCAATTTTATCTAATAAAAATTAAGTAGAGATCATTGTCTTTTTTTCCAAAAGAAGAAAAGAATATTTTTCAGACACATTTCACAAGCACAATTCACAGAAAGACATGTAGTTACGTATAAATAGATTAATTATCTCTAGCCATGTTTTGCTGAGACTTCTTTCACTGCAAAATTAGAAATGAATTCTATGGTTTTGGGGTATTTTTTCCCAATAGTAAGAAACATAGTGAACTCATATTCTTTTGTAGAAATCAAAGGGTATTTTTATGGATGGCTTACTTGAAATGTCTTTTACTTTTTTTTTAAATTTCTTTTATTAAAACAATCAGCATTGAACATAAAATCTTAGTATGCATCAATCATCATAGCACCTGGTATACAACACTAAGTATTAATCTTTGTTGGCAGAATTCCAAAATTCTTATTGGATTGTATACCTGACTGAAAATTTGTTCAATTTTATAAAATTTATTTAGAAAGTTACATGTACATACAAGTAGCCCATGACTTATCACTATTTGTTCGTTCTACCCTAACCGTAACACATTCAAAATTATGACAGTGCTGAAATAATGGACTCATGATACATGACCAAAGTTATGGTCATTGCAGCGCCCCTCCCCCTGCAATCATATGATCAAAATTTGGGTGCTTGGCAACCAACCTGCACTTACAACAACAGGGTGCTACAACTCTCCCCATCTATCTCCCCCTTTCTCAATCTCCATCCTTTTGGCCACTCTGCATAGCAGCATCCCACTCTCCTGCAGCATCCCTGCACCTGTGATCATCTCCACTTAACAATCCATGATTCTCACTTGACAATGGCAATTGGGAGTGCCGGGCTTGTGGTTGTTAAGTGATGGGGTCTCGTGACCCTCACGTTACGACCACTTTGCTTAGCAATGAAGATTTCTGTCCAAATTATGGTTTTAAATCAAGAACTACTTGTAGTACCTAATCTTTTATAAAAGTAAACTAAGATATTTTTTTTGCAGGTGCCACAATGAGAAATGAACATTTTAGAAAAAATCTATACAGTATTTGTGAACTAAACACTGATTCCCATGGATTTGGGGGCCTGTATTGGTTTCTGGGATTATTTTTATAGTAATAATAAATAAAAAACTCTATAATTATTATAGAGCTCATTTTTCCTTCCATTTGTTCCTTCCTGGTATCTTTACCAATATGTCAAACTAATAATTCATTAGAGAATATTTTGCAGAGAGAAACACAAATGGTTGTACTTTTCATAGTAGATTTAAAGTGCACAGGCACTTTATGCTTCAGATGAGCTTCACCCAGGAAATTAATAGAATAGAAATATGCTCTACTTCTAACTAGTTCAGGTATGTGTTGAGCAACAGATTTCAAGAAGAAGTTCGTGGATATACCTTTCCATAAATACCTGCAAGTCTGATTTGCAATTATTATTTCTCTCCACAATAATGAGATTACATACAGCCTAGGCAGCAAGGATTCTCTATACCCTCCTAAGCATGCCCTAATTTCCATAATGTTTTTGCTCAGGAGAACCTTTCATTAAAAGTATTTATTATTTATTTTATTTCCACTCTCATAACACACAGCAAATTTTGGAATTACTAAACAAATGGAAGCGCCACTATGGTACATACTATATATTCATATATCTATAACATCAAAATTGTTCTTAAGGTGTTGGTTTTTAGAGTACTGTTAGCCACCCACAAGCTTTCAGGAAAAAAGGGGCCACAAATTCACTATTGTAAAGGATGACAACATGCAATGGCTTTAACAAAATTTTCCTACTAGTTGGTCTCTTGCTATTAATTAACAGATTGCTGCAGTTATGTTTGGATGATACTAAGGATTATTGGGTAGAAATTTATTTTGAGCTTAGAAAATAGGCTATAAAATTGGAAATATGTTTTTCAGCTTAAAGCTAATTGCCTCAAGGATCCCTTAGGGATCCACTGAGAAGCTAGATTTTATTTCTTTCTTCCTTCCATTCCTTAATGAAACACCCAAACTTTATAAAGCAGTAACACTATAATTATAGACGGCTAATTTAGGACATTCCATGTTTATAGATGTGCATCATACAATTACAAAATGTCATATATAACAACTAGGAGTTATTGCTTAGCTAGAAAACATGATGACATGGCAGATGATCTGGACATAGAGGCCTGGATTCTGGGTCTCTAGATCTCCTGTTCCTGATTTCTTTCTGGCTTTTATTGCAGGAATTACCTTGGATGTATCCATTAAGGCATACAAATTTCAATAGCATCCCCATCAATTTGCCAGCCCCCCGCCGAGGAAATCATTATTCTAAAAACTTAGAGCCCAGATACCACTAGCAGAACATGTGGAAATCATGGCTCCTCAGTTCCTAATAGTATGTCAAATTAAAACTTTTGACAATCATCTGACAGGTAGAATGAATGACAGGTGCAGATTTATTTCAGTACTATTTCATCATTAATATAGAAAAACTTGTTAACAGTTATGCCAAGTATAAATGATTCTGACAAGGGTGAGTATCAGAGGCATTTGAGGAAAAGATTATATCTGGCTGCTATGCATGACTGCATTTTGCTTCTTAAGTGACAAGATCAGTAGAATAAACTGAAAAATTATCTTGTTATATAGAGAGACATAAAATAGGATGAAATAAATGTTGAAATAGAAGAGCTAATGGCACACATTTTTCCTACATTTGCGGGCGGGGGGAAGGGAGTTATATCAAAAACCAGACTACTTTGCCTAAATATTATTTGTTGTTACCTCTTGTGTTATTCAAATCCTAATATTACTATTTCAGGTTCATTACTGTATTTAAGACAGAATAGGACATGGCAAGATAGGAGAAGGTATGTCCACAGCATCACTATTTTTGCTCCTCAGGTCTCAAAATCATTTTGAACATGGGCTATCATCTTTGTTTCTGGCTTTCTCAAAACCCTGAAAGCAAGGAGTCAAGAAAAAAAATAATCAGCACTGGTCCTGAGCTCTCCAAAGCCCTGAGGTAAATAAGATAATTTTTCCTCTTCTCACTGTCAGTTATGTCTCAAAATGTCACACTGTGGTATTACTCTAAGGGTCATTTTGAAGGAGAGCTTCTGGCAGTGAGATGGGTTTTTGCTACCCCCAAATTGCTCTAGAGAATGTTGGTTCTCAAGGTGTTTGGGATATGTGAATGCAGTAAGGAATATCACTGTTGGCAGGCAGCCTTCACAAAGTGTCCTTCTGTCATTGTTTTCTGCCAAATACAAAGTAGCAGAAACTATAGCATTTAAATTCTCTCTTCTCTCCCACCATCCCTAGTACATCTTTCAGCAACTACTTCTGAAAAATAACCCCGGCAAGAGAGGCATTTTCACTTTGCATTAGAATAGGCGCAGAATATAATTTTATTATTTACCTGATACTTACATTAGTTTTTAACTGATATTACCAGGATCCAGGCAAGGAAGAGGGCTTCTGAAAAGATACAAATCAAACATAAAATCCTCTTCTTTTAAGTGTTAGTTGTAAAGAATACTCTCTAATAGTGACATCTTAATTAGCACCTCTCCTTGGACTTTATATATCTGTTCAAGGAGGACACAGAGCTGTGGATCACCCAGATGCATGGGAAGGTTAAGCTGACTTTTATTCCTTTAACCTCCTCTGGATTTCACCCAGCATTGCCCAAATTCAAGGTTTTACAGTGGAAAAGATTGCACTAAACATCACAGCATCTCTTTTTTATTTTTACAATTGCAAGGTACCTGCTCTTAGCAATTTGGTTTTTCATTTGTTTGCTAGGCTGTCAGAAAAGATTCACATTGCTCCATCATTAGAGGAAGAATCATGTTTTGTGTTAAAACTACACAAATGTATTGTTCCGGACATCTTTTTTTCATGTTTTCAAGCAAAAGCACAAAGCACCTGGGGTGAGAGAGAGAAAATTCATGTGCTTGTGTGCTCTGCACTTGGTTGGTTGTAAATTGTACATCTCTTCTGCCAAATGCTTGGTGGTTGAGGGGATTTGAGGCGGAGGTCTATTCTTTAACTCTGTTGAAACTGATTTAAACATAAACAGCAAAGATCCAAGACAAAGCATATGGGGTCTCTGATGGCTAAAACTTAACCAATTTAAACGTTTGTTGTGCAATACGCTTGACTTTCTTAAAGTGGCCTTTTCAAATTCAAGCTTCCGTGTGCTTGCTTTGCACAGACAATTGAACCTTTTCTTCCAAACAAAATTGTCTTATGCTGTCCACAAGAAATTTGTTTTCAGGGTATGCCAAGGAACTCTGAGCCTTTTCCCAGTTTCACCAAGTGCAAACTTTTTTCCCCCTACTATGGCCCTTTGACTTTGGCTTCATTTTGTCCTCAGTTCATGAAGGAAACAGGATACATCATCCTTAGCTATACTTGCATTGTTTTCTCCCTTAAGCTGATAGCATCCAATGGCAGTTGGAAGATTTATAAAATCTGTTGGACTTCACTACCCTGAACACTGGAAGCAAAATCAAGTGACCAAAGTACCTGAGTTCAGAGAGGAATTTAGGAGTCATTTCAGCACCCTGTCTCTTCCACTTTCTAGCCTGCCTTATCTGCTACTATTCTGCATTGTTGCAGTAATAATCTAGGGATGGGGCAATATTGTACTGATGGTCCATTGTCTTTATGCAAGAATGTCAGAGCTATATTTTTTACCACAAGAGCACCTTTTAATTTCCTCAAGCAAATTTATTCTAGCTGCAAGCGACCAGTTCCCTGCCTCAATTCTGTTGAGTATAAGATCTATAGATGCCTCCAGTTTATATCCTCCCTGTCCAGGGAGAAATCATCAACAGCAAATGGAAGCTGAAACACTTGCCAAAATTGCATAATTGCATTAGATGTTTGTACTGGCATAGAATAGAATGGAACGGAATGGAATAGAACTAGAAGGGACCTTGGAGGTTTTCTAGTCCAGCCCCCTGCTTGAGCAGGAGAACCTATGACTTTTCAGACAAGGTGGTCTTTAGGGCAAGACTGAAGTAATGAATTGTAGTTATGATGGGACCAGTCCTTTCTCAGATGACTTGTAAACATCACATGAGAAATTGAGACCTTTTTTGCCTATATGAAAAAAAAGGAGGAAGAAGAGGTAAATCTTAAATAAAAGTAATGCTGGTGACTCAGTTCTCTTCCTGACTCTGAAGGATAAAGATCAGCAGATTTCATATTGCCCTAGATGGGTAGACAGCACTTCAACTCAGCATGAAGGAAAGATCCAGCATCTGTGCTGGTAGTCCCCATGTTGTGTCATAAGAGATTTCTGTATCAAGACTCATTCAGCTAGTATATTAGGAAAAGTTGGGTTAGGTAAGTTTCTCTTCAATGAATCGATCTAGTGCATGGTCATTCACAACTTTCTTCTCTCGTGTACTAATCCAATGAAGATAATTGATTCCATTCCATGTCTATTGCCCAGAATCATCATGTGTGAGTTGGGCAGCCACATAAATTTGTTTAATAAACTAATAAATTTCACAAGTTAATGCAAATTTAGCAAGCTCATATGTTTCAAGACATATCTATGTCTATGTCTATATCCGAATTATTCTTTTGTGATGCGACTTGATCTTAAGAAGCTATAAAATATTCACAGAATATATATATAGCAAAATTGCATTAAGAAAAATAGCTTGCAGATATGTGTATATGCAGTAGAAGTAATAGAAGAAATAGAATGAAAGTTTGACAAAATTTCATGCAGAATACTTCAAAACTAATAAATGGCAAATTGATGCAAAATGGATTAGGATGAACTTGAAGATGGAAGAATGAAAAATGAAATAGAAATCAGACAACATGTTTTCTCAATCTAGCTATCTTTACAAATTGCTCAAACAGTTAGCCATTTAGGACCACAAAGCTGCCTTATTTCAGTTCAGAAAAGGTGCTCCCCTGGTTCAATATTATTGGCATCATTTTTCAGGTTGGAAAATCAGTAAAGCCATAAAATATAGTTGGCAAAATGGTGATACCATGAACCCAGTGCTTACTGTAGTGAGCATCATTGATTCCAATCTGAATTAACTTTGTAATGGCTATCAAGTAGTTATTTCTTCTTAGCTACATAGCATGATTATGCAATTAACCAGCTGGAATGAATTAAAGATAAAGAAGTTGACACTGCCTTCTAAGTTCCAGCTGAAAAGGCTGTGGGATACCTTGCTTTCAATAACTGGAAGCAAAAAAAAAAAAGTCTAAAAGTTTGGGGAATGATAGAATATATCCATTTCCCCCCAATTTAGCCATTATTTATCAAACTTGCAGCATAGCAAAAAGTTGCTACAGCAGCAATGTTAATCCAGTTTTAACAAGACCTCAGCCCAAAGTATCAATTGAATATTAATAGTCCAGGGACAGGTATTGGAATATTGAGACACCTTTTGACAAATGGGCATTGCCATGTGTATGTATCCTTATTTTGCAAAAAAATTAATAAAATAAAATTGGTAACTGAATTGTTCCTTCAAGTCAGTGACAATGACAGCATACAACTGTAAGCAATGTGAAAGCAAAGGCATCATTTATTTTTATATATAACATAGACTGTTTAACTTTGTTGTGTGTAAATTTGATAACATTAGTTGTCCGATGACTAGCCCTTTCTCCTTCTCTACTAGTCCCAGAATATAGATAGAAAAATGCCATCAAAATCTGAGCTTTCAAGGCCCCCATTGTGGATGATTATTACCATTTCCATTTTAACATCATACCGCAATAGATCACAAGTCTCTATTTAAGAGACTCTATTCCTTTTTGTGGGGTAGGGGAGAGAAAAAAGGAGATTACTATAATTCAAAAAAGACATTTTCACAAGGAAAGATACTTATGAAGGTGGGTGTAACCCAGGAGATAGGAACCTACTCTCCAATTCTGGGATTGATCCTCAGGAGGTATAAGCTGGTGATGGATGTAAAGAGTGATTAAAATGTAATGCCATACAGGAAGGCAGCCTATACGGCCTTTATGAGAAATAAATGCAGAGTGGAGCAGTCAAACAAAGCGAGGAACCATTGGAGTCCTCATCCAGGATCAGCAGCTTGTTTGATTCAGTATTGCGCCGAAGGAGCAGGGAAGGGTATGATTGGTAATATTAGCTTGTTTAGAAGATACGACTGAAATTTTAACTGGCTTTTAACTCTAATTTCGGATATTGCTCCAAGATTACATCATGTAATTTATTATGGCCAGTTATGTGCATTTCTGAAAAGGGCCTGTCAAATTGTCTTTCTATAATATGACTTCAGCACGAGGCTCCAGGGAATGACCAACCTCCACAAACCTTTGAAATGGCACTAGCTGCCTAAAACAATTTCAATAATTGAGTCTAACAGCAATTTCGTAATGGAAGACATTTGTATGTGAGGTGGTCTTTGTGAGACGGAGGACGGTGGTGAGGGAGACCGAGGAGACTGGGAGAAGCTGGGAGTTCACGGAGTTTGCGGAGCGGCTATGAGCGCGGCGGAGTGTGGCGTGATGGGTGAGGCAGCTGCTAGAACTTGCTGGGACCCCATGGAGTCGCGGAGGTGTGGCGGCGCTCTGAACCACCGGGGGGTCGGATTGATTTGGTGGGGATAGGGGGGGGTGCCAGTTGACGGAAGACTGAGCTCCCCCTTCCTTCCCCCCCCTTTTTTTCCTGCTCGCGTGTGAGATCGTATCCAAGATGGCGGCTGGTTCGGAGAGCCGAGGAGGAGATGAAGAAGGAAGCAGCGACGCCGGGTTGCCTTGTGTGAGGGGGCAACGGAGACGCCGCTGCTGGAAGGTTGTTTCAAAGTGGGTGCCCGGCCTCCCAGTGAGAGAAGTTGGCCGGGTTACCTTCGGCGGGGGTTCTGCCGGGCTGTTGGCTGCCCCCCCCCCGAGCTGGTGAGAGGAGTGGGGGGGGAGGGGGGCTGACGGAGCCTGGCTGTTGCCTGAGATCTGAGCCGATGCTGGCTGGTGGCGGTAGCTGTCGAGGAGGATTTGAGACCTTTCCTTTTTCTCCATCATTGCCGTCCTGGATTGTGAGGTGGCGCTTGAGCTTGTTAGGCCTTGTGGAACTTATGCTGACTCATTGCAATGATATTCGGCTACTTCGTCTCTTGTTTGTCCCCAATGGCTTCTCGTCTTCCTCCCCCTCCCTCCCCCTCCATTTGACCCCCCCTCTTCCTCCTTGCACTGGGATTGCACTTAGGAACTGAACCTGTTTGAGAACTTGGAACTTATGCCCAGGACTGATTAGATTCTTTTAGCATTTCTCTGTTTTTTATATTAGCCCTGTCTAAGTCTAGTTTGATAGGATTAAATTGATAAATTGATATTTTAATTGATTGTTTTTAAATGTAATCAAATTGAGTTAAATTAAGCAATTTATTTTTTAATTGTAACTGATTGATTATTGAATTTTAATATTTTAAATTGATCATTATATTGAAATTTAATTATATTTTAAATCGAGGGGGTGGAAATTAATTAGTGGATTGGTGAATGGTGTGACTGTTACTGTTGAAGGTTGGATTACTAGAATGTGGGGAGGGGATTTTTGTGATGATAGTGAGAGGTGGGGGGGGAGTTCTATTCTTATAATGAATATGGAATGATGAATGGATATGGTTGTATGAATGGTGCCAGTCTGCCAGACGAATGGGAGGCCGCGGAGTGGGGAGGTGCTAGACCCGGGGTGGCAGAGGGTGGGCCTATACCGGTCGTATGGGGGAGAGGCAGATATGGCGGGAACAGAGGGGTAGGCCGCTCTCGGGGAACAGGGATCCGCTGCCTTACAGCGATTCCCTGTTCTGGCCCCTCTATAACAACTGGTTCAACCTGCAGTACTGGTGACGAACGAAATCCGGACCCTGGACTCAGACTGTTGCTGCTTAATGCCAGGTCAGTTCAAAATAAAGCTCCCCTCATCCGGGAATTAATCTGTGATGAGGAGGCCGACCTGGCATGTATCACCGAGACCTGGCTGGGCACCGAGGGGGGTGTTCCCCTCTCGGAAATGTGCCCAGCTGGGTTTCGGGTGTGGCACCAGCCGTGACCCCAGGGAAGGGGGGGAGGAGTGGCTATAATAGCCCGGGAGACCGTCGGCTTGCGCAGGCTCACTGTTTCCGAGATTTCGGGTTGTGAGTCCCTCCTGGTGAAGTTGGACCTAGGAGTTCAGGTGGGCTTGTTGCTTACGTACCTGCCTCCCAGCTGCGTGGCATCAGCCCTGCCTGCGTTGCTCGAGGAAGTGGCTGGGCTGGCAGTTGAACTCCCGAGGCTGATAGTCCTGGGAGACCTCAACTTGCCTTCGCTTGGCCGGGCCTCTGGGTTGGCGCAGGAGTTCATGGCTTCCATGGCAACCATGGACCTGACTCAAGTAGTTCAGGGTCCGACCCACCAGGGGGGGCATTCGCCCGATATGATCTTTCTCTCGGAACAGCTGAGCGATGGTTTGGTGTTAAGGGGTTTAGTTACGGTACCCTTGTCATGGTCAGACCATTTCCTGCTGCGGCTTGACTTTGGGGCTCCAATCCTCCCCCGCAGGGAGGCGGAACCGATTAGGTGGTTCCACCCCAGACACCTGATGGATCCAATGGGTTTCCAGACGGAGCTTGGGGAATTACCAGATTCGCTCGTACACGGTTCGGCAGAGTCCCTTGTGGCGGCCTGGAATATAGCTGCTGCGGGGGCTTTGGATCGGATCGCGCCTATGCGGCCTCTCCATGGTTTCGGACCCAGGAAGTCTCCTTGGTTTACTGAGGAGCTCAGGGGGATGAAACGTCTTAGGAGACGTCTAGAGAAGCGTTGGAGAAGATCGAAGGCTGAATCTGATCGAACCAGGTTGAGATCACACATTAGATCCTACCTGAGAGCGATTAAAGCGGCAAAATCCCGGTATTTTTCCGCTTTAATCGCGTCTGCGGAATCGCGCCCGGCTGCCCTGTTTAGGGTGACTCGGTCTCTCCTTGGTACGGGGAGGTCCGGGGGACCCTTGCAGGGAAGTGCCGAGGATTTTAACAACTTTTTCGCAGACAAAGTCGCTCAGATCCGGGCGGACCTCGACTCCAACATTGTAGCAGTGGCGACTGATAATGATTCAGTCGAGGTGACTGGGGCTCGTCTTAGTCAGTTTATTTGGGATGAGTTTGAAGCTGTTACACCTGATGAAGTGGACAAGGCCATTGGAGCTGTTAGTAATGCCACCTGCTTGTTGGACCCGTGTCCCTCCTGGCTGGTCTCGGCCAGCAGGGAGGTATCACGGAGCTGGATCCAGGAGATAGTCATCGCTTCTTTGAGGGATGGGTCCTTTCCGGCTCCTTTAAAGGAGGCACTTGTGCGCCCACTCCTCAAGAAGCCTTCCCTGGATTCAGCCATTCTTTCGAACTATCGTCCTGTCTCCAACCTTCCCTATGTGGGGAAGGTTGTTGAGAAGGTGGTGGCGCTTCAACTTCAACGGGCCTTGGAGGAAACCGATTATCTGGGTCCCTTGCAGTCGGGATTCAGACCCGGTTACTCTACGGAAACTGCTTTGGTCGCGCTGATGGACGATCTCTGGCGGGCCCGGGATAGGGGTCTATCTTCTATCCTGGTGCTTCTTGACCTCTCAGCGGCTTTCGATACCATTGACCATGGTATCCTTCTGCGCCGACTGGAGGGGTTGGGGGTGGGAGGCACTGTTCTCCAGTGGTTCTCCTCCTACCTTTCTGGCCGGTCGCAGTCGGTGTTGGTAGGGGATCAAAGATCGACCTCTAGGCTCCTCCCTTGTGGGGTGCCGCAGGGGTCGGTTCTTTTGCCCCTGCTGTTTAATATTTACATGAGGCCGCTGGGTGAGATCATCCATAGACACGGGGTGAGTTACCATCAGTACGCTGATGATACCCAGTTGTACGTTTCCACCCCGTGCCAAGTCAGCGAAGCAGCAGAAGTGATGTGCCGGTGTTTGGAGGCTGTGAGGGCCTGGATGGGTGAGAACAGACTAAAGCTTAATCCCGACAAGACGGAGTGGCTGTGGGTTCTCCCTCCCAAGGACAAGACCAACTGTCCGTCCATTACTCTGGGGGGGGAAACTTTGAACCCCTTGGAGAAGGTTCGTAACTTGGGTGTTCTCCTCGATCCACAGCTGCACTTAGACCAACATTTGGCGGCTGTGACGAGGGGAGCATTTGCCCAGGTTCGCCTGGTGCACCAGTTGCGACCTTATCTGGACAGGGAGGCCTTGCTCACAGTCGCTCATGCCCTTATCACCTCGAGGATCGACTACTGCAATGCTCTCTACATGGGGCTACCCTTGAAGAGTGTTCGGAGACTTCAATTAGTCCAGAATGCAGCCGCGCGAGCAATCGTGGGCTTACCTCGGTATGCCCACATTTCACCAACGCTCCGCGAGCTGCACTGGCTACCTATTAGTCTCCGCTCGCAATTCAAAGTGTTGGTTATTACCTATAAAGCCCTACATGGCCTAGGACCAGGTTACTTGCAGGACCGTCTTTTGCCTCATACCTCATCACGACCAGTCAGAGAGCACAGAGTTGGTCTTCTCCGGGTCCCGTCGACCAGTCAATGTAGGCTGGCGGGCCCCAGGAGAAGGGCCTTCTCTGTTGCGGCCCCTACCCTCTGGAATCAGCTCCCTCCGGGGATTCGGACCGCTCCCACTCTTCTGGCCTTCCGAAAAGAATTAAAAACTTATTTGTGTCGGCAGATCTGGGAATGATTGGTGTTGAATGTTGGATGAATGTTTTTTATTAAAAAATTTGGGGTATTGTTTTAACTTTATGATCATCTTAATTTAATTTATATTAGACTTATTAAATGCGATTGTTATTTATCTATGTTGTAAGCCGCTCTGGGTCCCCTGGAGAAGAGCGGCTTATAAGTCTAATAAATAAATAAATAAATAAACTTTTAAAAGACCAATGGAACACAAATCTGTCCAAACTTTCAATAAATTTAGATTTAGTAGCTGTGAACATATAAGCAGAGCAATTTCCTTGATTTTTACCACTTAGGTAAACAATTTATTGGAATAATCCTTTTCCCTTCCCAAACCACATAAAAGTGCTACAAAACATATTTGTCGTAAAAGAGCTGTGCTTTTACCAACAAGTTGCACACTTGTGCCTCTGCTTTTGTTTGCATGGAGCAAATTCTAGAATATGACAGTTTGAAGATTTAAAGACTTTCCTCCCTTTCCACCTTCTTTTTCCTTCTCATTTTTCCAGTGTGTCAGGAAATCAAGAGCAACATTTTAATTGCAGGAATTGGCCTTCAGTTTTTATCACATGTGGAAACTTCATGGATTGCTAACTTCCCGATCAACAGTCTTGTCTCCTTACAAATGATGTCCTGCCTACAAATGTTTCTAGTGGGTATTAATTAAAGTTTGAAACTCAGTAGGCACACTTCAGGGCACTTAATGAAAACAATGTTTTAGCAAAGTTGGCAGAGGATGAAATCAGCTCACAGAGCACACATAGTTTTAGATATGAGTTGTTGACCAGCTTTGCCAGAATGTCAGAACCTTCTTCTCAGAGCTCTGAGCTTTAAATCATGCAATTTATAATCTCCTAGCTACTGGCTACCCCTCTAAAGCACAAGTAGGCAATCTTTTCCTACCCTGATGCGATGAACAATGCTTGCTATAATTCCCTGCTATTTTGGGACAGTTGATGCAAATGTCACACCATTACCCTCCAGAGTGAGATCAGCTCCAACCTTCCTGACCTTCCACAAGAGCTTAAAGACCTGGGTCTGCCTGTTGGCTTGTGGCTCCAATGGGAGGTCTTCACATTGGGGGTGATTGACAGACTAATAACAGATCCCACCTTCCCCGCCCCTCCCCCGGCTCATTCTACTCCCTCCCTCCCCATCTTTTTGTTAGGGTTGTGTATTTATCTTTTTATTAGTTAGTTCCCATTGTGTAAAGGTTTTGCAAAAATTTATCTTTTTTAATATTGTAAACCACCCAGCATTATCTTGGGTTAAGATGGATGGTCAATAAATTCAATAAGTAAATAAAATAAAATGTCCCATAAACGTTTATTCAAATTGACAAATTCACCATCAGTCAATTGCAAAAGACAGCTTTACTTCGAACAGCTTTCATCCTATGAAGATATCAAACATCCATATCTTCCTATCCCAGGTGCTTGGGAAGGAATCGATAGGCAGACAAAAATGCTGAATCACATCTGAACATCTGTCTGACTGTGTGATGGACCATATTTTTAAGGCATCTGTGGAACAAGAGGTATGTCAAACAAATGGTTGGTTTGCTTGATCAGAAGATATAATAGGTTAAAAGGGAGAAGGCTGAACTGCTTAATTTCTTTTTTCCAAATTTTTTTTATTAATTTTCTATTATTACATTTGATTACTGCTTAATAAACATCATGTTGTCTGGGTTAATTTGTTTCCTTAATAATACAAGTTACATTCTTAATCTCTACCCCCTTTTTCCAACCATTGATAAAATAAATTCCATGTTTGAAAATATTCTGTCTCTTTTTGCTAATCTAGCAGGTGGTAAGTGCCATCTATAAAACATTTTATATAAGTTTTCTTTATAAGAAGTTGCCATTGTCAATTTATAATTTCTTTTCCAAAGATTTTGCCATTTCTTTGATTCTATATTTGTCAAGGTTCCGACTAATGAAACACTTCAAAGAACTTTCAGGCATGTTTATCCTAAAGCCTTTATTACAGTGTTACAAATTGACGACACATCATGGACGTTTTATGCCAGAATCTGACTTCCTCTTGCTGGCATCTATTTATTTATTTATTTATTTTGGACTTATATGCCGCTCCTCTCCGAAGACTCAGAGTGGCTTACAACATATATGTAAAACAACAATTACAATCTAAGTCCAAGCAAAAAATATTTAAAAATAAAACCCCACACATATTCATCAGTCACACAACAATCCACAATCATCCCCAGGCCTGCCGGCAAAGATAGGTTTTAAGATTCTTTTGGAAGGCCGGGAGAGTGGGAGAAACGCGGACTTCAGGAGGCAGTTGGTTCCAGAGGGAGGGCGCCACCACAGAGAAAGCCCTCCCCTTAGGGCCCG
This sequence comes from Bothrops alternatus, assembly GCA_034064705.1. NCBI lineage: Eukaryota > Metazoa > Chordata > Lepidosauria > Squamata > Viperidae > Bothrops > Bothrops alternatus. The sequence continues at coordinate 1,912,397 of JARGCV010000145.1, read as the reverse complement.
CCAGATGACATTGTTTCGTTGACAGGACCCGGAGGAGGCCGATCCTATGCGCTCTCACCGGTCGTAGGGAAGTATGTGGCAGAAGATGGTCCCGTAAGTATCCTGGTCCCATGCCATAAAGGGCTTTATAGGTAATAACCAACACTTTGAATTGCGCTCGGAGACCGATAGGCAACCAATGCAGCATGCGGAGAGTTGGCGAAATGTGGGCACGACGTGGAAGGCCCACAATTGCTCGCGCAGCTGCATTTTGCACTAATTTTAGTCTCTGAACACTCTTCAAGGGTAGCCCCATGTAGAGAGCATTGCAGTAGTCGATCCTCGAGGTGACAAGGGCATGTGTGACTGTGAGGAGAGACTCCCGATCCAAATAAGGGCGCAACTGGTGCACCAGGCGAACCTGGGCAAATTCCCCCCTCGCCATAGCCGCTAAATGATGTTTCAATGTCAGCTGTGGATCGAGGAGGACTCCCAAGTTGCAGACCTTCTCCCAGGGGTTTATAGATTCACCCCCCAGAGTAATGGAAGGACAGATTGAAGTGTCCTTGGGAGACATAACCCACAGCCACTCTGTCTTGTCAGGGTTGAGCCTTAATCTGTTAACGCCCATCCAGACCCTCACAGCCTCCAGACACCGGCACATCACCTCGACCGCTTCACTGATTTGGCCAGGAGTGGAGATGTACAGCTGAGTGTCATCAGCGTACTGATAGTATCTCACTCCGTGCCGGTGGATGATCTCACCCAGTGGCTTCATGTAAATGTTAAAAAGTAGGGGGGAGAGAACCGACCCCTGAGGCACCCCACACGGGAGTAACCTAGAGGTGGACCTCTGACCCCCCACAAACACTGACTGCGACCGACCAGAGAGATAGGAGGAGAACCACCGTAACACGGTGCCCCCCACTCCCAATCCCTCCAGCCAGCGCAGAAGGATACCATGGTCAATGGTATCGAATGCCACTGAGAGGTCAAGAAGCACCAGGAAAGAGGACTGGCCTCTATCCCGGGCCCACCAGAGATCATCCATCAGAGCGACCAAAGCCGTTTCGGTGGAGTAGCCGGGCCTGAACCCAGACTGCAGAGGCCCCAGATAATTGCCTTCCTCCAGAGACTGCTGCAGCTGGAGTGCCACCACCTTCTCAACAACTTTCCCCACAAAGGGGAGGTTAGAGACCGGACGATAGTTGGTCAAAATTGCTGGGTCCAGGGAAGGCTTCTTGAGGAGGGGGCGCACAAGTGCCTCCTTTAAGGGAGCTGGAAAGGACCCCATCCTCAGAGAAGCGTTGACAATCTCCTGGATCCAGGTATGTGTCACCACCCTACTAGCAGAAACCAGCCAGGAGGGACATGGGTCCAACAAACAGGTGGCGGAACTCACAGCTCCAATGGCCCTGTCCACTTCATCAGGCGTAACAGCCTCAAACTTGCCCCAGATGATCGGACAAGAACATGCCCCTGTCCCCTCAACTGAATCATTATCAGTCGACTCTGCTTCACAATTGGAGTCTAGGTCAGCCCGGATCTGAGCTACTTTGTCTGCGAAACAGTTGTTAAAATCCTCGGCACTACCCTGCAAGGGAGGCCTCGGACCCCTCAGGTTAAGGATGGACCGGGTCACCCTAAACAGGACGGCCGGGCGAGATTCCGCAGATGTGATCAAAGCAGAAAGATACAAAGATCTTGCCGCTTTAATCGCCTTCAAATAGGCTCTAATAAATGAGCTCAATCTGGTTCGATCAGATCCGGACTTACTTCATCTCCATCGCTTCTCTAGACGTCTCTTATAGCGCTTCATCCCCCTGAGCTCCTCGGTGAACCAAGGAGACCTCCTGGGGCCAGCACCACGGAGAGGTCGCAAAGGCACAATCCGGTCAATAGCCCCCTTCGTGGCCATATTCCATGGCGCTACCAGGGACTCCGCCGAATTGTGAATGAACGAGCTCGGTAATTCCCCAAGCGCTGTCTGAAAACCAATAGGATCCATCAGGTGTCTGGGGCGGAACCACCTAATCGGTTCCGCCTCCCTGCGGGGAAGGATTGGGGCCGTAAAATTCAGTCAAAGCAGGAAATGATCGGTCCATGACAAAGGCAAAATATCTAAGCCCCTTAAAACCAGATCATTACCCAACTGCTCCGAAAGGAAGATCATATCCGGGGCGTGCCCACCCTCATGTGTCGGACCTTGCACTACTTGGGTCAGGTCCATGGTTGTCGTGGCGACCATGAACTCCTGTGCCAACCCCGAGGATTCGCCAAGCGACAGCAGATTAAAGTTCCCCAAGACCATAAGCCTGGGGAACTCCACCGCCAGCCCAGCAACCTCCTCGAGTAGCACAGGCAGGGCTAATGTCACGCAGCTGGGAGGCAGGTACATAAGCAATAAGCCCACCTGAACCCCTAGGTCCAGCGTCATAAAGATGGACTCGCAACACAGAATTTCGGAAACAGTGAGACTGCGTAGACTGAGGTTCTCCCAGGCCAAAACAGCCACTCCTCCCCCCTTCCCTGGGGTTGCGGCTGGTGCCATACCTGATAACCTGGTGGGCACATACCCGAGAGGGGAACTCCCCCCTCAGGGCCCAGCCAGGTCTCAGTCACACACACCAAGTCGGTCTCCTCATCCATGAAAAGGTCATGAATGAGGGGGGCCTTATTATTAACCGACCTGGCATTGAGCAGCAACAGTCTGAGCCCAGGGCCTGAGCTACGCCCATCACCAGGATCATGGGGTGAGCTAGATTTTTCAGAAGGGCCAGAACAAGGAACTGCTACGAGACAGCAGGACCGAGTTCCCCGAGTGCGACCTACCCTCCTGCTCCCGCCATATCTGCCTCTTCCCTGAATGACCGGTATACTCCAACCCTCAGTGACTCCAGAGTCCGCATCCCCCCCAGTCCCCGGCCTCCCTCAAGCTCGGCAGGCCTGTCCATTCATCTGTCATACATTCCTCAAACATATCCCCATCCCATGCATACATCTCTCACCCACCCAATTTAATAAAAATTAAAAAATTTAAATTTAAAAAATATAAAAAATTTAAAAACAAGACATATAAACATATTAACTAAAGAAGCCACAAGCAGAGGTGCGAGAGATAAACCAGTCGCCTCCTACCAAGTGCTTCATCAGGGGCACAAAGTGAGCCTCAAAGTCAGTTGAAAAATGTTCACTGGAAGTTGCTCTCAAGAACTCCACAGCCATGTCCCGCAACACCGTCTCTTCCACTGTAGCAAGGCTCTCAAGTGGGGGCAGCAAACAGTGGACACAATCAGGCCCCCCAACCAAAGCTGTAAAAGTTCCCAGTTGTTCTACCAGAGCAAATAAGACCTCATCCTCATCGTAAATAGTATCTTGGTTATTGTCCCCTGGTAGCCAGCATGCACTTCCACCGACTCCCAACTGACTTACACACGCTGACCAAACTCCCCGGCTGGCTGCCAGGAGCTCAGCGGTCCACAGCGACCTCACCGGTTCTCCATCAGTCCCAGATGCCGACCTGACTCTGCCTAGCTCAGCGGCGAGGCAAAAGAAGATGTTAAGACACTCGGCCGGCTTCTTGTTCTGAAGTGGTTTACCCATCCCAGCCTTAGCTCTGGGGCTCTCCTTTCTGCCGGTCTTCCAGCTTAGCAGTTAGAGTGGCGGGCAGCTGTTAGGGCAGCGGTTAGGGCGACGGGCGACGGGCAAGTTCTTCCAAAACCCGATTTCTTGCTGGTTCTTAATATTCTTATTGCTGCTCGGCGATTTGGCGGCTCGGCGGCTCGACGTCCTTCTCGGGAGGACTGGCCAGGTGGCAGTCAGGGCGGCGGTCAGGGCGGCAGCTAGAGCGGCAGGCGAGCTCTTCCAAATCCTGGCTTCTTGCTAGTTCTCAATGTTCTTGTTTATGCTCAGCAGCTCGGCGGCTCGGCGAGCTCTTCCAAATCCTGGCTTCTTCTAACTTTTCTTGCTAAACCCCTCCCTTATCTTGCAGTCACAAGTCACATTATCCAATTAGTATGAAGGTCAAAGGTTTACTTCTTCTTTCTTTCCTGGGCTTTTTACCCCCCCCACTCTAAGCTATATATTAACCCAATAAATACCAGCCAGTTTTGCATATTGTCAAGGCAAGAATATACAGTATTTGCAGCACTGACAATATTATATCCGTATTTTTTTGCCCATTGTATCATTGTCTTTCACTTGTTCATCCTCCATTTTCAAATTTAATAGAAAGTTATATAGTTTCTTAATCAGTTTTCATCAGAGGTCAACAATATCCGATCAAATATTATCTATTCTTTATAAAAGCCATATATTTCCGTATCTTTATCATATCTCAATTGCATTTGCAATTGAGGCTACCATGATAATTCAATACCTTGGTTTAAAAGCTCTTGTTTAGATTTTAGTTTTCCTTCAGTATCCAAAATGTCCTTATATGTCAATTTTTTTTCATATTGCACTAGGTTCGGGTGAACAAACGCTTCCGTCGTTGAAAGCCATCCTGGGATTTTCAAGTAGATTTTAGCAGTGATAAAAAGAAGATAACTACCTAAAATTACTTAATCAAATAAAATTGGATCTGATAAAACGGAAAAACATACAACTATCAGTGTTAAGAAGAATAGCTACTGTGAAAATGAATATATTACCAAAACTGCTTTTCTTGTTCCAAACACTACCTATAAAAATAGAGACTTTCAAAATTTATTTGGCAAGGAAAGAAAGCTAGAATTAAACTGAACATGCTACAAAAATCCAAAGAAAATGGAGGATTTGGATTACCAGACTGGGTCTTATACTATCAAGCACATGTTTTAACATGGCTAAAAGAATGAATAATTCTCAGACATAAAAGACTGTTATAACTAGAAGGACATGATCTGCAACTTGGATGGGATGCATTTCTATGATATGAGAAGAATAAAACTCATAGATACTTTCAAAACCATTATGTAAGAAATTCATTACTTTTTGTGTGGGAAAAGATAAAAGATAAAATCTACTTGAACTGCTTAATTTCTAATTTGCATTTTTCCCTCAAAAAAAATAAAATGGTCCTACCAGTCAGAATCCATACTGTAAAGGGCAGAAAGGAAATGCAGGTCAATGAATGAATTCAAAGCTCTGGGACCAGTTGGATTACACCCCAAGTGCCAAAGGAACTCATAGATTGATCCCAAAACTACTGATTAAATTTTGAGAACTCTGGGAGCACATGGGGAACTGCTAGAAGACTGCAGATGAGGTTAAATTGTTTCATTCTTTGAAAAAGGGAAAACATGGACCCAGGAAACTATAGACCAGGGGTGGGCAACCTTGGCTCTTTTATGACTCGTGGACTTCAACTCCCAGAATTCCTGAGCCAGCCATGCTGAGGAGAAAAGGAGAGGTTTCCAGGCTGAGCCATGCTGGCTCAGGAATTCTGGGAGCTGAAGTCCACGAGTCATAAAAGAGCCAAGGTTGCCTCCCCTGCTATAGACTAATCAGCTTTATATCAGTATCTGGGAAAATCTTAAAAAATAATAATCAAGCAGTGAGTGTGCAAGCGCTTAGAAAAGAATAAGGTGATTACTAGAGGCCAGCATGTGCTTGTTTAAAAAAAGTCATGCCAGACAAACACTATTGCTTTTTTAAAAACAAGGTAATTAGATTAAAGAACCAAGGGAATTTAGAGGATGTAGTATAGTTAGACTTCAGGAAGGCAATTGATAAAGCTGATTATAGCCTCCTTCTTAATAAAATGGATCAATGTGGAATAGATGTTCTTACTACCATATGGATTAACAGTTGGCTGAACAAATATATATGACACATGATCCTCGATGGATCTACATCTACACTGATAAAGATATGCAGTGAGGTATTCCAGAGTTCTTTCCTGTGCCCAATACTCTAACATTTTTGTATATAACATAAGCAAGGACAGAAGGGATGATCACCAAATTTGCAGCTGATACAATGCTGGGAACAATTGCTTATAATTCAGAAGGCAGGCTCAAGGTTAAAAAAAAGATAGATGTGAACTATAAGCAACAACATGCAATTTAATCATGAGAAATGGAAGACAGCTACCGGTAGGTAGAACCAAAAATACACTCAGAAAGCAGGCAGCACCCAGGTTGGCAATGGTACTTATGAGAAGCCTGGGCCAGAGGTCCCCAACCTTTCTGGCTTGGCACCCAGTGAGTGGAGAGAAGGGATGGTTTTGTGTGAGCAGTAGGTGCATAGATCCATTTGTGTGAGCAAGGGACACATGTGCCTCCCCATTGTTCACACAAATGGAGCTTTGTGTGGTCTGTGGCCCAGTAATTGGGGACCCTTGATTTAGGCATCCTAGTACACTACAAATTAAATGTAAGTCTGAAGTGTGCTGTAGTGATCTATAAAGCCTATAGAAGCTTGGCTGAGTCAACACATGTTGGCATCTAGATAATCTCAGGAAATGATGCAGCACCAGTTCTGATTGTCACAATATAAGAAAATGTTGGGGAATTGGAATTTGCAGAGAAGAGTGACAAAGATGGTAAAGTGCTTAGAGGCTAAAACCTATGAAGAACAGTTAAAGTCACTTGTTTTGTGAAACAGGCAGCTATATAGGCATGCATGCATGCATGCAGGGAGGGAGGGAGGGAGGGAGGGAGGGAGGGAGGAAGGTCCTGGCCTATGTTTAGCCTAAAAAAGAGAAAGCTAGGGGGAGGCACCATACTGTCACAGAGAATTGGGCGTGGATATATTCTTGGTACTGCTGAAGATAGGACAAAAACCAATGGGTTGAAATTTTTACAGAAAGAGATTCCTATATGAAATTAGAACAGTCTGCCTCCTGCTCAGTCACTAGAAGTTTTGAAGCAAATGTTGGACAGCCATTTGTCTACAATAGTAATAGGATTTCTGGTCTGGAGCAGGGACTAGCATATCTCCTTGGTCCTTTTCAGCACTATGTTTCTATGAAGGAGCGCAGTCCTATAGGCAAAACTGAGGACATTTCTCAGTACATTGATGAAACAGGATATTAAAAAGCAAACTAGAGAGCCATGTTTGCAGCAAAGCAAAGGAGCCTGAGCATTCATCTCCTAGTCAGAAAGAGGAATACTTTGTACTGTGCTTTACAGTCAATGACATCATGTTGACATATGGATAGTGATCTGAAGCTGAACAGAAGTTGTGACTGCTGTTTAGTGCCAATGAGTTCATCTGGAGATGCAGAGATAGAAAGAAGTTAAAAGCCAAGCTGTTTGGAGACTGATAGCAGAGTTTCATTCTTAGGCTGTTGTTATAGAGAATGAAATCTTGGGGGAAAAGAGGGCAATACCTTAAGTATATCATGCTTAATAATGGATAATTTATTTATCAATAGAAATGTTTGTGACAAGCATGAAAACTGCATGAAGACTCAGTTGCCCAATATGAAGGTTGCAATCATTACTCTTTGTATGTGTGTATCCCCACATGTATGCACCCTTGAATTATTTGTAATTCCTAGTATCTGTCTGGACAGGTCCCTGAAGATATCTTGGCAAGAGTTTGGAAATGACTTGCCACTACTTTCTTCTTCTTCTGAGAGAACAGGACTGGCCCAAAGTCACATGGCTGGCTTCATGCCTAAAGCAGGACTAAACTCACAGTCTCCCATTTTCTAGACTGGTGAAACTGACCCTCACTGCACATTAACATATAGGTATTAGTCTCAGTCTCAGCAGAATAACAGAGTTGGAAGTCAGCATCTGGCTGATTTTATCCAGGCTTGGAAGCTAAGCAAGATCAAAACAGGTTAATGTTTGGATAGAGATTGTCCACATCAGAGCTCTAGGCTAAACTGGGAAGCTGAAAGCACATTAGAGGCACACAATAGAAAACCACTTCCAAATTGGTTTTTAAAAAAAAAAAAAAAAAAAAAAAACCCCTACCCTACATAAAATGTGTTCATGACACCATGTCTGAAGCTGACAATAACAGACTGTTTCCATACTGTTGTTAAACAACAAACATATCCTATATAGACATGTTCACGATGTTGCAAGACATCATGAAGCTAAATCTGGAGGTTTTTTTTACAACCAAATACTGAAAGACTCTGCAGTAATTCTGCCAAATGTAAGTCCTTTCTCTCTAAACTTTTGGCATGTAAGCTACTGTGTGTTCAAATACTGTCTCCTTGAGAAAGCTTGCTAGAATATCTGAAAAGCTTCTGATAAAACGCCATGCTAAAGATTCCTAAGCAAACTTAACAATTATTACATGAAAGGAGAAGTTTCTTATATTATTATTATTATTATTTATTATTTATTCGGATTTGTATGCCGCTCCTCTCCGAAGACTCGGAGCGGCTTACAACATATATATATATAAACAATTGAACAAATCCGAACAACATTAAAAATACAAACCCCATACATACTCATCAATCACACCACAATCAACAATCATCCCCAGGCCTGCCAGCAGAGGTAGGTTTTTAAATTCTTTCGGAAGGCCAGGAGGGTCGGAGAAACGCGGACTTCAGGAGGTAGTTGGTTCCAGAGGGTGGGCGCCGCAACAGAGAAAGCCCTCCCCCTAGGGCCCGCCAGACGACATTCTTTCGTTGACAGGACCTGGAGGAGGCCGACCCTGTGCGCTCTCACCGGTCGTAGAGAAGTATGTGGCAGAAGGCGGTCCCGTAAGTATCCTGGTCCAAAGCCATGAAGGGCTTTATAGGTAATAACCAACACCTTGAATTGGGCTCGGAGACCAATAGGCAACCAATGCAGCGTGCGGAGAGTTGATGAAATGTGGGCACAACGAGGGAGACCCACAACTGCTCGCGCAGCTGCATTTTGCACTAATTGTAGTCTCCGAACACTCTTCAAGGGTAGCCCCATGTAGAGATCGTTGCAGTAGTCGATCCTCGAGGTGACAAGGGCATGTGTGACTGTGAGGAGTGACTCCCGATCCAAGTAAGGACGCAACTGGTGCACCAGGCGAACCTGGGCAAATGCCCCCCTCACCACTGCCGACAAATGATGATCCAATGTCAGCTGTGGATCAAGGAGGACTCCCAAGTTGCGAACCTTCTCTGAGGGGTTTATAGATTCACCCCCCAGGGTAATCGAAGGACAGATAGAAGTGTCCTTGGGAGGCATCACCCACAGCCACTCTGTCTTATCGGGGTTGAGCCTTAATCTGTTAACACCCATCCAGACCCTCACAGCCTCCATCCTTAAGTTATCCTGCTAACTTAAGGAAGAATGGAGAAAAGAAAATAGCAATAAATGGAAATAAAAGGATAGTTAAGAAAAATTGTTTCTAGTATGCCCTGAACGATGAAAACTCACTTTGGCTCATTCACTCCAGCCTACTTTAGTTGGACTAGAAGACTTTCAAGGTCTCTTCCAATGCTGTTATTTTGTTATTCCATTATCAAAGAACTGCTGCTTTGCACAAGAAAAACCATCAAATAAGCCACCTTGAGTTCTTGGTGAAAAGGCAAATCTAAGAATCTTAAAAAGTAATAACAATGCTTCAGTGGAGGGAAGTAAACAGTTATAAGGAATTGTAAAGGACATGTATTGCCTTTTAATTTATTCATACATTGTGGGTGTATAATGAATTGTTCAAATTCCCAAATTCTACTACTGCTAAAAATAGCTAAAATAAACAAACAAAAAATGCCAAAATACTGTCAAAAACTCTAAAAAACATTTCTTCCAAATTACCAAACTGAACACTAACTTAGGAAACATTCTTTCTTAAAATGATACCAGTGTAAAATACCATATGTGGGAGAAAAGTGAGGGGTGATTTTTTTTTAGATTTAGATTTTTTAAATCCCATCTTTATTATTTTTATAAATAATTCAAAGTGATGCATATATACTGCATAATACTCCTTCTTCCTCTGATTTTTCCCACAACAACAACCTAGTAAGGTGAGTTGGGCTGGGCTGAGAGAAAATGGCTGGCAAAAAATCATCCAACGGGCCTAAGGCAGGATTAGAACTCAAGATCTCCTGGTTTCTAGACTGGTGCCTTAACTGTTAGACCAAACTGACTCTTTAAAAATTTTAATTTCAAAAAATTAATTTCTTCTAGGATAGGGTCCTCTGTTTTGGGAGCCTTCAGATGCCATCATCTGAGGTCCTTTTCCTACCGTGCTTATGAGACGTAATGAGAATGATAATTCCTCACGGGAGAAAGGGAAGAGGAAGTAAGGGGTCCCTATATAAGTTCAGCTCAGAGCCCCAATTCCCACAGAGGCCACCCAGACTGCTAAAGGAAGAGCAGGTGAGAAATGTGAGTGGCCTCAGATTGAGGACTGGCTAGTGACAGTGAGATTAATATCTTTTTTTTCTTGAAAGATTTGAAATCAGAGACCTTGTTATTTTGGGTTAAAATAAAATTTAAGCAATCTATAGAGTCATGACTGCATCTTTACTTGTGGCTATGCCTAGGGGAAAAAAGGCATAGATCTCTCAGACTTTATTCCTTTCTTTACAACCTGCAAACTTTCTGTATTTAAATATCAGGAAAGCCAGCAGCTTTTCTTCCAAATTCTAACAATTTTGAAAGCTGATGAGCCCCAGGAATTGGCATGCTTATTTAAAGATAATTACATTCTCCCAATATGTCATTGGTGTTGATGTTGAGTTAGGGTATGGAACCACTAGTTATTATAGCCTCTTTCTAGTAATGAACTCTTGCAGATGCTGTAAAACTTTAACAATCCCATTTTTATTTCCACACTCTATTCTGCACTGCTGTTATTACCCCCCACCCCACCCCATTTGATGTTATTGCCCAAATATGTCATCAGGTACTCAGGGCAGAGGAATTGTTTTTTATGTCTCTCTTTTAAAAAGAAAAAAAATCTTTCCTACTTTATGCTGGCTTGGAGCCTTTAATCATGTTCACTCTGTAATGCTTAATCTTTATCAGTGCTGCTTAGTTCACGGTTGGAAAAACTCTGGTGAGCATGTAGATTCCCCCAAACTCTCCTGCTGTTTCTTTATCTTGATCACTGTAGAAATGCATCCCTTTATCTGAGGATTTTGATTTTTAGACTGGTATTCCATGCATGATACATGGCATAGCATAGTGGTTATGAGGCTAAGCTGTGAGCTGCAAAGCTGGTTAACTGAGACAAAAATCCCACAGGCAAGCCTCCACGTAAATGTGGTTGGTTGATGAATGTATGAATTGCCTTTCTTGAAAACATCCCAGCTGTCTCTCTCTGAGCTGCTGATATTATTACCCTTTAGATGTTGCACTGAAAGTAAATTCGGTTCTCATTACCATATGCCAAGCCAGCTTGCTTATCCAGGACTGAATTCTGAATGAGTGATGGTCTGTTGTTTGCTGACCTTGCATTCAATAGCAGCACTGAAACACTCAACAATCTACCCAGTATGACAACTATAACATCCGGGTCTAAAAACAGGATTAGAAGGAAAAGGAGCTCACTCATCCCCACCCCATTATCAATCTGATCTCACCTATGTGATGTGACCCCATTTAAATAAAAGGCAAATCACAATGTTCTGCAGCAAGTATAAAGTGTACAGTTGCAGATTGGTGCAAAGTCAGGCAGAGTAGAGGAAAACACCCACCCTTACTACTTTTTCTTCAATGATCTCCCATAATTGTTGCTTGTACCAGAGACATTCTGGCTGATCTTATGCTCTGTTTCTTCGTCATCCTCTCTCACTTGCTACCTGGCTACAAGCCAAGCTGGTAATAATGCTGATCTGTGAGCTGTGAAAAAATCTCCCAGCTGATGCCAAAATACTGTTAAAAGCAGAGAAGCAAGCCAGCAAGCTGTTGTTTTCTCTCAAGTTAGCAACCCTATATATCAGCATTATGCAAAGCTATACAGTTGTCACTCTAGACATCCTTTGGGATGATGGAGTAGCTTTTTTAGGAACCTTTTTAAAAGTCTGATTGCTGATGTGAAGAACATTCACCCTGTGCATTTTTGGGCTGCAAGCTATGATCGATGTAATGCTGCAATCTTGCATCAATGCTGCAATGAATCCTTTAAAGTTTGAATTGCATACTTAGCGCATCTGCAGAAACACTGTATGCCTTGTGAAAAAAATATTAAACAGGGACACAGTCATTCAAAAAATGTCTGTGATGTTTGACAAAAGAAGATGGAGGTCTTTGCCCTTGGCTAACAAAAGCCAGGCATAAACATGCTATAGGAAATAGATTGAATGGACTTTTTTTTAAAAAAAACAAAACCTCCAACACCTTCCACTCCCAATTTACTAATAAAAATAATGCTGCTTCAAAAGCCTCAATTAAAAGCATTCTATGAACGAGAAGGATTGAGGAAAGGAATTACTAAAGACTCATTATAGTGCATTGTATAGATGATGTAATTAGAGAACACTGTCCATAAATCAAACGTTTGCATACTATATATATTCAGATGTTTTACAAATCATCCTCAAACTGTGAACACATGTCTGTTTTTAATCTGGAAAAATTGCAGTTATTTCTCAAGTATACTTTTTAAAAAAAAAAAAGGATATGAAAAACTGTGTTCTAATTGTATATCAGTATACCCCACATACCTCCTAATTGGCAGGATTCATGCAACAGTATGTTTGGCTTGCAGATAGTCTCAGAATAGAAATCCTGATGTCAACATACTGGGGATAAAATTAAGTTTTGGTTGCAGCTGCTGTATACTGGCCAAAATATGCCCAAACTGATCTTTATTGTCAATACTGTGAGCAAGGAATGTTGTATGTAGTAAGAAAGACTAAGACTGGTAACCTAGCCTATATCTTCTTTATCTTATTAAAAACATCATGTGAAACCACTGATTGATGAAAGCCATGATGGGTAGTTAGTATTTATGGACTCATCTGGTGACAACCAGTGATACAAACAATAAGTAGTAAAGAGCATGTATTAATGAAAGAAATGAAAGACAGAACAATAGACAAGTTGTGTGCCTGTAAAACTAAGAGAAAAAGGAAGGATCTAATATATCTGAATGAACATGACACAATCTTATGGAGTGATACATGCAGGGAACTGAAGAAGTAGACTTAATTATGAGTGAAAGAGCTGGAATATATGTCAGAACGTATGAACCAGTGTCATTGTTGAGAGTGCATATAATAGTACAATAGGAAGTTATAGTTTCAAAATAGTTAAATGTTGCATTTCAGTAAAAGGTGATAATGAAATGATTATCAGGGATGAATTCAGGGGGAAATTCTGCAATAGTCTGAATGGTTGGGTCCTGGGGTAGGGTGGGGTAGAGAATAATCTGTAGAATGACATGAGAATGTGATGAATATAGGAAATGGATTAGGCCATCTGGAGAGCCAAGGCTAAAAGAGAATGGTCACTATTTGGTGAACCTCTGCCTAGAAAATACTTATTTTGAATATGGGAGGAAAAAATATTACCATGGAAGTGTGTAAAACTATATTAATGGGAGGTATGAAAATGGACTCTTGGAGGAATCTGTGAAGGAAAAATGCATATAAAATAATTACTTAAAAATGAGAAGGAGGGAAAGATTTTAGGTAATACATATTGTATAAATATAGTTGTGAATAAAACAGTCAAAGAGGGCAAAGAACAGTTAAGTTAAAAGATGCAGAGAAAATATGGAATGATCAAAGTAACAATTGTTTTAGAAGTAGGTGAAGAGAGCTAAACAAGAAGCCTTTAACAGAGTGAATGGAATTAAAGATAAAAGTGAGGAAATGATTTGGGATGAAACCAAAGTAAGTGAAAGTTAGAAGGAGCGTTTTACACATTGGTATCAGAATTGGAGCAGTCTAGTGGCCTAGTGGTGAAGATGCTTGCATCCCACTTGGAAGACTGAGAGTTCAATCCTAGGTAGTAGCAGATGTTTCTCTCTGGGGCACGAAAAAAAAAATCTGCTGTGAACTCCATGTTGGCCTCAGGAAGGGCATCTGGTCAGTAAATGCTCAGCTCCACCCAGTCACCCCAACTCTATCCTGAATTAAGGGACTACAAGATTATAAAAAGAAAACAAAATCAAAATCAAAATAATATATTAAAGAATGGTTTAGAAATATATGCTATAAAATATTGTCAAGAAAAAAAAGATTTATTATACATATTTCCCTCTCCCTTGAAATATAAGAAAAGAATAACAAACCACACTGAATTTTGCTGTTGGGTGAGATAAAGTGAAAAGTGTACCTGGTGGACCTTAAATTGTAAACATTCAGCGATGCCTCTTGAAGGTCTTCACATTTCTTTCAAAGGAGAAAAGAGAGTCATGCATGTATGGGATATGCTTAATTTAACTTCTCTGAAAATTCAGGGCTTAAGAGAGTGAGGCCCTGTTCATCTGTGGGCATTGTGATAGATTGCAATGAGGAACTGCTGGTTCTGAAATGCCAACTACTTCTGGATGTCCAGTGGGCATCACAGAGGCTGGATGTTAATGTGGCCAGCTTCTGCTGGAGTTCTTGAGTACCATGAGTACAAGTCAAAGATCTGTTGAAAGCTATTCACCTCAAATGCATACCATTTAGGCACTGCAGTGTACTTCTGCTGACAATAGGCAGATTTCATGAAAAGGTTGTATGATGTGACTATTTGGAAACTTGTTTCAAGGAGACATCTCCATTATTGTCTTGCTGCACAGAATGACTTGGGCTGAATCTTTTGAAAGAGGAAGTTTTATGTTTTGGAGTTAGCGGCATTGACGCAAAACACATGTTGTAATCAAGTACTTCTTTATTCGTTCCTCAACTCAACTCAACTCAACCAAGCAGGCACGCAGGCCTTTTATAGTCTCCCAAACCCAGGCAGTCCAGCCAATAGGGAAGAACCTTTTTTCGCACCTTGCACATGCGCACAAGTTCAGCGCCAGCCAGTCTGGTCCCGGGCAGATTCTCAGTTGTCTGGGATCGTTTGCAACATTTCTGGGCCTGCTGAAATGCTTCAGCAGGCCCAGGACACAACACCCCTCCCCCCTGGATGAAACATGCCACAGAAGGCACAATAGCCCAATACAGGTGTCTTGGACAGGATAAGTGTTAAACACAAGTTTCTTTTACTGTGCATAGGCAGAGCACTTTATACTAAATCATAATAATAACAAATAAACTTTTAACAAAATAATTACAACAACCACTTTGTGGAACATAATTCTTTGACTAGTAAGGTGGCCTTTGGACTGATAGTAACCTTACATAACCTTTGAGGTATTTAGGTGGGCCTTTGGCCCTTTGTGACCATTGCAGGGTCAGGGAGGTGCCTGGCCTGACAGCTTGCCTGCCAGTCTAGGCACACCAGGACTTCTATTTAACAGTGCCTGGCCTACCTGCCTGTCAGGTGGGCTCGATAGACCAGGACTTTGATGCCTTAGAATTCCAGGTGACCCACTCCACTGCTGAATGGCTTGATCCTCTGAATCCAAGCCAGGTTTCCTCAGACGGGTGGAAATCCCCAAGCCCAATGGTGGATTGGAATTCTCCAAGTCCACAATGGACTCCTCTTGGAACATTGTCCCTCGAGCCCATGACCAGCATCAGAAGTGGCCTGCATTGCAGAAGTGCCCCAGTAGTCCCAGTCCCCCATGTATGTGGCCAAGGTGTCAGAGTCAGGAGCCGCCTCCATGGCAAACCCCCTCTCTTGTGGCTCCCTGTTTGGAGCACTTGCTGTATTGTGTGGTCACCCCGGTGAGACTCCCTGTCTGGAGCAATAACTGATGTGCAGAATGATCCCCTTTCTGGAGACTCCCTGTTTGGAGCAATAGCTGAATCCTGAGAATGTCCCCATTTAGTCACTGGACCCTGTGCATTAGCGTGTGAGAACTCGCTGGAGCTGGGAGACTGAGGCCCCGAATGCAATTGATGGCCCTCCTCCCCCCCAAGAGCAGAGCCAGAAGCAGAAACATTGTTGGACAGCCACCAGAGCAGTTGGTCAATATGGCACTGAAGGACACAGCCATCGCCCAAGGCCACTTCGTATGAGAGTGGCCCTGAGACCTTGCATACAACAGCACTGACCCAGAGATGTCCAGGACCATAGTTTCTTGCCCAGATTGGATCGCCCACCTGAAGTCTCCTAGGTGCCCGTGGCTGTGACACCTGTGAAGCCACCCGGTCCAGGTGCAGTCTGTCCAACTTCGTGATGAGGCATTGACCCCAGTGGAGTTCTGCTGGGCTCTTTCCAGTGGCAGTGCATGGTGTGGTGCGGTGTGCAAGAAGAAAATCTGCTAACCTGTGATGCAAGCTACCGTGCGTGATTCTTTTGAGTGCATCTTTGGTGGTGCGTACCATCCATTCAGCTTGCCCATTGAAGGGAGCTGACGTTGCATGCTGGATCAAGTTGGCCTGTAGGAAAGCCTGGAATTCAAGAGAAATAAATTGGGGGCCATTGTCAGAGACGAGGACATCAGGAAGTCAGCGAAGATTCCTCTCAACACCTGGATGGTCCTAGCAGTAGTAGTGGAGGTGACAGGTACAACCTCTAGTCACTTGGAATGGCTATCCACCAGGATAAGGAAGAATTGCCCCTGAAAGGGCCCAGCATAATCTAAATGTACCTTTGACCAAGGGGTTTGTGTCTTCTCCCACCTGTGTACAGGGGCCTGAGGCATTTCAGGCCGTGACTGTTGGCACACCTGGCACCCGTGCACCTGGGCCTTGATAGCTTTATCAAGCCCAGGCCACCAAAGATGGCTGCGTGCAAGTGCTTTCATGCACACAATGCCCAGATGTCCCTCATGCAGAGAGAACAAGACTCTAGACCTCAGTGAGGCTGGGATAACTACTCTACTACCCCATAACAGGCACCCATTAAATGTAGACAGTTTGTGCCTCCTTTGCCAGAAGCTTTGAAACGCAGCATCTAGACACGTGTGAGGCCATCCTGACAACACCCATGTCAGCACGTGTGTAAACGTGTGATCAGTGCAGTTTCTGCAGCCACATCCCTAGCACATCCCTAGCATTGAGGGGAGATTCAGGCAGTTCCTGAATAGAGAGAATATTAACAGCAGGTGCAGGATCTGCCTCTATTTGTATGAATGGTAGCCTACTGAGGCCATCTGCATGGCCCATTTCTTTCCCAGGTTTGTGAATTAAAGTGTAGTCATATGCTGACAGGAAAATGGACCACCTTAGCATACATGGGGATATAATGTGTGGGGTTTGTTTGGTCATTGTAAACAACCCCAGCAAAGGCTTGTGGTCTGTATAGACCGTGAAGTGGCGGCCATATAAGAAATCATGGAATTTCTTTATGCCAGCCATTATGGCCAAGGCTTCTCTGTCAATCTGAGCATAATTCCACTCTGCAGATGACAGAGTCCTTGAGTAGTAAGCCACAGGGACTTAGGTCCCGTCAGCCTTCAGGTGACTGAGTACTGCACCCACCCCATAAGGGGATGCATCACAAGCGATGCACACAGGCAGTTGCTTGTTAAAAATGTGCTAATTCAGCATTTGTTGAGAGCAAGGCCTTGACCTCTTTAAAACTCCTGTCATGGACCTTAGTCCACTGCCATGGAGCTTGCTTATCTAAGAGCTGGTGTAACAGCTCAGCCACTGCAGCCTTATAGGGAAGAAAAGCATGATAGAAGTTGAGAAGTCCCAAGAAAGCCTGAAGCTCACTTTTAGATTTGGGACTTGGGGCCTCCTGAATGGCCTTCAGTTTGGATTCTGCAGGGTGGATGCCTTGAGCATCTATTTTAAAGCCTAAAAATTCTGTGGAAGTAACTCCAATTTTGCATTTGTCTTTTTTCAATTTGAGGCCTGCTTGGGCCTCAGCAACACAGCCCTTAAACTCTCAGCCAAATTCTGTGATGACTCCCCTGCAATGAGGATGTCATCAAAGTAGGGGCACACCCCTGGAATACCCTAAGCATGCGCTCCATCATGCTCTGAAATATGCCAGGAGCAACATTCACCCCAAATTATAATCTTTTTACCTTAAAAGCGTCCCTATGGGTCACTATTGTTTGGGCCTCAGCAGTTGCCTCATCAACAGGTAGTTGTTAATAGGCCTGTGCTAAATCAAGCTTTGCAAACAGCTTTCTTCCTTTGAGGGAGGCCAGAATATGACTCACTACCGGTACAGGATATGCATGCTGTTGCAAAGATGTATTCAAAGTACATTTATAGTCTGCACAAATTCGGACTTCCCCATTAGCCTTTAAAGGCGTTATAATGCGGGTTTCCCATGGACTGGAGTCCACAGGTTCCAAGATGCCCTGCTGGAGCAGCTTGTCCAGCTAAGCATCAGTCTTGCCCTTGAGAGCGAAGGGCACCCTCCTAGGCTTAATCCTAACCGGTGTGATGTTTGGGTCTAACCGCAGGGCAATGGGAGGCCCCTTGTATGAATTAAGCTCTGAACTAAACACATCCACAAACTCTCTGCAGACTTCTGCAATTCCTGGAGTTTGCAGGCTGTGTAGGCCAGTTACCTGGATTCCAAGGGCCTCAAACCAATTGAGTCCAATTAGACTCGTACAATCACCCCAAACAACCACTACATCTAATAGGCCATGGAAAACCTTACGCTGCACTTCGAGTGTGGCTTCTCCAAGTACATTAACCCTTGAATTTTGAAAGTCAGTAGAATTAAGTTCGCTGGCCTGAGCTTGACTCGACAGCAAATCCTTTTAAAGGTATTGTGTGAAATGATCGATAGAGCAGACCCGGTGTCCATCTCCATTGATAAGGGAACCCCTTGTAACTTCACATCAATGCGAAGTTTCTGTTTAAGAGGCTTGTGTGTCCCTGTCTGCAAAATGCTTCTACACAATGCGCAGAAACCCGCCCTGTGTTGGCTGGGGACCCTGGTACCTTTCTGAAGGAATTCTCCCCGAGGTTGCACCTGCTGGCGACCCAAACAAATGGTGGCAATGTGGTCTTGCTTACCACATGCCTGGCAAATGGCGAAGTAGAACCAGCAGTCCGTGCACTTGTGGCATCCTTCGCAACCGAGACACTGAAGGGCTGCTGGGGCCT
Source organism: Bothrops alternatus (assembly GCA_034064705.1). NCBI lineage: Eukaryota > Metazoa > Chordata > Lepidosauria > Squamata > Viperidae > Bothrops > Bothrops alternatus. The sequence goes on along the minus strand of JARGCV010000145.1, from coordinate 1,893,460 downwards.
TGTCTGGTTTCTCTCGTGGCCTTCTTACCACAGGCTGGTGAAGTCTGTCCACCTCCTCTTCAGGATCCAGGTCTGGAACTTCTTGAGTGACCTCTTGATGGACGATTGCGATGGCTGGAGTGTTTCTGGCCAGCCACAAGGCCTTCACAGCACCGCCTGCTGCTTCTTCAGCTGCAACTTCGCGCAAGACATCTTGGAAAATGACTTCAGCTTTAGCAAACATTTTTTGTTGCAGCTCTCTGCTTCTAAGGCTGCAGACGAAGCGGTCTTGTAACCGTTCTTCCAGGTCCTTGAATTCTCAAGGCCTGGTAGCTTGTCTCAAGGCAGCGATACTCTCCCAAACACAGGCAGTCCAGCTAGTAGGGAAGAACCTTTTTTCGCACCTTGTGCATGCACACAAGCTTAGCACCAGCCAGTCTGGTCCCAGGCAGCTTCAGCAGGCCCAGGACACAACAGGAAGCATGTCTTGTTAGTGGCTTTTGTAGTGTGATATTCTTTTGAGAAGAAAGAGAGCCTGAACGCATACATCTGAAATTCAGGTTCATGCTGTTTCCATGGGGGAGGGCGAGTCAATCCTCATCTGTTTCTTTTTTTTTTTTATTGGATTCTTGAACTCAGTCTACAATCTCCAGCAAATAATTGACTGACAACTGGAGGGCTGTTTGTGGAAAGGAATAATTATTATCTTGTATATTTCTGGCCAAAGGTTAAGCCTAGGTTGAGAACAAGATGGGACACTTTTCCAACTTAGTCCACTGGGCAATGCAAAAATCCAAGTCAATGCTAGTTGTCCATCCTCATTCAATTTTATGTCATTATGAAGAATTATGTTAAAACAGGAGATGAACTAAACACAGGCAGCTTGGCTGGTATTTCATATTTTTTAAGCTGGGAAAAAGTATTTTGGTTTAGAAATTGATTGTGCATCAAGCACCTGCTCTCCAAAACTTAGAACACATGTGCTGAGATGAGGAAGAAGGAAGAAGAAAGGTCTATTTTGAGCTCTCTCTGACTGTGATTGATAGCCCTGTGCTGGATTGTCACTGAGGTAGAAAATTAGAGGGAGATCGTTTCAGATAGAGGCCCATCCAGGTTACATGCTGTGTCCATAAACATTTAGAGCTGAGCCCTTTGAGATCGTTTCTCCTTCCAGCCTCCAACCTCATTATTCCCGGTGCTGAACTGGAAGGAGGCCAAACAGATTTTGGCTTCTGTAGCTTTATTGTTTTTCCTCCTAACAATGTATCTGTCTGTTTTCTTCCAAAGCCTTCTTCATTCAGTTGAAAAAAATACATTTTTCCAGCATATTTTAATAACTCTCCAGGTTATTAAAAACATATGCCAGTCTATTATTATGATGATTGCCCTCTCCCTATTCAAAAGACGGTTTTTCATTGTGGCTCATTTTGAGTAAGGTGAGCCAGTCATGTTCCGTTTTTAGAACATCACTCATAAGGAAAAAAGATTTAAAAGAGAACCAGTTTGGTGTAGTAGTTAAGGCACCAGCTAGAAACTAGGAGACTGTGAGTTATAGTCCTGCCTTAGGCATGGAAGGCAGGATCTAAATACATAATAAAAAATAAAATAAAATAATATTTCCACCATCTAGTTTCTGGAGATGGAAAAGAATGTCCTATTTGATGTCAATGCATATGTCAACATCCAGCTCGAGAATCCAAATAAAACTCCAGAGTAATTCTGTTTCCAAAAAACTTACTGTTTATTGAATACACTGCTTAGTTATGTTGAAGCAAAACTAACTCTGAGGTTCCCATACCAATTCATAGACTTAAACAATAGTTTTCCCAGTCAAACCCCCAATATCTTACATAATCCACATCAACAAGTCCACTTTGTTATGGGAGCCATCTGCTTCAAATCCACACCTGTTCTTGTGTCCTTGACAAGACTTCAAGCTCTCACAGTCTACAGCTGAATCGAAGAAATTTCATTTCTCCATCTACCCACTTGAAAGTAACACCTCCCACCCCCTTAATCTAAAGGCAAGTTGAAACACAGAGGCACATAGCTCCCAAAGTTTCATCCTTGCAGCAAATATGAAAGTAGCACCTATTCTGTCGAAGTAAACATGCTTTGCTGTATGCTCTGAACTACTTGTTGCAAAAAATAAAAGCATAGTAATAGTTGAGATCTGTAGTAAATTGCTTGTAGATTTATCCAGAGGGAATCAACTGTTGTGAGGTAAAACAAATTATTCAGGGCTGCTTTCCAAAAACTGCATGCCAAGTTTTACCAGCATGTCCTAAGTATAGAGCATCAGCATACCAATAGGGGGAAAAGAGGTTGCACAAATTCCACACCACTTGTTCCTAACAACAACACATTTGAAGAGCACTAGATTGGTGAAGACTGATCTCTCTGATTGGGAAGAAATGACACTCACAGCGTGAAATGAGATACACCCGAGGTTTACTCACAGCAATTCACAAAGCCAGAAATAAACACCAAATGCACCTCTCATAGAAACTTGGAATTTTTTTCACATGACCAGCCACAAGTCATTCTGTGGTGCTTTTGTACATATGAAGGAATTTTATATAGTTGATGCAAACCATTACAAGGTTTGATTCAAGTAATACTTTGATTTAAAAAGTTGCATCCATGGCCCTTTCCTCTTCTACATGCTTTAGCCTTTGAAGTTATTAATGAAATGTTAAAGAGAGGACACATTATTAGAAATTGACACACACACCCCCAATGAAGTTCTCTCTGGTATCTGCCTGATGAAGAACTGTTTGTTCCGATACATGGAAAAGGCAGATCCAGTGTATAGTTAGATTTGATATTTGCAAAGAGAAATTATTCATTGGGGTTTTTTTTGTCCCAGTTGAATTGGGCCAGCTTGAGATATTTTGTTAATTAAGCTGCCCATTAGCTGACAGAATGGGGTATCTATGACTTGTCTCCTACACATTTTTGTTTAAAAAAAATAGAATAGTCTATGTAGCCCAGAGAGGCAAGATGCTGTGAGAAGGATAGACCCTTCCTCCCAAGCCATTTCTTGCTTTTTGATGAATTGGAAAAGTGTAACTAGTAACAGCATTTGCAGTTTTGATTGGTTACCTAAGAAAGCATCTGAGTCTCTTTGGAACTTGAAAAATCATTTTTAAAACCATCTGAAGGATGTTTTGCTTTGCTCATGCTGGCTTGAAAATAGTGTGCAGGATTTGATTAAAAGAAAAAGAAGTAGTATTTCCAGCCAATGTGATAGAGTTTTCTTAAGTTTAGAACTCTCTAGGATAAAAACTCAGGAGATAAAAGTTCTTTCCCTCCAAGAGTTTTCCAAAATAATTTGAAAGACGTGACCTGTTTCTCCTTTGAACTCTATGGTGACTTTTGCTGCACTTAGCTAATATGGAGACAATTGAAGCCAGGTGGACAAATACCTATCCTACATGCTCTACTATAGATTTTTCTGCCCTTGGCCCTTCTCCTAAACTGGAAAAGGCATTCTGATGAGCGTCCTAATCATTTTTATTTGTTGCACGCAGCTCCCCATCGATGAGACAAAATAGAACATAGAAGTTGGTGATTTTTATCATTGTTCACATCCCCACAGCCCTCCTCCTCTCCCCATAAACAACATTCACTGAAATTATTTAGCCAGGGAAAGGAAGAGGATCAGGTCATCAGAGAGACCTCTGAAAGGTTTTGTGGCATTTGAAGGAGCAAAAGAAGGATGGATGAAAATGCAGAGCGGTCTAGCATGCAAGACTGCTCAAATCAATCAGATGAAGTGGAAATCTATGGCACAAAGCTTGCAATTACACACATATCCCTTTTAAGAACATTTATTATAGCTGCTCTTAATGTCAGCAGCCTGTTCAGCGGGGAAACAATGGATCGTTAGCAAAGATCTGTCACTGTAAATGCTTCTCTGGCTGACCCTTCAGTGCCACAGAGCTAAACCTGTAGGAGCATCTCAACAAAGTGGCATTTGTCAGGAGACCATACTTCATAGTTCATGGTGTAACAAAACTCAACACGGAGGACGATGTTCCTGAAAAAGTTACTTCATCCTTCAGTTTAGAAGAGGCCTGAACAAGCTCTCCTCTCCCCTCCTCTCCTTACTGGCTAGGACGCCAGAAGCCTAAAATAATAAAAAGGCCCTTCAGATAAAGCCTAAGCTGAAATGAAGTGTTGTTCAAGCCCACTTGGAGATTCTTTGGGGTTGCTTGCTTCAGTTTTGAATCTAGTGCAGGGATTTCACCTTTCTTAGGAGCTACAGTACTGCCAGAGCCACATTAGGGTAGCTTCATTTAAATGGAAATTAAGTGAAAATCCAAGTTGCACAGAGACAAAAAATGATGGGATTCATATGGCCAGGGGTTCACACAACACTGTCAAGGGCTGGAAAATATATAGTAAGAATCCCCCACCAATCCTACCTGGAGAAGTCCTGCCTGAGACAGAGGGTAACTTTGAAGAAGTCACCTGGTCTGGACTTTCCCTAGAGAGGCTTCTTAATTTATCTGCTTTGCCAAGTCTTGATGGCTGCAGAATTTGCAAATATGAATTTCATGAAGTGAAACAGGAAATGAAGTGTGCTAGCCAATGAAGCTGTGAACAAGCAGATAATTTATAATGCACTTCTGTTTAACTCAGGCTTTCAGTGTTCCCATTAGATATAAGAATAACTGACCCTCCGCCTGTGTTGAAACCAAATTTGTGTGAAAGGATGCAAATATGAATGTTTGTCTTTTGCCTGATCCTAGCTTAGTGTGTGCAGAACAAATGATTTTGGATACTCATACATTCAATCAAATGTTCAACTTCCTACCTTCAATTTAAAGTTATAGAATTGCAAAGGAAATTCCATACACTTCAGATCACTGAGCTGTGTCTAGAGTAAACATGAATATTTTTGCTCACTGGGTACAGTGAGGAGATGTGTAAAAGTAAGTTAAATGGTCTAATCTTGTTGATAATATACTCTTCAAACCCCATCTAAATGGTTTTCTCAAGCCAGAATTGGTCCACATCAAATATTCCTTCTCCTGAAACTATGAGTTTTCTTCACCACCTCACCTCGAGGATTTCAATGTATTAAAGTGGAAAGTAATATTAAAGGGCTTGTTATATAATGCATTTACTTGACTAATGAAATTTAAGTTTTTAAATCATGAACACAATGAACTAAATCTTTCATTTATCCTTAAGGTAATAGAGTTGGCTTTTGGGCTGCTGCAATTAAGCTTACATTTACATAAGACTATATAGTAAATGTTGTAGAATCTTCACTTTGAGGATGAGATGCTCTTTTAATTTATCTAATCATTTAATACATACACACACATACATTAATTTTAATGGCTATGTGGTAAATATATTTTTACATATCATGATTTCTAAAAAAAAATATGACTTTCCTATTTGAATAAGTGTTCATTACAAGTGAATAGACCATCTGGGGCAACTAGGTTGTTTCATATGTCTTCTCAATCAGTGGGAGATCAGCAGCCAGCTCAGGAGCAGAAACTCCCCCTTCTTGCAGGATAATTTGTATTCTGCACTAGCCTTTCAGGGTTCAGAAGAAGCTTCAGTCCAACAGCATATTTATGTATTCACTGAGGCATAATCTGGGCCATGCAGACTCTTGACAGCTGCAGAGAGCAATCTCATTTTTCATAAGGTGGGTAAGGAAAGGTGAGGGTAGAAGTGATTGAGACTGTACGCAACCAGTTAAAAGGGATTAAAAGAAGACCAGAGAGTCAAGGAACCTGGAAAAAGCAAGGACTTCCCAGCAGGGACAAAATATCAAGATGCTTTATGAAGTATGCTCAACAGGAGCAGCGCTAGTAAATGATCCTATCGAAGGTACAATATGGCAATCAGAATCTCAGGGTAGGTCCAGTACAGTAATTAAAATAGTGTGCTTTTAACACATGGGTTACATGTGAGGAAAAAAAGAACCCAGACTGATTAGAACAGGGGTGTCAAACTGCCAGCCCACAGGCCGGAAGCATCACGCCAAAACCGCACCCACCCCATTGCCGGCAATGAGAAAAAAGTTGCGATACGTCGCAATACATCACAACGCATCACATGATGTCACAAGTTTGACACCCACGGATTAGAATGTGAGCTACTTTATATTACTGTAACTTTTTTTTAAACCATGCAATTTTTCCTCAGAAAAAGTATCACTCCCTCTTCTCCATTAAAATACTTTATGCTGCAGCTTGAAATCATCATGCTTGATAGACTGGATATTTTGCCTTGAGTACTGACAAGGGATGTTATGGGTATACTGAGGCCTTCAAAGAGTCTTTTAGTATTTGGATGCTTGATAACTCAGAGACAGAAAATAATTACATGAGGAAAGGCAACTGCTGTCCTCCACATTTCAGATGACCACTTCCACAGTCCTTTGAAACAAACCATGATGGTTGGGCTGATGATAACTAGGCTAAAAATAACTGGAGGACAACAAATTTCCTAGCCGTGGTCTACATCATGCATGCTAGGACTACAGAACACCATCTGATGATGCACTGATATTGGCAGAAGGATGGCTGATTGTTATTAATTTTTATTTATTTCTAATGTGTGTGTGTGTGTTTCTGTAATAGGTGAAAAGGGAAAAAAGAGCAGAAGTATGCTGTTGTCATTCTTACCCTTAAGCACCTTCTCCTCCTGACTGGCTAAAACCCCAAGAAAGGCCTAGAATCATATTTCTAAAATTCTGCCATTTCATTTCTGAAGCTTGGCAGCATAATCTCACTCTGCTAGAAATGGCATATAGTTACTCATCCTGATGATAGATGAAGAAATTTATTCTGCATAAGCTTTCACAGACTACATAACACTCCATCAGTTTGCATGTTGTGCTGTCCTGAGAAAGTAGATAGCAGAGCGGACAGACAAGCTCATATTAATCTACTCCCTGGAGTTGCACAGAAAATGTAAATGAGAAATAAAATCTATGTATATTTTCCTGAAAACTTGGAGGAAAAGTGACATAGCAGCTTTTTGTCAAATGTCAGGCAAACCATTGGATTTAGTAGTGTGGTTGAACTTTGGACCTTTTATAATTTTGAATATTTGTTTTTGATTGTTAGATTTGTTTTAGATTTTGTATTTCCATATCTGCAGATATTGCTCTCCAGATTCATTGTCATTCACTCTGTCTTGAAACTAACTGCAATCTAACTTATGTATCAATATAAAGCCTGTACCTACCGGTAGATGATGGAATGTGGCCAACAGCATGTTGACTTACAAGGTGATATCTACAAGGTGATATCTAGTCTGCATAGAATAGCATGAACATACTTTATTTGTAATGCCTTTGGTTGCCATGTTTCAAGATATGCCTCAAGTGAGCAGTATTATCTTTGGCACAAACATTGTAAGTGGTGTGATATCACTGAAGGTGGTTTGCTGCATTCTATGATTTTTTTTAAAAAAAAGATGGCTTTGGTGCCATCTAGTTTTTGTAGATTCACATAAAATTATAAATTCTGGGAAAAATTGGGCAGCATTATATCTGAATGTGATTCAGAGAAAAACATAGTTTTGTTACATAACCTAAATGGATGGGTGAGAAGAAGATGAGAAAGTACATAAAAGTGTCTGAACCATTTGGAAACCCAGTAATGAATGATAATGGTGACTGGTGAGAAAACTGATTAGAAAACATTTTATTTCAAATACATGAAATGTATTTTTTTTTTAAAAAAGCAAACAATTCTGTATATAAGAATATGCTTCTCAGGATTTTTGATCCTGCACAGCAGTGCAGCAGACGAGTGGTTCAGGACTCCGTGCCCTTCGGCTGAGTTTCTTCCTGTTAGGGGACCCTAAATGGGCCAGAAGCCACCCCGAAGAGGCAGCAAAGAAGGAAGTCCTGGGGACCTCGGAGAGATGGTGGTCGACCCGATTGGTCCAGGAGAAACCTTCCAGAAACCAACAGGAGAAAGGCTAGTCTAACTTCAGAGTCTAGCCCAAGCTGCAAGCAACCAAAGTCAAAAGCACTATTTTAAGCTGATTGTAAACAGTGTATTTGAATCTGGGTAAGAACATCAATTTTCTCTATCCTACTTATCAACTTTCTTGAAGGAAAAAAAATCCCAAGAAGCAAAAAACCTCCGAATGTGAAGGAGGGGAATTTTTGCCCCACCCTTTTACTAACAGAAGCAGAAAATTAAACCTTTTATGGAGGACCAAAATGTATTGAAATTAAATGAAATGATTATAAAACCTAAATATGGATAAGTTTGAAGTTACTGAATGGTTAAGATTCTCATTTTAAAGGCAATTTGTTCATTTTAAAAGTTTGAAAAATAAACCAATGCTGACATCTAGTGGTGGATGAAGACTATGACAGCTATGGCTTTCATGCAGGACTTGGCAAAATCTGGAAAAAACTAATCTCTACTTGTGACCTTCAAAGCTCTAACAATAGAGAACAGCTGCAGACAAAATGAGACATACAAACTTCAGGGAACAAAAAAATACTTTTTTGAACTTTCTGGATTACAAGTATCTATTTAACTCTGACCCCAAAGCTATTTGCAGAGAAAAGAAAATTTGGATTTTTGGTCATCTTGGAAAATCAGAGATTTATAGAAAGAACCCATCAAGAAAAAATAAATACTTTTCAAGAGGAGCCATATGATATGTTGCAACTAATTCAAATAACAATGATTTCAAACCATAAAGAAATCCAAAATAATTTTGAAAATATAAATCAATTCATTTCCAATTTAACTTTACAACAACAAAAAAACCCAGGAAACAGCAACAGAAAAGGAACAGATAAAACAGACAACTGAATACAAATTTGAGGATAGAGACTTAAATATGGAACTTAACAAAACAAAGAAGTATGATTTAACCCAAGTGGAAAAAAATTTACAAGAAAAAGAGGAAATCAAGTAAAGTTATTATGTGGATTATAGATTATAGAAATCAACTGTTAGTGAATGTTTCTTAAATGTAAACCCAGACAACACACTGTTTACCGAATATTAAGGTGATTATGTTAAAAAATTAATAAAACATATTTTTTAAACAAAAAGAATACGCTTCTACACTCTTTGTTAAAAGAAGCAAGAGCTGGACATAGACTGAATACAAAAGTAAATGACTGGTGCTTTCGCCTTCTGCTTCTCAGCTCGAGTGTGCTGTGTGCATCTCCCTCTCCGCTCGGTACCAAACCGCCACGCGCGGGTGCCGCCTCCTCCCACTCCGGAGTGTTCCTGCTGCTGCTGCTATTTTATATATATAAAAGAGATGCCAGGAAAAATACTAGAACTGGAGAGACAAAAAATGATAACAGAAGCAGAAAGAAAAAGAAATAAAAATATTTTCAACAAAAATGAATGGGCAAATGCCTCTCACAAAGATATTGTACTTGACTTACCTTTTATATCTACAGTAACACCTACAAGAATATGGAAATATTCTTTGACTCAGCAGAATATATTGATTAAGAAAGATACTGGGCAAAAGAAAAAGGCTAAAGTGAAAATTGAGAAAATAGATAATGGGGCCTATCAGAGAGAATATTTAAAAAAGAAACACCTGTTTGAATATGATTAAAGAAATAGAAAAATTTTGGATGTGAATTTGACTTTAAGAGGGAAGAGCCTCTCAAGTAACATAGTACTTTCTTTTTCTTCTTTTTTAATTTTATTTCTTGATATGAGTAATGTAAAAGAGTTGAAATGGCTTATATAAAGAAAATGTTTTAGATATCTAAAGGTGGTTGACTTTAAGAAAATTACAATGGATTAAAAATGTTTTGAATAAGAGTTAAAAGACTAGAGGACTAGATTTATTAAATGAAATATTTAAAGATTAAATATATTTTTAATTATGGTAAAAAGGAACAATTTTTTGGGAAATAAATATGTATTAGTTTATAGCTCTAATTGAAGGAGAAGACACAGAAAGTCATAGTTGGATGGAATTGATGAGATCCTCAAAAAGAAATTGTTGAGTTTAAAGAATAGGCAGTAGACAAAGTAGTGTATGGACATGGAGGAAGCAACTATGGTTTGCAAAGAAAGGTATGGAAAGGTTTAATGAATGGTGTTGGAATGAATTAGTTTTAGCTACTGTATATCTCATCAATTAATTATTTTAGTTTATTACTTCATATTCTTTTCTTATGTTTTGCATAATATTGTTTATTCTGAAAGGGAACAGCATGCTCAATATTTTTTAACTATTTGGTAGTAAAAATTCACATTTGCCAATGTTCATTGATATTATGTTACATATGGCTTTTAGATATTAGCCAATTTAGAAACAGTCCCCAATTATGTATCATCCCTACAGTATCTAATTTATGAATTCAAAGAATGTATTTTGAGGAGAATTAGAAATTATTAGTTCAGAAGCACGACATCATATGCAGATACATAAAGACGCAAATAAAACTAATTATTATTTATTTAAAGCCAAAAGACACAAAGAGTTTATATATAAAGCAATGAGCATCACTGAGTCAGATTATCAGATAATCCAAAAATAAGCATGTTAGGTTCGCTACTTACATTTTATTTTAATGTTATGACATTAACGTTCAAACCATATGGACCATTATATACATATATATTTTCACTCTGCCAAGCTCTAGAGATGATGGGATCAGAAAGATAAATGAAAAGATAAATTTGAAGAATTCATCAAATCATCCTCCAGTTTATATAATTCTATATTAGCAGAAAATAAAAATTTGAAAATATTGCTGGATAATATGTAGCATAAGGAGATATATAATTGCACATCCTATGTGATAGAGTACCTAGCTAGAAGGCTATGTAATAGATTCCAGAAGTATAGAACAGCTGGTGGTTCTCTGCATCAAGAGAACATTGGAAGATATAATATCAGAAGTCTCAGACAGTCAATGCTTGGATTAATGTAGATTTAGATGAAAAGAAAAAAAATATGAGTGGTTGCACATTGGCTCAGACTCTCTGACTCTCATTGATTTAACAATATCAAACCACTGTGAGAACTTTCACCGATTTAATGTAATTATACCTTCTAAAATGTTGGTGATATCCTTAAAAGTCCTTGCTAACCTTTGATTGCTACCAAATTTCATGGTAGCATTTTGAATCTGAGAAATGGAAAATATGGTAAATATTTTTATTTAATTAGCAAATATTAAAAACTTGGAGCAACAATTTTTTTAAAATAATAATAATAATAATCAGGACTTATGAAGAAGCTACTATGGTAAAATGAAGATCCAGCAAGTAAAGGCTTCTTTTGGAATAAATTGCAAAATTGTGATTAAATTTTTTATTTTAAAGTATTACAAACTGACTGAAGACATCCAATATGAGATGCTAAGCCACAGATCTTGTCCATTTCGCTGGGGCTTTCCACTGGGTGGGCCAAATCAATCCAATCCTATTTGTTATAAGCAGATAACTCAATCTCCTTTTTTTAAGGTTTAAAGGTAACTTCGCAGTACTCTCTCAAAGTTGAAGTGGAACAAGGATATAAGTCACTATTAGCAAAATCAACAATGTCTTTAAGAGAAATAGAAGATAATGATCAAATGTAAAGAGTGCAATTCTATTTACAATATGCCTCATACAAAGATTTGGTAAGATTCAAGACTTCCGGTTTTGTGCGGTAGCGACTGGTTGTGGGCTTGCAGATTCTCTGCTAATTTTGCCCTGCCATGGACCTAAATAGGTCTAAGTCGCCCCAGAGAGGGGGCAAAGAAAGAAGGATGCCCCAGTGATTCCGGTGTGATGGCGGTCATTCCATTCGACTTGGGGAAAGCCTTCTAACTTGACAGGAGAAAGGCTGGCCATACTTCATCGACCAACCCAAATTACTTGCAACCAAAGTCCAAAAGTACTAATGAGCACAAATGTGAATAGCATGCTTGAAACTGGGTGAGGAATTTGATCTTCTCTTTTCTATTCTATATTTAATTTCCTGGAAAAGATTCCCAAGAAGCAAAATACCTCCGAAAGGGAAGGAGGGGGATTTCTGCCCCACCCTTATAGTAATGGAAGTGGTAAATTAATCTTTTTATGGGGGATCAAAATATATGGAAGTGAAATAAATATAAAACCTGAAATTTAAAACTTAAATCTGGATAAATCTAAAATTGTTGAATAGTTAAGACTCTCATTCTAAAGATAATTGTTCATTTTGGAAATTGAAAAATAAATAGATGTTGACACTTAGTGGTGGATGAAGACTATGACAGCTATGACTTTAATATAAGATTTGGCAAAATCTGGGAAAAGCTAATCTGTGTTTGTGACCTTCAAAGCTTTAACAACAAAGAACAGCTGTGACAAAAAAAGACAATAATCTGGGCTGTAGACAAAGAGAGAATTATAAATTTCAGGAAAAAACTTTTTTGAACTATTTGGATTACAAATATCTATTTAATCGAGACTCTAAAGCAGCGGTTCTCAACCTGTGGGTCGCGACCCCATTTGGGGTCGAACAACTATTTCACGGGGGTCACCAAACACCACAGTCTGCCATTTTTTCCCCCATTTTTTTTCCCATTTCCCCTCGGCCGTCCGCACGTGCCGCACATGCGCGGTTTGGCCCGTCGCACCGCGCATGCGCGGTTTAGCCCGTCGCTCTGCGCATGTGCGGTTCAGCCCGTTGCGCGCGCACCACACATGCGCGGTTCGATCCATCGCGCCGCACATGCGCGGTTCGACCCATCGCGCCACGCATGCGCAGTTCAACCCGTCGTGCTGCGCATGCGCGGTTCGACCCGTCACACCGCACATGCGCGGTTCGGGGCGTCACGTCACGCATGCGCGGTTCGGGGCGTCGTGCCGCGCATGCATGGTTTGGGCCATCGCGCCACACATGTGCGATGCAGGTCAGGGTCGCGCCGCACATGGGCAGCTCAGGTGGGGTCTTGGCCTGAAAAAGGTTGAGAACCGCTGCTCTAAAGCTATTTGCAGAGAAAAGAAAAGAAGAGAAAAACTCAAATCTTGGCCATCATGGATCAGAGACATGTAGAAAGAACATATCAAGAAAACATAAATACTCCACAGAAGGAGATATATAGTATACTGCAACTAATTCAAACAATAATGATTTTAAACCATAAAGAAATCCAAAATAACTTTGAAAATATAAATCAATCTATTTCCAAGTTAACTCTACAACAAAAAATTTCCCAGAAAACAACTGAGAAGCAGATAAATCAGATAAATGGATATAGAATTGAGAATAGAGACTTAAAGATGGAACTTAATGAAACAAGGAGAGGATGGGATTGCTAGTATTGCAAAGGCTACTGAAAGCAACAAAGACAGATCTACTGGCTGAAAGGGAAGCGTCCCTATGGAAATCTTCTTGGCACTGGAAAAAAGCCAGAATTAGACTGAAAAGAGAAATTTAAAATTGTGTAATGGATTTAAAGGCAATTTTTGATTTATGGTTTGTTTTAAGGATTATGATTTAGAGTTAGAAGCAAGAAAAAAAATATAAACATATATATGTGAGGGTGATTTTTAGAAAAGATATTTTAAATAGATTAAGAATACTTTTTGGAATAACAGATTTATTTTGATGAAAATTATGTATTGGAATTGAAAAAATGTTGATTTTTTAGATTGGGATGGTTTTAATAATTAATGGAGTGTCTTAACTTAGATGATTTTTTGTACAATATCATAGATGTAATAAGGTATGACAATCAATTGGATGAAATTTGAAGTTTCTGTAATGAATTGAAGTGAATTAACATTATTTTTTAATTGTGTAATGGAAGAAGAAATAAATGAGATTGGTGATAAAAGGAGGGATGAGAGAAATTAAGAACTAGAATATATTTGGAAGGGATACCAAATTGATAACTTGTTGAGTTAAAGTGAAATTTGATTTTGGTAATTGTAAACTGATAAAGTTTTAAAACAGGTTTAGTAGTAATAGAAATTTAATTTAGAAATGGAATATTTTAAACGTATTATGTTATTTGAGGGAAATAGAAAGGAGACAGTGAATGTATTGAGTTGAGTTGTTTATTTATGTTTTTACTTTGAAATGTCTGATTACCCAAACACCACAGTGTGGATTTCTTTTAACAAACAGAACAGTGAAATAGGGGTGAAAAAAAGGAAATCAGCAGCAATTAAGACACAAGGTGAAGCTAAAATGTGTAGATTCCATAAATATTTGCAATGCAAGCTGTGAGAGGCTCCTTGCTGAAGCATTCCACTATGGTCATGCATATGTTTAAGCTTTCTTCTTTAAGCAAGATAAATCATAGTGTTGGAAAATATGTGGGTGATAGGAATTACTGCTGGATAAACCTCCTCACTTCACTGTAAAAATGGGCTTTAAAATAAAAACCACTTCCTCCTAATCTTGAAATCAACGTTCTTTTTTCCCCTCTTCCCCCCTCCCCCCAACCTTGTTGAGAAATGTGAAAAATATCCTTACTGGCAATGATATCATTAGCAGGAGTCATAGCTCTCCCAAAGATTTCCCATTCCTTATCTGTCTCAGCTCCTTCTCTTCCTACCCCACCCATCTTCCTTTCCTTATGGGAGACACTAATCCAGGACCTGCCTCTAATAATACCTCTATTATTTTTGATCTTCAGCATGTTACATCCTGTGGGCCTTGAAAGGTATTATTTTCCAGGGCATTTGAACATGCAGTAGATTTATCAGAAGCCTCAAAAACCAAGGCTTGTCTGGCTCATTTGAGTACTTAAATCAAAAAGACAAGCTGCTGCATGGAAGAATGGCGGTGAAATAATGCTTCAGTATCTGTGTGATAGGATTGTGTTCTCCACCACACATTTGGACTTTCAGAACATGGGGAGGCAGGGATGTTTGTTTTAATACCAGTGTTCGTTTCTTAGTTTCATCCTCTGTCCCACAGTAAGTGTTTTTTTGTAAGAAGGAATGGCCTCTGGAAAAGAAAAGAAACAATTATTCCTCAGAATCAACTTCCAGCATCAATTTCTACACAATGCACAAAATCTTTACACACAGAATTGTAAAAGACTAATGACCCTGACCCTGACCCTGACCCTTTCCAGAGAAAGTTGTCTGGGCTGTAAATTATGATGTTTAAGGAAAGTGAGACAATTGGAACATAGCAAAAAGAAAAAGGCATATGTGGACAAGGAAACAAAACTAGCAAAGGGATCAAATCAAAGGTAGGGTGGAGGAGGGGAATGTCTAGAATGGCAGAGAATCTGCAGAAGTCCAGGATGGCGACTTGACTTCACTTTCACATTCCTTTTGGCAAGCTGAAATGTGCTGATGCAGTGGAAGATCAAGCAGAAAAGAGGGGGGAGGGCCTTAAAGGGGCCTTTTGAGCATGCTGAAAAAGGTATATGTTGTGTACTTCATTCGCGTGTGAATGATGAAGACACATGGCGATGCTGAACAAAAACTTTATTCTCCTTCTACAACAACCAAGCAAAAGCAAAAGGCACGCAGGCCTTTTTATATGGCCAGAAACCCAGACAGTGTCAACCAATAGGAACATAGGGTTTTCACGCCTTGCGCCCAAGGCCAGCGCCGCTCTGTCTGGTCCCCGGGCAGCTTTTGGAATGCCCGGGACCAATGCAACGTCCCGAGCCTGCTTTTGCAAGCTCAGGACACAACACCCCTCCCCCCTAGACGGAACATACTTTGCGTACACTCATGTACGTCATGCATTGGGAAGAGTGGCATACAGTTGCATTATTCAAATGCAAGGAGTGTGGACTACTTGAGTCTGCCCTCAGGCAAACCCTCTTCAATATTGATTAATACAATAAATGTATCCAAAGTCAAAAAAATAATACAAAATAATCTACCCACGAGTTACTCCCGTTATTCAGGGGCCTCATGAACAGGTCCCTCATGATTTGACAGCAACTTCACAAAGTCTCTCAGATGTTTGGGTGGGCACTTGGCCTGCTGCGACCTTCTAAGGCCCGGAGAGATTTCCTGGCCCACCTGCTCGCCTACCAGGCTAGGCAGGCCAGGGCATTGCTGCCCCAAATACCCGGTTGACCCACCCAGCTACTGGCTGGCTGGACCCTCTAAGTCCAAGCCAGCATACCTTGGAGGGGTCAAAGTCCCCAAGGCCATAAGATGGAGAGGGCTGGGTAGCGGAAGTGCCCCAGTACTCTGTGGCCCCCAAGCATGTGCCCGAGGTGCTAGAGTCAGGAGTCACCTCCATGGCAACCCCCTTTGCTGGTGACCTCCTTTTGGGAGCAATTGAGGAATGAGGCAAGCGCCCCTGATGGAATTCCTTTTCTCTTGCTGCTTGTGATTTGTGTGGATACTCCCGGTCAGTCTCCCTGTCTGAAGCACTATCTGACATATGTGAATTCTGTGGATTCCCTCGGTGTGAATCCCTGTCTGGAGTAATTATGGATGTGTGGGATGATCCCCTATCCAATGAATTCCTGTTAGGAGCGCTTGCGGAACCTTGGGATGAATCCCAAACAGCCTCAGTAGCAGATAGTAAGGGCCTGTTAGTCCTGGGAAACTGTGACCCAGAATGCATATTATGGTCCTCCTCCCCCCCAGAGCAGAGCCAGGAGCAGAAGGGTGTGAGTCCAGTCTCCAACGCAGTTGGTCTATGTGTCTGTGAAGAACGCGGCCGTCACCCAAGGCAACTTCGTATGACAACGGCCCCGAAAACTTGCAGACCATAGCTGTGACCCAGAGATGGCCAGGCCCATAGTTTCTTCCCAAACCAAATCGCCCATCTGGAGTCTCCTAGGTGCCTGCGGTTGTGACACCTGTGAAGCCACCTGGTCAAGGTGCAGCCTGTCCAGTTTAGTGATGAGGCGGTGACCCCAGCGGAGTTCAGCAGGGCTCTTCCCTGTGGCTGTACATGGTGTGGTGTGGTGTGCAAGAAGGAAATCTGCTAACCTATGATGCCAGTTACCGTAAGTCAGTTTCTTGAGGGCATCTTTGGTGGTGCGCACCATTCTCTCTGCCAGTCCATTGGAGGATGGGTGGAAGGGAGCCGATGGTGCATGCCAGATCAGGTTGACCTGAAGGAAAGCCTGGAACTCAGAAAATGTAAATTGAGGGCCATTATCTGAAATCAGCACATCCGGAAGAACGTGTGATGCAAAAATTCCTCTCAACACCTGGATGGTCCTGGCAGTAGTAGTGGAGGAAACAGGAACAACCTCTAGCCACTTGGAATGGCTATCAACAACAACCAGGAAGAATTGCCCCTGAAAGGGCCCAGCATAATCTATATGCACCCTAGACCATGGGGTTTGAGTTTCCTCCCACCTATGTACTGGACTGTTGGCACACTTGGCACCCATGCATTTGGGCCTCGATGGCTTTATTGAGCCCAGGCCAGCAAAGATGGCTGCACGCAAGCGCTTTCATCCTGACTATACCAGGATGTCCCTCATGCAGAGAGATCAAGATTCTAGACCTCGATGAGGCTGGAATCACTACCCTGCTACCCCATAACAGGCAACCCTTGAAAGTGGAAAACTCATGCTTCTTGTGCCAGAAGCTTTGGAAGTCAGTATCTGGGCATTTGTCAGGCCATTCTGACAACACCCATGTCAGCACGTGTGTAAGCGTGTGATCAGTGGCAGTTTCTGCAGCCACGTCCATAGCATTGAGGGGAGACTCGGGCAACTCCTGAATGGAAAGAATATTAATGGCTGGAGCAGGATCTGGCTCTACTTTGTTCAGGGGTAATCTGCTCAGGCCATCTGCATGACCCATTTCTTTTCCTGGTTTGTGAACTAAAGTATAGTCATATGCTGACAGGAAAATGGACCATCTCAGCATACGAGGAGAAATAATATGTGGGGTCTGTTTGTTAGTGGTAAACAAACCCAGCAGAGGCTTATGGTCAGTAAAGACCATGAAATGGTGGCCATATAAGAAATCATGAAATTTCTTAATGCCAGCCACTATGGCCAAGGCTTCTCTGTCAATTTGAGCATAATTTCGCTTTGCAGAAGAAAGAGTCCTTGACTAATAGGCCACAGGGACCTGTGTCCCATCAGCCTTCAGATGGCTGAGTACGGCTCCCACCCCACATGGAGATGCATCGCATGCGATGCAAACAGGCAGTTGATCATTGAAATGCGCTAAAACAGCATTAGAAGCGATCAAGGCTTTAACCTCATTGAAACTCTTTTCATGGACTTTAGTCCACTGCCAAGGAGCCTGCTTGTCTAAGAGCCTGTGTAATGGCTCTGCTACTGCAGCTTTATGTGGGAGAAATGCATGGTAAAAATTTAATAGCCCCAAGAAGGCTTGCAGCTCACTCTTAGACTTAAGGCTTGGGGCCTGCTGGGTAGCTTGCAATTTAGTTTCAACAAGGTGAATGCCTTGAGCATCAATCCTGAATCCTAAGAAGTCAGTAGAAGTGACTCCTATCTTACATTTATCCTTTTTTACTTTAAGGCCTGCTTTTCGAAAATGAAGCAAGGCAGCCCTTAGTCTTTCTGCTAAATTTTGAGATGACTCCCCAGCAATGAGGACTTCATCGAAGTAGGGACAGACCCCAGGAATACCTCAAAGTGTGCCCTCCATGACACTTTGGAATATGCCAGGGGCTACATTGACCCAAAATTGCAGTCTCTTGACCTTGAAGGCCCCCCTGTGAGTTACAATAGTCTGGGCCTCTGCAGCTGCCTCGTCAACAGGTAGCTGTTGATAGGCCTGTGCCAGGTCAAGCTTCACAAAAATGTGCCCCCCCTTGAGGGAGGCCAGAATGTGACTTACCACAGGCACTGGATAAGCGTGCTGTTGCAGCGCCTTATTCAGTGTGCATTTATAGTCTGCACATATACGTATGTCCCCATTAGCCTTTTGATGCATTACTATGGGGGTTTCCCATGGACTTGAATCCATAGGTTCTAGAATGCCCTGTTGGAGCAATTTGTCCAGCTCAGCATCAATCTTACCTTTGAGGGCAAAAGGTACCCTCCTAGGCTTAACCCTGATGGGCGTAATGGTTGGGTCTAACCGTAGTGAAATGGGAGGCCCCTTGTAGGATCCTAGCTCTGAATTAAACACATCTGCAAACTCCTTGCAAACCTCTGCAAGGCCCAATGTTTGCAAATTGTGCAGCCCAGTTACCTGGATTCCCAAAGCCTCGAACCAATCGAGTCCAGTAAGACTCGTACATTCACCCCCAACACCACATCTAGGGAACCACATCTAGGGAACCTTCAAACTCCTTATACTGTACCCTAAGGGTGGCCTCCCCCTTAACACACACCATAGAATTTTGAAAATCAGTGAGTATTAGATTCGATGGCCTGAGTTTAACTCGAAGGCCACTAGTGCTGCAAATCCTTTTAAAGGTATTAATTGAAATAATGGAAAGAGCAGACCGAGTGTCCAACTCCATCAGTAAGGGAACCCCTTGCAACCTTACATTAATGGAATGTTTTTTCTTAAGGGGCTTGTGTGTCCCTGTTCTTAGAATGCTCCTGCGCGATGCACAGAAACCCACCCTGTTTTGGCTGGGGACCCTGGTACCTTTCTGAAGCAATTCTTCCCGAAGTTGAACCTTCTGGCGACCCAAACAGACGGATGCAATGTGGTCCTGCCTGCCACACGTTCTGCAAATGGCGGAGCAAAACCTGCAGTCAGCTCGCTTGTGGCATCCTGCACACCCAAAGCATTGAAGAGATGCTGGGGCCTTGACCAGACGTCCCTTCTGCCTCCTCTCAGTGGTTGGTGAAGTCTGTCAACCTCCTCTTCAGGATCGTATCCTGATCCTTCTCGAGCGTCGTCTTGATGGACTGTAGCTGTGTCTGGAGGATTCCTGGTGAGGCGGAAGGCCTTCACAGCTCCGCCTGCTGCTTCCTCAGCTGCCACCTCTTGCAACGCATCTTGGAAGAAGACATCTTCTTTTGCAAAAATCTTTTGTTGTAAGTCTCTGCTCCTCAAGCCACAGACAAAACGATCTCGCAGCCTCTCTTCCAGATCCTTGAACTCACAAGGTCTGGCTGCTTGCCTTAAGGCCGCAATAAAGTCCACAGCAGATTCACCCGGCCTCTGGTCTCTCTGCTCGAACATGTGCCTCCAAGCAATGATGGATAACTTTGGCTGGAAGTGTTCCTTCAAGATTTTCTTCAAGTCAGCATAGGTTACTAACTCCAGAGGTGCAGGGGCCACCAGATTCTCTGCGACATCGTAAGTTTTACGACCTTCACCACTCGCTTCCTCTACAAGCTGCTGTTGGGGAAAGGGTCCTTTAGCCGAGCTCAACCTCCAGCGATGCTATACTGGCAGACTGGGACGCTGATTCAGATGCCGTCTTCCCCTCTTCAGGACTTCCTGGGTAAGTCCTTAAAGCTTTTGTTTCAGCTTGCAAAGGATCCCATCCTCGTCCCCATCGTTCACGTGCGAATGATGAAGACACATGGCAATGCTGAACAAACACTTTATTCTCCTTCTACAACAACCAAGCAAAAGCAAAAGGCAAGCAGGCCTTTTTATATGGCCAGAAACCCGGACAGTGTCAACCAATAGGAACATAGGGTTTTCATACCTTGTGCATGTGCACAAGGCCAGCGCCGCTCTGTCTGGTCCCTGGGCAGCTTTTGGAATGCCCGGGACCAATGCAACATCCCGAGCCTGCTTTTGCAGGCTCAGGACACAACAGTAAAGGTGATCAAAGTTTGCAAAGGGAGACTATCTATCAAATTAAGAACCAGAAAAGACAACCGTTCTCATTGAGCTCCAAACCAGAAAGAACAGAAGAGTTTGCTAATGTCTGAATTGCAGAATTGTCTATAATATCCAAGTTAACAATAGCAATCTTATCTTTCGATTCTGCAAACTGATGGTTGTAATGATTTGCAATAAACATCCGTAGATCAGCTTCAGACATTCTCTTTATCTTGTTGGCACTGATCTAAGCCATAAACCATTCAAGTTAACAGGCAAATAGGTTAACAGGTTTCTCCCCCCCCTTCAATAACGCCAACTGTAGTGGGTTGCAAAATACTGTCACTTCGCTTCATATCTGTTTCATACAGCTGCCCATGCCAAGTGCTTCAGTTGCTGACACAATTTCCTTTGTTAGTAAGTTTGCACTTCCAATTGCATCCATCATTGGTCACACCCAGTTTGGCACCATCTATTGAGTGTGTGCTTTTTTATGTGTACATTGTATAATGCAAATATATTTCATCTGTGTCAAGTTCTTCCAGCTAAGGGTTATATTTCTCCAGAGCATCACTATGAAAGCAATATTTCTGATCCCAGCCTGTAATTGAAGATTAAACTCCTTGAAAAATTTGGCCAAAACTATAATTAAATAACACTCCAAGTTTCAGATGATGAATATGATACTCCTCTGAGCTTGACAGTTAACACCAGTGAAAGAAACATCCAGATTTTTTTTAAAAATTCCAATACAAGCTCATTCTACAGCTGAAGCAGGAGATGCCAGCTCACTCTTGTGTGAAGAGTACTATATATCATGTAGCCTGGAAAGCACAGGTTTCTCCCCTCCCCAGACACACACACAAGAACTCAGAGCTTCCTTCTCCACAGAGGCCACCAAAAATCTCCTGGCTGATCTCTGTTTCCCTTGCTCAAGGTGCCATATACACCCCTCCTTGTCTGCAGCCAAACAAGGGGAACAAGTAGCTCTGAAGGGGAACAAGTGGCAACCAACCTCCCACTAAAAAGTACATGACAAAAGTGACTTCATATCACAATAGGCAATTTGTAGTTCAATATCAAATCGTGGGAGACTGGAGATCAGAGATAAGCCACTGCCCTTGATAAGTGGGAGCTACAAATGTGGAAGTGAATGGAAAGAGAAATATTTTTTCCAGCTAAAAGTAAAATTGGCCTTTGAGGATCTGTGAATTCTGAGATGCTTAGGATAATGTAGGGATATGAGACCTGTACGGCCCATTCCTAATCCTTTTCGGCTGATAGTAGTTTACAACTTTCAGAATGTTTTGTAGGCACTCTTGCAAAAGAGCTGTCACAGTGCTACCCCATTCACATAACAGCTGCCATGGGGACATGACAAGTTATAAAGCACTAATTTGCTAGAATGCCAGCTGCCATCCCCTTCAACCCCACTCCAATGGGACACTTACCCTGTTTATCTTCATCGCTTTTTTAGAAAGGTGGGCATACTTCCAAACAAAGTATTGGACTGCATCTGCTCAGCGTTTTCTTTCCTAAGAAAACCTAGGAGACCTCTTGATTCCCACATACATCTTTGGAAATAAAGATGAAACTGGAGGCTGACACATTGCTTTCCAGCAGACAATTTCCATTTTGACAATAAAAGTGAATGTTTTAAAATGTAACAAAAAATTGGGGGGAGCTGGAAGCCTTGCAAATGCCAAAGGAGACACATTGGCTCCATGTTCTTTATCCCTTTTATATTCCCAGTAGAGGAATATAACAAGAGGCCTTTTCAGATTTTGATTTGGCTGAATGACAACTTGAAGGTGACTAGACAAAGGAACTATGAATGTAGCCCCACCCACTATTTTCCCCAATTTCAGCAAATTGAGCTTGTAGATCTGAAGGGAAACTTTACTCAAGGGATCTGGGATCTAATAAAAGAAGATTAAGGAGGATTCCTGGCTAATACTGTGTGTTGTACTTGTGTTCAAGCAATGCAGGTTCTACAACTTTCCTCCAGACCCTGTCAGAACCCTTTTCATCCTCTTTCCCTTATTTCCTTTTTCTCTTTCCGGGTTCTGCCATTCTATTGGGGGGGAGGGGCATATGGGTATTCTACAATATGTTTCCTTTACTTTGTTATTTCCTTCTTTGAAGTATGTCTTTTGCGGGGTGAGAATGGAAAGTGCCTCCAGCCACCTGCCTTATCTGTAGGCAGAGGGAAGAAGCAATGGAGAGACCTGACAACCTTGAGAGCGGCACCTTATTGGTTCTTTCCCACAACAATTTGACACCTTTGGATTGGCTCTGTTTGAACCAACCAGATGGACAGATGGGGTGGGGTTTGGATTCCCTGCTTTAAATGTACCGTTTCACTTTGGCTTTCTCAATTATCCAGCATGCATCACAAATAACATCTCACATTCTTTGGCCTTTTATAAAATCAGTTTGAACATCTAGCATCTCTTTTTCCAATGATGATCTTAAGCGTTATTTTGCTAGCATATGAAATTAAGGATATTGTACAATAGTTTGTATATTCTGTTAAGTTTCTTTTTTGGTATTAGGATGTAGATTGATCTCTTCCACTGTCTTGTCTACTGTGTTGCTATTCAGATTTGCTGACACAGCTTAGCTAGAAACTTTATTATTTCTTCTTCGTCTGTTGCTTGCCATATTTACATTCTTACAGTGTTCTAACTTGGTAATATCTGGAGTGCTGATCTAACTTTATCTTCTAGTACTTGAGGTTCTTATAGAAAGGGAATATCTTCTATAAGATATATCTTAGACATTGGATGTTTTCATCTCTACAGTATTTCAGTAAACTGCTTACATAGTTGTTTAATCTCCTTTGAGTCAGTTTTTATCTATCCATTGGCATCCTTTAGCATACCATTTTGAAGCTGGAGCCTCCTTCTGAATTCAGAGATCTTTTGAAAGACTTTCTTTATTTTTCCATATCTCCTCCCATCTTTAATGTCTTTACAGATGTTGTAATACCATTGTTTATTTCTTCTAACAACTCTCTGAGATTCTTTATTAAGTTACTCTCTGAGATTCTTATCTTTCTTGTCTTTGACTTCTCTTTTCTTAGAAATTTCCAGTTTTTCTCACATCCAGTTTGCTTTCTTCTGTTCCTCTGTTTTGGACAGTTCCTTTTCACATTCATCCTTAATAAACTTTTAAGTTCATTCCACAATTCCTCTGGTTTTCTTTCAATGAGGTCTATGACTTCAAAATGATTCCTGATGTTCCTCTTGAAAATGGTGGATATATCATGGAGACTGACTGGTTTTTTTTCTTCTTTAGCTTAAGCATTACCTGAACTTGCACATGAACAGTTGTGATCTGTTTCACTGTTAGCATCTGGCCACATCTTTAATGCCTTAATTGAACTCCACCACCTCCTTTTAGCAATAATATAGTCAATTTGATTTCTTTATACTCAATCTGGTGATGCCCATGGCCATCTTTATAGTTTTTCTTCTTTTAAGAGTCATGATCACTGCCAGTCATTGCCAGCTTTTGAGGGCAATTTATTTCCTTTAACAGTATCAGCAAAGCACCAGTTCAGAGTGTTTTCCATGTGTTGCATTTTCTGAAGGTCACTCCATCTGGGTGCACTTAATTTTACTTTCTGTTCTCTTAACACACACTCTTGCCTTGAACCATAATGGCTTTTAGAAACCATAATGTAAAATCTTTACTATGTTTAGGAGAGGCCCTTGGACATACTTCTTTTGATGAATCATGCCTCAAGTAAAGAGAGAAATTAAGAAAACAGGAGGGGTGAAAGGAACTTTCCAGTTATAAGCAATTAGTTTTAATTAATGTTAACATATTGTGCATGGAATTCCAATGACTCACATTTCTTCAGCAGAAGAGCCATATCAGTAGTACAGCTGTCTAAGATGGGATAGACATTCAATTTGCATTGACCTTGCTTTCCTGATAACCCCAAATCAACCAAATAGTCAAATGGTACACTAAGTATTGAGGTCTGTTTCCAGCCAATTCACAAAATTCCAAAAAATTTAACAATTGGCTTTAGCAAGTCAGAACAAGCCAGCTGCAGCACATCATTGGTTGTACTACAATTCCCAGGAATAGCTAGGAGAGACAACTATTGGGTACTTATTATGGGATCAGTTAATGATCCAGGAGACATTTTCTGCCTCCATTACGTCCCTAATATACTAACTCCTCATAGAATTGGTCCATTTTCTCCCTTCCCCCTCATGACACATTTTTGTCATTAATTTATCCAGTGCTACAAGGCTTTTTCATTTTGTGTGCTTAGGCAATGCTCATGAAATATTTTTAGGTGGGGGGTAGCTGCATCCCAGTGTGAGCTTACTCAAAGCCAGCATGAGAAAGAAGAATGAAGTCAGTTCCCTTAATGGTTAATAGACAACTGCTGCATTTTTAGGAATTGTCATAATATTGCAAAGAGTATGAGATGAGGGCACCTGGGAGTAGATAGAATAGGCAGCCCAAAGGTCAGAGAGAGAAAGAGAGAGAGGACATAACACAAAATAAAGCACATCAAAATTGGAAGAGGTAGAGCTGCTGAGATCTTTAAAAGTCAAGACGAGGAAAATGTGCAGGATATAGAAGGGGCTTTGAAACCAGAAGAGAAATATAAGAAGGGTCATCTTGACCTGTTCATTTTAGAGAATGAACCTGCTCACTCTGATTTGTTGTCAGTGGCATTGCACTGAGCAGAAGCATTTCTATTGAAATGATAACCAAGGATTGAGTGAAAGGCTTGAGTTGCAATTAAAATGAGTATGAATATTGCAATGCTTGTGCCACTTTCCTATACAGCATGCAAGTCTAGCTCAATATCAGCCTCTTACATGTGATTGCAGTAGTAATGAGTTGAACTAATTGAGATTCTGCTTGCAAATCAGCAAGCTTTGATGCTCAGAATCACGCCTAAACTTTCTTGCTTTGTACTTCATCCTTCTATTCTGGAATATTGCAGAGCATTGGTAATAAGCACTAGAAAAAGGCTTAGAACCAATCAGTTATGAAAAGAACGTTTTTTATGCCTTCTCCTGTTAAGAGGAGGTAATTCAGTAAAACTATTCAGATTAGACAAAAATATCTCTTCATGCAGGGCAAAAATTATTTATTTATTTTATTTATTTATTTATTTTGTTTAGGCTTATATGCCGCTCCTCTCCGAAGACTCGGAGTGGCGAACAACATATATATAAAACACTAAATACAATATAAACTCAAACAATAAATATTTAAAAATAAAATAAAACCCCACTCACTCTCACTCATATTCATCAGTCAATCCACAATCATCCCCAGGCCTGCCGGCAAAGATAAGTTTTGAGATTTTTTCGGAAGGCCGGGAGAGTGGGAGAAACGCGGACTTCAGGAGGCAGTTGGTTCCAGAGGGTGGGCGCCACAACAGAGAAAGCTCTCCCCCTAGGGCCTGCCAGACGACATTGTTTCGCTGATGGGACCCGGAGAAGGCCAACCCTGTGCGCTCTCACCGGTCGTAGGGAAGTATGTGGCAGAAGACGGTCCCGTAAGTATCCTGGTCCAATGCCATAAAGGGCTTTATAGGTAATAACCAACACTTTGAATTGCGCTCGGAGACCAATAGGCAACCAATGCAGCATGCAGAGAGTTGGCGAAACGTGGGCACGACGTAGAAGGCCCACAATTGCTCGCACAGCTGCATTTTGCACTACCGGTAATTGTAGTCTCCGAACATTCTTCAAGGGTAGCCCCATGTAGAGAGCATTGCAGTAGTCGATCCTCAAGGTGACAAGGGCATGTGTGACTGTGAGGAGAGACTCCCGATCCAAATAAGGACGCAACTGGTGCACCAGGCGAACCTGGGCAAATGGCCCCCTCACCACAGCCGACAAATGATGATCCAACGTCAGCTGTGGATCGAGGAGGACACCCAAGTTGCGAACTCTTTCCGAGGGGTTTATAGATTCACCCCCCAGAGTAATGGAAGGACAGATTGAAGTGTCCTTGGGAGGCATCACCCACAGCCACTCTGTCTTGTCGGGGTTGAGCCTTAATCTGTTAACACCCATCCAGACCCTCACAGCCTCCAGACACCGGCACATCACCTCGACCGCTTCACTGATTTGGCCAGGAGTGGAGATGTACAGCTGAGTATCATCAGCGTACTGATGGTATCTCACTCCGTGCCGGTGGATGATCTCACCCAGTGGCTTCATGTAAATGTTAAAAAGTAGGGGGGAGAGAACCGACCCCTGAGGAACCCGACATGGGAGTAACCTAGAGGTGGACCTCTGACCCCCCACAAACACCGACTGCGACCGACCAGAGAGATAGGAGGAGAACCACCGTAACACGGTGCCCCCCGCTCCCAATCCCTCCAGCCGGCGCAGAAGGATACCATGGTCGATGGTATCGAATGCCGCTGAGAGGTCAAGAAGCACCAGGAAAGAGGACTGGCCTCTATCCCAGGCCCACCAGAGATCATCCATCAGAGCGACCAAAACAGTTTTGGTGCTGTAGCTGGGCCTGAACCCAGACTGCAGAGGCCCCAGATAATTGGCTTCCTCCAGAGACCGCTGCAGCTGGAGTGCCACCACCTTCTCAACAACCTTCCCCACAAAGGGAAGGTTGGAGACCGGACGATAGTTGGTCAAAATTGCTGGATCCAGGGAAGGCTTCTTGAGGAGGGGGCGCACAAGTGCCTCCTTTAAGGGAGCCGGAAAGGACCCCTCCCTCAGAGAAGCATTGACAATCTCCTGGATCCAGGTATGTGTCACCACCCTACTGGCAGAAACCAGCCAGGAGGGACACGGGTCCAACAAACAGGTGGCAGAACTCACAGCTCCAATGGCCCTGTCCACTTCATCAGGCGTAATTAATTTATGGGACTTATTATATAATCCAATGAGGGTCCTGCCTGTTTTAAAGACATCATCTGCACATTTTCCTCGTCTTGACTTTTAAAGATCTCAGCAGCTCTACGTCTTCCAACTTCATGTTGGACAGTGATATTCTCAACAGCTATAATGGAGAAAACAAACATTATTTACACTGTGTGATAAGTCTCATTGATGCAAACTAGACAGTTGTGATAGAGTGAGAAATGGATGAATCTGGTGCAAACTGATAGAGGTTTAGCATAAGAAGCTAGAAAATTAAATATAGGTGCTATGAATCTAAGTGTTCAAGGTGGTATGTGAAAGAAGCCAGAAGTTGAGGATGCAGCATTTCTTCCTATGTTAAATTAAACAGGAAATAAAGTAAACACATCCAAAAGGGGAAAAAAATACAGTGTGAAGACAGTGTGAAGCCTGCAAGGAAATCAGATTTTGTTAGCTCAATCCATCCGAGGTGACTAATGGAAGCCCTAATTGAGTTCCACAAGGAACTTGGAGTTGTAATGACGAGTCTGATGCAGGGTCCAACCAAACTACTGGTATTATCTAATGAAGAAAGAGTTAATCCTGAGAGCCCAGGTAAAAAACAAAGGGATATAACCGAAACACAAATTTGTCCTCCATTAGTCCATTTGCCTAATTATTTCTCATCTGGTATAGTGATGAAGACAGTCAGCCTGTCTTTAGGCAAAGTGAAGCAACTCCCTCAGGAAGCAAATGCTGGAAGCAGCATACGGTAGGAACAAGGGTAGCTGCTCACCCTAAACTCCTAGCCTTTTTCTTCTCCAAAGGAACAGAATTGTGGGTATCACTGCAAATACCTACTAGCTAATCCCAGGTTCCATGGAAGGCACTCTTCTTTTGATCCATCTCTCAGTTCAATCCTGCTAGAAACTCAGCATAAAAGTACCTACATTATTACATTACTATGTCTAAAACTAGTCAGTCTGAGTTACCAGATACTACTGTATGCCAGAAAACCCAGATAAAGCCTTGAAGAAATATGGATTGGAGACCTTCTCTTTCCTTTACTCTTCCATGTTGTTGAAAATAATTCCTTTTTAGTCCCTATCAATCAATCCAAAATGAATATCTCAACTGTGTTTTCTGAGATATATTTTCTACTTGGAGAAAACAAATGTTCTAATGAGGCTAATAAAAGATTGAACGGGAAAAGACTCTGCTGTCAGTATCCCATCATGCACTTTCTGTTGCCAAAATGTCTAGGGACACACCCTTCTATTCTTTCCTCTGCATCACTGCAAAGTGTCTGCACTGCAGTCTATAACAATAAACATGCCAGAGTAATTAATGTCTTTACAACTTATTACAATCCTCAGATAATTAATCACAAAAGCTAAACATGCGGTCTTACCCTCCTAATGTGTTAATACTCTAATTATTATGCCTCAATTAAGGGGAAGTCAGTGCTCCTTGCATAGAAGTGCATGCTTAATAAGGGGGCTTAAGTATAGGCAAGCTGAAGAGGAAGGAGGAGATGCGAAAGGGTGGAGAAAGGAAACCATCATGCTTAATGAGGTTTCATGCTTGGCTTTAGGCAAAAAACTGACAACCCTTATCTTGAATCTCATTCTTAGCTGCATGCGGAACTAAGAACCATCTGTGATGCCTTTGCATTTTCTCTCCTGCCAAGATATTTTTAGGAATGTGCCATATGTGAGTGAGAAAGGCGGAGTCTCTCAGATGAGTCACACAGTGCTAGAACAGGTAGAGAGAGGATTCAAGGAGGTCACTGGTTTCCCCAAGCTGCCCACCAACTAAGCTAGACTACAGTTCAGCAAAATAAAGCAGCCCTTCTCAATGAAGCCACTGCAGGGAGGTGTGACATTGAGGTGATGCTGGGGCAATGTGCCTTCTGGTACCAGTGCTGATCCCAACATTTGTATTCAGGTGCATGAATATTCATACAGCCTGTTACATTACAGGTGATTTCATGTAACACTTGAAAGATTTGCTTCTATAATTTAAGCTCTTCTGTGATTCAGTCTTGTGAAAAGAAGCAAGATCTGTAAGTGGGCAGCAAAAGAGAATGTGGGCAAGCCATTCATATTTTTTCACAATTGTCTTCTCCCACCTTATGCAGTCCAAACACCATTAAAGGCATTTTCTCATACCTACCACAACTTAAACCTCTAAATAGAAATGATCCTTGGCTCCATTTGTTGAGAAAGGTTTGGTTTATTAGAGATCAAGTGCATTGCAGTATTGCAACCCAGAACTGAAAATTATGTGCCAAAATCCCTAAATTCTACTTTTCACTCCCTTAATTGTCTCTCATTGCTTCTCCCCCCCCCCCAGTTCAGTTAATCTTGCCTAATCCAGTTCAGGCAAGATGTTTTCCTAACAGACAGTCCAAACGTAGTTTGGCATGCGACTTCCTCCTTCTTCCAGCTGGGTTATCTTGAGACAGGATCTTGAGGAGATTATAGCACTTACTTTTGTTTCCCTAAACATACCCTCCTTCATTCCCCCTCCCCACAGTTCACATAGTAGTGAAGCACAAGCAAGCATAAGGTGGCAGCTGATATATCTGCACTGCCAGCTTGCTCTATCATTAAGTATGGTCCCCAAATATTTCTGGAGGGCAAAATCAGATGACACTATCCTCTACTTGCCCCTAGCCGCTGCACTTGCCCTCTAACTTATGTATAGAATATAGAGTACAGAATAATAGAGTTGGAAGGCCTCCGTGAAGGCCTTTTAGTCTAAACCCCTTGCCCAAGTAGGAGACTCTATATCATGCTGGACAAATGGCTGCCCAATCTCTTCTTAAAACCCTCCGGTGATGGAGCACCTACAACTTTCAGGAAATTTCTCCTAGATTCTAGGTTGGATCTCTCTTTGATAAATTTCCATCCATTGCTTTTTGTTCTGTATTCATGCACTGTGCTGAAATAAGTCTTTTTAGGCTTGCACCAGCTCAAGTATTGCTGTCTGGTTTGCCTTCCGCACTCTGCCTTCATCTTTGATGGGTTTCTGCCTACGGTGGCAGGAACCTGCCTTCTGCTGAGTCAGTAGTTCTTGTCTTGCAGCTCTTTGATTTCTGCTGCAGCTACTGAGATTGGAATTACTTGGCATGGTTTGAAAACTAGTAAAAATGCTTTTTGTTCTTGTTTTTAAATGACTAATTACTAGTTTTCCTGAGTTACTATTATGCTAGGCTTTTTTTAAAAAAAAAACAGAAAATGAAAATTACTACTACATCTCTAAAATGGTGCGGCATTTTTTTCTTTTTTCTTTAATTCAGTTCTCAAACAGCCCGGATGAATAAGTGCTGTGCGTGTTCACTTGGGCTATTTGAGAAACTAAAGTATTGCTGTGCTTATTCATTTAGGCTATTTGAGAGCTAAATTGAAACCTTTCTACCTCAAGTGATAGGAGGACTATGAACAATAAAGTGAGTAGCTCAAGGAAAGTAAAACAGTAATTAAACATTTCCTCTGGGTTTTGAATTAGTGACATTCTGCATCTCGGGCAAATGTTGTAAACACCATGCTCTTGGGACACTGTTGCTAATGTTATTGAAAAACTCATGTAAGGATAGCAGCAGTAAACATTACTGATTCAAATCTGGCAAATGCAAGAAAGAGATTTTTATTTTAAAGCTGATTGTTGTGCCTCCATACACAGTATATATATTTTAATTATAAAATGTGACTAGATAGTTGGTTATTTCTTTGTGTTGGCTTAGAGTTCAGCAGCGGGCTTTTGAATGGCACAGGAGAAACTTAAGATAACTTTGATTATTTGATTAAAATTGCCTGGAAATTTCCAGCAGGACACAAAACTCTACCTACAGTCAATGTCTAGAGCCTAGTCAAGAGTGCTGTCATGCACTGCTGGGCATTCTGCATTTATGCTCAGCAGGTAAAAAGAAGTTCTGCTAGCAACCATATAAGCAGCCTCTATTTGGCCTCACAGCTGTTATTTTCCCTTCCTGGTATAAAAAAATAGTCTATATATCTGCTCAAATGTTACTCTAGAACACGGGTGTCAAACTTGCCACGTTATGTGACATGTCGTGACGTATCGCGACTTTTTTTGCATTGCCGGAGCTGGGGTGGGCGCGGCCTCCGTATGATGCAACTGGCCAATGGGCCAGCAGTTTGACACCCCTGCTCTAGAATTAATATGTGTCAACAATTCAATGTTTTCTTTCTTTTACTTTTTATAAAAATGAATCAGAAGATGGGTTGTGTTGGTATTCATGCCAGGTAACACCATTAGTTTTTGAAATAAAATGTATCATACTTTATGCATACTCTACTAATCACAGTTAGGGCACTAATATGATATTATTGTAAAGGTTCTCCTCCTCCTCCTCCTCCTCCTCCTCCTCCTCCTCCTCCTCCTTCTCCCATTGTTAATTGAAGTTGTAATGCCATGTTTCCCTGAAAATAAACCCACCAAGAAAATAAGTTCTCGCCTGATTTTTTTAGGGTAAACCTAATATAAGCCCTATCCCAAAAATAAGCCCAAGGGGAATGGATGTGGCCAGCACAGGAGGCAGTGAGTGCACAAGGGCTGACGATGTCTGGCAGCAGCAGCAGCAGCAGCAGCCCATGCAGTGCAGGTAACTCTGAACATGGAGGCAGAGGTGGGGACAGGCAGACGATCTGGACACGATGACCACACAGTGGCACTGGCAGCAGGCGGAGGCAGAGGGAAGGGGGGGAGGCAGGTGATCCAGACTTGCTGTGCAGCCATTTGGCTCATGGGAGGATTGTGGGAGGATTGCACGGCAGAACCGGCAGCAGGTGGAAGCAGAGGCATGGGGGGAGGCAAGCAATCCAGGTGCACTGCCCATTCTGTCCCACTGTCTCTCAGCTTGCCCACGATCATGTGTGGTGTGTGGGATTGCCTGCCTCTCCCCCATGCTTCTGCCTGCTGCCAGTGCCACCATGTGAGCTTCCCATGAGCCTCCTGTGAGCCAGGCAGCCACACAGCATGTCTGGATCACCTGCTCCCCCTCCCCGCCTTGGACTTACCTGCGCTGCACCAAGGGGCTGGCGGGCTGTGGCCCTTGTGTGCTCGTTGCCTCTTGTGCCCACACCAGGCATGGGGCGCCTGGCCAGGCTGATCACCATGATACCATGTTTCCCTGAAAATAAGTTCTGATGTGTCTTTTGGTGTCAATATATATATATAACACCAGGTCTTATTTTTGGGAAAAGACAGTAGTGTGTTTTTGGTGTTGTCTCTCTCATCTTCTTCTGGGTGTGTCTCAAGTTATTTGACCTTCTCCTCTTTTTGAATATGCCTTGTAAGATATGAAATCTCAAGACATCTTCTCCAGGGGAGCAAATTACTTTATTTCCTGTTTTTGTATGTAATTTAGGACATTTTCTTATTTCTTATTTTATCTCTTCTGGCAACTCCAGCAGCTTTTCTCGAAGATCTTATTTCCGTGGTAACTAACTTTCTTTTATGTTTTATTGTGTCCATGTTTGGCACTGGTAACATAGGGTGGGGCTGGATATGCTTTGTATGAGATGCTTCTTTGTGCTGATCGGTTCTGCCTTATGTTGTAGCAGTGGAGCAAGCTGTCTCAATACTTGGTTTGCTTTTATTGCATCCTATGTTAATCTCTTCATCCATTTTACCATCTTTGGTGAATATTGTTCCTAGATATTTGAAGTTTGATTCTTGTTTTATGCTTGTTTTCTCTTTTACTATTTTTAAGATATGCCTTTTTCTTCCGCTTGCAATTATTTCTGTTTTCTCTTTGCTAGTTCCCATATTATTTGTCTTGTATTCTTGGTTCATGGCTATCAGATGATGTTGCAATTTCTTAGCTGTAATGCCTGATTGTCTGCAAAGAGTAGTTTGTAGATATTATTTCCATTCTTAGGTTTGGCTTCTTTGCTTATGCTGATAAACAATAGTGATAGTACACATCCCTGTTTTACTCCACATGTTACTGTGAAGGGTTCCGATGTTCTCTGGTTTGTTCTAACTACAAGTCTGCAATCATTGTAAAGATTACAAGTCTTCTTTTGTCCTTCATATTTCACATGAATGACTTCTTGGAATGTTAGACATTTAGACTCCAAGGAATCTTGTGTCCCATAAAGCCTTATTGTGTAAAACTGTATAGGATTTATTGGGAAACCAGAACAGTAATTTTTTCCTGTGTTATAATTAATGAGCATATTTTCATTGAGCCTTTGGGCTCAATATTACTTCTCTCTTTGTATTTGTGACATGACATAGCTTGAGTTTAATTGCTAATAGTATGGTTCTATGATTCTTGGTCAAATCACACCTAGACTACTATGTCCAGTTCTGGTTGCCACAATACAAAAAGGATACTCAGGAACTAGAAACAGTATATATTGTGCAAATTGTACAAAGAGTGGCTAAAGGAACTTGGTATGTTTAACCTAAGGAAGAGAAGGCATGATAGCAGTATACAAAGGGATATTATAGGGAAGAGATTTCTCAATTTATTTCCAGAACACCCAAGGAAAAGAGAAGAACCAATGTGTAGAAGCTTTCACTTGAAGAGATTCAAACTTGAAATAAGAAGTTCCTGATTCTGAGAGCTACTAACCAGTGCAACATTTTAATTGTAATGCTTTTTTATCTGATGTAATACAACTGAACAATGATAGTTGCTTCCACAGTTCTAATTTCAAAATCCCATTTAGACATCTAGTTTCATTTTCGTACTGTTTACTGTTTGCTACATTATCACAGACTGTAGGCTTCACTTCATTGCCAAGCTCAGTATGCTATATGTGGGTATATTGTTTTAGTGAGAAACAATGAACAGCTGATGTGTAAAAAAAAACAACGTTAAGGGCTCCTATTTGGGTTTCATCAGGGAGCCAGTTTGGTGTAATGATGAAAGCATCAGGTTAGAAAGTGGAAGTCTGCGACTTCTAGTCCTGCCTTAGGCATCAAGCCAGCCGGGTGACATTGGACCAGTCCCTCTCTCTCAGACATAGGAAGGAGGCAAGAGCAAATCACTTCTGAAATCTTGCCAAGAAAACTGCAGGGGCTTGTTTAGGCGGTTGCCAGGAGTCAACACACATACATACATACACACATACAAAAGGCTTTCATTAGGCCGTCTAAGGAGAAAACTCCCTCAGTTGCAGAGTTGAGAAGCAAAGGCACTTAAACAGCTGCTGTACAAGATGCGATGTATCTCACAACTTCATTGTTGTTTACAATCTAAAATACAGGGAAATATGGGCTATAAAAATCTAAACGATCACTTATAAGAAGCAGAGTTAATGTTTCCTTTACTTCTCTCTCCCACCACCCCTACCCCAGTTGGAACTTTTCAGCCCTGATCAGAGAATCTTAGGCAAAAGAGGGCTAATATTGAACACTTCAGATGCAAAAATGTTGCTTCCAATGAAGGTTTTCCATTGCTGCTCATGTTCTGATTGATGTCATAAAGAAACCTTTGGAGTTCCTTAGATCAGGGCTTTTCAACCAGTGATACACATCCCACTGGTGGTACTTTAGCACCAGGCAGGTCATATGCAACCTAGACAAGTGTAGCAGAGGGGATGAGCTGAAGCAGCGGCACTGCCAATGAGCTGAAGTGGCAGCAGTGCCAGAGAAAGAGAGAGGGAGAAGAGGAGAGGCTTCTGTGAGAGAAACAGTGAGGAGAAAGACAAGAACAGGAGAGGCTTCTGTGAGAGAAGCAGAGGGTTCAATGAAGGAATAGGCTGTGAATGAGAGAGGAGATAGAGAAAGGAAGAAGGGCCGACCAGCCACATGACCACCAAAGTAGCAGTGCATATTCAGTGGTGGGATTCAGCCAGTTCACACCACTTCAGCAGAACCGGTAGCTAATTTTTTGTTGTCCAGGCCCAGAATGGACTTCCAAAAGCGGCATCCACATAGAGAACTGGTTGTTCACATATTTGAATCCCACCACTGTAATAAATTAATAAATATGGATAAATTCATCACACATTCATCAGTGCAAAGGGAAAGTGATTCAGCAAAGGAAACGCCACCAAAGAAATTAAAACTAGTACTTTTTTCCTTTTTTTCTTTTAGTCATCAACTTGCTAAGCACTGGTGGTACTTGAATATTGTCATGTCCTAAAAGTGGTACAGTCTGTGAAAAGGTTGAAAAGCACTGCCTTAGATCACATGTGCATGAATCAATGGCTAAAAGACTGAATCCCACTGATACCCCATTCATTCTTTTGTAATGATCTCTAATCACAAAAAAATGAGTATAATGCCAAACTTAAGCACTTTATCTTCCCTCTCTTCTTAATCTGGCATCAGGTTTATGCTTTGTCTTTTAGTAAACTCTTGGGACAAGGAGGGTTAATTTTCCCAGCCTTAGACTGAAAAATAATGGCATTTTTCAGCTTCAGTCTCTTAACTATTTTTCATACAAGGATCAAGCCTGCTCAGGCGAATCCTCCAGCTCTATTCCGCCGTAATGTAATTGTGAAAAGGCGGCTGTAACAGTTCCCAGAAAAACTCATTTTAGCCTTCTTTTCATTTCTGTTGTTGTAAGTTTTTATTTTGATTTCTGACACTCTTGAAATGCTACCATAGTTTTCCATCTGACTAAAATGTCAACATTTCCAGAATAAAAGACCAGATCCAACATTAAGTTCATATCTAGTTTAATGGATCATTTTACTGGTTGCGAAGTGACTCCATTAAAAGAAAAGGGATGCAAGAGAAGGCCAGTCTGCTTACTCATGCATGCATTTATTTTTCATACTAAATAAATTATTATTATACATATTGCATCACAACATGAGCATCCATTTAACACGAGCCACGAAGATTATTACTTTGTGTACAGATAATGATTTAGAGCTGTGCCACTCTCAAACTAATCTGCCTTGCAAGATTGTTGTGAAGATAAACTGGAAGGGTGCATTAAGTATCTTGAAGGAAAAACAGGATATAAGTAGAATTAATGAATAAATAAACTGTAGCACCACCACATAATGCTGTTGCAGCTTATAAGCTTCCACTTTACTTTCAGATGAAATTCTTAAGTAGGCAGTCAGAGAATATCTGAAGATGCCCTGATGCAGACAGCCTACTGAAGCCTATTTCCTCCACAAAGTTTAAGGAATTTGGTCTTTGTATATGCCTATGAAAAATATTCTGAACCAATGGAATTGGCCCAAAGAACAAAGAATTGCATGCCTCTCCAAATAATCACCAGTGCATTCATATTAAAATAAATATTACCAGCTATACATCAAAGAAATGTATATATATTTAAATAATATATACCAGATGGAACTTTTAAAAAATACAAAAATCTAATGGAGCAGACATTGACATTAAAATATATAAAGACAACACACCATGTGAATGGATGCTTTTGTTTATTCCTTCATTTGGGTTGACAGCCAGGTGGACCGTTCTGTTCTGTATACATGAAACATGATATAAATATCCTAATTAAAAATGTAACTAAATTAAAAATGCACAGGACAGCTTCCTACCTGAGTAAAAGGATTGCTAGCTTGGCCTAATTTCCTTCTACCTAGTGGATTTCAAAACACTGTGAAAGAGAATCTGGAATAAAACTAAAACTTTTTCAGCTGGGAACATCACTAAGCCATTTTAAGTAAGCTCACAGCATAAAAGAAAAAACTGGCCTACTTTGTTGATCGGTGCTGTTATTACCATTACCAAAAATAACAGTGAAACACCAAATGCTTAATTGCTGTGAATATATTTTAATACTGTAACAATCTGACAGTAGTAAAAAGTCCATGAGGTTGTACAGCATCATTTATGACATGCCCTTTGAATAAATGTTTCAGCTAGAGGGTTTTTCAATGTTGACCGATAATTTTTTTCTCTGTATTGTTTTGCTTAATCCTTTCTCAGAATGAAGTCCACTATTATTCAGAACAACATTTCCTTAATGCAATGTAATACAAAAACGTAAGTCAGTTAACAGTATGTGACATATTTCTTAAGATTTCTACCAATTAAACATTTATAAATATGTCTAAATCCAAATTAGTAATACTATGGCAGTTTCATGTTATAATAATAATAATAATAATAATAATAGTAATAGTAATAATAATAATAATAGTTGGAGGGACCTTGGAGGTCATTGAGTCCAACCCCCTGCTCAGGCAGGAAACCCTGCACCATTTTGGACAGATGGCTGTCCAGTCTCTTCTTAAAGACTTCCAGTGTTGGAGCATTCACCATTTCTGGAGGCAGGTTGTTCCATTGGTTAATTGTTCTAACAAGGAAGTTTCTCCTTAGTTCTAGGTTGCTTCTCTCCTTGATTAGTTTCCATCTGTTGCTTCTTGTCCTGCCCTCAGGTGTTTTGGAGAATAGCTTGACTCCCACTTCTTTGTGGCAGCCCCTGAGATAAAAGATATGTTCAGAACTTGAACTGGCCCAATTCTTTCTGCACACTTCCATGAAGCAACTGGAACTCAGCCACCCAGATGGATAATATTTTTATTCACATTTCTTACAGAAAGATCTTCCCTAATAAGTATTATATACTTCCAGCAGAGCTCTTATCTCTGAAGTAATTATTTAAAATGTAGCTTATTTTCTTGTAAGTTCCACCTAGTATTTTTTTTAAGATGGCGGCACATTCACATGCAGCGGCCCTGAGCTCCTGGTATTGGCGTGTGGTGTTTGAAATAATGTGCATATGAATGTGTGTGCACAGTGTAGCGCAAAGGGTCAAATTTGCCTACATATGCATAGAGCTGCTAAACATCGGGCTCACAAGTCAATCCGGGATTACCAGCGATTTTCAGCAGTTCCACAACATACCGAATTGCATAGCAAGGCTTCCAGGATCTCCATGGATTGTCATCGGGTTGGGGAGGTGCCGACGAAAGCGAAAGCAAAAGAAGTGGAAACAAAAGTGCAGCTGCAGAGCCCGTCTGTTGGCTCGGCTCAGAAAACAGCCCCATAGACTAGCACTGCCAAGTGTCTTCTTGAGCAACGCTAGATGCTTTGCCCACAAAATTGATGACTTAGAGCTACAGATGGCAGCAAGTAGGCTTCTCCGTGAAGGCTGCATGATGATTGTTACGGAGACCTGATTACACCCAGCTGTACCTCATGCAGCAATGGAGTTGACAAGCTGAGTCATTTATCGCTCCAATAGAAATGGTGATTGCGGTAAGAGCAAGGGAGGAGGACTCTGTATCTACATACACAATGATTGGTGTGTTAACAGCAAAGTAGTCAATACATATTGTTCCCCAGATGTGGAACTAATGACTATCACATGTAGGCCATTTTATCTGCCTAGAGAAATCACTGTGATAATTATTATAGCTCTTTATATTCCACCTGATGCCAATGTCAGCGTGGCGCTTTCTAAGCTATATGACGTCATCTCCAGGCAGCAGCAAACTCACCCAGAGGGTGCTCTTGTCATGGCTGGGGACTTCAATCAAGCCTGTCTAAAGACAGTTCTCCCTATGTTTGTGCAGTACATGCAATTTTCCACCAGAGGGAAGAACACTTTAGACTGTGTGAATTCTAATCTGAAACAGGCATACAGAGCAATCCCCCTCCCCCACCTGGGTACATCCAACCATCTTTCACTCCTGTTGTTCCCAAGTATGTCCCTCTCAGGAAAAGAGCTAGTCATGAAAATGGTTAAAATCTGGCCAGAGGGTGCTTTCAGTCAGCTGCAGGACTGTTTTGAAACCACTGAGTGGAGTGTATTTGAACATCAAGACTGCATGAATATACTGATGCTGTATTCTCTTACATCAAAGTATGCACTGATAGTGTGACAACATAAAAGTGCATCAGAGTCTACAGGAATTGTAAACCCTGGATGACCGCAGAGGTACGGATACTTCTGAGAGCCCGGAATTCTGCCTTTGAGGCAGGGGACAGGGATACATATAGAGAGGCCAGGGCAAACCTTAGTAGAGGCATTAAGATGGCAAAACAACAATACAAACATAAGGTGGAGAACCACCTAGCAGATAACAATCCAAAGCAAGTGTGGCAGGGACTGCAGCACCTAACTAACCGTATGGGCAACACAAGGAACAAGGTCAATGCCGATGCCTTGTTGGTAGAGGAGTTGAACATCTTCTTCGCTCGTTATGAGGTGAAAAGACCAGACCCAGTAGCCTCTGCCTGCCGGACTCTTGATTCCCAGCCACTCACCCTATATAAACATCAAATGAAAGCTGTATTGAAAGCTATGAATCCCAGCAAAGCTGCAGGCCCTGATGGGGTGCTGGGGATAGTGGTAAAGAATTGTGCCGATCAGTTAGCAGGGGTCCTGACAAGGATTTTTAACATCTCCCTGCAAACAGCCAGTGTTCCATCATGCTTGAAAGCAGCCACTATTGTCCCAGTCCCGAAGAAAACAGCAATTAACTACCTAAATGACTACAGACCTATCGCATTAACGTCTGTAGTTATGAAATGCTTCGAAAGACTGGTTCTCCAACACCTTAGGACATGTCTCCCACCAGACTTTGACAAACATCAGTTTGCCTAAAGGGGGAATAGGTCGACAGACGACGCCATAGCTAATGCCTTACATTCTGTAGCGAGCCATTTGGAGAAACCCAGAAACTATGTCAGGATGCTTTTCATTGACTATAGCTCAGCTTTCAATACTATTCTGCCAGGCATGCTTATTGAAAAGTTGACTTACTTGGATTTTCCACCCTCCATCTGCGACTGGATCAAAGACTTTTCGAGGGACCAGCCACAAACAGTGAGGGTTGGGTCTGTCACATCTATCTCCCTGAAGCTTTGCACTGGCTCGCCACAGGACTGTGTGCTCAGTCCCTATCTGTATTCATTGTACATACATGATTGTGTATCATCTGACCCATCCACTGCGATCATTAAGTTCGCAGTATTGGGTCTTATTAAAGGTGGAGACGAAACAGTGTACAGGGGGAGGTTCAAAAACTATCCTCATGGTGCCTAGAAAACAACTTGCAACTGAACATCGGCAAAGCAAAGGAGATGGTGTTAGACTTCCAGAAGAAAAGAGAGTAACCCAGCCCACTTTACATCTGGGGAGGCATGTGGAAAGAGTTTCCTCCTTTAAATTCCTGGGAGTCTATCTCAGTGAAGATCTCACCTGGAA
The DNA here is from genome assembly GCA_034064705.1 of Bothrops alternatus. Classification (NCBI taxonomy): domain Eukaryota; kingdom Metazoa; phylum Chordata; class Lepidosauria; order Squamata; family Viperidae; genus Bothrops; species Bothrops alternatus. Next base: position 1,852,874 of record JARGCV010000145.1, on the reverse strand, counting down.
AATCAACATAACCCAGGTGGCCAGAAAGGCCCAACAGAGACTCCACTTCCTTAGTGTTTTGAGAAAGAACAAAGTGGAACAACAACTGATGACCTTCTTTTACTGGTCTACTATAGAAAGTGTCCTCTCACATTGCATTATGGTGTGGTATGTTGGCTTGACAGCCGCGGATAGAAAGACACTACAGAGGGTGGTGAGCACAGCATAAAACATCGTGGGCCTGTCCCCTGATACCACTAGACGCCATTGCTAGGGCCCGCTGCCTTAGAAGAGTGAGGAAAATCCTCTGGGATGACTCACACCCTGGCCAGCACTTCTTTACTCCCCTACCATTGGGTAGAAAATATAGAAGCATAGCCAGCCACACTAACAGGCTGAAGAACAGTTTCTACCCATGGGCTGTCAGACTCCTGAATGGAAAATAACTCCATGTATGATAGACTTGTGGGGCCAGCACATTGTGCAATAAGTTCACATGGTGCAATAAGATTGTGTGTTTATTGTCATTGTGAGTTGTGATGGGGGGGTGCACGAAGGGAGGCTCAGCCAATCTCATTGTACACATGTTGTACTTTGACAATAAAGGAATTTGTAATTTGTATTTATCTGCTTAATTTCAGAGATATTAGTCAAATCCAAAGATATTTAAATTTTTCTCTTATGTAACAATATTAATATTTTTATTGGTTCATAAGGAATATTTCACTTATAGTGTGCTCTTTTTAACATTTTTCATTCAACCCTATAGGAAGCACTATCATCCAATGAAAATTCCAGCAGGCTTTTCTACTCAACAATACATGATTAACTTTGGATCACCTGGCTTGGTAATTATCTGCTCAAACTTACTGGAACAATTCTTAAAATATTGCAATGTAGGAGCTCTTCTCTCTGATTCTGCACTCTATTTTCATGCTCCAGCAATCAAATTATTAATTTTCTTGAGATTTGCTTGACATATGAAAGACAGCATTGGAATACTAAAATATAAATAATACTCCCCTATTACAAGTTGTAGATTGCCTTAACTCAGGAGTCTTCAAACAGTGTGCCTGGCTGAGGAATTCTGGGAGTTGAAGTCCACAAGTCATAAAAGGGCCAAGTTTGAAGACCCCTGCCTTAACTGGTTCTGTCTTTTAGAGACGGGATGTAAGAAGTGTTTAATTTTTAACCCTGAGGGCGGATGCCTCAATCGGATAACGACCATGCTCTCAAGAGGGCATTTACCCATTCCCTGGATCTGAAGATATTGAAAAGTTCTAAATTGAATTCTATAGTTTAGAATAGGAAATAATTAAGTAGATGAGACATTTCTCAAGCACAGGCATGAGAAATTACTATTTGCATAGTATCTTTTCAATAAAGAAAGCAAAGGGGCACATTTTAAAGATCATTTTGTTATTATTTGGGAAACCCTGTTCTAAAATGCCCAATTTCTTATCTCACAGTGTTCAAAAATTGCACTGAAAAAGAGAAAGTTTTTTTTTTTTTACAGAAGGATTTTTGAAAGCAAAGACATTAAAGATGCAACTCATCACTGTTCTGATAGACTGCTCTTGCTCGGAAGCAGTTCTGCAACTGGTCAATTATCTGCTGCTGTTCCCTTTTAGAAGTCTGTATTTTCTTGCTTTTCTCCCCAAAGAAGCCTGGATGTTTCTCTGTATTATGTACTGAGGGAACAAGGCAAGTAAAAACTGTAAGAGTTCCCTTTGCTTGTTCTTATTCTACCAATTAGCAAGCTGACATTTGGCTGTTTATTTGCTATCTTGAAAACATGCTGAATATGTGAACACTGGAAAGAAAACATGATTTTAACATTATTTTTATGCATTTCAATAGATTATGTTGTACCCATTTCTGAATCTCAGCCAGAGCAATTTACCATTGTCCCCACTTTGTTATCCTCCTGGTAGAAAAGAGCTTTGGATCTGAATCTTGGACTAGGAAGCTACATACAAGTTGGCCAACTTCCTTTCTTCCACCACCCCTGCCCTAGCATACTAGAGATTTCAATTCTATTTTTCCACCACAAAACTGTTGGAAAATACTCCATGCAGCACTGTGACAGCTGGGTAGCCCTTCCTAGTTAAGCCATTAATTTTATCCCTGTTTACTAGCATTAATTTTAATACCCTTCTTGGACACTAGCTTTCCAGTACAGCAGTTGGAGCAAAGTCTTGCTTCATTTGCCTTCTGTAGGACTGTTTTATTATTTCATTTTCTTTCCCCTGACACCATGGCACACATGGTTATGATTTAGATGATTGTGTGTTTTGCTTGGGCCAAACTGCCATAACTGTCACCACAGTGATAATGCAGAAGCATGCTCACAATATTCCTGTTGATTTATTTATTGCTTGCTGACAGAACTTCATTCTTTATCCAATTTGAAGAAATTACTGTTTTTCTAATATAAGATACAAAGTAATTTATTTTGATAATAAAAGAGAAAGCTTCTTTGGTGTGAAAAAAGGGGGGAAAGTCTATATTCAAAAGAGAATATGCTAACATTTCCTGGAACAGTGGCACATCTTATTGCTCATGTTACCAGCATGATCCCTGCCACTTACCTTTCCTCAGTAAACAGCTGTCTTTTTTTGTCTTTTTTTGTCTTTTTTTGGGGTAGGGGGAGGAGAACCTTTTTTCCCCCTAGAGAGTGTTGTGTTTTTAAACTGCCTTGAAAAACCCAGGAATCCTTCAGATTTCAGCCAGAGAGCAAAGCAAAAGTATTCTTGCTTCTTCTGGAATGATTATCCTTTCTAGATATGGTTTGACCTAGTCAATGGATACAAGACACATTAAACATGGCCTTCAATTGACTTTGATTGATTGATTGATTGATTGATTGATTGATGCCCTGTTATTTCACCATAGAAAGTGTAATGAAGGAGGGTACCAAAATATTATAAACAATAAAAAATGAATTAAAACATAAATTAAAAATGATAGTAAAACTGTTTATAGCCTGATTCAAGATATGTTTTCTAAAGACTGAGAGACTGAGGACCAAATGCAACTTACAGTTTAGGAGAAGGCCCCCTCATGTATGCCAGAAAGATAAGCCTCTGGCCTGTGAGACATGCTCAATATGGCCTCCTGAAAATCTTAACAGCCAGATAAATTTGTAATAGGACAGATGGACAGGTCCAGAGCAATACATGGATTTAAGGTAAAGAAAAAACTCTCTTGTCAATCTCAACTTGTTAATACGAACTTCTCAAATTGTGCCTGCAGTGCAGATCCTTCAACAGAGCATTTTGGGAATCCTTTTAAAAGTTAGCAGCCTTTCTGCTGCTTGCATCAGTTGCAGCTTTCAGAGACTTTTCAAAAAGTAGCTCCATAAGCACTATGCTGCATCATCACTACAGGATGCATCTAAGTTTTGGATAACCACTGCCCAATCCACTTCCTGCAGGAAGAACATCTAGCAAGGCACTCTTCATATTCATATTCAACATACGTTACCTCTAAAATGATTAAAACAATTCCTGTTTCATATCCAACAAAAATGGATCCAGATACAGTAATATCATCCAGTGCATCTGGAGCTGCATTGTCACTGGATTTTCAATCATTTTTCATCAAAGTTGCAATATTCGAGACTAGCTTGTAACTTTATAAGTCTCCTAGGTCAAGAGAGGGATTATCATACAGAACTAATAACTGCATCCTTGAAGTGGAAGAGTGAGAACATATGCCACTCCTGAAAAGGCACTGATCACCACCATGTAGTTAGTTCAATTTGTTCAGCCAATTTGTTCAGCCAAGAGTGACAAGAGTTGAATAGGAAGCCAGTGGTCTTCATTTTTCCACATACATTGCCAACAACTTCAAGAGCTACAAACTGAAAGTAATCCCAAGTAATAGGACAGTGGATGAGATTGCATCCTTATAATCTACCATCACACTGGAGTCCAAGTCAATGTGAGTTCATCGATTCTGTCCACAATGAATTATGCAAATTACTCAAAATGAGCCGCCAACAGTTTAGGCTTCCTACACTGAACAAGATGCCATGCAGAAGAGGGAAGTGATGCCATGGAAAGCAGTGACGTTCAGAAAGTAACTAGAAACAGCAATGGAAGAATACATTTCTCCAGTTCTTTTGGACCACATTTTGGCAATGTGAATTGTGGAGGGAGTTTAAATAAAAAGGGGAAATGTAAAGCAAGCAAAATATGCAGATAGTAGCAGGAGATAACCAGGTGGCTTTGACAAAATATCCAGAAGTAAACTCTAACTGACCTTAGTAGGTTTGCACAATTACTTTAGTCTCTCACTGGTCAAAACCAGTTCTTATTTGTGATCTAGGTAAAATGTTTAGGCAGGTAATAGGTGTACAAATTCTATTCAAAGCACAAACATAGACTTTTTATGATATAACCCTGTGTATTTATTAATTACATGAGATTTTATTAAACGAATACACATAATGAAGATGCACATTTTCTGTTCTTGTTTCTAATCAAGTGCATTTTATTTTTCTGTAGAAGTGCCAAATAATCTTTTTTTTTTTTTTTGTTTAATGAAATGAAGGTGTTCCTGTTAACTCTTGTTGTTGGTTGTTTCCTTTGGGATATTTCCCAAATGAAAATGATACAAAGTTAAGGATTTTGATTCTGATTGGGAAGGATGGGGGTTAAAGCTTCCTAACCCCATGTTGGGATCCCTATGCTTATTCTAAAATGTAAAACAATGGACTGGATTAAGAACTGAAGAAGCTTTTTGGATGAGAAGTGAAATGTCTTCAAAAATGAACAAAGTCCAGTTGTCTTTTGAAAAAGCACCTTTGGGACAACCATGATCTGGATGACTGAGAATCTCCATAGACATTTACAGCTATATACTTTTATAATTGTATCTTTGCAAGGAGGTATTGTAAATGTCAGGAATAAATAAATGAATAAAAAAAATTGTCTTATGGTCACTGCTGGAACCAGAGAGGTCTTTTCCCAGGCTCATGAGAGAAAGTCATAGTTTTAAAGGATCCATTGTCTTTTTCATCCTCCAGATTGGTTGCTATTCTATGCCAGAGTACAATGGGTATAAATTATTTCTGTGCCATTGATACCCATTAAAGCAAGCCCATTTAAATAGTGGGGAGATGGCCAGGGAAGAAGCAGGTCCAGTAGGTTGATTGATTCATGGAAGATTCTGATATTAGAATGCTCTGGGATATAAAATAGGATTAATTTGCCAAATTTTCTGGGATTTTTACATCCCTGTTTGGATCTTTGCATGCCTATCCTCACATATCATATTGATCTGGTGCCATTTGAACAACACTGAATGTTATTGATGAAATACCAGTTGTCAGTTGATGAATGATGGAAATAAATGCCAGGAAATATTAAACCCCAATGTAAACATTTAGGAAATTTGCATATTCAGAAATTGTTGGGAAAGTATTTGACACCAAGTATATATTTATTTTGAGGAGGGAACCTTTGGGCCTTGCTGAATATTTTCTTCTAATATGGCCTTATCCTTACCAAGCTTGAAAAGATGTTCCTAATCAAAAGAAAGAAGAGATGATGATTTTTATTTCTGAATTTTTATTTTATGGATCTAATCATGTAACTGGTTGATATCCACAACCACTTAGTCAACACTGCTGCAGGGCCTGTTGCATGGACTAAATATTCACTGAAGTTAAAGTGAGCCACTTACTACCATGTAGGACGGGTTGTAAATAAATAAATGTATTTATGTAAGTAAATAAACCTATACATACTTTCCAGAATTAGCTTATTTTTTCCACAAGAATGTTTTCACTGTACTTTATAAGTCGCACAGTATCATTGAAGGAATGGGCAATTGATATGCTTTCTAAGGTTTGATTTATTTATTAAAATCAAGTAATATAGATGGATAAGAAACCTAATAAATCAGTTCATTCCAACATATACGATTCTTTTCATGGCCCACAAGAAAATAACCATAAGTTTGCAACATCCTAAAATGCAATCTTATTGCTGGCAGATACAATGATGGTGATGTTTAGGATCAGAGCACCAGTTAGCACCTAATGGAGTGATGCTGAGCTAAATCGGACTGCAGTAAAGATTTAATGTGGAGATTAATGAAGTTATCACCCAGAACTAACAACCTGTGTCACCACTGAGTTGTAATTAAAGAATATGATTCCTGAACTTTAGACAGAAACCAGAAACCAACAAATGCCTGTCAGGTTTGTAGGTAGGAGCTTCTCTCTCCCCCCCCCCCTCTGTCTCTCTGTCTGTGTGTCTGTGTGTGTGTGTTTGAGTGCACCCATGCATGGACTTATGCACATATCTGTAATGATTATTTTGAGGAAACTGATGTCAGGTTTATAAGCTTTTTGTTTCGCAAATTAAATATTTTCCCAACATTCTCTAAACATGCAAATTTCCTAAATGTTTATACGGGATGTAATATTTTTTGCCATTTGTTCTCTGCCTTGAGAGGTGTCCTAATGGCACCAGATAAATACAATACACAAGGATAGGTATCTGAAGATTCAAATATGGATGTAAAGATCTAAGAAAATTAGTATTTGTTGAACATTCCAGGAAGTTTGCATGCTTTATGTCCCTACTATTACAGTTAACCTATATAAGCATGGTACTATTTTAACCCTCTCACATAAGGAACTGAGACAGTGAGAGAAAGAGTTCACAGCTAAAGCAAGATTTTAACTGTGGGTTCACCATCACTACCATGACACTCTATATTTAAACCAACAGGGAAGGTTGAAACTTCCTCTCCCTTCATCTCACAGTGTGGAGATGAAAAGTAGTTCCCCCTCACCTGTGTATATTTCCATCTTTTCTGCTTCCAATCTAGCTCCTAGATGTCTCAGCAGCTCCTGAATTTTTGCACCCTAAAATTACCTGCTAATCAGAGCATAGGCAAGAGGTATCTTCTCCATGTGCATGCCAAAAATATAAGCAGTCAACCTTCAGCTCAAATATCCAAATAAAATCCAGGATTTCTTTCATTTCTGAAGATCTTACTGTTTTATTGAATAAATGACATGGTATAGGCCAGTGGTGGTGAACCTATGGCATGCGTGCCAGAGGCGGCACTCAAAGCCCTTTCTGTGGGCACGCGCGCCATGCCCTGGAGATGGCAACCGTCTCTCTTCAACCAGCTTCCTGCTAACTCACCGAAGTCCCACATGGCTGGATGCATCCCAGAACCCATGTGCTTGCTGGCCTTTGTGTGCAGGGGCCGATGGTGTCAGGTAGCAGCCACCCCGGCCCCGGGCTCGCCTTGCCCTGTGACAATGACACCCCTGCCCTGCCTCGCCTTGCTCACCTCACCCCCCTCAGGACGAGCCTCCTGCCCACTGCCCCACCTGTCAGAGTCCCCCTGGATCTCCCCCAACCCTGCCTGGCCCCGACAGATGTCCCTCTCCATGCGCAACATCAAGGTGATCACGCCCATCCAGTGGGCCCATGCCCACCCGGCACCTGGTGATAAATAAGATGGGTTGCAGTTTGGGCACTTGGTCTCTAAAAGGTTCGCCATCACTGGTATAGACATTGGAAAATTAACCCTAAAATCCCAAGATATCTAACGAAATCATATAACAATGACATTCCCAGCCCAATCTCCCAGATGTCCATGTAGTTCATGTAAACACCTTTTTGTTGTTTTGAGAACCTTCTGTTATCTTTTCCCCCACAGTTAGAATGTCATTGAAAAGTTTCCATTCATCTGTGTTTCAAGAAATGTCTGCAGAACTGGAGGGTTTCATTTCTTTAATTAACCCATTTGAAGCCTCATCTCCACCTCCCTCTCCTTACTCTAATGACAAGATGAAAACAATAAGACATGTAGCTGCCAAGTTTTCACTCCTGACATAAGCATTCCTGAGAAATGATTGCATAAAATGGGACTGGGGAGAGGATACATATCAACACCCATACATACATATATTCGTGCATGTTTTCCAAGGGATTATGAAAGTACTGTGAAATGAAACATCTCCTTTTGCTTTTTCTTTCCTAGCAAGGAGAAAAAAAAGAAAATTGCTTTCATCACCCTGCTCCAGTTCTATCCTAAGAGTCAGTTAATAAGCTCTCATTAAACTAAAACAAGCATAATGGCCATTGTGACAAGAAACATAACTTACAACCAGCACACAGTTGCCAGAGGTACTTATTCTTTCAAACCAGGTGATATATGTCCCACCTGAACTAGGGCTATTATTATGCATCCTGGACATGCTGATTTTTATGTCTCCAGGTGATAAGCTGTCGAATTGGTCTCTCAGCCCTTTTTGGAACAGTCCATTTTGAAAGTTGCTTTCTGTTGCTTGATTATAGTGCAACCTAGTCCTTCTACATGAGCTGCTTTGTAGGAAATGCATTTAAATGCAGTTTGTTTTCTCTAACTATCCTTGGAATGCCACTTGAGCATCCTAGTTTTTTTCCGTTTTGGATGAAAATATGGCCAACTGAAATTAATGAGACTTGATGCATGAATATTGTTTGATTTCGAAGTGTGTATTTCTTCACTGAGTTTTCAAAATAATTATTATTCACATTTATTTTCACGCCTTTCCAGAGGAGTATTTCCTCACCACCACCTTGCTGGATACTCATTATTAAGCTGAGAAGGACAAGCTAACTCAAAATTATACAATCTGCTTCACTATAATCCAAAACTAAAATTCAAAATGCAATACATAAAAATGGCTATGTGGGTGAATCAAGAGTATCCCTACTGCAAATTCCCATTTCCAACAGTGGCCACAGTTGCCTATGAGGTTTTTAGAAAAACCTGAAAGTAATATAAACCTCTCCTGCTATTGTTTTCCAGCAACTGGCTTTGATGCAAGAAGTAGTATAAGGCCATTATAAATTGAAATCCTTGAAAGTCTGGCTATCTCCCTAGAATTTGTTCAACATTTTTGAAAAAAAGTATTCAAATCAAAGTTCATCATATTTTTGATAGTGAATTCTATAAATCTTTGAAAGATGAAGAAGTATTTCTTGCAGCCTGCCCTAACCCTGTTGTCAGTCATTCAAATTGAGTGACCCCAAATTCTGAGAACAGGAAAAAAAATCTCTGTATTTTCTCCATTTGAACAACTGCATGGTTTTATAAGTTTCTTTCTCGCCCTACTGCCATACATCTGCTCAAATAAGCAATTCAGAGTGCACAGAATCTCAAAAAAAACATTTTTTCCCTAAACACAATTCCCACCTCCTCCAGCCTAGTGGTGATTTCCATATCTGGAAGTGTCTCTCTCTTCCCCCAATCATTCTTCTTTATTTGGATGCCTTTTCTGGTTCTATGTCATTTTTGTTGAGATAAATCTGGACAGGGAAACATATTCTTCCTGACTCCTGACAACTATATTAACACCTGCATGTATTTTTCACACAGCAATTCTGAAGTAGTTTGCCAGTATTTGAAATTGCTGCTCCCTTCCGAATATTGACCAGATCAGCTAAGATTTGTAGGTATTTCCTGCTCTCCACAGTCTGATATACTCCAGGAACATTGAATTAGAAACTCCATCATTTTACAAAGAGCTGACTCCACTTGATAAAATACTTTTAAAAACAGATGAACATTTGATTAAGAAGCTTTATAAATACTTATTAAATTGGAAGATGGAAGAAGAACAAGTAAAAGAGACAATGATAGTATGGGCGAAGAACTTTGGATATTCTATAGAACTAGAAGACTGGCAAAAACTGTGGGATAAAAATATTAAACTTACTAAAGCAGTAACATACAAAGAAAACTTATATAAAATGTTTTATAGATGGCCTATGACACCAGTTCGCTTAGCGAAAATGTTTAAAAATTTATCGGATACATGTTGGAAATGTAAGCAAAAACCGGGGTACTTACTATCATGCCTGGTGGACATGTTCTATTGCAAAAAAATATTGGTCTAAGATTCATAGATGGTTAGAAAAGATGAAAATCCAGATAGATTTTAAACCGGAACTGTTGCTGTTAGATATATTAAGACCTAACTATGGCAAAGAAAATGATTATTTACTATTACATGTATTAACAGCTGCAAGAATAGTATTTGCCCAATTTTGGAAAAATGAAAACCTACCATCAGACCAGACTATAATTTTGAAAATCCTAGATTGTGCAGAAATGGACAGATTAACATTAGAGATGAAGGAGAAAGAAGATTCAATCTTCTATAAAACCTGGGGAAAATTTTATCAGTGGGTTAAAACACGTTAGAATAAGAAGAGATTTTAGAGCTTTATTATATTAAGTATTAAGGTTGATGATTGGAAATAGTTGTTATGCTTAATTATGTAAAGGAATATTAGTGTTTTGCCAAATGCCAGTTGTAACTATACCGATTTATTCTTATAAATGTCTAGTATTATATAAACAATAATACTTAATATGAAGACCTGGACGACAGCTTGTTCGCTGAATTACGTATTTATTGTAGTTATCCACACCCTGTCCCTTTCATCCCGATTTTCCTGTACCCGCACCAGCCCCACCTTTTCCCTACCCATATAAAATCTAATATATTTATAAATATATTTAAAAAAAAAAGAATTAGAAACTCCATCATCTACTATGCACAAAAAGGGCACAAGATTAGCGAGTCTGGCATTCACTGTAAAGGACCATCTTAGAGATGTGCTGAATTTGGGTAGATCCAAAGACTCCTTCCAAATAAGAAGAGAAGCCATGGCAATAAATTCAGGGAAGTAGCCAGCAAAGGAGAGAGGGAGGCCACCTGCTATATGACACCAGAAAAGAAATATAATTATTGGCTTCTCTGCTTTGTAAATCCCTGGCTAATAAGGCTGCACTGTCAGAGGCAAGCTTAATAACAGATATAGTGGAGTAATTAGAAGAATAGTCAGTTGGTGTCCATATTTAAATAGTTTTTCTTCCTTTTCCTCTGCCTACTGACATGCAGGATCATTAAGTAGCTCTCACTGAACGTTAGCCATTGGGCCTGAATAGGTTATAGCAAAAGGAGGCCTTTGGGTACAAATATACAAGACTGGTGATCTTTTCGCTCTCTATTAAATTATTCAGTAGTGGGGTTTTTTGTTCGTTTGTTTTAGTGTGGAGAGCATGGTAGCTATTCCTTTCCCAACTTGAGGAAATTTTAACTGGTGGCTTAAAAATGATCCCAATTTTGGAACCTGTGTTCAAGTAGGTGACTTTGAGCCTGTCATTCTCTCTCAGTCCAACTTACCTCAAAGAATAGTTGTGGTAGACAAAAAAAAGAATATCGGAGGAAGTAGTGCTAGATACATTGCCTTGAGCTTCCATTGGAAAAGTGGAATGTATATCTAATAAAGAAATCATAGAACTTTGCCCAGGAGTTTGAAAACTGCAAGTGCCGTGATAGAGCTGCTCATGTGCAAACACTGAAGTAATTCAAGATTCCTTTGAACTCCAAATAATCACTTATAGAGCAGCTGCTTGCAAACTGCACTCTTTTGAACTTGCTTTCTTCCATTTCCTTAGAGACAAATCATTCTGTTGTGTTTTCTCATTAGGTCAAGTGTGTGGTTGGATTTTTCAGTCATTCTAACATAAAGGGGATAGAAATCCATGGTCCTGGAGGAGTTATGAATTTCTGCATAAATAACTATCCTGACCTTGCTGCTGTCCAATAAAGAGGCATACCCAGGAGGTACTTTCCTTTTATGTTTCCACCAATAGTGACTTTCCAGTCTCACTAAAATATACTACATTAATTCAGAATATTAATTTTTTACGCTTGAATTCTGTTTTGAATTCCATTTTGGAAATTTCACTTTCAAAATCTAAACAATAGCTAATGTTGAATATTTATGATATTATGTTGTATTGTGATAAAATAATATCAGCTATTATCAAAAAGGAAAAAGGAAAAAAAACCTTGTCTTTATGCACTGCCTGATTTTCAATTTATAAGAATGGAGACCAAGGGGAAACATTTGAGCCAAAGCCTTCGGATATGATACAGAATATAGTACAAATGTCATTCAGTCCTGCCCTAGTGCTCAAACTGATTTTCTGCCGGTGTTGTACACTTCGTTCGCGTGCGAATGATGAAGACACATGGCGATGTTGAACAACTCTTTATTCTCCTTCTAACAACACCCAAGCTAAAACAAAAGGCACGCAAGCCTTTTTATATGGCCAGAAACCCGGACAATGTCAACCAACAAAACAGAGCGTTTTTGCGCCATGCGCATGCACACAAGGCTGGCGCCGCTCTGTCTGGTCACGGGCAGCTTTTGGAATGCCCAGGACCAATGCAACATCCCGAGCCTGCTTTTGCAGGCTCAGGACACAACACCCCTCCCCCTTAGATGGAACATACTTTGTGCACTCACATGTACACCATGCATTGGGAAGAGTATCATACAGTTTCATTAATCAAATGCAAGGAGTATAGAATACTCGAGTCTGCCCTCAGGCAAACCCCCTTCAATCTTAGTAACACAATAAATGTATCCGAAATAAAAAAAATAATACAAAATACCCACGAGTTGTTCCCCTTATTCAGGGGCCTCATGAACAGGTCCCTCATGATTTGACAGCAACTTTACAAAGACTCTCAGATGTTTGGGTGGGCACTTGGCTCTTTGCGACCTTCTAAGGCCTGGAGAGATTGCCTGGCCCACCTGCTCGCCTACCAGGCTAGGCAGGCCAGGGCATTGCTGCCCTAAATCCCCAGGTGACCCTGGTGAGGGTGCCTGGCTTACCTGCTCACCTACCAGGCTAGGCAGGCCAGGACTTTGCTGCCCCAAAGACCCAGTTGACCCGCCCAGCTGCTGGCTGGCTGGAACCTCTAAGTCCAAGCCAGCATACCTTGGAGGGGTGGAAGTCCCCGAGTCCACAATGGACCCCTCTAAGGAACACTGTCCCTTGAGCCCAAGGCCAGAAGATGGAGGGGGGAGTGCCTCAGTACTCTGTGACCCCCAAGCACGTGCCCCAGATGCCAGAGTCAAGAGTTGCCTCCATGGCAACCCCTTTTGTTGGAGACCTCCTTTTGGGAGTAATTGCAGAATTTGGCAAGTGCCCCTGATGGAATTCCTTTTCTCTTGCTGCTTGTGATTTGTGTGGGTACCCCCGATCAGTCTCCCTGTCTGGAGCACTATCTGACACTATCTGACATATGTGAATACTGTGGATACCCCCGATGTGACTCCCTGTCTGGAGTAATTATGGATGTGTGGGATGATCCCCTACCCAGCGAATTCCTGTTAGGAGCACTTGCGGAATCTTGAGATAAATTCCCAACAGCCTCCATAGCAGCTAGTGAGGGCCTGTTAGTCCTGGGAAACTGTGACCCAGAATGCATATTATGGTCCTCCTCCCCCCTCCCTAGAGCAGAGCCAGGAGCGGAAGGGTGAGAGTCCAGTCTCCAACGCAATTGGTCTATGTGTCTGTGAAGAACAAGGCCATCACCCAAGGCAACTTGGTATGATAATGGTCCAGAGACCTTGCAGAGCACAGCTGTGTCCCAAAGATGTCCAGGCCCATAGTTCCTTGCCCAAACCAGATCGCCCACCTGGAGTCTCCTAGGTGCCCATGGTTGTGACACCTGTGAAGCCACCCAGTCAGGGTGCAACTTGTCCAGTTTAGTGATGAAGTGGCGACCCCAGCAGAGTTCAGCAGGGCTCTTCCCTGTGGCAGTGCATGGTGTGGTGCAGTGTGCAAGAAGGAAATCTGCTAACCTATGATGCCAGTTACCATAAGTCAGTTTCTTGAGGGCATCTTTGGTGGTGCAGACCATTCTCCTGCCAGTCCGTTGGAGGATAGATGGAAAGGAGCCAAAGTTGCATGGTGTATCAGGTTGGCCTGAAGAAAAGCCTGGAACTCAGAAGAGGTAAATTGAGGCCCATTATCTGACACCAGAACATCTGGAAGACCGTGTGATGCAAAAATTCCTCTCAACACCTAGATGGTCCTGGCAGTAGTAGTGGAGGAAACAGGAACAACGTCTAGCCATTAGGAATGGCTGTCAACAACAACCAGGAAGAATTGCCCCTGAAAGGGCCCAGTGTAATCTATACGCACTCTAGACCATGGGGTTTGAGTTTCCTCCCACCTATGTAGTGGGGCCTGAGGCATTTCAGGCCGGGACTGTTAGCACACTTGGCACCCGTGCACCTGGGCCTCGATGGCTTTACCGAGCCCAGGCCAGCAAAGATGGCTGTGCGCAAGCGCTTTCATCCTGACTATACCAGGATGTCCCTCATGCAGAGAGATCAAGATTCTAGACCTCAGTGAGGTTGGGATCACTACCCTGCTACCCCATAACAGGCAACCCTTGAAAGTGGAAAACTCATGCTTCTTGTGCCAGAAGCTTTGGAAGTCAGTATCTGGGCATTTGTCAGGCCATTCTGACAACACCCATGTCAGCACGCGTATAAGCGTGTGATCAGTGGCAGTTTCTGCAGCCACGTCCCTAGCATTGAGGGGAGACTCGGGCAACTCCTGAATGGAAAGAATATTAATGGCTGGAGCAGGATCTGGCTCTACTTTGTTCAGGGGTAATCTGCTCAGGCCATCTGCATGACCCATTTCTTTTCCTGGTTTGTGAACTAAAGTATAGTCATATGCTGACAGGAAAATGGACCATCTCAGCATACGAGGAGAAATAATATGTGGGGTCTGTTTGTTAGTGGTAAACAAACCCAGCAGAGGCTTATGGTCAGTAAAGACCATGAAATGGTGGCCATATAAGAAATCATGAAATTTCTTAATGCCAGCCACTATGGCCAAGGCTTCTCTGTCAATTTGAACATAATTTCGCTCTGCAGAAGACAGAGTCCTTGAGTAATAGGCCACAGGGACCTGTGTCCCATCAGCCTTTAGATGGCTAAGTACGGCTCCCACCCCATAAGGAGATGCATCGCATGCGATGCAAACAGGCAGTTGATCATTGAAATGCGCTAAAACAGCATTAGAAGCGATCAAGGCTTTAACCTCATTGAAACTCTTTTCATGGACTTTAGTCCACTGTCAAGGAGCCTGCTTGTCTATGAGCCTGTGTAATGGCTCTGCTACTGCAGCTTTATGTGGGAGAAATGCATGGTAAAAATTTAATAGCCCCAAGAAGGCTTGCAGCTCACTCTTAGACTTAGGGCTTGGGGCCTGCTGGGTAGCTTGCAATTTAGTTTCAACAAGGTGAATGCCTTGAGCATCAATCCTGAATCCTAAGAAGTCAGTAGAAGTGACCCCTATCTTACATTTATCCTTCTTCAGTTTAAGGCCTGCTTTTCAAAAATGAAGCAAGACAGCTCTTAGTCTTTCTGCTAAATTTTGGGATGACTCCCCAGCAATGATGACATCATCGAAGTAGGGACAGACCCCAGGAATACCTCAAAGTGTGCTCTCCATGACACTTTGGAATATGCCAGGGGCTACATTGACCCCAAATTGCAGTCTCTTGACCTTGAAGGCCCCCCTGTGAGTTAAAATAGTCTGGGCCTCTGCAGCTGCCTCATCAACAGGTAGCTGTTGATAGGGCTGTGCCAGGTCAAGCTTCGCAAAAATGTGCCCCCCCTTGAGGGAGGCCAGAATGTGACTTATTACTGGCACTGGATAAGCGTGCTGTTGCAGGCAGCACCTTATTCAGTGTGCACTTATAGTCTGCACATATACATATGTCCCCATTAGCCTTTAGAGACATTACTATGGGGGTTTCCCATGGACTAGAATCCACAGGTTCTAGAATGCCCTGCTGGACCAATTTCTCCAGCTCAGCATCAATCTTGCCCTTGAGGGCAAAAGGTACCGCTTAACCCTAATGTGCGTGATGGTTGGGTCTAACTGTAGAGAAATTGGAGGCCCCTTGTAGGATCCTAGCTCTGAACTAAACACATCTGCAAACTCCTTGCAGACTTCTGCAAGGCTCAACGTTTGCAAATGATGCAGCCCAGTTACCTGGATTCCCAGAGCCTCAAACCAATCGAATCCAATAAGACTCGTACATTCACCCCCAACAACTACCTCATCTAGGGGACCTTCAAAATCCTTATGCTTTACTCTAAGGGTGGCCTCTGAAAATCAGTAAGTATTAGATTGGACAGCCTAAGTTTAACTCGAAGGCCACTGCTGCTGCATATCCTTTTGAATGTGTTATTTGAAATAATTGAGAGAGTGGACCCAATGTCCAACTCCATTGATAGGGGAACTCCTTGCAACCTTAAATTAATGGAAAGTTTCTTCTTAAGGGGCTTGTGTGACCCTGTTCTTAGAATACTCCTGCGCGATGCACAGAAACCCACCCTGTTTTGGTTGGGGCCACTGGTACCTTTCTGAAGCAATTCTTCCCGAGGTTGAACCTTCTGATGACCCAAACAGACAGATGCAATGTGGCCCTGCCTGCCCCACACCCTGCAAATGGCTGAGCGAAACATGCAGTCAGCTCGCTTATGGCATCCTCCACACCCGAAGCATTGAAGAGATACTGGGGCCTTGACCGGACATCCCTTCTGCCTCCTCTCAGCTGGCTGGTAATGTCTGTTAGCCTCCTCTTCAGGATCCACTTCTGATCCTTCTTGAGCATCCTCTTGATGGACAGTAGCTGAGTCTTGAGGGTTCTTGGTGAGCCATAAGGCCTTCCCAGCCCCGCCTGCTGCTTCCTCAGCTGTCACCTCTCATAGCGCGTCTTGGAAAGAGACATCTTCTTTTGCAAAAATCTTCTGTTGTAAGTCTCTGTTCCTTAAACCACATATGAAGCGATCTTGCAGCCTCTCTTCCAGATCCTTGAACTCACAAGGTCTGGCTGCTTGCCTTAAGGCCACAATAAAGTCCACGGCAGATTCACCCGGCCTCTGGTCTCTCTGCTCAAATGCGTGCCTCCTAGCAATGATGGATAACTTTGGCTGGAAATGTTCCTTCAAGATTTTCTTCAAGTCAGCATAGGTTACTAACTCCAGAGGTGCAAGGGCCACCAGATTCTCTGCGATTTCAAAAGTTTCCTCTCCACAGACACACAAAAGAGTTGCAGCCTTCAAGCCGTCTTCTCTAATCTGATTTACTCGGAAGTAATTCTCCACCCTTGCTACGTAGGAATTCCATCTCTCTGGGCGTGAGACATCAAAATCAGACAAATGGCCAATCTTCACCATCATACTCCTACGACCTTTACCACTCGCTCCTCTGCAAACTGATGATTGGAGAAAGGGTCCTTTAGCCAAGCTCACCCTCCAGTGATGCTATACTGGCAGGCTGGGATGCTGATTCAGACACCATCTTCCCCTCTTCAGGACCTCCTAGGTAAATCCTTAAAACGCTTGTTTCAGCTTGCAAAGGATCCCACCTTTGTCTCCAGTGTTGTATACTTCGTTCGCGTGCGAATGATGAAGACACATGGTGATGTTGAACAACTCTTTATTTTCCTTCTAACAACACCCAAGCTAAAACAAAAGGCACGCAAGCCTTTTTATATGGCCAGAAACCCGGACAACATCAACCAACGAAACAGAGCGTTTTCACGCCATGTGCATGCGCACAAGGCTGGCGCCGCTCTGTCTGGTCCCGGGCAGCTTTTGGAATGCCCGGGACCAATGCAACATCCCAAGACTGCTTTTGCAGGTTCAGGACACAACAGCCGGCATAGCTTTTTCAGCCTATTTTCTGTGCCACAAATTAAACCACTTCCTATTGGAAAGTGAATGCCCCCATACCTTAATAACAACTTGAGAGCAAGGAGAGATTAGTTTTACCTCCTGTGATTTTTCAGCTATCCAGTTTTGGAGGCTATATTAGGGCAGCAGAAAATCTCAAAGGATTTACAGCTGCAGGGAGAATAATGCCAACTGCTTTCCATGGTCCAATGTTGTGCCCTTGATGTGTGTGTGTGTGCATAAAATAAAATGTTAAGAGAATTCCAGTTTAGGCTTAGCATATCTTATTCTTTTATCAGTGTGGGTCTTAGCCTTGGAAAGGAAGTGACTGTATGGAGAAACAGATTAACTTATTCAGTGTGAGCCAGTCAGGAGTGGATCTTGCCTTGGGGGAAAATGGAAGAACACGCATGAAACCAAGGTTTGTGCCATTCAGAAGTTGACAGCAGAGGTTGAATGCAAAAAGCAAGAATAAAAGCTCATATTCTGTATAGTTATTGGGGGGGAAGAGTTAGCAATATGCATCCTGTCCAATTGCACTTGGAAATAATCTTTGTATCTTAGAGGGAAGGCTGAATGGATAGAATGCTGAAAAGCTTCTCATTTTAAGTAGGACTGAATGATGGTCCTACCTAAACTTTTCTTACTAATCTATTTGTGAGAAAAATGCCTCTGAAATAAATGAAGTGATGGTCTGTCACAGCGGTTCTCAACCTTTTCCGGGGCTCAACCCTGGCCTGAATCGCGCATGCGCGGCGCGACGGGCGCATCGCGCATGCGCGGCGCGACGGGCATATTGCAAAGGGGAAAAAATGGCCGACCAAAAAAAATGGCTGACCCCCCCAAAAAAATGGGCGACCAAAAAAAATGGCGGACTGCGGCGTTTGGCGACCCCCGTGAAATGGTCGTTCGACCCCAAATGGGGTCGTGACCCACAGGTTGAGAACCGCTGGTCTATCATTTTGCAAACTTTGTAGCCACAGCAGAAATAAGCTGCAGCCTAGCGCTATAATACCCTCACCCTGCACAGCAACCGAGTCTCATCCTGTTATGTCCTGGGCCTGTGATTGATAAAGCAAGTGCAGGAAGCTGCAGAGAGACCAGGGCAGACCACGTGGCTGCCTGGGCCAGACAGGCTGTCTCCAGCCTATTGCGCACACGTAAAGCAGGAAAATACATTGCATTTATTGGTTGACGCTGTTCCCTGTAAAAAGGTATAAAAGGGATCCTTGCCATTTTGTGTTGTTCTGTTGAAGTTGAATAAAGAAGCAACTGTTGTTACACCTGCCTCATCTCAATGCCTTACCAATGCACAGAACAGAACATACCCCATGGAGCAGATTTGTAGACCCTGTGAAGTAGCAGCATATTTTTTTTTATCCAGGCCTAATTTAGACAACTATTTCATTTACCACAGATTAAAGTTACTTCTACCTTCTATTACTGTTTGATTTAGTAACCAAACAATACAATAGAAGCTGTTATGGCACCACTGGTTAGAATGCAGTATTGCAAGCTAACTCTGCCCACAGCCAGGGTTTTGATCCTGACCATCTCAAGGTTGACTCAGTCTTCTATCCTTCTGAGTTTGGTAAAATGAGGACCCAGATTGTTGGGAACAATATGCTGACTTGTAAACTGCTCAGAGAATGCTGTAAACCATAATGGAGTGGTATATGTCCTGTTGCTATTGCTAATTATTTTTCTATGGTTTCTATGGGATAGTTCTGTAACTATCAAAATGTCGGTGCTTTGACCAGTCCAGCTAGCAAATTATGATTGACATAAGCTTTGGGGCAATTGACCCATAGAGCCATTTTTCTGAAATGGTATAGGGTTTCCTGCCTGAGCAGGGGGCTGGACTAGATGACCTCCAAGGTTCCTTTCATTATTATTATTATTATTATTATTATTATTATTATTATTATTATTAATATAGAGGCATCATTTCAATGAAAGGGGGATGTAGTTGTCTTTGGTCTTTTTCATTCTATATGTCCAAGCAATGATGCAAACTTAAGTGATGCTAAAACAGTAAAAAGTTTCTACATCTGATGATGCATCACATAGCTCATCACTTTATGAAGAATACGCATATCCAGGTCTGTAAAAATTGTTGCGAAAAAGAGCTTTGAATTTGTGTGATTTACATATTTGTTCAAAAAAAAAAAACCACCTACCCTGCCTTGTCAAACATGCACATTTTGACAAGAAAATAAAAACTCATCAAAATCCAGTTCAGTCTTACTAAATAAAGTTTTTAAAAAGCGGGGGAAGAGTGCAGGTCCAATCAATCACACAGTGTCTGTTTGGCATGAGCCTGGTTTTGTTTTCCAGATTTTTCTAGCAAAACAATGAAGGCTGAAGTGCGATCTGTCTCTAAATTATTGCAGTTTTAAAGGTGGAATAAGCTTTTCTGTGTGCACAAAGCAAGAGATGGGGTGAGTAAAAAAAAAAAAAGGAGAAGTGATGCTCAAATGTTGATGTTATAAAAGGTGCTTCTCAGAACTATTCCTCTTCATACTGCAGCATCTGTCAGTTCATCTTTATGTCAGGCAAATGTAATGCAAAATGTATCTCAACATGAATATTACAGGGAGGTGAGAGATTCTGTTTCTAATTGCTTTTTGAGAAAAGAGGGCTTACGTAAGGCATTTTTCAATGAGCTTTGCTAAAACTCACCCATGGAAGAACTTAATCTTCCATTCTTCATATTTTTCTCTGCACTCCTAATTTGTCTGCATAATATATTTGTTTTTGTTTTTTACTTAAAAGCTAATTGAACTGGGGACCTACCCTAAAACCTAAGGCAGCTTGTTCTGTTTATAATCTGCCCACATCAGCATGCCAAGTTGCTGTTATGGTTATGACAAATAAAACAGCGGAAAAAGACAGCAAACCTAGCAATGATGTAAGGCCATTAAGAGGCCCTGATTCTTAAGCCATATAAATGAAGCCTGCTAATAGAGAGACAATCACAGATAAAACATCATTCAGAAGAAAATTCACCAGATTATTCCCTGACTGATGGAGGGCAAAGGAGAGAAAAATACGTCATGGTAAGTGTAGACCCTCCCTGCTGTTTTGAATTGAAATGGGCCCAACAAGAGTTCTGCTGAAAGTGAATATAGGCATTTTGCTCCAGTGAATTCATGGCTGCACAAACACAATGTAAATGTAAATGCATTAAACCAAATCCAGCATCTGTCTTTTTTCCCTTGCAAAGAACTCAGAAAATCCATGGGGAGCAGGTGGTTGTATTGCATTAAGTAACCAAGAATCTTCTTTTTAAAAAAGTCCTTTGAGCAAAAACTTTATCCATTCACAGCAAGGCAGGGCTCAGATAATGTGGACAGTTCAAGAAACCCTATGAGAAAACCCAGATTTCCATAAGCATGGTATAACTGCACCCTCTGGCCAAAATTTGAGGTGGATTTAAAATAATAACAGTAATAGGAAAACACAAAATTACTGTCAACACTGTGACAATAGATGTCCATGCTCTGACAACTGAGAATAAGCAGCCATTTTACTTTTGCTTTTAATATGCCTTTTCTGTTCTTTTAGAGTTCAGATATAGAAGGGGGAATGGGGTAAATGCTTGAGGGTTTAATTAGCCATAATGATGCAGAAGTGTGGGAACTTAAGGACATTGTCTGATGAGTTTTTGGCGGGCTCAGGAGCTGGAGAGAAATGCCCGTGTTTTCCACTAATTGGGGAATGTGATTTATGACAGCTTTTGTGCGGGGGGGGGATTGCAACTTGTTACTTTGTGTCTGGGGGAGGGAATCTCAGTCTTGGGTTCAACTATGTAAGTGCTGATACTTTGTTTCCTAATAAAATGTTCTTTAAGGAAGAATTCTTGCCTTGAAGTTCTTTTACTAGTTTTATCTATCAGAACCATGACATTAACCCAAAACTCACTTTTTCTTTGAAACTACGGGGTCCTGAGCTCCAGTCACCTACCCAAAGTAGAAGGGAGGCTGACAAAGACTCAGGGAAGATCCCAACATGGAGAAGAAGGAGAAGCCTGTCATCAGCACCGCAGCCACATCTGTTATATCGGCGGATTTAGCACAGACCATTGCGCCAATTGAAAGCATAGTCTCTGATACTTCAGCACCAGGGGCAAGACCAAAGACTAAAAAACTCATCTGGTCATCTGAGTGGATCCTACCTAGTGGAGACCCTAAGTGATCAGAAACGAACCATCCAAAGAAGGATTCTTCGAAAGCAACTGAAACAGAATACTCGCTGCCAGCTCCCCAAGGGACACACTCTCCTGATAGATGAGGGGCAAAGAGAATGGCATTGTTGGATGACTCAGGTGATTGGAAGTACCTGACTGCAGTCCGGAGCCAGTCAGTTGAGCACCTTAGGGAGATATTTGAAGGGCTGGAGGTAAGAAACAAAGAGCATGTCACCCATCTGCTGCCTACCAGCAAATGGGGAGATGAATGAGACAGGGGCAGTTCTAGGGGCCAGGACTGCCTCCCCACCTTCCCAGTCACTGGCATCTTGACCCCCATGTGGGAGAGAAGTCTAGACTATCAGCAGCAGCATGCCACTCTCAATCTTCATCAAGTCCAGCCCGTCATTGTCGACATGACAACCCTGGAGGCCAAGAACAGTATGTTAACCCTCAGCACCATCATCTCTCTGAGAGCCCTGATCACTACCCGCATAACTGCAGCCTGGATTATCCCCAGTGCAGGGAGAGTCCTGACCACTACAGAGACCAGGGCAGCCTTGACCAGTACAGGGATAGGGGAAGCCCTGACCATCACTGCTATCGATGGAGCCGTGAGTCGCGTCACCGAAGACACAGTCCTGATCTTTACTCTCGTCACCATGCCAGTCCCAGGCCCCTTCCTAGGAGGAAACAGGAAAGAGACCTCCAGTGTGATCTGATGCAGCATTATGGGCAAATGCACAATTTGCTAGAACAACAGCAACACATGGCTGTGCTCCCCCCTAAAAGCTACATTTGATGGGGATCCTGAGAAGTTGACTTTCTTTTTGAATCAAGTGCATTCTTATGTGAACCGCAATAGTGATGCCTATCCAGATCTGGCGGCGATAGTTGATGTCATTGCAGCTAACCTGGAGGGAGAGGCTGCCGAGTGGCTCAATGGTCTGTACAATGAGCAAGCACCTGAACTATGGAATTTCAACCTATTCATCTGGGGGTTGAGAACCCAATTTGAAGACAACCATAGCTCTAAGAGTAGAGAAAGACGTTCACAAAGTGAAGCAAGCTGGCAGACCGGCAATGGATTATGTGTGCAAATTCAAAAGAGTCACAGGCCTTATCAAGCGATGGCCAGAATGATACCTGGTGCACCATTTTAAAGAGGGCCTAGACTATGACCTATTACAGGCCTTCATCTACTGAAGAGTTCCTGATCGATTACAAGAATGGTACCAATAGCAGTAAAGATAGATTTCTAACTAACCTGTCGAAAAAAGCCGGCAGCTCCTGGACCGGCTCCAAGACCAGAACCTGCCAGATGACCACCTCTCCATCAACTTCCAATGATAAAAGCAGCTGAATCTCCCAGCCCTCTCCAGCACCACTAATCAAGTGCTTCAGGTGTTGTCAGCAGGGACATTGAGTGGTGAATTGTCCGGTCCCATATCCCCAGCAGACAGGTAGATCTGGACCATCAGAAAGGGAAAAACCCACTCAGCAGCCAACCAAAGAAAAGTCAAGCTGGGCCACCCAAGAATCCATCACCCAGGTCACATCGCTTACGCAGAAGAGAGTTGAGACTCCAGCCGGATACACCACCACTCTGGCTCCCTATGACAGCGATGATGAAGGGGAAAACGACCTGATGGTGAGTCAACCCATTCCACCTTTTTCACTCACTGCCAAGCTCATAGTCCCTAAGATAGGGGTACAAATGGATTTGAAGGTGCTAGTGGACTCAGGGTTCTCCTGATGCATTATCAGCTTGCCAATTGCCATTAAAATGGACATACGAGCAAGGTTACTCCAAACCCATGAAATTTGAACAAGCGGATGGATCTTTAATGGCAGGAACCTTAGTCACCCACCTAACTGAACTGGTATGTTTAGAAATAGGTGAATATTGGGAACTCATCCATTTTGTGGTGGCTCCGAAAATGACTGAAGTTGTGATTTTAGGTCTAGCTTGGCTAGACAAGTTGAAACCTTTCATTTGGTGAGAAAAGGGGATGAGGGCCATGAGATTGCTGATAGGACCCAACCCCCCTTGTGGCTCTTTTGACGTTAACGGAGAGTCTGATCCACTGGCAGAAACAGTGAAAGTAGCCACCATTCCCCTACCAGGAGAGTCACTCATCTCCAGGGAGTACCGAGACTTAGTGGAAGCATTTAGTGAGAAGGAATGTGAAGACTTACCACCGCACTGATGAAATGACTGGGCCATTGAAATATTACTGGGGGCCAAGCTGTCTAAACCAAAAATGTATGCTATGTCCCCTCTTGAAATGAGGAACTACAGCAGTATGCGAATAGAAAGCTAGCCAAAGGCTTCATTGAACTGGCTAAATCCCAAGTGGGGGCTCCGGTGTTATTTAAAGAGAAAAGGGACAGGTCACTGAGGCTCTGCATAGATTACAAGGGGTTAAATTGTGTGAGTGTGGAGAATAAGTACCCCCTCCCCCTCCCGAAGGACCTATTAACCCATCTAGCAAAGGGCCGTATCTTCACAAAATTAGACCTAAGAGAAGCGTACTACCAAGTAAGAATAAAAGAAGGAAATGAATGGAAAACTGCTTTTAACTGTCCTTTGGGCAGCTATCAATTCAAAGTTATGCCATTTGGACTACAAGGAGCTCCAGCTGTCTTCATGCAGCTGATTAACCAGGTGCTGCACGATCATCTATACAAGGGGGTTTTAGTGTATCTTGATGACATTTTAATCTATAGCGAGAATATGGCTGACCATGTGAATTTAGTGTGTGAGGTGCTAAAGAAACTACTAAATGCTAAATTGTATGTTAAATTATCGAAGGGCATGTTCCACCAAACCCAACTGGATTATTTGGGCTACCGAATCTCCAGTGAGGGCATTGAGATTGATCCTGGTAAAGTGAAAGCCCTAATTGAATGGCAACCCCCAAGGACTTGAAAACAGCTTCAAAGCTTTCTGGGGTTTGCAAACTTCTACCGTCAATTCATTCCTTCTTTTGCTGAAATTGCTTTACCTCTGACAGAGTTATTAAAAATGAGTAAAGATGGGAAAAGTCATGACCGGGCCAACCGCTAACATGGACTATGAACTGTCAAACTGCTTTTGAAAATTTAAAAAGACTTTTTGTGGTTGAGCCAGTCTTAAAGCACCCTTGCCCGGGGAACCATTTGTGATTTAAACCGATGCTAGCAATGTAGCAGTCAGAGCAGTACTTTTGCAAAAGAATCCTGAGGGGATCCTACAACCCTGCACCTACACCTCAAGAAAGTTCACCAATTGCAAGAGGAGGTGGGCAGTTTAGGAGAAGAAAGTCTTTGCAATTTGTTGGGCTCTGTTAACCTGTCAACACTACCTAGAAAGGAGTAAGATTCCTTTCAAAGTATGGACTGATCACAAAAATTTAGAGGCACTGAAAACTCCTTGCAAACTTTCCCCTAAACAAGTACGATGGGCGCAATACTTTAACTGGTTTAATTTCAACCTAAAGTACATACCAGGAGGGAAAATTTTTTTGGCTGATGCGCTATCTAGATTGCCTTAGTATAAAAGCCAGCATGAACAAGTCACTGATTCGATCATGCCTACACCACAGATTGTTTCTCAATTGACACCGCAGAAGACCCCATCTACAAAAAATCTGAACCCCAATGATCCTATGATGAGGAAGCTGAAGCAGGAATTCCTCAATGATCAATGGTTTAAAGACCACCAAATCACCCTAACCTGTAGAGACGGACTAGCTTACGAGGGGAGGAAATTATATTTGTCTGAAACCCTCCACCTCCATGCACTCCAAAGGAGCCATGATGTGAAACAAGCCAGACACTTTGGCTATTTGAAAATGCCACATTTAATTTGCCAGCAGTTTTGGTGGCCGGGTTTGAAGAAGGACATAGAAAACTATGTCAAAAGCTGTACAGTGTGTACCACCATGAAGAGAATTCCGGGGAAGCCCCCTGGACTATTACAACCAGTCGTGGACCCTTTCCAACCATGGGAAGAGATTGCTATGGATTTTATAGTTGAGTTACCTGAAAGCAGAGGAAATATGATAATATGGACTGTGATTGATCTTTTCTTGAAGCAGACTCATTTCATCGCCTGCAAGGGACTCCCATCAGCCCAGAAATTGGCCAAGAAGTTCCTTAAGCACATTTACAGGCTGCACGATGCACCAAAACAAATAATCTCTGACAGGGGGGTGCAGTTTACAGCCCATGTTCTGGAGGGTTTCCTGAAAATAATTGGCTCATTGCATGGGTTGTCATTGGCTTTTCATCCGTCTATGAATGGGGCGGCTGAAAAAGCGAACTCAATGGTGGAGCAGTACCTTAGATGTTATGTGGATTATCAACAGACAAACTGGACTGACCTCCTCCCTTTTGCTGAGGTGACTTACAACAACAATGTTCATAGCAGCACTGGTTTCACACCTTTTAAGATTGCCATGGGGAAAGAATTCCACCCAATACCTGAGTATCCCCGAGGACCCTCTACCTCCCAGACTCTTGACCAATGGATGTCAGGATGGGGGGAAGTTTGGGATAAAACTAAAACCATGCTGAAAAAAGCCTCAGAAACATATAAAAAGCAAGCTGACAAAAATGGTCTCCCCAGAGATCATTCCATGTTGGGGAAAAAGTTTATTTATCCCCAAAATATCTACAACTTAAATTGCTTAGTAAGAAGTTGGGACTGAAATACCTAGGTCCCTTCCCCATTGTCAGAATCATAAATCCAGTTACAGTGGAGTTGAAACTCCCACGACTTGTAGGGAAGTTTCACCCTGTATTTCATTGCAGTTTATCAAAACCATTCAGGGGTTCTACTTTATGACTTCCTCCCAAGAAAGCACCTAGTCCCCTAGTGGTAGCTGGACAAACACATTATAAAATGAAACGCATTCTTGATTCTAGGTTTTATAAGGAAAAGTTGCAATATTTAGTACAGTGGAAGGGATATCCATTGTCAGATGCCACATGGATAAAATCTAATGATGTGAAAGCTAATAGGCTTATCCATAAATTCTACGACAAACACCCAAATAAAAGGCAGCCTTTAACCTATGCTTCTGATTAAATCACAGGACTACTCCTTTCTGTTAAGGGGGGGCAGATATCAAAGCTGTGACAATGGATGTCCATGCTCTGACAAATGAGAATCAGCAGTCATTTTACTTTTGCTTTTCATATGCCTTTTCTGTTATTTTAGAGTTCAGATGTGGAAGTGGGGATGGAGTAAATGCTTGAGGGTTTAGCTAGCCATAACAATGCAGAAGGGTGGGAACTCAAGGACATTGTTTGATGAGCTTTTGGCGGGCTCAGGAGCTGGAGAGAAATGCCGTGTTTTCAGCTAATTGGGGAATGTGGTTTATGACAGCTTTTGTGCGGGGGGGGGGAATTGCAACTTGTTACTTTGTATCTGGGGGGAGGGAATCTCAGTCTTGGGTTCAACTATGTAAGTGCTGATACTTTGTTTCCTAATAAAATGTTCTTTAAGGAAGAATTCTTGCCTTGAAGTTCTTTTACTGATTTCATCTATTGGAACCATGACAATTACACTGCTAATGCAAAAAGTGATATGAACCAACCCTAGTTTGAAGCCAGTGATACTGACACCATCTTGCCAGGATGCTGAAAGGAAACAGCACCTCATCATCACTCTACAGAGTTGTGAGCAAACCTATGGAAATTTTCAGATGGAAAGTAAATCTTTAGTTGTAATTAACAAGGATTGGCTTCTCCCTAAGAAGATATAATCTGCTCCTACCTTTGCTGATGCTAACTGGACTTATTCTGTCAAGATTGGGATGCTGGCAGGAGTTCAAGTTGTGGTTA
This sequence comes from Bothrops alternatus, assembly GCA_034064705.1. Taxonomy (NCBI): domain Eukaryota; kingdom Metazoa; phylum Chordata; class Lepidosauria; order Squamata; family Viperidae; genus Bothrops; species Bothrops alternatus. The sequence goes on along the minus strand of JARGCV010000145.1, from coordinate 1,825,277 downwards.
GTTGGAAGTTACCGTAACTTGTCACTGGACATTTTCCTTTCCACACTGCCCTCCCAACTTTACATGTCAGAAAAGCAATTGCCAATTGCTTTCCTTTCAATGGGTGGCTCTTGCTGGACTCCAGTCACCCCCTGGGTCAGCAGTATCCTCTGCAATGGGTCCAGAATCCATGCTCTGCCACTCCCATTTTCTCCTCCTGTGTTCTGCAGCTCAGTCTTGCCAGCATTAGGTAGAGGATATGTTGCTCTGTCTGTACTGAGGCAACTGGTGAAGCCCTGGCCAAAATGGCCATTGGAAGAGGCAAAACTGCTCACAAGAGAAGCTGAATGGATAACCACTATGTTTCCTCCTCCCATGACATGGATGGATATATATGGGAACTATAGGCTGGATGATTTTGCATGGTGTGCCATATTCAACCCATAGGCTGTAGATTGCTGACCCCCCCCCTTTCTCTCTTTCTCTCTCTCTTTCTCTCTCTCTCTCTCTCTCTCTCTCTCTCTCTCTCTCTCTCTCACACACACACACACACACACACACACACACACACACATCTATCTGCAGTATCTACCTATCTATCTATCTATCTATCTATCTATCTATCTATCTATCTATCTATCTATCTATCTATCTATGGTTAAACTAAATGTGAAATACACATTTATGCATGCAGATTAATCAGCTTTAAAACCACATTTCCTTCCTAAAATTTTCCCTGTTTTAGCTTTGTAAGTCTCCCTCAGGTTGTCTTAAACACATTTTAAGAAGCATGGTGGTTACCACATTTGTCTGACATGAAGAACTTTGCTACTTCAAAATCTGACAGAAATGCATTAAAAATATTTCTCTTTCTTTAAGCTACCTACTTTCCACAGGTAATTGCTATTTTAAATAAATCCACTGGTATATAATTTCATCTTGAGGTAGTGAGAAAGTAAGTAGTTCAGAGAAGAAAATACAGTAATTTTTAAAGTCACATTTTCACTTGTAAGATAACACTTAATCAGGCAAGTGTGGTTATTGTGTTATAACCATATGGCAACAAAAATTAGACAATTCCAGGATAGTGGTCATTGACCCAGATGAGGGGGCTTTTCTGCATCTGCACAGTAACCACTTAGAATGCAAAGATTTGTTTTTAAAAATATATAAACTGCAGCAAGCTGCAGCATTGCCTAAGACAACAAAGCTTGAAAAACTACTTTCAGCCTAGAGTAGGAAGAGGTGGGTTCACAATAAGCCAAAGCTGTGTGGAAGATGACGTTCATTTCTGCCCTGCAGAAATATTTTGGATTCAGATGGTTTGCACTGTTCTTCAGGCAGTGTATGAGTGAAGATGGGTCATCTGCCTTATTTATGACAGCATTCTCTGCTGAGAGTCTGAGAGGCTATGGACTAACTGGGTCCCTCTGGAATAACTCATATACATGTATTTTATGCATTAACACACATTAATGATTTTTCTGAATCATTAAACCAGCTTCATCTTTTATAAGGGTTGCAAGACATGGGGCAGAAACCACATTGGTTGCTTTCATGCTTTTGTGGGAAATGAATCCAGTTTAACCATCCTTTAATCTTCCTAGACTTCTCAATACGCACTGATATCCTTTTGGCCTACTTTAAAGGTTGGAAATTGGAAATAATATATTACAAAGTATTACAATGTTAGGGGAAGATCCGTTCAGATCCACTTGTTTATTTAGATTTGGAGGCTGTTTGATTCCCAGTGACTCTCTGTGACTTACTTACTCAAAAGAAAAAGACATCTAGATGCAGAACAGGCAAGCTGACACAGAAAACTAACAAGAGGCTCATCAGCCATTCTAAACCCTGACTAGAGAGTGAAGACAAGTTTTCAGACATTTGTAGAACAGTTACAGGATGGTAACCATATAGGATGATGCCATTCCTGAGGTCAGGCCCCAGGATGGAGAAGATGCATTTCCTAGATTCCAAGATGACATTATTTAATTGAAGGGACCTCAAGTATGCCCAGTGACGTTACTGGGTAAGCAGAGATAGACAATTTCTCAAATAACCAGGCTTTGTGCCATGAAGAGTGTTACAGATGAAAATCAACACCTTGAATTGCACATGGAAGCTAACTAATAACCAATGCAACTCATAAAGAAATGGTGACACGTGGTGCCTCAGGACTTGCCTTTCCCATATCCCAGTTAACATCTATATGAAGTTGCTGGGAGAGAGCATCTGCCAGTCCAGGAAGACATATCATCAACATACTGGGAATATCCTATTGTATATTTCTACCCTGGGGCCAATGGGGGATGCAGTAGGACGACTTAAACGACTTCAGTTCCAGAATTATGTGGAAACATGCAATGTTGGGAGTGTTGGTTGGAAAAGTGTGAGCTATTCTTTTATTCTTTTGTGAGTGGAGGTCCCTAAATTGGGGGAAAAGGTAGGGGGAGGTTTAACCAATGTAAAGAAATAATCTATATGTCGAGGAATTCGACTTTGGAAATGGTATTGAAATATATTTAATTTATTTTTAAATATTTATTGTTATTATCTGTTTTAATTGGGCTGTAAACCGCCCCGAGTCCTATGGAAGAGGGGCGGTATAGAAATTTAAGAAATAAAATAAAATAAAATATACCCTCAGCAGAAAGCATTTCTATCTCTCCCCCCCCAAACCGGGATAAGAATACTTGATACAAGCAAATTTTGGCGTTATTTTACTCCAGTGGCCAATCAGATGCAAAGGGAAATTAAAACTGGACAACAAACTGACAATAACTCTCCATTCTGTGTATAGAAGATGTAGTTTTGTATAAGGACAAGAAAGATAAAATAAATAACACATGCTGGATAAACCAGTACTGTAAATTCCAATTGTACTTGCAGTGTGACAGCAGTTAAATCACTGGTGTCACATTTCAAAGTTACAGTTAGAGTACTCCGATTGCAGCTGCTTTCTTGCAGGTATGTGGAATGGCATGGGACCCACAGATTTTGCAAAGTGAAGAGAGGAAGTTGGTTACAGCTTATTAGGAAAGATAAAATAGACAACCAAGAATGCTTTATTGACCATTCTTCATCCAGATTTTATATCAATTGCATTTGCTAATACTGGTGTTCTGAGACACTCATCTATTTTAACTTTTTTTCCTTATCACTTTTTGGAGTTTTCATCCTGGTTTTGTGAGAGGGCAGAGTTTGGGAGGGGATGTAGCTGCCCCCTTCCTCCCCTAAGCCATCAGCTGAGCAATATGCCTACCTGCCCGCTCTCTTCCCCCTGTCTGAGGCTTTCATTGCCATGAGCATTTCTGTTGAGGATTGGCGGGGGGGGGCTGTTTGGTTTTTATTCCCCTCCCATCTGCGGGGTGGTTGCAACAGGTTTTGGTCTCTCCTGTCGTGCTTTGAGGTTACCCACGAAGCACATTTGGGGGGATCCCCACTCCAGTTGTTAAGCTTTCTTAAACCCTCTTCCACCTCCTCCTCCTCACCGGAGCCCTCCTTTGTCTGCAACCAGCCCCTTTGTCTGCAACCAGCCTCACCCTGCAGGACGAGCCTTCTGCCCACTGTTCCACCCACCAGAGACCCCCTGGATCTCCCCCAACCCTGCCCGTCCCCCACAGACATCCCTCCCCACGAGCAACATCAAGGTGGCCACACCCACCCTGGCCATGCCCACCCAGTCTGCCATGACCACTGTAGCCATGCCCACCCAGCACCCAGCAATACATAAGTGGGTTTTGGGTTGCAGTTTGGGCACTCAGTCTCTAAAAGTTTCACCATCACTGGTATATGGTCTCCTGCTTGGGCAGATGGTTGGACAAGATGGTCTCCAAAGTCCCTTCCAACTCTGTTATTCTGAATTCTGCATAGTATATTCTGTATTCTTTCTCTTATTTTCCTCACCTCAACTTTGATGTTCCCTCACCAAGGGTATATCTGAACCTGGACCTCCCTAGTACCAGTTCCATCTCATTAAGGTAGCATTGCTCTCACTTTTTCTTCATTGCTACTGTTGGTATTCCTGTGTAATATCTATTTATAAAATCATTTCTCTACCATCCCACTTCTAACAATTCAAGGCAGCATACAAAATTATTAAGATTGTGAAAATAAACCATTGTCAAGCTATTTAAAAAAAGCTCAGATTTACTGTCCACATACTTGGCACCGTATGGTCTTGACAAATATGTGAAAGCAATCATAGTGAGACTGCCTGCATCTCAAAGTACTCCTTAACTACTCAAGGTACTCGAGGTACTAATACTATTCTGGAGGCATGGCTGGGAAGTTGTGTTCTGGCCCCTCTCCTTTCATTCACATAAATTGGGGATCCTCCTGATGAATGCACTAGTTAGGCTGATTCTGGTTGAGAGGGACACTCCTATGATACCTACAGATGCACGGCTTGTATTGAGCCTTAGATGATGCCCCAAATTGGATTACCTTTTGTTTTAAGGCACATGATTATTACAACTGCTCTGAGATGACATTTCCATTTAGGATGCAAATTAGAACCAGAACACTGGATTAATAAAGACTTTTGTCTAATCAAACGTAGTCACTTTATGTGAGTTTTTTCCTATTGCTTTTAACTATAGGTGGAATACCTTCATCAATTCCTACAGTGAGCTTTTCAAGATCAGTTGCAAGATTTTGCTCTCACTGGGTCAAAAGATCTTGGATTTTCTATAGATTCTGGTTAGGTGCAATTATGTCATTTTGAAAATCTTAATTAATATTTATATCGGAATTCCAGCCTCCTTTAAAAATTCTTCTGTTCCTTAATACTTAGTGTATATAACTGATAGGAACCTTGTTGTGTGTTATGTTCATCTTTGGGGTTTTTTGTCATATATTTTAATTTGTTCATTTGACAATAATTCAAAACGCCATTTCAGTTCAGAATAATTTTCACATTTTAATCAAGAAAAATAGTCTCGGCTATTCAAAAATACTGTACCTACTTTCTTTTGGCTGCAGATATTCTAATAATGCCTGGCTGAGTTGGCTGAAGATCAAGCATGATGCTTTCTTGGAGAAAGGCTATATTTAAAATTTGCATCAAGAATAAAATAAATGCTCTTGCAAAAATCATCTCAGTTTTCTTAAGAAAAGTATCTTGTATTAAAATAACTAGAGAGTTAAATGATTTAACTTAACTTAATTTAAATCCATACATGTATATGTAAAAACTTCTCTAAACTAGGAAATTCATTCAACACGAAATTTAAGACTCTTTTCAAACAAAAATCAAATCTGTTCCTTTTTCACTGACTCCTCTATTTACAGAGGAGAGGTTTAAGCTTTTGAACTTGGACTTTATTATCAACAGCGGCCTCATGAATAAAAAAACTAGAAGGAAGCAGGTTATTATCTTACCTGCTACCCCTAAATCAGGGTCATTTATTAAATTAAGCTGAAATGCTATTACTCCCTTCAGTCTTTTATTTCAATATTATAGAGATATATACATACCTAGCAGCTTCCATCAAGAAATCATCCTTGACCATATATTGCGTAGGATTGACATTAAGGCTTCTATGAAAACTTAACCTTAGTTTTCTGCACCCTAGTACTCTCAAGATGTTGAGGAGCATTGCTTTAGCTTCTACAAAGAAAGAAGGAGGAAGAGACTGTTGAATAATGAATTTCAATAAAATACCCCCAAAAAAAACTTGACAGGGAAAGCAAAGTTAATTCCTTATCCTGAAAGTTCCACTATTCATTAGATGAATGGCCATGTAGTCTATTAAAAGCAAGGACATTGCTTTAATACCATAAGTACTAGGACTTCCGGGGGAAGCCTGTCTCTGAAAGATGACCACAGCAAAAACCAAAGAACCAGTGAGTAGACTGGTTCTTTGCAACCTCTCTGGACAAGAGAGAATGGGAGATTGTCCACATGTGCTCCAGATAGCTCCTCAATGGTCTTCCACTGGTTTCAATGCCAGGTAATGATGGGATTAGCCTCATGCTCACAACTGTATCTAGTGGCCTACTTCTCTTTCTTAACAAGGATCATATTCATTATTCATATAGTTGAGTAAGAACATCTCATGGTTCTCTTTGGTATTCTTTTAAACAATAAATGCTTTCTTAAAGACAAAGGAAGCATGGGTGAAATGTTCATTAAGCAAAGTATTACAGAAAGTCCTCGCCTTGTGGCCCAACTGGGACCAGAATTTCCATTGCCTAAGCAAAGTGGTTTGTAAGTGAGCCATGCCTGATCAGAACCTTTTTTGCCATTGTTGTTAAGCAAATCACTACAGTTGTTAAGTGAATCATGCAGTCATTAAGTGAATCTAGATACCCCCATTGATTTTGCTTTTCAGAAGCCAGTTGGGAAAGGTACAAATGGCTATCACATGATCATGGGATGTTGCAACCATCATAAATACATGCCAGTTGCCAAGCCTCTGAATTATGGCTATGTAATTGTGGGCATGCTGTGACAATTAAAAGTCACTTGTTTCAGTGCTCTTGTAACTTCAAGTGGTTGCTAAATGAATGGTTGTAAATCAAGACTATCTGTATACAGTTTGGTATTTTTTTAATATCCCCAATGAGTGATAACATCAAATTTCATAATGACCAAGTACACCATTTGTTCAAGATGATGAGTCTAGTTCATCTCTGGCTTAGAATACTGACTATCCAGCAGACCAAGTCAAACAATCAGCAGTTCTTTAATGGTGCGTCTTTCCAGGGCCAGCCTTCCTATTAAAACGAAGTTAAGCAGCTAAGTGAAAGATAATGAATTGTAAATCCCACTCAGTTGTTTCTTCTTGGCTTTTCCTGTCTACTGAAGGATTGAGCTGAAATAAATTCAATGTGCAAGCCTTTTGTCTCAAAGGCATTTTTGATTTCTGGAATGGGGACAGTGTACCATCTTTTGTTATGTTAATTCTAGTCACTTTCAACTAATGGAACTAAGATGGATAATAATGTAAACTACATATCAAGACTGCTTGCCTAATCAGCTTTCATTTTATGCAACGATTATAGGTAATGGTTGCCTTGTATACCCATATTTTGGGCTCTTTGGTTCAGATAAAAGGGTCAGTTGAATTTCCAGTGCCTCTTTTCTATTATGAATGGGACTGTTAGAGAGTGCAGATCAGGCACTCAAAGCTATAATTTCCAGGAGGCAGATGTGTCAGAGCTGAAAGGGCAGTTCCAGAAAAACAAATAGGTTTCAGCTGGAAATATGTAGGGAAAATGCAACAAAATAACTCTAAACTACATCTAGAATGAATTGTACAAAATTTGCTCATCAATACAGAGAAAAGTAGCTTTTAAAATCTTTTAGACTTTATGTACTGACTACTTGAATATAATATCATAGGACTGGGGGTTGTGAGTGGGTAAGAATCAGTGGTGGGATTCAGCCGGTTCACATCACTTCGGCAGAACTGGTAGCTAATTTTTTGTTGTCCAGGCACAGAATGGACTTCCGGAAGTGGCATCCACACAGAGAACCCACCACTGGTAAGAATCTATTATGAAACTGATATTCACCTGAATTTTCAAAAGAAGTATTAAAACATTAGATTTGATCCATGGGTATAAAGTTTGAAACAGTTCAGAGTTATAGATATTAATATGCAAATAGTGATTTCTTCTTTAATATCTCAATATTGCCTTCTGCAAGATTCTTTCAGCAATAGAAATTATGCATACATGTGTATATGTTGCATACGAGCTCACCTGGAGTCCCGGAGAAGCCTTCTGTTCAAGGGCCAGTCACAAATGTTGAGGCAGAGGAATCCATAACTTCTCAACTCAGTAATCAGATGAGAATTATAGACCTGTTTGGAAAATGGCATGCAGGAAATGGATAGCCCAATGCCATCGAAAATAGAATTAATTTCCTACTCATCATAAAAAATGCAGGGCAGGCGCTGCTTGTGAATGCATTTATAAATCTTTTATTTCCAAAAGGAATACAGAATGTAGAAAAAGGGATGCTTTAGATCAAGCATTGTACAAATGGACAGTAAGAATTAGGGAAAGAGAAACAACTTCTTGAATAAGAAAAAGAGTATGCAAAATCAAGATAAGTGTCATCACCACAAGTTTAGTCTAAGAGTAAACTTAGTTAATCTAATAACCATTGATAGGAAGAGTATGAACTACTGAGATGCAAAAAATAAATAAATCAGACTACCCTCAAATTCTAAAATATAGCTTTATCTGTTTGTTTATACAAGAAGCCTTACTGTTAGACATACAAATATAAAAGATAAAAATATATGTTAGAAGGAAAAATAGAAAAGATAGAGATGAATTAAGTGCAGAACAAAGCTGTGTATAATAAACAGACAATTTGTATCAAGTTTAAGTCAGGCTGATTTTCCCTTCCTGTATTAAATAGCACTTTTGTCATAATTGTTCCTGAGGGTAACAGATGAGACCAGATGGGTCTTCTCATTTTAACAGTCCTTGGCTCAGTGATAGCTGAACTAAATCAACCAAGTGTTCTCTTTCATGGTAGAGATGGAGGGTCCAAGCTTTGAGCTTGCAATCTGTTTTAAAGTTATTTCTGGGAAGCAGCCTCCTTGTGACTGATGGCAAAAACCAAATATTAAATTTAAGACACCACATTAAACCACAGTTATAAGTTGTCTAGAGAATAACCCATTATTGTCCATTGTGCAATGTCAGAAACCATAGTTTACAAATCACAGTGGCTACATTTGTTTAAAGGACAAGGAGATCCTATATCTTTGTGCACCTAGTCTAAATAAATTTCCTTTCTGTTCCCTACCCCCAGGGATTTCCAAGTGTTATAAAACTTTCTGTTTCTAATTATTTATCTCATTTTGTTACTTCAAACTAAACTGGTGGTCTACTTTTAACTGTATTGTAATATCCTCTAATCCACATTCCAGTCACTCAAGATAATCTAATAAAAGGTTTGAGAAGACTGTACTTTCAGATGAAGATGGTTACCAGCATTTTAATGGAATAATCATATATAATAATGTAAATAAGAGTTGGGGTTTGAAATGAAAACAAGTATGATAACAATAATTAAAAATCTCTATTTTGAATACAAGCCTATTAAGTGGCCCCCAGCCTAAAACTGGTACAGACTAGGCAAATAGTATCTTCTTCAGTAAAACAAATAAATCTTTATTAAAGGAGATATAATGAAGCATACATATTTGGGGACCCAATAACTGCAGGAGGATTTAGAGGTACATTTCATTGGCCCACATTTTGTTCTGAGGCACATACTTCAAAACAGAAAATATCAGGTTCAGTTCAGTTGGTAGAAGCTCTGGCAAAAGATTCTTAAAAAGCAGACACTTTGCCTAGAGACTTGAGAGGCAACATATCAATACTAGGATAGAAGGATCAGAAGTCTGGTTCAGTGTAATGCAGATGTATTCATGCTACTTGTAGTTAATTGATTTTGTTCAGATCTATCTATAATTCCACGGAGATACAAGATAGTGGTAGAGAGAAAAGAATCTATCATCTAGAATTTCTGGTTTTTAATTTTTGGAAAAGAGCCAATTTCTTGTTCTGATGGTCAGAAAGTGTAACTTAAACTGCATGGCAATTCCTTCTGAAATCACAGACATCACCAATAGGGTGAGTTAAAGCTTGCATCAGAATTTCAGTGGCTTGAGAGGGAATTCAGTTGTTTGTATGTCTTTGCATGCCTGATGTTTATTAACTTTGTAAACAGTTGTTGTTGTTGTTAGTTGTGAAGTCGTGTCCGACCCATTGCGACCCTATGGACAACATTCCTCCAGGTCTTCCTGTCCTCTACCATCTTCTGGAGTCCATTTAATCTCATGCCTACTGCTTCAGTGACTCCATCCAGCCACCTCATTCTCTGTCGTCCCCTTCTTCTATTGCCCTTAATCTTTCCCAGCATTAGGCTCTTCTCCAGTGACTCCTTCCTTCTCATTAGGTTGCCAAAGTACTTGAGTTTCAACTTCAGGATCTGGCCTTCTAAAGAGCAGTTAGGGTTGATCTCCTCTAGGACTGACCGGTTTGAATGCCTTGCAGTCCAAGGAACTCACAGGAGTCTTCTCCAGCACCATAGTTCAAAGGCCTCAATTCTTTGGCACTCAGCCTTTCTTATGGTCCATGTAAACATTACCCATCATGAAATAAAGTATATACACATTTGCTCTAACTACATAATTTGCTCTACTCCATAATTCAACTTTTTTTCTATATGTATGTATTATATACACTGGCCTGACAATACTCCTATACTGATTTTTCAAACATCTTTGAAAAGTACTGTGGTGCTTTTTTTCCCTTTTAATCTAGTGTCAGCAGAAAACACTTTCTTCATTTAACTGATACCAGCTCCACCATACATTATCTCCCTATCATTCCCCTGAAAATCTATATTTTCCTAAAAACAATACTGCCAAAAATATCTTATAGATTGTTCTTTGCTATATTCTGCCTCTTGCTTTGTTTATGAAGAATCTCAAAGATTTATAGCCATAGCAATGAATTATAGAAAAGCATATAAAATATATTTTACAGATCCATATAGTGAGTGCTGCAAGACCCCTGGACATCTGGAGCATTATCTGCTAGAAATTAACTCAGTTTGTCTTTTGTTTGATAATCTCCAATGGCCAAAATGAATTTTGTGGAAAAATAATTTAGGGACTGTTTATTCCTATATGTTGAACAAAATGATTGTTAAGAATGTTATATACTGTAGTTTCATCCAGAATAATTATTATTTAGATCTGAACTAAAGCATCTTACAAAGGGAATGATTCTTCAGGTTCCACACAGAAATTATTCATGGTTGATTGATTTTTCTTATATTTGAGATATTAGTCCCTCATTTAAAAATTCTACTTAAGAGACAAAATGAATTAAATCTGGCAATTACTCTTTTCACATTCAAATCAGTACTCCAGTTTGAAATGCAGAGTATTCTAAAAGAAATGCAGGGTGTTTGTTTATAAAATTTATATGTCTGCCCAGCTCACATGAAGTGACTTTGGGCAGAATACAGCAAAGAAAAGTATAAAATAATAATCATAAACATGTGTGTGTGTGTGTGTGTGTGTATAATTTGCAGCATACAGCAAAGAGAAGTATAAAAACAATAATCATGAACACACACACATATATATATAGTACACCAAAATATTGGATCAACAACAGAGCCACATCAATATCTCACTGGTCCCCTGCGACCCTTCATGTCTGATGATAAAACCAGAAAATAAGGAGGAATGAAGTGACCTCACTTGGCAGGAAGGGGAGTGTTCCATATGTCAGGCACCCCTCAGACCCACCAAATGTAGCTCCCTGTGAGATGGGACCCGCAGCATACTGAATCTGACGGGATGGGCAAATGTAATCAGGGAGGAGCAGTGGCTCAAACAACCAAACCCTAAATCAAAGGCAGGAAATAGTGATGATTGTAAAAAACCTGAAAGAAGCAACAGAATAACAGAATTGTAAGGGACCTTGAAGGTCTTCTAGTCCAACCCCCTACTTGAGCAGGAGACTCTATATCATTCTAGACAAATCGCTGTCCAATCTCTTTTTAAAAACTTCCAGTGTTGCAACACCCACAACTTCTGAAGGCAAGCTGTTTCACCGATTAATTGTTCTTACTATCAGGAAATTTTTCCTTAGCTCTAAGTTGGTTCTCTCTTTGATAAGTTTCCATCTGTTACTTCTTGTCTTGCCCTCAGGTGCTTTGGAGAATAGGTTGTCCCCTTCTTCTTTGTGACAGCCTCACAAATATTGGAAGACTGCTATCATGTCAGCCCTAGTCCTTCTCTTTGTTAGACTAGACATATCCAGTTCCTGCAACTGTTCATCATATATTTTAGCCTCCAGACCCCTAAACATTTTTGTTTCTCTTCTCTGCACTTTTTCTAAAATCTCAACATCTTTTATTATCATGGTGACCGGATGCATTATTCCAAGCACAGTCTTACCAAAGCAGTATAAAGTGGTAGTAACACTTCATGTGATCTTGATCTTGGTCCCTCGGTTAAAAATATTTCCCACTATTGCCTATTCCCACAAATTTCCACTAGAAAGATCTGCTATTAAAATATTCCTGCATTGTTTTAGAATTGTCCCCTTGCTTCTTATAAGTGTTTACTTTTAAAATTAATTTGGTTTTATTATTATCATACTTTCTTCTTATTTTTAAAACAAGTTTTATTACTTTTCCAATTTTACAAAAGTCCAAGTGTTAAGGAAGCAACATGGTGATTGGGTAATCCATAATCCAATAACAAGCTCTTTCATACATATGTCAGGTTACATCATCAAAAATTTCCTCTCTATTTCCCTTAATTATTATATCACATTCAAATTAATACATTGCTAGTTATAACTCAATCGGTTAAGAGATTTATCAATATATTTTAACTTATACACATCCATGTCCTGTTTTTAAATTTTACCTAATTTCAATTACAGTATTCCAGTTAGCTTAGTATCTATAGTATTTAGATTTCGGGTAGCCCAAAGTTCCCTTAGTTCATTACAAAATAGTTGTCATATCTAAAATACACTTATTATTTACTCAGATAAATTCTTACTTTATTTTACAAACATATTCTATTTCTCATCCTAGTACTCCATCACTTACTAATCAAATAACCTTTATTGTCTCAATCTAACTTCTATATTATAATTCAAAATTATTATGCTAGTGACTATTTTTAATTCCCTTATAGGTCTAAGTCCTAAATATTAAATCAGTTAGTATCTTTTAAAATCTCCTTAGCCCATTAAATGAGATTTTAAGTTCTTCCATTATAGGTCACATAAAGAAATCCCATTTTTTAAGTCTAACTCTAGCTTTCTTTTTGTGCCAAACAGGCTTCCATAGCAGTGCCTTTAAATCTTCAGGTGGATCTCCCTTCATTCCTACATGTCATTTCAATCAAGGGAGACCATCCAATTATCAATTTTTCAAGGGAGCTGGCCCCTTCATAATCATTGGATTGTTGGCCTAGTAATTCAAATCTCGATATTTGGCTTGGTATATTTGTTGTCAGTTCAGTCTGGATTTCTTCTTCTTCCAGATTGAAAGTCATGTTCAATGTTGTAATTGTTATTTGGTTGTCTGGGTTGTCTAAGTTCTCTTCAGTTTCTATTGCTTTTTGAATTGCAGATTTTTTAGTTAAGATCAAGGTTTGGTTATTAGGGTTGTCAGTAGGTTGTAGCTGGTATTCTTTAAAGTCCACTTTGATGTTAATTTCTTCCTCTTCTGTTGCATTTTGGATTGTAAGATCATCAGTTGAAATCTGGGCTCCTTTTTGTAACTTTTCACGTGTCGCCTTTATCTTTCAGTCTGGAATTAATTAGCTCAGTAGCCTCAAGGATTTTTTCAAGTATAAGTTTGTAGTTAAGTTGCAGGTAGTATTCCTCCATTTCTATTGAGTTTAGAGATAGTCCTTTAGTGGAGGCTATTTTTGATAAAAGTCAGTAAGCGTCCACCTCCACTATAAAGAATTGTTTCACCACCCAGCTGTTTCAGGTTCTTATCTTTTTTGATAGTGCCAAAGACAAATCTTAGTCTCACAGGTCTCTCAGTCAAAGGGAAATTCACTTGCTATACCAGATTTCACCACAATATATCCCCAGTAGCATGTAAAGTCTTTTCCCAAACTTGTTAAGCTTTTATCCAGTTTAAAAGAAATTATTCTTTTTTTTTTCAACTTAGCAGATAGATAAGGTAATAGGTCCCCAAAGAAATAGGAATCTTTTGGGACCCCCAAATATCCAAAAGGTGCAAGTCCAATTATTTAGTTATTTAGTTTAGTTCTTTTTTTTCCAAAGCTTTATATTCGCAGGGCATGCAGAAGCGGCCAAGTTAGGAGGGGGAAAGAAATTTCCAAAGGCTTTTACAGAAAGATAGTTGGGATGGAAGAAAGGTAAGGTAAGGTCTCAACCAATTCCTCCACGGTGCTTTCGTTGTGCTTGGTAGTGTTTTTGGCTTTTAGCTGGTATAGCTTAGTGATCGGCCATGTTAATGGCCGATCTTTTCTTCGTCGGTCCAAAGGAGCTGCCTTGGATCAAACGGAAGGGCTGCCACCCTTCCGTGATCTGTTGAGGGCCCTCCTCATGGGGATCACCCCTCCAGGGTGACTTTTGACCCTTTTCAGGGTCTTCTGACAAAGGAAAACTGGGTGGCAGAGACAGCGCTCTCCCCGAATGTCCGCCAGCACCGCAATTTCAAACCAGAACATTATTACGCCTTTCTTCTAAGGTAGTCTAAGTGGTATACTTTATTTTGTCTCTTTCCCCATCTCATCCCTGAGACACAGTGACTGGTGTACTAGCATAATCTATAGCTCAGTCTACTCTGAAAGCAGGGATCTTGTGGCCTACCAGATGTTGCCTGAAGTATGGCTCTCATCTTCCTTTGCTGTTGGCAACACTGGAGGGGATGGTGGGAATTTTAGTTCAACATTTGGAGAACTAACACTACTCCAGCTCTCCTAAATGTGGTAGAGGCCAGACATAAATGTGGTCACTACCAGGACAGGAATTCAATTTGTTTTAAATTAAGTTATTTGTTGTTGTTAGTTGCAAAGTCGTGTCCGACCCATCGCGACCCCATTGAAGTGTAAATAAATTAAACTGAATTATAGCTGAAATATCTTCTTCATCATTGTTGAATTATTTTTCCCTTATACACACTAAAAAATTACAATTTAATAGAAACTTTTGGGAAAAATACCCAGTAGGTAACACAAAGGACTCATCTAACACATCCTGTTTACTGTATGAAAATTTCCTATTGCCATTGCTGAAATGTCTTCAAAGTGGAACCTCTCTTTCCAAGGCAAAAAAGCTTTTTTTTTTCCTTGGGAAAATTATAGAAAACCTCCCATCCAGTTAAGCCCAATTCTTGAGTATATTCCAGGTTAAAAGGCAAAAAAGAAAAAAGAAAGGGAAAACAGTCCAATTCTCACAATTTCTCAGAGTTGGTTATCTGCCCTGAATGGGCTAGAACAGAGGTCACCAACTTTTGTCGGTTGGCAGATCGGAGGAAAAGGGAGGGGAAAACATTTTACACACATGCATGCGTGCGCACAAGGCCGCGAGCACGCATACTCCACAAATAGGGTGGGGCTAGTTCCGGCTTGATACTCACTAGTCCTGCCCCTTTTTTGTGTGGCACAGTGCCTTGTTTCTGCACCCCATGGAGTGGCGGTGTCCATTTTTTAACCCCACGGTGCAGCGGCATCTGTTTTTGCACCTTGCAGCATGGTGGCAACTCATTTTTGTGCCCCGAAGTGCGGTGGCAGCATCCCATTTTGTGCCCTGAGGTGCAGCAGCAGTCCATTTTTGCACCCCATGGTGCAGTGTCCTGTTTTTGTACCCCATGGCCATGGCATTAGCACAAGTGAGGGGGTATGCACGCACACATGTGTGCACTGGCCAGCCTGTCCCACAGCCCGATGGCCAGCAGACCACGGCCCACTACCGGGTTGCAGACCACAGGTTGGGGACCCCTGGGCTAGACTCTGCCAAATCAGGATTTCCATTGGTCTTGTGAAACTAAGGGAAATATTTTTTCCCCAAATTATTAATTAATTGCAAAAGAAAGCAAACTCTGTAGATAATGCTGATAATATAAATGAATACAAATTACAAACAGTGCACTACTTCAGTCATGATGTCCTGCTACATTGATTCATTAAGCAATGCTTTTTCATTCAAACTTTATCAGAAATTTACCTTAATCCAGCAAGGATTGAAATTCTGATGTGAAAAATATGCACTAAAAAGAGAAGGAGAAATTAAATAATATGCAGCCACATTTCTGGGGCCAGTAAACTGTGACTACATATACCTCTGTCAATAAATAATTTATTGAATTCTGGTTGAATTAGTGGAAACTTCCTGTCCTCTCACCTATAGGAGGAACCTAAATGTGTCTCCTTTCCCAGAGCCCTTAACCAGGATCTATTCAAACTGCTGCAACCATACTTCTTATTCCAGAATAATTTATAAAATAATAACTATTAGATACACAACTTCAGAAACTTGAAATAAAAGCCAAATGTCAACCAATTGCTAATATGCTTAGCCAAAGCAACTTTTTATTTATCTTGATTGTCCAGAATTGCACTTCAAAAGGCCTAGGTGACACTTCCAAGGGGAGACATGATAGTTTCAAGTCAATTACAGCCATCAGAAGATTTGCGCAAATGGAATGTGTTCACCTTAGAGGAATATCAGAAGAAGATAGAAAATGAATTAAGCATTTTTTTATATGCGGCGAACAAATCCCTTAATGGTCCAGAACACTGAAAAGGACACTTGGGGTCTCAAAAGGTGTCTGTATCTAAATGATTTGTTACCAAATAAAGTATTGCTATGGGAATTGCAATGTATTTTTTTCTGCTTGTGTAGATCTGAAAGAAGCCATGTGACTATGCTTATGGAAGAAGGGCTTATACATCACAGAATTTACTTGGTGCAAACTTATGTTGTACCTCATTTCTGCTCCTCAGAACTCAATGAAAGTGACATGAGATTGTGTATGCCCTTATCTGCATAATTTTGCAGTAGGTCTTGCTTCATGATAATATTAAGGCAGCGGCTCCCAACCTTTTCTATACCCCGCATCCCTAGAACGCTTCTGATATATTCTCGCACCCCTTACAAAAGTTCAAAATAACAGCAACGAATTATGCATATACACTATAATTTTGAAAACCCAAGTTTTCCCACCCCCGGAATATCATCTCGCACCCCCAGGGGAACCCCTGTATTAAGGTATGCTATAACCCAGAAAACCCATTCATCGAGCAAAATTCCTAGCATATTTAGGAGATCAGTATGTTCAAAAGAAGAACAGCAACTTTTGGAAAAACCCAGTAGGTAACACAAAGGACTAATCTAACACAGACTGTTTACTGTATGAAAATTTCCTATTACCACTGCTGAAATGTCTTCAAAGCAATGTTTTTTTCTTGGGAAAATGATCGAAAACCTCCCATCCAGTTAAGCCCAATTGTTGAGTATATTCCAGATTAAAAGGCAAAAAAGAAAAAAGAAGGGGAAAGCAGTCCAATTCTCACAATTTCTCAGAGTTGATTATCTGCCCTGAATAGGTTAGACTCCATCAAATCAGGATTCAGTGAAATTGGGAATAAATAAAGCATCAGCATCTTATTAAACATGCTTATTTCCTGCTGAGGTTTTTGTCTTCCAAGCATAAGCCATTTATCTATTCAACAGCTAAACAAAAAAAAATTACATGTGTGCTGCCTAGTAGGAGCATGCCTTGGAACTAAGCATGAAGTGATGCTAATAGGTGAACTGTGGGGAATATTGCTAACTACTAAGCAGGCAGACTCACCACAGGCAAGTAAATGGGTTAGGCAGATGCAACTTCTAAAATTACAGTTAGTAGAAATATGAACAGAGTCTTGATGTAATCTGTAATATGGGATTAAGGCATTATACTCCAGCAACAACTCAATAATATCTTCTGTGGGCTGGATAACTCATGGGTAGAAGTAATACTTTTGGCTTCCACAAAGGATTAGCCTTATCATTAAACATAATAAGTTGATTGAGGCATACAATGAATCAGAGTAAGTCCCTACCCACTACTGTAATCCACTACCAAGGAGCCACTTCATTGTGCCTGAGGCATACAACTCTCCTTGGATCAATTTGCCACCTGGGCCACTGATTGCATATTTATCACTCTAAGAAAGTCCTTGGTGTGACAGCTTGTGGTTGCCTATCTGCAAGAGAGCCACCATCTCATAATATATTGCTCCAAGGACCATCTCAGAAAAATAGTATTTTTTCCAATAAGAAAAATATCACTGCTGTTACTATCTTCCTATTTCTTTCCTTCCATTCCAGCAATTTCCTGTTGCTTCTGTGGCCAGGTCCTACCGAAAGGTTTGCCTTTAAGGCTCAGAGGAAATCAAGCAGGAATTTTCTCAGCTGAAGAAGGAAACTTGTGTATTTATAAGCTTTACTATCACCCATGCAATAAATAATTAATCTACAAAAAAATTACTGGGAGGACCTGAAAACTTCTTTGCCAACAAACATAGCAGATGCTTCAACTAGAGGGAGTTTTTTTTTTAAAAATCACAACATACATTTCTTATATTTGTATGCCCCCAAAAGATCTGTTGAATTCTAGGCAGAGAAGCAACTGGCACTTGATTAGCCAAAATAAAAAAACTGAGATTTGGAATCTATTGATGCCATTTTCCTTAAGCCTAAAGGATAGGCAAACCTGACCAGTTTAATGCTGCTCAATTTCTGATTTTTCCAATCTGCAGTTGATTCCTTGCTATACCAGTTGTGATTAAAAATGAAAACAGTTCCAAAGCAAATTTATAAAGATTTTGTATACATGCATACATATAATTTATTCTAACATGTTTTGTATGCATTTTCTCCTAATATATACATTTTGGCATGTTTATCCATAGCATATATATATATTGTTGTTCATAGGGGTGTTTTTTTTCAGTTCTGAGCTGCAGCACTGCAACATTAAGAAAAGCATACATATCTACTCCAACCTGGATTATGGTTTTCATATAGGTTCAGAAAGTGAAAACAGGATAAGTTTTCACTTTCTGTGAACATGTGTATCAAATTTCTTTCCTAGTCCTATTTGAACTGTTTTATTTGCCTCAAGAAGTTGATCCAGAGAAAAGCATAAGAGGGATATCTTACAGAAAATGCTCAACAGTTCTTAGCATTATTTAGAGCAGTGGTTCTCAATCTTTTCTATACCCCGCACCCCTAGAATGCTTCTGATATACTCTTGCACCCCTTACAAAAGTCCAAAATAATGGCAACAAATCATTCATTTACACTATAATTTTCAAACGTCTCTAAACCCAAGTTTTCGCACACCGTGAATATCATCTCACACCTCTTGTTGGGAACCCTTGATTTAGAGGAAGCCATAACAATCAAATATATGAAAATGTAGATAATTTTTCATGCAGATATCGCATTTATGTTTTTGAAATAAAAATCAATGTTGATAAGAGAGGTATATGAATATAAGGTTGGCATTAAGATAAATATTCTGGTACATTGAGCTCCATATCTTCAGTTCTTGGTATGCATATCTAAATTAATTGAATATTTTTTGAGTTTCCTGCAGGCATTCTATAACTTTCAAGGATATCCAAATTTATTTAGAATTCTGTACCTCTATCTGGAAGTGAATAGAATCCCAAACATGACATTTTTATAATGCCATATAACTTTTAATTTAAAAACCTTTAAGATGTCAGTCCTTCCAATATCCATAATTTATAGCTATGTAGAAAACTAAATTTTTCTGCTTATAATAGATAATTATTTTACTGAACATCACACTTCCAGATTTTAAAGGGATATGTCAACCACTATTTGGATTACAGAATTTATTGAATAGCCCATGCCTATCATACTGTTTCTGTTATGTGATGTTTCATAAAGTTAGACATTTTGGGCAATACTATGATACATATATAAAAGGTATGTGCTTTCCACATGGTTTGCAGAGAAATAGGAAATAACTACTAAGCTGCATTTGTTTGCTACCTGATGGTCATAGAATCACAGAGTAGGAAGACCCTTGACAGAACTGAACCCTCTGCTCGGACCATATCCAGACTAAAAAATCTTGAACAGATAGTCATCTGTCTCTGCATGGACAAATCCAGTCAAACAGTTCCCACCACTTCAGTTCCAGTGCTGAATTGTTCTATTAAGAGGGGTTTTTTTTTCTAACATTCAGTTGGTATCACAGAATCAATTATTCCATGTTCTGCACTCTGGAACACTGAAAAACTTGACTTTCTTTTGTGGGATAGCCTTTCTAGTACTCTAAGTGTTTTCCTCCTGTCTTCCTTCAGTCTCTCTTCATATGATTTTGTAATAAATTATGACTCCTTTTCAGAACTCCTATT
Source organism: Bothrops alternatus (assembly GCA_034064705.1). Classification (NCBI taxonomy): domain Eukaryota; kingdom Metazoa; phylum Chordata; class Lepidosauria; order Squamata; family Viperidae; genus Bothrops; species Bothrops alternatus. The sequence goes on along the minus strand of JARGCV010000145.1, from coordinate 1,805,364 downwards.
TGATTTATGTTTTCTAAATTAAACAATTGGCATTTGTCTCCAAGCTTCTATTATTTTTAGAAAAATGTTTTTCTAACCTAAAGACAATTCTGACCTTTTTTTTTTTTTTGCCTTCTGGGATATTAGCTATCCCACTCAAATCATTCCATTTACTTTGTCAACAAAGTCATCCATAAAAATATTGAAGAGTTCTGAACCTAGGACTGAATCTTGTGACACCTTATCTGTTACATCAGTCCAGTTTCTTAATGAAACTGATGAGCACCCTCTGAATACTATTTTTTGAGCCAGATGTGTCAGCTGAAGTAACATGCCATTATTAGTTTATTCTTCAGAATTTCAGGGATTACTTTGTGATATGCTTCACTGAAATAAAGATATATTATTTCTCCTGTAGCCCCATTAATTAATTAAAGAAATGAGCCAATCAAAAAATGGAATGAAATGCGCAGCTGAAGAAGTTAATTGTAGCACTTTGGGGTTTTTTGTCTATTAAGTGTAAGCAAATAAAGAACTGCATTTGATTGGATTTCACAATGTTGTCTTTGGGCCTAGGCCTGACCAAAAAGGAGCTAATTAGTCTGGCAAAAGTTGTTCTTGATAAACCTATGATAACTTGCAGCAGTGACCTTATTGTTTTCAAATTGCTTAGAGATTGTTTTAATATGTATTCTAGTATCTTCTCACAAGACTTTATAGTCAGTTTCCTAGATTCTTTTTTTATCCTTTCTGAAGACAGTGGCAAATGTGCTCTCCTCCACTTATCTGTTACTTCACCCATTCTCCAGGATTTCTCAAAAATAAAGATTTCACCTGACCCTTGGCAAGTTTCCTCATTGTAATCACTCATGTAAGAAAGATCTCCAACAGCCAAAATAATTGTAAATGGAGATCTTACAGAAAACTTTAACATTAAAAAAGGCACAAGACAGGGATGCCCATTATCTCCATTACTATTTATACTAACACTGGAAGTGTTGAATAGAAATATTAAACAAGATATAGAAATTAAAGGACTGGAGATAAAAGATGAAAAGTATAAACTACAAGCATTTGCAGATGATTTGGTTTTCATATTTGAAGATCCACTGGGAACAAGCACTAAACTTATGAAGAAAATAGAAAAAATTGGAGAAGTGGCAGGGTTGACAATAAACAGAGAAAAGACTAAAGTGCTAACAAAGAACCTAACAGAAAAACAAAAAAATCAACTAACAAAAAAAATCTTCAAATAATTAAAAAAGTTAAATATTTGGGAATTTATCTAACAGCAAGATATGTAACAATAAAAGAAGATAACTATATAAGACTGCTAAAACAAATAAAATTGGATTTGGAAAAGTGGAAAAACTTCCAACTTTCAATGTTGGGGAGAATAGCAACAGTGAAAATGAGCATCTTACCAAAAATATTCTTTTTATTTCAAACAATTCCTGTAAGGCTGGGGAAAGCCTTTTTTGATGAACTGAATACAGCAATATTGAAATTTATCTGGCAAGGAAAAAAAGCTAGAATTAGAGTGAAAATGCTACAAGAAGCGAAAGAAAGTGGAGGATTTGGACTGCCAGACTGGATGTTATACTACCAAGCAACTATTTTAACATGGCTTAAAGCAGACATGTCAAACACAAGGCCCAGGGGCCAGATTTGGCCCACGAAGTGGTTTCATGTGGCCTGTGAAGTCATCCTGGAAACAGTGAGGGAATGGCCCCCACTGCCTTTGCCCTGGCCCAGGCCGGCCAGGAGGGAGTCAAGTACAATTTTGTGGTGGCCATCTATGCTGAAACGTATTCAGTCTTAGCTCCACAAGGCTGTCTGGAAACAGCGAGGAACCAGCCCCTACTGTGTCGGCCCCACCCCCTGGGTGCATGCTGGGGAGGAGTCACACTTTGTGAGGAATGAAGAAATGCACCATTGCCTGGAAGTGGCCAGCAAATGGCCCTTGCCTATTTGACATATCTGGCTTGATGGCTCTGGAGAGGGGTTTCGGCAGGCAGCGGGGTGCTCTCCTCACAGTGCCGAGCGGCTGAGCTGGGTGGCGCAAATCTGATGAGAAGTGCAATGCTGCCTAGCCCCCAGCTCAACCTCTCAGCACTGTGAGCCGAGACTGGGCAGGCTGGGGGTTGGACAGCGGCGCACTTCTTTTCAGATTCGTGTCACCTGGCTCAGCCTCTCAGAGCTGTGAGGAGAGCACCTCGCTGCCTGCCAAAACCAGGCAGGCTGGGGGCTGGGTGGCATTGCGCAGGTAACATTGACTCACGCTGCTCATAGCATCCTCTCCCCCAGAGCCCATCAAGACAGATATGTGAAGTAGCTGAGGGCCATATGCTGGCCACTTCCAGGTGATGGTGATTCATTCCTCACAAAGGGTGACACCTCCCCAGCTGCATTTCTTGCCTGTTTTTCTCCCTCCCTCATCTCAAAATTTTTCCACCACTCTGTACTTAGGAAGGAAGGAAGGAAAGAAGGAAAGAAGGAAAGGAGAGGGAGGGTCCTGCCTTAGGTCTGCCCTGCTGCCCTTTCACCATCCCCTTGCCCCCTCCTTCTGGCCTATCCTGGGGGTCTCCCATCCTATTGCTAAGGAAGCTTTGGATACAAAGCCAGTCTCCTCCCGTGGAGAGGGAATGGGCCTCCCTCTGACTTTGTACTCATACCCATCATGAGCAACCTGGCTAAGGAGAGCAAGCACAGCAGCAGCAGCCTTGAAGAGGAGGTAAGTGCAGCTGGGCATCCCCTTGGCGAAGTGAGGCTGGGCTTGGTGCTGCGGTTGCTCGAGGGCCAGGCTGGGCATTTGATCTCTGCTGCCCAGGGCTCCAGGCAGCCCGTACCACCATCCACCCCCCCCCACATGGCCTGAGAGGAACAGTGAGGCTCCTCCAGTGGACCATGCCTTGGCACTTATCCTGGTCCTACCCTCTTCTGCCAGAGACCCTCAGATTTGTCCCACTCCTGCCCAGACCACCACAGGCACCACTGACATGAACAATGTAGAGCTGGCCACGTCCACCCAGTAGGCCACACCCACTCCATCCACGTACACCCAGTAGGCTGCATCCACCCTGGCCACACCCACCCAGCCACCCAAGGGCAACTGCAATGCTGATGCAGCCCTCAATGAAATTGAGTTTGACACCCCTGGCTTAAAGAATGGGTAATGCTTAGAGACAAAAGACTATTGTACCTAGAGGGGCATGACTTACAAATTGGTTGACATGCCTTTCTGTGATATGGGAAGAATAAAACACATAGACACTTTCAAAACCATTTTATAAGAAATGCACTTTTTTCAGAATGGGAAAAAATAAAAGAAAAAATTCATATTAAGATACCTGGATGGCTTTCAACAATGGAAGCTTTTGCTTACCCAAATTGAATTAACTACAATACAGTTGTGACCTATAAAGATATTTTGGACAATGAAGAAAAATTGAAAGACAGACAAGATTTACAAGAACAACAAGGTATTAATCTAGCATGGTAGCCATATCTGCAAATTCAAACGAGATATGAAAAAGATGCTAAAACAATGGGATTCTATAACGAACAGACAGAATTTAATCAGATACTGATGAAAAGTTGATTAAGAAACTCTATAAATTTCTGTTAAACTTAAAGATGGAGGTAGAACAAGTAAAAGAAACAATGATAACAAGGGCAAAGAACTTTGGATATAAAATAGAATTAGAAGACTGGCAAAAGTTATGGGAAAGAAATGTTAAATTAACTAAAGCAGTGGCATATAAAGAAAACTTATATAAACTTACAGATGGCATATGACACCAGTGAGATTAGCAAAAATGTTTAAAAATACTTCAAACAACTGTTGGAAATGCAAACAAAGACCAGGTACTTATTATCATATCTGGTGGACATGCCCTAAAGCAAAAAGATTTTGGGTTAAAATACATTTATGGTTGGAGAAAATGACTAAAAAACAAATAGACTTTAAGCCAGAATTATTTTTGTTAGGAATAATAGGAGCAAATTATGAGAAAGATTGCATATATTTAATTCTACACGTACTAACTGCAGCAAGTATTGTATTTGCCCAACATTGGAAAAATGAAAATTTACCAGCTGAAGAAATACTAATTAAGAAAATTTTAGTGTGCAGAAATAGATAGATTGACTTTAAAGATAAAAGGGAAAGAAGACTCAGTGTATTTTAGAACATGGGATAATTTCTATCAATGGCTAGAAAAACGAGTTAGAGAGAATAAATGTGATATGTAATTTTGAATATATATTAGCAAGAAGAAGACTATTGAGTGATTAATTAACATATTGTTTATGATAATTAACTATATCTATTATTGTTTGTTAAACACATGCACCCAGACATTATGCTGTTTGCTAAATATTGAGAATGTTATTTGGAAAAACCCCAACCCTGACCCTAATCCTAACCCTAACCCAAATCCCAACCCCAACCCCAACCCCACCTTATTCTTAACCCTATAAAAACTAATAAAATTTATACAAAAAGAAAAAGAAAGAAAGATCTACAATCTTCCTTGGACATTTAATTAAGTTTTATATGCATAGTTATACTTGTCCATAAATGGCCTATTGCCTATTGACATATTGTTGTAAGTCACTTTGAATATATGGTTGACCTCTGTCACCAGGGATTGAATTTCTGCTCTGGTGTTTATTTCTTCCATCAGCTTGCCTCCTCCTGTAGGACTGTCAGAAATAATAGCTCAGGTCTGATATCTGTTTCATATGGCAACTCTTCGATAATATCCACAGTGACTTTTTGATTTTTTTCCCTAAGAATTGGATCAAGCGTCACCCAATAAAACCTATTTAGTTTCCTCAAAAATACTGGGATGGCAAAACCCATTTTACATATGGACTTGCAAGAATTGTTCAAGTCTACAGCCTATCTTATAACTCCCTAGTCCTTGCTCTGAATCACCAGTGTAGATTCTGAATGTATGTATAAACAATTATATGACCGCAGAATCATGTACTTACTGTACCATAATCTCCTGCATCTTTAGCAGGAGGGTGACTACATTTTCTCAAAACTGTCTCAGTGTATGCAGGAGCTAATCTTGCCACCCACATACCTACCTACATATTCAAGCAGTTATTTCAAACTCACATACAAAAGAACCCTTTTCAGTGTCCTCACATTCCCTCAGAGGATGGAACTTAATCTGACAAGTGACATATGCATCTCTACTCACTATAACTTGGACCAGAGCTTCTCTATCTTCCTTAGGTTCTTCAAGCAGTTCTCAAAAGAGCTTGATCTATTAAATGCTTGATAAATCTTGTCCCAGCTTTACCCAGCATCTCATACAACCTAATTAATGTCAAACTGCTTGATCCATTTTTAGGATTACCAGCCAACTTTATTCTGAATAGAAACCAATAGACCATAATCTTTTTTTCAACAGCACCTAGAACTATCTAATCCATTGTAACCATTGCAGCCTTTAACTACCATTACAGTCCTTAATTTATGATAAAAAATGAGCCCAAACTTTCTGTTGTTAAGTGAAACATTTGTTAAGTGAGTTTTGCTCCATTTTACCACCTTTCTTGCCAGTGTTGTTAAGTGAATTACTGCAGTTGATAAGTTAGTAACTCGGTTATTAAGTGAATCTGGTTTCCCCATTGACTTTGCTTGTCAAAAGGTTGCAAAAGGTAGCCACATTACCTTCAGACACAGCAATGGTTATACATATGAACCAGTTACCAAGCATCTGAATTTTGATCACATGACCATAGGGGTGCTGTCATAACTGTGAAAAATGCTTTTTCAATGCCATTGTAATTTTGAGCGATCATTAAATGAACTGTTGTAAGTCAAGGACTACCTATACTTAGCTTCTTCTCCCCAGAATCCTCTTTGATTTTGACATAGTCTCTTGGAAATTTCTAAGACATTCCCCTTGATACCGTAGACATAGCCACACTCTTTCTTCTATGGAAACTAAGCTAATATCTTATCATCAAGCAAAGTACAGAACAAAAGGAAACATAATTTTTAGGTGAGGGAGAGATTTTTCCCACCTCCCAATGCTTCCTGTAAACACAATTACAGTGATCCAAGACTGGTCACCACCAAAACATGGCTGACCACTGGCTTGCTACAGTTCCAATTACCTTTTCAAGAAAAGAACATTCTGTCATCTTAGATAATACTGGACACTCTTTTTCTTCTATATAGCTGTGGTGACCTGTCACTGTGGGGCCTTTTCTTACTGTAGCTCCGCAAAAGGCTAGTGACAGGGTTATTATAACCTGCCTCTCAAGAATGCTGTTAGTAATTCGCATCTTGAACTGAATCAATGTCTGTTTTTTGTCAAATAAATCCTCTTCTTGCTGCTTATCAAAAAGGAATAACCAACCCTTCCTTTCTTGAAAGAAGTCTTCTTCCTCCAGTCCATAAATAAGCTGTTTATCAAACAAAATCCATCCTTTATTCTCTTTATACTCAGTACTGTATTCTTCTTTTTCTTGCTCTCCTTTTGATTTAGATTGTATTATAAGATGTTCAGCAATCAATTGTAAATCAATTCCATTTGAAAAAAGGGATCTAATTGATTGTTCTTGTTTTACTTCTTGATTAAATTGTATTATATAATGTTCAGCAGCCAATTGAAAATCAGTTTCATTTAAAAAAAATACTCCTTTATTGACTTCAATAATATCTTCTCTCAACTCTGAGTTACAAACTTCTGACATAGCTTTAGAATCTTTTTTCTGTTCTGGTATCTTTTTATCCAGCTTGTTCTCCATTTTATCCAGCTTATCATTTATTGAAGATAGTGTAACCATTACTGGAAATAATGCAACAGTTAAAACATTCTGTAAATCTTTCATTGTAAGCATTTCCGAAGGAGACTGTAAAAGCTCTTGAGATTCTAAAAAAACCTTTGCCATAGCTGCCTTATATCTCATAGTCATAGTAGAAAGAAGAAAAAAAGGAAAAAAAGGAAAAAGTAAAAAAAAAGATTTTTAAAATTGCCAGTTCCTCCCTTCTCAATTTCTTTTAAAAATCCAATTTGCGTTATAATTTAGTAAGTACATCAAGTCTAAATAATCTCTCAAACATCACTTCAGAAAGAGAAGAGAAAATTCAGTTTCACTTTCCAGCAGATTCAATACTTTCGATTTCTTCACTTTCACTGAATAAGTGAAAGCTTAAAGCAATCGCCATTTTGAAAGAATTATGTTGATTCAAGAAAGTTATAAGTAAAAAGGCATAAACAAAATAACAAAATACTTGCAATACTCAAAGGACTCTTGTATTCACTCCGTCTGTTTAAAAATCCTTATTGTTCTCTCTTTAAAGCAGAGGCGGTCGCGGCGTCTAATTCTGTCAGCTGACAGAAGCGTCTCTGAGCAGGAGCGTTTCAAGTGCCTGGGGAGCACACCTTCTCTGCCCCTGAAAACTTGTTCCAGGGGTCTTGGAAGGGCTCAACCCGGCTCTTGAAGCTCTACTCCCCTTCTTTGCCCGAAGAGGAGTTTTTCCGCCGCAACAAACAGCTGTTGAGCGCTGTTGTTGACGGCTGTACTGACTCAGAGACCGGAGCCTCACGTTAGAGGCTCCAGCGACGCCGGAAGTGAAGAAGTAAAGAAGAGAGATTTATTATTAACGAGGGAGGCCTCGTTACGGAGGTCTACTTGGCTGAAAAAAAAACCTAGAGTTCGACTGAAATGAAATTTAAAATTGTATGCAAGGGTTTATGGGTAATTTAATACTATGGACTGAATTAAGGACTAAGATTATGAGTAAGATGTAAGAGAAGATGATTAATGGAAGATACAACTAAATTGATGAAGAACGTATTTGTTTGGAAATGATCTAGGTTTGATATTGAATTGATTGATTGAAGGGATAGATAAGCATTATGTGATTTGTTAAAGTTTTAGGAATGTAAATTAGAAATGGAATAAACTGATTGTTAGATGAGAAAGCCCAGAAGTCAATTGAAGAGATGAAATTTAATAAATGTAAGGTATTAAGGTTAATCTAAGATCATGGGGTGAATTTAAGACTAATTTTACAAGTAAGATGTAAGAAAGGATGTTTAATGGAAATAGATTAAGATTATAAGTAAGTTGTAAGATAGGATGTTTAAATGATATATTAAGATATATTAAGATATATTATTACAAATTAAATGTATTAGATTTGACTTAGATTGGTGGTTTAGATGTAAATGATAAATACTATTCTTAACAAGATGAGCTGATTGTTTAAAGGAATTAAGGTTAATTTAAGATTATGGATTGAATTAAAGATAAATATTATAAGTAAGGTTTAGGAGAGGATGTTTAAATGAAGATATATATTAAGATATATTATGGTAAATTGAATTGAATAAGAATATAATTATTATTACTTTTTTTTTTATATATATAGTCTAAAATTCTTGTTAAGATTATATAATTATTTTGTTTGATGTAGTGGGGTTTTCTTTTGCTATACCTTGTATTCACTCTGGGAAGTCAGGGGGGGGGTTAGGGAGGCTTGATAATCTTATACATGATGTTTTCTCAACTGCAATTGGGGTTGGAGGAAGAATAAATAATTACTGTTACTGTTATTAAGGGGTTGCTCGGGTGTCCTCTGGGCTCCACATCTGATGGGGAAAAAGGAAGGAGGAGTGAAGGTAGGGGGAAGGATAGGGTTGGTGGGATGTGGTGGTGGGGGTGCCGAGCAGTGATGTTAATTGTTTGGGATGATTATTCTCAGTTGAGTTAAGTATTAGATGTATTGAAATGTATTTATATTTTGTGTATGGATGATTGTTTACTTTTATATTATGATTTGATATGACTAGTTTTTTTTCTCTGTTAAAATTATAAAAAAATCCAATAAAAAAAAAAATAATAATTAAAAAAAAAAAAAGAATGCTGTTGATTCTAAGAGGATGAATGATGGTGAAATAAAAGGCAGGAACTTTCATGACCTTTTCAGCTGTTTGATATAAATTGCCACAAGAAATGAAGACATCATTCTGAATAATTATTCCTTTAAAAACAAGGGGTATTTGGAAACTAGGGTTTCTCTACTTTATTTTATTTTACATCTCTTGTCACTTCTTTCTTCACCAAACCCCCCTCATGAAAACTATTTCCTTCCATTGTTTTTCAAGAAACCTTTTGCTATAGGAACACAGAAAAAACCAGGAAATGATTTATAGTATTAGTCCATTTAACCCAGAAATATACAACTTCTGGAAGGCTCAGTGCCTCTCTGAGCTTTGGATTAGCAATCTTGGTGTTTCTTTATAGTTCCTTCCACTAAATAAAGCTACCAGCTAATCAGGCAGGCACAGCCACACTCCTCTGTGAATTAATGATTCACCTGTGGAGATGGTTACCAGCATCAAATTCCTGGATGTGCAGCTAGCGAGTAGACTGGATTGATCATTCAACAATGAGATATTGGTGAAGCAGGTACAACAGTGCCCGCATTTTCTGCACTGCATGAGAAAAGTACATCTTCTTTTCCCTGTTCTTACTACTTTCTACAGAGGGATGATCGAGAGCATCCTGTCCAGTGGTGGCTTTCAAATATGTCAGCAAATATGTCAGCAATTGATTCTCTGCATGGACACCACTTCCAGAAGTCAGTTCTGGGCCTGGACCTCCGAGGACCAGAACAGGCTTCTGGAAAGGTGTCCAAGCACTTCCAGTGGGCCATTCTGGGCCTGAGAAGCCTCTCCCGGGCCTCTGAGGCTCAGAATGGACCTTCAGGATAATGTTCACACACTTCCTATGGGCTGTTCTGGGCATGGGAGGCCTCACCTAGGCTTCTGAGGCCAAGAATGGACTTCCAGAAGTGGCATCCATGCACTTCTGGTGGGCCATTCTGGGCCTGGGAGGCCTCTCCTGGGCCTCTGAGGTCCAGAACAGACTTCCAGAAGTGGTGTCCATGCATTTCTGGTGGGCCGTTCTGGGCCTGGGAGGTTTTCTCTAGGCCTCTGAGGCCCAGAACGGACTTCTGGAAGTGGTGTCCATGCACTTCTGGTTGGCTATTCTGGGCCAGGGAGGCCTCTTCTGGGCCTCCAAGGTCCAGAACAGACTTCAGGAAGCAGCGTCCATGTACTTCTGGTGGCTGTTCTGGGCCAGGGAAGCCTCTTCTGGGCCTCCAAGGCCCAGAACGGACTTCAGGAAGCAGTGTCCATGCACTTCCAGTGGTCTATTCTGGGCCTTGCAGAAAAGGGCTAGGGCTTCAGCCGGTTCGCTGAAGTCAACAAAAAATTAGCTGCCCATTCTGCCGAATTGATACAAACTGGCTGAATCCCACCACTGATCCTGTCATATAGCATTACTATCTGGTTTGGAAGCATCATTGCTTCAGACAGGAAGGTGGTGCAGAGAGTGATGAGGATGGCAGAAAAAATTATTGGCAGTTACCTCCCTTCCATCCAAGATACAGCATATAAGCATTGCTTGAGCAAGGTCCACAAGATTGTCTGAGACATTATACATCCTTTTCATGATGTGTTTTCCTTGTTATCTTCTGGGAGGAGGCTTCATGGTATCTGAAGCAGAACATCCAGATTCAGTGATAGTTTTATTCCATATAGTATTAACCATGTGAACTCTAAAGCTTCCTTTTTCTATTATATATTCAAGATGGACAGTGATTAATACTTATATGTTATTTATAAGTAAGGATGTAGGTTTAGACATATGTTGTATATAGCATGTTTAAATGTGTTATGTATGTGTACACGTTAAGAGCAAGCAACTAAATTTCATTTTTAATGTGTGCCAATGTGCCCACAGTAAAAAATGACAATAAAGATTATCTGTCTGTCTGTCTATCTGTCTATCTATCTATCAATAATGGGATTTAAACCATACTTTAAAACCAGCTGCAAACCATTGGTTGCTTCTTGCTGTCTAAAACATTTCTTGTGTTTTTAGTTTTGAACTTAATTTTATTTATAGTACAGAGAATAGTATATACATTTTTGCTATCTAAAGTTAAATATTCTCAGTGCTCCTTGAAGAAAATTAATTTACTACAGATGTTGACTTGCACACATGTGAGTTAATATAAGACTGCAAGGCTGCTCAATAAGTCGCACTATGTATTAAGTAGAGATTTTCCATATGGCAGAATTGACTGCATATTGATTGTCATATTTATCTATGTATGGTAGAATGGCAGAATCCAAACATAGGTTTATCATACTACAATGAAGTAAGGGGCATTAAAGTGTCTTTCAGTCTTCCTATTACTTGCCTTCATCTGTGTTAATTTTGTATTTCCCTTGATCCAAAGTGCAGCTGAGTTTAATACTTAATTTTAAAATTACAGCCAAAGGTCAGCCTACATAATTTGTCAATCACTTGTAAAGTACATCCTATCCATCTCAGCTAAACTTAATCAATTATCTCTTTAGTCTATAATAGATAGCTGGTTTCCTGGTGAAGGAAAAATACTCAGCAAAAAAGAAGTGAATTTACTGGTGTCATTTTTAATCACTATTGCTAATAGCTTCATTTAATATACTTATATACAATTTATTTTTATGGTTAATTTCTCAGGGGCACATAACTAAATCAGAATATCAACAAATAGCCCGAGTCTGCAAAGATGAAGTGAGGAAAGCCAAGGCTCACAATGAACTAAGGCTTGCGACCAAAGTCAAAAATAACAAAAAAAGCTTCTTTCAACACGTAAAAACAAGAAAAACGTGAAGGAAATGATTGGTCCATTAGTGGGTGAATGTGGTAAGAAGGTGACTAGCAATAGGGAGAAAGCAGAACTATTTAACTCGTTTTTTGCATCTGTCTTTACACAAAGGGAAAAAACAGACAAACTTATCAAAAATAGTGCCATAAAAAACAGTAGAAACACAAGTTAAGATAGGCAAGAAAATGATAAGTCAGCACCTGTCCAGCCTAGATGAGTTCAAATCACCAGGACTAGATGGATTACACCCCAAGGTTCTCAAGGAACTGTCAGATGTAATCTCAGAACCACTGAACTATATTTTTCAAAGATCCTGGAGCACTGGGGAACTACCAGAGGACTAGAAAAGAGCTGTTGTAGTTCCCATCTTCAAAAAAGGGAAAAAATGGATCCAGGAAATTACAGACCTATCAGCCTGACCTCAATATCTGGGAAGATTCTGGAAAAGATAATCAAACAACGAATCAGCAAACATCTAGAGGCAAACAAAGTCATTATTAAAAGCCAACATGGGTTTGTCAAAAACAGATCATGCCAGACAAATCTTATTGCATTCTTTGACCAAGTGACAAAAATAATGGATCAGAGGAATGCTGTGGATATAATTTACTTGGACTTCAGTAAGGCATTTGATAAAGTAGATCACAACCTACTACTCGATAAGATAGAAAAATGTGGGTTAGACAGTTCATAAACTGCTTAAAACATACCTTTGCCGGCAGGCTTGGGGCAGCTAACATCTTGCCCCTAGCCAGTGTATGTTTGTGTGTATGTTTGTGGAATGATTGTTTTTTTTCTTTTTAACTTAGGGGTTTTTATATTTATGTATTTTATTGTGATTTCTATTATGTTGTGAGCCACCCTGAGTTCTCCGGAATAGGGCGGCATAGAAGTCAAATTAAATAAATAAATAAATAAATAAATAAATCATCACCAGATGGATTCGTAGCTGGCTGACCGGCCGTACTTAGCGTGTGGTCCTCAATGGAACTGCATCTACATGGAGGGAAGTGTGTAGTGGGGTGCCCCAGGGTTCTGTTCTAGGCCCAGTGCTCTTCAACATCTTCATCAATGATTTGGATGAGGGGATAGATGGGGAACTCATCAAATTTGCGGATGACACCAAGCTGGCAGGAATAGCCAACACTCCAGAAGACAGGCTTAAGATACAGGAGGACCTGGACAGACTTGAACACAGGGCGCTATCTAACAAAATGAAATTCAATGGTGAAAAAAGTAAGGTTCTACATTTAGGCAAGAAAAACCAAATGTACAGGTATAGTATAGGGGGTACCTTGCTCAATAGTAGTAACTGTGAGAGGGATCTCGGAGTCCTAGTAGACAATCACTTAAATATGAGCCAGCAGTGTGCTGCAGCTGCCAACACAGTGCTGGGCTGCATTAACAGAGAGATAGAATCAAGATCACGTGAAGTATTAATACCACTTTACAACGCCTTGGTAAGGCCACACTTGGAATACTGCAACCAGTTTTGGTCACCACGATGTAAAAAAAGATGCTGAGACTCTAGAAAGAGTACAGAGAAGAGCAACAAAGATGATTAGGGGACCGGAGGCTAAAACGTATAAGGAATGGTTGCTGGAATTGGGTATGTCTAGTTTAACGAAGAGAAGGACAAGGGGGGACATGATAGCAGTGTTCCAATATCTCAGGGCCTACCACAAAGAAGAGGGAGTCAAGCTATTCTCCAAGGCGCCTGAAGGCAGGACGAGAAGCAATGGATGGAAACTGATCAAGGAGAGAAGCAACTTAGAATTAAGAAGAAACTTCCTGACAGTTAGAACAATTAACCAATGGAACAACCTGCCTCCAGAAGCGGTGAATGCTCCAACACTGGAAGTTTTTAAGAAGAGTCTGGACAGCTATTTGTATTAAACAGTGTAGGGTTCCTGCCTGAGCAGGGGGTTGGACTCAATGACCTCCAAAGTCCCTTCCAACTGTATTATTATTATTATTATTATTATTATTATTATTATTATTATTATTATTATTATTATTATTATTATTATATTTGGATATTTCATTGTTTTTATTTTATTAGTGTCTTTTTTTTTGTAAAATGAAGGCAGAGTTGCACCTTCTGGTCAAATGATCTCCCTGCTTGACTGCATTGGAGTTGCAGTTCAACACATCAGAGGAGCACCTAGCTGGGCCAGGTTGGTCTCTTTCTATTTTGTATTACAAGTTGCAGGTTTATAAATCACCTGAGACCAGGGAATCTGCAAAGGTTCATTTACGGTCCAAGCCCCAGAGTATTCACACATTTTGAGACTTGAATTATAGAATACTCCATGGAATAATGATGGAGTAAAAATAGAAGGAAACATTGATTTCTACTCCAGGTAACCATTACCTGCTTCAGTACTAAAGAAACCAAGCATTTTAATACAAGTTTTTAAAAATAAATCATATGTCAAATATGTGGGATGGGTTGAAACATTTCTCTCGCTAATCCTCCTGCACCATAAATAATACTTTATTGAGGACCTTTAACCATTAAAAGGAATGTAAGGTAAATAATCAAAGGAAAGCCACAGCTTCTGTTTGGTTGTGGGTTGTGTTTATATTGTCCTTAAGCAAGGCAGTGATGGTTTTTCAGTCCACTGGCAGTTCATCTTTATTGCTTTGTGGCTAGTTTTAGAGTATCATTTTGCCCATTGCTAGTTGTTCTAAATCCAAATTTCAACAATATGAGTCAATCCAAAATGAAATATAGATATTACGGAATAAACTTCAAGGGAAGACAAAGATTTTGTGGTACCTCCAGGATAAGTATTCATGGACTTCAGATGTTTTTGAACTACAACTACTGCAACCCCAGCCAGTATATGTAAATTGAAGGAATATCGGGACATCATCCTTTCAATAATAATTCGTAAAAAGACAAAACAGTTGATAAATGAGTTTTGCCCAATTTTACAACCTTTCTTGCCACTGTTGTTAAGTGAATCACTGTTGTTGTTAAATTAGTAGAATGGTTGTTAAGTGAATCTGGCTTCCCCATTGACTTTGCTTGTCAGAAGGTCATAAAAGACGATCCCCTGATCCCATGACTGCAAATGCCATAAATACAAACCAGTTGCCAAGCATCCACATTTTGTTCACATGACTATGGGGATGCTACAATGGTCATAAGTGTGAAAAATAAATCACTTTTTCAGTGCTGTTGTAACTTCAAACGGTCACCAAATGAATAGTTGTAAGTTGAGGATTACTGTACAGAAAAGAAAGAAAGAAGAGAAGAGAAAAAAAAGAAAAGGGACAAAACATAATCTTAGCACTTATATTTACAAGAATTCTAATCATTCTTATAATGACTAAAGACAGAGGAAGGCATATGAAGACATGTAAAGCCTCCACTCACATACACATTCCATTCCAGCCCAGAGCTCTTGCCACTAACTACATTCTGGGAAGTTCCTAAAACCTGTAATGTGAAGTCACCCTGCTGACAGGATTCTAGAGCATGCCAGACTGCAGATATTCTGAATACATTTTGGGGGGGGAATGGGCTTCCACATATGCACAAAAGATGTGAACTCCTATCAAGGAGTTGTTTCTTTTGGAAGAAGGAGTGTGGGATACGGTGAAAGGGGAAATGGGCGAGCAACACCAAAAGTCATGTATATGTACTTATTCCATTTTACTAAAAGTATTTCATATATGAATGTGAAAAGAATGTATGGTAACATCTCATAAATATCATGGTATATTATTGGGGGGAAAAAAGAAAAGAAATTTAGGATAGAAATGGAATATATTAAATTTATCATGTTGTTTGAGGGAAATAGAGAGATGACAGTGTATGTATTAAGTTTGAGCTGTTCATGTGTGTTTGTATTTTGGAATCTTTGTTCACCCAATCACCACGGTGTGTCTCAAGTACTTTTTGTTAAAATTAAAAAACCAATAAAATATTTTGGGGGGGGAAAGGAGTTGTTTCTTTTGGAGATTGCAGGGAGGAAGAAACTGTGTCAAGGTTGGGTGGGGAGGGGTGAGAGAAAAGTCTATCAACAATTTCCAGCCTCTGATTAAAGTTGAATTTGCTAGAAAAAAGGAATTCCAAGTAACACTTGAATCAAAAAGAGAGTCTGATTCAAGGATATGCTAATCTATAGAGAAATCGGAAAGCAATTCAATAAGAACTACACCTTTACATTCTGTATTCTCCAGTAATGTTAAGCTCTTCGTCTCTTGAGTATATAGCTTTATAAAACATACGAGAATTACATTAAAATTGGAGCCTAATCATCCAGATCATATTTCACTCTATAAGGATTGAGGTATTTAATGATTCCAAACAGAGAAACAAAGAAAAGTAGTTTGAGAACCTGAATGCCACACTTTTTTTTTCCCATAGAGGGAAAGGATGATACCTCTAATTATATCTCTTGGATGCTAAGCACTAGTGGTGGCACTAATACATTTTTTTCATTTTGACTTTCTAATTGATGAAATATAACACAGATTATTACAGAAGGCTTATATCTCTCAGACACATCAGATTAGGCAACAGATGTCAGCACCAAGAACAACTGTGCCCCTCCCTGCCAAAGAACAAGAGTCAAGACTCTGAATAAATATCCTAGAGGATTTCCGAGAGAGAGATGGTTTAAGGTCTACACATTTCTGCTATCTGCTACATATTTATATATTTTAAATTATTATTATTATTGTACTTCTAGTTAAAATTGCTTGAAGTGTAAACTACTTTGGAATGTTATGCATCATCTGTACTGAGCAGAAAAAAATATTTATTTTTCCTGCTCAAGTGTTAGGCTTTACTAATTGCTGTAAATCACTTAGCAGCACATCTACCTCTAAAATATATATATCAAAGAGGAGTTAATCCTATCCTATCCTGTCCTATAGAGTTGATTGTTGCAGGTTCTCCTAGGTGATGGAGAAATGAAAGAAAACTGAATAAGTTAAAGACTTCTGTATATTTTCCCACTTAATTAGGGGAGGATAACCATTTACCAGATCAATTTTTGTGGTCCTGAAAACCCTATATGTTGTGTCCTGGGCCTGATGAGGAAACTCAGCAGGCCCAGAATTGTTGCAAATGGTCCCAGGCATTCTATAAGCTGCCTGGGACCAGACAGAGTGGCGCCAGCCTTGTGCACATGTTCACTCTGTCCAGGTTTCAAGCCCTATAAAAAGGCCTGCGTGCCTTTTGCTTTTTGCTTGTAATTAGAGTAGGAGAATAAAGCATTGTTAGTTGTCACCATGTGTCTTCATCATTTGCACGTGAACAAAGGATTTAACACTGGCGATGAAGGTGGGATCCTTTGCAAACTGAAACAAAAGATTTAAGGACTTACCCTGGAAGTCCTGAAGAGGGGAAGACGGCATCTGAATCAGCATCCCAGCCTGCCAGTATAGCATCGCTGGAGGGTGAGCTTGGCTAAAGGACCCTTTCCCCAAACAGCAGCTTGCAGAGGAAGCGAGTGGTGAAGATAGTAAACTTTACAATGTCAAAGATTAGCCACTTGTCTGATTTCGATGTCTCCAACCCAGACAGATGGAATTCCTACATAGCACGGCTGGAGAATTACTTCAGAGTAAATTTTTATTTATTTTTTTTATTTTTATTAAATTTCTATACCGCCCCTCTCCCGAAGGACTGATTCAGATCAGATTAGAGAAGATGGCTTGAAGGCAGCAACTCTTTTGTGTGCCTGTGGACAAGAAGCTTTTGACATCACAGAAAATCTGGTGGCCCCTGCACCTCTGGAGTCAGTAACATATGCTGACTTGAAGAAAATGTTGAAGGAACACTTCCAGTCGAAGTTATCCGTCATTGCTTGGAGGCACACGTTCGAGCAGAGAGACCAGAGGCCGGGTGAATCTGCTGTGGACTTTATTGCGGCTTTAAGGCAAGCAGCCAGACCTTGTGAGTTCAAGGATCTGGAAGAGATCGCTTTGTCTGCGGCTTAAGGAGCAGAGACTTACAACAAAAAATTTTTGCAAAAGAAGATGTTTCCTTCCAAGATGCATTGTGAGAGATGGCAGTTGAGGAAGCAGCTGGCGGGGCTGTGAAGGCCTTGTGCCTCACCAGGAATACTCCAAACACAGCTACCATCCATCAAGAGGATGCTTGAGAAGGATCAGAAGTGGATCCTGAAGAGGAGGTCAACAGACTTCACCAGCCAACTGAGAGGAGGCAGAAGGGACATCCGGTCAAGGCCCCAGCATCTCTTCTATGCTTCGGGTGTGGAGGACACCACAAGCGAGCTAATTGCCAGTTCTGCTCCACCATTTGCTGGGTGTGTGGCAGGCAAGGCCACATTGCATCCATCTGTTTGGGTTGCCAGAAGGTTCAACCTCAGGAAGAATTGCTTCAGAAAGGTACCAGGGTCCCCAGCCAAAACAGGGTGGATTTCTGCGCATTGCGCTGGAGCATTCTGAGACCAGGGACACACAAGCCCCTTAAGAAGAAACTTTCCATTAATGTAATGCAAGGGGTTCCCTTACGGATGGAGTTGGACACAGGGTCCGCTCTTTCCATTATTTCAATTAATACCTTCAAAAGGATTTGCAGCAGTAGTGGCCTTCGAGTTAAACTCAGGCCATCGAATCTAATACTCACTGATTTTCAAAATTCTATGGTGTGTGTTAAGGGGTAGGCCATCCTTAAGGTGCAGTATAAGGATTTTGAAGGTTCTCTAGATGTGGTGGTTGTTGGGGGTGAACGTGTGAGTCTTATTGGACTCGATTGGTTTGAGGCTCTGGGAATCCAGGTAACTGGGCTGCACAGCTTGCAAACACTGGGCCTTGCAGAGGTTTGCAAGGAGTTTGCAGATATGTTTAGTTCAGAACTAGGATCCTACAAGGGGCCTCCCATTTCGCTACGGTTAGAACCAACCATCACGCCCATCAGGGTTAAGCCTAGGAGGGTACCTTTTGCCCTCAAGGGTAAGATAGATGCTGAACTGGACAAATTGCTCCAGCAGGGCATTTTAGAACCTGTGGATTCTAGTCCATGGGAACTCCCATAGTAACGCCTCTAAAGGCTAATGGGGAAATAAGTTTATGTGCAGACTACAAGTGTACACTGAATAAGGCATTGCAACAGCATGCTTATCCAGTCCTTGTTGTAAGCCACATCCTGGCCTCCCTCAAGGGGGGGTGCATTTTTGCGAAACTTGACCTGGCACAGGCCTATCAACAGCTACCTGTTGATGAGGCAGCTGCAGAGGCCCAGACTATTTTAACTCACAGGGGGGCCTTCAAGGTCAAGAGACTGCAATTTGGGGTCAATGTAGCCCCTGGCATATTCCAAAGTGTCATGGAGAGCACACTTTGAGGTATTCCTGGGGTCTGTCCCTACTTCGATGACGTCCTCATTGCTGGGGAGTCATCTCAAAATTTAGCAGAAAGATTAAAGGCTGTCTTGCTTTGTTTTCAAAAAGCAGGCCTTGCTAAAGCAGGATAAATGCAAGATAGAAGTCATTTCCACTGACTTCTTAGGTTTCAGGATTGATGCCCAAGCATTCACCCTGCTGAAGCTAAACTATAAGCTATTCAACAGGCCCCAAGCCCCAAGTCCAGGAGTGAGCTGCAAGCCTTCTTGGGGCTCTTAAATTTTTACCATGCATTTCTCCCACATAAAGCTGCAGTGGCAGAGCCATTACATAGGCTCTTAGACAAGCAGGCTCCTTGGCAGTGGACTAAAGTCCATGACAAGAGCTTCAATGAGGTTAAGGCCTTGCTCACTTCTAATGCTGTTTTAGCGCATTTCAATGAGCAACTGCCTGTTTGCATCGCATGCGATGCATCTCCTTATGGGGTGGGAGCAGTACTTAGCCATCTGAAGGCTGATGGGACAGAAGTCCCTATGGCCTACTACTCAAGGACTCTGTCATCTGCAGAGCAGAATTATGCTCAGATTGACAGAGAAGCCTTGGCCATAGTGGCTGGCATTAAGAAATTTCATGATTTCTTATATGGCCGCCACTTCACGGTCTATACAGACCATAAGCCTCTGTTGGGTTTGTTTACTACTAACAAACAGACACCACATATCATTTCTCCTCATATGCTGAGATGGTCCATTTTCCTGTCAGCATAGGACTACACTCTAGTTCACAAACCTGGAAAAGAAATGGGCCATGCAGATGGCCTAAGCAGATTGCCTTTAACTCAGGTAGAAGCAGACCCTGCTCCTGCCATAAATATTCTTTCCATTCAGGAACTGCCTGAGTCTCCCCTCAATGCTAGGGATATGGCTGCTGAAACTGCCACTGATCACACGCTTACATGCGTGCTGACATGGGTGTTGTCAGGATGGCCTGACATGTGTCCAGATGCGACATTTCAAAGTTTTTGGCAAAGGAGACACACACTGTCTACCTTTAATTTGTGCCTTTTATGGGGTAGTAGGGTAGTCATCCCAGCCTCATTGAGATCTAGAGTCTTGATCTCTCTGCATGAGGGACATCCTGGGATAGTCAGGATGAAAGCGCTTGCGCACAGCCATCTTTGGTGGCCTGGGCTTGATAAAGCTATCGAGGCTCAGGTGCACGGGTGCCAAGTGTGCCAACAATCATGGCCTGAAATACCTCAGGCTCCTGTACACAAGTGGGAGGAGACACACACCCCTTGGTCAAGGGTACATTTAGATTATGCTGGGCCCTTCCAGGGGCAATTCTTCCTTATCTTTCTTGATAGCCATTCCATGTGGCTAGAGGTTGTTCCTGTTTCCTCCACTACTACTGCCAGGACTATCCAGGTGTTGAGAGGAATTTTTGCATCACATGGACTTCCAGATGTCCTGTTTCAGATAATGGCCCTCAATTTACCTCTTCTGAGTTCCAGGCTTTTCTTCAGGCCAACCTGATCCGGCATGCAATGTCAGCTCCCTTCCACCCTTCCACCAATGGGCAAGCTGAAAGGATGGTGTGCACCACCAACGACGCACTCAAAAGACTCACGTTCGGTAGCTGGCATCACAGGTTAGCTGACTTTCTTCTTGCACATTGCACCACACCTTGTACGACCACTGGGAAAAGCCCACTGAACTCCGCTGGGGTCGCAGACTCATTACTAAATTGGACTGGGTGGCTTCACAGGTGTCGCAACCGCAGGCACCAAGGAGACTACAGTTGGGTGATCCAGTCTGGGCTAGGAACTATGCTCCTGGTCATCTGTTGGTTCCTGCTGTCATCTGTGTTCTATCCCAACCTATTGCCGTCCTTGTTAAAGGCACAAGGACCAAACCCCTGCTGATACAATAGGTTGGAGACTTTAAAACAAAAAAAAACCCTTTTAATATGGGTGACAAACCTGTCAAATAGTCCAAAACACAAACAGCAAAACTCAAGTCCAAAGGAAGGAAATAGTCCACAGGAAAATGCAATGCAAACAGAAGAGAAGTCACAAGCAAGATGAACAGACCAGTATTCCAAGAAGCACTTTGCAAACAGTTGCCTTCAGCAATCAGCACTGCCTACACCTCCTCCCTTTATTTAGCAGTCCCAAGGCGTTGCCTCTCATTGCCTTCTCCTTTTACTCTGGAGTTGCCATTTTGACTGCTGCTGATTTACTCTCGCTAATTGACGACGTGTGCGAGCATCAATTAGCAAGTCCATCCGGTGTGACTCCTCCAAGTCTGACTCATTCTCCTCACACAGCTGAGCTTCATCAGGAACACGACTGGAGGGCCCAGGCTCTGCATCAAACCGTGAGTCCTGTAATTCATCCGAGCCTCCCTCTGCCCCTGATGGCCCTTCAAATGCCTCCTCCATCTCCTCCTCAGATTCCTCAGACTCAGCTGTTGCGAGCACAGGCTGGCACGGAATCACAACACTCTGGACCTCTATCATTTATTTATTTATTTATTTGTTTGTTTATTTAATTTCTATGCCACCCTATTCCGGAGAACTCAGGGCGGCTCACAGCATGATAGAAATTACATACGAAGTGACCTTGGGAGATGGCCGCGTCCTGCGGCGTCACATCAATCAACTGCGCTGGCGGTTGTCCCCTGTGGATTCTGCCCCTGCCTCCACTCTCAGGGGGGAGGGAGCCCAGGAACTATGTCACACTTCAGGTCAACCTTCTGAGACACAATCTCACTGTTCCTGGGAAGTACCGCAGGTCACTAGGGATTTGCCAGGGGAGGTGCAAGGGCATCCTCACGGTTCAGCTATTGCGCCGAACAGGGAGTCATGAGTATCCGCAAGAGCTCCAAACAGGAATTCACCTGAGGCGGGGTTTGCCACAGAGGCGGCTCCTGACTCTGGCACCTCGGCCACAGGGGACTGAGAGTATTGGGGCACACCTGCAATGCAGGTTACATCCGAGACTGGTCGCGGGCTCGAGGGACTAAGTTCCCTGGAGCCATCCAGGGTAGTTGGGGAATCCTCAGCCAATTCAGAGGGTTGGGGAATTTCAGCTGCTCTCACGGAGCCTGGGGAGGGCTCTGGCAATTCTGCCAGCATGCCTCACCAGGGGTCACCTGCAAAATTTGTGCATAAAAGTCCTGGTCTAGCGAGCTCAACAGACGGGCCGGTAGGCCAGGCACCCTTAAGAACAAGTCCTGGTCTGCCTAGCTGGGCAGGTGAGCTGACAGGCCAGGCACCCTCCCTAACCTTGCATAGGCCACAATGGGCTAAGGCCCCTCCTAAGCATCTAGGCGAATATGTGAGGTTCTTGTCAGTACAAGGGACCTTACAGGTCTAGGTTGAGGAGATGGGACCTATGTGGGGTAGAAGATAGACACACGAAGTCCACATTAGAGAGTGGGTTGGTTAGTTAACTCTATTAATTATAAGAAGGGTGTCTGCATGTGAGCAGACTATTATTTTCTTTTAATTTATTTTATTATTATTGTAAAGAAAATTGGAATTGTGTGTGTTCTATCCAGGGGGGAGGGGTGTTGTGTCCTCGGCCTGATGAGGAAACTCAGCAGGCCCAGAATTGTTGCAAATGGTCCCGGACAGTCTAAAAGCTGCCCGGGACCAGACAGAGTGGCGCCAGCCTTGTGCGCATGCGCAAGGCGCGAAGAAAGAAAAACTCTTATTGGTTCACTCTGTCCGGGTTTCAAGCCCTACAAAAAGGCCTCCGTGACTTTTGCTTTTTGCTTGGAGTTGGAGTAGGAGAATAAAGCATTGTTAGTTGTCACCATGTGTCTTCATCATTCATATGCGAACGAAGGATTTAACACTATAAGTATCAACTTATTTTTTACCATGCAATCATTTTATATTAACCCCTCCTAACTTCCACGACATTAGCCAAGTTCTCCTTTAATGTCATCATACCAGTCAAATACAAACAAAACAAGCAAGATTGCAGCCTCAAACCACAAAAAAATAGCATCCCAGTTCATATTTCAGAACAATATCCTGTTCTTTCCATGTCTGTAGTAATACTTATAGTCATTTGTGCTTAGCAGTGAGCTTTGAAAGAGTCTGTAAAAATAATTTTGCCTATAGATTCACAGCTCACAAATAAAGCACTAAAGGTCTGTGGGGCATGTGATCTCTCTTGGCTCTTTCTCTCCATGCAGCAATTAAATTTATTTTTAAAAAGTTTAATTGCCATGACAGGAAGATTTTCAGAAGAATTACAACTCAGAGAAGAAGGTTAACACTTCCTGAATGTGATGATGATCCCCTCCTACAAATCCTTCAGAGTCAATTAGTCCTTTAAAAATAATTCATTGGCACTCATGGAAATTTTTCAAATAGCAATATTATTGGGAGGGGGTTTAAATGATAGGACAGGCTATTTTGGGTTGTGTCTACAAAAATTAGTCCTAGGAAAAATGGACATGGAAAAAAAGCAGGTAGAAAAACAAATTAAAGTAGAATAAGTGCAGAAACAGAAAATATAAGTCTTATATAAGCTATTAAAATATAACCCATCTCTCAGAAAAAGAAACAGAAAGCAAACAGAAAGGAAGAAGATATGGAAACTGTTTGGAATAGATTGACATCAGTTGTGTTTTAAAGTGCTCTGACAGCGGTGGTTTCCTGTGAGTTGTTCATATATCCATGTAGACACCCAGACTAGCATTTTGTGCTAAGTAGCTAAAGGAAGTTGAAATTAGAAGTTAGTTTAATTTCCTCTGGGAAATTGTTCCCATGCAAGAAAGAAAGACTTTTGGGCTGGCATCAAAAGCAGAATCTTAAATAATCAGAGGAATTCTGGCAAGGGATGGAAAGAACTGGAATGGAAGTGTCATCACTGGCAATTAAGTTGTGTCTAGATAGAAGAGGTGGTTGAAAGTGGCTATTAATTAATTGGCAATCATGGCTGATAAACCTATAAACAGAGGGGATACTAAGGGATTAAGGGATTTTGGTAGTAGCCCAAAAACAATTTAGCAGAGAAATGCAAGATTGGAGAAGACTGCGGAAGACTACAAGAGGAAGGGGCATCACGGGACATGGTCTACCTTGCAAATATAATAGTTTAGAGATTAAAGATGACAATTTTCTTTACCAGCATGAGGAAAACTAGCTGCCAGTACTTATAAGCCCTTTCTTAATCCTAGATAATGGCAATATGTATAAACATAGAAGGGGTTATATACACTAAGTTAAAAATATTCTTTGCAAACATATAGGCTGCTAGGGGAACCTTGAGTATAAAAGAAGTATAAATTGTTTAAAATCTCAAGCAACTATGCTTGGAAATGGGTGCATGGAGAAGGGTGCATAGAAATGTGATGCTTTAGTTGTATATTCTGCGTGCAAAACTTTGCAGAGAAATTGAATTAAATGCTATTTACTTGCTAAAATAAAAAAAATGAAGTGGTCTTCTGCACTGAGCTTTCTATCAAATCTTAAGTATACATAGGGATGCTATAGAAGTGGAAGGAGTTAGTCTAATGAGAAATATGAAAACAAACGCTTAATAGAATGTTGTTAAAGAAGCAATGGATGAAATATGGAAAATGTATTTAGCTTTTAGTTTAACTAAAAAGAAATAAATAATAGTAATATGTTAAGATACAGCATTGAAACAAATGATAGTATCCAAGAAAGATGAACAGGAAATCATAAATTCTACAAATGTTAACCAAAATCATAAGGCTTGCAGGGATGAATGGTGTCACTAAATAAATATTTCCTTATGGAATGGCTTGTAGTCCTCCCACATGTGTGCAAAGATTGCATCTGTGTCTATCAACTGGAAAAAGACTGTTATAATTTGCCTGTGTAAAAAAAGAAATAGCAGGATGCTATTTGTTAACTGTGTCTAAAAAGATATTTAGCAAATTCTGATTACAAATGAAAATATTAGTTCATGAGGGGTTAATTAATTAGAGGTGACAAAATCTGAGAAGTGTGGGTGTGCTTTTTCTGGCAGGGGGAGATGTAGATAGGATTTTGCTCATAACAGATCATGAAGAAATGTAACAATATGAAAAAATCATTTTAGAAATATTGATAAAGAATATGATAACTTTAATAAGTTTAGATTATGGAATATCACTAAATATGGAATTGAAGTTTAGTTGATGAATGCAGGAAGAGCAATATATTATTGAAGTAATGCTAATGGAAGATTCCTTAGTCAATGGTTGAACATTTGAACAAGGGATAATACAAGTATGTGTGATGTCTCCACAGTTTAATGTATTTATGGAGAAATTATGGTGACATCAAAGATGTGGGATGAGAATGTGAATTAGTGTATATACTTTTGTGTGCAAATAATCCTGTGTTGTTGGCTATCATAAGTGATACAAAACAGAACAGGTAGACAAATTTCAAATTCAGCAGAATATTTACTAACTAAGAAAAGAGATGGAGCTATTTTAAAATTGAAAATGCAGAATATACAGTTAGCAAGTAGTATATGACCTGTTATGAAGAATGACTATCTGTTGAAAGAAACTTAAATGGTTATGCTTTTGCCTGCTTTGTTATATAGTGATGGTTGGGCACAACAGAAGAAACAGAAAAATAACTTAAACACAGTGAGATTGGTATACTTAACAAGGATAGGGAATTTAGGGTCTAAAATTGAATAAATGTTACTTGAATACTAAAGTCAGCAAACAGTACAAAAGAAGTATGCTGAGGTGGTTAGGTTAGTCAAAAAGAATAATAGAAGATCAAATCACAGAATAAACATATGAAGGAAATTGATTGAAAGGAAGGAAAGTAGAGAAAGTTGTGGTTGAATGGAGTTGATGAGTTTCTCAAAAGAGAAAAGAAAAGCATGCAGATAAAAAAAAGAATGTATGAAGCAGTATATGAACATAGTGAAAGCAAGGATAATTTGCAGACACCGAAAAGAGTGGGGAGGTGTAGCAAACATTGTTAGTGTAAACTACATTTACCTATATTTTCCTAATTCCTACTTTTAATTTCATTGGCTTACTATATCCTATTTATTTTCTGCACTTTGCATAGTGTTGTTTATCCAAAAAGATGGGCATTATGATGGGTATGCATTTGTGTATAATTTGTAAATAATATTATACTGTTTCTTTCTTTCTTAGGGACTTAGCTGCCCCAGCTAAGTCCCTAGGAAAGAAAGACCTTCAACTTCATTTGACTGAAGTGATAGGTTCTTTTACTAAAGATTACTGGTTGCAGCAAAAGCAAGGCTAGAACTAAAATTCCAGCTCAGAGCATTACAAAGTTTCTCCTTCTTCGTGGCCCTACTCTCTTGATCGGTACATTGTCATCCAATGGCATGCTGCATAGGTGTTTTGGGAACAACTCAGATGTTTGGTGCCATTTGGTGTACCTCGCACTCCTTTCCCAGGCTCCATGGCCTTGAAGACTGGAACAGACAGTTCTCACACCACTGGCTTCCATTAAACTGTCATACACATACACATACACACACACACACACACATATCCTTGCTCATCTCTACCCTCTACATGGCAATTGCTTGCTTCCCTTCTCCCCCCCATCACCTCCCCCAACCCAATTTTTTTTTACTGGAAAGGGATTAATTTGCCAATATTGCTAGTTTTTGCTCAAAACTTTAAATAACAGGCTATGAAACAAAATAGAAAATAGTGGAATATATTTGAAAGATATACTGCAGTATTTCTGATTTCCTGTGCAAATATATAATCACTTCTTAAAATTCTATTTCTGCAACCAAAAACATGTCACTCTTATGCTATATTTAATTTTTTATTTATATTTGTTATATAATGATTATGTGTGTACATACATCTATGCATTTGATGGATAATTTCAAATATAAGTTTAGGACCTGGTTGTTAACTAGGCAGGATTACAAGAAGCCAATGAAGAAACACCAAACAGATTTAGCAGAAAGGTAACTGTGCTTTATATTTAGAATTGCTTCCCCTTCTTACAACCAATTTCCCTCTAAATTGCATGAGAATCCTTGCCTTCCTTCTTCTGCCCACTACAAAGGCATGGAGAAATTAAATGAAGCACTTAAGATGCTGTCAGCCTGAAAGATGCTTAGCTGGTCTGCCCTTTGGCCTCTCCTCAAACCCATACATTATTTAACCCAAAGAGAATGCATAAATGAGATGGAATAATGGTAGGAGAAGTGATAAATAGTATATATTCAAGTTTCTCAAATCTTGGCCCATTACCTTTGTTTCTTTTTTAGGATGTGGTGTTAATCATGCTAATATTTTACAGCCCAGCTTCACACTTTAGTCATTATTTTAATCAAAGTGATCAGTGTAGGAAAGAACACACTATCAGGTGGGAATAGTTGCTGTGGCTTGCTGTTAATTACTTTGCATTTTACAGCAATCAGCAGCAGGGGCTGAGATCATAATAAATTCATGACTTATGGGGCCATAAAATCATTACCGTAGGAAAATATGTTTTATCAGGGATTCAGCAGCCTGTTGCTCAGAGAGAGATTTCTGGAAGAAAATGACACCCATGAAATTAAACCAATCTTTGCAGTCAGCAGAAATGCAAATGTTGGTACAAACACACAGCTGGGCTGGGTTTATGCGTGAGGTATTGGGAAAGGGTCTGGATGGAGGAAAAACTGAAACAAGTGGGAACAAATGGGAAGACACAGGTGGCTGACAAAACACAGAGGCAAGGAAATAGAAGCTATGAAAAGAAGGAGAAAGCACGTGTGGAAGAGATTTCAAATTTACACTATGAGATTGGGAAACTCTACCCAAGGCTGAAGACAGATGTAACAGTCTTAGGGTGTCAGTTTGCCTAACATAAGCGTTCTTTTTTCTGTTCCTGGACTCTTAAAATCCCAATTCTACGGATTCCAGCAGGCAAAAATCTGTCTGTGGAGAAGGCTTTTTGGTGTTATCAAGGGCAAAAATTGCTCAGTTTCACCCCTTAATCCTTCTTGGATCAGTTTCCAACTCTAAAACAGTGTTTTCACATAAACAACATGTGGTTTATGGTTAGATCCTCAGACACTTGTAAAAAGTACTTCATTGACTTAGGACTGAGTCAAAGCAAGCTTGCTTAAATGGTTAATGGTTTATAAATGGTTACAGTTTACTGTAAGAGGCAGTTGTCTAGTGGTTAAGGCATCTAGCTCAGCGGTTCTCAACCTATGGGTCGCGACCCCATTTGGGGTCGAATGACCGTTTCGTGGGGGTCGCCGGACACCACGGTCTGCCATTTTGTTTTTTTTATTTTTTTGTTTTTTTTATTTTTTTTATTTTTATTTTTATTTTTTTGTCACGTGCGCACCGTGCATGCGCGGTTCAGGCCGTTGCGCGCGTGCCGTGCATGCACAGATTGGCCCGTCGCGGTCCGCCATTTTGTTTTTGTATTTTTGTTTTTTGTTTTTATTTTTTTTCGTCACGTGCGCGCTGCGCATGCGCAGTTCGGGCCGTCGTGCACACGCCGCGCATGCGTGGATCGGCCCGGTGTGGTCCACCATTTTGTTGTTGTTTTTTTCGTCGCGCGCACGCCGCGCATGCGCGGATCGGCCTGTTGCGCACGCACGCGCACGTGCCCGGGTCGGGGTCACAGCGCACATGGGCGGCGCAAGTGGGGTCTCAACCTGAAAAAGGTTGAGAACCACTGATCTAGCTAGAAAGCAGGAAACTGAGTTCTAGTCCTGTTTTAGGCATGAAAGCCAAGTGGATGACTTTGTGCCAGTCACTCTCTCTCAACTCAACTCACCTCACAGGTTTGTTATGGAGAAAATAGGAGTATTAGGTATGTTTGCATCTTTGAGATATTTATGAAAATAATAAATGCAGTACACATACTTATTTTTATAAATATAGAGATTGATTTTTATAGACAAAAAGGACTTGATAGTTTAGTAAGTGTGTCTAGTTTCTGAATGTTCAATAGGTGGCAGTTGCTTAGCAGTTCAGAAACTAAATTGAATTATGCCTACTTAATCTTTGTATGGGAGACCTCCCAAGAATTCTAGACTGAAAGTCAAAAAACATCCCAGAAGACAGAGTGATAAATCAGATCCATATTGCTTCCCCCCCAAAAAACCCCTCCATATAGAATACAGTCCCTGAGGTCAAGCTCAACTCTAAGGAGATGCTTCAACATGGAGTTTGCATTGGCTTTTTCCTGAGATGCCACAGGCAAATTTTCCTAGGTGGATCTGTCTCTCTATACAATTCCAGAAGAACTGAGAAAAATGGAATGTTTATTTGAAAAGAACTGACTGTGAGATCCACCACAACTGTATAAGAAGTAAAAGGAATACTGAGCCAAGCTATAAGGAAATGAAATGCTAATTTGGCCCAAGTCCAGTTCTCCAGTGTTTTGAAAAAGCCTGAGATTCGAAGTGTTTGACAGCAGCCTAGGTCCCTAGGGACCATGAAGTCCCTGAATCTTTTTTGGGGTGGCCTCTACACCACAGCAAACTAAGACTACCAAAAAATATTGTTCCCCATCATTTGGAGGCATATCGATGCAATAAATGCTAAACTGGCATCAGTTTTTTATTTCATCTCCAAAAATAAGGAAAAGCAAAGATTTTTTGACCTGACTCACAAATATGACAGAGTCCTGCTGGCTTTGCATCCTCCCCTTGCCCACTGTGTCCCTCACACTCTCCCAAACAGACAGCTACCCAAAGGCTTCTATACATACAGCATCAGCTACTTTGACAGCTGGAAGCTCCTAACAGTAGCCAGGCAACAGCCGCTTAAGGCTCGGCCTGTCTCGGGGAGTGACAGCTGCAGGAAGATGATTAGCAACCACCACCGTCACTGCCAAGCCCAGCTTCCCTCCCGACTCTCACCAGCTCTGAGGTCAGTGCAGCAGATGCAGGTGATTGCCTTGTAATGGAGGCTGCCAACCGAGCCTCGCCATTTTCATTAGACTTGGTTTCCTCTCATTAACTTGCATAGAATGGTCAAACAATAAATAATTGCTTAAATAAATGCAGAGGGAGTAGTTTACTCTGGACAATCACTCTGCTTTCTGAAATAATATACTTTCCTGGCCCTGGATAACAGGTTTCTCAGTTCCTTAACTGAGTGAATTTTTCAAAAGCTTTACCCCATTGCCTAGGAAATAGGAAAATTAAGGACTGAGGAGTCCTAGTGTTGCTAAGTTCACATTTCTTATGTAATAATATTATGTGAGTTGGTTGTTTCTCCAATTTTCATACTTTGCCATTCCCCCAGGTAACTATTTGCTAACACCAATTAACTATTTCCTCACATTCGCCACTGGTTATTTCTCTCTCTCTCTCTCTCTTTCCCCTTTCCTTTACCTCAGAGCATCAGCTCTAGTAAGCAGAATAGGTGATGAGCTTCTGGGACTGGAAAAGTATAAAACATTTTTTTAAAAGTCTGGAAACTCACTTGTCAGTGGTTTGTTAAAGGATTGAAACTAGCCATCACTCCTTCTCTGGTTAGTGAGATTTCTTTGCCTTATTTTTTTTTAAAATACATTTTTAAGTCCTAGCACCGTATTGCTGGGTATAGATGCAGCTACTCTTCCCATAAAAAACAGACTTGCAGATTCTTCTTTGGGAGTATTGTAGAAAAAGCAAAATGGCCAGGAGTACAAATGGAAGAGAAATTCCTTTGCTTACCATATCAGTGTAATGCCATCTAATCCCAATTTTACAGACTAATGAACAAACTGAAATACAATTGTTATTTATACTTTTTCAAAGTTGAATAGTAATGATCCAAGTAAAAATCTTACAGGTGAAAATTACATTTCCACAACCTATTCTATATCTGATTGCCTTTATAATGGTTCAGAAATATCCCAAAATTCAAATGATCCGAGTTCTGATAATCTGTTCCATATTACTTATAAGAGTGATTGGTTAATGTCCTGGCCTAATTTAAAATATTGATGTGACAGTCCTTAAACAGTTGGGATTGTGCTATTTGAAGCATTTCCTGAATACATATAAAATATGTAGTACATCTAACAAGGTATTAAGAGTGACCACACAGGTTCTAGGTGTAGGCTTATAATTAAATACTAATTATATAACCAGGTGAACAAGAAAAGGTTCTTTCTTTGCTAAACTACATTTACCATAATAAATATTTTTTCCTTCCTTCTGTCTTCTAAGTATTATACTTCAGCCTTCTTTTGATTAAAGATGCTCATGGGTTTTTTCATTCTTGTTATTTTTCAGGGTTAACCCATAATCAATAGTGTAATGTACTTTACTTGGATTCTTGAGCTGATTTGGTGTGTATTTTATGTTGTTGTTTTAGTTTAAAAGTATTAAATACTGTTTATTCATTTTAAATTGTGTTACAGTATTGATTGTGAGCTACCTTGAGGAGCATAAAATACCGAAATGAATAAATAAGTAAAGAATGCCAGGCTTGTTAACTCCTTCACATCCATAGTTCCCCATTCTGGTGGAGATACTTCCTACATCTTTCTTTATAGACTTTTTCTTTGTAAACATTGAGCTGGTAAGGTCCTCAGGGCAGGGAATGTATTTTTAATTGTATTATTTTGTTTGTGTTTTCAAGTAAGGTGTCATGTACCTGTATAGCATGGCATAAATGATAAATATTTAAAATAAAAAGTGAACTCTTATAGTCCCTGAAAGTAGTTCCTATGAATCCCGAGATGTTTCAGATTTTATCTTCCAAGGTTGAAGAGATATCTCTGCTGAGAAATGAAAATACAACAATGATTTGTTCCCCCTGGCATTCACAATTACCGGTATTCCTTCCCTGATATCGTTACACTAACAAAAGAAGGAGGGAAGGAAAAAGATCAGAAGAGATGGGGA
The DNA here is from genome assembly GCA_034064705.1 of Bothrops alternatus. NCBI lineage: Eukaryota > Metazoa > Chordata > Lepidosauria > Squamata > Viperidae > Bothrops > Bothrops alternatus. Next base: position 1,773,512 of record JARGCV010000145.1, on the reverse strand, counting down.
AGGAAAATTTTGGGTGCAAGGGGTCCAATATTTTCTCATTCCCCAATCTCTTCTCCAGCAAAAGAACGAATTTTTGCCAGCTCTGTCACTGGTGTAAAAAAGTATCTCCCACTGATTGTAATTAAACTCAGGAATCCAATCTCATGTTTAAGCAGGATACGGAAAGTGGCTCTTTCCATCCTTTTCTTTTCCACACTAGTTTGAAATCGCTTTGGCCTTGTTGACTTCTTACATGCAAGTAGATAGTGTTGCATTGCCATTATTTTTTTTATTGGCAATGTTCTGCCATCTTTAAAGATTTGATAGAGGAAGATTGTTGGGTTTTCCCTTAAGTAACTCTGGCATCCTAAATGTGCTACCGTATAATAAATCATTGTGGGAAATCCCCAATTGTGGCATACCAATTGTAACAATAACATGTTATAAATATTTGCAACACTTCTCTTTGGAAGTATTGTAAAGGGGTTAATGCACCAACCATTTTTTCTGGTAGAGAGTATCAGTATCACTGAAAATGATGCTGGCTTGCCTGATTTTCATGTCTCTTCCAATTACACTGTGCAAACATAGGACCTTATTTAGTGTTATTTAAGCATGAAATTATAACAGATCATTTGAAAAATAACCACCAAAGAAGAATCTAAAAATACATTTTCATATCTGGTTAGCATCTGCTGGGCTGAGGGAGAGCTGAGTTGAAAGGATATCAAAAGAAGTCAGGCTGCCGCTGCTGCCGCCACCTATAATTCAGAAGAAGAGATGCTGCTAATTCAGGCAGGTATAGCTGAGCTGCTGCTTGCTTTGGGAAGAATTATTCTACCACCACCACCACCACCGTCCCATAATATATATTGATCACTTCATGATGGCAATGTTAGCAGCTTATAGGACATGTGTGAATGGTCAGTCCAAATGCAAGCAATGAAGATAAATTTCATTTGTTGCATTCTAAGATGTCAAGTACAGTGATTCTAATATAACAATATATAATATTGTAAATTTAGACTATTAACTATAGAAATGTCAAATTATAGAAATTCTAACAATATGAATTATTTTATTACTAGTCACTAAAACCTGATTCACTGTGCACAGACATTATTTGAGTCCATTACAGTGGATCATTGTACATTTGACTGTTGAGCGTGGAATACTAGAAAATAAATTACTTGTTTGGAAAAACTGGGCCCAGCAGGCTGTCTTTCCGTATGCATCTCAGCTTCAGAATCTCATTACAAGCAGGTATAAAGGCATACCAGGTGTCATGTACTATATGCCAGCATGGGAATTCAAGAAAGGGGAATTTGGAGAATATTCGACTATAGTCCAAATAAGGACATCATCAGAGATCAGAAGAGTTTGATGTAAATCGGATTTATTCCAGACTACCCTGGTAAGAAAAATGTGTAAAATTATCCTGTGACATACTCACACAAAGAAGCAAAAAGTTATGGATGCATACAGTTTTCGTCTTGTATGATTTGCATCTATGGATGGATTTTGTGTGTTATCTTTTATAGTTTATTTTTGCTTTCTGTTTTCTCCTTTGTAACCTAAGGGTATGAATACGTTACCTAAATAAAGCATTTAAAATGTTTGACTTTGTTACGCTAAGCAAGACCTTGGAAGGCAATGGTCTGAGTTCCAGATTGGTTTCAGACAAATCTGTTAGGAAAAATGCATAAGATTCATCTAGTGTGTGTGTGTGTGGGTGTGTGTGGGTGTGTGGGTGTGTGTGTGTGTTGTAAACCATGATATAACTTACATAGGAAGCCAAACTGTTTTGTCTGTGGTTTGTTTTAACTCACAGCAGGCAGCAAGCAACTTTGAAATTATTTTGCAAATGTAGACTAGATTTAATCAAAATCTAAGATCCTGATTTATTTCTCGTTCTGTGTGTCCATCTTTATACCCATTCAGGCAAACACATGGCAAAAGTTGCAGAAAATAGAATTACATCCTAGTCTTTGTTGTGTCTGGCCCCTCTCAGCTCATTAAAATCCACATAAATATGTCTTTAAGAGTTTTATTTAACACATTTCAAAAGGATTCACTTCAAAGCAAGCTGCTGGCATTTTGCTGGCCGGAACGGCCAAGACTGATTTATTTACATTTAGATTAAACATGCTCTCCCCCCACCTTCCAATTAACTCACTCTTTCCTTATCACATTGTCCAAGACCTCATTATTCTTCCGTAGGTTTCAAAAACACCAGAAAACTGAGTTCACACGCACTGCCCAAGGTATCAGGCTACTCCTTGATTAACGTTTCTTCTAATATAGTGTCCGATACGTCACTTCCCCCCATTACTTCCTTTTTCCACTTAACTGACACCTTTGCTTATCAAACCTTCGGAATCTCGGATCAAGCCATCTATCTTCTTGTTCTAAATCTGACTCATCACTTTGAGAGTCTGATTCAGAATGCATACAAAGCTCCTCATTGTCTAGCTCGGCTGCCGGGAGGGGAAAATACCCAGAGGGGCCTGCTTGTGCTTCGTCATCCTCTGATATGTCCCCATCCGGTCTTGAGACACCCACAACAGTCTTGTTTACTTTTTGTACCTGAATCCTTTCCCTCCGCTCTCTCCCTGTCAACAGATTTCCTCCTATTGACAACTCTGTCTATCCCAGAAGACCTATACATTTTGCTGCTGCTTTGTATGGTGAGACAAACTCTTTAAATACATCTGTCTAAGAACATATGTTGAAAACACTTTAATTTATACAGGTAAACACATATAACACAACATTATAATCCGAGTATGCAAAAAGTACAGTCTGAAGAAAAATAACAGAAGAACAGAGTTAGAAGGGACCTTGGACGTCTTCTAATCCAATCCCCTGCTCAAGCAGGAGACCGTATATCATTCCAGACAAGTGGCTGTCCAGTCTCTTCTTAAAAACCTCCAGTGATGGGCCATTCACAATTTTTGAAAGCAAGTTATTCTGCTGGTTGATTGCTTTCACTGTTAAGAAATTTCTTAGTTCTATGTTGATCAGTTTCCATCCATTGTTTCTTGTCTTGCCTTCTAGTGCTTTGGAAAATAGGTTGCCTTGTCTTGCTCTCCTTTTTCTCAGCTTCCCTTCTGGTGCTTTGGAAAATAGGGCACATGTAAGACACCACCAACATTCCTTTTGTGGACCCTGAAACTCCCTACAGTGTGTAGGTCCAATAAATTAGGATTTTGTTTGCGTATTCACAGATTTGGGGGTAAGGAATTAAGCTTTGCCCATGTTTAACATAAGATACCCATTTCTTCCCTCTAAACTCCTCTTCCATCCACTTATGGGGAATTGGTTACATTTATCTTTGGAGTATAGTTCCTGACATACTGCATAAAACCTAAACCCTGGCCCTAAAGAAAACAACAGAAGTTGCACATTCCTGTTATAAATGTTCATTAGAAATGAAGGATTGATAACAATGGCTAATAAGTGAAAAAAATGTTGGTTTAGTGTTTTCTTAATTTTTTAGCTACATGAGTTCTTAAGCAAGTAATATTGCTGATAATTCTGGAAGGCATTATGTTTAACTCTGTGAATAAACAATGGTGGCTTACTTACTCCATGTGTCCTCCAAAGCCTGGGAAAGGGAAATCAATCAGCAGCTATCTCTGAAGGAGAAGAAATATATTGCATTAAAACTAAGAGAGATAGTCCTAAGTAGGCTGTAATAATTTTCATTAGGAAAGAGATAATCAATACAGGAATCAGGCCTTCGCTGATTATTACATGGAGTGGGAAAGGGGATAAATTTGTTTGGCTTGAAATCCAATTGGAGTTCTTGATGGAGTCCTATGCCTTAATTGAGCAGTCAAGCTGTTTGGTTGGTTTTTCAGACAAACAGATCTGATTGATTACACCTTGGCATTTTGACTATAATATATATATATATATATATTATTCCTTTTGTGGTATTCAAAATAGCTGTTGGGTAATAGCACAATAAGCAAAGGAATAAAGCAAGTATAACTACGGTAGCAGTATCAGAAGAGTATACCACTGAGAATTCCTTTGCAGAAGAGGCAAGGGAATTTTAAAAACAGGAACCTGTAAAAAAACTTGTGATAATAATATCTCAAAAAATGCCTAGCAGCTTGTTCCATAAACTCTGATAAAAAACAATCTTGGAATAATGCTGATGACTCATTTACCTATGATAGAGACTAGCTACACATTATGTTCAGCACATAAAAATTAACCCCCAATAAGTCTGCATTGACTTCTGAAAATTGTGAATGCATTGGAGGAAGGGGAAAAATCAGAGGCTACTCTTTTCCCTCCTGTTTTTAATCTGTTTTCTGATTTCTGTTTAGAAAATTAATTATTCTGCTTATGTCTTGCCTGATAAAAAAGATATGATCCCCAAAGAAATGGAAAAAAGTCTGGCAACAGCTCCAGAATTCACTAATATAATTTTGCATTATCCTTAGCCTTATTCCACAATAATTGTCAGAGCCCATTCCTATATAGTGTGTGTGTGTGTGTGTGTGTGTGTGTGTGTGTGTGTGTGTGTGTGTGTGTGTGAATCTAAGAATCTATTCTATTTCTTTCTATTTCCTACTGAGGCTTCTGCCATTCTCCTGAGGGGGAGGGGGTTTCTTCGTTTCGCTACAATGTATCCTTGCCACTATTCCTGCATACTTGCTCTTTGAACTGTCTCTCCCTTGATGTCACCTTGGGGTGAGAAAGGAATGTGCCTCCGGCCATCTGGTTTATCTCTCTCTGTGGAAAGGAAGGTGCAAAGACCTAACAACACCATCGAAAGCCTGGGAATGGACTTCTTTATCAGCTCCTTTCCCACAACAGACTTAACACCTGAGGATTGTCCCATTCAAACTGACCGGATGAACTATTGGGGTGGGGTTTGCTTGGGACTCTTTTAACCTATTGATCTAAGCGGGAAACCCTCAGATCCTGCCTATTATGCCTGCTATCAGTTTCTCCTAATAAAAGTTCCTTTTGGAAGAAACTACTCCAAGAGTCCTGCTTTCTTAGGATAAGGTTTTGAAGTGGGCCCTGACATTAGGCAGGTTTTGCAGTAATAGTCAACCCGGAAGGAATACCCTTACCAGGGGGCTAAGCAGATATTGGAACAGAAAGGGAAGGGAAGAACCTGCCATGGGAGGGGAGAGCTCCCACCTAGCAGACCCCAGCAAGTACAGTTCTCAATCCTCAAGCTTATCAGATGAGGTAATGGTCGTGGAATGCCACCACAAGCCCAGGTGGTCAATGGGTGTCAGGAAGAAGGAGGACTGGGAGAAGAACTCCAGGAAACTGATGCTCAGACATGGCAGTCACCAACCAGGTTGGAAAGTCGAGCTGAAAAGGTCACTTCACCTTAGTGAAGGAAGACGACAGACCACCCCGCTCCAGCCAATTTCTGGAGAAAGCCATTGACATGTTGAGAGTTGCCTTCAACTCCATGAGGGAGGAAAAAGCTAACCAATGCCCAGAAATCACCAACCTGGGCTTGACCGAAGGAACAGATGAAGAGGTGGCCCGAGCCAGCAGTCCCAGGCCCTTCTACCAGCACTGCAGAAACAGCAGTCATCACTACCACCACCATCACCCCCAGATGAGCTGCACCAGCAGATGGAAATGGACACCGACACTGGCGGAAGAAGGGACATAGGTCCATCTGAAAGTTCCCACTGCGGGGAGTAAAGTATTGCAGGGAGCCACACTGCCTGGGATTTTTCCTGACCAAGGAAAATTACATAGAGGAATATGGATGTGAAATACCGAGTGACCGTGGCTGGATATGGATTGTGCAAGCAGCCCTGGATGGCACTGCAGCAGACTGGGTGGTGGATCACCACGACACAGATGCCCCAGAACTGCACAACTTCAACCAATTTATGGCGGTCCTCAGACATAGCTTTGAAGATCCCTTGGCTGATCAGAAAGCATGGGACCATATAAAAACCATCAAGCAAGGCCGATGACCCATGGCAGAATACACCCAAGAATTCTGAGCTCTGGCTAGTAAGTTGAACTGGCCAGAAGACATCTTGATTGGACATTTTAAAGATGGTCTACTCTAAACTATGATTTGTAGGATGCCTGCATTCCCCGAGGAGATTCCGACTGACTCCAAGACTGGTACATCTTAGTCGAAGAAGCAGAGATCGATTGGGCCAAAAGACAGTGATGCAGAGGCAGATCTTGGGGGAAGTCGCCAGAGAGCCAGCCTGAGAATCAATGAAGCAAGCACTAACCGCCCAAAGAACAACGGGACGCTTTAAATGCAGAAAGGAAGGACACTGTGCAGCCGAATGCCACTCATGCACCCCAGTCTGAAAACTTGACCGAGCCCTGGCAGGGAAGCCTGGGAAGACCCCAATGAAGCCAAAGGACATGGCCATGAAGAGTGTGGAAGTCGTTGGGTTCCCTACCCCATCCAAACAGGGGAGGGGAACTCCAGCCCCACCAGGACAGCCACCAACCATGTCAGACGACAACTCGGAGAATGAACCCCTGGTAAGTGGATCCCCTGGTAAGTGGACCATCACCAGGGCAGTAGAACTATTTAGCCCGGGAATGTCCAAGAGGGTGGCAGTCAGAGCACTAATAGTCTCTGGCTGCACCTGTTGCCTCATAAATCCAACATTAGTGGGGAATTTAGGAATTCCGGTGAGGAGGCTGAATAAACCAATTTCATTCAGTTAATTAGATGGGTCCATCACAGGGGGGACACCAGCCACCCTTGCCACACTGCCCATCCAACTCACCCTAGGGGATCATGTAGAGACTATAATGTTTGTAGTGACCCCTGGCATGGAATGCCCCCTTACCTTGGGCATGGCCTGGCTAACCAAGTGGAACCCACTGGTGGACTGGAGGATGGGAGAACTCAGATTCCCAAAAGGTGATGCAGAAAAGACCCTGACTCAGCCAGGAATGGAGGAGACCCCTCTGAAAAGGCAGCAATGGGGAGGGGAAAGAGCTTGCCAGAGATCCCAGAGGAATATAGAGACCTAGCTGAAGTATTCAGTGAGGAAAAATCTGATGAACTGCCCCCTTACCAGCTCATGGACTGCTCCATCAAAATCTGCCTAGGGGTGAAGTTACCAAATCAAAACTATATTCCATGAGCCCTTGAGAGCTAGAGGAAATGCAGAATTTTTTTTTTATTTTTTCAAAACTGGACTTAAGGGAGATATATTGCAGAATTAGGATAAAGTGGGGAGATGAGTGGAAGACAGCTTTCAATTGCCCTTTAGGATGTTACCAGTTCAGGGTTCTGCTGTTCGGACTCCAAGGGGCTCCTGCAGTGTTCATGCAATTAATAAATGATGTGCTTCAGGAGCACCTATACAAAGGGGTGCTTATTTACCTAGATGATATCTTAATATTCACTGAGATGAGGGAAGAGCATGTGAAGCTAGTCAGAGCTGTACTGGAAAAACTCCAGGTAGCTCACCTATATGCCAAACTGTCTAAATGTGAGTTCCACAAAGAGAAAATTGACTATTTGGGTATCGCAGCTTGCTGAATCGCATAGAAATAGACCCTGAGAAGGTCCGAGTGGTATTAGAATGGTCTCTGCCCCACACGAGGAAGCAATTGCAGAGTTTCGTTGGATTCGCTAACTTTTACTGGCAATTTATTCCCTCCTTTGTGCAGATTGCACTGCCAATTACAAACTTACTAAAAACCAAGGGGGAGGGGAAGCCAAAACCAAGCCAGCCACTGAAATGGATGGTGGAATGCCAAATGGCATTCAAAAGGTTTAAAAGACTATTTTCCACAGAACCACTCTTAAAGCACTCTGACACTGAAAAGCCTTATGTGATTCAGGCTGATGCAAGCAATGTAGCAGTGGGAGCAGTGCTATTACAGGAAAACAATAAGGGAAAATTACAATCTTGTACATACACATCAATGAAGCTCACAGAAACAGAACAAAGATGGGCAGTTTGGGAGAAAGAGGCTTATGTAGTTTGATGGGCTCTTCTCGCCTGGCAGCACTTCCTGGAGGGGAACAAAATTCCTTTCCAGGTGTGGACCGACCACAAGAACCTGGAAGCATTGAAAACACCCAGGAAACTGACCCCTAAACAAGCGAGATGGTCACAGCATTTCCAACGGTTTAATTTTACATTGAAGCATTTGCCGGTAGGAAAGAACGTCTTAGCAGATGCATTGTCCAGGCTGCCCCAGTACAATAGTAACAGAACAGACATAACAGACCCGCTCATGCATCAAAGCAACTAGCAGCACAAGTCACTACCCAAGCACAAGCCAAATTTCAAAAGCCTTTGGTGAGCCAAGCAGGGATTGAATTCAAAAAAGCACTAGAAACCTACGAATGGTTCTTGAGCCATAAGAACCTATGCACTATAATTGATGGGCAGGAGGAAAGCTGTACATCCCAAAAAGTCAGAGACTAACATTCATGCAGCTATGCCATGACTCAAATCAGCTAGATATTTCAGATTCATAAAAATTTTACATCTAGTGAAAAGGCAGTTTTGGTGGCCATCAATAAAAAAGAACATTGAAAGTTATGTGGCTAGCTTCCAGTCTGCATTTCAGCAAAGAGAATGCAAGGAAAGACCCCAGAGTTACTGAAACCAGTAGTGACCCCATCAGCACCTTGAAAGGAAATCTCTATGGACTTTATTTTGGAGTTACCGGAAAGTGGGGGAAACACAGTCATCTGGGTCATTTGTGAGCCGCCCTGAGTTCTCCGGAATAGGGCGGCATAGAAATCGAATAAATAAATAAATAAATAAATAAATAAATAAATAATATTCTCTAAACAAGTACACTTTATCCCATGCCAAAAAATCCCTAATGCAAAACCACTTGCAAAGCTTTTTGCCCAACATATCTATCGATTTCATGGAGCGCCACAATGAATCATATCAGACATAGGAGTACAGTTCACAACAGAATTATGGAAAGAATTCTTAAAACTGTTGGGGACCACCTAGGGGCTATCATCTAGTCATTATCCGCAGACCAATGGTGGGTCAGAATGGTCAAACTCAGTACTGGAGCAGTACTTAAGATGTTTTATTAATTACTAGCAGGATAACTGGACCAACCTGCTCCCGTTTGCAGAGGTTGCCTATAACAATGCAGTCCATTCCAGCACAGGGTTCACTCCTTTCCAGGTTGCAAACGGGCAAAGTTTTAACCCGATGCCTGAACTCCCATCCTGCGATCCCACCATTTCTTCCCTTAAGGAATGGATGGCACAATTACAAAATACCTGGCCAGTTGTGAGGAAGGCATTAGATGGAGCTAGGGAAGCCTATAAGATTCAGGCAGATAAAAAACAGAGTAAACCAAAATCATTTGCAGTAGGAGAGAAAGTTTATCAACAAAATACTTAAAATTCTTACAACCCTCAAAAAAGTTAGGACCGAAGTTTGTGGGACCATTTCCCATTAAAAGGATAATTAATCCTGTCACTGTAGAATTAGAACTCCCAAAATACTCAGACAGGTTCACCCAATTTTCCACTGCAGTCTTTTAAAATGTGAACTGCAGTCACCATTAACGCCAGCCAAAACTCCTCCTCTCCCCCCAATCATAGTAGAAGGCGAACAACGTTTTGAAATTAAGAAAATTTTAGACTTGAGAAAACATCATGGCTCTACCCAATACCTGGTACCATGGAAACATCTACCACCTTCCCAAAACGAGTGGGTGTAGAAACACCATGTTAATGCTCCCAGACTCCTTGCTAAGTTTCATGCGGCTTACCCCAATAAACCAGACTAATACTTGTCTCCCCTTTTGACTCTTTTGTTCTCTATAGGTGGATCTCTCTTTTTTTTAAGGGGAGCAGGATGTCAGAGCCCATTCCTATATGGGGAGGGGTGAATCTAAGAATCTATTCTATTTCTTTCTATTTCCTATTGAGGGTTTGGCCATTCTCCTGAGGGGGAGGGGGAAAGGCTCTGTGGGCTGTTTCTCTGTTTCGCTATAATGTATCTTTGCTGCTATTCCTGCATACTTGCTCTTTGAACTCTCTCTCCCTTGATGTTACCTTAGGGCGAGAAAGGGATGTGCCTCCGGCCATCTGGCTTATCTCTCTCTCTGAGGAAAGGAAGGTGTGAAGACCTAACAACACCATCGAAAGCCTGGAAACGGACTTCATTATCAGCTCCTTTCCCACAGTAGGCTTAACACCTGAGGATTGGCCCATTCAAACTGACCAGATGAACTATTTGTGGGTGGGGTTTGCTTGGGACTCTTTTAATCTATTGATCCTGCCTATTATGCCTGATATCAGCTTCTCCTAATAAAAGTTCCTTTTGGAAGAAACTGCTCCAAGAGTCCTGCTTTCTTAGGATGAGGTTTTGAAGTGGGCCCTGACAATAATGATTTTTTAATTGTGGAGAGACAATGGGGCACATACAAGAGCTCCACCCTTAATCTTTTCAGGATAAACCCAAAGAAGAGACTAACTATGTTAGGCTCAATGATCTTTCAGCTCCATGCCTTTGGGAAATATGACTGACCATGATGGCCTTGTACCAGATTAATACTATAAGCACAAAATAGGGTGGGTGTAATGTCCAATATAAAATTCTCAGTGACCAGGTCACCTTTGAGATTGGACCATGACACTCCAACAAAAATCACTGATATATTGAACTCTTGCTGTCTACCTTTGATGGTTGAATGATTACTCTTCTCTGTTCCCTCTGATCAAAAGGGACATTTCTGGAATTAGACCTGAGATTGTATGACTTTTCTCCAACACTAAATAACTTAAGACAACTTGCTAGTCCTGCCTCTTTCTTTGCAATCCCAATCTTCTGAAGACAGTACTATACACATTTGTGCTACAATGTGTAGAGTCCAGAAGGATGGCCTACATTTTGCATGAGAGAAAAAAGTCCTCTCTCTCATCCTCCATAGCATTGGCAATGCATGAGGCAGAATACCTGAAATGGACATTTGAAAAGATGAAAAGTAAAGGACGATCAAAGCCCTGTAACTTGTATGATTTTGTTGAATAAAGTTTTGGAATATGCAAGACATAATAATAACACTGGCATTGAACTGAGTAAGCTATATATGGTGGGTGACATATTGAAAGGTGAGAAGAGGTGAATAAATGCAGACTGTGGGATAGAAGGCTGTTAACAATTCTGATATGCCAGAAAAGTTATGCCATTTCAAATACCATTAGGAGAAATGACAGTAGTGGAGATTTAGAAATAACACTGCTTGTTCTTTACAGATGAATGCGGTGTTCAGCTTAAGGTGCCACAAACCAAAAAGGACAGTAAGAAAAGAGGACAGTGACATATTAAGAAAGCATTGGAAAATGAACTGTATGAATACTCAATAGTCTAAAAGCAACCTTTAAAAAAGTATCTGTTGAATAAAATGTTAGATTTGGAAAAAATGGTTGTAGAAGAGCTTGATGGGGGAAAATATATCAGGAACTACTATATTGGTAAGATTAGTAAGATTCAATCAAACATTTGCCTCTTAGGGTTATTTTGTTTCATTTAGTTGCCTTCCAGTCGCACTGATATCTGAAGTGTAGTTAACACTCATATTGTCAGCTATTACATTATATATCAAAACTTTTACCAGACTTGAGCTGCAAAAACAATGAATAAATCTGTGTGTGTGTGTGTGTGTCGGAGAGAGAAAGAGAGAGCGCGCAACTGACCAAATTCAACCAATTATCTTTGTGCATGGGGTGGCACTAGAATTTATGATCTCCCAGTTTCTAGCCTGATTCTAGACTTTCCTTGAAACCAGCCCACTGCTTCTCTTGCTTAGACAGAAGGCAAAAATCTCTGGCATAACTACAGAAAATAAAAACCTAGTCTGACATATTTCTACTCCATTTTAACTCTGAGCAAAGTTGCATACATGATCCTTTCAGAGGTGTTTTGGGGCAAAAAGGAATCATAGTCTCTGCAGCTTTGGTGGTTAAACCTGCTACAGACTATTCTTTCTTTAAGCTGCTAGGATAGAATGAGCAAATTAAATGGAATTAATGGAGCATCTTGTAATTATTTTCTGGACATATTTAAACATAAGTGTATGGATGACATGAAAAGCCCAGTATTTCCTATATCAGTCTAACCCAGGGGTAGGCAACCTTGGCTCTTTTATGACTCGTGGACTTCAACTCCCAGAATTCCTGAGCCAGCAATTCTGGGAGTTGAAGTCCACGAGTCATAAAAGAGCCAAGGTTGCCTACCCCTGGTCTAACCTTTCCAGAGGGCACTAGAAAGGATGTGTATCTACAGAGTTTCTCCTTCTATATCAGGGATGTCAAACTCAATTTCATTGAGGGCCACATCAGCACTGCGGTTACCCTGGGGGGGTTGGCCTACTGGGTGGGTCTGGACAGAGTGGATGTGGCCTACTGGGTGGGCATGGCCAGCTCTACATCGTTTGCAACAAGGGTGCCTGTGGGGGCCTGGGCAGGAGTGGAACAGATCTGAGGGTCTCTAACAGAAGGGGGTGGGTGGGACCAGGGCAAGTGTCAAGGCATGGTCCACTAGAGGAACCTCACTGCCTGCTGAAACCCCTCCGCCGGAGCCCATCAAGCTGGATATGTAAAGTAGGCAAGGGCCATTTGCTGGCCACTTCCAGGCGATGGTGCATTTCTTCATTCCTCACAAAGGGTGACACCTCCCCAGCATGCACCCAGGGGGTGGGGCTAACACGGCAGGGGCTGGTTCCTTGCTGTTTCCAGACAACCTTGTGGAGCTAAGACTGAATGTGTTTCAGCATAGATGGCCACCACAAAATTGTACATTGGCTCCTGGCCAGCCTGGGCCAGTGCCAAGGCAGTGGGGGCTGTTCCCTCACTGTTTCCAGGATGGCTTCACAAGCCACATAAAATCACTTCATGGGCCGCATCTGGCCCCTGGGCCTTGTGTTTGACATGTCTGTTCTATATAGTCTTAAAGTATCCCAATATTGTGACTGGTCCTGTTACCATGGTCTTCCCTTGAAAGAGCAAAGGTCCATTAAATGCAGGGGAATTTCTGCTCCAACTGAATCTAGATAGATTCTTATTGGGAGGAATATTCTTTCCAAGACTATTTACATTAAGCACAGCTAAGCTTTTTTTGAACATATTCCAATTCCCTTGAATTGGGAAAAGGCTTCATTGCCCCTTGAGATATTAGCCACTTTCATGCGTTGAATCATGATTCAGCTTGGAGATGTCCCTTACAGCATTGCATCCTCCCTCTCTACTTCCAGTGTACCAAAGGGAATGGTAATATGATAATTTCTCATCTCACTTCACTGGAGACCTCAGAGCCAGAACTAGGTGCATTCACTAGAGCTAAATGCATTCTGTATAGGCATGACAATAGATTGCAGAAACCATTCTGAATTCCTTAATCAAATCAGACTAAAATAAATTAATTCCTTACATTGCCAACTCTTTCTGAAATACAAGTGCCTAGAAAAAATTTTTTGCTAGTAGTTACTACAACTTTTATCACCCAACAATCAATTGAGTGAATAATAAGCAGCAGAAAAATCTGCTAAACTTTATTGTAATCTTGACAGATTCTGCTTCAATTGCCTGTTTCTTAACCCCATCCTGTCACATTGTTCTTACTTTACACTCTGGAAAGTTACATTCAGAGTGATATAAAATTGATCTGGCTGGAAGACAAACTTGTAAATTTGTAAAAAAAAAAAAATAAGAAGAAGAGTTGTCATAGTGCAGGTGTCAAGATTGCCTGCTAACTTCTATCGCTACTCAACTGTGCCATAGAAAAAAGGGGGAGGGGTAGGAAGCATGGGAAGGAAGCAGGAGTCTAAGAAGTCACCCACGGACTGTGAGAGCCTACAAGAATGCTAAGGTCTCTAACACAGGTGTCTGAGAAGTGGACTGTTCTCATAACAAAGGAAAGATGTATGACTGGGCAATGTGATCACTCGGTGGGTGGGGGCTACACAAAGCTATTGTTAACTAGGCAGATTTCCACACAGGAAAATCAGAGCTGGTTTTGCTTCTTCAGTTCTGAGATGTGCACTCAGTAAAATTTTATCTTTTATGGCATTCCAAAGCATTGAAGATTCTCTGATTTTGAGTTCTCTAGTCAGATGGTTGACATCAGGAATTTTTCAGAAAGGATTGTGAGAATATTTGATCTGTAATTAGCTAGGAGTGCCCATATGACTTGTACAGAAAACTACTCTTTCTCCAAACTGGCTTCAAATAAGTGAAGACTGTTATTAAATTTGATTGCTCATAGATTAGAGTATGTATTATAGCCTAATACACTGTAATGATGACAGAAAAAGTACCTTGAGGCTATTTTGTTACCCTGTCAGGTTCTTGATTGTCCAAGTCAGTGTAGTGGCAAGGAATACCTTCTTTAGCTGAGAGTAATCAATCTATTATATCCTTTCTTAGAGAGAATTGAACCAGCTACCATTATCCATACATTGGGTAGCTCCTGTTTAGATGACAGCAGATTGGTCTATATTAAGATGTCTTTGAAAATGCAACAGATCCAAAATGTGGCAACCAGATCTCTGTTCTGACTAAGCTGCTTCCAATAGTTAATTTCAGGTGCCGAATGGAGCTATGACCTTGTCTAAAGGCCTATTGCAAATGCTGGAGGGAGACCACCTGGTATTTAGTAGCAGCTCTGGTGCTATGAAATTCAATTGTTTTAAGGAGTATTTTAAAAATTGCTTTTAAATTTTAGCCTTTCCTTAATGGAGTTTTCTTATAATTTTAGTCTATCTTATGTATGTATGTATATATGTATGTATGTATGTATGCATGCATATGTATTTACAATATTCAGAATATATTTTTATATTCTTAATTTATTGTTGCTGCTATCAGCAGTCATGAGTTAGTTTAACTTGGAGCATGTAACAAATGAGAGTGAGAAAGGGAGATAAGGAGGCAGAGAGTTTCAAATAGATAAGAGTGAGAAAAAGAATTGAGCCCTGGGGCACCCCACATAAGAGGGTCTAGGGCTGGACCTCTTCCCACCCCTCCTGCAAGCACCATTGGAATCAGCCTTGGAGGAAGGAGCAAAACAATGGCCTCTATTCTCAGTCCCCCGGATACTAGGCTCAATCATACCGAAAGCCATGAAGAAATCAAGGAGAGCAAGGAGAGATTCACACACACACACACACACACTCACACACACACACACACACACACACACACAAAACCACAAATCATTCTTTCAGACTATATTCACAAGCACAAGCAATATCATCTCAGTACTATAACCTGGTTTGTAATCTAGAATTTCAGTACTGTGATGGAGGTATTTGTGGAAACTATAATGAGTCTGCTCTCAGTCATAGAGTCTTGCTCCCTGTTCAAATTTCTATGCAAGCACCCAAATAAAACAGCTAATATTCATGTATTTAGCAAAGCTGGCTGAGGAATTCTGGGAGTTGAAGTCCACAAGTCTTAAACTTGCCAAGGTTGAGAACCCCTGTCCTAGAAAAAGGAGGGATGATAGTTATGGGATGGCAAAGAGGAATATCTTAAAACAAAACACCATGGACAAATTCTGGAAACAAGAAGCTTAAAAATGGAGGTAATGGTTCCAATCAATAACTTGGACTTACTGTACAACTTGAGTGGTCCTGAAACACTGTTGTGTTCAATCCAGAAATAGGGTGGTTAGTAATCCTGTTGTTGTTAGTTGCGAAGTCACAGCGACTCATCGCGACCCCATGGACAACGTTTTGCTCTCTTTCTTCACCCGCATCAAGAAGCTCTTTAGTTCCTCTTCACTTTCTGCCATTAGAGTGGTATCATTTGCATATCTTAGGTTGTTGATATTTCTCCCGGCAATCTTAATTCCAACTTTTGATTCATCTAGCCCTGCCTTTCTCATGATGTGCTCTGCATATAAGTTAAATAGGCAGGACGACAGAATACAGCCTTGCCGGATTCCTTTCCCAATGTTGAACCAATCAGTGGTTCCGTGTCCAGTTCTCACTGTTATATCTTGACCCACATATAGGTTTCTCAAGAGACAAATAAGATGGTCTGGTACTCCCATCTCTTTAAGAACTTGCCACAATTTGTTGTGATCCACACAATCAAAGGCTTTAGCATAGTCAATGAAGCAGAAATAGATGTTTTTCTGGAACTCCCTAGCTTTCTCCATGATCCAGCGTATGTTGGCAATTTGATCTCTAGTTCCTCTGCCTCTTTGAAATCCTGCCTGTACTTCTGGAAGTTCTCGATCCACATACTGCTGGAGTCTAGCTTGTAGGATTTTAAGCATAACTTTACTTGCATGTGAAATGAGTGCAATGGTGCGATAGTTTGAACATTTTTTGGCATTGCCTTTCTTTGGAATTGGAATGTAAACTGACCTTTTCCAATCATGTGGCCACTATTGAGTTTTCCAAATTTGCTGGCAAATTGAAAGTAGCACTTTTACTGCATCGTCTTTTAAGATTTTGGATAGCTTAGCTGGAATACTGTCACATCCACTAGCTTTGTTGTTGCTCAGATTTCCTAAGGCCCATTTCACTTCACTTTCTAGGATGTCTGGCTCGAGGTCAGTGATCACCCCATCGTGGTTATCAGGGACGCTAAGCTTGTTCTTGTATAGTTCTTCTGTGTAATTTTGCCACCTCTTCTTAATCTCTTCCACCTCTGTTAGGTCCCTGCCATTTTGGTCATTTATCATGCCCATCTTTGCATAAAACATTCTCTTCATATCTCCAATTTTCTCTGGTTCTCCCTATTCTATTGTTTTCTTCTATTTCTTTGCACTGTTCATTTAAGAAGGATTCTTATCTCTTCTAGCTATTCTCTGGAATTCTGCATTCAGTTGGGTGTATCTTTCTCTTTCTACCTTGCCTTTCACTTCCCTTCTTTCCTCAGCTATTTGCAAAGCTTCCTCAGATTTTGCTTTCTTGCATTTCTTTTTCTTTGGGATGGTTTTAGTTTCTACCTCTTGTACAATGTTACGAACCTCTGTCCATAGTTCTTCAGGCACTCTGTCTATCAGATCTAATTTCTTAAATCTATTTGTCACCTCTACTGTATATTCATCAGGGATATGATTTAGTTCATACCTGAGTGGCCTAGTGCTTTTCCCTACTTTCTTCAATTTAAGCCTAAATTTTGCAATGAGAAGCTCATGATCTGAGCCACAGTCAACTCCTGGTCTTGTTTGAGTAAACGGCCTCCCTTGGTAGTGTCTCTGGATATGGGCTGTGCACTATTGAGGTCAAATTCATGCCCATGATTGCTCATATGTGTCTAAATCTGTGAGTGCTGTTCCTGTCTTCTAACCGCTAGTGCATACTCATGCACCCTAGTTTTTAGCCTTTTTGTGGTCTCCCCAACATGGTTACAGAAACTTGATCTTATAAATTATAGAAGATTTTTCTTCATTGGGGAGTGGATCTTTTGGGTGCATGATCTTAGATCGTAGAGTTTGATCTGGTTTATGGGCCACGACCCCCGCTAATATGAGGGGAGAAATGAGTCACTCCACTGCCATGCATAAGAAAGGAAAGCATAGATCAATGATAGAAGCCATATTGTGGGACCTTGTACGCGCACAAAAAGGGCAAAAGAACTGATGAACAACGAAGGAGGACTGAGGAATTTAGTATGTGATCAAATGACGAAAAACTTTATGAAGAGGGGGACAACTAGAAGCAGTACAGCATACTCACGGACACCCATGGGCAGCGTCCCTGGTTGGAAGAACACATGCAGGAATGCAGCCACCAGGGATTGCGCTAATAGGTGTCTGGATCCGCTTAATACACCCCCACCCCTCCCCCGAATGTATACAAGCACAGTCCAGTCAAGGAAAGTCAGACAGATCCTGAAATAGAACTGAAAGGAACGACAGACACGAGAGCAAGTGAGCAGAAACAGGTAACTCACGCTAGCAGACAGGGAGCGGTTGGGTCAAAGAAAAAGGAAACGGCAACCTCAGAGGGCTTTAACATAGTAAGAGATGTGGGCTGTTTAAAAAACCAGGCAGAGAGAACAGATGGACCGGTAACTAGGTCAAGGAGCCAAGTGCAGACCCGCCCAGCAACATAAGAAGGACTCCCAGCAATCTTGCATTATGCTCTGATGATGTTGGTAGTGTTGACCGATGAAAGGCTTAGCTTTTATAATTAAACAGTTTTGTTTTTAGTATTATCCTGGTGTTCGGATTGTTTTTATAGTATGGAGTTACCCAGGATTCGCATTTTTAGCATAATTAGAGACTATATATAGTCTCTATATATAGATATATATATCTACATATATATATAAGAACTTTGGTTCTTCGGGTTTTCTCCCACGTAGAATTTGAAGTGTCTTGGCGACGTTTCGACGAAGTCCCATCCATCATCTTCAGGCTGGTGTTTTCGGCTTCGTGCTTCTAGGAGCTATATATCACCTGCTAGATCTAAGGCAAACATATTTTAATTCACTACTTCAAATAGCCAGCAGTACCATTATGAAATTATCATGTTCAAGTGTTTCATACAAACCAATAGCTAATGTCTGTATTCTAAAAAGCAGGCTCATTCAAACCAGTAATTGAATAAGGCCTTAAGATACTACTAAAAAAGGCTTTTGTTTTATACAAGTTTGAATCTCTTCCAAGAAACTATTATACATTCATTGTCATTCTCCTATTATATGTAGACTTCTCTCTCAATACTTTGATGTTAATTTTCTACTGGCTCCATTTCTAAAGAAGTGTATGTATATGGAGCTTCTATCATAATAAATAACATTTTAGTAGCCTCACTGAATGGTTGTGCCAAGGTTACCAGCTCTTACAGCAGCCTACTTATGTCTTCTTTATGAGCAATGTGAAATGGAATGCATCTAAGTAATCACTTGACAGTACATTTAGAATGTAACCTCCCAGGAACTGGGTCAATAAAAAAAAGGGTGAGTGGTACATTTATTGTTCATGAAGGATCATAAAGTTTGCAACACAGTCTTTCTATTAGTATTTATTTACTTTCTCATTGTAGTGCTATTTCATCCTCTTGGTCCTTGCCCAATGTTCAGAGATAATGCATAATTATATTTTTTACAACATACATTTCAAGACAATTACTGCAGTATTTAACAACAATATTTGATTTACAAGAACATGTCTTTGAGAAACACCCCTTACATGAATGACAAACTGCCTGATATATATTTTTTCATGGCCGGTTCAAACACCAGGAGCACAAATTGGTTTGCAAAATTGAAATAATTGTTAGAGCCCTTGATAAATTCAATACAAGCTCTTCTTCCTCCCCTTTTCCATTTTTCTCACATAGTCTAGAGGAAATGGTGTCAGCTGGAATAATCTGATGCTGAAACTATTTCTTTCTCTTTTTTTAATAATTTTTTTATTTTACCAAACTCTCCCCGATACATATACTGTGATATTTATGAGATGTTAACATACATTCTTTTTACATTCATATATAAGATACTTTTAATAAAATGAAATAAATACATACACATGACTTTTGGAGTTGCTCACCCATTTCCCCTTTCACCGTATCCACACTCCTTCTTCTCTACCTTCTTTCTCCCTTTCTTCTCTTCCCTACTTCCCTCTTCTCCTCTTCTCTTTCCTTCACCACTCTCCTCCCCTTTCTCCCCACTTCTTCTCTTCTCCTCCAACCTTCCTACTTCCTTCTCCCCTCCTTTACCCTTTTCTCTCTCCTTTCCTTTCTTCCCTCTCATCTCTCTTCAGATACAATTCAGGGGTAATGTCCGAGCAATTCCTCTCTCCAAATTTCCCTATCTGTATTATATACAATAAGATTAATTTTCTCTTACATTAATACTTCTATTTATCTAACCTTCTCGGTATATTGGGACTCGTAATTTATTTAACCAGCATTGAAACTAAGGCTCCAATGCAGCATATTGCAAAGGAAGAGAACAATTCTGTTATTTCTCCACAACTGCAAATGAACTAATAATGCTAACTAGCCAAGGAGGTGGGGAATGCAGAACTGCCATCTGTTTGCAAAGGCCTCTGAAGGTCAAGCTTTTTCTATGATAGGCTGGAAGAAAAAATCAGAAAGATCTTGGAAGCAAGGGATTTATGATCAGTAAGATATTTGACAAGGCTGGCTAAGAAGAATCCCAATGGAAGCAGCCTCTAGTGTTCAGGTTTTTATCCCTTTAACAGTAAGCAATGCAGCAATGGGCAAAGCAGATGGCAGCTGAAGTGCCTTTGGAACATCTTGCCTCTCTGAAGTGAGGGCTGAGTATTTAGATCTTTATAGTCAACACAGCTGAAGAAATTTCTGAAGATCCTCCCGAAGACCCACTGGTGGCCAGCTCCAAGGAACAGACGCCGAAGAAGAAGAAGAAGCAGCCCAGTCCAAAGTGGTGCCAGATGTAAAAGGGTGGTTTGTCGAGGTGGGTTTGCTGTTTAGAACGTGCCTTCCATCCTTTCCGCCGGCCGCTCTCCGCTCCTCGGCCCAGCGGCTCTGGCAGAGGCTTCCCAGACTGCTGGGCCTCCCTCCCTCCCCTTGCGGGGGGCCTTGCAGAACAAGCCAGCTTCGGCGCTGACAGCGCTCCCCTCCTCCTCCTCCCAGCGACCAGAGCTGAGGGAAGTTTGGAGGAAGCCTTCGCCAACACCAACCCCGGATTACTGGAATGCGGGAGGAGCAGCGGTGAAGCTTCGGCCGTTGCAGGCTTGTAAGGTTGGCCGTCGCAGGCTTGTGAGGTTTGCTGTCTGAGAGAGTGGGGAGTGACTGGAAGAATGCAGGACCCTCACCACCACCTGAGAGATCCCCCCCGCCCGGACCAAGAAGTAACGGAGAAAGGAAGAAGGAAAGGGAAGAAAGACGCCCGTCAGAAGCCCCAGTTATCGTGGCTAGCGGGAGGAAGCCCCAGTTATCGTGACTAACGGGCCTGCTCCGTCGGCTGGGTGCCTCCCGCTAAACTGTAAGACCTGCGGGTGAGGCTTTTCCATCGCTGCCGTCATTATGTTGAACTTATTTGAAGGCCTTAACTTTGGGACGTTGGGTTCCACAACTACTGTTAGTACAACTACTCCTCCTGTGGGTTTTGGTTCTGGACTTTTTAGCTCAAAACCTACCACAGGTTTTACCTTAGGAGGGACTAATACAGGCATAGCTATAATTATTGCTGCAGGATTAACATCTGGCATGCCTGTTTTTACTATGCTTTTTAATTGCTTTTTAAACTTTTTATCTGTTTAAATTTTAAATAATTCAATGTGTTTAATACTGTTTTAATTTTATTTTTTTCTGGATGTTATGAATGATGTGGGGGGGATTGATTGATTGTGGAGTGAATCGGGTTGAATGGATGGGTGGTTGTGTGGATTGGAGGGATTGTAGATTTATAATAAATGGAAGGACCGACCTGTCTGCATTTGCAGAAGCTAGTGAAGTGGAGGAGCCTTGCTCTGAGGGATCAGAGGGCCAGTCTATACCGGTCTTATGGGGAAGAGGCAGATATGACGGGATGCCTGGGGTGGGCCGCTCTCGGGGAACAAGGCCTTGCTGCCTGAAAGCAATCTCTTGTTCCGTCTCCTTGAACCTCTCCCGGGGTACTGGTAATGAGCGAAATCCGGACCCTGGACTCAGGCTGCTGCTGCTCAATGCCAGGTCGGTGGTAAATAAAGCTCTCCTCATCCGAGACTTGATTCTAGAGGAGGAGGCCGACCTGGCATGTGTGACTGAGACCAGGCTGACCCCAGAGGGAGGAGTTCCCCTCTCTGAGATGTGCCCAGCTGGGTTTCAGGTATGGCATCAGCCGTGACCACAGGGAAGGGGGGAGGAGTGGCGATTATAGCTAAGGAGACACTCGGGCTGCACAGACTCGCTGCTACTGAGATATCAGGTTGTGAGTCCCTCCTTATGAGGTTGGACCTAGGTGTACAGGTGGGTCTGTTGCTTACGTACCTGCCTCCCAGCTGCATTTCTACAGCCCTGCCCACGCTACTCGAGGAGGTAGCCGGGTTGGCGGTTGAGTTCCCCAGACTTATTGTCTTGGGGGACTTCAATGTGCTGTCACTCGGTGAGTCCTCTGTGTTGGCGCGGGAGTTCATGGCCTCCATGGCAACCATGGACCTGAAACAAGTAATCGAGGGCCCAACCCATGAGGGGGGACACACACCTGACTTGGTTTTTCTCTCGGAACAGTTGAGGTATGATCTGAAATTAAGGGGCTTAGAAGTGTTGCCCATGTCATGGACAGATCATTTTCTGTTGCGGCTTCAGTTTACGACACCAATCCTCTCTCGCAGGGAGCCGGAACCGATTAAATGGTTCTGCCCCAGATGCCTGATGGACCCTATTGGCTTTCAAAGGATGCTTGGGGAATTGCCGGATTCGCTCATACACAGTTTGGCGGAGTCCCTAGTGACGGCCTGGAATACGGCCACTATGGGGCTCTAGACCGGATTGCGCTGTTGCAACCTCTCTGTGGTAGCAGACCCAGGAGATCTCCTTGGTTCACCGAGGAACTCAGGGGGGTGAAGCGCCAGAAGAGATGTTTAGAGAAGCAATGGAGGGAAAGCAGATCCGAATCTGATCAAACCAAATTGAGAGCTTATATTAAGACCTATTTGGAAGCGATCACTACGGCAAAATCTCAGTATCTTTCCGCATTGATCGCATCTGCGGAATCTCATCCGGCTGCCCTGTTTAGGGTGACTTGCTCTCTTCTTGATACGGGGAGGAGGGAGGAAACTTTGCAGGGCAATGCCAAAGAATTTAACATCTTTTTTGCAGACAAGGTCGCTCAGATCCGGGCTGACTTGGACTCCAATTGGAATACAGTGTCGGTTGTCAGTCGAGATGACAGAGGCCCGTCTTAGTCCTGTTGAATGGGAGGAGCTTGACATGGTAACTCCTGATGACGTGGACAAGGCCATTGGAGCTGTGAGTTCTGCCACCTGTTTACTGGACCCGTGCCCTGGCTGGTCTCGGCTAGCAGGGCGGTGACACGGAGCTGGGTCCAGGCTGTTGCTAATGCTTCACTGAGGGAGGGGACCTTTCCGGCTCCCTTAAAGGAGGCACTTGTGTGCCCCCTCCTCAAGAAGCCTTCCCTGGACCCGGCAGTTTTAAATAATTATCGTCCAGTCTCCAACCTTCCCTTTTTAGGGAAGGTTGTTGATAAGGTGGTGGCACTCCAACTCCAACGGTCCTTGAATGAAACTGATTATCTGGGCCCTCAGCAGTCTGGATTCAGGTCCGGTTACAGCACGGAAACTGCTTTGGTCGCGCTGACCGATGATCTCTGGCGGGCCCGGGATAGAGGCTACTCCACTATCCTGGTGCTTCTTGACCTCTCAGCGGCATTCGATACCATCGACCATGGTATCCTTCTGCGCCAGTTGGAGGGGCTTGGAGTGCGGGGCACTGTTCTACGGTGATTCACCTCCTACCTCTCTGGCCGGTCACAGTCGGTGTTTGCAGGAGGTCAGAGATCGGTTCCGAGGCCTCTTCCGTGTGGAGTCCCTCAGGGGTCTGTTCTCTCACCTCTGCTTTTTAACATCTACATGAAGCCATTGGGTGAGATCATCCGTCGACACGGGGTGAGTTGTCATCAATATGCTGATGATACTCAGCTTTATATCTCTACCCCGCGTCATTACAGCGAAGCAGTGGAAGTGATGAACAGCCTGGAGGCTGTTGAGGTCTGGATGGGTGCCAACAGGCTCAGACTCAATCCCGACAAGACAGAGTGGCTATGGGTTCTGCCTCCCAAGGACAATTCCAACTGTCCGTCCATCACCCTGGGGGGAGAAGTTTTGTCCCCCTCGGAGAGGGTTCGCAACTTGGGTGTCCTCCTCGATCCACAGCTAAGTTTAGAACACCATCTTTCGGCTGTGGCGAGGGGGGCATTCGCCCAGGTTTGCCTGATGTGTCAGTTGCGGCCCTATTTGGACCGGGAGTCACTCCTCACAGACACCCATGCCCTTGTCACCTCGAGATTCGACTACTGTAATGCTCTCTACATGGGGCAACCTTTGAAGAATGTCCGGAAACTGCAAGTAGTCCAGAATGCGGCCGCGCGAGCCATCTTGGGTCTCCCAAGACATGCTCATATCACTCCAGCCCTCCGCGAGCTGCACTGGCTACCAATTGGTCTCCGAACACAATTCAAAGTATTGGTTATGACCTATAAAGCTCTTTGTGGCAATGGGCCAGGATACTTGCGGGACCGTCTTCTGCCTCATGAATCCCAGCAACCAGTTAGGGCACATAGGGTTGGCCTCCTACGGATCCCATCTGTTAGACAATGTCATCTGGCGGGGCCTAGGACTAGGGCCTTCTCCGTTGCTGCCCCAGCCTTCTGGAACCAGCTTCCCTCAGAGGTCCGTACTGCTTCCTCCCTCCTAGCTTTCCAAAAACTGTTGAAGACACATTTATGCAGACAGGTTTGGGTCGTGTGAGCTGCACTCTGCCCCTGGGCCTTTGACTGTGATTGTGTGTTGTGTGAGTGAAATAAATTATTTAATTTGTATACTGTAAATTAGTAATTTTAATTGATTTTATGTTATATTTTTTATATTTGTATTGTTGTTGTGAGCCGCCCTGAGTCTTGGGAGAAGGGTGGCATATAAGTTTTAATAATAATAACAATAATAATAATAATAATAATAATAATAATAATAATAATAATAATAATAATATACTTCTATAAATATTTATACAACCTCCATTTATTCAATACTGTGTCGCCTGCGTCTCCCTCCTTATCTGCTCCTTCTTCTTTCATCTAAATTGATGTTAACTATCTTTTAACCATATTCTCTTTTCAACCAATCATAAAAAGTTCCCCAGATTTCATAATAACCTGACTCTGTCTTATCTTTAATTGTCATTGTTAGTCTATTCATTTCTGCACATTCCAGTATTTTCCCAATCACCTCTCCCTCTGGGGGGGCTTTCAGTGCTTCCCAGTTTTGTGCAAACACAATCCTAGCTGCCGTGATTATATGAATAATTAAATATGTTTTCTCTTTATTGTATTTCCCTGGTAGAATACCCAACAGGAATATTTCTGGTCTTAATTCTATACGTTGTTGTATCATCTTTTCTATCCATGTTCTAATTTTATTCCAATAAGTTTTAGCTTCTACACACGTTCACCACATATGGTAGAAGGAACCTGGTATCTGATGACATTTCCAACATTTCATAGACCTGTCCTTAAACATTTTAGCTAATCTTTCTGGAGACATGTGCCATCTGTAAAACATTTTGTACATATTTTCTTTATACACAGTCGCCATTGTCAATTTATAGTTTCTTTCCCATAGTTGCTGCCATCTATCTAATTCAATTGTGTATCCAAAATTCTATATTTTATCATTGTCTCTTTCACTTGTTCCTCATCTAACTCCATATGTATTAAATAACTGTACATTTTTTTAATCCATTTTTCTTCCGTTCCTGTGAGTATTTCGTCTAATTCTGTTGTCCCCAAATTAACACCATCTATTTTAACATCTTTTTCATATCTAGATTGTATTTGCATTCTCGCGGAAAGGGCTCGCAATTTGGGAGTCCTCCTGGATTCACGGTTGTCTTTAGAGGACCATCTGACAGCCGTGGCCGGGAGGATGTTCTATCAGGTTTGCCTGGTGCGCCAGTTGCGTCCCTTCCTAGACCGGGACTCACTATGCACAGTTACTCATGCCTTTGTCCCTTCCAGGCTGGACTACTGTAATGCTCTCTACATGGGGCTCCCCTTGAGGTGCACCCAGAGGCTTCAGCTGGCCCAGAATGCGGCCGCGCGGGTAGTGACCGGAGCGTCATGGCGCTCCCATGTAACACCGCTCCTACGCGAGCTGCACTGGTTGCCGGTGGCCTTCCCGGTGCGTTTCAAGGTGTTAGTGACCATCTTTAAAGCGCTCCATGGCATCGGACCCGGATATCTACAGGACCGCCTTCTGCCAGCAAATACCTCCCGCCGTCCGGTACGCTCCCACAGATTGGGTCTCCTCAGGGTGCCGTCAGCCAGACAATGTCGGCTGGCGACCCCCCAGGGGGAGAGCCTTCTCTGTGGGAGCTCCGACGCTTTGGAACGAGCTCCCCCCCGAACTCTGTACATTGACGGAATTGCGTTCCTTCTGTCGAGAATTAAAGACATATTTATTTTGACAAGCCGGCCTGGGATAGTAGCTCCGGTACCAACAAGGCCATAATTGTTTTTAGGGGATTGAGTTTTTAAGATTATGTATTGGGTTTTTAAATGATTGGGCCAAATTATTTATTCTATTTTTAATAATTTTATTTTTTGTATGTTGATGTTTTTTAATTGGGCTGTACACTGCCCTGAGTCCTTCAGGAGGGGGGCGGTATAGAAATCACAAAAAATAAAATAAAATAAAATAAAATGTACCAATCCATCTTTATTCCTTGTTCCTCTAATTGTTTTTTTGGTTTTCAACTCCCCCATATCTGTTAGTAAGTCTTTATATCTTATAATGTTTCCCATGTTAAACATATTGGGATGTATTAGCGCCTCCATAGTTGAGAGCCAATTTGGAATCTTCAAATAATGCTTTCTCCTTACTTTCTCCCAGACCACAAGTAAAGAATTCCTTATATTATGTCTCTGGAAATAGCTATGTATTCTGTTTTTTTCCATACCATATGAAAGCATGCCATCCCAACTGTAAATCATGTCCCTCTAATGTCAATAATCTTGTATTCCTCAGTAAGATCTATTCTCTCATCCATAAGAACATAAGAACATAAGAAGAGCCATGCTGAATCAGGCCAAAGCCCATCGAGTCCAGCATTCTGTGTCACACAGTGGCCCACCAAATGTACATGGGGATCTTGAGCAGAAAGAGAAGGCAAAACCCTCCCTTTCCCTTGACCCCCAAACAAATGGTACTCAAGGGAATCCTGCCTGCCTCAACCAACATAGAGGCGGCACATGGACATCTGTTTTAATAACCACCAATACACTTTGCATCCATGAATCTATCTAGCCCTGCCTTGAAGCTGTCAAGGCTGACAGCTGTCATGACCCCTTCAGGAAGTGAATTCCATAAATCAACGACCCTCTGGGTGAAGAAATATTTCCCTTTATTTGTCCTCACTTTCTTAGCTATAAGCTTTAGGGAGTGCCCCCTTGTCCTGGTATTGTGTGATAGAGAAAACATTTTTTCTCTATCCACATTTTCTATCCCATGCATGATTTTATACACTTCGATCAAGTCACCCCTTAAACGCCGTCTTTCAAGGCTGAAGAGACCAAGGCGTTGCAATCTGGTTTCATAAGGGAGGCGCTCCATTTTCTTGATCATTCTTGTTGCCCTTTTTTGCACCTTTTCCAGTTCCATTATATCCTTCTTGAGGTGCGGTGACCAGAACTGTACACAGTACTCCAAGTGTGGTCTCACCATCAATTTGTACAGAGGCAATACAACACTTGCTGACTTATTTTTGATTCCCTTCCTAATCATGCCAAGCATGGAATTTGCTTTTTTTACTGCTGCTGCGCATTGGGTTGACATCTTCATCGAGCTGTCCACCAAAACCCCAAGATCCCTTTCTTGGGTTGTCTCAGAAAGTTTGGTCCCCATCAGTTGGTAAGTATAATTGGGGTTCTTTGCCCCGATGTGCATAACTTTGCACTTGTTTAGGTTAAAATGCATTTGCCACTTTGTTGCCCACTCACACAATTTCGAGAGATCCTTCTGGAGCTCCCGACAATCAGTTTCACTTTTCACAACCCGGAACAATTTAGTGTCATCAGCAAACTTGGCTACCTCACTATTAACTTCTACATCCAGATCATTGATGAATAAATTAAAAAGTAAAGGCCCCAAAACTGAACCTTGGGGTACACCACTTCTCACTTCTTTCCATCCGGAGAATTGTCCATTTATTGCCACCCTTTGCTTCCTACAATTTAGCCAGTTACCAATCCAGGACAAGACCTGTCCTCTAATTCCGTGGCTGGAGAGCTTTTTTAGGAGCCTTTGGTGAGGGACTTTGTCAAAAGCCTTTTGAAAGTCAAGATATACAATATCAACTGGGGCCCCTTTATCTATGTATTTATTTACACCCTCAAAGAATTCTAACAAGTTAGTAAGACATGATTTGCCTTTGCAGAAACCATGTTGATTTTCTTTCAGCAATGCCTGTTTTTCTATGTGCCCTGTAATTTTATCTTTAATAATGGTTTCCATCAGTTTGCCTGGAACTGAGGTTAGACTGACTGGTCTATAGTTTCCTGGATCACCTCTGGATCCATGATAATGCTGCAGCCTGATAGTACAATTCCCAATTAGGTAGACAAAACCCACCTCTCAATCTTGTATCTTGTAACATTTTTAGATTAATCCTTGCCTTTTTTTCCCTGCCAAATATATTTCAAGATTATTTTATTAAGCCCCTCAAAATATTTCTTATCTAATCTTATTGGTGTTGTTGAAAATAAAAACAATAATCGTGGTAATATATTCATTTTGATTATCGCAATCCTTCCCATTAATGATAGTTGTACATTTTTCCATTTATCCAAATCTACTTCAATTTGTCTTTTCAATTTATGATAATTATCCTCTTTAATTGTTGTGCATCTTGCTGTTAGGTGTATTCCTAAATATTTTACCTTCTTTACAATCTGTATATCTAATTTTCCAACCAGTTCTTTTTTTTGTTTTTCAGTAATATTTTTCACTAACATTTTGGTTTTATCTTTATTAATTTTCAACCCAGCTACCTCACCAAATTTTTCTATTTGTTCTATTAATACAGGTCCTGTCTCTAATGGTTCCTCCAAAATAAATACTAAATCGTCTGCAAATGCTTGTAGCCTATATTCTTCCCTCTTAATTTTCATCCCTTTTATGTCATTATTCTGTCTTTTACATCTATTTAATACTTCTAATGTCAGAACAAACAACAGTGGGGATAGGGGACAGCCCTGTCTTGTTCCCTTCATAATGTTGATCTTCTCAGTCATATCTCCATTTATTATTACTTTGGCTGATTGCTTATTATAAATTGTTCTGATTACATTTATAAATTTCTCCCCACAATCCATAGTCTGTAATTTGCTTATCATGAATTGCCAGTTCACATTGTCAAATGCCTTCTGTGTGTCCAGGAACACCAATGCCATCTGTTTCTCGGGGTGTGTTTCATAATATTCTAGTGTGTTCAATATAATTCGCATGTTGTCTCTAATCTGTCTTTTGGGTAAGAAGCCATTTTGATCCAATTGTATAAATTCATTTAAAAACTTTTTAAGTCTTTCCGCCATTATTGATGCAAATATTTTATAGTCCACATTCAGTAGGGAAATCGGCCTGTAGTTCTTTATTTTCTGTGTTTCCATTTCTTCCTTCGGTATGAGAGTAATAAGAGCTTTGGACCACGAATCTGGTAGCTTAGCTTCAGAAAGAAGTTCATTATAAAGTTCCAACATTACATTACCTAGTACTTCCTGCAATGTCTTATATAACTCTGCTGGCAGTCCATCCGGTCCTGGTGTTTTACCATTTTTTTGTTTATTGATTGCTTCTATTAATTCCATCATTGTTATTTCCTCTTCTAATAGTTTTTTAAATTTCTCCGGCATTTTAGGTATCTCTGTTTCTTCCAAAAAATGTTTTATCCTATCATCTGAAACTGTTTGTTGCTTATATAAGCTCTCATAATATTCCCAGATTATTTTTTTCTTTTCTTCATTTCGATGTTGTAAAGTCTCCTCAGCATCTTCCAATTGTTTTATCCGTCTTTTCTCTTTCTCCTTTTTAATTTTATATGTCAACCATCTCCCTGGTTTGCATGCTCAAAAAAGGTTTGCTTAGCTGCCTTTATTTTCATTGCCACTTCTTCATTTTCTAGTAAGTTCATTTTATGTTTGTTCAGTTCCATTAAATTTTTAATCTTTTTGTTTTGTGTATCTTTCTGTAATTCTTTCTCAAGTGTCTTATATTCTTCCTCCAGTTTTCCCTTATTTTGTCTTTTCTGTTTGTTCTTTTTCCCCAAATAAGTCATAGCAAGTCCTCTCATGTATGCTTTTGCCATATCCCAAACATTTTGAAGTGAAGTATCTTCTTTTTTGTTTTCCTTAAAGAAGAAAAGTACTTCTTTTTTCATATATTGCTGAAAATCCTTTTCATTCAATATAGTTTGGTTTAATGTCCATCTTGTTCTCTTTTTTTGTCCTTTCCATATGATTGTAACTGGGTTGTGATCCGCCCATGTGCTTGTGCTGAAACTATTTCTATGGTAGTCTAAGCAGAATCACTTATATATTCCACTTGTGAGTTGACTGTGGGAGAGAAACAATAACAGTATGAAATGTGTCAATGCTATGTCAGCTTCATTCATCATAGTATAGCTTCTTCCTTGGAAAACATCCCCAAATTGCAAAATTCCTATGGGGATGTAGCCTGCATGACATTGTATTAAAATTATAGATTGATATGAACACAATGCAACAATAAGGCATAGAAATAACAAAACATGTATTAATTTGTTAATAGAAAACTGATTTTTAAAAAACAAACAAAGATGATGTACTAGATGCTGTTTAATGGAAACATCCCTTCAGCTTCATGTAAGAAAAATACGGAAAAATTGTTTGTCCAACAGCCAAGGGTATTTTGCATCAATATTCTGAAAATATTGCAGTGGGCAAGGTTTGGAGTAAGAAAAGGTCAAACAGCTACACTAAAGGTAATCCAGCCTTCTTTAATACTTGTGTTGTGCTCCTAAAGACTAGATAGCTGAGGTACCAAACCAAAGATGAAGATGTTGCAAGCTACCTTTGAGAGGAGTTCATTCGAGTCTGAGTGGTCACTGCAGTGAGTGACCTTGTGTCATTTTATCTTGCATGTTTGTAAGATCTTGGCTAAGTCTAGCTCATACTGGGAGGGGAGGGGGGAGGGAACCACTTACAAACCGATTCATTAAATGTACCTAATAGGATGGTAACGAAGCCTGCCTTCCATGGGCTACACGGCAAGCTTTCTGTGCCATTATTGAAGCCCCCTGAATTTCCAGCAAGCAATATTTGATATTTTTAAACCTTCCTCAAGAACACACAGTGACCCAGGTTAGTACAGTGACTAAGGCATGAGGCTAGGAACCAGGAAATTGAGAGTTCTAGTCCCACCTTAGGTACAAAGCGAGTTGGGTATTCTTGGACCAATCACTTTCTCTCTCAGCCCTAGAAAGGAGGCAGACAAACCACTTCTGAAATTTTGGCAAGAAAACTGCATGGATTTGTCCAGGTAGTTGCCAAGAATAAACACTGACTCAAAGGCACAAAAGCTCACAAGAATACATAAGCACAGGTATACAGACACACATGCACAAATAAACAAAATGCTAGCCCTGCGTTTTGTAATGACATCATCTGGCCATCAAAGGAGGGATGAGGGGACAAATTATGAAATGCTGTATGCAAATAGGGATGGGGCATCATGATATTATTTTATTCTGATGAAATCTCAGTGGCTACAGATACCCCTGCTTTCAACCCTCCATTGTTAAAAGGTTGCCATCCTCGACATAAGATTGCTAGTAGGAGATTACTTTCAGTTCAGGCTTCCTGAACCTCAGTCACCACTGTTATGCCAGGCATCTCCTCATTATGACAAACAAGGGTAAAATGTTGAAAGTACAAAGAAAATACAAAGAAACATGATAGCAGAGAAGGGAATATCAAATAGGTGGGAAGAAAGCCTTGTGGCTGGGGAAGTGGAGTGGGGAAAAAGAAAAGTTGCACTATAGCCAGAAAAGGAGAATGAATCCTATATTTTTTTTCCAAATGTATTTTAAACTACAAAGATCAGCTATTGAGAGAAAGGTATACTGTGCCTACTTTTCCTTCAAGACTAGCCATACTGTCTGTCTACCTGTTGGTCCCCCAGATTTTTTTTATTCCTTTACAATCAAATAGTGTAGAAATATCTCCACTGCTCCTATCACAAGAAACTGATCTTGAAAAAGATGCCCCTGTTTTTCAACTGCTTAGGAAGCCAAGGGGTTAGTAAAGGATGTTTTTTGCTCTGGATAGGAGAGCAGAGAGAATTAGAAGTTTTCTTCAAGAGCAACTCTTTGTATGCAGGCCAAATCACTTGACTCCACTTAAGCAGTATTCTTCCCATAGGCCAGACCACAGACTGGGGCCAATTATAGGGAACAAGTGATTCCCTTGAAACAAAAGATTCACTGGCTACTGATCTATTCCTGGGCCCAGTTCAGTGTGTTGGCTGTGACCAATATAAAGCCCTATACATCTTAGAACTGGTTTGGTTTAGAGAAGTGGTGGTGAACCTATGGCATGGGTGTCAGAGGCGGCACTCAGAGCCCTCTCTGTGGGCACGCGCACCGTCGCCCCAGTCCTAGGCCTTCAGCTGGGTTTTATAAAACCTTTTCGCTTTAGGCCTCCGCCGCCATGTGCAACAAAAAAAAAGGTTCAATGTCAATTTCAACTTCTCGCGGGGAAAAAAAAGATCTTGCAAAGTTGGAATTGATTGATTGAACTTTTTAGTCCCACCCAGTCTGCTGTTACCACCGTAGCCATGCCCACCCAATGGGCCACACCCACCCGGCACTCAATGATGCATAAGTGGGTTTTGGGTTGCATTTTGGGCACTCAGTCTCTAAAAGGTTCACCATCACTGGTTTAGAGAGTGGAAAAAATCTTTGTGTGCCTATCCTACTGCTCTTGGGAGAAAGATTATCCCCAATTGACAACTTCACAATTCACTTGTCTTAGGTTTTATTGCAAAGTTACATTAGCATTTGTTAGACAATTTAATTATCATACAGTACAATCTTACAGCTGGAAAATAATTGCAGAATCTTCAGTTTTAAAGATGCTTATTTACTCCCGTTTCTACCCCAAAAGAAGCATCAGGCACCACTGCAGCATGAGGGAAGGAGAGTTTTCAGGCTTAATCCCTTATTCATCAAGAACTGGAGTAGGTAAAACCTGGTAGAGGAAAAGTTTGGGGTCTCTCTCTCTCTCTCTCTCTCTCTCTCACACACACACACACACACACACACACACACACACACATTTCATTATTGATCACCTCCAGATTTTTTATGTTGTTTTTGCCATATGGGCTTAGAACAGGAGAAGCAAGCTAGCTTGAAATGCAAATGGAAAGGCTTGGCCTGCTGCATGGCTCTCTCTAGCAATCTTTGTGGTGCAGCTCTTCCTTTCCTGGTATCATGTCAGCCAGAGCAAACTAAGGAAAAAATGGCAATGGAGAAAAATTAGCAGCAACTAAAGAAAGCAGCATTTAAAAATGACCAAGAAGATCTGGGCAGATCCCAGCCCTGGCCACATCATCACCATGAATATGACACAAATGTTGTATATGGCAAAGCTTGAATCAGTAGAAGATACTAAATATATTTGCACATTGGCTGCAAAAATCAGAGCAAGATAGGCTCCTGTCTAAGTATATTTACCCATGTTGTATGGTTGTAGTATTATTATTACCTGTTCCATTGTCATTACTACCCCCTCATATTGATATCATTATTATGATTGTTATTACTCTATTGCTTTGCATGTGCACTAAAGACTTTTGCACTGGAGACAAATTGCTTATGTGTCTAATCAAATTATTCTATTCTGTTCTGTTCTGTTCCCTGACAAGATGGGGTATTATTATTATTTTTTTAAATCTACCTAATATGCTGGCCTCTTGTTGCTAGGTGGGAAAAGAAAAAGCTGTCTTGGACTTCCGGTTGCACCGCCGGCGTCGCTAGAGTCTCCTCTGTGAGGCTCCGTTCCCTGGGTTTGTAAAGCCGCAAAAAACAGCGAACACCAGCTGTTTTTTTGCGGTGAAAAATCACCTCTTCGGGCGAAGAAGAGGTGAAGAGCATCAAGAGCAGAGTTGAGCTCCTCTAAAATCCCTGGAAAAAGTTTTCAGGGATCAAGAGTGAGAGCTCCCCACGCTCTTGAAGACGCTCCTGCCCAGAAGCAATTTGCTTATGGTGCTGAGGACCAGGAAAAGCAAAGACAGAGATTTGAAATGTTACCGCAACGAAATTCTATGGCTAAGAGAAACAGAGGACTAATGCAAAGGCTAAGATGGTTTATATGGATTCAAATGATATTGCAAGTAAAAAAGAGAGACTTATTATTTGGAAGAGAGGCTTTGTTATGGACGTTTACCTGGCAGAAGAAAAAACCCAGAATTCGACTGAAGAAGTGAAATTTAAAAGAATTAAGGGTAATTTAAAATTATGGACTGATTTAAGGACCAAGATTATGAGCAAGACGCAAGAGAAGATGAGTAACGGAAGAAATAATTAAATTGACTAAGAATGTACTTGGACTGAAATGATTCAAGGTTTGACATTAGATTGATTGATAGATGGGTAGATAAGCATTATGTGATTTGATAAGGTTGAAGGAATGTAAGTTAGAAATAGATTAAATAGATTGTATTTGTTATGGAGGTTTATCTGACAGATGAGAAAGCCCAGAAGTTGATTGAAGAAGTGAAAATTTAAAATTATATGTCCAAGTTTATGAGTAAGATGTAAGAGAGGATGTTTAATGGAAGATATATATTAAATTGATTAAGAACGTATTTTTTTTGAATTGAGGGGTATATTGATATTAATTGTTTAAAAAAATTTTTTTAGAAAAAGATGATTTATTTACTTGATGTCTAATGGTTTGAAATGATTGTTTAGAATGTTAAAAGAGGGTGATTACTGGAAGATATATATTAAATTGGGCCGGTTTGGGTGATTCTATATAACCTCTCAATGAATTGAAGTGATTTAAGGTTTGACTTAGATTGATGTACTAGATATGTAAATGAAAATTACTATTCTTAACAAGATGATTTGTTTGTTTAATGTTTAATGGATTGAAATGATTTAAGGTTTGATATTAGATGGATTGATTGATGGATTAGTTATTTATTTGAATTGATAAAGTTGAATAAATGTAAGGTAGAGATTGTATTTAGCATATAGTTTAAAATTCTTGTTAGGATTATATAATAAGTTTGTTCGATGTATTGGGTTTTCTTTTGTTTTACCCTGTATTCATTCTGGGAAGTCAGGGGGGTAGGGGGTTTATAATTTTATATATTATGTTTTTCTCAACTGTAATTGGGGTTGGTGTAAGAATATATAATTATAGTTATTAAGGGTTTGCTCGGGTGGCCTCTGGGCACCACATCTGATGGAAAGAGGAAGGAGGAGTGAAGGTATATGTAAGTAGAAAGAAAGTTGGTAAGAGGGGGGATGAGTAGGAATAGGTGGGTGGAGTACAGAGAAGTAGAGAAGGAGGGAGGAAAGTAGGTAGATAGTTGGTAAGTGAGGGGGGAAGGTTAGGGTTAAGGGGATGTGGTGGTGGGGGTACCGAGCAGCTATGTTATTTGCTTGGTAAATCTGGTCTATGATTATTTTCAGTTGAGTTATTATTACTAGATGTATTGATTGAATTATGTATTTATGTTTTGTTTATGGATGTTTGTTTATATTAACACTATGATGTGACTTGTGCATTTTTCTTTTTCTGTAAAAATTAAAAAACCAATAAAAATTTATTTAAAAAAAAAAGAAAAAAAGAAAAAGCTGTCTTGTGAAGAGCTGTGGAAAAAAATCTTTGTTAGATAATGTACTGTATGTTCAGAGAGTTTTGAATGAAATAGAATCACCATTTGTATTAGTCTTAATCTTAGATAAGACAAATGCATTAAAGCCACTGCTTATCAGGAATAATGCCTTATTTTTTCTAGCTGTCTCAGAGGTTTTCAGGGTGCTACTTTAACACTAACTAAAATGGAAATTTGTTCATTCTTCAAATTAAACACCCTTTGCTATGCTCCCAGAGGTTAGGCAAGAGCAATGTATCATGCATGCGTACAAGCACATGAATGCCTATGGACTTATTTAACAAGCATCCACTTTCCACCCTTCTATATGAGTGCTTATAACAAGAAGTAAACACTTTGGAGTGCGTTTCAGCATGAACAAGCAGCAGACTAAGACTTCTGGCATGTGAATATATCACATATATGCAGGACTGTCACCATTTTTAACTGTGACATTTTTGGAGAGCATAATCTGTGATCTGAATCATCAAATAGTTGTCCAGTCCTGGATACCTCATGATGCACACTGGAATATGGTTAGACCTGGTAACTAGAAAGGCAGGCTGCCTAGAAATGAAATTTTTTGAATGAGAGTGAAGAGTTATTAATGTTTAACCTTGGAAATTAATACAAAAAGGAAATATAATGGAGATTTTAAAACTGCTGTGGGACTGCTGGATTTCTTCTCTGTGGGTTCAGAGAACAAGACTAGGAAATTATGGGGAAACATTTTGACAAAAACAAACAAATGAAGGAAAAACAAAAAGACACCACCACCCCAAATTAAGTTTTTGAATGTATAGGAAAGGAACATGGCTGTGGAAAATCCAAGTCTGCATACATCACATCCTTTCTCCATCATGCAATTTATTCTTAATTTGAAAGTAAGAAATTCAGTTCCACCATTTGTAGGATAAAATTTCTTCCAACTAAAAACATGTAGTTTGGTAGTAAATTTTGCCTACAAAGCACTTTTAGCTTCAGAAGAATTATTATTATTTGTTTGAGCTGAAGGGAGAAGAGGCCACAGAAAACAGATGATTCAAGTTTTTTCTTGCAGAAAAGAATGATGAAAGCAAGATATGAATAGAATAGAGCTGGAAGGGACCTAGGGGGTCTTCTAGTCCAACCCCCTGCTCAAGGCTATGGCAGGATTAGAAAAGTTGAAGTCTTTTTTTTAATGGATTTGTAAAAATAAACAAGCAAGTGTTGAGATCTCATCCCATTTTGGATACAGTACATCAGTGATTATGTATACTTCATGTCCAAGGAGACAATGAATAGCCATAAACACAGAACATTTAATAGCAATAGATTTATATACTGCTTCACAATGCTATATAGCTCTCTCTAGGTGGTTTACAGAGTCAGCATATTGCCCCCAACAATCTGGGCCCTCATTTTACTGACCTCAGAAGGATGGAAGGTTGTCAACCTTGAATCACTCAGAATCGAACTGCTGGAGTGAGCAATGAGTTAGCCTGCAGTACTGCATTCTAGCCACTGCACCACCACGGTTCTCTAACACAGCACATAAGATAATACCGCAGTCCAGTATCTATGTTAATCCTTCATATGGAATTCAGCCTTTTACTTCTGACCCAGGTCATCTACAGGACAAATGCTGATACCTACTTAATACATTCCATGTGACCAACAACCATAGGGTCAACAGTGTGTTTCTTCTATTGGCCATTCTGTGGGTTCTAAAAACAAACAAACAACAACAACAACATCAAAAAGAACCCATTCAATTTGAAAAATGAATGATCAGGAAGTAAACAAGAAATGATAGCGTCCCCAGTTGAACATTACTGTCACCCAAGATATATTCAGAATTGAGACATTAAAAAAACACATTTGCAGGTTCTCTCGGACATTATAACAGTCAGAATCTGTTGTCATGATCCTATTCCTTCTTAATTACCCCTTCTTTCTTTTCAACTCTTTTTTATCCCCTTCTTTTCTTCTCCCAAGCCCATTTTTCATTTAGAGATAAATGTAGATTACACTTTCTGTGTCCTTTGCACTTTTCTTCTTAGAAGGTAATTCTGAGGTGTGTACTGAAATTCTGCAGCTTTTCAGATATCCTTGCTTTTAGGAACTTCAAGTATAAATTGTATGCATATGAGGCTGTACAGTATATCAAAAAGCAGGACATTATTTTTGATTTCAACTAAAAATAAAATATGTATTTTATTTCAATTAGACACACATCCCCAGACTTCAAAGCACATTTGCAGCACACTTTGTATATCCACTTGCAAGTGTTTTATTCCCTGATAAAAAATAAATTACACAAAAACAGTGGCTTCCAGGTGAAGAACGGTGGCAGGTGAGACATCCCTGCAAGCAGTTCTATGAGTGGAAACATCACCATGGTGGAATCATGAGTCAGATTCTGGCTGCTAAAAATGTCTCTGGAGATAAGCTGAGTGGCTTGGGTACCAAGAGATTTGCAATGCTTTCTTAACCGCTGTCCATTTGACTGGAGAAAAGCCTTAAATACCCTTAGACCTAATGACTTTACAAGCTAAGAGAGATATTCTGAAGAGCATTGAAGATCAAAGATTCTCAGTGAAAGCCTTCTTTTTGAAATTAAGAAGAGGGAATCCCTCTCCCCACTATTTTAAAGGGTTTTAATTTAAAAGCAAAATGTTTAACAAGATTGTGATCAAAGAAAGATTTAAATGGATAAAGGGGACAGTGGTTTAAAAAACAGATTTTTTTCTGACAAAAGTGCTTTGAAAATATCAAGATTAATTAGATTCATGGGAACATTGATTGTTTATTATTAAGGACAGTAGATAATTGGTGGATTTTACAAAACAAGAAGGTAAGAATAATATGAGCTAAACTGAGTCCGAATAAAGACAGAAAAAAGCAATACAGAAGAAATCTGCCTTTTATTTTCATCAAAGCAATCGACATATTTTCACTTTCTCACAATGGCAATCTCAAGGAAAACTGCTAAATTAGGAGAAAAATGCAGCGACTAGTTTATGCATAAGGGCATTTCACCAAATTTATTGCAGAAAATTTTTGAAAAATTTGGCAAAAAGATTGCTGCAATGGTTAAAAAGGAAACGGAAGAGGGATAAGTTGGAAGAAATATTTTTACATTTGAACAACAAATATTCAGATTGAACCCTGCAGAAAGCAATACATTTTTTGAAAAATATAAAGAACTAGAGGAAAATACAAATGGAAGACACAGTGACAGATGAGACCAAACAACTGCCACAATACAAGATACTGAAGAGGATTCCACATTAACTTTCCATTAACTCTTCCAAAATCTTGGCCTAACTATGGATTATAAATGCTTAATGTGGAATATTAAAGTAAATAAATAATAGTAAATTTTTCAAAACAGAAAAAATAATTATTTCAAAAAGTTAAAACATAATGTGATTTGCTTACAAGAAACAGGTATTAGGGAAAAAAGATGTAAAATATTTAACTCACAAAAATCTGGGAGACAAATTTATTTCAGCAAAATTTTAAAAAATGGACTTGTTTTGTGCAGCTAGTCCACAAAATACAACAGTTCATTTAGTGACCATTCGAAGTTACAACAATATGACCTTTTTTTAACTTATGACCATTACAGCACCCCCATGATCGCATGATCAAAATTCAGATGCTTGGCAACTTACTCATATTTGATGATAGTTCTAGTGTTGCTCTTTTTGATCTGACAAGAAAAGTCAATGGGGAAGCCAGATTCACTTAACAGTTGTGTTACTAACTTAACAACTGCAGTGATTCACTTAACAACTTTGGCACGAAAGGTCTTAAAAGGGGGCAAAACTCACTTAGCATCATAAATTTTGGGCTCAGCTGTGGTCGTAAATCAAGGACTGCCTATATATAAATTCCTAACTACATCCCAAACCTATACTGACGTTGATGATATGATTATACTGTAGAGACATTAGCCAAGACGTTTTCATATCACAATGTTTTGGGGAATCAGCTTTTACAAACTTTACACAAAAAATGGATATTATTCTACATTCCTGATAGTTGGAAAGAGGTTAATATAGAGGGACAACATTTAACTTTAACTATTGACTAATATCTTTATTGAATAATGTCTACAAACTGCTTACTATAGTTTTAGCTGAAAGGTTGAACATAATTATTAATGGAGAATTACCAAAACCATTTGAAATTCAAAGAGGGGTAAGATAAGGATTTCCACTGCCTTCACTTTTGTTTCTTTTGAAATACTGAATAGAGGTGAGACAAGATGAGAAAATTATGGGAATTAAGATTTAAAAAGAAACTGATAAGTTATGTTTGTGGATGATTCGTATTAGGGTTAGGGTTGAGGCAGTAGAAGCAATAATGGAAAAACTGGTTTTAAGATTAAGAAATAATAAAATTCTTGGATATTACTATGACAAATATGAATTGTATGTTATTTGAAAATTATGTTAAGACATGGAATGAAATTAAGAAAAACAAATTAAGATGGGAGAAATTAAAATTGTTAAGGTTAGGGTGAATATGAAAAATAAATATTTTGCTAAAAATGATGTTTTTGTTCCAGACAATATCTGTTTTGACAACTGATGTGTCATTTAAACAGTGGCAAAAAGATATTTATTTATTTATTATTTATTAATTTAATTTCTATGCCGCCCTATTCCGGAGAACTCAGGGCGGCTCACAACATGATAGAAATTACATTATATACATAAATATAAAAACCCTTAATTAAAAAAGAAACCAATCATTCCACAAACATACACTGGCTAGGGGCAAGGTGTTAGCTGCCCCAGGCCTGCCGGCAAAAGTGTGTTTTAAGCAATTTACGAAAGGCGGAGAGGGTGGGGGCGACACGGATCTCCGGGGGAAGTTGGTTCCAGAGGGCCGGGGCCGCAACAGAGAAGGCTCTTCCCCTAGGCCCTGCCAGGCGACACTGTCTGGCTGACGGGACCTGGAGAAGGCCCACTCTGTGGGCCCTAACCGGCCGCTGGGATTCATGAGGCAGCAGACGGTCCCGTAAATAACCTGGTCCGATGCCATGTAGGGATTTATAGGTCATAACCAACACTTTGAATTGGGTTCGGAGACCAATTGGCAGCCAATGCAGCTCGCGGAGTGATGCCGAAATGTGGGCATTTCTAGGCAAGCCCAACACTGCTCGCGCGGCTGCATTCTGCATTACCTGAAGTCTCCGAACATTTTTCAAAGGTAGCCCCATGTAGAGAGCATTGCAGTAGTCAAACCTCGAGGTGATAAGGGCATGAGTGACTGTGAGAAGAGACTCCCGGTCCAAATAGGGCCGCAACTGGTGCACCAGGCGAACCTGGGCAAATGTTCTCCTCGCCACAGCCGAAAGATGATGTTCCAGATTTAGCTGTGGATCGAGGAGGACGCCTAAGTTGCGGACCTTCTCCGAGGGGGTCAAAAGCTCCCCCCCAGGCTAATGGACAGATAGATTGAAATATCTTTGGGAGGCAGAACCCATAGCCACTCCGTCTTGTCGGGGTTGAGTTTGAGCCTGTTAGCACCCATCCAAACCCTAACAGCCTCCAGACATCGGCACATCACTTCCGCTGCTTCACTGAAATGACGCGGGGTGGAGATGTAAAGCTGGGTATCATCAGCATACTGATGATATCTCACCCCGTGTTGTCGGATGATCTCACCCAGCGGTTTCATGTAATATATTAAACAGCAGAGGGGAGAGGACCGATCCCTGAGGGACCCCACAAGGGAGGAACCTAGGGGTCGACCTCTGACCCCCTGCCAACACCGACTGCGACCGACCAGTGAGGTAGGAGGTGAACCACCACAAAACAGTGCCCCCAACCCCCAACCCCTCCAGTCGGTGCAGAAGGATACCATGGTCAATGGTATCGAAAGCCGCTGAGAGGTCAAGTAGCACCAGGACAGTGGATAATCCCTTATCCCGGGCCCGCCAGAGATCATCCGTCAGCGCGACCAAAGCAGTTTCTGTGGAGTAGCCGAGCCTGAATCCTGACTGTTGAGGGCCCAGATAATCGGCCTCATCCAAGGACCGTTGGAGCTGGAGTGACACCACCTTCTCAACAACCTTCCCTATAAAGGGAAGATTGGAGACAGGACGGTAGTTGTTTAAAACAGCTGGGTCCAGGGAAGGCTTCTTGAGGAGGGGGCGCACAATTGCCTCCTTGCAGGGAGCCGGAAAGGACCCCTCCCTCAAAGAAGCGTTGACAATCTCCTGAACCCAGCCCCGCGTCACCTCCCTGCTGGCCGAAACCAGCCAGGAGGGGCACGAGTCCAATAAACAGGTGGCGGAGCTCACAGCTCCAATGGCCTTGTCGACTTCATCAGGTGCTACCGGGTCAAACTCCTCCCACACAAC
This sequence comes from Bothrops alternatus, assembly GCA_034064705.1. Classification (NCBI taxonomy): domain Eukaryota; kingdom Metazoa; phylum Chordata; class Lepidosauria; order Squamata; family Viperidae; genus Bothrops; species Bothrops alternatus. Next base: position 1,731,605 of record JARGCV010000145.1, on the reverse strand, counting down.
GGGATCAAGACGAGTCCCTGTCATCTCGACTGAATCATTATCAGCCGATACTGCATTCCAATTGGAGTCAAGGTCCATCCGAATCTGGGCGATTTTATCCACGAAAAACTTATTAAAGTCCTCAGCACTACCCTGCAAGGGTGCATCAACCCCCCCCTGATTAAGGAGGGAGCGAGTTACCCTGAACAGGGCGGCTGGGCGGGATTCCGCAGATGCAATCAAGGCGGAATGATATGCGCATCTTGCCGCCTTGAGCGCCACCTGATAAGTCTTGATATAAGATCTTACAAGTGTTCGGTCAGATATGGATTTACTTTTCCTCCATTGCTTCTCTAGGCGTCTCTTCTGGCGCTTCATCCCCCTGAGTTCCTCAGTGAACCAAGGAGATCTCCTGGGTCTGCTACCACAGAGAGGTCGCAGCGGCACAATCTGGTCAAGAGCCCCCTTCACAGCCATATTCCAGGCCGTAACCAGGGACTCTGCCGAACTGTGAATGAGAGAATCCGGTATTTCCCCAAGCGTCCTCTGAAAACTCTCTGGATCCATCAGACGTCTGGGGCGGAACCACCTAATCGGTTCCGCCTCGCTGCAGGGGAGGAGTGGAACCTTAAAAACAAGCCGTAGCAGAAAATAATCTGACCATGACATAGGCAAAATATCTAAGCCCCTTAAATTCAGATCATTGCTCAACTGTTCTGAGAGGAATACCATGTCGGGAGTGTGTCCCCTCTCGTGAGTCGGACCCTGAACTACCTGAGTCAGGTTCATGGTTGCCATGGTGGCCATGAACTCCTGCGCCAACCCAGAGGATTCGCCGAGCGATGGAAGATTTAAGTCCCCCAAGACAATAAGCCTGGGGAACTCAACCGCCAGTCCAGCAACCTCCTCAAGTAGCGCAGGCAGGACTGTTGACACGCAGCTGGGAGGCAGGTACGCGAGCAACAAGCCCACCTGAACCCCTAGGTCCAACTTCACAAGGAGCAACTCACAACCCGCAATCTCAGAAACAGCAAGCCTATATATCTAAATTTATATGGCAAGGGGGGAGATGAGATAAATACAAAGTGCTACAAGATGCATAGGAAAGTTTGGGTTTACCAGATTTAAAATTGTATATCTCAAATTGTTGTTTGGTCTTGATAAAAGCATGGGTGTTACCGAGAAACAAGTGACTTTTAGAGTTAGAAGATCATGATCTGAGGTTTGGATGGCATGGATACCTCTGCTATAATAAAATTAAGATTAATGTGGATTTTAAAAATGCCAAAATGTCATATTGAGAATATGGAATAGATATAAACCCAGGTTGTGCCCAAAAATGCCCTTATGGGTCTCAAACTCAAGAAATATATCATAGAAGAGAACAGCAGACAAAGACTGGTGGTTGACGTATTGTGACTTATTGAAAAACCATCAAGGAGAATTAAAATTTAATCAAGGAAGCAATTAATAGTAGAATGATAAATAATACAGTAACAAATTACTTACATGCTTATCATTCCTTTTGGAAAGAACAGCACATGGGGGATCCCAACCATATATTTCCTCCTGTGCTCAAATGTACATATTATACATAGAAGTGCTAAGTTTAGAACTAAGGCAGTCAACCTATTAACCCGATACATTGAACAAATTGAGGTAACTTGTAAGGTACTTTATTTTATTTTTTGATAAGATCTCAAGACTAATCAATCAATAAACTACTAATAATAATAATAATACATCAACAGTACAAATGTATGTTATTCCATTAACAGGGAAAGGGACAAAATACAGTTGTGCACTGTTGATGAAAATGCTGAAATGAATAAGATTTTTAGAAATTTGAAGCAGAGGAAGAACAAATTAAAGAATGTATGATAAAGTGGGCTAATTTACAGAAATTTACACTGAAATTTACAGTGTGTTATGATCAGTTTCCACACCACCAAAAGAAAATACACAGCATCTCCAAGTAATACCATTCTTGCCATCATGAACCATTTTCAATGATTTGAGGAAAGCTGCCTACTTATTGCTGTAAGCGGGAATTCAATTTGTTCTTTTTTAATATTAGCAGCAGCTAAAGCCTAGACTACATGTTGTCCTTAATGAAATCCCTAAACTGCCACACTCCTCTTCCCCCCCTCCTTTTGAAATAAGTGACATTCCCATAGCAATGGTTGGTTAATGTACCAGATAGGAGTTATCATACCATCAAATCAACTATATCATGCATTTTTTGGGATGATTGAAATTGCCTCACGGTTTTAAAACCTGTAATTAAAAACAAAACAAAACAGCCCATAAATCCTATAAACAAACTGGGAAAGGTAGTTCTGATTTCTTCTGAAACACAGCTTGCAATGTAATGAAATTTCAGAACAGGAACCAAATCTGTTCACAAAGCAGCACCAGGAGTAGGAATAGTTTACCAGAATTGGGGTTTACTCTTCAAGTAATGGCTAAAGTAGGAATGAGTAGCTTAGGATTGAGTACCTACATATACAGTAGTCATTAAGGTGCAGTTGTGATTCCCAAGAAAGGCAGCAGAAATCTCCAGAGTTCAAAGGTCCGTTCACTCTGTATTCTAAAACTGTTTTGAGGTACAATTTTACTTAGTTATTTATATCCCACCTTTATTGTTTTTATAAATAAGGTAGCAAACTTATCTAATACTCCTTCCTCCTATTTTCCCCACAACAACCATCCTGTTCGGCTGAGAGAGAGTCACGCAGCTAGTGTTCATGCCTAAAGCAGAACTAGAACTCATAGTTTCCTGGTTTCTAGGGCAGAGTCTTAACTCCTAGACCAAACGGGCCTAGTCCAATATGGCCTGGATAAAAAATTTTGAAGCCTCAATGCTTCAAAACTTGCTACCGTGTTTCTCCGAAAGCAAGACACCCCCGATTGTCAGACGTATCGGGGTGTCAGGGGAGTCGGCTAACGTAAGCCATCCCCTGACCGTAAGACGTGTATCTTGCTTTCGGGGAAACACGGGGGCGGAGGGGGAGGGAAGATGGACGCGCTGCGAGCGGAGCGTGGCGGGGGGGAGCGGAATCCAGAGCTTTGCGTCGCTCCCCTCCCTTCCCTTCCCCGCCCCACCTGGAACCCAGCGCTGCACCTTGGCAAGTCACATCACGTGCGGCGGTGGCGGCGCCTTTAGCCCTTAAACCGGAGCGGCGTCGGTACCAGCGGCGGGCAGGGGCGGTCTCTCTCTGCCGGAGTCCCCCCCCTCCCTCCCCGCCTCTCTCTCTCCCCCTCCCGCGGTCGCAGAGGCGGGCAGCGCAGCCCGGCTTTCTTCCCTTCCCTTCCCTTCCCTTCTCTCTCCCTCCTCTCTCTCTTTCACCCTTCCTCCTCTTCCTTCTTCCCCTTCACCGCAATTCGGAGCGCAGGCCAATTGCTCCCCCCGCCGCCGCCCCCGGAGCCCTTTCCTGCCCCTGCCGAAGGAGGCGGCCAGCCGGAGCCGGGAAGGGACGGAGCTCTCTCTCTCTCTCTTCTCTCTACCGTAGTTTCTCTCTCTCTCTCTTTCCCCCCCACTCCCGTCTTCTTTCTCCGCCCCCCCACCTCGCTCCCGGACGCCCTTCCTCCCTCACAACTTACGGTAGGATCGCCGCGGGGGAGGCGTGCCAACTCCGGCTCCCTCGCGGGCTCCTCTATTGTGCCGCGATGCGGTGGGCGAAGGGCTTCCCCGGATCGAACCCCGCCTCCTGCCGCCGCCTCCTCTTCTCCGCCTCTCGCTGCTGCTGCTGCTGCTGCTGCTGCTGCTGCTGCTGCTGCTGGCCTCGTGGCCGGCCCGTTGCAACCGAAGCTGCAGCAGCGAGAGGCGGAGAAGAGGAGGCGGCGGCAGGAGGCGGGGGTCGATCCGGGGAAGCCCTTCGCCCGAAATCTGACTGCACGGAGCGAAAGGCAGTTTACTTCAAAAAGCGAGGTGGCTGAGGAGAGACAAACACGAATGAGCGATCCTCCCAATTTTGACTACCAGTAAATGGAGCCGTTTCCCGCCAGCCGCTTATCTCAAAGGGCGCCGTCAGAGTTCGAATGATGCACGAAGAGAAGAATCGTTTCGTTTCTGCCTCAGATTCCGGCGGAGTTTTACATTAACTTGATCCTCTATTGTGCCGCGATGCGGCGGGCGAAGGGCTTCCCCGGATCGACCCCCGCCGCCTGCCGCCGCCTCCTCTTCTCCGCCTCTCGCTGCTGCAGCTTCGGTTGCAACGGGCCAGCCACGAGGCCAGCAGCAGCATCAGCAGCAACAGCAGCGAGGCAGCGAGAGGCGGAATCTGAGGCAGAAATTCTTCTTCTCTTTGTGCATCATTAGAACTCTGACGCGGAGCTGAGGGGGGCAGCCGGACCTCCCCGCGCAAGCCGCCAAGCGGGTGAGGCGATGGGGCTGGCGTGGCGGGGGGAGCGGCTCCGCTCCGCTCCCCGCCCCGCCGCCGCTCACCCGCTTGGCGGCTTGCGCGGGGAGGTCCGGCTGCCCCCCTCGGCGTCTCTTCCCCACCTCCTTCCCTGCTCCCTCGGCAGTAGGCTGGCGGGGCTGGGGAAGAGACGCCGAGGGGGGCAGCCGGCTCTCCCTCCCTTCCCTGCTCCCTCGGCAGTAGGCTGTGCAGGGAGAGCCGCTGCCGCCGCCGCCCCAGCCGATGGACGTGCACACGCACACCCGGTGGAAACGGCGGGGCTGGGGAAGAGACGCTGAGGGGGGCAGCCGGCTCTCCCTCCCTGCGCAGCCTGCTGGCCCGGCGCGCAGCTGGAGAGGCTTGGGGCTCGGCTTGCGCGGGGAGGTCCGGCTGCCCCCCTCGGCGTCTCTTCCCCACCTCCTTCCCTGCTCCCTCGGCAGTAGGCTGGCGGGGCTGGGGAAGAGACGCCGAGGGGGGCAGCCGGCTCTCCCTCCCTTCCCTGCTCCCTCGGCAGTAGGCTGTGCAGGGAGAGCCGCCGCCGCCGCCGCCCCAGCCGATGGACGCGCACACGCACACCCGGTGGAAACGGCGGGGCTGGGGAAGAGACGCTGAGGGGGGCAGCCGGCTCTCCCTCCCTGCACAGCCTGCTGGCCCGGCGCGCAGCTGGAGAGGCTCGGAGCTCGGCTTGCGCGGGGAGGTCCGGCTGCCCCCCTCGGCGTCTCTTCCCCACCTCCTTCCCTGCTCCCTCGGCAGTAGGCTGGCGGGGCTGGGGAAGAGACGCCGAGGGGGGCAGCCGGCTCTCCCTCCCTTCCCTGCTCCCTCGGCAGTAGGCTGTGCAGGGAGAGCCACCGCCGCCGCCGCCCCAGCCGATGGACGCGCACACGCACACCCGGTGGAAACGGCGGGGCTGGGGAAGAGACGCCGAGGGGGGCAGCCGGCTCTCCCTCCCTGCGCAGCCTGCGGGCGGGCGGGCGGGCGGCTCACAGCGGGCGGGCGCGGCCAGGTAGGCCTTGAACGGGTCTTTCCCCGGCCCGTGCGTGGGGAGCCTGTCCCGGTCCGGCTCCCCGGGCAGCCGCCGACAAGGTGCGCGGGCGGGCGGCTCACAGCGGGCGGGTGCGGCCAGGTGGGCCTCGAACGGGTCTTTCCCCGGCCCGTGCGCGGGGAGCCTGTCCCGGTCCGGCTCCCCAGGCAGCCGCCGACGAGGTGCGCGGGCGGGCGGGCGGGCGGCTCACAGCGGGTGGGCGCGGCCAGGTAGGCCTTGAACGGGTCTTTCCCCGGCCCGTGCGCGGGGAGCCTGTCCCGGTCCGGCTCCCCGGGCAGCCGCCGACAAGGTGCACGGGCGGGCGGCTCACAGCGGGCGGGCGCGGCCAGGTGGGCCTCGAACGGGTCTTTCCCCGGCCCGTGCGCGGGGAGCCTGTCCCGGTCCGGCTCCCCGGGCAGCCGCCGACAAGGTGGGCGGGCGGGCGGGCGGGCGGCTCACAGCGGGCGGGCGCGGCCAGGTGGGCCTCGAACGGGTCTTTCCCCGGCCCGTGCGCGGGGAGCCTGTCCCGGTCCGGCTCCCCGGGCAGCCGCCGACGAGGTGCGCGGGCGGGCGGGCGGGCCCCCCTCGACGCGAGGGCAGTCAAGGCGAGGCGGCGAGCGCGCCCAAGAGCTGCTCGGAAGGCGGCAGAAGTGGCGGTGGCTCTTGCTGCTGCTGCTGCTGCTGCTGCAAAGGCGGCTCCCGGAATCTCCGGGCGGCGTGGAGCAAAGAAGACGGCGAGGCGAGTAGTGGAGCGGGCTGGGCTGGCGGAGGCGGGGTGGATCCCCAGTCAGTGTCCGCATCCATCCTGCTGCAGCGGGGAGCCGAACAGCAGGGCCGACATGGAGCAGCAGCGAAGGTGGGGTGGGGGAGACAGAGGAGGAGGAGGAAAGAGGCCGGGAAGGAGCCTTCGGCAGGCCCCGGACCAGCGGGGTGGGGTGCGCGGCAAGGGCAGGCCCGTGGCAGTCGCGGCCGTACGCGTTCCGTCTCGCCCAGTCCTTGCCTCCGTTGAGGTCCGGCTCAGCCGCTCGCTTAGGGGACCGAAGGTCGGCCAAGGGAGCAGGGAAGGAGGCGGGGAAGAGACAGGGGCAGCCGGACCAGTCCGGGCAGCAGAGCACAGGCAAAGCTTCGTGGCGCCCGCCGCCCCCCGCCTTCGGCTGTGCTACCCTAATTGCTGGCTGATTTATGGTACAAGCCTTCAGGCAAGACAATTGTTCAGATCAAAAGATCAAACAAATCTTTCTCAGGCTGTTTGAGATAACTGAAGTTACGGTAGTTAAGCAGCACAAACAGACACCAAATTAGCCTACGACAGTTAAAAGAGTTTATAGGAAACATATTATCTTGTAATTACCGGTATCTTGTAATCTCCTGACCTCCTGACCTCCTGACTACCGTAAGCAGGAGATATATAACGTATGACATGCCCCGAAGGCAACACGTAGTGGGGATAAAAAGAAAGTAAGACACTGTCTTGCTTTCGGGGAAACACGGTAGCACAGAGATCTATTAACCGATCTCTTCACATTTTCCTTTTATACCTCCAGTATTTCATCGGTTATTCTTGAGCATTAATGGATATGCCTAAGAAGAATTATACCTCCCATTTCAATGGACTAGTAATCAGTGGTTTACTCATCACCATCAAAAGTCAAAAATACTACCATATGACAGCAGAAACTAAAAATGAAAGCAAGCAGATGGTGCATATGACTGAAGGACTAAAGCAAAACACACATCACATGACAAATCAATGCATAAATTTTACATATTACATTACATTTATACTAGTCAGAGAATATTAGCTTCCCTTAAAAAATATTTTTGCAGTTAAGGAATACAAGGATACAGCAATAAAGAATAAATTCCCAAGCTAGTTTGTGAAGACCCTTAACAAATATGACAAAGGCATTTATCCATTATTTCTAGAAGAACTAGCAAAAATGTATTTTATCAGAAAAGATTGAAGATATAATACTGAATAAATTTCTACGTTCTAGTAGCAAATTCAATAGAGTTTAAGGAGGTTACTCCCTGATGAACTAGAATGGGATTGCTGTTTACATTTGAGAACTCAAGCATATACAGATTATTAGGAAAATTAGGATTATTATTCTATTGTGAAACAAGGACTGATAGTTATATCTAATAGGCAAACCTGCTTTCTATCATAGAACCAATCAAACTACAGAGAGAACAGATTACTGAACTAATGGAGTTTGTTCCTCTCATCGCTTCATACAGTATGGAATTGGGCTTGTGGGAGGAAATTTCTCCTAGCAACTCAAGCATGTCTTTTTATTGGAAAGTAAGGCTCATTTATTTTTCTACACATATGAATATTTTCCCAGGTTCTCTTTTTTCTTTTCTTTCTCCTCATTCCCTAATATTAAAATAAAAAGAAGCAACTAGATCACACAGAATGTGTTTTCATTTTGTTGGTTCTTCTTTCATTTATACCAGTTTAAGGACCAACACACTTTTTTCATGGTTTAAAAGGTTCCATCCATGCCATAAGCACTCATCTAATCATTCTGGCATATACAAATCAATTATACATGTGCAAATGTGAAGGTGGATTATTTTGAAGGAAACATGATCAGGTCAGCAGGATGGGTATTTGCTAGTTACCTTCATGCATTGCCATTTTGGCAAGAAGTAATAGAAGTCCAGTGGCATCTGGAGGACTGCAAATCTCTCATCTCTGAAGTATTATGCAATAGCAGATCACAAGTAATATTAGTATACTGTTCTTAAATATTTTCTTTATAAATGAACCTGATTAGCAACACTTTTTTAATGAATTATAGAATGATAGACTTGGAAGGAACTAAGAGCTTATCAGGTTCAACCCTCTGTACAATGTAGGATTCACTATACCACCCCCAATAGATTATTCTCAGACAAACTCAGACAAGGGGAAGCAACCACTCCATGCAGTGATTTATTCCACTGATTGATGGCTCTGATCGTCAAGGATTTTTTTTTATGTTTAATATGTAGCTATATCTGTTTGCCAGTTTGGTCTAGTGTTAGGCATCAGGCTAGTAACTGGGAGACTATGAATTCTAGTCACGCCTTTGGCACAAAACCAGGCCTAGGAAGGAGACAATGGCAAATATTTCCAAAAGCTTGCCAAGAAAACTGCAGGCAATCTCCAAGAGTCAACACTGACTTGAAAGTTCACACACCTACATCTGTGAAGTTTCATTCTATTAGTTCTAGTCTTATCTTCTGAAGCAAGTGAGAATAAGTGCAAACTCTTGATAATGTGACAGCCCTTCAGATATTTCAGAACAGCTATCATATCTCCTCTCAACCTTTTCTGCAAATTAAGTAAAAAAAAAGCCTGAGTGAAGAAATCCTGCACCTTTAGTTTTCATTTTCTTCCTTTCCAAAAGTAATTAGGTGTTGCTGAAACATCAAACTTATATTTCAGGGTTTTTTTTCCCTACTTTCAGAATTTTTCAGATCTTACATTTCCTTCAGAGTTGTTTTTTTTTTTTTAATCCTTTGTCCACTCCTTGCATTTTTTTTAAAGGCTTATGTTCTTTTTTTCTTCTTTGGTTCCATTATCCTCACCATGGATATATTTTTATTGTATCTCACCATGTATTTCACATGGTGAATTTTGCTTGAATTTTGAGAAGAAGGAGACTATTTGAATTATCTGTTGTAGGGAACTGTATATATGGAGGTGGGGAGACACTCTTTGAATACAGAATCTTTTCTGGATGAGGGCATTTTAAAAAACTGGAAGAGAAATGCCAAAAGAACTTGCTTTCCCTGATAGGAGATACAAATAAGTCAGATTAAGCAAGATTAACACCAACTACTTGTTGACTATGGGAAAATATGATATATTTAAAGGACAATGCTAGCTTTCCCCTCTTCACCCTGGTGATTCTCTCTTTGTCTTTGGCTGTGCCTAAGAGCTGAGTAGGATAAATCTATTGACTCCATTATATTGTTTACACCAGCCCAGCTAAATTGGTCATCTGTCCTTTTGTCTCAACATAAAATTACTCTGGGACAAGAAGATGCTGTGATGACAGAAAAATGTACCCAAACTCACTAGTTTTGACATCTAGACAAAGCAGCAACCTTTAACTTTGCTATTGGCTACATTCCACATGACACCAGACCATGGTAACACTTAGAAGCATGAGTAAAGAAGACTGGCATAATTCAGTGTAGCATTATTAACTTCACAGAACCAAAGAAATAACTACTCTCTGTGTGTGAGTCTGTGTGTGTATGTCAAATCTGAAAGCCTGAGCTTGCAGATTGCAGCAAGGATAGGAAAAGCACATGAAACTGCCTCTTTGATCAGAAATTCCCTCTTACCATACACTTCTGTCTGCCTTTCCCTTCTCCCTCGATACAGTTGGCCACCATTTCACATCCCTACCCATGCATTTATTTATGCTTAATGGAAAATTTCAACTTTTATTAAATGAGAGAGGTTTAGTATTGAGCCACCAATGTATTAAATACCACAACAAATACTCTATCTTCTGTCCTTTGCAGAAGTGCAGAATGTGAAACAAAATCAAATGAAAACAATTGTCCAAACTGGATGTTGAAGACTTGGAAGAACCATAAAATACAAGGGCAGATAAGGCACCTCTCTCTCCCCACCCCCACCAAAGAGTCAAATGAAGAATGATTCTACAAGAAATTAAGCTCATTTCTCAAAATTGTTCAAATCCACTTCATAAATTGCAGCACATTAATCTGCAGCCTGAAAATAGTGATTGCCTGGATAACACTATATATGTATTTCTGGGTAGTAGAAAAGTTCAAGTAGAATTGGATGTCCAGACAATTGCCCTTCTTGGGGATAAGGAAGAGTCCATACTTTATGCTTTTGTACCAATTCTTCCTGAATGACAAATAGCAACAACTATGGAGTCTTTCCCCCAAAAAACATGTCTTAGAGTCTTTGGAGGAAGGGGGAATACAAACTCGCTCCAACTGTTTTTACACTGAATGACTCTTTTTCTTCTCTCTAATCTTAATTTTATAAACCCAAGGACACTTTTTAAAAAAAGACTTCAGAACATGAAATTACGAACCTATTTTGATGCAAAGGATTTGTTTTTGGGATCATAAAGAGAGAGACGTCTAAATTAGAAAATTCATTTCCTCTGCTGTCCCAGATTGTATAAGGCAATCCTACTTGCTTGACACTTTCTAGAATCTAGATACATTAGATTACAAACCATTGTCCTGGTCAGCATTGCTATGGATTTTAGCTCAAATTTTAAAAAAGTACTTTTTGAAATTTGTCTGGAAACAAACTGATAAGCAATGGAACAAATTGCACAACAGTTTAGCAATTTATATCTTGCAGTGTAAATTCCTAGTGCATAATATGCCACAAAATCTGCCTTAGCATTGATCTCCTGCTTCTTTGGTGGCTTAATGCCCAAATTGGATTATTTGTACAAATGCATTGGAAGCCAGCCTGTTCATAGACGAGGTTATCTGCTGCAGATACTAATACTGTACATATGCAGGTTCTTTTTATCAGTTTGCTTTGTCAATAAAGCTGCCCTTTGTTGACATTAATTGTCATAAGGAAATCTCAGTGAATAGATTTAGAACAATTCACTCATTACCTTGGCTCTTCTTACTTTGAATCATATTCAGAAAAAAAGAAGAAAAGCAATTGAGTTTTGGAAGAAGTACACAACACATATCATGTTAACATAGTATAAAGTAATAGACCACAAGATGTACTTTATTGTCAGTTATCTGGTCAACACCTTGTTTTCAATGTAGAATATTTTTAATCAACAAAGATTCTAGAGAAGTGGATAATGGATACCTCAAAGTACATGGAAGTCTTTCAGTTGCATCATTGGTACTGATCCACTTAAAGGAAATCTGTGATAGGAATTTTATTAATTCATTTATTCATTCATCAAATTTATATAGACATCCAGCTCATGAAAACGTTATTCTGGGCAGCATACAATAAAACTATGTAACAGTTAAGATGTAAAAACAATTACCTAAAAAAATTGCAAAGACTAAGAGAGGACAGAAAATATTAACAACAATGGAGCCATGTCAATACCTTTCTAGTCCCTGGACCCCCCAGACCTGATGACATAACCAGTTTTTGAGAGACTTCTGAAAAATCGAGAGGGATGGGATCCAGTCTCACTTCAAGGGGGAAAAGATGTTCCATAAGGCAAGCACCACAGTAGAGAAGGCTCATCACCAAATGCAGCTCCCTTGCAGATGGAACCTGTATCGTGCCTCTTCTGCTGGATTTGATGGGAAGGAAGATATAATCAGAGATATAATTAGAGAGAGAAGGCCCCTGAAATAATATAGGAGAGCCTTAAAAGTCAAAAACAGGACCTTGAATTGGACCCAGAAGCAAACTAGCAATCAATGCAGCTCATGGGCAGAGATGTAATAGGCACTGTTCTAGAGGAACACATAACTGCCTACACTGCTGCATTTTGCATCAGCAAAAGTTTCCAGATAACTCTTCAAGGGCAGACCCATGTGGGGCACATTACAATGGTCCAGTCTCTCAGTGGCCCACCAATAAACCAGTTAAAACTAAATCAATATTCCAGAAGTCCACTGTTAATTCCTAATGGATCTGGCTGTTGTGTTTTCAACTCATATCAGCTATTGAAGTTCAAATTTTCAACACTGAATCCTCACACTTGTAGGAGACTTTGAACCAATACTCCATACTGCTAGTGTGGATCAGCCCTTTCAGAGGGGGCTAGGCAACTGGCAACCCAGGACAAAATGGCCACTGAGGATAGAAACCAGCAACCAGAGGGGATAGGTATTTTCTCTACATTTCACACTAGCTAATTGGATCCAAGACTTTGCAGTGACAAAATAAAGAAGCAGAACAGACTGCACAGTATTGCTTGTATCAGCAGCAGAAGGCAGGTGCAGGATGCCTTCAGAACAGACTGCAGGCAAGTTGCAAATGTTTTTGTATGTTTCTGCATTTGAGAAATGGTTAGTGGGCCATCACTATGCTGGGACAAGCAAGATATGCAGATGAACACTTTGTAACCTAGGCCTTTAATGTTTAGGCTATGTTCCAACATCATACTTAACCTCATTACTGAATTGACTCATTTGCTGTGTTTGCATAATATGTTGACTCATAAACTAAGTGGGTTAGATATAACACATCAAACTACAGAACAAAACAAAAACAAATCAAAGTTCACATTATCAAAGCTTCACTTGTTGTGTGAATGGACCTGATGAAGACGTTACAAAAACACACTTTTGAGACCCGTTGCATTAGCTTGTTCCAGTTATCTTTAATTGAAAGATTGGTCACTGAAAGGACACCCAAATCATAGCAAATAGAAGACCAACAATTTGGGAAAGGAGACAACATTTAAATCAAGTCCATTTTTATGGAATAGCTTTTTGCATGGCTTGAGGACTAACAGGGCCATAATCAAGCAATGCAGTCTGCCCTGACTCTGAGTCAGTTAAGTATGCAAGGAGAAAGAATGTTAATCACACCTCATTACCCAGCAAATTCAAAAGTGTGGGGAAATCAGCATGTATTTTAAAGAAATAAAATCACATTTTATACTAGCCTCCTAACCAGGTGGTCTGCAGATAAATTAAACTTGCAACTCTCAGAATTCTCAACTTTGACTAAATCCAGATCACAGGTGTTTACTTGGTATTGACTGAATCCATAAATCCTGGCTAGAGAATAGCTATAATTCTTAGAGATTATTGGAGCCTTAGAGCCCAAACCAAGGGCTTGGTCACTCTGGTTTACCTACAACCTATTGGAAACAAAGGAATTTGAATAGTTTGAAAGGTGAGAACTCTTCGACCCACTGTTGATGACAACACTGAATGCCCCAATGAAGACTACTTTCAAAGCTCTTGAGATAGTTATAAAAGGTGTGGTTTTTGCTAGATGTGCAAACACACACATACATTGTCTCTGGGCATTACATTATTACTACTAAAATATTTCGTGCTCTATTGCAGAAGTCTTCTATACTGTCTCCCTGACAAAAGGAAGTCAAAAGAAGCATTCTCATCTCAAACACTTTATTAAATGGATCAATTCCCAATGTAGATATAAGTGAAGAGAGATGGAAGGGCATAATGAATATCCAAAAATTTAAAGAAACAGAAATAATTGCCACTAAGGAAAACAAACCTGTATTTAATTTGTCCAACAGGCTTCCATGTCTTACAAGGACTTTTGTCCTTCTTGATTCACAGATTAAAGGCTAGATTCAGGAAGCCTTGGGGAGCTACAAATCTGGCTGATCTCTACTACAGATATTTATAACACATTTGAATTTTTCCTCATCTCTTCTTCAAAGAGAGAAGTCCGTTGGTGTGGTGATTTAGCACCAAAAGCTACTGGCTTCCAGGGGGAAGCAAAACAAGATTCCTGCCTCTCTTCAAGTGCGTGCACATAGTGAGTTCTTAAGGTTAGGGAAAAAAGCAACAGTACTAAAATGCTTCCAGTCTTAGAAAGAAACTATCTTCTGTAAACTCTTTTGAAGTTTGTTCATTATACTAAGGCATGTTATGTGTGAAACAATATTTCCTCACTGAAATCTAGAAAGAAATACAAAGAAAAAAGAAGCAATTTTTTGATGGACTATATGTCATCAAGTTGTTGTTGACTCTTAGTGACTACATATATAGATTTTGTCAGTGAGTCTGTCCCTAACCTTGTCTCTCAGGTCTTCCAACACTGCACCTACTGAGTTCATTCACCTTGTTGCTGATCCTCCTCTTTTTTTTCTTCCCTTCTACTTTTGCCAGCATTAGAGCTTTCTCCAGAGAACTGGATCTTCACATAACGTAAAATTGTATGGATAATTTGAGCCTGGTCATTTGGGCCCAGAGTAAAAACTTTGGGTTGTTTTCTTCAATGATGCATTAGGTTGTCCATGCCAATGTTCATGGTATTCTCAGGAGTCTTTTCCAACACCAAAATTGAGACTTATTCTGCCTACCCTGGTTCTTCAAACTTTAGCTTAACAATATTGTTAATATACGTTCTTTGGTCACCTCAAATATAGATTCTAAGTTTAGCTAACTTCACCTAGTAATTCTTTAATTATTGTTTATTAATATCCAAATTCATTGTACACATTTAATGTATTCATGCCCATTTTTAAATTTAAAGTTAATGGTCTCCTCCTCCTCCTCCTCCTCCTCCCCTCAGCAAAAAAAAATCAGGAAAGAAAGAAAAATGTAATCGGTAATCAGTTTTTCTTGGATGTGTTAGTCATTAAATATAATTCACAGCAAAGGGACCTTTTCCCCTTATGCATTGCCTTATATGTACATCTTAAACAGATCACTCTTGGCCATCTATAATTGTGGGCAACTACATCGCCTATCAATTGTTATCCCCAGGCATATTTTTATTTGTATTTGCATGACTGCTTGTGTCTCATTATATCTATTTTCCTGGTAAGATCCAACTCAGTTGGTATGCTTTCTTTCACATCTATTAAGCAATGTCATCTCATGGAGTATAGGAACAGGGAATGTCCCTTCACCATCGCTGCCTTCTGAACCTGCCCTGTGGAACAACATAATCTCAGAAATCTACACAGTCCTGACTTCATCTATCTTCAAGATAGCACTGAAGATCTGGCCCTTTCCAATTTGGGTAGTTTCCAAATTATTTGGTTTCCCCATCTGCACCACCATCAACCCCTGGTATGGTCACTGAATTTTATTAAAACTGTTTTAGTCTTTTAACTCTTGTTAGCAAAGAGCCATAAACAAATTAATGGCTTGTAAAGTTTAAATAAATAAATAAATACATATTTCAAATTGTATGTGGGTCTGAAATATTTAAATTGAAAAGTCACTTATATATTCTCTAAATAAATGTGGGTAGAATTCCCCAGTTGCATTACAGTTCAAATCCCAACCACTTCAACGGGGCTCTAATAATCATCACATTACAAATGGACATCTGCATTCATCACAAAAAGACTCTTGGTATCTATAAATCGGTCCTGAAAATTTTGAAGTGACTCCTGGTTCTCTAATTAGAACTTTGAGGGTAACTTTTCAATTTAGGTTGCTCTACAAAAGGCAAGCTGTGGGACTGACAGTTTGGAGATCAGAGGTCACTCACGCATATATACCGTACACAGGTGGAGTGTTTGAGAATATTTGATTTTTATTTATTTATTTATTAATCAAATTTCTATACCGCCCCTCTCCCGAAGGACTCGGGGCGGTGTACAGCCTAAAATTTAAAAAACATATAAATATACAAAATTTAAAATAATTAAAAATGAATTAAATAATTTGGCCAAAATCCCCATTTAAAACCCAAGACATACAAAGCTTAAAATCTTAAAAATACTCAGTCCCCCTAAAACATTTTGACCCTGTTGGAACCGAAGCTTCTATGCCAGGCCGGCCTGTCGAAAAAGGAATGTTTTTAGTTCCCGACGGAAGGTGCGTAAATCTGTTATTATACGGAGTTCGGGGTGGAGCTCGTTCCATAACGTGGGAGCTCCCACAGAGAAGGCTCTCCCCCTGGGGGTCGCCAGCCAGCACTGTCTTGTCGATGGCTCCCTGAGGAGGCCCTTTCTGTGGGAGCGTACCGGACGGCGGGAGGTATTTGCTGGCAGTAGACGGTCCTGTAAGTATCCGGGTCCGATGCTATGGAGCGCTTTAAAAGTGGTCACTAACACCTTGAACCGCACCCGAAAGACCACCGGCAACCAGTGCAACTCACGCAGGAGCGGTGTTACGTGGGAGCGCCACGACGCTCCCATCACTACCCGTGCGGCCGCATTCTGGGCAAGTTGGAGCTTCCGGGTGCACCTCAAGGGGAGCCCCATGTAGAGAGCATTACAGTAGTCCAGCCTGGAGGTCACGAGGGCATGAGTGACTGTGCGTAGCGAGTCCCGGTCTAGGAAGGGACGCAACTGGCGCACCAGGCGAACCTGGTAGAACATCCTCCCGGCCACGGCCGTCAGATGGTCCTCTAAGGACAGCTGTGAGTCCAGGAGGATTCCCAAATTGTGAACCCTTCCTGTGGGAGCCACTGTTTCGCCCCCAATACACAGCGATGGAATCAGCTGGCTGTACCGGGACGACGGTAACCACAGCCACTCGGTCTTGGAGGGGTTGAGCTTGAGTCCGTTTCTCCCCATCCATACCCGCACGGCTGGGTCAGCATGGCAAGGGCATCATTGGGGTGGTTCGGCGTGGAAATGTACAGCTGGGTATCATCAGTGTACTGGTGGTACTCCACGCCAAAACCACGGATGATCTCACCCAGCGGCTTTACATAAATGTTGAACAGTAGAGGCGAGAGGACCGACCCCTGAGGTACCCCACATACGAGGGGTCTCGGGGTCGACCTCTGGCCCCCTGTCAACACAGACTGCATCCGGCCAGAGAGGAAGGAGGAGAACCACTGCAAAACAGTGCCTCCTATGCCCAGCCCCTCCAACCGTTGCAGCGTGATACCATGATCGATGGTATCAAAAGCCGCCGAGAGGTCCAATAGCACCAGAACAGAGGAGCAACCCCTGTCTTGGGCCCGCCAGAGATCATCCACCAATGCGACCAATGCTGTTTCCGTGCTGTAGCCAGGCCTGAAGCCCGACTGGAACGGATCAAGATATGACGATTCCTCCAGGTGCTGCGGGAACTGTCGGGCAACCACACTCTCAACAACCTTCGCAAGAAAGCGAAGGTTGCAGACGGGATGGTAGTTTGATAAAACAGCTGGATCCAGGGCAGGCTTCTTGAGGAGGGGTCTCACCACTGCCTCTTTCAAGGCAGCGGGAAAGACACCCTCACTCAAGGAAGCGTTGATAATTGCTCGGAACCAGCCTCGTACCACCTCCCGGGAGGCCAGCGCCAACCAGGAGGGGCACGGGTCCAGTAAACATGTGGTTGCCCTAAGTCCCCCCAGCAACCTGTCTACGTCCTTGGGGGTCACGGGGTCAAACTCAACCCAGGTAACGGTCTCAAGACCAGCCTCCGCCTCTCCCATTGGACATACCCAGTTGAAGTCGAAGCCTTCCCGTATCTGAGCGATTTTATCATACAGATATTTTCCGAAATCCTCAGCTCTACCCTCTAAGGGGTCTCCCCTCACCTCCTGATGAAGGAGGGAGCGGGTCACCCTAAACAGGGAGGCTGGGCGGTTATCTGATGACGCAATAAGAGCAGTGAGGTAGGAACACTTCTCTGCTCTTATCGCCATTAGGTAGGACCTAATATAGTCTCTTACCAATGTTCGGTCAGATTCGGCACGGCTCGATCTCCAACTGCTCTCTAGGCGTCTTTTCCAGCGTTTCATCTCTCTCAACCCCTCGTTATACCATGGGGCCGGTCGAGACCCACGCCGAATCAGAGGCCGCAAAGGCACAACTCGGGTTCCATCAGCCGCCTGGGGCGGTACCATCTCACCGGTTCCACCACCCTGTGGTGGGGTGCAATGGTCCGAAAGTCCAAGCATAGGAGAGAGTGATCAGACCATGACAGGGGTTCAATGACTATATCCCCTACACTCTGACCACTCAGCCACTGTCCAGAGACAAAAACCAGGTCAAGCGTGTTCCCCCCTGTGTGTGTGGGGCCTTGAATTACCTGGGTCAGGTCCATGGCTGTCATGGAAGCCATGAACTCCCGAGCCTCCCCGGACACCCCGCCCCCGGACGGCAGGTTGAAGTCACCCATGACTATTAGCCTGGGGACCTCAACCACCACCGCGGCGACAACGCCCAGGAGCTCGGGCAGGGAGGTTGATACGTGGCAGGGAGCCAGGTACGTAATCAACACCGCCCTCGGACCCCCTAGGTCCCACTTCACCAGAAGGGATTCACAGCCTGCCGTCTGAGGAACAGTGACCTCCCTCGGCCTGAAACCTTCCCTGATCACGACCGCCACTCCCCCACCCCTGCCTTGAGCTCTCAGCTGGTGGAATGCAAGGAAACCTGGTGGGCACATTTCCACCAGAGGGACACCGCCCTCTGGTCCCAACCAGGTCTCCGTTATACCCGCCAGGTCTGCTCCCCCCTCTGAGATTAAATCTTGAATGAGGGGGGCCTTATTTACCACAGACCTGGCATTGCACAGCATCAGCCTACAGCCAGGGCCCTGTGGTTCTGAACAATCCCGAGAACAGGTTGAGCCTTGGGGGTCGGAGCGCACGACCGCTCGTAAGTAGCGGGTGCGTGCTCCCTTATTATGATACGGCCCCCTGCTCCCACCATACCTGCCCCTCCCGCTAACGGTACTTATTGGAACTGAGTTAGTCTTAATCAACCCCTGTCCGCATCCTCAGGACTCCATCCCCTTCCGTCGCCTGGCCTGTCTTCTTGTTCCCTTCTGACAATTTCTTTCCCTACCCTAAACACCCCTTCCCCACCCCTCCCCACCCTTAAAACTTTGACTAAATACCTATTTAAAAAACCCCAAAGCCCCTTTTTTGATGCATGCCATCTCTCAGGACTCCAAAGTCCATCCTCGAGATGGGCCCTTGATAGAACAGAGGGCCATAATTGCGAGAGGGGGGAGTCTCGCAATGCAAGAAGCGTCCACTTCGAGTAAGCAGCCAGTCAAGTAAAGTGAATCGATAGGGTCCGGCAAGAAACCAGGCAGTCAAGTCTAGATTAAGGTCCAAGTACCAAGTTTCTATCAGGGTGATGGTAAAAATAATAATAATAACAATAACAATAATGAAGGTAGATTTTGAGTGGTCTGAGCAGGAAAAGCCCCTATGTTGTTCCATCCTGCTTCGTTTAATCCACTATCCACAGATTCGCATATGTGCTGCCGGGGGAAAGGACCAGGTCTCTGAAAAGGGGTCCATAAGGGCAGCACCAGAGTCATAATCCGGGATTCTTTCTTCAGGGCTGTCTTACTGCCCCTCCTGATAGTGCTCAGTTCGACTTTCCTTCCCGCACAAAGCTCATGGGGTGGGGGAGGCCACTACAGTTCTCCTATTTGGCCTCACCGTTGGCCGCTCGTTCACCAGTTCACAGGGGAGGGGGGAAGCATGACCACATTGTTTCCCTCACCACCAGGTCCATGCTGCCCCCTCTATCCCCTGCAATTCTCAGCTGTCTCCCCGAACCACTAGCTCACATAATGGTAGGGGGGCGCCGCTGATCTTCCCTTTTGCGGCGGCCTCCCAGCACCAATGCCTCTCGACTACCTACCTAAGCATAATGATGGTAGAAGGGGGGAGGGGGAGGCCAGCTGCCAAGCTGTTCCCCCTCGCGGCGGCCTCTCAAAGCCAGGAGCCTCTCAGCAGTCTTTTCAAGAGTCACTCGTTCACATGGTGGGGGAGGGGGAGCCGCCGCCGAGCTCTTCTCTTTCGCGGTGGCCTCCCGACTCCCAGCTGGCTTCTCACCTCACCGCAGGCCGCAGGGGGAAGTACGCTGTTACCACCACTCAGCTTCGTCCATTCCCGGCAAGAAGGGAGCCGACAGACATATCTCAGGGAGACTAAGATGTTCCGCTGCCAAAATCCCAGGGGTCCCAGATGTTTCTCGGCCCCTGGGGGGAGGTCTCTAGCCATTCCCCATCAGAGGCCCGGCTGCTCTCACAGGGAAGCGTTCTCCATCTTGCGCATGCGTAGTTGGCAATGTGTATATCTTTACAACGGTTGCATGATGTCCTATAAATACCCCAAATTAAAAGTAAAGCACTTTGTGCTCAGAATTTTGGTTCACCCGAAAAGATATACTAAACTCAAAGAATTTCTAAAATTTCTTCTCTAGTTTTGTTCCTCATGACTTGGATGAATAAACCAAATACATGACTACAGTCTCATAGAGACTGGCAAGGCGCTGTTCCTCAGCCTTGGTGCTGAATGTAAATCTCTCCATGATTTTGATATATTGGCTTACATACAGTAGGTAGGTTGGTACTGCTCTTGCATCTGAACAGTAACACTGCCACCTAGAGGCCTGATGTAAACTGATTTTTTTAAAAAAAATCAAAAGAATCTTTCTTTTGCAATAGCGGGGAATTCACTTGACACACCCACACCTGAAGCCCTTAAAAACAGAAGAATACTGACATCCCCTAAACTGTGCTGAAGATGTTCCCTAGCCTGGTAATGAAACGTTCAGAAACCAACCCACAAGTTCAAAGAATGAACCTTCACCCTCAATCTTTCTTTTACATATAGTCAACACATTTGCCATTAGGACTGCTTAACGAAGTTTAATATATCCTCAATGGCATTTCATCTTTCAAAACTCTTCATAACTGCCTCTAGTCAGTGGCTCTATCACATCCAATCTCAAAGTTTTTGTTTTATTTTAACCATTTCCATATGATACATATCATGTATGATGCAAACATCGTGCTATGTCCTTTCAGGGCAATAAATTTAGTCCAAGAAATAAGATAAAAAGAAACATGCTACATGCTGTGTATTTCAAAACAACAGAATTAACCACATCTCTTAAGTGTCGCTAGCTTTGCTATCATTCTTACTTTTTCAATGTCCATAGACTGATTCATGTATCTCCTTTCATTCTTTAAATTTCTTACATATCTTTTTTTCAGAATTTCATCCACTCCATTCAACTTGATACAATATTAAGTTCTATGCTTTCTTTTGTATTATACAATCAATTCAATTTTTATGGCAAATCTTTTGGGTTCTCAGCGCAAAATAGCATCATGTGCATACAAAAATATATACACAATAAATCTCCAGCCAAAATACTTCTAGCATCATCATAAGCATTACTTATATATTTATCCAGAAACGTATTAAACTAGAACAGGGACATTACACCTTCTTATCTTATTCCCTGCTCAGTCTTGAATCATTCACGAAGCATTCCATTATTCTTATACATGCTTCACTTGGATTATATGCTACTCTTACTTCATTCAGTAACCAGCTTTTAACTCTGTATTCATAGAAAACATTTCATAGTCATGTCTGTTCATTGCATCATTGCATCAAGATCAACCAAGTACAATAAACTCCTCATACACACACATTCATACATTTTACAATGACCCACAAAACACAAAAGATCAGGTTTGTTCTGAATCTTTTCTTTTTCTTTCAATCTTAGCAGCAATGTTCTCTTTTGGACTATATAAATGATGTTTTTCTTTCTTTGCCTGTGTGTTTGTGTGTTTGTGTGTGTGTGTGTGTGTGTGTCTGTGTGTAGTGCAAAATATTGTCTCTAACCTTCATTTATTTGGCATTTAATAATTCTCTTATATGCTTTTTTCCTCATCATAATCTCATTTGCTTCTTTATTTTACCAAGCATGCTTCCCATTAAGGTAACTACACATATTCTGTGGCATTCATAACATAATTCTTTTCATTCTGTTCCAAGCAAGTTCTACATCCAGTGTTCTGTTGGAAGATGAACCTATGTTCCATACATTCTCCTTCAGGAATCATACTTTCTGTTTTTCTACTTACTTTAATTTTCCCCTCATGTCTTTTGTTTTTTCACTCTTATGATAAGCCTCTTTGAATCTCCTTCTCCTCAACATTCAAAGCAGCTTACAAAGTCTAAATATAAAACTAAAACCAAAGAAAATTCCAGGTAACACATTAGAAGAAGTATCAGTTTGGAAGATCTATCAATGAAATGTGATTTTTTTTTTAAAAAATGGCTTTACCAACCACAATTTGGCAAGCGCAATTTTTTAGTTCTATCAGCAAAATTTCCCAAAGACCCAAGACTGTTACTTTAACAAATATTCTTACATGATTATATGGCCTGAACATAGAGTAACAAAAGATCTAAATTTGCTATAGCATCATTTGCATTACCCCAACATCCCTTTAACCAGTATGTCCAGTGTTACTGAGAACAGTATAATCCAGCCAGCTCACCAAGACACAATTATGCTAGTATGTAAAGCTTTCTATAAGATCTCTGACTGTTGCCTTTCTTGAAAAACACTAATAGTAAAGGAAACCAAATTATGTTAGACTACTGAACTTTTCTTAGAGCCACAAATATCCCTATTTTTTAAAAAAAAACATGCTATATATCAGATATAAAGAAAAGCTTTGTGGTTATTGGCACATCACTAGCAAACTGTAGATGTGATAAGCCTTCATGCCCTCTCTTGGACTTCAAGCCACACATTATTATTCCTCTGTGGTGAGATATTTATTTACTTTGCAATTTCATCTTAAATCCACATCGAGGAGAAAGCCCTTGAAGCTTGTTACCACTAACTCCTCTCCCTAAAAATCACACTTTTAAGAAAGAAGGGAGAAGAAGCAAAGAGTAGAAAGCATGCAGAAAAATCTAAATGTCACACCATGTAGCTAACACACATTCAGTGTTGTGCAGGATCATAATAACCTCTAGTTTAGATTTTCTGTCAGAGATGTAGAAGAAAACATGTAAAACATTATACCTTCCATGCTATTAGTTAAATAATGGATAGATTATAGATAGATAGTAGATAGACTGAAACACCAAGATGTAATTCCAAGTAATGCTGTAGCCTAAGACACACAATACAACAGGAGAGCTGATTACTTGAGAGGTTTGGGGGGACCATCTGACTAGTCACCACTGAAGGCTGATTACCCTGATAGCGAGTTTGTTAGATTGAGTCAGAGGGGCAGTTCCGATATATGATTTCTTGCATAAATGGTGTTTGAAATGTCCTCCAGCACATAGGAAGAGCAATTAGTTTTTAAATAACTTGCTCATGCAAGTAAAATGTAGACAATATAGCTGGGGATTAGATCAAATACTGTTATTTTCAGAGAAAACCAGCCATACTAGCCTATTTCCCTGTCAGTGACTTCTTTCAACAAGACGTCCATTTTGCACATGCCTTAGCCACCCACCCCCTTTGTAAAAATGGAAGCTGAGTGCATTTAACATCATCAGTCAATGTGTACAATCACTGGTTTGTTAAATATGGGGAAAGAGGCAAAAGTAAACATGCCACCGTTTCCAAAGCAATTTTAATAAAGAATGTAGAACATAGCAAATTAATGGGCTACTGTTATACACATATTGGACAATTTTCTTACATTTTCTATATTTATGGAATACATATTACATCAATTGGAATGGAATGAAAGCTCTTTTCACTGCAGCAGATTCTACTTGTTCCACTGGCAACATTCTCTGGCCTTCGGTGTTGTCTACTGTGAAATGAGAATTTAAATACATTTGAGTGCCCTCTATAGCCTTTTCATACTTCTAGGGATGATTGATAATGACTGGTGGGTGAGGTGACCTTCAATAAGGTCTGACTGTACCAATTTTCTTATTGTGAATTTCTCAATCAGTTTCCCAGAAAACAGGATGAGAATCATCACCCTATAATTAAAGCAAAGTCTCTTCTCCTTCTCCTTCTCCTTCTCCTTCTCCTTCTCCTTCTCCTTCTCCTTCTTCTTCTTCTTCTTCTATATAACCCATACAGACTGAGTCTTTTCCAACAGGGGGAAGGGGGAACCTTTTTTCATTCAGCAACAATTGCTGTCTTTGACTCTATTTGTAACAGTTCTCAATTGTCCTAAGTAGTCTGCCTTATACAGTGAAATTGTCCTTCTCTCCTAAAAGCTGATAAATGGTGTATGTGCCGTTTCTTCCTGTGAAAAAGGAACCTCTCTTTTAGGGAAATCCTATCCATTTGCACATATTGACTCCATGCATCAGTTAATAAATATGAAAGCAATGATGGGAGTAAGATTGTGGATGCAATCCTGCTCCCCCAGCTTTGCTTAGAAGTTTTCATTTATGTAGAAAGAGCTCTTTAAACACCAAAGCTCCACTCCAGAAATGGAATTCTGCAGTGATGAGATCATTTCAGTTGTTTTTCCTGAGGTGAAGCAGCTGTAAACAGCTTGCCTGAGTGTCCCATTTTCAAAAGCATTTAAATTAGTGCAACTCTATAGGCATCTCCAAAGGCGAGCTTGTGGTTACAATGTACCCTGAAAATGCCTGAAGACTTCATTATTCAAAATTTATCCTTTTTTCCCTGTGTATGAGTCAACAGGATAATGCTCATGAGGGTGGTAAAAACAGATCATTACATTCAGAGTTTCTGCATGCTGAGTGAGATGTATAGATCTTTGTCATGTAACAATTTACATATGTGGCAGGATTTTATATTATGCTATGTGAAATGATATTTCCAAGAGCAGTTTTAGCTTAAAATCATTGAGGAGTTAAAGATGATCCAGATATCAATAGAAAAGGTTTCCAAATTGACCAAATTGAACATCATTGTAAATTTTCTACCTCACACATCTTTTGGAGAATCAGTGCAACCAAGTCAACATAGAGGAAATGAGAGAAAGAACATCAGAACACAGTTTAATGTGTTTCCATACCTGAGTTTCTTGACTACATATTATATTTTACTCAACCCTAGACAATTGAGAACACAACCTCCACTAATTTTTTCTTGCTATGAATAAAAAGTATTGTCAGATTTGTGCCAGCTGAAGTGCAGTTGTCGAGTTCACCAGATATATTATTTTTAAAATAAATCCTACTAATTCAGTACAAACTGTGCACTCTGGCAAAAATGTCCCTTTCTCTCCTGTCACTGACCCCTGTCATCCAAAACCACTTTTGTGTGTTACAAGTTAAAAAACTTAAATTAGCAAAAATTGTGCCAATTTCATCTTATAACTCATATGACAATAGAAGTTGTTAGAGTGGTTTTCTTCTTCTTTTCATTTTTACTGGTTCAGGAAGGTAAAGAAACATGAGAAGCCACCAATTAACCCATCACCATGACCAAAATGGAGGACCAGATGAAAACACCTGATTTTTTTAAACAGGCTTCATTTCCAGATGGTTTATACAAAGGAAACATACAGCTGAAAACTGTAACTAGAAAAATCCTAAGCAGACATGAATTTCTACATGAAATTTGTTTTCCATCAAAACTTAGTATGTTACAAAGAAAAGCCCCAATAACTTTCCTCCACAATCTCAATTTTTCCAGAGGTATCTTCAAAACTGAGATCATAGCTATTAAGAAAAAAAATTGCAGTTAGAGCTCAGATAAGGGGCCTGATCTAAATACAAAAGGTGGAACTACAGAAGACTCTTGTCCATAGCCATATCTCATCTTTGTGTGTTTTCACAAAAGTATGATGGCCAATCAGATGATTTCTCAGTCAAGCTATGCACTTAAAAAGGCCAACTATGAGCCATCTTAATGTTGTATTATTGCTTTTTTTGCAGTGAAGTACAGTGCAGAACACACACATTTTATTTCTGGTAACTGCCTTATTGCAGGAAATAAAACAGAAATAACACTGTACATTCCACTTCCCTATTCTCATTCCTCCTGGGAAACACAATAGTGGTGAACATCTGCTGTTTTGTGCTTATCTTTGTATATGAAAGTGTGTATGTGTATATGTGCATGAGCAATATCACCTATCACCTATTCCAACAGCAAAATAAGGTATTATTTGCAATAACATCTTTAATCACAGGATTCATGAAGTCAGCTAAAGCAGATTGATGTGAAAAGAAATTATCCCAAGAGGACAATGCTTTGAAGCATATTGGCTAAAACACTCAGAATTGCTTTTTCTTCTTCAAACGTGTATTGTCATACTGGCATGTTGGTATACAGGAATCATTTTTTACAAATAATTGTAGATAGATGATCCATCTGTGAACATACTCAGAAATGTCAGTTTGTTGCATGTAAGGGCAAAGAGATAAATATAGTAAAGAGGCAACTCTGGATTCCAAATGGTGTTTTGCTATTTTAAAATCACCATTAGAAGACTTGAAGGACCCAGGGCAGATCACTATGAATAAAATCTATGTATGTGGTAACTAAGAGTTTACAACAACTTGATGGCACATATTATCAATCAGTGTTGAAATCCTGGAATTCCAGTGCAAAAAATAAGCAATGTTAAAAGTGCACAAAAAAACCCCTACATACAGTATATGCTCACAGTTCTTGGAACAGAATAGGGAATGGGCTACCCTACCATTACTGAAATCAATGCTGCCAATCCCACTCTCCATCCAAAACAAAAACCTTTGGCATCAAAATGCTATAAAACATCCATTCCTTTGGACTATTATGCATACAAATATATCCATCACATCATTTCATTTTGGGGTGAGCAACATTATGAAGAGGCCAGAAATGAAATAAGAAATAGTAAATCAAAGAAATTAAATGCCTGCCATAAGAAAAAGAAACATTCCTTAATCTAATTTTCATTAACTCCATTCACTGTATCTCTCTTTTTCGCTTTTCAAGCTGTACTTGCTTGCAACATAGCTATGCAGAGCTTGATACATTGGCTTTTGTTCCATAGTTATTTTTACCTCCCTTTTTTGAGAATCTCATCAACTCCATCCAACCACACCTTTCTTGTCTTGTCTTGTCTTCCCTTTCCTTTTGACCAATTCACTCTTCCATCACATTTTGGGGTTGTTTTTTTTGTTTGCAAGTTGATCCTCATTCATTCACTTTGAAACTAAACTACATCAAACTACAGGTATCTCTTTCATACTTGTCACTCATTCAATCCATATTTATTCATTACCCATTCACTTTTTGACCCTATCACTTATTCATACTTCTTAAGCACCCTATTCCTACTGCATTCAAATTACTTCCACATTTCTGTTAGCCCAACTCTCATTTCCATATAAAAATTCAGCTGACAGTCACACTAACAAACCACTATTTTTATTCCTCTCAATATTCATTTACTGCCACAAACTCTTGCCTCTTTACTAGCTTTTGCATATCTTAATTTTATCATTTTTCATATTTATTAACATTTCATTAGGTATACAAATTCATGTACTTTTTCCAATTTTTTGCTATGTGTATGTACAACTGAGTTCATTTTTCCTGCTATGATATTGATATTGATCATTGATATATAAATTCTTAGATACATACTTTTCATTTCATCATACAATCTGTTCTTTTGCTGCAAATCATTCATGTATGTATGGCACCATCTGCATACAAACTACTCATACATCACATCATCAATCAATATACCTTTAACATTTCCACAAGCAATCCTTAACTATTCCTTATTCTCTTTGATCCTACTTTTTTCCTGTCAACACTATTCTTCTCTCCCCTTCATTTTTTAAAGGATTCTTCTTTTATATGCATTTTTCACTCACAGCCTCTTTCATTTAATTGCATCAATCATACTTTTTAATATTAGTGTAACACCTCACCTTTCTGTTGACTTCTTTTCATTCACTTCCAAGCAGCTTCTACATTCTCTTTCTTTATATCCTCTTTTCATTCACTCTGCCTGGAGATGTATGTATTTTGAATACTTTTTTCATATATGATCAATATCTTATTTTGCTTACATTTTCACATTCATTCTTGGGTCTCCAATGACCAATTATTTTTTCCATACTCTCATATCCCATTCCCATTCATTCATTCATTCATTCATTCATGTGAAGATACCCAAATATCCTGTCCTCCATCATATTCATTCAGAATGTTACACTATTTTCTCAAACCCTACCTATAATCCTATATATCTCAACTCACTGGATTTAATTCATTGTTTGGAATGGCATCTCACCTATCTATGGATTCCTATTTCACACAGTACTTATCCATAACAACCTACATGGCGCCAATTCATAATTTCAAATATCTACTTTAGTCCTTTCATTCAAGATTAAACTTGCATCTTCATTTCCCTGTATGTTTTCATCCACTTTGCTCCATAAGAACAGAGTACCTACATTCATGTCCATTACATCCTTTCCCATTCTCTTAGTTTTATAGACACATAACAAATACATTTTTCTTTAGTTTCTTTCATGCTTTCATGCTTTTTATCATTTATCATTTTTATTCCTCTTATATTCCAAGTCATAATCTTCCATATTTCATGGTTGCTAAATATGCCAATGATTACTGAATTATGCTGTCTATCATAGTCAGTCAAGGCCTTCATATAATGCTTTTTAGTATGACAGAAAAGGTGTACAGTTGGATGCAGCATATGCTAACAATAAAGGGGCATGGGTTAGTGTGGGACACAGAGATGTTTCCTAATGTATAACTTTTTGGTTAGCTGGATCTTCCTCATTCAAAAAGTAAAAAACAAAATGGACTAAAGACTAAAAAAGATATTAATGTCTAGGTAATACATGAATTGCCATAATAAAATGCATTGCACAAAAAGCAGCTCATCTGGAATAAAAATTTCTTTCAGTTGTGTAGTTGAATTTTAAAAAAACAGTTTCATGCCCCAAAATCAATCAGGATCCCCCTGTTGTTTTGTTGCAAATTTCCTCTAATTCTAGTTACCTCTGAAAAATTTATTGCACTTTTGAGGTAGATGATTTTCAGAAGGAAACTAGTGTCAGGAAATTGCAGTTACTTTTCCTTTCCAATGCAAATAGCCAGTTTAAATGCACAACTTAACAAATGTGGTTGCCATCATACATCTTTTGTTTTCCACCTATTTCAGTACATGAAGGTGAAACAACCCAGACTAAAGAAAATATTACCCGGTGTCATACTGCATGAGTACATTTTGTTTTGACTATACAAACATGACATTTAAATTGGGGAAATAATCAAATTGGGAGGGATTGGCATTGGTTCAATAAAACTACAGTCCTGCTCCTAAATTATTTTGTATACCTTCACTGACATTTTCTAATCCTTCTGGTTGTATGAAATATTATTGATATTCAGATGAAAAGTAATTCTTCAAGCAAAATATGATTCTGAAATTGCAGCTGCTTTGAGCTATGAAGAACAAGAATCTAATAAGGAAATGGAAAACTTTTTTGGGGGGATGAAATCATTCTAATGATATTGCTGTACTCTCCCTTTCACACATTCAGGTTCTTTCCATTCTAAAAAAGTTCCCGGGAGAAATTCTTTTCAATCACATCTGAATTTTTGTAAGGACAAAAATTGTTCTTATAATTTGTCCTGACAAGAACAAAGAATGGCAGAGCCTCTCAAAATATAACTAAAAACTCAATTTTGCTGTTTTCTACATTCATATCCTACTTCTGGCAAGCAACCATTGGCCTTTTTGATGGATTTTTCAACTTACTATAAAGTCTACCCTTTACTTTCAATATTACTTATTTCTGTTTAATACTGCTACTGACCAGAACTACTGCTTTAAAGAGGAGTATATTGTATTGACATACCTACTTCTGGCTCTTTCTCTAATGACCAATAGCTTTTTTTCTGTTTTAGCTGTAACAGGAAGAAAACCTTTGTCTCTGCTTGTTATGGATGCAGGAGATGCATCTGAACAATAAAACCATACTGGGTGCTTGACCAAATGAGTTTTCCTATCAAACAACCAGAAAGACTTAGACAATTAAAGAAACCTCAAGACCTTCTTCAATATTTTGGAAAGGATGTTTCCTCACTTTGGACAAGATTCACTTCATTTGAACTAGGGCAAATGATTTCCTTTTTTTTGAAATTTCAGATGTTTCCTGATGTGGAAATTAATGAACAATTGTAAGCTTGCCTTCTCCATTATTTTTAAAGGGGAACCAAGTGTTATTTAATCCCAAATTCATTATTATAGGGCATCTGATAATTAAACATTAACTTGAAAAATTTTCTGGATATATTGTGTTTGTACAGATTATGTGCAAGTTTGTGCAATTAATTCCAACTCTTTAGTCATGGTCCACAACTTCATTTCAAACCTCAGTAATTTGGTTCAATGGCAAGCATATTACTTGATGTTGAAACTAAACAGCAAGTTGCCATAATTGTCCTGCTATTTCTTTTCAAAATCAAAGTCCAGTAACAGAAATGAACCAAGTGGAAGAAAGCAACTTCACAACAGGGGAAGTTAAAGAAAGGAATGGAAAATTCATTTCCATTCTCTGAACACATTTTATAATAAAAGTAAGCCAATAGGCAGACTATCTCCAAATTAGTGTCTAATTAGCAAATATTGGTTTGCATGGGTTTGGTCCTAAGAGAACTCTTTGTTTCATTCCAAATATTTGGGGTTTGATGTTCATTCCTTATTGTATCTCTTTTACCGCCATTCAGCTCTGAAGCACTTTATGTCAGCTTAACTGAGCTGTGGCCAATCCCTGAAGCTTTGTTGCTTATTCATACATCCCTTATTTTTTCATAAAAGTCACTTTCTCATAATATAATTAGCACTGTGTTGACAACTCAGCAGTTCATTAGACAGTTTTTATTTTGTTACCTATTCAAAATATGCTTCTTGCTAGTAAGTAGATAGCAATCATCCACATTAGGGCTTTTAGGCTCTTCTTGGAGCAAAATATTTCTTGAATTAATTAAGTTTTCTTCACTCTGCTTTGTTATTAATGCAAGACTCCTTTTAATATTTCAGTATCATTAATTTGAGAGATAGTTTACATTCACCTAGCTATTGATCCCTGTCTCAAGTTGCATGACACATTAGACACATAAGTGGGTTTAACATATACTAGTTTATGGCTGCTGGCCTCATCTTAATGCAACACATGTAGGTCTCTTATATCATTTATGTATAAGGTGTAAAACCTATGCCAACAGTGAACCAAGCAGTTGGAGCAACTATGAAGTGCTCCAGAATATTCAACCTTTTATTCCATTTTCCATAAAAACATGAGGACTGTGTGATAAATAGTAGCAAACCCACTGCAGTTTGATTTTAGAATTTAGATCTGCTCACTTGATGTTCTGACAAAAAAGGGGACCAAGTGGTTTTCAGACTGGTTTCCCATCCACCCTTTCCCAGAAACTACCCAGGGTCCCTCTTTGAGGGAGATGGATGGTTCAGAAATGTGATAATGAATGGATGGATGGATGGATGGATGGATGGATGGATGGATGGATGGATGGATGGATAGATGGATAGATGGATAGATGGATAGATGGATAGATGGATAGATGGATAGATGGATAGATGGATAGATAGATAGATAGATAGATAGATAGATAGATAGATAGATAGATAGATAGATAGATAGATAGATAGATAGATGGATGGATGGATGGATGGATGGATGGATGGATGGATGGATGGATGGATGGATGGATGGATGGATGGATGGATGGATGGATGGATGGATGATGGGGGTTGCAACTCTAGAGCTGAATCCTTGCCCCCTCTTTACATAAAAAGGGGTGAGGTTTGATCATAGGGATTTTTTTAATGCATTTGCCTCCCTCCATGGATGTCTCTGGTAACTATCAGGCAGAGATCAGAGATGGTCCACAAAGTCTGCAAAAC
Organism: Bothrops alternatus; assembly: GCA_034064705.1. Taxonomy (NCBI): domain Eukaryota; kingdom Metazoa; phylum Chordata; class Lepidosauria; order Squamata; family Viperidae; genus Bothrops; species Bothrops alternatus. The sequence goes on along the minus strand of JARGCV010000145.1, from coordinate 1,699,973 downwards.
TGGCTGAATGAGGGGCTTCTAAATTTATAACACATATCCAGCTAACTAAACTATGCCAGTTCTTGCTAGTTTATTTCTGAAGGCTGATTTACCAATTTCTACATATCTAGCTTATTATTCCCTTGACCAGAATCTAAATTCTTTTTTTTTTATTCTTTAATTTAGTGGCCTGTCAGTCGGCAATGCTTCTCTCTATATCCTGCTGCTATTTATAACTCCCTGGAAAGTTTCAGATTGGCTTGACAGAATTATTGAAATCATAGGTTCACTCTAGAAGAAAGTCCTTACAAAAACCAAGATCTTAGGCCAAATGGAAGGTTCAGAAAAGAAGATTTAAAGTTGGGGTGGAAAGGGCAAGATCAGAACTACAAAAGGAAGCAGGCATTACAAGAAAGCTTTAGTTCCAGCTGTCAGGACAAATGAAAATGCTAACAATGAAAGAGCTGTAAGCAATTCCAAGAAAATCTCTGTGCTGCCATAGCTACAGTTTCTAAGCATACTGTTCAGAGCATGCATTTTATATATAAAAAAAGAAATTTCTGTGTCTGCAGATTTTGTTTGTGCAACTTCCTACTGGTATTTTCACTTTTAAAGTTCTTATTGAATCCAAGAAATGTCTTTTTCTTTATGAAAAGAAGACAAAGACTCCCAAGTAGTCAGAAAGGACTACGCACTATGAAAACAGTGGCTGCTCTGAGAAGATTTGCAGGACTGTGGATTCACTTTCTATGGAAGCATCTCATATATCAAGCAGAAAGTTCTCTTTTAGGAAGAGATGAACATGCAGTCATAAACAATAAGGTTAGCAAACAAGGCCCCTATAGTAAAAAATTCAAACAAGATTTGCAAATATGAAAAAATCATATTTACCAAACTTCATGTATTAATTACTTGGCTTTGACAGTTCGATGTTTACCTTTCAGCCTCTCCCCTACCCTCTTGCTAGTACTCTGGAATTTCTTTCCTAAAATATCACCAGCACATCCACACAAAGTTCTATTCACTCTCTTCAATATATCATGGACCATAAATGAGAAAGGCTTTCCCTCTTTCATTTTTTTCTGTACAGAGGTCTTTCAAAATATTCTAGCAATTCTATGCCCCCTCTGCACTTTCACAAACACACTGTATTTTTCAGTTAAGTTTATAGCAGACCCAATAGCTCAGCTTTTCTGATCTGAGATATATTGAGAGATCCAATTATGGCTATCTCATATCTCTTCTATTCCACTAGAAATGCATTATTATTGCACTGCTGACATGATGCAAGACCAACTTAGCAGAATATAATAATGCGCTTAAATGAATATGATTTGATGCATTTTTGTCTTAACGCCATGTTTTCAATTAATTTACCAAGGAGAGCTGGACAGCCATTCTTAATTTCATGTTTTAGGTGGCAAAATAAATTACACAAATTTACTAGTTTGTGCCAGTTTGGTGGAGAAGTTAAGGTGCTAGCCTAGAAAGCAGGAGACTGTGAATTCTAGTCCCACCTTAGGCATGAAAGCCAGCTAGGTGACTTTAGCCCAGTTACTCTCTCACAAGGTGGTTGTTGTGGGGAAAAATAAAAGGAGGAAGGAGTATTGTGTATCTTCGTCGTCTTAAGTTACTTATAAACTAATAAAGGCAGGAAAAAATCTAATAAATAGAAATAAATAAATAAATATCAACCAGGAAGAAAAAAATGGGTTTTAAAATTTTTTGTTATTTTTTCAAATAACATTTGGAAATTTCCAAACATTTACTAAAATACTAAATATTGACAAAATACATTTTAAAAAACATTTTCCTTGCCAGCATTCTATTTTGTTTTATCACATTATTTTGATAGTCATGTTTTGTTTTCTGTACATTCAGTAAGTTCCAACTTTTAACTTGCAACAATGGTTGTTCTTGGCTGTGTTTGACAGCTATTAATCAGCTAATACATACTTTTCTTCTTTGACAGATGTCTATGGAGATTCTCAGTCATCCAGGTCATAGTTATCCAAAAGATGCTTTTTCCCGAGGCAACCGGACTTTCTTTTTTTTCTTTGAAGACATTTTGCTTCTCATCCAAGAAGCTTCTTCAGCTCCAGTCAGCTTCACCATCCAGTCAGAGCTGAAGAAGCTTCTTGGATGAGAAGCAAAAAGTTTTCAAAGAAAAACAAGAAAGTCCAGGTGTCTCGGGGAAAAAGCATCTTTGGGTTCTTCTTTGACCGTTTGTTTCACTTGCAGTAAACCTCTGTGTCCATTTCTGATGGGCACAATCTACCAATATCACTATGGATATGTAATGCATAGTGAATGGTCAACAGTTTTCTTGTTTTTTGGTCCAAACTTCCAATAATTATTAATTACTATTAATAATTCCAGCAGTGTATCCTATCACAGATATGCCCAAGATAATGATGGCTTTTATAGTGTTTCTACCATTTAATTTTGCTTTTAGCAATTTTCTTATTCTTTAGATGTGTTCTTTTCTAATTACAGTTTTAATTTGTCCATGCTTGATGTTTTCCAACTGTAAAAGGCACAGATAACTATAGGTTTCATCCTATTGGCTCCTGGTGGTTTGGCCATTCAGCATTACAATCCCATTACTATTCATGGTTTTACCCTGATTTATTGTTACTGTAGCACATTTCTCTATATCAAGTTCCTTTGCTATATCAGTGCTAAAAAATTTACAGTATTTATCAATGGCTGGATTTCAATTTCTGATTTTTCATAAAACTTCAGATCATCCATATAAAGCAAAGTTGAGGTTTTTAGTAGCATTTTTTTGCTTTCTGGTAGCAAAAATTTGGTTACTTGAAAGTGGATCATAAGCAATGACAAATAATTAAGGATGATGTGTCTTCTAATGCTGACAAGCCCATATTTTTTATATCCAAAAACCAGTTTTATCTTCATTATTTTTCCTATAATTTTTTTAATGTTTAACATTTTTACTGACACCAGTTGATTCCAAATCTTTGATAATCTAATTATGCCTTTTTATAAGCAATACAGGCCATACCTAAATTGATTCTCGAAAAACCATTTTATTAATCAAAAGCTGATTGTTTAGTACCTCTACTTTTTCTTTTATTTCTTTCCTTGGATGTTGTTCAAGATTATTTCTTCTAAATAACTTATTGTTATAATTGGTCACAAGGTCAGCCAGATATTTAGAGTGGATTTGGTATTTTTATCCACCTACTATATCCTTCCCATGGACTTGGGAGAGAAAGATGTTGTTTGACAGTATTTAAGGCACCATTGCAAGATATAAGCTATTCCCAATAAAGCTGCTTATTTGCAATTGACTGGTGTTGACTTTATCATTACATGAGCCAATGAACCTTTAATTTTTTATATCTCCAATCGAGAAAACAATCTTTTCAAGTACATTGTTTGCAGAGTCCAATGCACTTAAGTACATTTTTTTCTTTTTTATATATTTTTATTGAATACAAAGAAAAAAAGGATTAAAAACATTGAACATGGTAAATTGTCTGACTGACATCTCAGTCCATATTGTACATTAATTACAAATAATATATCTATATACAAACTATATATTTCTGGTCTCTATCTTAACTTATCTCTTTATTTGTGACCTCCATTTTTTCCCCTCCATCTATAAAATTTATTCCATATTCGATAAAATTCTGTTTCTTCCTGATTTTTAATCTTTTAGTTAACCTATCTAGTTCTGCGCAATACATAATTTTCTTTATTAGTTCTTCCTCACTCGATACTTCCATTGCTTTCCATTTTTGAGCAAATAGTATCCTTGCCGCCGTAACCACGTGAATAATTAAATATATGTCCTGTTTATTTACATTTTCTCTAATATTCCTAATAGTAATGCCTCAGGTTTGTATAGAATGTTTTGCCTAGTCATTTCTATTGCCCATTCCCAGACCATACGCCAATACACCTGTGCTTCTCTACATGTCCACCATATATGAAAAAAGGTACCCTTTTCTTTTTTACATTTCCAACACATAGAAGAATATCCTTTATACATTTTGGCTAATCTGGCCGGAGGGAGATGCCATCTGTAAACCATCTTATACAGGTTTTCTTTATATGATGTTGCCAATGTAATTTTGTTATTTTGCTCCCATACTTGCTGCCATTGATCCATATTTATATTATATCCTAGATCTATTGCCCACGTCACCATTGTTTCTTTAACCTGCTCCTCATATCGCTCATGTTCCAACGGGTGTTTATAAATATTCTTCATTTGTTTTTTCTCCGAACCTAGCAGTATTTTATCTAACCCCGTATCTTGTCTATTAATACCCCATTCTTGCTTATCCTTCATGTATCTTGCTTGTATCTGGAGATAAGACCACCACTCCATGTCTATTCCTTGTTGTTTTAGCTCTTGTTTTTGTTTTAAATAACCTTCTTCTGTCAAAATGTCTTTATATATAATAGCCTTATCTTTCCTATACAAATTGGGATATGTGATTACCTCCAATGGCGATAGCCAAGCTGGAATCTTTGTGTAATATTGAGATTTAACTATATTCCAGCTTTTTATTAATTCTTGCCAAACCTTATGTCTTAAAAAATATTGGTGGTTTCTACTTTGCCCCATCCATATGTGAGCATGCCAACCCTGCTGGAGATCATAACCCTCTAAATGTAAACATCTTTTATTTTCTAAGGTTATCCAGTCTCTAATCCATGTTAGGGCCGCTGCTTGGTAATATAGCTCCCAATCTGGGAAACCTAAACGTCCCCTTTCTTTGGCATCCTGTAATGCCTTTAATTTTATTCTTGCCTTCTTAGTGGACCACACAAATTCTAAGGTTAATTTATTCAGCTCCTTGAAAAATTTCTTGTCTAATTGAATTGGGATATTCTGAAACAGGGATATCATTTTAGGTAAGATGTTCATTTTCACTGCAGCAATTCTCCCAAGTAATGAAAGATGCAAATTTTTCCAGCGGTCTAAATCTACTTTTATATTCTTTATCAATTTGCCATAATTGTCTTTTTTAATTGATGAGCAGCATGCAGAAATAACTATCCCTAGATATTTTAATTTGGAAACTACTTGTATGCCTACTTTTGCCTTGAGGTTTCCTTTTTGTATGTTAGTCATATTTTTTGTTATAATCTTTGTTTTGTTTCTATTTATTTTCAAACCTGCCAGATCCCCATACTCTTCCAATATTTCGAATAGTTTCTGCCCTGATTGTTCTGGGTCTTCTAGTATAAATGCTAGGTCGTCTGCGTAAGCTTGAAGTTTGTATGTTTTTTTCGTAATCTTAAATCCTTTCATCTGCTCTTCTTGTCTTACTACTCTAGCAAGAATTTCTAATGTATATATAAATAACAATGGTGAGAGAGGACATCCTTGTCTTATACCTTTCTGTATGTTGAATTTATCAGTGGCCTCTCCATTTATTATGATCTGGGCCTTTTGTTTGGAATATATTGCAGTTATCACATTTAAAATTTTTTCCCCAACATCCATTAATTTTAGTTGTTGGATCATAAATTGCCAATTGACATTATCAAAAACCTTCTGTGCATCAAGGAACAGAAGTGCCACTTGACGATCACTATGTGATTCATAAAATTCGAGAATGTCTAAGATTGTTCTTATATTCCGCTTAATCTGTCTGTTTGGTAAAAACCCATTTTGATCCGAATGTATGAAATCAATTAGGTACTTTTTGAATCTCTCCGTCATTATTGAGGCAAAAATTTTATAGTCAGAATTCAATAATGATATAGGTCTATAATTTTGTATCCGTGTTTTTTCCGCTTCTTCTTTTGGAATCAATATTATATTTGCCTCTGACCAGGACTTAGGTATTTTAGCATCGGTTAATACAGCGTTGAAAACTTCTAGTAGGTATTGATTGAATACACTTTGTTGTTCTTTATATGGTACTGCTGGTATTCCATCTGGGCCAGTTGCTTTATTGATCTTTTGTTTATTTATAGCCCTGATTATTTCAGCCATTCTTATTTCCTCATTTAACATAGATTTTATTTCCTCCGGAATCTTCGGTATGTCTGCCTTATCTAAGTATTCTATTATCCTTTCTGCATTTTTCCCTCATTTCTCTTATATAGTTTTTCATAGTATCTTTGGGTGATTCCCCCTGAATCTCTCCTTTCTCATCTTCCAAATTAATAATCCGCTGCTTCTCTTTCTGCCTTCTTAGTTTATATGCTAGCCATCTTCCCGGTTTATTCATGTGTTCAAAGTTATTTTGCTTAGCTGCCTGTAATTTTTGTGCTAACTTTTCCGAATCCTCTATACATAGTTTATGTTTAATTAAGTCCATTTTGTTTTTCAATCCTTTGTTTTCAGGATCTCTCTGAAATTGTGTTTCGGCCTATTTATATTCTTCCTCGAGCCTCATCCTATGTTGTTTTTTCTCTTTGTTTCTCTTGGCCATGTACAAAATTGTTACACCCCTCATGTATGCTTTTGCCGTATCCCAAATATTCTGCAAGGATGTATCCTCATTGTCATTCGCTTGAAAGAAAAGGTGCATTTCTTTCTCCATTCTTTCCTTAAATTCTTTTTCTTTAAGAATCACTCTTTGGAAAGTCCATCTTGGCTTGCTCCTTTGTCCTTTCAAGCGAAAACTTATCGGATTATGGTCTACCCAGAGGCTAGGTTCGATATCAATTTCTTGAATTTCCGAGGCCAATTATTTTGTAAACCATAGCCTGTCTATCCTGGTCCATAATCTATGTCTATTAGAAAAGTATGTGTATTCACTCTTATCATAATTCCTTTCCCTCCAAACATCATATAAGCTAAGATCTGTACACATCTCAAAAAAGGGTTTGGGAAGTGTTTTGGTTTTTTTTCCTTGCCTTGCCTCTGTACTTTTATGGTCTTTTGTTTTATCTGCAATCGCATTAAAATCTCCGATTATACAGAAACCATCTCCCTCTATATCACTCAGCTTATTATGAAGGTTTTTAAAAAAGGATACTTGTGCTCCATTTGGGGCATATATTGCAACAATTATTATATATTTTTTATTCAGCTTAGCCTCAACTATCAAGACCCTTCCCTCTTTATCGTTATAGATTTGTTTCAAAATTATCTTCTGCTTAACATACAGAGCTACTCTTTTTTTTTGTCTAGTGAAACAAATAGCCTACCTAATTTAGGTTGTTCTAATAGATATTCTTGATCATTTTTTATGTGAACCTCCTGTAAGGCAATAATGTCCGCATTTAGTTTAATAAGCTTACTGAAAACTTTCCTACGCTTTACTGGTGTGTTCAACCCTCTAATATTTGTTGACCAAATCTTATACTCCTCTCCCATTGTCCTGTCTTTGTCATGTCTTTGTGCTTCTAGTAATTCTTATTTCCTTCACCTCTTCTGAGCTTCTCCCCTGTTGTTTTAGCCCAGTGGTTCTCAACCTTCCTAATGCCGTGACCCCCAACCATGTGGTCATAAGTCGAGAACTACCTGTATTTCCCTGTGGGTGGGGGCAGGAGGAGGGGCAGGGTTTGCTCACTCTCATTCACCTTGGCCACCGCCCGTTCGGTGCGGCAGCAGGCAGGCCCAGGCACTCCTGGGCGGCCACAGCAAGTGGCAGCAATGGCGCAGGCCAACCACTGGCTGAGCCACCAGCTGGCCCAGCCCAAGGGAGGTAAGCCACCTGCCGGGCTCCACGTGCGCCAGCTAGCCTCCCAGCACCCGTCGCTGCCCCGCTAGCCTTACCTTGGCCACCACCCGTTCGGAGCAGTGGCAGGCAGGCCAAGGCGCTCCTGGATGGCCCTCCCACCCCTGGCCCTCTTTTACTTACATTTAGTAGTAGGTGGAAACTTCACGACAGCTCGCCTTCACTGCAGACAACTAGCAGCAGCATTTTCCGACTGGGACTTTTGGTGGGCTCAGCAGGGCAGATTCTATTGGCTTTCGAACACCAATAGAATAGACTCTCTTGAATAGAGTCTATTCTATTGGCTTTCAAAAGCCAGTAGAATAAGAGGGAGTAGCACAGCTCATGAAAAAGAGGGAAAAAACCAAAAATAAAATGCCGAACTGCGTTTCAAAAGGAAAGTATGAGGAAAAACTCCAGGACTTTGGTGACCCCTGTGAAATGGCCGTTCGACCCCAAAAGGGGTCGCGATCCACAGGTTGAGAACCGCTATTCTAGCCTATCTTGACCTCTTCCCCCTCTCACTTCCTCCATGCTTTGCTCTGTCCCTCTTTTCTCCAACATTCGTTCAATATCTCTTCTTTTTTCAGCCACAACTCTTTCTTCTCCGAGATCCCTCAGGTCTTCCTCTGAAGCACAATATTGCCTGTAAAAGTCTTCCACTTTCTCTACTGTATCCAATCTAAACCTCTTCTCTTGCCAAGTCACAATAAGCCCCTCTGGTGTTAACCAACTAAAATTTACATTGCTTTGATGAAACCTGGACGTCAGGAAGAGGTAATTCTTTCGGAGGTCTCTCATCCTTTTTGGTATCTGTTTTAATACAATAATTTGTTTCCCTCCATATTCTAACTGTTCATCACATGTTCTATATAATAATTCATCTCTAATTTTCTTTTTTTTTTTACATGGACCTCTCTAGGAAGGTTATGTCGTCTCCCATAGTTTGTCTGCACCTTGTATGTCTTATCCATTCCAGCAATCATATCTTCTTTGTCAATCTCCAGAGCTCCTGCCAACAAACCTGCCATCTTGTCTGGAAGATCTTCTCCTCTTTCCTCAATAACATTTTGGAATCTAAGATATTGGGATGCCTTCTCCGCTTCCAGTAACATCACCGCTGTCATTAACTCTTTATTAGCCTCAGTTAAGTTTTTGTCCATCTCTTCTACCTTCTTTTCTTCATTATCCAATCTTTGCTCTACTGCCAGCAACTTCTGTTCATTTTTTGCAATTTGCTGCTGAAAAGCTTCAAATCTTCCATCCATTGCCTGAATCTTCTCTCTCATTTCTCCAGTAACATTCCTAACTACTTCAAGTTCCGTTTGGATTTCCTCATGATTCTTCATCATGGCTTCCTGGATTGCCTGCATCATTGCCTGCAATTCTTTAAGTGGATTGGAACATTCTCTTTGAAGCATGTCATCTAATGATCTTTGGCTCATAGGGCTGGAACCTTGTGCTATGTTTCCCCCCACCACCACCAATCTTATCTAAATTTGGATTGCTTGCCATTTTAAATAAACTTTCCCACCACTTACTCTTCTTCCAAAATATCCACTTTCCACTTCCCTCTTTTCGTTCTTCCACTTTCTCCCCCTTTACGTTATTCCCCTTCTAGGTGTTTAAACAACAACAATATCGCTGGTATATGCCATCTATGTAACTCTATCAATTAATGCTAATGCAAGTACAAATTCTAACAGTTCAATCTCAGCTATTAACTTTAAGCTTTCCCAGCATTCTCCTTTTTTCTTTATATAATCCAATAAACCCTTCAGTCTCTCTTTAATATCCTTTCTCTTTTCTTCTTTCTTCTGTCTCACACCATACCGTTCTATACGTCCATATAGTCACCTGCTATCTTCTCGGCAACGCTTTCCAAAGTTGTCAGTCTCTATATCGTTCCAGTTCCTTCTATCATGCAGTCTCTATCTCTTTCCGGAGAGAAGAAAAAAAACTCTAAAAGAAAGAGATCAGACACCTTTCTGCCAGCCAATCCACTCAGCAGACAAAGGCAAAGCCTGAGGCCATAAGACAAGGCTCTTAGCTTAAATGAAAGTTAATTCCTGTCCTTTTGTGTGGCTTTTAAAATGCCAAGTCTATAATCAGTGCAGCCTGGCTCCTCCACATCAGGCCCTTCCGGGCGTTCTTCCTGCCACTTTCACTCGCCACTGTCTTTCCATCCCTTCACCTTCTCTCTTTCCAGGCTTCCCCTTTCCGCATTCTCTTTTGATGCGTCTACCAAAACTGCTCACAAAGCTTTGGAAAAAGTCAATTTAGTCAAATCTAATTTACCATCATTCTGCTATTTCCTCGCTTACTCTGTCCAGCTGTCAGCTTCAGCGGCCATTTTTGGCCGTCTTCTTCCTGATTCGCTCGGTACTGGGTTTATCCTCTACCCTTCGCCAGTCACTACCGATGGCAGAGCAGCAGATCGCCCATACCTTCCGTCGCCCCCACAAGGCTTCTTTCAGCTCGGATAAGCCCCACGGACCTAGGATGAGCGTTTGGCGGTGCCAGAGAAACCATTCACACCGCCTCCCGCTCTGACAGCTGGCTCTGCCCCCTCCACTTAAGTACATTTTTTCATAGATCAACTTTAATCTGAAATCTGTTGGTGTCATTTTAACATTTTTGAAGAATGTGAAGCCATTGATGGGACATTATCAGAGATTCCAGTTTTAGTTACAGCTACCCATACCCTCTCTCAAAAGCCAAGACAGAAACTGTAAACAAAGTTGTATGTCATGCAAAGCATTGCTCAAAAAGGATTTATGCAGCCTTGCAACTTCAGATCTGTATTCAACCTATTTGTATCTAAGAAGGTTACTCTTTTAATTTGCAACCATTTCAGTTCGGCTTTGATTAATTTGAAATACTGTACCAGAATTATTTTTAGTTCAGTGGATTTTAGTTTATTCTATTATTAGAATATTTTTCTAATAAAAATAATACCTACAAAGGCAAGCCAGAGGAAGAATCTTTTGAGCTTTTAATAGTCACAGCTGGTAATAGAACAACTCCTTTTAATTGTTTGAACAAAACTAAGAGAAATTCAGTTGCTTGCATGTACAATCCAAATCCCGCAGAGCTATTATGATAGCTTTTGTCATTTGTCTCTGCAAATAAAATGTGATGGATATTTCATTGAAAAAAATAAGGAAGAATTTAAATTATTGAACAGCAGGTTGGGTGGAGATCAGTGGGAATCAGCTATCACATCAAATCAAAGAAAGTCAACATGTCTTAATGATAGGCGCCAGAAGTAACCAGAAATATATGTTCAGAAGGAATATACAGCTATGTAAAATAGACTTCTCCTCTAGCTGTACTCCAATCTCTGGGTTCCTATGATGCTTAATAATTACTTTAAGATGAAGTCCATCTGGAGGGCAGAAGTTGGGGAAGATTGTCTTCATTACCTTTTATTCCAATCAAGAGAATATTTGATCCATGCTTTCTAGTCATATGGTTTAGCAACTATATGCTCAATTACATGGATTTTGCTTGGATCTATTAATGCTCTATTAAATTTAGTATTTAGTTGGATTATCACATTTCAGGCCATCCTGAGACCTAGTTTTCACTGAGATAGTAGAGCTGAGCCAAGCTTCCCAACCAGATGCACTTCAAATGTGTTAACACTATATTGCCCAGAAGTCCCAGCAAAGGACTAAGATTAACCTCCAACTCATGCTGGAATGGATGTTATAGGAAGTGTGTCTTGAATCTTAAGTCTTCTTTTTTTTAACCCACCCCACAGTACTTAAATAATACCAAGTAACCATCAATTCTGCTGGGCACAAGCAATGAAGTGGGGGATTAGTAGGGCATTTTACACTGCCATAACATACAGTGGGGAATGGAAGAAGAGATGGTAGATTGTTCTTTCCAGGGACCATTTGGTTCCAATCTTACATACACAATCATTTGGTGACATAAGGCCAACCCAATTTAGTTCATAAAGTTTTTGAAAGAATTATGTCTAAGCAGCTCACACAAGGCACTCTCTGCATCCTAGGTCTATAGACCTAGTGCTACAGAGTGAATTCCCTAAATACATATATTTATCTATTGCATTTTTATCTTACCCTGCTGAAGCTGCAAGGCTTTTGTTCAAATACTATTATATAGTCAAGGGAATGTGCTTCCAGCCTTTAGGCAAACACAATCCTGTTACAAGACAGGTCCTGATTCTGTCCTTTATTTACAGCAATTGCTGTTGTAAAGAATCTCTGGGGAAATCATAACACCAAACATGGTACAACAAATTCCTGTATGTATTACAAAAAATGACACCTTGTGATAATCTCATTTAAGCATCACAATGCAAACAATCACTGAGTTCTCAGTGCTGTGGATTTAGGGAAAGCCAGAGAGAGAAAAATTGGATTATTACAGAGCAAAAAAATTATCTATAAGAAATATGTTTTGGTTCAATAGCTAATCATTTCAGTGATCTGTTTAACCATATCGAGACTGTCACCACCAGTAGTCACATCTCTTTCTCCTGCTCAGTGATGGATACATTACGTCCTTCCCACCTATTTCTTTGTCCTTGCTCATGTATATCATCCATCTTGACTACTATATTATTTTTCTCTGTTGCATTCCATTTTCAGATCTTTCATTTCTATTCTGAAATCTGCTACTGAAATCATTTCTCAAGATCTAGCACTGTTTTAAATGAGGGGCGGACCATTTCTTTTCTTACAGAGATCATATTTCTGCAATAGTGGTCTGTTGAGGGCTACATTGCCCTTCAGTGTTGGGTAGAGCTCTCTGATAGCCATCATTGCATGAGACTTCAACAGAAAGAGAAGCAGGATCAGTCAATTGGTTCCTGAATGCTCACTTTACATTTTTTTTTTCCACATCCTATCTTGTTCCTTTGCATGCTCTTATTTTACAAACTGTTTGGCCAAAAAGAAGAAAAATGACCCCAATAAATAATAGTAATTATTTACTTATCTAAATTATTTTAATTTTATGCCACCCATCTCCCTTATAAAGTGACTCTATGCATCATTATGAAATATTAGAACATTATTTTTTAATGTTTTATTAATTTTCCATTTTCACAAACAAGTGCTCAATAAACAACATGATAACTGAGTCCATTAGTAATTCTGTGGGACATATAAGCTTCTTCCAACTAAGTCCAATATTACACCCGTCAGTACATCCTCTCTTCTTCTGGTAATAACCATTTTTCCACATTAAGCAAATACAATTCTTGTTATTGCTAGTAAACATATAATTGCATATCAACATTTGTTATATTTTTCTAATAATATCAATATCAGTTTAAAATATCTTTTCTAGCCAAAGCATATCTTAATTGCATTTGCACTCAATTTCCACTTATTTAATCCATATCCTATTTTTGCTTTTTTCAATTTTAATTTCCCAACCATGTTCAAAGTATCCCAATCATTTATAATTTCAAAACAAGTGTCAGGGCCCATTTCAAAACCTCATCCTAAAAAAGCAGGACTCCTGGAGCAGTTTCTTCCAAAAGGAACTTTTATTAGGAGAAGCTGATAGCAGGCATAATAGGCAGTATCTGAGGGTTTCCTGCTCAGATCAATAGATTAAAAGAGTCCCAAGCAAACCCACCCCAATAGTTCATCCAGTCAGTTTTAATGGGCCAATCCTCAGGTGTTAAGTCTGCTGTGGGAAAGGAGCTGGTAACGGATTCTGTTCCCAGGCTTTGATGGTGTTGTTACCGTAGGTCTTCGCAGAGAGAGATAAGCCAGATGGCCGGAGGCACATCCCTTTCTCACCCCAAGGTAACATCAAGGGAGAGACAGTTCAAAGAGCAAGTATACAGGAATAGTGGCAAGGATACATTGTAGCAAAACAGAGAAACAGCCTGCAGAGCCTTCCCCCCTCCCCCTCAGGAAAATGGCATAATGCAATGGATAATGCAAAATTATATTAGTGAATTCTGGAGCTGTTGCCAGTCTTTTTTCCATTTCTTTGGGGATCATATCTTTTTTATCAGGCAAGACATAAGCAGAACAATTAATTTTCTAAACAGAAATCAGAAAGCATAGGTTAAAAACAAGATGGAGAAGAGTAGCCTCTGATTTTTTTCCCTTCCTCCAATGCATTCACAATTTTCAGAAGTCAATGCAGACTTATTGGGGGTTAATTTTTATGTGCTGAACATAATGTGTAGCTAGTCTCTAACATAGGTAAATGAGGCATCAGTATTATTCCAAGATTGTTTTTTATCGGAGTTTATGGAACAAGCTGCTAGGCATTTTTCAAGATATTATCACAAGTTTTTTGACTGATTCTTGTTTTTAAAATTCCTTTGCCTCTTCTGCAAAGGAATTCTCAGTGGTATGCTCTTCTGATACTACTAGTTATACTTGCTTTATTCCTTTGCTTATTGTGCTATTACCCAACAGCTATTTGGAATACCACAAAAGGAATAATATATATATATTTAAAGAAACCAACCAAACAGCTTAACTGCTCAATTAAGGCATGAAACTTCATCAAGAACTCCAATTGGATTTCAAGCCAAACAAATTTATCTCCTTTCCCACTCCATGTAATAATCAACAAAGGCCTGATTCCTGTATTGATTATCTCTTTCCTAATGAAAATTATTAGCCTACTTAGGACTGTCTCTCTTAGTTTTAATGCAATATTATTAATTAGGTCAAAGCTTCTATTTTCTTCAATCTTGCTCTAGCTTTCTTTCTTTGCCAAGTCAGTGCATTTGGATCATCAAATAATACTTCCTCTATTTTTGTATATATTATTTGGAACAAGAGAAACAATTTGGTTAAAGTGTTTTTGGAAGAGCTAGCTTGCTGATATTCATTAAACCACCTCCCTCCTTCTCCAGTTCCCCACAGTTCTGTTAATGACTTTTTCTTCCATTCCATCAGCTCTCCTTCCTTGTCATCCAGTATGTTCTGAAACCTTAGTTTATAAAATGTCTTTTCCGTTTCTAATATTATCTTTGTGTCTTCTGAGTTTTCATTTATCTGAGTCTGGTCATTAGTTTCTTCCTTTAGATTGTCAATGTTTGTGTCAGCATTTTTTAGTTTTCCTTCTAATTTCTGGGTTGCTGGTTCCTTCTCTGTAGTTGTCTTCTGAGTTTGTAGATTTAAATTAGAAAATTGTTCTTTTATCTCCTTTGTGTTATTATTAACCTGCTATTATTATCTCCTTTGTGTTATTATTAACCTTGTTATTATTAACAAGCTAAAGTAAATGTTTTTTGTATTAATTTCAACATGGAGATAATTTCTTTCTGTCTTTCATCAGTATTTTCTTGGTGATATGGCAAGTTAAGGTTACTGGGAACAGATGTTAAAGATAGTGTTTTACTATTTAACACTGAGTATGAAACATCCATTTTATTTTTATTTTTTTTATAAGTAACCTTTATAGATTTATCCAACCAACTGTCCATTCCTGAATCTCACCTAAGCAGATATAAGTAAAATTCAAATTTTTCTGTCCAGTAAGAAATATATCCTTTCTGGCAAGGGGAAAAAAAAAAAAGAACCATTGGAGATTGTTTAACAATCAAGATTTATAATCCAAAGAGTTCCATATGTTTCTTCTACAAAAAATAAATAAATCCATAATACAGTTCTGAAAGTTAGTATTTATGTTCAACGTTCAGACAGGCCAAATTTAGAATGTTTATTATCTCTATCACACAGATAAGCAGCTCCCAAGCCTGTTCCTTTTTTCTCAACTGCAATTCTCAATAATAAAAGCTTCCAAGGCCAGCCAAAGTCTTATCTAGTTCTGGGCTTCAAGCCAGTTATAGTGCTGTAATTCACCACTAGATGTCATCAATGCTGCTTTCCAGTTTTTAGATCCAAAACTTATATTGTAAACTTTTCAAGTCTTTTTCTTTAAAAAAAAAAAGGTCTTAAAAACACTTTTAGTCCCCAAATTTTCAAGCTGTATGTATATATTAATTCCAGATAAGTCTTATAAGTTTCGCCAATATCCCCAAGTAATTAATTTGCCGGTTTTCTTTTCTGAGGGAATGGGGCAGAAATTCTCTTTCCCTCTTTCCTTGTGGGGAATGCTTTGGGCAGATTTTCAGGAACAGGTCTTAAAATCATAAAGAAAGGATCCAATCTCACCCAATTTCATCCACATTGCTGTAAAGTTGCTTCGTAATGCTTGTTGACTTCCATTGTCAGTAGTTTCGGACTGGCTACACGAATGCAGCCAGTCTTTCCCTACTGTTTTGGACGGCTTCCTCGGATCAAACGGGAGGGCTGCCGCCACCCCCAATCAACAAGAGTCCCCTCCTTGCTTGCTGCCTCTATGGGGCAACTTTCGACCCTTTCCAGGGTCCCACAGCAGACTGAAACCAGACGCAAAAGACAGAGCCCCATCTTCCTGCATCTTCATCACCACGATGTCAAAACCAGAAGTCAGAACATTATTTTTAATACATTTACATAACTAGCAGACTTTTTTTAACATACTGTATTTTGCATATATATTTTCATTTCTTTTTAAACATTTGTTAACTACTTTTTATTATCTATATGTATTGTGTGTTATCATTTTAAAAGCAATAAAAAAATCAAGAATGAGGAATTAAGCCATCCAGAGTCATTGGATATGGGATGGGTGGCAAATAAATTTCATAATAAATAAAAAATAAGTTTTTCTGTCTAGTCCACTGCACTGAATCTCCTTATGATATCACATCCAGGTTGTCATGGTTCCAATAGATGAGACCAGTAGAAATAAGAACTCTGAGGCAATTGCTTTCCCCAAAGAACACTTTTAATGTGTTTGCCTCATAGTAGTGATGGTGGTCATGGAGGAGGAGCTGCAGAAAGAAAACAACATCAATACATATTTGACTGCTTTGAGTAAAATTTCAGACAATGACTGCAAAGAAAAGGATTAAAGCATACAAAGTATAATAAAAATGAAACAGAAATAGTTATGTGATTAGAGCATGGCAAGGTTTACAAAGAGTAAAAACAATGGCCACATTCAAAGACACTGAACCATATTGATCAGCTAACAGCTGCTTTAAAGAGAGCAATTTTGCATAGTCTAAAATTTTAGTTTAAAGGGAACTTATAAAGAAGTAGCCTTGTGTCCTTATAAAATGGACAGTGAGGCAAACCATGAGTTAGATCCTGGTACAGAATATGCATACTGTTGCAAAGCTGTGTTCATATCCTGTATCAGTAGTGAGTCATATTCTGGCCTCCCTTAAAAGGGGAACACTGTTTGCAAAGCTTGATTTAGCACAGGCTATCATCAACAGCTACCTGTTGATAAGGCAACTGCTGAAGCCCAAACGATAGTGACCCATAGGGGTGCTTTTAAAGTAAAAAGATTACAATTTGGGGTGAATGTTGCTCCTGGCATATTCCAGAGCGTCATGGAGCGCACACTCAGGGGTATCCTGGGGGTCTCCCCCTACTTTAATGACGTCCTCATTGCAGGGGAGTCATCGCAGAATTTGGCTGAAAGATTAAGGGCTGTGTTGATGAGGTTCCGTCAAGTGGGCCTCAAATTAAAAAAGGACAAATATAAAATTGGTGTTACTTCTACAGAATTTTTAGGTTTTAAAATAGATGCCCTGCAGAGTCTAAATTGAAGGCCATTCAGGAGGCCCCAGGTCCCAAGTCCAAAAGTGAGCTTCAAGCTTTCTTGGGACTTTTTTTTTTATTTTATTATAAAAATTCTTTTATTAAAACAATCAACATTGAGCATAAAAACCTATTATGCAGCAATCATCATGACACCTGGTATACAATACTAAGTATTAGTCTTTGAAAACGTCTGCGTTAGTAAGCCTTTTTCCCCCACTCCTCGCGTCTAGATGTAAGGGAGGAGGGGAGAACGTTTACTAAAACAAATGTTTACAAAGATTAATACCTAATGTTGTATGCTATGTTCTAGGATGATTGCTTAGCAATAGGATCTTATCTTTCTTGGGACTTTTTAACTTCTATCATGCTTTCCTTCCCCATAAGGCTGCTGTGGCTGAGCCATTACACCGGCTCTGGACAAGCAAGCTCCATGGCAGTGAACTAAAGTCCATGACAGGAGTTTTAAGGAAGTCAAGGCCTTGCTCTCATCAAATGCGGTATTAGCCCATTTTAATGAGCAACTGCCTGTATGCATCGCTTGTGATGCATCCCCTTATGGGGTGGGTGCTGTACTCAGTCACCTGAAGGCTGATGGGACACAAGTCCCTGTGGCCTACTATTCAAAGACTCTGTCATCTGCAGAGCGTAATTACGCTCAGATTGACAGAGAAGCCTTGGCCATAGTGGCTGGCATAAAGAAATTTCATGATTTTTTATATGGCTGCCACTTCACGGTCTACACAGACCATAAGCCTTTGCTGGGTTTGTTTACCACAAACAAACAAACACCACACATTATTTCCCCACGTATGCTGAGATGGTCTATTTTCCTGTCAGCATATGACTACACTTTAATTCACAAAACTGGAAAGGAAATGGGCCATGCAGATGGCCTCAGCAGATTACCTCTAAAACAGATAGAGGCAGATCCTGCTCCTGCTATTAATATTCAAGAGTTGCCTGAATCTCCCCTCAATGCTAGGGATGTGGCTGCAGAAACTGCCACTGATCACACGCTTGCACGTGTGCTGACATGGGTGTTGTCAGGATGGCCTGACACGTGTCCAGATGCTACTTTTCAAAGTTTCTGGCAAAGGAGACACACACTGTCTACCTTTAATGGGTGCCTTTTATGGGGGAGTAGAGTAGTTATCCCAGCCTCACTGAGGTCTAGAGTCTTGTCCTCTCTGCATGAGGGACATCCAGGCATAGTGCACATGAAAGCGCTTGCATACAGCCATCTCTGGTGGCCTGGGCTTGATAAAGCTATCGAAGCCCAAGTGCACAGATGCCAGGTGTGCCAACAATCATGGCCTGAAATGCCTCAGGCCCCTGTACACAGGTGGGAGGAGACACAAATCCCTTGGTCAAGGGTACATTTAGATTATGCTGGGCCCTTCCAGGGGCAATTCTTCCTTATCCTTCTGGATAGCCATTCCAAGTAGCTAGAGGTTGTACCTGTCTCCTCCACTACTACTGCTAGGACCATCCAGGTGCTCAGAGGTATCTTTGCAACCTATGGCCTTCTTGATGTTCTCGTTTCTGACAATGGTCCTCAATTTACATCTTGTGAGTTCCAGGCTTTCCTTCAGGCCAACTTGATATGGCATGCAAAGTCAGCTCCCTTCCTCCCTTCCACCAACGGGCAAGCTGAAAGAATGGTGCGCACCACCAAAGATGCACTCAAAAGACTAACGCATGGCATCTGGCATCACCGACCACCCCGCAGCCCTGCCCCCCCAAACAAACGGGAGTAGCAGCCCCTTCCCCACCCGTCACGCGCCACTCACCATACGAAATTGTTGCTTTTGTCCTCATAGGAATTCAGAAGGCCGTTGCAAAGTGGAGTCAGTAGCGGCCTCTTCCTGGTGCCACTGCCGCTGCTGGCTGTGCTACTGCCGCTCCCGACTCAAGTCCCCGCCAGGCGAGAAAGGCCCCTGCCGCAGGAGGATCCAGACACAGCGGCCGCCACCAACACGGGTCGCGAGGGGACCGCTGATGTGCCCGTCGCCATCGCGGTGCCCAAGCAGGCCGAGGTGGTGACCGAGGAGCTCGAGGAGGAGCCCAGAGGGGCCGCAGCACCCGGCCCGGCCGGAGGGTGCTGCGGCGATGGCCTGCTTCCGGACATTGCCGAGGCCTGCCTGGGCCAGCTACGGCGGCGAAAACGAGCCTTTCCTCCTCGCGAATCAATGCATCGCTTCCCCCCACACACACACACACACACAGAGACCAACTGCGGGCAGAGAGGAACAATAAGGCTTCTACAGAAAAAATAAAAACTCTCACCGTTGTCCCACCTCAGGAAGCCAATACGCCGAATCTGATTGGTTCCCAGACTCCCGCTGGCTGTCCTCCTCCCATCCGAAAGCGAAAGGGGCGGGGAAATGCCTTCCGCTTGTCGAACTTTAGCAACACATATCCTGCACTTCGTAGGCGTGGCTAACAGTGACGCATGCGCCGCTGAAGTTCCTCCTTGCTCTCTCTGTGTGGGGATACGCACTTGCGCAACAAACTGTCAGACCGATTGAATCATTGCATTTGTGGGGTTCATCTTCCTTACCCGACAACGACGTGCGAGGAAGCGATGAACTGTCGTCGGCAAACTCCTTCATTTCCAAAGCCCTAGTCCTACGTAGGCTCAGTTTGCGCGGCTGCAGCCTTCAGACATCCAGACACTTAAAATTTCCGATTATCAGTTGGATTTGGCCTTCGTTCTATGGTCCCGTTCAACTATTGCCTTCATTACATGGAGAAGCATCAATTCCTGGGGGGAGGGGTGGTTTTTTTTTTCATAAAATGCCTTTTGGGTCTCCTAAACAAGTTGGCACTTTTCCCCTTTGGTGATCAGTTAGATATTTGTATATCTATTGGCAGAGCACCTGCCTTAACAAAACTCAGTTATTATAAAATTGGCCAGGTTTTACAGTTTTAGTGTGCAAGATCCATTAACGTTGCATTGTCTGCTGATTCTATGTCTGCCTTTTCTTGCAACAGCTGAAACCTTTGGTTTTAGCAAGAGGGAAACATAACTAAGGCGGAATACCAGGATATAGCTCAAATCTGCAAAGATGAAGTCAGGAAAGCTAAGGCTAAGAACGAACACAAACCTGCAACAAAAGTCAAAAATAATTTTTAAAAAGTTATTCCAACATATAAATAACAAGGAAACAGTCAAGGAAACAGTCCACTAAAGAGAGAAGATGGCAAGAAAGTAACAGGCAGTAGAGAGAAGGCAGAGCTACTTAACTCATTCTTTGCATTGGTCTTCACACAAAAAGAAACCATATGTAAGGTCCTGCCTCAACCCAAGAAAGCAGAACTCTTGAAACAGGCATTGTTTCAAAAGGACCTTTTATTCAGAGATAGTGATAGCAAGAGAGCAAAGCAAGATCTAAAGTTTTCCTGCACAGATTGCTACATTAAAATTTTCTTTTCACAAAACCCCATCCCAGAGTCCAATTGTCCAGTTCATGTTCAGCCAATCCACAGTGCAAGTTGTTATGAGAACTGGAGCTGATAAGGGACGGTTCCCAGGCACTTCACCGGATCTCTCAACGGACTGGAGATAAGGCAGATGGCCACTGGCACATGCCATTCCCCTTCTCACATCCAAAGAGATACATCAAAGTTGAGGAAGAACAATGCAGAGGAAGTACAATGCAGAGGAAGTACAACCCAAAGCCCCCTCCCACCATAATTGCAGAGCTCCAAAAAAGAAAGATTGAAGAGGTTTCTGACACTATAGTCCAACCTACCGAAAACTAACTGTAAAAGACAGACTAGGGGAAAAAATTAAAATAAGAGAATGGTTAGAGAATACCTATCTCATCTTGACAAATATAAATTACTGGGACATGATGGTTTACATCCCAGAGTTCTGAAGGAGCTGGCAGATGTTATTGCAGATCCATTGTTATCATATCTTTCAAAAATCCTAGTTGGAAACTGATCAAAGAGAGAAGCAACCTGGAACTAAGGAGAAATTTCCTAACAGTGAGAACAACCAGTGGAACAGCTTGACTTCAGAAGTTGCGGGTGCTTCATCAGTGAAGGTTTTTAAGAAGAGACTAGACAGCCACTTATCTGAAATTGTATAGGGTCTCCTGCTTGAGCAGGGGGTTGGACTAGAAGACCTCCAAGGTCCCTTCGAACTCTTCTGGTAGATTGATAGTACTGTCTTCCTCAACTGGGAGAGTCATCTTTGCCTTCAGAGTCATCAGTTTCTTACAGCCAGATACATTTGGAATAATTCAGAGGCTATGAGCATCCATAGTGAAGGTTTTTTTTACCCCTTCTATGAAAAGCTATGTATATTTGACCCTAAATTCAAAATAAAATTTGCAGGCCATACTGGTGGAGGACAAGAGATGGACAAACCTTTCAGAAGGAAGGGTTCTCACAGTGTCAAAGCTTGTTCAGTCTGTCGCATTCCTTCCTGAGAAGCACAGCCTTGTAGTCCAAAGATTAGGGGGTTGTGATGTTGAAATAGCAACTGTTCGTCCACAACATGGGTGTCAAACTCAATCACATCATGTGATGTATACTGATTTTTTTTTTCCTTTGCGGAGCCGTGGTACGCATGGCCTGTGTGGGACACATCCAGCCCATGGGCTGCCAGTTTGATGCCCCTGCTCCACAACAATATTCACACTGTTGAGGTATTTTAATTGAAAGATCCAATGATTGACAGTTGACAGCCAATTGTGGTCAGTTTGATTTCAGCTGTTCAACTGTATCATGTCTATCCACCAGTGTTCTTAGTGAAAGGAGTTTTCCATGGCAGATGACATTCTTACATTCTGTTACCATTCTCTGGATTATGATTTAGTGCAACATTTTTTTTTAAGTTCTGACTCCTCAGCTTTCTTGAAGTCTCAAAAAAAAACCATCCTCAAGTTTCTCTAGCACCACTCTTGAGATTGCTTCTCCTTTTCTCTTTTTCCGTTTTTTTGGGGGGGATCTTTTTTATGTTGTTTTAGTTCATTTCCCAGAAACTGCCTTTGTCTCTGCTTCCTGGCTGTTGTTGCTTCTCTTACTATTAAGACTTTTTATTCCTAATATTTCTGTCATTATGCCATGTCCTATACTCTGAAAAAATAGAGAATAGGTCTTGATTTTTTAGATATAATTTTCTATCAGCTATTTGAAAAGTATTATTGTGTCTCCCTCCATTTCATCAATTTTTTTAAGTCTGAATTATATTCAGCTCTTTAAATTCTAAGAATTTGGAACCATGGTTTGGAAACAATGCTGATGTAGGCTAAAATTACATTTTGTCTTATTTGGTAGCATATCATCTGCACAGTCCCTCCCAACAGCCTCATTGTGGGGGGAATCTCCCTGAAGGATCTAACTTTTAATTGGACCTATGCCCTTGTGCTTATGTCGCCAGCCTGCTGAAGAAAACGTCTCTGTTCTTGATTGAGAGTAAGGTTTAATGTGCTTGAGGGTATCTTGTACCTTCTGGGGTAGCTGCCAACATTTTCGTTGAACCATTTTCTTTAAGTGCCTCTCTAGCTCTTTCCTGACACCTGTGGCCATAAAGGAAAGGATCTGAGGCCTTGTAACCACCATAACTTTCTTCTTGTGCTTCTGAATAGGGGAGTCTGGAGCAGAAGGCATGAACTGTTTGAAGGACCTCAAGAGGGCTAATGGCAATCCTATGAGATGTTGCATTCTTTTTGTCACCATGTGAGATTCCAAGCTTGCCAGCATGGTTTTATCCATAAAAGAAATGGGCATGCCACTGAATCCAGCTGAGCCTGTCTTGCTGGTCTCAGCCGGCTCTGGTATGGATTGGGTCTTTCTACTAGATCTTTTCTTGAGTTCAATCCCTGTGATAGCCTTTCCTGAGGAAATCTGGGGTGAGTCTTTGTAGGTTTTGTGCACCTTCAAACTGGTAGATGAGATCTCAGAAAAGCTGAAAGAGGAATTTGAGCAACAGCTAGAAGTGCTAGATGTGAATGACATTGACCTGAAGGAATCTTCCTTCAGAATATCCTCATTGGCAGAAAGCTTGCTGCCTTCCTTCCAGTCATAGGGAACTCCATGGTGTGGAGTGGAAGATGCTTTACCTTAACATAAGAACATAAGAACATAAGAAGAGCTATGCTGAATCAGGCCAAAGCCCATCGAGTCCAGCATTCTGTATCACACAGTGGCCCACCAATTCTACATGGGGATCTTGAGCAGAAAGAGAAGGCAAAACCCTCCCTTTCCCTTGACCCCCACAAATGGTACTCAAGGGAATCCTGCCTGCCTCAACCAACATAGAGGCGGCACATGGACATCCATTTTAGTAACCACCGATACACTTTGCATCCATGAATCTATCTAGCCCTGCCTTGAAGCTGTCAAGGCTGATAGCTGTCACGACCCCTTCTGGAAGTGAATTCCATAAATCAACGACCCGCTGGGTGAAGAAATATTTCCCTTTATTTGTCCTCACTTTCTTAGCTATGAGCTTTAGGGAGTGCCCCCTTGTCCTGGTATTGTGTGATAGAGAAAAGAATTTTTTGAAAATAAGTCAGCAAGTGTTGTATTGCCTCTGTACAGATCGATGGTGAGACCGCACTATCCCATGCATGATCAAGTCACCCCTTAAACGCCGTCTTTCAAGGCTGAAGAGACCAAGGCGTTGCAATCTGGTTTCATAAGGGAGGTGCTCCATTTCCTTGATCATTCTTGTTGCCCTTTTTTGCACCTTTTCCAGTTCCATTATATCCTTCTTGAGGTGCGGTGACCAGAACTGTACACAGTACTCCAAGTGCGGTCTCACCATCGATCTGTACAGAGGCAATACAACACTTGCTGACTTATTTTCGATTCCCTTCCTAATCATGCCAAGCATGGAATTTGCTTTTTTTTACTGCTGCTGCGCATTGGGTTGACATCTTCATCGAGCTGTCCACCAAAACCCCAAGATCCCTTTCTTGAGTTGTCTCAGAAAGTTTGGTCCCCATCAGTTGGTAAGTATAATTGGGGTTCTTTGCCCCGATGTGCATAACTTTGCACTTGTTTAGGTTAAAATGCATTTGCCACTTTGTTGCCCACTCACACTCACCTTCATCATCCATTGGCAACAACTGTGAGCTTGATAAAGCAGGTGTCTTTTGGTCAGGAAGAGTATGTTTAAATAATGGTGTAGGTTCACTGGCACTCCGCGGAACTGAATCAGGGCCTTTAATGAGAGAGCCACAAGGTGGGACAGAATATTTCTTGCAAGACACAGGAGGCTCCTGGCTCCTTGAGTCTTCAGTCTATCCTGCTTTGTCCCCCAGCTGTGGATAAATGCCTGGGCTTCCTGAGCAGCATGCCCACACACCATACAGTCTGCATCATCACACAACAGTTGATGGACAGAACTTCCATAAGTGTCTGGATGAATGCCATCTTGGGTTTGGGCAAATACTTGCTGCTTGATATCTGCAAGGAGAAAGAAGACCCGATAAACCAGAATTGGCTTTCATATCATTAAAACACATTATCATTTGCTATTTTTTAGCTGATTCTTCATACATATATTACTAGCTAGGGAGACCTGCATGCATTGTAGGTTTTCCGAGCAAACCAAACATCCATAGTCACCCAGAGTTGCTTGATAAAGAAAAAAAAAAGAGTAAAAACAAAAAGCAACAAAGATGATTAGGGGACTGCAGGCTAAAACGTACAAAGAACGATTGCAGGAATTAGGTATGTCTTGTTTAATGAAAAAAAGGACTAGGGGTGACAAAATAGCAGTCTTCCAATGTCTAAGAAGAGGGAAATCAACCTATTCTCCAAAGCACCTGAAGGCAGGACAAGAAGTAACGGATGGAAACTAATCAAGGAGAGAAGCAACCTGGAATTAAGGAGAAACTTCCTAACAGTGAGAACTATATCTATATCTATATCTATATCTATATCTATATCTATATCTATATCTATATCTATATCTATATCTATATCTATATCTATATCTATATCTATATCTATATCTATCTATCTATCTATCTATCTATATCTATCTATCTATATCTATATCTATATCTATATCTATATCTATATCTATATCTATATCTATCTATCTATCTATCTATCTCTATCTCTATCTCTATCTCTATCTCTATCTCTATCTCTATCTCTATCTCTATCTCTATCTCTATCTCTATCTCTATCTATTATATCTATATCTATATCTATATCTATATCTATATCTATATCTATATCTATATCTATATCTATATCTATATCTATATCTATATCTATATCTATATCTATATCTATATCTATATCTATATCTATATCTATATCTATATCTATATCTATATCTATCTATGTAGGTCTTTGGTTCTTCGGGTTTTCTCCCACGTACAATTTGAAGTGTCTTGGCGACGTTTCGATGAAGTCTCATTCGTCATCTTCAGGCTGGTGCTTTTGGCTTCTGCTTCTAGGAGCAATGTGTGGTCGTAGCTGTTTTTTCCTTTTAACTACCAGTGGGGGTTTGAACTGATTGGCTGGGAGCTTGGCTGTGCTCTGATTGGCTGGGGGGTTGGCTGTGTTCTGATTGGCTGGGGCAGTGTTCTGTTTGGGTGGGGGCTTTGTTGTGCTGGAGGGGTTCAAAGTGGCCAATGATGCAGCTGTGGTCTGGCTCCTGGTATAGTATAGGGGATACTATAGAAACTGTGAGAGGGATCTCGAAGTCCTAGTGGACAATCACTTAAATATGAGCCAGCAATGTGCTGCAGCTGCCAAAAAGGCCAACACAGTGCTAGGCTGCATTAACAGAGGGATAAAATCAAGATCACGTGAAGTATTATTACCACTTTACAATGCCTTGGTAAGGCCACACTTGGAATATTGCATCCAGTTTTGGTCAACACGATGTAAAAAAGATGTTGAGACTCTAGAAAGAGTACAGAGAAGAGCAACAAAGATGATTAGGGGACTGGAGGCTAAAACACATGAGGAACGGTTGCTGGAATTGGGGATGTCTAGTTTAATGAGGAGAAGGATGAATGGGGACATGATAGCAGTGTTCCAATATCGCAGGGGCTGCCACAAAGAAGAGGAAGTCAAGCTATTCTCCAAAGCACCTGAAGGCAGGACAAGAAGCAACGGATGGAAACTAATCAAGGAGAGAAGCAACCTAGAACTAAGGAGAAACTTCCTGACAGTTAGAACAATTAACCAGTGGAACAACCTGCCTCCAGAAGCGGTGAATGCTCCAACACAGGAAGTTTTTAAGAAGAGACTGGACAGGCATTTGTCCAAAATGGTATAGGGTTTCTTGCCTGAGCAGGGGTTTGGACTATATGACCTCCAAGGTCCCTTCCAACTTTATTATTATTATTATTATTATTATTATTATTATTATTATTATTATTATTATTATTATTATTATTATTATTATGAAAGTTCATTGCAAAGTATTTCTAAGAGGTTATCAGATAAAATAAAGTTAACCTTTAAGTAATGTTGAAAGGCCACCACCAAATTAACAACAGAGGAATTGGGTAGATGCCTGCTCTGATTTTTATACGGCATGCTGAAGCTTTGGATTTACAATTTACAGTGATTTACTATCAACTGAAAATAAGGTCTCCTGTTTAGGATAGGGGTTGGACCCGAAGATGTCAATGGTCCCTTCCAGCCTAGATTGTACAGATTATGCATGCATTCCTAACTCTAAGTAGAAATATAGATTCAAGACCACCTCTTGACGAGGGATGAGGGCTGACATGATAGCAGTGTTCCAATATCTCAGAGGTTGCCCCAAAGAAGAGGGAGTCAAGCTAGTCTCCAAAGCATCTGAAGGCAGGACAAGAAGCAATGGATGGAAACTAATCAAGGGGAGAAGCAACCTGGAACTAAGGAGGAATCTACAGACAGAACAATTAACCAGTGGAACAACCTGTCTCCAGTATCTATGATTGCTCCAACAGTGGAAGTTTTGAAGAAGAGACTGGACAACCATTTGTCTGAAATGGTATAGAGTTTCCTGCCTGAGCAGGGGGTTGAACTATATGACCTCCAAGGTCCCTTCCAACTTTATTATTATTATTATACTTTTATTCATTAAACATGAACCTCAGTCAACTGAACATTCAAATTGGCTGGCACTGATGGTTGACACGGGTTGCTACCAGCATCCTACGTGTCAACCAGGTATCTCCTTAAAATATAAGATGTTCTGAGTAGCACAGTTTTTTGTAACATTGCTGGAGTTATTGCAGGAAGCTGCAGTTTCTTGATGTGTTTTGCAAAGTTTTTGGACATAGTTCCCAGTGCCCCGATGACAATGGGTACCACTGTTACACGTTTCATCCATAATCACGCCGTTTCGATGGCCAGGTCGCAATATTTCATAATTTTTTCCAGTTCTTTTTCTTCGACTCTGGCATCTCCTGGTAGTGATATCAATCAGCTATATGTTACAGTTCTCTACAACTGCCATATCTGGCGTATTGTATTCCAAATGGCGATCTGTCTGTATTTGAAAGTCCCACAAGATCTTCACCCTCTCATTCTCAACAACTTTTTCCACCCTATGTTCCCATGACTTTTCGGACACAGGCAAGTCGTATTTTTTACACAATGCCCAGTGGATTAATTTAGCAACTCGGTCAGGTCTAGATTTGTAATCAGTTTGCGCTATTTTGCTGTACTCACAAATTAGGTGTGAAACAGTTTCAACTTTGTCATTGCAAAGTCGGCAATTTGGATTGTCACTGGATTTTTGTATCTTCGCTTTCATGGCATTAGTTTGTAGCGCTTGTTCTTGAGCAGCCAGTATTAGGCCTTCTGTTTCTTTCTTGATGGTTCCCATCTTAAGCCATGCCCATGTCAAGTTGTTATCACACTTTCCTTCAATGCTTTTCAAATGCTGTCCATGCAAAGCTTTGGTTTTCCATCTATTTAATCTGTCATCCAGCCGTTTTTCCTTATATTCTGCCTTTGTTTCTGTTATTTTTATAGTGCTCTCTGTTTTCACAGCCTGCAGCAGTTATTCTGTACTTTGATTCACGTAGTCATTCAAACTTCATTTTTCTTCTTCTACAGTTTGGTGTAGAATTACACAATGCCCAGTGGATTAATTTAGCAACTTGGTCATGTCTAGCTTTATAATCAGTTTGCGCTATTTTGCTGTACTCACAAATTAGGTGTGAAACAGTTTCAACTTTGTCATTGCAAAGTCGGCAATTTGGATTGTCAGTTATTATTATTATTATTACTATTATTATTATTACTATTATTATTGCTTATGGAATGACTGAATAGAATTCAAATCAAGGCAGAGAACCGCAAAGGATGAGGGATGAAGGGATAGAAGGGGAACTCATCAAATGTCACTAAACTGGCAGGAATAGCCAAATCCCAGAAGTCAAGCTCAGGATCCAAAAAGATCTTGACAAACTGGGCCCTATCCAACAAAATGAGCTTTAATGTGGAGAAAAGCAAAGTTTTACATTTAGGCAGGAAAAATCAGGAAGAGCCCAGCTGAACTCCACTGGGCCGCCGCCTCATCACGAAGTTAAACAGACTGCACCCTGACCGGGTGTCTTCCCAGGTGTCACAGCCATGGGCTCCTTGGAGACTTCAGGTGGGCGATCCGGTCTGAGCTAGGAACTATGGTCCTGGACATCTCTGGGTTCCTGCTGTCATCTGTAAGATCTCGGGACCTCTGTCATACGAAGTGACCTTGGGAGATGGCTATGTCCTACAGCGCCACATCGATCAACTGCGCTGGCGGTTGTCCCCTGTGGATTCCGCCCCTGCCTCTGCTCTTGGGGGGCAGGGGTCCCAGGAACTATGTCATACTTCAGGTCAACCTTCTGAGACACAATCTCACTGTTCCTGGGAATTGCCACAGGTCACTAGGGACTTCCCAGGGGAGAAGCAAGGGCATCCTCATGGTTCAGTTATTGCGCCGAACAGGGAGTCATGCATATCTGCAAGAGCTCCAAACAGGAATTCTCCTGAGGAGGAGTTTGCCATAGAGGCAGCTCCTGACTCTGGCACCTCAGCCACAGGGGACTGGGAGTATTGGGACACTCCTGCAATGCAGGTCACATCTGAGACTGGTCGTGGGCTCAAGGGACTAAGTTCCCTGGAGCCATCCAGAGTAATTGGGGAGTCCTCAGCCACTCCAGAGGGTTGGGGAATTTCCTCTGCTATAATGGAGCCTGGGAAGAGCCCCGGCAACTCTGTCAGCACGCCTCACCAGGAGTCACCTGCAAAATTTGTGCATAAAAGTCCTGGTCTAGTGAGCCCAGCAGAGGAGCCGGTAGGCCAGGCACCCTTAAGTATAAGTCCTGGTCTGCCTAGCTAGGCAGGTGAGCTGACAGGCCAGGCACCTTCCCTGACCTTGCATAGGTCACAATGGGCTAAGGTCCCTCCTAAGCATCTAGGCGAATATGTGAGGTTTCTGTCAGTACACGGGACCTTACAGGTCTAGGATGAGGAGATGGGACCTATGTTGGGTAGAAGATAGACACATGAAGTCCACATTAAAGGGTGGGTTGTTGAGCTAACTCTATTAGTTATAAGAAGGTTGCTTGCGTGTGAGCAGGAATATTATTTTCTTTATTATTATTATTATTGTAAAGAAAATGGAATTGTGTGTGTTCTATCCAGGGGGCAGGGGTGTTGTGTCCCGGGCCTGATGAGGAAACTCAGCAGGCCCAGAAATGTTGCAAATGGTCCCGGGCAACCTAAAAGTTGCCTGGGACCAGACTGGCTGGCGCTGGACTACTGCACATATGCAAGGCGCAAAGAAAGAAGGAGTATTATTGGCTGGACTGCCTGGGGATTGGAAAACTATAAAAGGCCTGCGTGCCTGTTTGCTTTTTGCTCGGAGTGGAGTTAAGGAGAAATAAAGAAGTTTGCTTTACAATGTGTCGTGTTTCAATGCCTCGAAACCCAAAACACAAAAAGGGCCATCTGATCTAATTGTCTGATGTGTAACATGATAGTGCCTCCTTATATCAAGGCTGTTGGGCCGCTGTGCTCAAGTGAAGCCCAGTCTTTGCCCTTTCCTTCTCCTTCCGGCTTCTGCCCTTTTTGCTGATTCAGTAGAAAAGGACAATTCCATGTGGAGATCTTCTCTTTCTAGTCAAATGTCTCTTGTTTGTTTCTGATATTATCTTTTCACTCACACAGTTGACAAACTGTGCATCTGATTGCCCCTTACAACCTGTGCTCGGTGTACCTACACTATTGGCAAAAAGATGTAGAGGAAAACCCACAGCTGCCTTCACAAAGCCAGCAAATAAGAAGACAGACTGTAAGTGGTTGAACATGAAACATTATTGTTGAGAAGTTTTAATTATAAATACAGAATCAGTTGGTGAATCCATTGGGGCAATACAGTACTCAGAAATATGGTCTTGTTATTAAATTTTTAAAATGTTTTTAATTTTCTGACATATATCTTGATCATGCTAAGTTTTTTCTTCCTGCTTTATGCTTGCTAAGATAGCCAAAATGTAACTCTTGTAGTTACAGTATATATCTGCAGGTTCTAAATGAGGTGGGTTAGACAAGATATACAAAGAACAGGGTCATTATGTCAATTTAGAATTTACTGCTATTTGTCAAGGTGACATGTTGGAGAGATACTGACAGAATCAGGCAGAGGAGTCAAGCAGGGAATTAGTCTGGAATCCCTATGTGGGCACAAAAGGGCAAAGTCCAGCCACCCTGGAATTCTATTGAACCTTATCTAGTCCTATTCAAGCGCAAACCATTAGTCTGAGATCTATTTATTAAACTTCTATGTCGCCCATATTGCCAAGGAGCCCCAGTTTTCTGTGTGTATGCTTGAGCAATAAAACAGCTAATTGAATTCCTCATGTATGGACCTGGTTGTTCACACCTGCCAGATGATGATGATCAGAAACTATTTCTTTATACTTTTATATGTTTCCTTTTTTTCTACTTTCTTTCTTTCTCATTGCATTTTAAGCTTTTTCTTTATTTCTCTTTTTCTTTGTTCAGTTTGTTTGTATTTATTATTATTGCTGTTAAAACGTTTAGTAAAAATCACATTAAAAACAACAAAACAGCATTCAAATCCGGTTGCAAACGAAAAGTGAGGGTGAGGGGCATTAATTGACAAAAAGAGCAACTCCAGTTACAATTACCTTAATATAACTCTGTTTAACTAAACTGCTGAGTTGTACTTATTTCTTGACTTGACCTGGCTTTTCTGTGGCAAAATTGCAACCATTTGCGGAGTTTTGGACCTTGTCATGTTCTTGAGCAATAGTAATAGCACTTAGACTTATATACTGCTTCACAGTGCTTTACAACTCTCTCAAGGTGGTTTACAGAGTCAGCATATTGCCCCCAACAATCTGGGTTCTCATTGTATCAACCTTGGAAGGATGAAAGGCTGAGTCAATCTTGAGCTGCTCAGAATCAAACTCCTGGAGTGAGCAGTGAGTTAGCCTGCAGTACTGCATTCTAACCACTGCGCCACCATGTGTCTGCTCAGTGGCCTGCTCAGTAATTCCTCTAGTTCAGACTGAGGTCCAACTGATGAAAGCTCTCCCTTCTGTAACTGAAGACTCAGATAGATTCTTAAAACAAGAGATGAGTTCTGAACCACAAAGTGATAAACTATTTCTGAGCACATGCAGAGTGTTTTTCCCTTTCAGGTGAGCATCTGGAACCAGGCTTCAGCCATTTTCCCTTAAAAGAAGGAAAGTTTTCAATCTTCTATATAAACCTGAACTCTCCCATCCTCTCTTTCGTAGGATGTATGTTCCAAAACTCCCCTGCCAGCAGGAATACATAAACAACACATCACCTATTCCTTGAGATAAAACACACACACACATATACACAAACACACAGGCCCATCCATTTCCAACTCATTAACAAATGTATGGGCTTTTTAAAAAAAAAGTAAAAAAAATTACTATGTAATTGAAGCCCTGCACCTATTTTATGTGTGCTGTGCATAGCATTTGTAAGAGGCAAGCCTTCAGTTGTGAAAATGTGACTGCCTGTTTGACTTTTTTAATCTCCCTCCCTATGGACACCATTGTTAACACATAAGGAAAAATCTGTTCTACTTTTTTCTCTCCTGTTGCTTACCATATGGAAGCTTGGCACCAAGCAATGAATGAAACCATCTACTCACACATACACGCACAATTGCTTTAATTTTATTAAGAACAGAAATAGTCCAGCATAATATTTTTGCAAATCTAGCACCGTACACAGATCAGAACATCCAATTAGAATTTTCATACCAAAGTGAGTTCACATGTACTCTTAAAAGTATAATGATTCCAGACTAAACAGGTCTTCAAAGAATGCAGCCAAAATAATGGTTTGCTTCTATGAAGAAAATACATAATTAACACCTTATATCATTTTTGGTTCCAAATGTATTATGCATTCAAATATTTTAATTAGAGCATATTTTCACAAATTGCATTTTAAAAAACTTTATTTAATCACTGCTTTTGAGAAAAGTGTTTTAAACTTTCCAAAGAATTTTTTTTAATAAAACTATCAGATCCTGTTTCATTTATCCAGCAATGTTAACTTCTGATTATTTAGTTAACAATCTAACTTATTTTTGAATCCTCTGCATACTTTCTTGAGAGTAAATTTGGCCTTAATATGTGGGGATTTCATCCGAATGGTGTGTTTGAGTTACAATCTGCCTGAGTACTTTTGGAAGGAAACTCAGCTTGGGACTCAGCTACTTCTCTTCAAATAGCTGCCCTGCCCTTGTTCAAATTTGTCCTTTTCTTTTTGAAATCCCCTTAGTAAGGAAAGAATATTTATAGTGCCAGTGAAATTCTCCTATTCCAGCATTAGACTAGTTTATAGTACAAAAGATCGTGCAATGACAGCACAGAGCCATTATTACCTTCAATCTCACTCTTTGGAGCAGGAATGCTGAAAGAGAGATCTATTTGTGCTTGCTTGAATGACAACATAAAACCCTTGTAAGCTTTCACACTGGACTGGAGGAAATGAGACATCAGAGGGCAGGGCTGGGAAATGCCATGTGTTTCAGGGGCTCGTTCAGCCAGAATATGGCTGAAAATCACTAAAGCAGCGCACTGTTCTGTGTATGGAAGGGTATATGCATACAGTGTGTATGAAATATATGTATTTGTATGGCATGTAGTTATCTGTCTGTGTTTAAGAGAAAGAATGAAAGAATATTTCTACCACTCAAACATGTTGCTATAATTATCTGTGTTTTGAAACTGAAAATATAAATGTAACTCAGAACAGATCACATGCAATGGTAGCTAAACAATAACTGCAGTACAGGATAAAGTACAAACATGCATGGAAATTGCATGAAGCAGAGTTACATCTGCTGCAATAAAGAACAGTGAAAACTCTATTACTTTAAAACACCACACAGTTCAGTACCTCTGAGCTTTTTTAACTCTTACTTTTCCAAGCAAAAGGAAAGTATTTATAACTCAGAAGACATTAACCAACATAGTTTTTCCTTTTTGAGAGATAAAACCTTTCACATTTCAGAAAGATAAGCAGAAAAAGGGTTTCCTGCAAAGGGAGCCTTTACAACTCTGGAGTCATAAAAAATGCTTCCTTAATCCTCTGAATAAATGAATAATTCCTATCACCATGCTGGTCCTTGGTTTAAAACCTATCACTTTATAAAAGAGAAAGAGAAATTCTAAAATAGAATTATGTACAAATGATAATCATATAAGAAAATGTGGGAAAGTGGTGTTAAATTTATATTTGTTATAATTTAAGAGAAAAATGATGTACCAGTGGTATGTGACATCAGCTAAATTGTCTAAAATATATGCAGGAATAACAAATCAGTGTTGGAAGTGTGAAAAGGAAGTGGGGACTTCTTATCAAGCACTTGTGAAAAAGCAAAACAAAATCTGGCACAAATTCAGGGAATAATGTTTTTTTATATAATATTTTATTGGTTTTCCAGTTTTATATTTAAGTATTTGGAAAACAACGTGGTTATTGGATTAATCAATAGTTCAATAACAAAATCTTTAGTACATATCTCAGGTTACATCATCAAATGTTTCTTCTCTGTTTTCCTTAACATTTGCTATATTGTATTTAAGCTAGTAAATTTTTAATTGTATCAAACTCAGTGAAAACTTCATTTTCACATTTATCAATACATTTTTGCTTATACAGTACATGTCTTAATAGACCTTCATAAACATTCCATATCCTTGTTATTAAGTTTTACCTAATTTTTAGTTTTTAATAATAATACTCCAGTTTAACCTTTAATATCCATAGTATTTGACTTTTGGGTAACCCAAATTTCCTTTGTCTCACTTCATAAAAATTATAATGTCTAAAATGCACATATTACTTACTTAAATATATTCTTATTCTATTTTGTAAACTTTTTCTATTTCTCACCCTACTACATCACCACCTGTTATGTCTGGCCTCTCTCAGCTCATTAAAATCCACGTAAATATATCTTTAAGAGGTTTATTTAACACATTTCAAAAGGATTCATTTCAAAGCAAGCTGCTGGCATTTTTGTTGGCCGGAACGGCCAAATCAGATCTATGTACATTTAGATTAAACATGCTCTCCTCCTCCTACTTCCCAATTAACTTACTCTTTCTTTATCACATTGTCCAAGACCTCATTATTCTTCGGTAGGTTTTCAAAACACCAGAATTCCAACGCACTGCAAAAGTTTTTCAAGCCTCTCCTTGATTAACGTTGCTCGTGACAAAGGCGTAGTCTTTCTTTCCCCTTCTAATATAGTGTCCGATACGTCACTTCCCCCCATTACTTCCTTTTTCCAGTTAACTGACACCTGCGCTTATCAAACCTTCGGAACCTCGGATCAATCCATTTATCTTCTTGTTCTAAATCTGACTCATCATTTTGAGAGTCTGATTCAGGATGCATACAGAGCTCCTCATTGTCTAGCTCAGCTGCCGGGAGGGGCAAATACCCAGAGGGACCTGGCTGCTCCTCCTCGGCTGCCGGGAGGGGAAAACACCCAGAGGGGCCTGGCTGCTGATCCTCATATTCTGACACTTCCCAAGCTGGTCTAGGGACACTCACAACACCACCTTAATAATAGAGTATCCTTTGTTAGCTCAAGTCCATCATCTATATTATCTGGGCTATTCAATAGTTCAAACCTATTTCCTAATAGTTAGTTTTCATTTCCCTTGTAAGTCTAAGTCCTCACTATTAAACAGATTAATCCCTTATTTTTTACTATTTTCCAACTATTTTAAATATAATAATCAAATTTCCCCTTGTATCAAAATCTCCCTTTAGCCCACTGGTTGACAATTTAGGATCCTCTCTAGTAAATCAAAAGACCCCAGTTTTTCAACCTAATTTTAGCTTTCTTCTTTTGCCAATCAGACTTCTATACCAATGCTTTTAAATCATCGAATAGATCTCCCTTCATTCTTGTGTATGTTACTTGAATTAAAGGAGACCATCTAGTTGCCAATTTTCTGGAAGAACTGGCCCATTTATAATCATTAAGTTGTCACTCTGGTGGCCCAGATCCCCATATTTGCTCTGGTATAGTTGTCTTCAATTCGATCTGGTCTTCTTCTTTCTCAGATTTCTTCTGGTTTGTGTAGAAAGTCATTTGCATTTTTGAGGTTGTTTCATTGTCTGGATTTTCAGGGAGCTGTACTTGTTGATCTTTAAAGCCCTCTGTCTTGGTATTCCTTTCTTCCACTTCTATTGTTTTTTGGATTGTTAGTTCTTTAGTTGCAATCAAGGTTTTGGAATACTGCATCCATTTTGGTCACCACGATGTAAAAAAGATGCTGAGACTCTAGAAAGAGTACAGAGAAGAGCAACAAAGATGATTAGGGGACTGGAGGATAAAACATATAAGGAACGGTTGCTGGAATTGGGCATGTCTAGTTTAACGAAGAGAAGGACGAGGGGGGGACATGATAGCAGTGTTCCAATATCTCAGGGGCTGCCACAAAGAAGAGGGAGTCAAGCTATTCTTCAAAGCGCCTGAAGGCAGGACAAGAAGCAATGGATGGAAACTGATCAAGGAGAGAAGCAACTTAGAACTAAGGAGAAACTTCCTGGCAGTTAGAACAATTAACCAAAGGAACAACCT
Organism: Bothrops alternatus; assembly: GCA_034064705.1. Taxonomy (NCBI): domain Eukaryota; kingdom Metazoa; phylum Chordata; class Lepidosauria; order Squamata; family Viperidae; genus Bothrops; species Bothrops alternatus. Next base: position 1,663,629 of record JARGCV010000145.1, on the reverse strand, counting down.
GCCTCCAGAAGCAGTGAATGCTCCAACTCTGGAAGTTTTTAAGAAGAGACTGAACAGCCATTTGTCCGAAATGGTGTAGGGTTCCTGCCTGAGCAGGGGGTTGGACTTGATGACCTCCAAGGTCCCTTCCAACATTATTATTATTATTATTATTATTATTATTATTATTATTATTATTATTATTATTATTATTATCATCATCATCATCATCATCATCATCATCATCATCTCACTGGCTGTAAGAATAGTTTCAAGTATAGATTTTAGCATAGCCAAGATTTTTTGCTGACCCTCCTCCATTTCTGGTGTAGTTGTAGATGGTCTTTCTAGTGAAGGTATTTATTAAACAAGAGTCAGTAAATGTTCACAGTTCCTAGAGACCAATTTCACTTCCCAGCTGCTCTCTCAGCATTAAATCTCTCATAGATAATACCAAGGTCAGGTCTGGGCTGTGAGCAAGTCTCTTTGTCAGAAGTAATAAATTGTTGTACCAAGCTTTGCCACAAGATGTCCCTGATAGCATTTAAAGTCTTTTTCAAATCCTGGGCTAGGCTCTTATCCAATTTAAATTCTTTTTTGCAAATAGAATAAAATAGCAGGTCCCAGTAAGAGTAGGACCTTTTTGTGTCCCCAAATTCCAAAAAGATGTAAATCCAATTATATTAAGTTGTTCTTTTCAATGCTTTATTTCTCCTGGGTAGTCAGACACCACCATTTTAGAGGGTGGGAGGAAAAAGTTCCCTTCCCTCTCTTCTCACAGGGGAAGAAATTTCAAGAAGCTTTTTACAGGAAAGTACTTGGGGTACAGAGAAGGTAAGATCTCACCCAATTTCTCCATGTTCCTTTCAAAGTGCTTGTTGGTAAATTTGGCCTCGGCTGTCAGCAGTTTAGTGATGGGCCATGTTGATGGCCGATCTTTTCCCCATCAGTTTGAAGAGCTGCCCTGGATCAAACGGGAGGGCTGCCGCCCTTCCTCAATCACTCAGGGGTCCTCTTCTCGCTCTTTACCCCTACAGGGCAACTTCCAACCCTCTTCAGGGTCCCCTGGAAGGAGAAAACCAGACAGTGGAGAAAGCGATCGCCTCACCCGTCCACCAATGCCGCGATCGCAAACCAGAAATCAATAATGTTAAAGATATTACAGACCAATATAATGGAACCAGAATTATTTTACTGGGTTTTATGGACAAGAAATTAAAAAAGAAATATGGGAAATAAGGAAAATTAATATTATACTGTATATGGTATCTGTGGCAAAATTATTGTAAGCAAAAAGTTAGAAAAAGCAATGAAATGTCTATGGTGGAAGACTGGATTATAAAGTTAACATTATAGAAAGATAACTTGCAGAAATGGCAAAGTGGACTATTTTGGTTGGAAGAAAAAACAATACATTTTTAAAAGATTAGTACCTTTTTGCTGAAAGAATCAAAAACTCATAAGTACAGGATTTGGGGATTAAAAATGAGACAAAGGGACTGGGAAAAGTTTTAGATGACAATTACACAGTAGGAATAAAGGCAGACGGCACAATTATTATTTTTTCAATTTTTTTCTTGTTTCTCTATTTCTTAACCCAGAAATCATTTATTTGCTCATTCGTAATGGACAGAGTCTTTCCAGCCTAAAGCTATAACCTACTAGATATATCCTGAGAGATTCTAGGATGTGGCTATATCTAGAATGCTCCTCCACCCCCCTCCATCTTCCTGGTCAGAACTGCAGTCTCTTAATTTGTGCTTCTCTATGATGGATTGTACTCCTTGGAAAAGCTCTATGCTGCCCAAACTCCTCTCCACTGTCTTTCCAGGTGCACGTTTCATCACATTCAGAACATACTTGAGTTATATAATTTAGTTTATCCTTTGTCATACTGGTACTTTTCAGATGGGTTGTACTACAATTCCCACAAGTTGAATTGTAGGTTAAGCTATCTGGAGGGCATCATCTTGAGGGGACATAAGACATGGTTGAAAAATTGTGTGCAATAAAGCCATCAATGCAGTTTTCATCTAAAAGGAATATTGACAAGCATAACAAAGCAATTAACTGCCTTAACTAGCCATAATTCACATTCAGCGCAGTATCTACATCCAGCTACCATAGTGAAACAAATTAATGAGACTAACAAGCATCATGTTTGGTCCATACATATACAAATAAACAAACCCTAAGGAGAATGAACAAAAATATATAAGAACAGGACTTCCAATTCACTGATCATTGGTCTGGAAATAATTAAGCTTAATAAACATATATGTTAACAAACATATCTGTTTGCTTAAATCATATATGTTAACAAACAAACATGTCTGCTTAAATCATTACAGTAAGTAGCTTAAAACTTTATGAAATACACATCAACCTGTCATGTGTCCTTTTTTTAATTCGCCATCTGAGGGATATACAAATGTCCTATCATCTCTCAAAACGTGTTTTTTTTTTGTGAGGGGGAGAGAAAGTTGTCCTTTGCAACTGATCTATTTTCCAAACAATGCTTTCAAGTTGCAAAAAGCCTCATGAAGTTGTATTATTATGACTTGATTAATTATATCTTTATTTTATGCTGCATGCCTATAAAAGGTACATTATATCATCTCTGTCCCTGAACACTTCAGCTGTTTCAGCTCAACAGTCTATATGCAGATTTTAATTTTGTGTCAATACATCTTGAAAAGGGAAAAAGAATTAAGCAAATGTCCAGAATATATCATCAAAACAGAAATGAGAATATAGGCCATACAAGAAAAGTTGCTATGAATTCATAGCAAGGGAATTATTTTTTCGGAATATTGTTCTATTTATGAGCCTATTTTATACTATAAACTTTCTCCTTCTATTAATACACATTTATACCAACTCACATATATCAATACATGCATGCTTACACATTTCTATATAAAATCTGTAGCTCTAACTTTATACTATGATCCTTTTGCTTTCTGTTTCTATGACATATACCTACACATATAAAGAAGTTGAAATTACACACTTAGGTTGCATTCATATTTGCTGTGAACAGACCAGAATGGTAGTGCTACACCATAAATAATGTACTTAGTCCCTTCAGCTTAATGTTATGTGTGAATGTGCCTATTATGAGATGTTAGATCACATGCTATTATGAGATTAAATCACATGTATAAAGTGCAGTTTAGTTATTATTAATTATTTAGAAGCAAAGCTTACCTTTTTTTCTTGCATGCATGCACGTGAGTATATTCCCAAGCAGACTCAAGCATATCTTAGACTCTCAGTTTCCTTGATGGACCATTTTGATAATAGCAAGTCCTAAAAATCCTTGACTTCACTTTTTCATCTTACCGTTATTCATTCATCATAGACCTTCATATTTATGTATCTTCATCTCAAGCCCAGAATCTTAAATTTTCATTTTCTCCCAGAACCCACCCCCAAATGGAAATTACTACCATTAGAGGACATTTGCATCCTTAACATTTTGCCAGTAGGGCACTAGCAGTCCAAGAAACAGTTTGACAATAGATCTCAAATTTAATACTGGAATTTCAGAATGTTTTCATGTTCCTTGGTGGAACTTTCCCCATTCTCTGTAATTTTATAAAAGTACAATTACAAAATTTCCCTTATAAATGGGTAGTCTCTTTAGATTCTGTTCTGGATCAATGAATCTGCTTGATTAAAGACTCTTCTCCTTGAAGTGAAGCCCAGTGGGTATCATGCCTGCAGGGAAATAGATTCAAAAATGCCCAGCTGCAATTGGCATAGGTGGGGGCATGGGGATCTGTATAGCAAAATAACTCCAGTGTGACTCTTTGGAAGCAATCTGAGCCAGTGTATTTACTCAATACTGAAACAGATGTAAAGCAGCTGGGTGGTAGCTAATTGCCTCTTCTACATGCTCAGCTTTTTCAAGTAATTGTGTTCCCTTGTAGCTATAAAATTGTAATTCTATTCCCCCTGAAGCATCAACATTTCTGTGTGCTCCTGCTTTCCTAAAGCATACTGACATTTGAAACTACCTAGTCTGTTGACATGCAGGATAATTACACCTTTGGATAATAATGCATGGTGTTTAAATAATACTTTATACAGTATCCAAAGCACTTCATTTTCACAATGCTACTTGTAAAGAATGTATTTAACATGGCTTAGCACTATGTATAAGCCCAGTTATTTGGGTTGCTGCAACAGATTGGGTTTGCAAACTTTGATTAACCTACCCTAAACATTGAGAACTTTTAATGAACTTTTTATATACCGCCCCGGGAGAGGGGCGGTATAGAAATTTGAAATAATAATAATAATAATAATAATAATAATAATAATAATAATAATAATAATAATAATAATAATAATAATAATAATTCTGATAAACTTCTTTGCCACAATTTGGTGCCTTCCATTATTTCCCAGGCTGCAACTTTTAGATTTCCAGGGCAACTTGAGGATTCCAGAAGTTGTAATCCCAATTTATGCAGGGAGCATAGTCTCAGGAAGAGGTCTTACAGGTAATGTGATCAACAATGAAAAGCAGGCCCATGTTCCATGGAACTTCCTGCCCTAAATGCAGAGAACAAACTTTGCCAATTCCATTCTATGATTGACTTGGGGCACTTGCAGAGTTTTTGCCTCCCAACTTACAAAGTGGCCTTTGAACCATCTCAGGAAGATCTTCGTTTCTGGCTGCTGACGAACCAAGTGCAGTGTCTATCTGCCAAAGGAGGAGCATAATGATCAGCATTCTAGTTAGTGCAATAACCCATGTCATCCTTGCTTCATTATATTTGTTTTGTTGACAAGGAGTAAACAACAACCATTGTGCAGTAAAAAGAAAAACGAGGTCAGCCCATTTAAGAAAATATGGAATGGCAGCAAGGGCCCATAGTATCTTGTCATGGGGAGTGGGGGGTGGTTCCAATGTTAGTATAGGAATTCCGGCCAATGGAAAAATGCCTAAACCTTGCAGGCCTTCAGCAAAGCATCTTCTCTGGAGCTGCAGCTGAGCAAGAATAGCTTCTCAGCTACAGAAGATGTCCCCAATTTCCACAAGGATAAGGGATGACACTGATCCCAGATTGGGATAGCCCCTATATGCAGAAGCTGCCTGACTAAAAATAAAAATAAATCTGTGCTGATTTCAAATATTTATGCAAATTGGCCCAATTCTATTCAGGATTTGACAGAACTTAATGTAGAGGTCTCATTTTTCAGGCCAGCAGGTGAGATAACAAGGAGCCAGCAATTTTCCTCTGCATTTAAGCCAGATATATTTATTTTCCGTCACTCCTAGCTTGATGGTATATGTTTAACTAAAATCATATATTGTTAATTTCTAATAGAAGGCTGTAGAACATTTTAGATGCAAGCCCAAGTCAAACCAGTGAGTCTCTGAATTAAATCAAGAAAAAAGTGAATTGCTTTCCATTCACCAAGTCCATATTAAAATGGACCTTGCAATCTCTCTATCCACCTAATAAAACTGTCTAATCTGGGCCAATTTATTTTATTTCAGTTTTCTTCAAAAGGTTCCTGGAATGAAGAGAGCTTGTAGCAATGATGGATTTATGGGATAAACAAGAGAGCTTGTAGCAATTGATGGCTCTCAAGATAACTGGTTATGTAATTTGGTACTAGAGCCAGATTCTGTCACTATTGCTAGAATTTATATTTCCAAGGGGAATTCTGCTGAACCTAACAGAATTTTCTTCTAAATAGGCAAACATGCAAAGAGTCACATTGCTCCACTGTGATTCTGTTTACAGGAAGACCCCAGCTGTCAATACTAACCAAAATGTGTTTCAGCAGAAGATGAATGGAAGTTCTCTGTTTAGGCCAGAGCATGCCCAGAAGTCCTTCTGGAGTCTTCTACATTTTAAGGAGAACTATAAAAACTTGGAAAGACTCTCTATGAGCACCAGTTTATCGTTCTCAAGGGCAATTCTGACAGCCGCATCTCCAAATTTATATTTTATCCTATTTTCCAAGTAATTTTGTCCATTTTGCCCTAGATGGGTGACAACTCCTTTATAAAGGGCAGAGAGGGGTACAGATTTCTGGAAGATTTTTTTTAACAGCTTAGCTGCCAAGAGCAGATGTTAGAGGTTGTGTCACAGCAAGGTGCTAAAGGCTGCACAAAAATGTTAGAGAGCATTAATTATCTCCCTACAGCTTTTCTTTAACCCCCTGCAACTCAGCTTTCAATTACTGCCACAATAACAGATGAGAAATGGACTTTAGGCAGAAGCTTTGACAACGCGGAGGAGACAAGTGAAAGGTTAACATGGAAAGAAAAGCACCCTCCAAACATCATTTCAGACAGCTTCTCTGAACAGAAAGGGCTGCATCTCCATTTAGAAATCAGACCCCGCCCCCCTCCAGGGGACAATTGGATATTCACACAAATGCTGCTGGTTGAGGGAAACCACAACCGACAGGCTTGAAGAATGCACTACTGAGGTGATTTTGACATTTAAAATGTAGCTTAGTGCTTTCTGAGAGGTGATGTATGTTGCAAAGGTTTAGACTGTTACATATTTATTTATGGAATCATGCATGAAGCACTTAAGTCCTCCAAGGCAGCCTAGAAGTGTGGTTTATCTATGCTTTAAAAATTAACCCCACAATTCCCCAGCAAATGATTCAAATTAGATTGCACAATGTAAATGCAAAAAAAGAATGAAATATATTGAGATACTAAACAAAGCAACTGAAACAAATAAAACTAAACTAACACTCGGAAATAAAATTAAGCAACACCACAGGGATAGGTTCTCATTTCCAACTGAATACTGGAAGATTATAAACCTTTGGGGGCAGCAAATCATATCTACATATTCTACCTTGTGTGTGTTGTCATGCAAGCTGTGCTTCTGAAGGCAACAATGCACACAAGCAGCAGCTGTTCTTAACCAATATCTTGAATTGCAGTCAGGAATTAGCTTACTCCCACAGCCACTAGCAGCTGATAATTATTTAAAACACCAATATGTAATGATTGCAATGGTCTATCTACAAAAGATAATACCAATTGGTCTATAAATCCAGCCAGACTAAATGGTAAACCGGTTGACCAATTTTCTTCTCAAACATGGTTAACCTTGAAAATGTCTTCTAATCCACATTCAGAAAATGCATAAAACTTCCTCCATTCTTGTGCTAGTTTCTCTTTATCCATTTATTATCCACAAATTCTATTAAAACAGACTTACTAAATATCCTAAAAGTACATTTTCAGGAGAAATCATGTTAATAAACTATGGCTTTTCCCCATTTTCATTGGCAATGGAGCCACAGCAGACTCAGCTACCTCACAATCAGCAGAATCCATCTAGAACTGTAAAAAACAAATAACCTAAAAAGCTTTACCTATGCAAGCAAATAATTTAAAGGGATAATAGGCTTTTGCCAGTTTGAGGGGGCTAAAAATTGCCCAACCTCATTATCTTCTGGACCCAGCCCTGCATTTTATTCAGCAAGGTACTGAAATGATTCAAAGCAAGATTTATGTATAGTTTGTCTTTGCTGAAACTGTCAAAAGTTGATGTAAGTATATTTCTCTATACCAAGACCTAGTTTTCTGCCACTTGCTTTGATTTGCTGTTTCATCTTTCCCATTTTCTTGATTTAACATCCAATTATTTCCTGTCCTATTGCCAGCAAAAAATAATTTTTCATAAACTCTCCTAGGCTTCTTTTTTAGATACTGTTTTAAAGGCAAATTTTAGCAGATCTTAATACGTGCACTTTTTATGATGGGAATTTGGCATTCATTACTCTACGTTAAGCATATCTGGCTTCTGATTCTTAGACAGCTGCAGGAAGTAAACAGGGTAGTTTAGAGCAAAGAAGAGAAAATACTTTTTCTAGTTGTATAGAAAAGAGAATTTTATATACTTCAAACATATATCCTTATTTGCAAGCATCTTATTTATATTTATTTATCATATTTAAAAACTAGCAATCTCCCAACAGAGGGAGGTACCTGTTCATGATTCATCTTTCCCCCAAATCACATCTGCTGGGTAGAACTTGATACTTTCTAAAAATGTATGCATGCAACATATGTTCACTAAAGTTCTCATTGTTACAATTATATTCAAGTCCCTTTGGTCTTTGGAAACAAGGCTTTTGAGTGGGACAATTATGCATATTATCTCTAGTTTACATGCATATAAAATGCATGGGCAAGAACACCATGACCACTCATAGGAAAGGGAGAAAAGAGAAACATGGCTACTATGCCAGTTTAGCTCTCCACCAACTCTTATTTAGCACACATCCCTGTCACATGGGTAATAGAAGTGTTTTTATCCCAGATAGGCCTGAGTGAAATGTCTTTTTTCTCCTCCTCTTCCTCAGTTTCTTTTGTTATGTGTTATGCATTTTACATTTTAAGCTTAAGGGAAGGACTGTCTCCCTGCTATGTGTTTTGAGAAACCATATTTTGAACATTTTTAGGTGAAGTACAACATAAAAATACAGTTGTGCGTAATAATGTATCAGGTATAAAATATGCTTTCCTGTTATTTTTTTAGCCGCATGGATAAATACTAGGTAATTATACTGCCTTATTGTGCCTGTGGTTCCTGGGCAGCTCTTTAATAAATAAATGGATTTCTATGCAGCTGTGCTGTGTATGGATATGCATAATAGCAACATGCACCTGTGTGCCTATCCAGCACACATTTGTTGGATTTACACATAACACTAAGCCAAAATATGATTTGTTCAATTTTATTCAGTAAGATGTACAATCGTTTGGATTCAATTCCAAAATGGAGGATAATAATAATAATAATAATAATAATAATAATAATAAATAATAATAATAATAATAATAATAATAATAAAGTTGGAAGAGACTCTGGAGGTCATCTAGTCCAACCCCTTGCTCAGGCAGGAAACCCTATACCATTTCAGACAAATGGTTGTTCAGTCTCTTCTTAAAAACTTCCAGTGTTGGAGCATTCACCACTTCTGGAGGCAGGTTGTTCCACTAGTTAATTGTTCTAACTGTCAGGAAGTTTCTCCTTAGTTCTAGGTTGCTTCTCTCCTTGATTAGTTTCCATCCATTGCTTCTTGTCCTGCCTTCAGGCACCTTCGAAAATAGCTTGACTCCCTATTCTTTGTGGCAGCCCCTGAGATATTGGAATACTGCTATCATGTCCCCCCTCGTCCTTCTCTTCATTAAACTAGACATACCCAATTCCAGCAGCCTTTCCTTATATGCTTTAGCCTCCAGTCCCCTAATCATCTTTGTTGCTCTTCTCTGTGCTCTTTCTAGAGTCTCAACATAATTTTTACATCATGGTGACCAAAACTGGATGCAGTATTCCAAGTGTGACCTTACCAAGGCATTGTAAAGTGGTATTACTACTTCACTTGATCTTGATTCTATCCCTCTGTTAATGCAGCCCAGCACTGTGTTGGCCTTTTTGGCAGCTGCAGCACACTGCTGGCTCATATTTTAGTGATTGTCCAATAGCACTCCGAGGTCCCTCTCATAGTTACTACTATTGAGCAAGGTACCCCCTATACTATACCTGTACATTTAGTTTTTCTTGCCTGAATGTAGAACCTTACTTTTTTCACCATTGAATTTCATTTTGTTAGATATCACCCAGTGTTCAAGTCTGTCCAGATCCTCCTGTATCCTAAGCCTGTCTTCTGGAGTGTTGGCTATTCCTGCCAGCTTGGTGTCATCTGCAAATTTGATGATTTCCCCATCTATCCCCTTGTCCAAATCGTTGATAAAGATGTTGAAGAGCACTGTGCCCAGAACAGAGCCCTGGGACACCCCACTACACACTTCCCTCCATGTAGATGTGGTTCCATTGAGGACCACACGCTGAGTACGGCCGGTCAGCCAGCTACGAATCCATCTGGTGGTGATGCTGTCTAACCCACATTTTTCTATCTTATCGAGTAGTAGGTTGTGGTCTACTTTGTCAAATGCCTTACTGAAGTCCAAGTAAATTATACCCACAGCATTCCTCTGGTCCATTAATTTTGTCACTTGGTTAAAGAATGCAATAAAATTTGTCTGGCATGATCTGTTTTTGACAAGGAAGTGAGCATAGTTACAAAAGAAATTGTTCTTGAAGCAATTTCCACATGGGGGAGAGAGAAATGATAAGACTAACTTTGTGATGTCATAACACAATCCATGTGCCTGAAGTGCATGTTTTGTCACTTTGGAATCATCTTGATTTGTATGATGTTTCCCGGGAACACAGAGGGAAGCCACACAATCCCAGGGGAAAAAAATGTAGCTGCTCTGGAGTGGTTACAAACAGTGACTATGTTCACACTTCCACATGCTCTGAAGCATTCATTTGGAATCAAATCCAAAGTATTGCAAAACCTTAATGCAAACTCTCATGTTGTGGTTTAACATTAGGCACAAACTAATTTACTTTGGTTTGTTGGGCAAACCATGATTTTAACAAATCCTGAGTTAGTGTTATTGGGTTAGTATAAGATGCTTGAAATGTGGCAAATATGCCACTTTGAGTTTTACATGTAATGACTACATATACTCATGCACGATTATAAAAAATAAATCCTCGTGTTTATTTTTATAGCTTTTGAGCTTCAGTTCTGGCAACTGGCCTAAAGGATTAAGTCTATTTTATTTATTTTTACTTTATACCCAGCCTTTCTGCTCAGACAAGCACTCTATTCAGGCCAATATCATTCCTGCTGAGTAGATGACAGGTCTATCAAAGGCTGAATAAATAACATGCAGAAACAAAAAGAAGCAATTTTTCAGAGCTACAGAATTAACTGTATCTCCAACATATCAAACAATCTGATGGTTTGCAATTGAAATCATATTTAAATATGGTTTTTTTACATTAGTGCCACTATTTCTGTGTGAGTCTTCAAAATGTCTGTATAACTTGCCAAGTCCCGCATCAACAGAAAGTTGATCCAAAGATTGCTTGCACTTCTGCTAAGCAATTAGCAAAGCCTTTCCCATGGAGGCATTCACACTCTAGGAATCCTCTTGTCTGCCCAGAATTTTTTTTTTTCAGCTGCTCTCCAGAAGGTAAATGCAGCAGTTAACATTGACAGGTTTGTTCTTCTGCATTGATCAGCTTGCCATAATTGGGAGCTGTGAAATATACTCTAGTTTTCACATCAGCTGGGATTGTAATTTTCCTTTTTATAAAGCAGCCCAAATTGATTTTTTCCCAGTGAAGCAAAAATAGGAATGGAGCAGGTCTATGACATGAAATTGATTGTTTAAGATTTCAGAAACAGCATCTGCTGGGAAGCTTTTCAGATTAGATATGTTTGGCTTCCTTGGAAGGATAGCCAAACCTTAACCTTGCAAATGAAATTAGGTTGCCTTTAAGAACTGGCTTGCCTTCTGACACCTTGTTCAGCAACAATAAAGTGCCTCCCTGAATTCTGTTTATATTCTGCCCTGTGCATCCTAAACCTCAACTCTTCTCTCAAAAAATGTTGCAGTCTTATGGTTTAATGCTTTGTATTCATGACTTCTTCAATAGCAATGATGCACCTCCTCCAACACTATTAGAACAATAAACAGAAATTGTCCATATGATTGACTCTCTCTGCCTACCAAGTATACACTTTGCCACCTTGAATCCAACTATCAGTTTGGCTTTGGTTTATAGCTTAATAACTCATTTGGGCATAAACCTCTAAGAAATTCCATAGTATGGTATATATTCCTAGATACTGCCTTGCAAATATATATTCATGTGATCCATTTGTATTACATGTTCAGCCATAAACCTCAATAAATGTGTGCACAGCAGCATTTTATTCTGTTGCATGTGGCTCCAGGCGCACACTATCATCCCAACTCAAACCAGCTCCATCTTGGATCATTCAGATGCTGTAAATTAAGCATTGAAATTTAGAGATTTGAAAATGGGAGCAATTTGCGATTTGAATAATCAAACTTGCAACCTCAGAGTTAGGTGTAGATGGAATAAAAGCTGCAATATAACTACTTGCCAACACTTACTGTATTTGCCAACACCTACTATACATGGATAAGCCATGCAAACACAATCAGTGATTACCCACAAGGCAAATTAGTATTATCTCCAAGTGACCAAACAGGAACACTGGAATATATGACCATCAGAAAGACCGGTGGGGAAAAGAAACCAAATTTCTTCACAAATTTTACTAATCCTTACTTACTGCCCTGTAATTTGAGTTCACACAACATACTAAACAACAAAGGAATTATACTTTTGATATGATGTGAGAATAGGAGGGCCTTTGGAAAATTAAGAAATTTTTTGCTATGGTAACAAGATTACTTTAAAATAAATTTCCTAAGCCCTTGTCTGAGAGCAATCATGAGTACCCCTTAATTAGGGCTCTCAGTACTTGGGGAAATAAGCATTCATTTCAGTCAGCCAAACTTCAAAAAAAATAAAGATATATACCAAAAAGAAGACACAGTATTCCTTTTGCCACGTAATTGCAAAAGAACCAGACAATATTTGTGAGAGCCATTCAGTCAAGTTTATTGGATTCCCCAAACGGGGATCTTGTGTCGAGAACTAAAGACAACTTGATTAAAATCCAATTTCAAAGGTTATTAACTTTTGAATTAGAAATGTTGCTTGGGTCTGGCAAATTATTTTTGGCCTGAGGCAAACATCACAAGTGGCTAGGGACCAAGGTTGTGAAGCATCTGATTAGAATAGAGAAATTGTTTTTAAGCCTGTGTTCATCTCTATACTTTTCTTCCTTCAGATCTTCTGAGAGACAGTATAATGAAGGGACATTTCCACCTAGCTCAACTATTGTGAAGGAAACTGACCAGTGCTTGCTTTTTACCTTGTTATTGCAATACAACAAAGGTACATGCTAAAGAAGAATGGTAAACAATCATCTTTGATTTCCTGGTGGAATCTTTTCTTAGATATGCCGCTTTAGCTTATATATCATTTGTTCCCATAATATAAGTAGACTGAGACAATCAGGGTATCTTCTGTGACAAAACCTAGAGCAAAAGACACTGAAACATATTAATAATATATGTTTTCAGTAAATATATTATTTAAAAACAGTACTGTTAGATAATTTTAATTTCTCTGTTGGTGAAAAAATAAATCAGAATGAATCAGCATTTAGCTGATTCAAAATAACCTTTTTATATTCATATCAAAATATTTACAATACCATACATTCTTCTTTACCACAACATAGCTCATCTGGAATTCTGGCAGTAGTCCATCACCATTCTTCATTTCTCCCACATTGTTCAATAACTTTTCATAAGGGCAAATCCAAAATTATTCCTATTGTATTATTAAGAAATAATATTCTAAGTTGTAAATTGAAATTTGTGTGGTACTGGCCTAGGTGGCATGTATAACTTTTTAAAGGTAATTGGATATTGCAGAACTACTGAACAAAGGAAAAAGTAAGTACAAACAGTAGTATTAACAATAAAATATAACAAAATTAATACTACTAAATCAGAGAAACAAAGAGAAAGGCTTGGAAAATGTATAAATCAAAACACCTACAAAAAAGGTTAACTTTAATGACTGAAAGTTTTCTTGTTTAAAAATAATAATTCTAATATGGACAAGTAATACATATCAACAATCCATTACTGCAAATCAAGTATAAATTTGTTCTTTGGGTGTTGTAGAAAAGCCAGCCCTTATGCCCGTAAACTCTATAATTTTTGATATCTTGGGGACATAGTTAAGAATAACATAGTTTTTTTTAAATATGCAGAGGACAGTTCAGGGGGATAGTAACAATGTCCATCCGAACAGTGACAAAGGACAAGACCAAAATGTATGAGTTAATGTTCTACTTGCATCTCCAATAGCAAGGCCATTATAACAAATTTCAGTAATACATTTTCTAGATACAGTTAAAGAAAGATTGTAACATGGGGCAAAATTCACTTAACTGTCTCATTTATCAACATAAATTTCGGGGTCAATTGTGGTCATAAATTGAGGACTACTAAAATCACAAGACCTCCTATTTTTAGAATTATAACTTTTCTAAGTATTCAGACTTCCATAAAAGATTTTTTTTAGGGAAAAGATATGTATCCTGCAGAAAAGCATAGTGAGTAATCATCTTTTTAAAATTGATCTAACACTTGTCATTTTTTAATTGGAGATACAATTCTTTTACATTACATGTTCCAAAAATGATTAATATTAGGCATCATTAATATTACGAGCATTAAGCAAGAGCAATGTAACTTATCCATACATATCACATTGACGACATATTGAAAGGCTAAGACATAAAAAAAAAGAAAATGATAAACAAAAATAATAATAACTTTGGATGCATCAGAAAACATTCTTACATTTATGTACATTACATAAATTTAGATTTAATGAAATTTCCCAGAAGCAGAAAGATTACATATCAATAAAATTAAAGATGCTTCATAGCACAAAAAAAGTGAAGCTGTATTTTTTTTTAAAAAATGAATGTGAAATTAGCCTGTATGCCAATGATTTTAGAGTATATTGATGATTACATAGAATTCATTTGGATCTATTCAGATATGTAGACAGACAGAGATAGAGTAGAAAAATATTGCAGAGAGAATCAAAGCAATAGCAAGAGAACTACCCAAGGTGTTCAATAACATTTAAGTTTTTTCTAGAACTCACCATGATTCAAAGAATGGTTATTTGTAAAGTTTAGGAATTTCAAAATCAGATGCAACCATATGCATTCCATGTTACATTTAACCACAAAGAAAATTTGTTTATTTTAAATTATTTGCAGCATCTATATCTTTTCTTTCTGGACATATTTATTGCATCTCAGGATGGGCTCCAGCACAAGTCTGAAAGCTCGGAAGACTAAACCTCTGGTCCTGGTGACTGACCCAGATTCGTATCCTGCTATTACTATTCAAAGTTGATGCTGTTTGACATTGGACATTCAAGCAACAGATTCTGGGATTCTTTCATGAAATTGTATAGGATCAAAGCCATCTTATACATGTAAAACAAGAACAGAAACATCCACTCAGGGTGGACATGTACTGCAGCAGATGCTGTACTATCACAGAAATAGCTGCATAAAGCAAATAACCCAAATAGCTGTGATAAATCACCTTTGGGTAAAAAAATAATTGAGAAATGGTCAAAGTCAAATTTTTCTTTTATGGTTATATGATAACAATAAAACATCATCATCTGAGAAATTCACCAAAATATACATTTATATAATACAAGATAAAGGAGCAAAACCAAGTGAGACAATATTACAAGATGCTAAAGAGTTCATTTAAATTTACTAGAAATTAAGACTTTATGTTCACACAAATTGGTAATATTGAATCTATTCTGATAAATTTATTACCAAATAGAACAATCTTTTTCTTTGTGGTTAAAATGAAGGTTAACAGAAGCCCTTCAGGTTTTTTTACTCTACAAAAATGTATGATAAAAAAACAATTACCCTAGTTCCATAATTTTGATTTTAAAATCCTTTTCTTTGAGAACAATAATCTGTATAGCTGCAGAGTTCCCTGAGAACTAAAGCTTTTAGAATATTATGATAGCTTCAGAAGACACTTAAAGCATAATGGTTTGGAAACGTAGAGCTTTAAATGTGTTGCTAAAAATTCAAAAATAAATATTTAAATTGTGTAAATTAATAAAGATTTTCTGATCATTGTAACTATTTTTGAACTATTAATATAAAGTGAAAGTCCAATGTTAGACAGGTCTATGAGGTTTCCATTGTGAGAGGATACAAGTTAAAATAGCTGAGCTGAATGTTAATGTTGAAGTCTGCACATGTGCAACACAATTAAATATATAGTATAATTGCGTGTACATGATCTCAAGTGAGTGAGAAGTGTTGGAAAGTTCAGATCAGGTACAACTCTATAGAGCTGTAACTTTAAAAAATAACTGGAACTTTTTATGCACTTGTTTAGAGATGCAAATAAAAAGCATATAGTTCTAATCATTTCTGACAGATACACCAAGCACGATAGACATATTGGACTGAGAATTGAATACCAATTAGTAAAATAATAAATGTTATGTTGTGTCTGACCCCATTTTACTTGTAACAATTCGTAGTTACATTTTACCAGGGATTTACTGAAAAATGTTCTCTTACTTGATTATTGCCCTTGGGATGCCACATGCTAAAAACAAAAGGCTAGGAAGTGTGCCAAGCATTAATGAATGGCAAAATAAAGTACATGAATATTCAGTTCTTGCTAAAGTGACATTTATTTAGTGAGAGGGAGGGAGGAAAGCTGGAGAAATACAGGTAGATCTCACTTACCAACTAACTTGTTCAGTAACCATTTGAAATTACAATGGCATTGAAAAAGCAGATTTGTGACTGGTCCTTAAACTTGCAGCTACAGCAGTCATGTCATCATGCTTTGGGTACTTAGCAACTGGCACACATTTACAATCGTCACAGCATCCCACAGTGAATTTCACCATTTCTGTGCTTCACAACCGGCTTTTGACAAAGTCAATGGAGAAGCCAGCAGTAAAATCGCAAGTCATGGTCACATGACATCATATTTAATATTCGCAGGTGATGAGAAAAGCACATCTTCCCCTGTCCTTACCACTTTCTATAGAGGGACGATAGAGAGCATCCTGTCATGTTGCATTACTGTCCACTCCCTTCCCTCCAACACATAGCATATAAGTGATGTTTGACCAAGGTCCGCAGGATTGTCTGGGATGCTACACATTGTCTTCAAGACCTGTTTTCCTTGTTATCTTCTGGGAGGAGGCTTCATGGTATCCAAAGCAGAACATCCAGATTTAGTCATAGTTTTGTTCCATATAGCATCAACCATGTGAATTCTCAAGTTTCTCTTTCCGCTATGTGTTCAAAATGGACAGTGATTAATATTTATATGTATGGGTATGTATGTGTATATGTATATGTATATGTAAATGTATAGGTATAGGTGTAGGTTAGAGGTATACCGGTAGGTCAGGGGTAGGCGACCCAAAACACTCAAAGATATCAAAACCCTTTTGATATCTAAAATGAAGATAACACTGCATATATCCTTTTTTACCTTTTATATATATATACATATATATGTATGTATGCATGTATGCATGTACGTATATGTGTTTGTGTGTGTGTATATAAAATAAAGGTAAAAAAGGATATATGCAGTGTTATCTTCATTTTAGATGTCAAAAGGGTCTCTCTCTCTGTCTCTCTTTCCTCTCTCTTTCCTTTCTCTCTCTTTCCTCTGCCCCTCTTTCTTTCTTTATCTCTTTCCTTTCTTTCTCTCTCTTTCCTCTCTTTCCCCCTTTCCTCTCTTTTTCTCTTTCCTCTCCCCCTTTCTCTTTTTCCTCTCTCTTTCTCTCTCTCTTTCCTCTCCCTCTTTCTCTCTCTCTTTCCTCTCTCTCTTTCCTCTTTCTCTCTTTCTCTCTCTTCCTCTTTCCTCTTTCTCTTTCCTCTCTCTCTCTCTCTCTCTTTCCTCACATTCTCTCTCTTCTCTCTCTTTCTTTCCTCTTTCTTTCCTCTCTCTCTCTCTTCCCTCTCTTTTCTCTCTCTTTCTCTGTCTTTTTCCTCTTTCTCTCTTTCCTCTCTCTTTCCTCTCTTTCTCCTTGTCTCTTTCCTCTCTCTCTCTCTCTCTCTCTCTCTCTTTCTCTCTCTCTCCCTCTCCCTCTCTCTCCATGTGAGGAGAGAGAGAATGAAAGGCAGATGGCACCAAACGGGCGGGGAGGGGGAGCAGGATGGGAAGCAGCAGCTCCGGTGGCAGCAGCATGGCAGTGGCCACTGCAGCACTGTCAGGTTCCCTGCCACCCCCAGCCCAGCCGCTACCCCCGCTGCGTCCTCAGCTGAACAGGCGGGGAGCGGCAGCAGGACGGGAGGCAAAGGCTCCAGTGGCAGCCACTGCAGCATTGTCATGGTTCCCCGCCGCCCCCGGGCTGGCCGCCACCCCTGCCGCGTCCTCAGCTGAACGGGCAGGGAGGGGGAGCAGGACAGGAGGCAGCGGCTCTGGCGGTGACCACTGGAGCATCATCAGGGGACCCCACTGTCTCTGGCCCAGCCGCCACCCCCGCCATGTCCTCAGCCACTTTGCCATTGCAAGAGGAGGGCGCCAAGGCTGGGTGCACCATGGGTGGCTGCGCTGGCAACAGGGAATGCCACTGAGGGGACGAGGGGGATCCCGACCCACTGCCGGCCCCACCGCCCTTGCAGTCCAAGGTCTCCTTCTCCTGCAGTACCAAGGACGACGGTAGCAGGAGGACGGCGAAGTGGCACTCAGCATGTCCGGCAGCAGCAGCAGCAGGAGGAGGATGGCCAAGAGGACCACGCAGCAGGTGGGGAAAGATGCCATATAGGAATTTCTCGAAAGAGGCCACGGGGATCCGCTGCCCGTGAGACAGCCGAAAGGCGCAGGTGGAGAAGGGAAGCTACAGAGACCCCCGGCGACCTCCCCGCGACTAACAGAGGCGACAGCAAAGCAGGGTGAGGGGAGACCCACTGGGCAGGGAAGAGGCACCCCGAGACCAGCCATCCATGGCTCCTTACCAGGGACACCTTTCCAGCAATCCTCCCAGTCACCTCGTGCAGTCCAAAGAAGGAAAGAGGTTTGTGGGCAGTCCCGCAAACCAAAGAAGTTCAACCAATCAATTCAAACTTCATGAGAAGTTTGAAATGATTGGTTGAACTTTTTTAGTCCCACTTTTTTTTTCAGACTGCACATGGTGGCTGAGGACAGGGAGCCACAGGAGACGGCTGAAAGAGCCGCATGTGGCTCTGGAGCCAGAGGTTGCTGACCCGTGGTATAGGTATAGATATATAGCATGTCTATATGTGCTATGTGCATTATGTATGTGTATGGGTAGATATATACTTTATTTTGAGAGCAAGCAACAGAATTTCATTTTTAATGTGGGTAAGTGTGCTCATAGTAAAAAAATTACAATATCTTATCTTATTCACTTTCACAACTGCAGTAGCACTGGTGTGGTATGACCTTTTTTCTTAACAACTGCTATGGACTTGCTGGTGTGGGGTAAGTGAAGAGTAGCTGTACCTTCTTTTTTAAAAAAACAGCAATTATTTATTAATGTAGAAGAGAATAAGTCCCATCTCTCTGTATATAGCAACCTCACATTTAAGTTATCTTTTTACTTTTTAAAATGTTGTATTTCCTCCTCCACTTACATCTTCTTTGTTTAGGAAATATAGAATAATTAAAAAAAGATTACCAACAGTACTAAGATGATGAAGTGAGGAAAGCTAAGGCTCAAAATAAACTAAGGCTTGCAACAAAAGTAAAAAAAAAATAAAAAAAGCTTATTTCAACATATAAAATCCAAGAAAAAAATCCAGGAAACGATTGGTCCATTAGTGGGAGAAAGTGGCAATAAGGGACAGGCAACAGGGAGAAAGCAGAAGTAAACTCATTTTTTGCTTCTGTCTTTATACAAAGGAAAAAACACCATTGGCATTGACAAATTCGCCATTAGTAAATTGCAAAAGGCAGCCTTACTAGGAACTGTTTCCATCCTGCGACAATATCTGTAATACCATCAAACATCCATATCTGCCTATCCCAGGTCCTTGGTAAGGACTCAATAGGTAGACAAAATGCCAAATCCAGTCTGAACATCTGGCTGACTGTGCGATGATCCATAATAATAATAATAATAACTTTATTGTCACTTTGAAAGTACACCAATCAGCATACATCAAAATGAAATTTCATTGCATACAGCTCTCAAAGGGTCACCACCTCCGATATACACTCCTTGTTCATGGCCAGCTCAAGTTACAGATCGTCCATTTTAGTCTATAGGGAGCGAACGATGGCAAACAGGACAGATGGAAACGGAGCTCCATGTGGATTAGCCCTCAAATTAGCTTGTATTCCTGCACAACAACCTCGCCTCCTTTCCTTTTTCTGATCTTGTCTCTTCCACCTTTTCCTTAAAGAGGCCTTCACTCCTTTTCGCCCCTGGAGAACACTGCCGCCGCCACCAACTCCTCCAAAAGCCTCTCTCCCATCCTCTGGGCCTGCCAACAGCCTCATCCAGTTCCTTTGCTCCATAAGCCCCGGGACCTCTCCTCCTCTGCCTCCTTTGGAAACAGCCCTGATTTGCAATAGAATCCGTCTCTGGGCCAGCAGTCAGATCTTGCTGCCAGCAGAACAATTTCAAACAGCACCAACGACTTTTAATGGTCTCACCAAACAGTTCCGAAACAGCTAGAAACTCGCCATGCCAGCAAAGATTGTCAGTCGTATGTTGTATGTTACCTTAGTTCCACCACATTGCTCAAACACATTAAAACCTTCCTGATCGTGTGGTCTATATCCCTTAATATTCCTCCCATAACTTTTCACCTTCGAGAGCCAATGCAGCCACAGCCGATCCACTATCCAAATGCATTATCCAAACAGTGATATTTTTTTTCAAAATATATACGGAAATCAGATGAGGAATAACTGATTCACCATCTGCCTCAACTGTTCTCAGCCTTGTGACTTTCTCATGTGTTGGGATAAGCATCCAACGTAACTGACATGCAGTCTAACAAGGGCTCCTGTTTTGTCTTTTTAAAACATGGGTTAGACAGATAAAGAAAAAGAAGCCGTTATAAAAGCAAATAAAATCACAATGAGCTGATTTCAATGGAACAAAACAGTTCCTAGACCTTGCCTCCAAATGTCACTTGGCCAGACCCAAAAGGAATTGTGTGAAGATTGTCTGAATGCAATTTGAAAGTTCATATATAAGTGAGGATGGAATGGACACTCTGCTCAGTCTGTGGTATTTTTAAGGGGGGAAAAATGTTGACATTCCAGATCCAGAGACTTGTTTCTACTACCAAAGCAGGGCTCAGCTGAATACACACTATTCCCTGCCCGGCATACACATATACCCAGTGCTTTTTTTGTAAAAAAAAAAAAAAAAAAAAAAAGATGCCAGAACTCACACACATCACACAACCTGCCTTGCCTACCCTACAAGGTTCCATCTAAAAAAGTTGCCGGAACTCTGTTCTGGGCGTTCTATGAGGAAAAAAAGCCCTGCATATACCCATTCTGCTCTCATTCCTCCAGCAAAATGAACCTATTCTGTTTCTTCAGCTAAAATATTGATTGGGGAATTTGAAATTTTGAAATGATTTAGGAGTCTCTGGATGTGAAACGTAATGTACAGTGCTAGCAGCATTATATGCCATCCATCACTTGTCAGCAAGCTGTAACAAATGTGACAGAATCAATACAAACATATCTGAAGATGGTTTTAACTCATTTCCCTTCCCTTCAGGCACAGATCAGGAAAAGTAAGGAGAACTGTAATGCTAAATACAAAGCCAAGTTAAGTGAACAGGATACAACACAGATTTTTTTGCTCTGTTCTGCTTTTATACCCACAACATAAATTGCCTCTGTTCTCAGGAGGATCAAATAATTTCCTTGAGGGGAGGGGGTGAGAGGGAGCCCACTGACTCTGACTATTGCAACACACACAACTTTTCTAGTTAAGGCAAGATACCTACCAGCTGCACATTAGCAGAATTGGGTCACTTCTTAAAACTCTGAAACTTGGTTCTCAATCTGTGGGATACTCTGGTAGCACACCATCTGTCTCATCCTGTCCTGTTCTGGCAAGCATGAGTTTCTGGTGGAACAAGTAATAACAATTATTATTATTATTTATTACTATTATTTATTTAAATTATTGGCCATTCTACTCCAATAGGCTTGAGTGGTGTACAAGAAACCCACCCCCCAATAAAACATTTAAATCAAATTATTCCAGAGTATGTACTGAGAGCAATGAATAAGAAGGCAGAAGCTGTATACTTCAAGACTCAATGACTCGTAGAAGATCCTGGAAGAAAATCAATGGCTCCTGAATTATTGTAGTTAGCAGGATGAAGGGGGGCTTCAGTTTAAAAGATTCCTGCTTGCTTAGAAGCAAAACCCACTGTTTCTCTGGCTTGTGCTATTGAAAGAAGGGGGGCAGGTTCAGGTTATCAAGATTACTTTCTTGTTTTTACTGGAACCCAAGATTTATCAATTGGAGACTGGACTGAAACGCACACACTGAGAATTACAAAGTGCCTTACCCAGAAAATTTTAAAGCAATTGTATTTAGTGCATGAGAACTAAATGAATCCTCAACTTCTTCATTATAACATCTTACTGTACTCTGGCTCTACAAAAATTTTGATTTTAAGTTTGGATGATTTTGTTATTGTAAAAATGGCTTAAGATATTGTGAAATGTAAAGCAAAAAGTTGAGGGTTATTTTTTTATATTATTTTTATGCACATAAAAAAAAGCAAAAGTCACTTCTCTCTCTCTCTCTCTCTCTCTCTCTCTCTCTCTCTCTCTCTCTCTCTCTCTCTCTCTCTCCCTTTTCTTGGTTTTCTTTTTTCTCTATTTTATTTTACATTATAATGAAATTTAATAAAAATGTACATAAAAAGACTAATAACAGACAGCCCCAGCTTCCAGCCTTAGTCATTGGGCAACTGTGTGCCAAACCTTTTATTTCTCTCAATCCAGCCTACCTCACAGAATTGTTTTTTGGGGGGGGAATGGGAAATGGATTTCTACACATGCCAACCTGTGCTCCTAAAAGAAAGATAGGATAGAAATTAAAAATAAGATTATGAATTTTTTACTATCTAGTAATTATAGTAATTATCTTCCTACATCTTTCAGTGATCTTCCTGTAAGCACAGATCTACCTTTCATCCTTGTGATACTGTTCCTCTTTATTCTATTGTATTTTCAGGTTGTCCTTGGGGATTAGTCATGATATTGGAGGAAATGCTCTATCTTTATGTATATTACCTATGCCACACCCATTTTTTCACCCACACAAAAAAGAATGATTCTTTATAGTATCTTCACTTGCTGCCTGACTGACTTGATTAATTAATATTTACTACAGTTAGTTTGAAGTCAGTGAACAGATAATGATTGAATCTTCATGGGCTAAGTACATTTTGCCTCATCTCCCAGCTCAATAGAAAATTAAATTTAAGCCATGGACTATCAACTTGAAAACTAAAATTCCTGTACAGAATATTCTTATCCTCATCAAGAAAAAGTTCAGCAACTAAGTTCAACTATAATTCAATCTAAAGAAACAGAGAAACATAAAAACATAGAAAACATAGAAAACCAATGGCAGGAAAAAGACCTAATAGTCCATTGAGTCTGCCTTCAAGGTTTTTTTTGTTTTCTTTTTAATTTATGTATTTATTATTTTTTATTTTTGTCAGATGATGGATATGTGTTATCCCAAGCATTTTATACTCCGTTACTGATCATTGACCCACAACCTCCTCTGGTAGTTGGTTCCAAATTTCCACTACTCTATGTCATGGTTCCGATAGATGAAACCCATTAAAGAATTTCAAGGCAAGAATTCTTCCTTAAAGAACATTTTATTCAGGAAACAAAGTATTGGCACTACATAGTTGAACCCAAAACTAGATTCCCTTCCCCCAGATACAAAGTAACAAGTTGCAAGTTCCACCCCCACTAAGCAGTCATAATTCATATTCTCCTATTAGCATGGAGCACCGGCTCTCTCCTCAGCTCCTCAGCCCACCAAAGCATTATCGGTTTGTGTCCTTGAGTTCCCACAGAGCTGCATTTTATTTATTTTTTATTTTACGATTTTTATACCGTCCCCCTCCCGAAGGATTCGGGGCGGTGTACAGCCCAATTAAAAACATTAACATACAAAAGGTAAAATTATTAAAAATAAATTAAATAATTTGGCCCAATCATTTAAAACCCAATTACCTAAAAGTAATTTAGTCCGATCATTTAAAACCAATGCTTAATCTTAAAACTCAATCCCCTAAAAACAATTATGGCCTTGTTGGAACCGGAGCTACTATCCCAGGCCGGCTTGTCAAAATAAATATGTCTTTAATTCTCGACAGAAGGAACGCAATTCCGTCAATGTACAGAGTTCGGGGGGAGCTCGTTCCAAAGCGTTGGAGCTCCCACAGAGAAGGCCCTCCCCCTGGGGGTCACCAGCCGACATTGTCTGGCCGACGGCACCCTGAGGAGACCGACTCTGTGGGAGCGTACCGGACGGTGGGAGGTATTTGCTGGCAGAAGGCGGTCTTGTAAATATCCGGGTCCGATGCCATGGAGCGCTTTAAAGATGGTCACTAACACCTTGAAACGCACCCGGAAGGCCACCGGCAACCAGTGCAGCTTGCACAGGAGCAATGTTACATGGGCGCGCCCTGGCGCTCCGGTCACTACCCGCGCGGCCGCATTCTGGGCCAGCTGAAGCCTCTGGGTGCACCTCAAGGGGAGCCCCATGTAGAGAGCATTACAATAGTCCAGCCTGGAAGTGACGAAGGCATGAGTAACTGTGCATAGCGAGTCCCGGTCTAGGAAGGGACGCAACTGGCGTACCAGGCGAACCTGATAGAACATCCTCCCGGCCACGGCCGCCAGATGGTCCTCTAAAGACAGCCGTGAATCCAGGAGGACTCCCAAATTGCAAACCCTTTCCGCGGGGGCCACTGTTTCGCCCCCAACAGACAACAAAGGAGTCAAATGACTAAACCGGGACGACGGTAGCCACAGCCACTCGGTCTTGGAAGGGTTGAGCTTGAGTCCGTTCCTCCCCATCCAGACCCGCACGGCCTCCAGGCATTGGGTCAGCACGGCAAGAGCATCGTTGGGGTGGTTCGGCATGGAAACGTACAGCTGAGTATCATCAGCGTACAGATGGTACTCCACACCAAAACCACGGATGATCTCACCCAGCGGTTTTACATAAATGTTGAACAGTAGGGGTGAGAGGACTGACCCCTGAGGTACCCCACATACAAGGGGTCTCGGGGTCGACCTCTGACCCCCTGTCAACACAGACTGCATCTGGCCGGAGAGGAAGGAGGCGAACCACCGCAAAACAGTGCCCCCTATACCTAACCCCTCCAACCATTGCAGCATGATACCATGATCGATGGTATCAAAAGCCGCTGAGAGGTCCAATAGCACCAGAGCAGAGGAACAACCTCTGTCCCGGGCCCGCCAGAGGTCATCCACCAACGCGACCAATGCTGTTTCCGTGCTGTAGCCAGGCCTGAAGCCCGACTGGTGTGGATCCAAGTATAACGATTCCTCCAGGTGTCGTGGGAACTGTCTGGCAACCACACTCTCAACAACCTTCGCAAGAAAGCGAAGGTTGGAGACAGGACGATAATTTGATAAAACAGCTGGATCCAGGGTAGGCTTCTTAAGGAGGGGCCTCACTACTGCCTCTTTCAAGGTGGCAGGGAAGACACCCTCGCTTAAAGAAGCATTTATAATTACCTGGAACCAGCCTCGTACCACCTCCCGGGATGCCAGCACCAACCAGGAGGGGCACGGGTCCAATGAACAAGTGGTCGCCCTAAGTCCCCCAAACAACCTGTCCACGTCCTCGGAAGTCACGGGGTCAAACTCAGCCCAGATAACAGTCTCAAGACCAGACTCCGTCTCTCCCACCGGACACACCCAGTTGAAATCAAAGCCTTCCCGTATCTGAGCGATTTTATCATGCAGATATTTTCCGAAATCCTCAGCTCTACCCTCTAAGGGGTCTCCTCTCACCTCCTGATGAAGGAGGGAGCGGGTCACCCTAAACAAGGAGGCTGGGCGGTTATCTGATGACGCGATAAGAGCAGTGAAGTAAGAACACTTCTCTGCTTTTATCGCCGCTAGGTAGGACGTAATATTATTGCTAGCTGAGTCAAGCATTCACCCCATCCCCCTTCAACACCAGATCTCTAAACAGAAGAAAAAGCATGTTAAAAGCAAAGTAAAAATGGCTGCAATTTCCATCAGTTGTCAGAAGAGGAACATCCATTGTTACAGCGTTGACACTCTTTATGTGAAATAATACTTTCTAACATTACTTTTGAACTACCCTTCTGTCAGTTTGAGGTTCTGCCCCCATGTTCTTGACTTTTGCATTATCTTCTAAATTGCATAGATTCCGAACAAAGATACATGCAGAGAAAGAATGTTTAATGTCATAAAGACCATGTTCCTTTAGCAAATTAAGCTGCATAACCACAAACCTATTCAAGTGGAATAAAAAGTCCTCACTCACTTTCCCCAGGAGCTGTCTATATCTCATGAGTCCTATCAGGGGAACATTAGCAAGACATCAAGATATCTCAAGCATCTTTCCCAATGGAAAAGCAAGCAATGTTAGTCATGGTTTGACTGCTGAAGTCAAATGATAGCTGGAACTACTTTCATAAAGAAGATTGCTTTCTGATCCATTCTTTCTTCCCACCTCTTCCCCCACTCTCGCTCCTTGGATGTCTAGACCAGAAAAAATACACATTTTTCTCTGCCCATGGGTGACTGGGCAGAGATGTTTAGGTGACCCCTGTGAAAGCGTCGTTCGACCCCCAAAAGGGTCGCGACCCACAGGTTGAGAACCGCTGCACTAGGAAGATATAATTAATTTCATTGGACAAATTACCTAGTCATTTAAGCAGGCAATTATGGACATAATTTGGCACAGCAGGACGGGATTGTCTATCATGCAAAAAAAAGGAAGCAAAGTAGACAACATTTGGCTGACCATGGAACTCAATCTGCTTTGTCTCCCAAGGGCATTTTCTCCAACCCCAGAAACAAGTCAGCCTAGCTCCACTGTTTGTTTGGGCCAAGTTACTCAGGTCCAATGAAGTAGGGAGCCATTCCGATTCCTCTTGGTCTTATTAAGTGCTGCTCAGCTGAAGTGTTATCCATGGAACAATCTTTTTTCTCAGAAGAATATGGAGCTCCACAAGGCTTTTACTTTTAATCTTACCGTTATTTTTACTTTCTCCAAACCATTTCAAGAAAGTTTGCAGTTGATTATTGCCTTTGAGTGATTTCCTAAGCAGCGACAAGCCGTGCAATCTGAATCAAAGCTCAGGTCATGGAAGGTACATTGTTTAGCAACTTTAAGCAATGCAATTGTCACTTTGACCCATTTCCACATTGCTGCTGTCACCAATGATCATGGTAAATATTATTATTTTTTGATGTATCTGACTTTTAATCTGGTCATTTAATATAATGGATAGGGGAAGGAACCCAAGAGTCAGAAGCCTGCTATGAATAGATAGGGTCTTTTTTGTTCTTTTTTTGCTGTTCTGCTTTATTGTCCCTAATAGGTTTTATAAATAGTTTCCAAATTCAACAGCAAAGGTCTATTTGCTGCTCTAGCATAGCATGTAATCTTTTCCACAGGTGATACTGATCTTGTTAAAGTCTCTCAGCCATTAAAAAAAAAAGCATGCCTTCTTAGCAGCCACTTTCCCATGACAAAGAGGATGGTGTACTTTTCATTCCTTGGCCATTGACCAATAAGCAGATGCCGATGCAGGATGAGGTTGAGTAGCTCATAAGCAAACCAGCATTTTTCCACAATAAGTATTTGTAGTACAGTTCCCAAGATTTCCAACAAATTGGACAGCATAGGTTTGGGCAAGCTTTCATCAAAACCTTGGAAAGGTAAAAATAGCAGCTTAAAAAAAATTAGATCAAGAATATCTTTTGCATTCTTTCTCCCCTATTCCTCCATATCAGAGAGCCAGTTTGGTCTAGTGATTAATGCACCAGGGTAGAAAACAAGAAAATTCTGGTCCCGCCTTAGCCATAAAAACCAACTGAGTGACCTTGGGCCAATCACTCTCTCTTTCAGCCCAACTCCTCTCACAGGGTTGTTGTTGTTATGGGGAAAATAGGAGGAGAAAGATTTGTTGGATACATCCACCACCTTGAGTTATTTGTAAGACTAAAGGCAGGAAATAAATAAATAAATACATAAATGATATCTATCCAAGGTCTACAACACTGATTGATTTCAGCTTCCCTTATCTATACCCAGCAGGCAAAGCAGGCAAGAAACTTTGCTCCAGCTCCACATCAACTGCATCTTCTCCATTTTAACTAGCTGATTTTGCTATTCTTATCGTACTGAAGCTTTATGTATCTAAACTAAGAAAGAGGGAACATATGGGAAATAATCATATAAGGAAAAAGTATCAGCTTAACATGTTTAAAGTAAGCAAACTCCACAGTAGGGGTCTTGGTTGGTACTATGCCCAATTTAAATTGAAGTTATGGTTGGATGGACTGTGCTTTCCTTTAGACTTGAAGAAGCAGCTGCATAGTCTACCAAAGGGGATTAGCAGATAAATTGTTCCAGCAAATTCAGATCTCAAACATGAAGTCAATCCTTAATTCACAGGAGCCATGCTTGCTGATACCCATTCTCAGATGTTGCAGCTTATTAGGAGTGAGCAGTAGTAACCTACCATTTATAAAACCAGTTTAAAGTACAGCAGGATGTAATGCAGAAAGAATAAATATATACTGTAGTACATTTTTATGATTACTATTTAATTGAATATACCATGAGTTATCATTGCAAGAGAGGAAAAAGAGTGCTGCAAATTTTACTCTCACTAAAAGCAAAAAAATTTCTACTTGAAACGAACAGAACCGTAAATGAGATTAAAGAAAAATTCGTTTTTATTTCTAGAATTGCTACTCACATTCTGGATTGGCAAGACATATCTTTCATCTTCATCTCTTGGTGGATTTTCACAAAATTATAGACACTGAAACCATTAATCCATGAATAACCATAGATTTTGTGTTAGCTTGTTTCTGGGAGATTTCTACAATCAGCAAGTAGATATCTACATCTACTCTAGATAAAATCAGATAGCATACCCATTCAATTAGCACAGCCGCACACCCAGGACTATGAGCTCTCTCCATTATTCTTTTTTCTATATACCAATGACTGTATCTTGAAGAATCCCTCTGTTAAAGTACTGAAGTTTGCAGATGATACAACAATGATTGGTTTCATTCAAAATGATGATGATTGAACAACTGACCCTGTGGTGCAGCCAGAACAATCTGAAGCTTAACACTTAACATTGTAGAGATGACAGTGGATTTTAGGAGGAGCCCTCCTATTCTACCATCACTTACATTAGACAACACAGTATCAACAGTAGAGACCTTCAGGTTTCTTGGTTTTATAATCTTCCAGGATTTGAAATGGGCACCTAACATTAGAACCATCATTTAAAAAGCACAACAAAGAATGTTCTTCCTGTGTCAGCTCAGAAAGCTCAGACTGCCCCAGGATCTGCTGATAGAGTTCTACAGAGGAATTAGTGAGTCTGTCATCTATACTTCTCTAACTGTCTGGTGTGGTACAACTAAACAGGACATATACAGACTTCAATATATAGCTAGGACTGCAGAAAAAACTATCACAACCAGTCAGCATTCCATTGAGGACCTGTAGGGCTGAGAAAATATCTAGAGACCCCTCACATTCTGGACATAAACTGTTTCAACTCCTCCCCTCAGAACTCTGCTATAGAGCAATAATTAAACACGTTTTTTTTTTCTTTTTACCCCTCATCCCATCACTCTGCTGAACACCTAATTACCATTGTACTGTCTTATGTCTAAGGATGTTTACCCATGTAGTATACTATATTACTATTATCCTTCTCATCTTTTCTACTATCTTCTCCTATTGGTATCTTATGATATTACTGTGTTGTTTGTATGTTCATTGAAAACTTATGCACCAGAAATAAATCCTTGTATGTGCAATTACACTTGACCAATAAAGCTGTTCTGTTCTGTTCTGTTCTTCTGACTACAATTCCACCAATAAAATTTTATTGGAGCATTTCTGCCAGTTTATTCATGCAGGAGAATAATACAAAGAGTTCTTCACTTTGAGCTGCAGATAAGGGAAATCAGACTTCTATAGGGTGGGTGGGTGGAAATCGCTTCATCTACACAACGTATCAATGACACAGCTCTTGTCAGTTGTGTATGCTGATATTATACTTGCAACAGTGCTGTGCATATGAATGGAGAACATTTCAACATGCCTACTATCTCTCTCTTCAGGTAGACCCTGTGAGGGCATTTATCATCAGAGACTCTGCTAGTTGTGAAAAGGAAACTGCCAAGGAAGGTGGAAGGGACTGAGCTGATTTCCTACAGTCTTCACTCTGTCAGTATTGCATGCAAACCCATCTATCACAAGGTCAGCTCCTGCTGGAACATAAAAGGTTGCTCTCTGCATTGCTAGAATATTTCTCTTCCTGGGCTGCAGCACCAAGACAGCTGACAGTTTGATTGGTTTGCTTGCAAAGAATGGGCCAGCCTCTTTTTCTAAAAGCAAAATAAATCCTCTTCCTAATGGAGAAGGAAATTGGTGCATGAAAGTGTAGGGTAACATTGGCCTTGGGCAGACAAATAAACTGGCCAAATGTTTTTAAGTACCACAGAAGCTGATTTCCCCCCCCATTGGCAATTTCCCATGTGCCTTCAGAATAACAATTTTCCACATGTCTGAAATAACTTATTCGCCTTCACTATTTATAGTCAGTTTTGACTTTTGTTTCTTTTCTTTGTAAAACATTATCCCTCTCTGGTCTGTGCAAAAGCCTCTCTCTGTCTCTGTCTCTCTCCCTTCCGTTCTTCTCTCTCTCTCTCTCTCTCTCTCTCTCTCTCTCTCTCTCTCTCTCTCTCTCTCTCTCTCTCTCTCTCTCTCTCTCTCTCTCTCTCTCTCTCTCACACACACACACACACACACACACACGCGCGCACACACACACACACACACACGTAAACAAACAAACAAACATATGATTTTAAAATGTAGGGCCAGGAAGACTCATTTTTGTCACTTGTTAAACAGTTTGGAATCAGAAATCTTTGCCATCTATTGCATTATCCCTAGAGAGCTACTTGTAAGTTTCCTCACTACCTTCTGCACACCATCGCACTAAAAATTCCTGAGACAATTTAAACATTAACAAATCTATCATTTATGGAGAAGGGTCAGCACTATTTGATTTTAAGTGTTCTCCTAAACTGTCAGATATATTCATATACCTATATACATAGCCTGGTTGTGGGAAGGAGAAATGTTTAATATTTCAAGCAGTGAGATCAGAGGGAAATTAAATGAAAAAATTACGGATTGTGATAATGGCAGTAACAACAAGCTGATGGAAAGCAACCTCTTGCTATTGGTAAACTAACTGTTAGGATAAGATCCCAATTCAAGCCCCAAGTAATGGATTGAAGCTGTTCGATCATTACATTCAGTGACTTCTCAAACATCCCTTGGAAATCGCAGTATTCAAAATGACTGTTTTAAAGTCAGACTCAGAAAGTCTTGGGAGAATCAATCCTGACCTTTCTGATATTAGATTTCTGTAGTTTATTCTTTTGCACTAAAGGTTTAACTTTTCAGATTCACCTTCAAGGTTGCTGCATTGGCAAGATATGATAAACCATACATCATGGTGCACAAACCAACAAGGCTATGTTCACACAATGTAATAAGTCAGAATAAACAAAGGGCATAACAGTTTGCCAAGTTGTACACTACTAAAGAAGGTTCAGTCCAAACTGTTAATTATACAAAATATTAAAATGTGCCTCTATGTGAGCATTTGTGCTGCTTTGATAAAATTCTGATTTCTCAGGGCCCACAGTGCTGGCCATTTTGGAAAACTAAGCCTGTCTATTTTTCTATACTGAAGCCATTAATTTATTTGGCAATATTTTAAATTGCTATGACTCCACGGAGTTTATGGGGGAGAACTTCTGCTTCCCAAGCCTCACCTGCTCCAAAAATTTCTTGCTAGGGAATAGCATTTGGGGGGATTTTCAGCTCATGCAGATTTTTTTTCAAGAAACCAAACAGATAAATAGATGAATTTGGTGTGGTGTGTTCTTTGTTCCCTATATTTAATTTGTGGCAGGATGACTGCCTGTTTCAAGGAGGCTGGGGAGCAAAAGTAAGGTGAATAGAAGGTGCTCTCCTATGGGCCACTTCATAAGAAATGGACTAATGTCCACAAAATATTATGCCATAATTTTGCTAGTTTTTATGTACTATAGAGAACTATGTTTTATACAAAAAAACAGAGCATTTCTCCAAAATTAACATCACTTAAACTGACTGTCAAACTGAAGACTCTAGTAGGAAAAAAAATTCTTGTCACCTCCTATCACAATCTGGGTAGCAAATGTTGCTAAACAGATTTGAGTTATATCTCATTGGTAAAATAAAACTGATTTTTCTTTTAGTTTTCTAAACTGAACATGGTATGATCAAATAATTCTCATTTCTTCTTCCTTCAGAAATCAGCTCAGGACAGACCATAAATGCTGAGCCTGGGAGAGTGAGGCTCATCCTGGAACTCTTGGAATGAGACCAAATAAGTTATAAGTACAGATAATAAGCACAATGTTGAAAAGCTTGTTTCAGCCAACTGAATCCTGTCTACTGGATTCCTGCTGGAAGCCAGAAGTATGAGGAGCACTGAAGTTGGAGCTGACACTTCAGATATCTTGTTGCCTAAAGGCAATTTCATACAAACATCAGCTTAGCCTCTTGCCCACTGCTGCATTTCATGCCAGCCCTGGAATATCTTCAGTGTGGCTTTGCAGCATTGAGCTGACCAGCACTTCCTCTAACTGGCCAACAGGAGAGCATAGTAGCACCACAACCAACCAGCAAGTTGTCAGGGACTTTTTACACTAAGAAACCAAACTTATTAGTTGCTGTCTGTGCCTGTGCTGTGTGCATGACTGTGCTCCCTTGAGTCAATATTATCTCCTGGAGATTAATCCCTGCAATTTTCTTGACAGGCTCAAAAGTGATTGGGCCTTGTCTTCTTCCTAGTGCTTAAAGAGAGTAATTGGCCAAAAATAACCCAACTGGTTTTATGCCTAAGGCAGAATAGTTTCCTGGTATCTGTAAGACGCTAAGAAAAAGACACAGGCATGTCTTGAGAGGTTTGAAGCTGCAGGACACAGCTTGACAAACTCTGAGTTTATTGCTTCTTATATACTTGTTACATACACAGGCTTTACCATTAAATGCTGACATAAAGTTTTCTAGTAACACATTTATTTATTTTATTTATTTTATTTGGATTTGTATGCCACTCCTCTCCGAAGACAATAGCATCTAACATATAAGAGGCATGACCCCAGCTTGGCATAGTTGCATAATGAAATTCATTGTCTGATAGAAAATTGCTTAAACCAGTATAATTTTTTAAAACTGAAGCTGGAACACACACAGGTATAAGACAGGTAGAGAGCAGATTTTCCATATTATATGATTCAGAAAGACATAAGTCTGTCACTTGTGTTATTTTAGCTAATTGCACCCAAATATTATATTTCATCTGTGATTCTAAAGGATGAGGTGGGAAAGCTTGAGCCCCCACACAGCAATTAAGAAGAAAAGAGAGGCAAAGAATGACTAAGGAATTTGCAGTCAAAACCACAAATATGACAGCGCATAAATTCTCTGGTGTAGATTCTTTTCCCTGTTGCCGCAAAAAACATCTGTGCTTTGGATGTTAGATTCTTCACATCGCCCCAGGTTGTTGGTCAACTGCGATGGCGAGAGCAAAAGGGACGTTGTGCTGTCTGAAGAGTCACCTGCTTCATTTCCAGTATTGGGTTCTGGACTTGATGCGATGACATCTTTGGCTGGTTGCACACACTGGGCTGGAATCCAGAGAGGGCCTGTAGGAGCAAGCACAGCAGCATAGCCTCATCCCCAAGTTAGTAAGGGAATTGGACCTAACCAGGTTTTATCAGGTAATTGCTGATAACATATCAATGGATTAGGGAGCACAGTTTTCTGCTGAAAGTGATGCTGGTAGGCAGTAGTTTTTTTGAAAAGAAATATTTAGCTGATTTAAAGTTATTAGGACTTTATTGACCTGACGAGTTATCCATGCCAAATTAGGTACCCTTGATCCCTCCTTTTTTTATTTGTTTGTGAAGGCAGTCCTTATAGGACCAATACATATGTGAGAAACAAAGGATAGCTGCTGTAAAGTTAAAAACAAAGTCATAAGATTGGGGTCGATCCTGGGCGTGATGTAAGCACCTGGAAAATTAAAAATAAGTTGGCACACATAATGAGAGTCAGAGATTAAGTTAAAAGTCTGTTGAGAAAAGGTGTGGAAAGCTAAAATATCAGCAGATAATTCTGAGCGTTGTGGTGAGGATTGCACTGCAGTGTAGGCAGATGATATGAAATACAGCCTATATAGTCAGTTAAGAATAAGTTATTCTGAAAATAAAGTTGAAAATCAAACTTTGGGATAGGAAGAACAATATTAATTAAATCAGTCCCATTTCAAGGACAAGCTCAATTGTGTCCTAAGGTTATTTCAGCAACAGTCTGGATAAAAGATAAAACATTTTGGGATGGGATAAGTAAAGCCATTCAATACAATATACTTTTTGTGCTTCTCACACAGCTAATACTCCTTTAAGTAGCTTACTAGTAAGAAATATCAAAAGTGTTAAGTGACCATTTTTATATGGAATTCTGTCCACAAATTGAGTACTCAAGTACTTAATTTGCTCAACTGTGGTAAATGCTGCAAGTGGAACTACAATGAGATCTCCAGGTTGTTTTCCTTTGGTCAATGTTAAATTCCAAGTTAATCAAATACCATTCAGATGGAAACAAATTTTCATTAAGTATGTTAAACATTTACAAATCTAAGCAAAACAATTCAGAGTCATTTTTTTGTTGATGGATATATAGGTCTAACTAAACAATTTAAACTCAACAATTTTTCCCCCAAAAAATTGTCCAAAAATTACTGTCTCCTCTTTGAATAAAACTTTGTAATCTGAAACTGCAAGAATGGGCATTAAATTTCATCTCCATTCACAAACCGGAATTCTAAGCAGAGAGGAAAAAAAGTTTAAAACGAACAGGTTCCCCCCCCCCCATTCTTTCTTTCGGTCTCTCTTGCTCACAGCCAGTTGAAAAAACAAAAGAGACAGGAAAATGTTTTGTTACAAACTTCTCACCACTAATAAATTGTTTTCTCTCCTTCACATGCATTTTCCATAAATTCTCTCACACATTCTCCATGGGACTCTTCTCATGCAAACACTTACTATTACTTTTCAATTTACTTTTATAATAAAATCTGCAGTTTACTATTTCTTTCATAACCTGGGAGGGAGTGGGTGGAGGATAGGGTTTGAAGGCTAACACACACACTTAGGTATCAACAAATTAATTCATTCACTTTCATTCTAACTGCTTGCATAAACAATTCCACATACAAATATTTCATTTCATACTTTCTCCAGGCAAACCATTTATTTTTAAATAAGGCCTTTTTGTGTGATGTTATCAGAGAGGGTTTTGACCCTCTTCCAAGTCTTGGAAATAACACAGAACAACACAAACAAACATATATACACAAATACTATTAAAACAACATTTATTTAGACATATGGCTTGTCCTGCAAGAAGCAAGAAAAATCATGAGATGATTCCAACCAAACATGTGGTTTTTAACCATCTCCTATTTTTCTCACCATTCCAAGCTCAAGCGTAATGTTCTGGGTGGCCACACATATACATAAACAAAACACACACACATCAATTTGGGGTTTGAGGCTAAAACAGGCCTCCCCTTTTAATTAAAAAGGAGGGGAACATTTATGGTTATTTCCAATTTATCCCAGCAACTTCAAAAGACATTTTGAATATTGAAGGTGTGGAGGGTGGGGGAAAAGTAGCAGCCTCCTCTCCTCACCTCTGACAAAGGGGAATTGAATAGAGCCAGATTAAAAGGGGAAAGGGGGAAGAAAAAAAACTTGCTTTCAGTTCTTTGAATTTTCTTTTCTTTTTCTTCCGTGGCTTTAGTTGTTATCAGATAAATTAGCCAACTGGAGGTTTACAAAGTTTTTCAATGTTGTCTTGTTAAAGATTATTTATACTTCTACACATCAACATAAAGCACCACCAGACATTGTCTGACAGGGTTAAACTTAACAGCTACTTGAAGTTTCAAAACATCCCAATTGTTCAAAACACATTACAGAGGAGTACATTTTGATTTAATTTGTTTCTTTAAATTCCTCTGATGATTCCCCATATATATTTTTTCTACTTCAAGATTGTTCCTCTAATATTTTCCTTATGGGGGTGTATGATGGCTGTAAGGAGGCAAAAGAAATAGCCTCTTCAGAAGGAGCTGAAAATCCAATTAAAGATGCTTTCGGAGGCACAGTTTTTACTTGATCCTAATCAGGTGTGGGGCTTGTAGTTAATTTTTGCCCTGCTGAAGCATCTGAGCCAAATTTTTCCACTGCTTGATGGCACTGATGCCATTGATGTAATACCTGTACTGGAGCCTGAGATTCAAGATGTAAAGTATGCCCTATCTTTTCCCAATCTCATAACCTAAGCGTCCAGCGCTTAGGATATCAAGGGGAATACCTCATCCACCAGCTTCCTTATGTCTGCCTCAGGCTCTTTCACGCCTGATTTGTGTAACAGGAATCTGAGTTCCTGTACATGTTTCTGCTGGTGCTGAGATAGATTGTAACCCTTACTTACCACTGAGGGGTCCCATAGGACGAAAGTGCACTTAGAGGTCTATTCCAGACACTGGTAAGTAAGTTGGCTATTGCTTCCTCGGAAGGGGGGGCTGTCCCAGTTGCTCCATGGGGGGCTGTCCCTGTTCAGGGACCAGATGTAGGACGCTAAGAAAAAGACACAGGCATGTCTTGAGCAGAGGTTTGAAGCTGCAGGACACAGCTTGACAAACTCTGAGTTTATTGCTTCTTATATACCTGTTACATACTTAGGCTTTACCATTAAATGCTGACATAAAGTTTTCTAGTAACACATTACCTGATCAAAGACCAGGTAAAGAGCAAACAGGAGAAGGAACTAACAAAGGCAGGAAGAGATAGGAAGGAACTTAAGCATATTATCTACAGCAGGGGTTCTCAACCTTGGCAACTTTAAGACTTGTGGACTTCAATTCCCAGATTGGGAGTTGAAGTCCACAAGTCTTAAAGTTGCCAAGGTTGAGAACCCCTGATCTACAGGAAGAGATAGGAAGGAACTTAAACATATTTAGGTAGGTGAGGCATTAAGTCAAAAGTGGATGATCTTCTAGCTGCTTCATTAGGACAAAGGGTATCAAAAGGTTATGAGGTTTGTGGTGGGGGGGAAGCATGGCAGTTTGCTGTGCGTGCATTTTTCCCCAAAGATATCTGGTGTCTTAATCATCTCACCAAATTAGCTCTTAGCCATTTTGTGGGATAGTGTTAAATCTACCCTCCAGAGCAGGGGTGTCAAACTGCCGGCCCACGGGTCGGTTTCATCATACCAAAGCCACGCCCACCCCATTGCCAGCAATGACGAAAAAGCTCCGATACGTCGTGCGACATCACATGATGTCACAAATTTGACATGCCTGCTCCAGAGGAACTAAAGAAGATAAGGGAACATATTAACACTCCATAGCACCTTGACTACAGGTTAGAAGAAAGGAATGCCAGGAGCCAAGCAGCAAAATGTAGCATGAGTTCTCACCAGTGGCAAACTCTCCAGACTGCAAAATTGACTACAGCATTTCCTCTGAAGCAACAATTGAGCCAAAATTAATTCAAAGACATATAAAAGCTCCACAGCATTGAGAGAAAATACAGTAGCATATTGGAACAGCTCATACATGGGCAGAGCTAAGTGGGCCTATCAAAGCAGAATGTAAAGCTTGAATCACTTGATTGTAAAGTTAGTGCTTAACAGCAGCTTCAGTAAACGGCAATGATTATGTAAAGATATCATCACACGCATTATCATTGACTCCCTTCCCCTCTTGCAAACAGCTATATTAATGTCCTCTTTTTCATGTTTCCAAAATGGATTTATTATGCTATATTTATTGACTTAGTGCTGAGCTATACATTGCATTATTCACACTTTTTAAAAGGAATGCTGCTTTTATTTTGTGACAACTCATCCATGTCAACACAGAAGAAAGTATCCAGTGGGATATTTCAAAATTTTGCCTTAAGGCCTGTGCTCTTCAACATTTTATAAATGAGATGTTCATCAAATTTGCAGATGATGCAAAGCTGGCAGGGATTGCCAACATCTCAAAGACAGGTTCAAGATTCAAAATGGTCTTAATAGGTGTAAACATTGGGTCCTATCCAACAAAATGCAGTTCAGAGGCAAGAAACATGAGGTTCTTCATTTATGGATAAAAAAATCAATTGCACAGGTACAAGATTTGTACTATTATTTGGCTCAAAAATAGTACTGTGGGAAAGATTTGGGTATTAGACCACAGATTAAACATGAGCCAGCAATGTGCTGCAGCTGACAAAAGAACTAATACAATCCTGGGCTGTATCAACAGAAGAGTAGTATCAAGATGAGAGGAAGTGGTAGATATGCTCATTGGCCAGACTGCACCTTGAATAATTTCCAGTTCTAGTTGCCAAAAAAAAAAAAAACAGGAGGTTTCTGAGGAACTAGAAAGAATGCAGAAAACAAGAGTGAAGATGCTGAGGGGAGATTGAATCCTATAAAGAATAGTTAAAGAAACTGGTCTTCAAACATGAGTAAGATAGACTGAATCATTCTTAATGATAGTAATTGGGGCTGGCAACTCTGTAATTGAGTATTGTGATCATAATGGCAACTAACCAAAGAGAGAAGCATTAAAACAATTAATCAACCTGCCTCCAGAAGTGGTGAATGCTCCAACACTGGAAGTTTTTAAAAAGAGACTGGACAGCCATTTGTCTGAAATGGTATAGGGTTTCCCACCTGAGCAGGGGGTTGGACTAGATGTCCTCCAAGGTACCTTCCAACTTTAGTATTAGTATAAGAATTAGCATTAGCATTAACATTATTAATTAAAGCATATCACATGTCTGGGCCAATTTACTATATGAGAGCAATTTTGCAATCTAAGTTTCCATTGTTAAGTGAATTCTCTGTGATTGCAGCATCCTGCAGACATGTGATCATCGTTTTTTAATCTCCTGCTAGTTTCCCCATTGACTTTGCTTGTCAGAAGCTGGCAGTGAAGGACACAAATGGCAATCATGTGACTGCAGGATGCTGCGACCATCAAAATTGCAAGCCGATTGTGAAGTGCCTAAACCTGATCACATGGCTGCAGAAACATTGCAATGACTCCAATGATAAGAACTCATCATAAATTCCCTCATTCAGCAACATTGTAACTTTGAAAAGTCACCAAACAAGTGGTCATTCAGTGTGGACTGCCTGTAGCTATACCACTATTAAAGAGATATTTCCCTCTTATTCCAATACATCAAGATATTTAAATCAGTAATGGATGAAGTTCGTAATTGGGAACAGAGGCAGAGTAGGACTCTGTAATGAAGGTAGCAAATTTTGTGCCAATATAATTTTCTGCCCAAGTGGGAGCGAAGAACGGTCCTAACAAGATTTTCATACAGTAGGTAATAGATGAAAGCAGAGTATACAAAAAGAATTACAAGGAGCCTGAGTTAAGTAAAGGACAGGTGATAGTGCAATCAAGAGTAGGCTTCCAGTCCAGTATGATGAGTGCAGAGAAGAATTTCATTCACATCCAATTCCTTAGGAGACTAATATGTTGAGGTGTTACATGTTTCAAAATTCCTAAACATACAAGGACCCACCTAGACAGTTTTTATTGTATTCTAGAACTACCTTTTCCAGGACTGTTATAATAAATACCACAATGGTTGTAGCTATTTGTCTTGTAAATGCAAGTGCCTACAAATAGTTTATGGCATAGCAAAGCTGAACCCAGCCAACGTATGGGAAAGAAAACTAAAGTCAAGTGCTGTTATTTCAAAAGGATTCTTTATAGTTGCTCCATTTTTCATTTCTTAAGTACTCTTTGCCAACCTTGGAACTTCAGATATTTTGGATTACAAATTCAGTTATTGTGCAAAGTATAGAGGATGACCTTGACAGAGAGAAAGAAGATTCATTATCAAAGCAATGAACAATAAACAGTCTTAAACCAATAAAAAAGAGAAGTGTCTGAAAATATCTCAGATACCATTAACATCACCCTAATTCACTATACAATTTAGATGTTCTCACCTTGATTTCCCTCCCAATTAATCTCTGCTTATTTGTTTGCCATTCCTCTCTCATCTTTTAAATGATATTGTGTTTTTTTTAAAAAAAATACAAAAATATAACACTGCTATAATAAAAAAATATAGTATCATTCAATTCATTAAACTTTTCATTAGATCTGGACCATGTAGCAAACTATTCTACTCTGTCTTCTCATTTTTGCATGTAATGGTATTTTTAAAAATAGATAACAAACACATATCTATTCCCTAATATAAGGAAGATAATTTTCTGCCTACAAAAAAATATCCTCTTTGCTGAGACCACCAGATTTGATAAAATTGAAGTTCTTCATCAATTTGCTATTTAGGAGTATAATTTCTTATATTTATATCCTTACTTCTTATATTTCTTTCCAAAATTCTGTTAATATATGCTGTAACCTGAAACCAAAATGGAGCTATGGCTGAACAAGACCAAATCATATGAGCTAAAGTAAAACAGATTTCTTACAATACCAATATAGAAAATTAGATGTCCAGCCTTTTTTAAACCATTGTTTGAAGAGTCTAATAAATACAAACCAATATATCTTTATACATTAATTTCTTCCTTAAGTAATAAAAATTATATTTCACATTTCTTAAGATTTAAACTTCTTGATTTACCAAGATTGCGTGTCCAATTCTTCATTCCACATTTCAGATTATTTCTGTCTGTCTGTCAGTCCATCCATCCATCTTATCATCTATCTGACTTTCATTTTTTATTTATTTTTATTTATAGTGCAGAATATCAGATTTCTTCTAGGTAAATTGATTTCTTTGTTTTACTCTATCCTCTTAAAGAAACTAGGATTCCAGATACTTCTGAA
Source organism: Bothrops alternatus (assembly GCA_034064705.1). Classification (NCBI taxonomy): domain Eukaryota; kingdom Metazoa; phylum Chordata; class Lepidosauria; order Squamata; family Viperidae; genus Bothrops; species Bothrops alternatus. The sequence goes on along the minus strand of JARGCV010000145.1, from coordinate 1,622,811 downwards.
ACTGCTAGGTTTTCTGGCCATACTATTTTGTCAGTACTTTTTGCAATTGTATACATTGCCAAGCAGGAGCAATATATTTTTCAAGGTCTTTAAAGCAAGCACTATAAATCAATTGATCTAAGATATTCATCTTGATTTAGCACAGACATTCCAATAAAACACTTTCCCACTATCTTCAAATTTGGATTATTCCACAGCATCAAGTTTTCATGTGATTTCTGGATCAAAATTTAAGCTCCTGTCTATACCCAATCAAATATGTCCAAGAGTTTTTAAGGCTGGAAAATAACATCTCTGTTTATTATAACTTTTCCTTAAAACTTGCAAAGATTTGAAAGTGGTCACATACTTTGTAATTGGGCCCAAGAACAGTAATATTCAGAAAAATTCCTATTCAACAGGATTCTAGATATTAGAATGAAAGCCAAATGGTTGTTGTTGATGTTAGTTGCGAAGTTGTGTCTGACCCATCGTGACTCCATGGACAACGTTCCTCCAGGTCTTCCTGTCCTCTACCATCTTTTGGAGTCACGCCTAGTGCTTCAGTGACTCCATCCAACCACCTCATTCTTTGTCATCCCATTCTTCTATTGCCCTCAATCTTTCCCAGCCAAATGATGATTTATGATTAAAGCCACTGTAATCATAAGGCAACTCAATCTGTCCAGAGGTATTCAAAGATTTGAAGTCTGCCAATGAAATGCTCATAGTGTTCAATTTGTTCGTGCTTCTCTGTACTAACTCTATACTAATACTAACTTTATTTTATTCTTAGTTCTGCACTTTGCTGATCTAAAGGAAGGTATGTCAAGAAAGGAACTTGGCTCTGAAAGAGAATTTGGCAGGAATGTGTTCAAGACCGCAAGATGGAAAACATGAAAAATGCAGAAGCTACCTTTAAGAAATGGTGTAAGAGGAGGACAAAATCCAAATCTTTGACAGACAGCACATGGGGGTGAAAAAAGAAAGTTACATAACTCACCTTCATTCTGTTTAACCAAGCACATTTGTTGGGTCAACTACAATTCACATTCTTAGCAGTGAGGTGACAAAGTCTCTCTCCTTTGAAAATCATGGGATGCAGCTTTGGTTTGGAGCATCATCTCACTGAGTTCCCCTCCAACCTATATTTTGTCTATCTGGAAAGAAACTCTTGAAACTCAGATGTCAGTCAAGAATAATCAGCAAGATAAGGTCCTTGACTGATAGGCATGTAAATATCCCTGGAACAGCAGTTTTAATGAATCACTGGAATACAATTGTTGACCATTTAAGCCAAATTAATGGATTAATCATCAAACTTTTTAAAAAATAAATATATAAATAAACTTACCTTTTCATCACTATTCGGCCAAACAAGAGTTTGGGATATTAAGTCAAGATACCTTTAAGTTTAACAACTCACTGCTTGAAGGAAGAAAATGATTAACATTTTATTTATGTAGTTGATTGATGTACCACCTTTCAAGTTTTCCTTTTCATTCCAGATTGCAGAATCACGGGGAAAAACCAAAATCAACTTAGAAGTTAAACATATTCATTCCACATAGTAATTAATTAATTAATTAATTAATTAATTAATTAATTAAAGCAAATTTTAATAAATATAGTATTTAAATATTTTAAATACTAAACCTTTAATACTAGTGATTATGATTATGGGGCATAGGCAATCTCTAGTAGATACAATATCAAGGAAATGCTCCTTTGTCTATACCAGAGGTAGGCAACTTTGCCCCTTTTATGACTCGTGAGCTTCAACTGACTCAGGAATTCTGGGAGTTGAAGTCCACGAGTCATAAAAGAGCCAAGGTTGCCTACCCCTGATCTATACCTTTTGTGTTTATGCTCGTTGTTCCACAGGTTAAAGACATCAACTACAGAAAGATCACAGCAAATGCCATCTCCTATTTGTTTATTATTCACAGTACAGTACAGTACAGAAATAAAATTCCACACTCACAGATAGAACTTAGTTACCCAATTTAATATCCTCCAAATGTCTTTTATTACAACCTGAAACACCTCTAGCCAGGAATGCTATCTGGAAATGATGGGGAACACTTTCTGATGTGTTTCCTCCCTGAAGGAAAAGAGGGTATTTTTGTGCTGAATACTATGTAAAGCCCAAAGGTTATGAGTGGGGTGAGTTGTCAAGGACAGGCAGGTGCCATGTGTTCTGTATCTTAGTTGACCATTTAGATCCTCAAAGCATACTTTTGGAAGAACATATTCTTCCAGCTACTCAATCAGTAGCTAGAAGTTAGTAATTGTGATATATTCAGGACATAAATGTATTACTCCCAGAAAGATAACTTGTCCATTCCAGCTTGTCCAGCAAAGCTATATTGTTTGCACATTTTCTCTTAGAGGCTCCATGACTTTCATTTAACGGGAAGGAGCCTAATTTTCATACCTCAGTGTCATACCAATTACCCATTCAATATTCAATTATCTGCATTTGAATATTAGGCAAGTGAGATACACTGAAGATTTCTACACAGGGGATACCAAAGATAATGCACTCATATCTGTATTTTGAACCAATTTGTTTTTCTTCTAATTGATACAAATTAGTTGGCTTTTCTTTATCCATGCATTCAACAAACCAACAATACTAAGACTTTGGGTAGCAGTGTGTAGCCGAAGATGATGTGTCTTTAAACAGATCTAGCTAAGTATACAGTATTGGTGAGTTCTAGTCCTTTTCCATTCAGACCTCTTTTTATTGTATTTATTGTGGTTCAGCCACATGATCATCCTCTGATCCCCTTCCAAAGGTAATAATAAGCCACCTTGAGCTTGTTTGGAGGTTCTAGCAGGGGAGCGCAGCTATTGTATACCCTTGACCGAAGATCGGTACACTCCTTCTATCTGGGATGGTCGTCCTCTTCCACCGAGCGCGCAACTTCGGGAGGGACGCACATGGAGCGGTGATGGAGGAAGGGGACACCCGCCTAGCCAGCCAGATCAGCTGAATCAACCCTGGCGATCAATGGGGTGACAAATGTTGCAGCCAGATCGCCCTCACATCCAATAATAAGCCACCAAATTCTCACAGAAATGATCAAATCTCCCAAGACGTCTGTATGAAATTTTGCTTATATTTTTTAACAAGATGTTTACATTATTTATTTTGTTATTCTTGAACCCATGATCTTTGTGCAAAATTGTGTAATGGCACCCATCACCTGAAATGCTGGCACCCAGTTTTGTATGGCAATAAAGGGTTGTTTAGGTACTCGATCCTTTATTTTTAAAATTGATCAGATATCTTAATCAAATCTTGTCTAAGTAGAAAAGTCCTGAAACTGAAATAATTTGACATTTTACAAAATGCTGGTTTGGAAGGCAAGCATTAAAAAAAACCTATCTCCTGGAGACAAATTATATCCATTTTTAGCTTTTGTAGTCTATGAAATATTTTACTCCTTTTTGATGGGGAGTTAAGACCATTTATATTTATTGAAAGAATTCCAATTTCCTCCATAGTTTCAGTTGTGTCGAGATCTCAATTTTCTAGGAGAGCTTATCTGTCTCTGATATTTAGGCCTCACATCTTCCTCTGGTTGAGTCTTTTTAGGTGCTTCTTCCTCCATTTGTTCCAATGTTCCTGCAGTCGTTTCCTCTGGTTTCTTAGGCTCCGTCTCACCTCTCTCCAAGAAGTCTCTATGATTATTAAAGAAGTCCTCTGCTTGTTGTGGGGTGTTCAATCTATATCTTTTTGTGTCCCCCAAAATTAATAGTCCTTCTGGGATCAACCATCTGAAGTTCACTCCTTTACTGATCAATTTCCTCATTAAGAATTGATATCAATTCATCAAAACTTGTTGTATTGATTGTACTATGTATATATGTTTTGTTCTAGGATGTTTGATTACCCTAGCACCACAGTGTGTCCTGAATACTTTGTTATAAGAATTAAAAAACCAATAAAATTTCTTCAAAAAAAAAGAATTGATATTCTCTTCGAGTTTCTCTAATTCTTCTTGGGATCTGTTTGAGAACTACCAAATCTTTATCTTTGTATTTCAGAGGTTGGTCCCTCACTAGTCTCAGGATCTCATCCCATACTGCTCTTTTGCTGAATCTAACATGAACTTCCCTAGGCACTCTATTTCTTCTTGCATAATTTGAATTCACTCTATAGATTTGATCAACTTCTCTTTTGATTTGATCCATTTCCATTCCAAGCAAGTCCTCCAATAACTCAGTCATCAATAGTAACAAGTTCTCATCACTCTCTTCTATCACATTTTGGAATCTTAGAAAATATGATGCACGTTCAAACTCCATCATTGCCATACTTTTTTCCAGCTCTGCGTTAGATTGCGCCAATCTCTGATTTTCATCTTGGAGAGCCTCTAATTTCTGGTTTACTACTACTGACTTGTCTTCAATATTTTGCATTCGTTGCTGAGTATCTGACATTGCCTGTTGAAAGGATTCCATTTTTTGATCCATCTTAAACAGATCATTTTTCAAATCTTTAAAATCCTTTTTCATTTCCATTTTAGAGTCTTCAAAATCCTTTTTCATTTCCATTTTAGAATCCATAATTGCCTGGAGAATGGCTTGCATATCCTTCTGCTGCGTGTCTGGCTGTAAAAAGGTTGTAATCGATTTTTGAAGTGCTGGACTAACTGAGGTTAGTGCAGGAGCAGAGGATCCCTTCCTCACCCCTTTTGCCAAATTTGAAACACTCATCTTGATTATTGTATTTATTGTATTCATTTGTAATCCAACATCAAGACCAATGGCCCAATTAATTGTAATCCAAGGGTAGGACCCGATGGCCAGTTATATTACACCAAAAAGCTCAAAGGAGAGGAGATTAAAAAAACCAAATATATATATGTAATCCAAAACCCTCAGAAAAAAAATAAAAATAAAAATATCCAGCAATAGTAATATTAAAAAGTAGGAAAAAATATAAAAAGGAATAGCAGATCTCTGGGCAAAAAAGCAAATAGAAAAAGAAAAAAGATAAAAAATATGTTTATATCCAGACAACAAGGCTGACAAAAAAAATTAACAAAGAAAAAAGAAAAAAAAAGAAAAAAAGAATATTTGATTTATAATCCAAATGTAGACCTAAAAAAAACTTCTTCTATGGTTCCCGTATTTTAAAGAGAATAAAATCAATTCACAAAGGGAATCAAACACCAAGCAAGGACAAAAAAAAACAGAAAATAGAAAGGAGTCTCTCTTAGTAATCTTCAAAAGAGGTAGGAATGTCTGGGCAGTCAGCCAAGTGTCTGGGCATTGAGCCAAACACCACAGCTGTATCAACAAAGATAGTGTAACCAAAAAAAAAATAGTGTAGCAGGAGAACAAAGGAAAGAAATTGTAAGAATAACCACCAGGGGACGCTGTTTCTTCCCTCACCATTTACTTAGGGAGAAAGTTAAAAAAAGAGAAAGTTCCATCAGTCAATACACAAAACTAACATTCCAAAAAGTTCTAAGAAAGAGCAGTTAAGGTGGCTTTTCCCAATTAGAATAATAATAGGTCTTTCTTCTCCTCTATAATGACACAAACTGGTTCCTTCAATGTAGCTTCAATTCAAAGGATTTTCAAAAGATTTTAAGACATTGAAACCGCCGCTTTTTGGGAGTGGGGAGAAGCAAAAAATCCCCTCCTCCCCTTAGGCTTCCAATTTATTATTAAAGGCAGACAATTTTCTTAAGGGTCCACTTTGCATCAAAAACTAATATCATCTCACAAGGATCAGTTGCTTGTTTCCTTAAACAGCTGACTCCTGTCTCCGATGATCTGTTGAAGATGGCTGCAGACGCAAATGTTACATGTACATTAATTGCATATAACTTATCTATATACAAACTATACATTTCTAATCTCTATTTTAACTTATCTCTTTATTTGTGACCTTTATTTTTTTTCCCTCCATCTATAAAATTTATTCCATATCCGATAAAATTCTGTGTCTTCCTGGTTTTTTAATCTCTTAGTTAACCTATCTATTTCTGTGCAAAATATAATTTTCTTTATTAGTTCTTCCTCACTCGGTGCTTCCATTGCTTTCCATTTTTGAGCAAATAATATCCTTGCTGCCGTAGCCACATGAATAATTAAATATGTGTCCTCTTTATTTACATTATTCTCTAATATTCGCAATAGTAATGCCTCAGGTTTGTATAGAATGTTTTGGCTAGTCATTTCTATTGCCCATTCCCAGACCATACACCAATACACCTGTGCTTCTCTACATGTCCACCATATATGAAAAAAGGTACCCTTTTCTTTTTTACATTTCCAACATGTAGAAGAATATCCCTTATACGTTTTGGCTAATCTGGCCGGAGGGAGATGCCATCTGTAAACCATCTCCTTTATATGATATCGCCAATGTGATTTTGTTATTTTGCTCCCATATTTGCTGCCATTGATCCATATTTATATTATATCCTAGATCTATTGCCCACTTTCTTTAACCCGCGCCTCATATAGTTTATGTTCCAACAGGTGTTTATAAATATTCTTTATTTGTTTTTTCTCCGGGCCTAGCAGTATCTTGTCTAACCCCGTATCTTGTCTATTAATACCCCATTTTTGCTTATCCTTCATGTATCTTGCTTGTATCTGGAGATAAGACCACCACTCCATGTCTATTCCTTGTTGTTTTAGCTCTTGTTTTTGTTTTAAATAGCCTTCTTCTGTCAGAATGTCTTTGTATATAATAGCCTTATCTTTCCTATACAAATTGGGATATGTGACTGCTTCCAATGGCGATAGCCAAGCCGGAATCTTTGTGTAATATCGAGATTTAACTATATTCCAGCTTTTTATTAATTCAGAAAGAGTACTTTTAAATGGAGATTACACCGATGGATTTGAGATTTAAAAAGGCACTAGTCAGGGATGCCTGTTGTCTCCTCTGTTCTTTATTCTTACATTAGAGGTTCTGGCAAGAAATATCAGACAAGATACAGAAATTAAAGGTCTGGAGATTAAAGACCAGAAATATAAACTACAGGCCTTTGCAGATGACTTGGTCTTCATTCTAGAGGAGCCATTGCATACAGCTGATAAACTCTTGCAGAAAATTGAGAAATTTGGAGAAGTGGCTGGCCTGAAAATAAACAGGGAAAAGACTAAAGTAATAAGAAAAAATTTAACAGACAAACAGAAAATTCAACCCGCTAAAATGACAAATTTTCAAATAGTTAAAAAAGTCAAATATTTGGGTATTTATTTAATGGTGAAATATACTACACTAAAAGAAGATAACTATGAGAGATTAATGAAACAAATAAAAATAGACTTGGAAAGATGGGAAAATCTTCAATTATCACTTCTAGGAAGAATAGCGACAGTTAAGATGAACATTTTACCAAAGCTAATTTTCCTATTTCAAACAGTGCCTATTAAACTTACTAAAAAAATTTTTTGATGATTTAAATGCAAAGATTTTAAGATTTATATGGCAAAAAAGAAAGCAAGAATCAAATGTAAATTGTTACAAGAATCTAAGGGTAGAGGGGGCTTTGGACTTCCAGATTGGAGACTTTACTATCAAGCGGCTATTTTGCTTTGGCTTAAAGAATGGGATTGTATTGAGAAATAAAAGATTGCTTTACTTAGAGGGACACGACCTTCAGTTAGGTTGGCATGCTTTTATATGGTACGAGAAATCTAAAGCACATAAGTACTTTCAAAATCATGCAATAAGAAACGTACTACTTTCAGAATGGGAGAAAATTAAACATAAAATATATATGAAAATACCTGAGTGGCTCTCAACAATGGAAGCATTTGCTTATCCAAATCTGATCAATTATGACAAACTGATTAGTTATAAAGACATTTTAGTCAAAGAGGGAAAACTTAAGGACAGGCAAACTTTATAACTACAAGGTATTGACTTGACATGGTGGTCCTATTTGCAAATTCAAACAAGATACAAAAAAGATATAAAATCGACAGGTTTTTACAAAGAACAGACCCCATTAGATAAAATTTTGTTAAAAACAGATGAGAATTTGATTAGAAAACTCTATAAATTTCTTTTAAACTGGAAGACGGAAGAAGAACAAGTGAAAGAAACAATGATAATATGGGCAAAGACCTTTGAACATTCTATAGATTTGGAAGACTGGCAAAAACTTTGGGATAAAAATATTAAGCTTACAAAAGCGGTAGCATATAAAGAAAATTTATATAAGATATTTTATAGATGGCATATGACTCCAGTTTGCTTAGCGAAAATGTTTAAAAATATTTTGGAAATTTGCTGGAAATGTAAACAACAGCCAGGCACTTATTACCATGCCTGGTGGATATGCCCTACCGCTAAGAAATATTGGTCTAAGATCCATAGATGGTTGGAAAAGATGATGAAACTACAGATAGAATTTAAACTGGAATTGTTTTTGTTAAGAATATTAAGACCTAATTATGGTAAAGAGAATGACTACTTGATATTGCATGTTTTAACAGCTGCAAGGATAGTATTTGCCCAATTTTGGAAAAATGAGAATTTACCATCTGACCAGATTATAATTACTAAAATTTTAGAGTGTGCAGAAATGGATAGAATAACATTAGAAATGAAAGAAAAAGATGATTCAATTTATTTTAGAACTTGAGAAAAAATTTATCAATGGTTAGAGACGCGTTAGAACTTGAAGGATTCAATATTTTAGAATAGATGACTGATCTTTAATCGAGTTCTAACTAACATTTTGATGATATGATTATTTTTCCTGATTTACTGATTCTCATTTGTTACTTTTGATTGTTAGGATTTTTTGACATTTTATTAGTAGTGTTTACTTAATAGATCAACATATTTGTTTACTAATTGTTTTTAATATGTTATAGTCTAAGCTTTGGTAAAAATGATTGAATATGATATTTACTCATTATTATGATCCGGACGGTAGCTTGTTTGTTGAAATATGTGATTGCACCTATCCTTATTTTACCCTAATGCCTTATTCCCTTCCCCTTCCCCTTTCCTTCCACCCCTCCCTTTATCATACCTGTATTGTTCCTATTTTTCCTCATCTATATAAACTTAATAAAATTTTGTTTAAAAAAAACCCCTATGATGTCAATGGGAAATGGAAAATATTGAGACCACTACTCTTTTTTATATTTGTGCACATTACATACATCTGTTAATAATAAATTTCTTAAATCAACTACATTTGTATTATCTTCAATCATCATTGTCTGACAGAAGCAATAAAATCTCACTAAATGTCTGTAATATTGCTGAGTTGCCTACTGAGTGCAAGGGAGTATCTGCTTGTGTGAATATAGAAATTGGCTTCCAGTAGTTTAGACCAGGGCTTTTCAACCAGTGGTACGAGTACCACCAATGGTACATTGGCACCTGGCAAGTGGTATACGGCCCTGCCCAGCCTAGCCAAGTGTAGCGGGGGAGGGAATGAGCCAAACCGCAGCGCAGGAGTTGCCGTGAGAGAGTCCTCAGAAACTGCAGGGGTAAGTCGAAGACTACCTGTACTTTATCACTTTTTTCCTTTTTGGGGGGGTATCATCAAGTTTTTGACTGGGGTCATCAAGTTTTTGCTTGTCAAAAGGTTGCAAAAGGGGATCACATGACCCTGGGACAGTGTGACCATCATAAATATGAATCAGTTGCCAAGCATCCAAATATAAATCATATGACCCTGGGCATGCTGCAATGGTCATAAGTGTGAAAAATGGTCATAAGTCATTTCAGTGCAATTGCAACTTTTTTTTGGTCATCAAGTTTTTGACACCTTGCTAGGTGGTACTCGAATATTGCCATATCCTAAAAGTGGTACAGTCGGTGAAAGGGTTGAAAAGCCCTGGTTTAGACTCATTAGATTTTATGTTCCTCATTTATGTTGTTATGTGATTGTATTTTAATCTAAGCAATAGGTATTGTAATTAAATAATAGCCCTAACTTAATAAATGTAGTGTTAATAATTGGAAGTTAGATTTTATTTACATATATTACACACTAAGGTGAGTATTTTAAATTGAATTGTATCTTGCTTTAGACTGGTCACTGACCAAAAGAAAATAAACTGAACTGAAATGTTTGCTGAACCTGCTCTTCATTATTCTAGAAATGTGCAACCAGATTTCTGTATACATGTGTTAAGTTTGTATCCCTGAATTTCTATTGGCATTGCTGCAACACCTTGGCTTTTAAAAAAAACCAATTTTGTTCAAGAAAAGCAGCAGAGTCAGCAACCTGAGGGCTGCCTAGAATACAAAGATAGTTCTGGAGTGTTGAAGAGGAGTCAAAGTCTAATTATTTAAATATTTCATTTATTGATTAAATATAACAGAAGTGTTTTCATGGACTGCAAACTTGCAAATATTAAGTCACTGCCCCACAAATTCACTGATGAAGGTACCTGTACATTGCATAAGTAAAATGACTTGTTTCTGACTGTGTTGTTTTTTCATGCAAATTGATCTCTCATAGCACTGCTTTTGCACTGTTCAGTTCATTTTAATTCCACCAATCAGATGGAAACCACCCACAACTCTTTCTATTGCCCAGAATCTAAAAAATGATTTACCTAGGTGGTATTATAGCCTCAGAGATACTGGAAACTGTATGTTCTCTTTTTAACTTCTAGAGTGTGCTTGGGATGAGCATCAATTGTGCTTTATTTTTGTTTGGATATTCAGTACCCTTTTGACCTTCAGCTTGCTTCTGGATAAACCTGTGTTTGCTTGCATTAGGAAAAAAAGTCCCTATTTGTGTCCAAAAAATATTATTTGCTAGCACTCTCTCTCATTTATTCTATAATCACATTTCTGAAGTAAATAGTCCAATTTCTTTCTTAAGCCATCTTCATATGTGGAGAGTATGCAGCATTACTTTGTGTCACATATCTTCTTTAATTAAAGGTGTACTTTGTTTTGCAATTGTGGCAATTAACACAGAAATGCAGGTGGAGGCTTTTATGTTGTTTATCTAAGACTCCTTCCCAGAGACTATTCCCCTCTAGCTCTCATGCTTCCTCCTCCTTTCTCTCCATCTTCTTTCTACATTTTTGGATTTGACCAGAATGAAATGAAAGAAATAAATGAGCTGGAATTTATTGTACCTGTAGTGTACCAGCCCAATTTGACCTTCTCCTGGTTCTGCTCATCTGAACCCCTACTGCTCCATTGGGGGAAGAACTTCTTTCAGGTCTTGTGCCCAATCCTTCCCCAGAGACAAGGGCTTCTCCACCAGCAGCTGATCTGCTTCTTCCATTCTGGGCTCTTAGGTGAAGCTTCCACCTGTAGCCAGCTGGGTCCCTCCTTCCGGTTCCTGGACCTTGGGTGGAGCTCCTGTCCCTCTGGGTCTTCCTTTTTTCAGAAAGCCAGCATTGGACTTCACTTCTCCTTTCCCAGCCAAGAATCAAAAACTTCTCCACACATTCACATAACTTCACATGTCTCTCCAATCACTCCATTTTGCACATACTTTTCTCTCCTTTTCTCTCTCTCTCTCTTTCCAATATTTAGCATGCATCCCAACAACAGTAGTGGGGGGTCCTCTCTGCTTCAGAGCTCTAGTCCCCAACATTTCTTATGTACCAAGCTAGACCAATGGGACTACTCTCTTTACATTATCCTTGACGGTTATGGCTAGCAGCCAGATCAGCTCATCAACCCTTCAAGGCCAAGGAGCTTCTGAGCTTATTCTCCTCTTTTATTCTCTCTAGTTGCTGACTCATGTCAGTAGAACAGCAGCCAGATCAGACCACTAAAACCCATATGCCACAGCAGCTTTGTGTCCAAAGCCCAGTTCCACCTTCATTAAATTTAGCCTATGGATTTTTTTAAAGAAGATCTTTTCATCTTCTCACAATTCTTAGATCCTTTTTACATATGTTTTGCTAAACCTGTATCTAATGATAGTGACTAAGCAGGAAATCTAGAACAAACATTTTGGAAAGTTGTTAACAATTTCTTGAGTTAATTATAACCTTTACCAAGTTATTAAAATTTCAGAATAAATTTTGAATTAGTTGAGCTCTTCATCAAGTCAGCATATCATTTGCTTCCCTCATTTGTTTTCCCAAACAAATCTCCCTGTGGGATCAAGAGTTGAGATTGTGTTCTCCTTTTTCTAGAACAGCTCACAGAGGTGGCAAAATCTAGCTAATTTTGTTTAACCTTGAAAAGCTGAACTAGGTAAGACCTGGCAGATCTGGAAAGCTACCATCAATGCAGTTTCTGTGTGTTGTATCCACATCTGAACCCTGACTGAAAAGGGTATACTTGTAGAAGTTGCCTCCCCAACATAGTCCCAACAGCCCCCCCCAAAAAGGAGAGCACACACACAGGGCAACAATTATCCAATACAGCTGTTGAAGTAAGGGCCTTTTAAATATACTTAATATGCTTTTAGTATACTCAGATTTCAGTAAAGCATTTGATAAAGTAGACCACAACCTACTTCTAGGCAAACTAAAAAATGTGGGATAGACAAACCCAATAACAGATGGGTTTGTAACAAATGGTACTCAATGGGTAGTGCTCAATGGAATTACATTTACATGGAGGAAAGTAAGCAGCGGAGTACCCCAAGGTTCTATTTTAGGCCCAGTACTCTTCAACATCTTCATAAATGACCTAGACCAGGGGTGGGGAATCTTGGCTCTTTTATGACCTGTGGACCTCAACTCCCAGAATTCCTGAAAAGAAGAACTCATCAAATTTGCAGATGACACTAAGCAGCCGACACCCAGAAGACAAGCTCAAGATCCAAAAAGATCTTGACAAACTTGAACACTGGGTCCTGTCTAACAAAATGAAATTCAGCGTAGATAAAAGTAAGATTTTACACTTAGGCAAGAAAAACCAACTGTATAGGTACAGGCCCAGGTGAAATTTGGCTTAAAGCCAGTAACTGTGAGAGGGATCTTGGAGTCTTAGTGGACAATCACTTAGATATAATCCAACGGTGTGCAGCAGCAGCCAAAAAATCCTAGGCTGCATTAATAGAGGGATAGAATCAAATTCTAGTACCACTTTACAAAGCCTTAGTAAGACCACACTTGGAATACTGCATCCAGTTCTGGTCACCACAATATAAAAAAGATGTGGAGACTCTGGAAAGAATGAAGAGAAGAGCAACAAAGATGATTAGGAGGCTGGAATAAAACGTACAAAGAACGGTTACAGGAATTGGCATGGGGAGACATGATAGCAGTGTTCCAATATTTGAGGGGCTCCTACAAAGGTAAGGGGTTCAAACTATTCTTCAAAGCACCAGAAGACAAGACAAGAAACAACGGATAGAAACTAACCAAGGAGAGAAGCAAAATTTCTCCTAGAACTAAGGAGAAATTTCCTAATGGTGAGAGCAATTAACCAATGGAACAGCTTGCTGTCACAAGTTGTGGGTGCTGCATCACTGGAGGCTTTCAAAAAGGGACTGGACAACCATTTGCCTGAAATGGTATAGGGTCTCCTGTTCAAGCAGGAGATTGGACTGGGAGACCTCCAAGGACCCTTCCAATTCTCTTATTCTATATTCTCTATTTTAAGGAAAGGGTCTACTATGGCACCCAATCACTACCACAGAACCAGTTCTTAAGGAATCAAGGCTTTGGCAAATTTGAGCCATTATCTTTTTTTATTTTGATTAAATATTTTAGAAAAGATGCATAAACAATGCATTTTTTAAAAAAAAAGATGAAGCACAAATAAGTAAAATGGATCTGAAAATATGTAGGTTATAACTTTCCAATGTATAATTTTTATCAGTTTAAGAAGCTAAAAATCAAAGTTCTGAGCAAGGATAAATATAAAGAATCATGAGCAACACAATGCAATTCAACAAATAGCTATAAACCATTATACATTGACTCAAAATAGAATGTGTGTTTTGATTTTTAAATCTGAGCAATTTTCCTGGCCAAAAAAAAAATTATCTCACATTTTTTCCTGGGTTTTGGGGGGGGCTGGTCAGTACCTGTAATGAAGTTTTGTACTGCTACAAAACATTATGTAAAATGGTTATAGCTGGCAGACAGCCAATTTTCCTCCCTGCACAGTAAGGAAGGCAGCTAATCAGCCAGCAACCTGTTAATACTGTAAGAAAGGAGAAAAGCACTTTGCTTTTCTTATTGCCATGGTATGGGCTTGAACCTATGCACATACCCATGCTCAGTTGGGTTCCCTTCTACAGTTCTCCAGGAATAACTTCTGTTGCTTCTTCTCCTAGAGTTTTTCAGCAAACCAAGGACTTACCTGGGACTGGAAAACAAAGAAAATCTGGCTTGGGAGCACTCACATCAAGACAGAATATTGTGTCTTTATGGCAGAGGCTTTCAACTGATGGGACTGCCAACCAGATTGTTTGGAAGTTCCTCAAGTGCCCACAAGAATCTTTCTGGATCCATAAAATATCTAGAATGGACCATTTGTTCCACAGAGATCACAGGTGGCAAATCAAATTACTGTGGACCAGATAGTGATCTGACCACAGCAAAAAGTTAGATATCCTGCTTTCCCTATCCAGATCATCAGACAACTGCTGTGAGGCAAATACAAGGACCAACATATGATGTCCTACATATATTCTCCTGAGATCCTCTTGGTCAAGCTTATGGTCACCATAAAAGCCATGAGCTCCCAAGCCTGTGTGGAACCAGGATCCAAAGTATTTAATATTTCAAAAAATACCAGAGCAAATAAAGAGAAAAAAATAGACCCAGGTTTTTTTCTTTATGTTACTACTAAATTATACCTGATAATATAATTTGAACAAAGAAAACAAACCCTACTATGAATGAGAGAGAAATCTCTCTAGCGGTTTGCAGACTTTCCTTGACAAAAATACTGTATCTCCCCTACTTTCATTTTAGACTTCCTATTTGTAAGTCTTTGTTCTTGCATCAGTTTGAACAATGTAGCATAATTTCCAGAGGAATTTATTGCTGACGAATGATAAGAATTTGAGTCCAGCCTTTTGCTTCTAATCAGCATGATTAGCTCTAAATCTCTTCTCAAGAGAAGGGCCACAAATAGCCTCTCAGAGAAGAACCACTGAAAAATGCTTGTACATATTTTCAAGCACTTGCCCTCTTAACTCTTGGTGCTGCACATATCTGTCTGAAGTGCCTCATCCAGGACTGACCAAGTAGAGTTCAGTAGCCATGAAAACCAGAGGCATAATTTTTTTATATGTGGCAAAGGGCTATTATTCCCTAGCGCAGCTCTAGCAGCATGTATCTCTTTTTTACTGAGCAGAACCCATCATTCTGCATTGCTGGACCTGAGCTGGGGGTGGGGGGGGAAGTGGCTGAGGAAGATCGTGTGCACTGAACTGAAAAGAGCTAAAATAAATCAGACATTATTCTACAAAGAGGCAACACTGGAACACCTGGACAAAGAGCAGTGACTTCAGTCAGTGTTGAGCCCCTGTGCAGAGATCAGAAAAGAATGTCAGATGTACAAACAAGAAAGGTAAAAAAAAATCAGGAGCCAAGCCTAGGGACCTGACTTTGTGCCTTTAATGAAAGCTACTCAGAACAGTCAAGGTAGATCAAAGTGCACTTCTCCTGAGTCCTTGTTTAGCAACTGCCTCATTTAGCAACAGTTTGCAGTTACAACAGTGATGTATGACCAATCCTCACATTACATAGGTCTGTAAAGTAAGGAAAAGCTGAAATAAAGTCATAAAATGTTTTACTTCACTCGGTGACTGAGCTGCCAATCCCAGTTGTAAATGAGGATTACCCATTTTCTTTTGCCTACCTCAGGTGGCAGAATCTAGCTGCTGTGGTAATATGTAGAATTAAGTATAATTTCTGCTTATTAGTCTTTTCAGACATAATGCCTAGTAAAAAAAAGTTCAGGTTTAAAATCCACTTCTTCGTCCAATATTTTTTCTAACCACATATGTATATTTTTCCAAAAAGCCTTTGCCTTGCCGCATGTCCACCAAATATGATAATACATGCCTATGTTATGTTTACATTTATAACATCTATCTGACATATTTTTAAACATTTTTGCTAATCTTGCTGGCGGTAGATGCCATCTATAAAACATTTTATACAGATTTTCTTTGTATGAAACTGACATTGTTAATTTATAGTTTCTCTCCCATAACATTTGCCATAAATAGATGTTCAAAATTCATTCTAAAAAAAATTAATGCACTTTCTGATTTTTTTTCCTTACCTATTTCTACCTACACAAATAGTAGACACATGTACTGCTCCAAACCCCTCCATCAGTGGCTTTCAAAACACTATGAACTGTGCCCTTCAAATTTGGGACCAAATTTTAGCAGCAATGTTTTCTTTTAAGTAAGTAAAGTAAAAATAAGAATGGGAGTTTAAGGAGCCTGGAAAGTAAAATGTTCCAATTCCTGTCTTTTCATCTTCAGAAAGTTCAGGTCATTCTTGTCCCAAAGTCCTTGTCTCATCCATTGCCCAGGCATGTCCTCAGACTATGTTTTTCTACACAGAGGGCATGTGTTTTGATTCAAATTATACTTGTTTGTTTATTTATTAAATTTATATGCCACCCATTTCCCCAATAAGGTGGATGGCTATAGCTGCCCCATAATCCGTAGCATTTTCCTGAATCTCTGTTTCTAGGACAGAATCTGTTTAATTCCCCTTTTTCAATGGCTAAGGATTGTCATTTGGAGCATGATGAGCATGATGATACATTGCTAAAACAATGTTCCTGTTTTCAGACTCAGTTTAACTATTGATTTTTAAAACCTAGTAGGCCATCCTGCTCCATGTATTTCTCTCTCTTGGACTGAAAGCAACAAGAAGGTTCTGCTATAACTCTGTTATGTTTCTGGCTTGCCATCGGAAGTCTCGTGAAACTTCCTTTCCACAGAGGTTTGCCTAACACCCCCACCCCACCCCACCCCCCATTACCAGCTCTCAGGCATAGGGTCGACCAGCTGTGAAAAGAGTAAGTATTTTAACTGGAAATATTTGTCACTTACTCTTTGCAGGTTTACAGGTAGCATTGATATTTATCTTGCATATTTCATTTTATTCTGTAGGCAGAATTTTATTTATTGAAAACTACTCAGAGATTTTTGCAACATGGTGGCATCTAAATACGGTAAAATGAACGTTTCATAAATGTCAAGAAAGTTAGCTGAAACTGCTTCCAGTAGGACAGATGCCCTGGAGATAGCAGTCTATCAGTTGCACTTTCCCTGTACTCCCACTACAATCTCTCTTGGAGAGGCATAATTTGACTTACGCCTTACCTCTTACAATAAGACACTTATTGGACTGGATTACTGTAAGACACTGTATGTAGGGCTATCATAGGAATGATCCATAGACAGCAGCTGATGCATAATGATACTAAGAAACTTTTACTAAGCGTATATAAGATTAACGTTCAAGATTTTTTTTGTTGGTCTATAAGTTTTATCGATTTTGTAAATAGATTATACAAGGAACTTTCTACTCCCATGAAGGATGACCCAGCTTTATGCTAAGGGAAGGATGCCTTCTTAGTTTGACTACAGTTCAGAATGGGAGTAAGACATTCTCTACATTGGCATCCAGCTAGTGAAATAAGCTTCCAGCACTGCTTTAGCAAGTTGCCACAGTGGAGCATATTCATCAGACCTTCTTTTGATTTTAGCAACTGTTCTAATTATTGCACTTTGACTAATTTTAATGAATGGCTTCATTAATGTGTACTGTTTTTACTGTTTTGATTATGTTTCTCATTATGTTTATTATAATTTTGTTAAGGAAGGAAGGAAGGAAGGAAGGAAGGAAGGAAGGAAGGTCCTCCTTTGAAATATGCATGCATAATCTCCTTTGGAAATGCAAAGGTGTGCTCCAATTTATATATTTTCATAATTTACATTCAGGTTTTCGAAATTAACCTAGAAACTGCATGCTCACATTGAAATGAAGTCTAAACCTTCACTTTATAAATTGAATTGAAAGTCTAAATTGAATTTATAGTGGGATGATGAGGTACAAAAGAAGACATTACACGCTTGGTCTAGTGGTTAAGGCACTCAGCTAGAAAGCAAGAGACCATGATTTCCCATCGTGCCTTAGCCATGAAAGCCAGCTGGGTAACTTTGGGCCAATCACTCTGTCTCAGCCCAACCCACCTCAGATAATTGCTGTGGGGAAAACAGGAGAAGGAAAGTATGTTAGAGATATGTGCCACCTTGATTTATTTGTAAAAATAATAAAGGTGGGAAATAAATACATAAATAAATAAACTTCAAGTGAAGCATGGCAAGTTTCAGCTACTAAAATTTTCTCTTCTATGTAGCTGTTAAATATGAAGGCGTAATCTGTCATCTTTTGCAGTGAGCTTGAACTAAAGGTGAACCTTATTTCTCTTTTTCTCTGCTGACTTTCCCACTGGCTAGTTCTGATCTGTAACTCCTTTCAGGATAGAATTGCAATTGGCCATTTGCCCCATTTCAAAATTGAGTTTTGCCTACAGAATACCTTATAGAATTCAGCTCTTGAACTGTAAACTTAATTCTCTGGTCCTCTGAACTCTTTTCTTTAGTGTTTTGTCACAGGGACCGAGTCTGTCACAGCTGTCTTCCTGGTCAAAGAGAAATATTGTCAGAGAGCATTTCAAGATTTAGAGATACCTGGCAGGAAAAAAGATCATGACATGCATGCATAATTTGTCATGAATTGCCTTCCAGAAAAAATGTCTTCTCTATGTTAGATAACAATGTTACCTTCTTAGTAGACAAGACTCAGAACACGTTTTCCTAGCACTTGTTAGAAGGCGCACCTTAATTTTACATGTGTAAATATGTAAATAACTTTTTAAATATGTAAATAACTTTGCTTAATTAATGTAACATATTGGCTGAGTTTCCATAACATGATAAGCTATAAATAGTATTTATTAACCACAGTGGTTTACATCACATCAGATCTGTGCAGTTCTTAGAACAAGTTTTCTACTACAGCAATTCAATTGAACTGCCCCTTAGAACCATACAACAAAATGAGACGGTAGCCTTTACTCACTAGCAGCAGTAGTTTCTGTGAATGCATAGGAGCCACTGTTAAAGGGTGGCTTTCCCTGCTTCAATATTTCATTGGGACAATGTGAAGTAATAATCTGGAGGTCATCAGAAGTAAGGAACAATGACTAGGTTTTGATCTTGAAATAGGGCTTAAAATATTAAGCTGCACCCACGAGTGTCATCTACCTCCTTTGATGGCCATCACACTTTTGGTCTTTTATGATTTTTTTTTAAAAAAATAATTGCTTTTATTAAATAAAAATTTAATATATCAAGTGGGAAGTAAGCATGCTGCCAAGCCCTTTGTGATGAGACATCCCATAACTATCTCAAATTCCATAGACTCTCAATTGCCCCAAAAGGTTAGAGATCCTTGCAATAAGAACTATAGTTGCTGAATCCCATCCAGACTTGGTAAAAAATATGAGAAAGGAACTATCTTCCACTCAATTTAAAATTGGGTTAAAAAAAAAAAGCATTATGATACTATATTTAGGATAGTAGTAAATTAGCTTGGCATTTTGCCCTTGTATAGCAATATTGGCATACTGTACTCTCAGAACATGTATTGGAAGTTAAGGGAAGGCTTATTTTGCCTGATATGTTGGCCAATACTTCATCCATTAGATGGGATGCAGGTTCTACTCAGTAAATGAATTTTTATATGATATAGCTTTTTCAGTTTCTGCCTGTTCCCTCTCACTTCCAGTGCCAACCCTGTAATAGTTGAATTGTTTTATAAGCTTCATTTACATACTTCATGTCCTTCAAATATATTTTATTTTTCCAAACTAAAGGATTCTGGGCCAATGTATTGGGTCAAAGACAAACTACTCTTTCATAAATTATACTACCATTTTAAAAAGTTACACCAATTGTATCAGTAAACTGTAGTTTATCAAAAGTTAAAAGTTGAAATAAATCAACTTCTGAAATTACATCAAGTCCAGATACTAAAATTAGAATGCACAACTGATGACTGTATAGTTGAGATGCCCATTTGATAAGAATATATTTTGCATTCTTAGCACAGTTAGAACATAAAAGCAAAGAAACATTTTAATAGGCACATGGCCATTAAAAAGAAGGTAATGTGTTTGCATTCCAAGTAATTGTTTCAATAATCTTTATCCCTTTACCCTTTAAATAATATCAAAGGATTTGATTTCTTTTCATTTTATTCATTGTCCCGTCTCACAAAATTATTCAAAACTTTAACAAGTCTCTTTTTTAAATCCATATGGAAAAGTTACCCAGGTCATTCTTTTGGTCTGTTATTTGTATATATCCAGGGCTTTTTTTCTCATAGAACGCCCAGAACAGAGTTCTGGCACCGTTTTTGGATGGAACCTTGTAGGGTAGGCAAGGCGGGTTTGTATGATGTCTGTGAGTTCCGGCACCTTTTCTTTTTTAGAAAAAAAGCACTGTATATATCCTTTTTAATTGTTAAGACATCAGATGGTTTCATTTATATATCCTGTGAATCTTTTTTCATATTTTTTAGTCTGTCATTTTTAAATTCACTTTCAAATCAATATATTCTTGTTTAATAAAACTTATTCATCTTCTATATCATCTTTTAAATACAGTCTATATATAATGACAATCTATCTAAAATTAATTTCTGGATCCATTGTTCATAAATATCCTCCAATGTTAAAGTATTTTACTACATTCTGTATTAGTAAGCCAGATTTAAGGGTTCTTCTCCTTTAATTGTAATCTTCAGTTCTCTCTGGTTCCCTGTACTATCCAAACTCTCATCCTCTCATCCTATCATGTTTTGTTTTTAAAGAATTCAAAGCAACACTTACCCATGGGAACAATTCTAATAATTAATTTCAAAACCTTATTTCAAATCCATCTGGAGCTTTAGTCCAATTCTAAATTTCCAAAAACTAAATGTTCTAATTATCCTTTTGATTTTTATTCCAAAAATATGAATTTTTAAGTCCTTAAACTCTAGAGGTTTCAGATCCTGACTATAGCTTTCCAGTCGCAGTTGTATTTTTCTAATAAATGGTTCACAAATTAATGGAGGAACAATACAGTTAGTGGTAGTACCATCAACATGAAACTCTATGTTCAGAAGCAGTGCACATTTTTTGTAACAAAAAGCTAATCTGAACACATCCTCAGGCAGCAACTTTCTATCTTCAGGCTTATCTTCTTGAGGGAACTTGAAAAGGAAGAGAAAGAAGACACAACTTTGGTCTACTCTGCCCCTGGCAAGAGATCTTAGGCAAAGTGTAGGTGGGCTGACTTCACCAATGTTTCATCCTTTGCTGCTCCATTGAGGAGTTTCTTGCCTGCCAAGCATCAGGGCTCCAAAGAACCCTTCAAGCTAGGATGATGAATAGCACTGGGAAAGAGAGAGGCTGATGAATATTTATGGCCCATACATGTTTCAGTGAGACACAGAAATTTGAAGTTGTTTCCTGCAATGGATCATTAAGTGAATAGGATGAATGGCCATTGAGGATTCAGATCACATAGGTGGATGCGTAGGGAACAAAAGAGAGAATGCTCTAGCCATAGGGTTTTTCCACCTCATAGAAACAATAATTTCAGTTTGCATTGCCATCCTTTGCCTTATGGAACATTTAAAAAGAACAATCAGAATCTAATACATCAGTCACAAGTTAAGTGTCACAAAGTCTGATTTAAAGATTCTGCCTGGAAGAGAAGAGGCTGTAGAGAAGGCAGTTGAGTGAATAATGAAGATCCAAAGCCCATAGCTGCTGGCACATCTTGAGACTATACAGGAAACAGCTTCACAACATCCAATAATCCTGAAGGGAACTGATCTGTTTATGTGATCTCTAAGACACCTTTGCTATACTTATTAGGAGACCTTGGAAAACCTGAAATTAAATTACATATGGGAAGGGAAGTTGCAGGTTCCTAGCAACTTTTCTTTTTAGTATGAAAAAGAGGCTATCTTCCTTTTGCCCATTTATCCCATTCATGTGTAAGGGACTAAGACAACGAGCTAGGGGAATTCTTTCAATGATAGTAGAAATTGTGTGTCTACAGCCCTATCATACATATGCAAGCCAAAGAGACAGATGAAGTGGAATAGAACCCAATGCCTGCCATCCAATTAATCAGGCGATGGGAAGACCCACATGGCTACATTTCTTTTTTTTTTCTTTTTTAATTTTTTATTATTAGATATCCGTTTGTACATGTAAACAAAGAAAAAATTCAAGTTAAAGCCATTCAACTTAATACAATCATTTTAAATTTGTAGACCTTCTTCACTCCGTATATCCAAGTTTAACTATAAGCCAACTGCATTTTAAAAATTTTAAATTTCACTTCTTTTCAGATCAATCCATTGGACATCAAACAAACAAGTCATCTTATTAAAATTAATAATTTTCATGTCGATACACCCATCCCTTCAACAAGTACATTCTTAGTCTATTTAATATATATCTTCCATTAAATACCCTCTCATGTCTCTTGCTCTCACACTTAGTCCTTAAGTCAGTCCATAATTCTTTGCCTTTAATTTCTTGCATAAAATATTAAGTTTCTCTTCTTTTCAGTCAAATTCTGGGCTTTTTCTTCTGCCAGGTGGATTTCCATAACACAGCTTCCCTTCCAAGTAATAAGTCTCTCTGTATTCCTTGCAATATCACTTGGTTCCATATAAGCCATACTCTGTGGATTCTGTCAGTTTGCCAAGAGAAATTTTTAGCCTCCTCTCCTAGATATTTTTCCAATGCTTTTACCACAAGTCTTTTCAGATCTTTTTGTTTCTCATTTGGGGATTTTTCCAGTCCCCTGACCCTAATTGCTGTCATCATCTGGCGATAGTACATCATAGTTGAGTGGTTTTGCACCTCACTTGTCATTTCAGCAAGTTGTCTCTCTTCTTGTCTCTCCACCTCTTCCATCTTTTCTTCAACCCCTTCCCAGACCCTCTTAAAATTTCTCCCAATATCTTCTCTCATTTTTCCACTGTGCGTTTGTACTGTTTCTCCGGTTTGGTCCAAGTCCTCAATAACTGCTTTGCTTTGATCTTCCCCCTTCTTCTCCACTTCTCTGCTTTGTTCCACTGCCTCCAACGTCCTCCCCCTTTCTTCTCTCCTTTTCTCATATATGTCTATTATCATGCCCATCTTTCTCATTATTTTTTCAAACAGTGTTAACCTTGCATCTTTTGATTCTTCCGTCGTCATTTCTGGAGAGGCCTGAGTAGACAGGGGGGGCTGGGATTCTGTAGACATGGAGGAAGGTGGGGGGGCAGGTAATTTGTTCCCTGGTGTTTTAAGGATCTGGGCTGGGGAGGATGCTGCCACCTTTGAGGGCACCAGTTTGGATTGCATAGTGGCTATCCTAACTTCAATTCACTGTTAGCCAAGCTTCTTTATGCAGAGGACTAGTCCTTACGCTTATATTGCCAAGATGTACTCTCTAAAATTCTTCCTTAGGTTTATTTTGCAAAGTTTTTAAGTTATGCATCTCTGCTGCCCTCTAGCGGTCTCTTTCGCATTACAGTTTCTCTTTCACCTTTCTCTTCCGGTCGCTTTCACTTTAAAATAAAAGTGGTCGCCATCTTGGGTGCCTTTTGTTTATTGTGAACGTAATTGATCCGAGGTAAAATATAAGAAATACTTGCTTTTTAAGCTCGTGCGTTCAGTCTGTCAATCTCTGTGCCTCTTTGAAAAGTTTTCCTCGAGCGGTGGCTGGTCTCAATGTCTTGGTCTGTCAGCTGACAGATGCTGCACCGGGCTGGAGCTATTGTGAGTCCTCTTTCTTCCCCCCCCCCGAACGTTTTTTTGGGGAGTTTTCAGAGGATCTCAACCCCCACTCACAGCTCTTCGCCCCTTCTCCGACCGAGGAGGGGTTTTTTCCGCCTCAAAAAACAGCTGTTTTGCACTGTTTTGGCGGCTTTACAAGTCCCGGATCACAGAGCCTCCAAACAAGGCTATTTCCACCCCGAGGAGGCTACCGGAAGTCCCACATGGCTACATTTCTAATCCATACCAATGCTTCAAAAATTATTATGGATAGTAATATAATATCTTGTTTGTGGGGGAGGTGGGTAGCTGCTCTTTAGGCATTGCTAGAGGACACTGGAGAGGTATTGCCCATGGCATTACTCTCAGCAGGTAGTTATCAGATGCAAGGGGAGAGGGACCAAATTCTTGCACTGTGAAACTCTTCCGTTTGGTAGCCCTCCACCCAAATGAACATGAAAAACAACCTTATTAATATATCCTTGAAAGCCGCATGAATGTCACGGAATAAACTAGAGAGGTGAGCAACTGCTTAAGCAATGGGTTCCATGCATGCAAATTCAGAGTCCCCCAAATCCTAATGTTGACATTTGATGGCAAATTGTTGCATAGGGACATTCAGCAATTCTCAGCTACTGCAAGTTATTCAAAAAAAGTGCAGGCCCAACTGCAAAACAAGTTGCCAGCCCGTGATGTAAACCAGTCTTTCTCAACTTTGGCAGTTCATGTTCTAGTGTTTCCATCAGTTTCAAACATGAGTCCATATCATCTTATTGTTTCACCATTTTTGTTCAGGCCTCTGCAGATCATGAACCAGCAGGCATGAGATTAGCTAAATCTCAGGATCTCATTTGTCATTTCAAAACTTTTGCCTCAGAATCAAAAGGCATTGAGCTGAAAAGGGAGCCATCCCATTTCCTGCTGACCATGATAAAAGTTTTTAATATTAGCTCCATTTTCATTATTACCAAGATTCAGCTATTAACCATTTGGTTTATAATATCATCACCATTAGGATCAATTCCTTGGCCTGCCAGATGCCAGTAGCCAGATTCTGCCCTAACAACTATTTCCCCTTACCGGTAATGTTCTTATGCGCCTTCTCATTCTCCACTAGTACATGTAATCCTCAACATACAACAGTTCATTTTGTGACCGTTCAAAGTTACAACAGCACTGAAAAAAGTGACTTATGACCATTGTTTACACTTGTGACTGTTGCAGCATCCCCATGGTCATGAGATCAAAATTCAGCCACTTGGCAACTGACTCATTTATGACAATTGCAGGGTCCTGCGGTCATGTGATCACCTTTTTTAGCCTTCTGACAAGCAAAGTCAATGGGAAAGCCAGATTCACTTAACCATTTTGCTAACTGCAATGATTCACTTAACAGCTGTGGCAAGAAAAGGCATAAAATGGGAGAAAACTCACTTAACAACTGTCCCACTTAGCAACAGTAATTTTGAGCTCAATTGTGATCATAAGTCTGTATATCACACCCACCCCAGTCTTTGAGATTCTGGAGACAGACTGATCTAGACCCAATATCAATATAAGGTATGTCTATTCAGTTCAAATCCTCTCTGTTCTATTGAGCTTGGATTATAAGGTGGAGCTGAGATCATTACTTTGTTGGATAATAAATTATTTGTAAAGTCCTGGAGAATGTGAATACCAAAATAATGCAGTGTACAAATTAATGCACAGGAACTTACACCTCACTATCCAGATAGGACAAGGTTGTGCAAAGTGCTGGCAAAAAATAGCCATCAGTACACCCGACCTAGTGTGGTTACAAATTTCATGTAATCACCCTACCCAGCTAAAAGAGATTATATCTCTCTAACAATATAAATACCTGGTTTGAGATTTTCTTCTTAAATGACAGCAGTAACACAAAAGGTGAGAACCTGTGGTTCTTGCTTTTTGAATGTGGCTCATAGGATTTAAAAAGAAACTGCACAAATAAGCTCTGCGGCTGATTTTTTTTTTCTCGGCCATGAAAAAGAAATGCTAATTTTTTTTCTTTTTCAGCTGATGTGCAGCCAGCACAGTGCTTTCACCTGCCTGAGTGAATCAACTGATGAAATAGGCTCTGCAGGAAGATTAAAACCCGGCCTTCCAAGCTGAGTTTTGTGGAAGCTCTGGTTGCCCACTGGCAGTGGGGGTGAGCTAGATGTAGATCTGCAAAAAAGTGCGGGCTCTGATCAAAGTTTCTTCTGATCCTTTAAAGCAATAGTCCACCATGTGCTTGCTTGGAAGCTGAGTGCTGTCAATCTATTAAGAAGGTAAAAAGTAACTGGAATGCTCTGGCACCTTTAACATGAGGTTGATGTATAGAAATTAGAAGGAATCTGATAGTTGCTTGGTAACATCTAAAGAGCAAGCTGCTGTTGAAGACATATCACCAATTTTTAAAAAATGGGCCAAACTGATCTCAAAGGAAAGTAATCCTAAATAACAAGGATACTGTTTTTGTTTTCTAAATCTAATTATTAGCTACCTCTGCTCTTGTGGCATTTTGGTAGGACAATTTTAGACTATCAGGATAGAAATGAAGTCAACATAGAAGAGTCAGAGTACTCCAAGGCCCCTCAGGGACCTAAATACAGGACAAAAGGAAGTAGGCAGCGGCAGGATTTGTTCTTAGTTTCCAATTCCATCTGGTTAAGCAGGAAATAAGACTTAATTCCTGGTTTTGACACTGTAGAATTATGGAAGTGACTTAACTATTCCAGCAGTCAAGTGAAGCTAAGAGGAAGAAATTGAGTTTGTTCATAATAAATAGAAATTCTTCACAATTCTGACTTAATATGACCAACATGAACAATGACTAGCCAAAAAGCAATCATAATTTGGGTTCATTTGGTTCATTAAGCTGGATTTTGCTATACCATATCTATCATATTTAATAAACACAATTTGTTATGTTCACACAATACCAAACTGTAAATATGGTTCCCAAACCACAATAGATGGTTCAAACAATACAGGAGACCATAATCAAAAAAGCTAAATACTTTTTCTTGCTTGGCTGCCTGGGAATGCAGACCTGAATTTCCCTTTTTGATTTTCTCAAGTTTATAAGGTTTTCCAAAGAATGTTAGTTTAATATATTAATATAATGGAACGTTTGTACAATGTAGATCTCAAAGAAAGCTCCAAATGTTAAAAAACAGGAAGCACAGAATTGAAAGGGGTGCATTTAAACTAAGACCCCAGGAGGATCTTTTGAACCTGCTTACAAATGAATTGGTATTATGGATGAATTGGAAGGTGTCCAAGTTTGCTGCTGATTCCAAATTATTCATGGATGGGATTGCAAATAGTCTCAAAATAATGTCTTCAAACAGAAGAGTGGGCATTAAAATAACAGAGGGTGTGCAAAGTAAGCAAGTGCAAACACACATACTGTACACATAAACAATAGCTCGGTGAAAATGTCACAAGAGCATTCTTACATGTTCTTAATATTGAACTGGCATATTAGCAAGAAAATTGAAAATAAAATAGCCAATGTTGTAATCCTTATATAAATAAGTGCTAACTTTTCTTAGCAGTGCATCTCAAAAAAAGCACAAGAACTAGAAATATGCAAAAGGGAAATGAAAATAATTATTACATGCCCCAAGGAATAACACAGTATATCAAGTGTTTTAACTTAGAAAATATATAGGGAAAAATGCTCTAGAGCTATATAGAATCAGGCATGAGCTGGAAAATGTGAACAAAGTTATTTGTTTCCCTTTGTTCACATTTTTAGAAAGTCAAATACTGAAACTAAATGTGGGAAAATTCAACACTGGTTAAAAAAGGTATTTCTTTACACAATGCTTAAAATATGGAATTCACTGCTATTACCCATGCTGAGGGATAACAGTTCTAATAGCTTT
Source organism: Bothrops alternatus (assembly GCA_034064705.1). Taxonomy (NCBI): domain Eukaryota; kingdom Metazoa; phylum Chordata; class Lepidosauria; order Squamata; family Viperidae; genus Bothrops; species Bothrops alternatus. The sequence continues at coordinate 1,595,178 of JARGCV010000145.1, read as the reverse complement.
GAAAGTGGACTACTCAAATTAACAAAGTAGGAAATAGCCACTCTTTCTGATGGCTGTATACTGTATGCCTTTCAGAAACAAAGGACATGTCATGGAAGTGGTTACTGGCCATTTGTCCACATTTATGAATGTTAAGGAGACTGACTAATTGCATGATACAAAAAATTGAACTAGATGAGTCTTTGGCTTGCTTCAGCATAATTTTTATTATATTCTTACATGTGCTGGTGAAGAATAAAAAACAGTAGATTTACTATTTATTTGGTAGATTTATAGCCTAGCATTCCGCCAACAATTCAAAATACTATTCATAGTACTTGCTTTTTTCCCCATAACAACCACATGGGAGAGAAGTTGACTGGCCCAAGTTATTCAGTGAACTTTCATGATTGGGAGCCAACTTGAATGTGGGAGTCAATTTGGATCTGGATTTACTAGATCCTGGTCCAGCATTTTAACCACTACACCATACTGACATATCTCTAATCATAATAAACTGTTTAAATGAACATATTCTGACTATAAAAGAGATTCTTCATCACTGTCATCATTCTCATCATTCTATACACATACACTCATGTTCTGAAAGGTGTATAATCTTGTGCTGCTTCTGAATTGCTAATATTCCAGCACTTAATGCTCCCAGGACAGCTTTGACAAACAAAGGGGAGATCCATTAACAAATCAGAAAACCAAAAAAGTGGTTTGCGAAAACACCTCAGAAAGCCCTCCCCCAATTCATATGAAGATAAAAGAGATTCACACTTAGATTATGTTAGTATAGCTATTCTAATCAGAGTAGCTTAAGGTCTATGCAGTGTCTATTTCTTAATCTGATCACCTAACAGGGCTGATAGTCACCACACCATTCTGATACTAGTGCTTTGTATCTTGCAACCAGTGACCTTAACTTCAGGAGCCACAAGGATCCTCTTATTGTATTGTTACACATGTAAGCATCTTTTCAATTGGATCCATCCAGTCAATGGTTGAGAGTGATTTATCCACACATTTTCCCAGCTACAGCATAAAGATGCCATGCTAAATATTTTTAAAAGGCATGTTTCCATGATGTGTTTATCTCAGCTCTAACTTACTGCAATTTGTCTTTAGCTATTTATACATCTGGTGTTTTCCCTCTTTTCTTATTATAGTTGATGTGATCTACAATGTTTTACAAATAATGAAATAAATGGATAATAAGATTTATGGGATCTATCCAGCTCCTATCAGTTATTTTAAGTTGCTCTGGGCACTGTTTTCCAGGTCTGTTCTAATTTTGGCAGCAGGACTTGGAGGGTTGGCAAGTACTGGAAAGACGTGACTTTTTACTCACCTGATCTTTGATCAGTTTTGAGTGATCCCACTTCTCTTGTGCCTCTTTTCAGTTCTAGGATTTTCAAGAACAGCTTATGAAAAGCTCTCAACCAGCAAATCAGCTACTTCCAAACCAAGTGTTGAGAGAGAGCTAAACTCATAGGTATAACTCGGTAAAATTTTGCTCCAGCCCCATCTTACATTAAAGAGAAATGTAGGATAAGGCTGTCAATTTGATGGTAGGACAAACCACTATCATCTTCCTTAAGTTGATTTTCACTAAATGTATAAGAATAGCTCCACTCTCTGACCTTGTTTGTGAGAAAGAGTAGGGCTTCACAATGAGAACTGTGCACATATACTGTGCACATTTTTTTTTTCAGAGGAAATTACTTTAACTTAGCTATAGGGAAGAATCTAATGAGGTAACCAGATAGAAATACCTTAAACCTCAAAAATGATACAAAACAGTTTATGATTTGTAAATGATTTTGTGTATTCCTCATTAGTGGGTATAAAGAAGTAGTGCCACCTGGAACTGAGGCAGTTTTATCTGTACTGTTTTATATCCAACATTTTGTTTACTTATTGCCATTCTGGAGAGGCAGCTGTGTTGTCTTCTAAAGTAAAGAGAGACACCTTGTGTTGGATGAAGAAATGGCCAGGATCTGATGGCAACAGTTTTTTGAAAGGGACTACTAGGATTTCAAATCCAAGCATTTTTTTTAAAGCTTCAGGATGATTGATAAGAAACTGTCCTAACTGGCTTAAGAAGCATATACATTAAAATAAAGGCTGCAATTACCAGTAGCTATTCATTGGTCTCTGGGTGAGACCCAGTGTATTTTTGAATAAATATGTAAATATGACTAGCTGATGTAGCTTCCATCAGTTAATCTGAAGGTATAAATAAATAGCATTAGCAAAAAAAAGATTAAATTCTGTAGTGTGAATGGATTTATAAGAAATTGTCTATTAACAAGGGGATTCTCTTTCCATTTCTTGTTTTAGTTAGAATAAAATATTTACCAGTCAGAAAGCAGAGTCAGGTGGAAAAATCAAATGAACTCAGGGATTTACTTTGGTACTAGATCTGAGTAATATCTAGACACACACACACACACACACACACACACACACACACACACACCTGCATCACAAACTTTCTTCATATCCAATGCTACCGGGAGTTCCTTCTGTCTCTGTTAAATAATCTTGAGTGGGAAATCCATCTTTCTCAATTGTAAATCATCCCCAAATCTCCCAGCAGATCTAACTGTATCTTCTACCAACTTAGCCAATACTATTTGATCAAACTCCTTCAGTCTGGTGCTATTCAGACACCTTGCACAACTCTGTCATTACTAGTGATAGGAGTTGCCATCCAACAATTTTGAAGAGCCCCAAATTAGGGAAAGAGTGAAAATGTGAGAAAATGATGTTTCTCAGGCCTTATACATCTTCCTTTTCTGCTTTCTGTTTTGCTTTTAATTAAATAAAGAACTTAGGATTTCCAGCATAGAAATTTGCATTATGACTGAATTTTTCCTTTTATCTTGGAATAAAAAGAAAATCATATAAAGAAATCTTCCTCTACTCCTCTCTTCTTCTCTCTCTCCTTTCCCTTGCTTCTATTTTGTGTAGAACAAGCCTTACTTAAATTCATTCTTCTCTATATTCTATAGCTGAAAATGGTAATTGGGTTACATTTTTGTTTCCTAAGGCTTATAGTTTAAATTGGTATCACATCAATAATGCCAACAAAATAGTATTTACCAGCAAGGACCATGGTAATTTTTATCACTGGGGGAAGTGGCTTTGTCTCAAACTTCCTGTACTTAAAAAGAAAATTATGAGGTAAGGAAAAACAGTGGTGAGTTCAGTTTAGCACAGTATCTAAGTAGCGGCAACAGCTACAGTATTAAATGCTCTCACTGGATGGTTTTAAATCAGTTTCTGAATGAAATGCTAAAGCTGTTTGGACTATACTGTTTCAAATTCTTACATGACAAAAGACTTCATGACACAAAACAAAAAAAATATTTTGTAAAGAAAAAATACTAATCTAGACATCTTTCTGACAACCATTTGTCTCTAAAGTAGCTTTGTGTAAATGTGCATGTTTATATGTGTGTGCTCATCCTGATAGATTTGTATGCTGAAGGATTTTATTGTTGGTTAATTATTGTGAATTTACATATTTTATTTATATCCTTTTATTATTTTTACAAATAACTCAAGGCATTGAACAAATCCAAGGACAGTCCCTTCCTTCTCCTATTGTCCTCGTTAACAACAACCCTGCAAGGTGAGTTGCATTATATATCCAGAGATAATAGGCACAGTGGGTCTGAAATGGGACAAACCAAGCACACAGATTTGCCACTTCAGTCATGATCTTCTGCTGAGATCTCTGAGATGCATTTACAAATCTTTAGCCAAACAGAGAGGACAGATTCACATTCTGCCACTCAACATTTGCAGGAAAGCTGGAATTCAATCTGATTTTAGAATTCCTACTGATGTTTGTACTGTGTGATTTGGAACTGTCATAAGCACAACAGAACGTTCAAAATGTAGGGGAGGAATACAGATTAAATGGGAGTTTTTGTTCCAGGTTGGCTTAGAGTCTTTGAACCCACAATGTAGATGCATCCTTTGTGTTTTTCTACTCCTACAAAATCAGGAGGTATTATCTAAACTATGGGAACAATCAGATCCAGTGATAATAATGTGTCATGGCTAGATGACATATTGGGCTTGTACCAGCGTACCTTACCTCCAACCTGCCTTCTGTCATTAAATATAGTGTCCTTGCTCTTCTGCCATTGAATGCCAGTGTCCTTCATAGCCAGACTGTGCTGGATGCTGCTGGTACACAGGTGTTCTCTATGGCCTCTGAATACAAAAACTTGGAAAGAGTCACACAAGAGAAGATCATGATGCTTGTGCAATTGGAGCACACTTTTCAGTTGAAGCAACAAGAAAAACAGTGTTGTGTAGCTGCCTACCTCCTACTGTACAGACCAAAATATCCCCAGGAACAGCAAGGAGAGAAAAAGCAGGGAGCTTGGTGGGCTGGCACTGGATCTCTCTTCAGATTGTGAGTGAAAAATTGGTCAGTTTTTCAGCTATATAATAAAAAGCAGCTCTTTTTTTGTCCCCAACGCTACCTGCATGAGGCTTTCATACATCTGCTCTGCATCTGCTCTACTGGTGATACAGGGGACTGCTTATAAACCCCTTTTCATATAAGCTCTACTTTTCCCCACTCTGTTTTCTTTGAACATACAATCACCAAAGCAAGGAGCCCCTTCTGAGACCTAATTTTAGAACAATTCATGCAAAAATGAGCAAAGACATAGTTTTCTAGTTCTTATAGAAAAAAATAAAGCCCATTATATTCATAGCATAGAATTAGCAAGATAACACTCCTGTCTATAATCAAATCAGAAAACAAAATGTTAAGTGTTTTCCTGCAGGGCTTTTTTCTGAAATCTTATCTACTGAATCTGTATTAGAAGAAAAAATGAGAATAATGCCTTACTCTACATTATTAACCATAGATATATTTTATTTAGACTCTGATTATCAATTCTTAAAACAGCAAGATTAACTTTGAATACAAAAAAACAAACAACAAACAGCAAAATGTAATTTGTCATCCAAGCGATATAATCTGAAAATTTCCTCTGAATGCAGTGATTAAGATACAGAGACCCTGTCCATTTTTTCACAAGGCCATATCTATCACCTATGTTGAGAACAGACTCAGAGCAAATACAGACACCAATGAAGGTCTGCTGTGTTTTTATCTATGTAAATAAATATGTAGCTTTTTTGCAAGCCTTAAATCTTAAAGCAAGAGTGAGAAACATGTATCCCTCCAGACATTGCTGAATTACAACTCCCAACATCTCTCACTTTTGCCTATGCTGATTGTGCCAGTTGAGCATTTTACCGCAGTAATATCAGCAAGGCCACAGGCTTCTTCTCCCCTCATCATTTTTTAATAAGAATTGCTGTCATGAGAATCTTACAGAGCCATAGTCTGAGAAGTTGCTATTGAAGAATCTTAGCAAATTCTGCTCTCTGATCTTCAATACCCAGAGAAATTACTTTCAACCTGCCTTGGTTTAGTGCCTGATTTCCCTTTAGCTTTAGGCATAATGTACCATAGCTACCACAAACATCAAGTCTTACATCTGTTTACAATTTTCAGTCAAAATTAATCTAAGGAAAGGATTTAAGGATTTTAAGATGTTCATGATCTTGGTTCTTAATGTAAGTTGGGGAGTCCAAGAAGTTGCTTTTTATTGTCAATATATATTACACTGCATCTCATTGTACTTATATTTCCTTATAATATCTGTTAAAGCAGAGATGAGCAAACCACATTCAGCCCACAATCATGCAAAATTTTACACACGTCAGGTTAAATTGATACAGTTCAATGAATCTCTAGGTAAACAAAAACTGCCACAATCTCCACAATGGCCCAAAGTTAAACTTGATGTCTTTCTGCACATATGAATGCATCTTATTATTTATGCATAAATGGTGCCTCTTGTTTTTTTACCCAAAAGGGGAAAAAATACAAATCTTTAGAATGGCTTTGCCAGCATAACACATAAAAAACCACCACAAAAACAATCCTTCTGATCCATCTTAACCATTTGTTTAACACCATCATATCATTATTCTTCCTTTCACTCATTCTACACATTCATTCATTAAACCTTCATTCATTCAATAAATCTTTTGCTTTCCATTTCAACCTTGCTTATATTTAAAGAGCGAGCCTCAAAACAACTTGCCCCAAATGGTAGATGCTGAGATTTTACTAGAGCCTGAAATTAGAACATTTGTCTCATGTGGTTTAGGGAAAAGAATTTATTTTCTGAAATTCTCTGCTTCCATTCTCAAAATATATTTCTAGCCCTTATTTTTTTAAACAAGTGTGTGAAGTTGTATGAGTTTGCCTATCCAAATGCTAAAGATTTCTGACAATCACGGCAAGGAGTTCCATTGCCATGAATAGCTCCTTGCTACATTTATGATAAGCAGGAACAGATTAATTATGCATAGTTTTTTTGTCAGAGGGATTTAAAAAGCAGTTTTGACTTTGGAAAGAGTGCTGAAAAGAGCAGCAAAGATGATTGGGGCTGGAGACTAAGATAATAACGATGATGATGATGATGATGATGATGATGAAGAAGAAGAAGAAGAAGAAGAAGAAGAAGAAGAAGAAGAAGAAGAAGAAGAAGAAGAAGAAGAAGAAGAAGAAGAAGAAGAAGAAGAAGAAGAAGAAGAAGAAGAAGAAGAAGAAGAAGAAGAAGAAGAAGAAGAAGAAGAAGAAGAAGAAGAAGAAGAAGAAGAAGAAGAAGAAGAAGAAGAAGAAGAAGAAGAAGAAGTTGGAAGAGACCTTGGAGGTCATCAAGTCCAACCCCCTGCGCAGGCAGGTAACCCTATACCATTTCGGACAAATGGCTGTCCAGTTTCTTCTTAAAAACTTCCACTGTTGGGGCATTCACCGCTTCTGGAAGCAGGTTGTTCCACTGGTTAATTGTTCTAACTGTCAGGAAGTTTCTCTTTAGTTCTAGGTTGCTTCTCTCTTTGGTTAGTTTCCATCCGTTGCTTCTTGTCCTGCCTTCAGGTGCCTTGGAAAATAGCTTGACTCCCTCTTCTTTGTGGCAGCCCCTGAGATATTGGAACACTGCTATCATTTCCCCCCTTGTCCTTCTCTTCATTAAACTAGACATACCCAATTCCAGCAACCGTTCCTTATATGTTTTAGCCTCCAGTCCCCTAATCATCTTAGTGGCTCTTCTCTGTATTCTTTCTAGAATCTCAACATCTTTTTTACATCGTGGTGACCAAAACTGGATGCAGTATTACAAGTGTGGCCTTACCAAGGCATTGTAAAGTGGTATTAATACTTCACGTGATTTTGTGTTGGCTTTTTTGGCAGCTGCAGCACACTGCTGGCTTATATTTAAATGATTGTCCACTAGGACTTCTAGATCCCTCTCACAGTTACTACTATTGAGCAAGGTACCCCCTATACTATACTTGTACATTTGTTTTTTCTTGCCTAAATGTAGAACCTTACTTTTTCCATCACTGAATTTCATTTTGTTAGATAGCGTGCAGTGTTCAAGTCTGTCCAGGTCTTCCTGTATCCTAAGCCTGTCTTCTGGAGTGTTGGCTATTCCTGCCAGCTTGGTGTCATCTGTAAATTTGATGAGTTCCCCATCTATTCCCTCCAAATCGTTGATGAAGGTGTTGAAGAGCACTGGGCCCAGAACAGAGCCCTAGAGCACCCCACTACACACTTCTCTCCATGTAGATGTGGTTCTATTGAGGACCACATGCTGAGTATGACCGTCAGCCAGCTACGGATCCATCTGGTTATGATGCTGTCTAACCCACATTTTTCTATCTTATCAAGTAGTAGGTTGTGATCTCCTTTGTCAAATGTGTTACTGAAGTCCAAGTAAATTATACCCACCGCATTCCTCTGGTCCACTAATTTTGTCACTTGGTCAAAGAATGCAGTAAGATTTGTCTGGCATGATCTGTTTTTGACAAACCCATGTTGGCTTTTAGTAATGACTTTGTTTGCCTGTAGGTGTTCACTGATTCGTTGTTTGATTATCTTTTCCAGAATCTTCCCAGGTATTGAGGTCAGGCTGATAAGTCTGTAATTTCCTGGATCCATTTTTTTCCTTTTTTGAAGATGGGAACTATATCAGCTCTTTTCCAGTCCTCTGGTAGTTCCCCAGTGCTCTAGGATCTTTGCAAAATATAGTTCAGTGGTTCTGAGATCACATCTGCCAGTTCCTTGAGAACCTTGGGGTGTAATCCATCTGGTCCTGGTGATTTGAACTCGTCTAGGCTGAAGAGGTGCTCACTTACCATTTCCTTGCCTATCTTAACTTGTATTTCTATTCTGTTTTTTATGGCACTATTTTTGATAGGTTGGTCTGTTTTTTCCCTTTGTGTAAAGACAGATGCAAAAAACGAGTTAAATAGTTCTGCTTTCTCCCTGTTGCTTGTCAGCTTCTTGCCACTTTTTTCTTGTTTCTTACATGTTGAAAGCTTTTTTTGTTATTTTCGACTTTGGTCGCAAGCCTTAGTTCATTTTGAGCCTTAGCTTTCCTCACTTCATCTTTGCAGGCTCGGGCTATTTGCTGATATTCTGACTTAGTTATGTGTCCCTCTTTCCACTTTCTATATTTGTCCTTTTTATCTTTCAAGAACAGTTGTAGGAATTGGGTATGTCTAATCTAGTGAAAAGAAGGACCAGGGGAGCTATGATACCGGTAGCAGTGTTCCAGTATTTGAGGGGCTTCACAAAGATGAGAGGGGCAAACTATTTTCCATAGCACCAGAAGGCAAAACAAGAACTAATGCAGCGGTTCTCAACCTGTGGGTCGTGACCCCATTTGGGTCGAACGACCGTTTCACGGGGGTCGCCAAACACCGCAGCCCGCCATTTCCCCCCCATTTTTTCCCCATTTCGCCTCGGCCGTCGCGCGCGTGCCGCGCATGCACGATTTGGCCTGTCGTGCCATGCATGCACGGTTTGGGCCGTCGCGCGCGCGCTGTGCATGCGCGGGTTGGGGCGTCGCACCGCACATGCGCGGTTTGGGCCATCACGTGTGCCGTGCATGCACGGTTCGGGCCGTCGCGCCGTGCATGCGCAGTTTGGGCCATCGCGCACACACTGTGCATGCGCGGTTCGGCCCGTCGTGCCATGCATGCACGGTTCAGGCCATCACGCGCACGCCGCGCATGCGCGGTTCAGCCCGTCGCGCCGCGCATGCGTGGTTTGGGCCGTCGCACAGTACATGCGCAGTTCGGCCCGTCGCGCCGCGCATGCGCAGTTCAGTCCGTCGTGCGCATCACGCATGCGCGGTTCGGCCCATCGCACCGCGCATGCGTGGCACAGGTCGGGGTCGCGCCACACATGGGCGGTGCAGGTGGGGTCTCGGCCTGAAAAAGGTTGAGAACCGCTGAACTAATGGATGGAAATTAATTAAGAGAAGCAACCTAGAACCTAGGAGAAATTTCCTAATAGTGAGAACAATCAACCAGCAAAATGGCTTGCCTTCAGAAGTTGTGGGTGCTGAATCACTGGAGGCTTTCAAAAAGGGACTGGACAACCATTTATCTGAAATGGTATAGGGTCTCCTGTTCAAGTGGTGTATTGGACTATTAGAAGACCTCCAAGGTCCCTTCCATCATCATCATCATCATCATTATTAATAAGATGTCTGTTTGGATGGATGGATGGATGGATGGGAGGATGGAAGGAAGGAAGGAAGGAAGGAAGGAAGGAAGGAAGGAAGGAAGGAAGGAAAGAAAGAAAGAAAGAAAGAAAACTGAGAATATCATCCAACAACTATTCACATTGAGTCCCACTATCTATTTTCTATATTTTCTAATACATATATTAGAAATATTAAAAATATTTGTTTCATGATTCTGCTGCCCAGAGGAAGTTAGCAAAATAGATTTGGCCAAAAAGTTAAAACAATATCAAAGAATTCTGAAAAGCCCTAAGATTAAGTACAGGACTATTCAATTCTCATTACTTTTTATTAGCTATATAAACAATGTTTTTCTAATATATAAAATTTGTACCAATATTGTTCTGAATCAAATATGTTTGCATTTTTCCTTAAGATTAAATATGCATTCAGTCACATACCAAAAGCTCCTAATTTTTTGCGCTTTTTTAGAGCTTTTGTTTTCATCTCAGGTTTATTTCTTTTTTTTAATTATAATTTCACATTTTAATGTTTTGTTTCTTCCATTTAAGTAAAAAGAAAAGAATATCCAACAAGGTTTTTGGAATGCCAAGAGTAGCCAGCCATTAGCAATGCCCACAGCCTACTGGGGCCTCTCCTCCCAGACTTATGGTTATCCATATCACATTGTTAATATATCTTGACATGTGGCAAGTTAATGTAAATGAAAAGTTTGCAAAAGCCTAGGAGTGGCCTGCAGCAGTAGGCATCACTGACATATTCCCTTAGTGACAAGAGAGAGACAACATTTCCTTTTTCTGAAGTAATGTTAGAGATTCCATGTTTTGTGTGCAGAATATTGGTGCCAGTAAATCCTCCATCACAGGTACCTTTCCAGTCTTGGCGCTTGTGCATATATTACATTATTAAACCCATAAATTTTTTCCTGGAATTATTCATATAGCAGGAAGTGGGAAGATACTGGGTCAAAGCTGGTCCAAGAAAAGTTCTCTGCATTAAGACAATAACAATCTCCATTTGCAATTCTATATTTAATATTTTGTTTCTCCCTGAAGGTGGCAGGCATTTTTAGGGAAAACTACCAGACTGCCTCCTCTAAATTGCAAGTATCTCTCAATTTACGACCACTTGTTCAGTGACTGTTCAAACCTGCAGGAGCACTGAACAAGCAGGACTTATAACCAGTCCTTGGAGTTTTGGCCCTTGTAGCTTCCCTAGGGTCACACGAACACGATCCGGGCACTCAGTGCCTAGCGCATGATTATGTCACGGTGTCCCACAGTCACATGATAGTCATTTTGCAGCCTTCGTGGCCAGCTTCTCAAAAGAAAAGTTAATAGAGAAGCCAGCAGGTCACAAATGGCAAGCCATGTGACACTTAACAACCTGCAATGATTCATTGAACAACAGCAATGACGACTGCCAGAATTGCCATTGCTAAGTGATGCAGTCACGTGACATCATGCTTCATGAAAATTTCTGTCCCAACTACTGTCATAAATTGAGAACTACCTATTCTGAACCGGCTCCCTGAACACAACAGACGCACCAATAAATCTCCAATGTTCCTTTTATTCAGGAACGCCAGCAGTTTCAACACAGCCAACTGTTAAAGTCTTTAGTTGCCTTTAAACAACGGAGCTCATTCCCTTTTCCCCTGCAGGGGCCTCCCAAACACCCAGAGTCAATCTCAGTCTCTCACCACGCTTGCAGCAAGAGTCCTTCAGGCAAGCTGGCTCTCTTCTAACATAAGACACATGCACATGCTCTGACTTCCAGTGCCACAGGATCCGAGAAAACTTCCGCAAGTTTCCAAACAGGAGTTCCAACTAGAAGTGGCTGGCTGGCAGGGAGATGAATAGTTATCTGCCACACCTATTCGTCTCCACCCCTGCCTTTTATCCACAGCTGAGGGTGGAGCTCTGTTAGCAACAGTGGCTCTTCTGCCCCAAAGACCGGCCCATAGCCTCTCACTGTTCTCCTCTCCTCAGTCTCCTTCGCGCCCGCGCATCAATCACTGGCCCAGTGGTGGAATTCAAATATGTGAACAACCGGTTCTCTTTGTGGATGCCACTTCTGGAAGTCCATTCTGGGCCTGGGCAACAAAAAATTAGCTACCTGTTCTGCTGAAGTGGTGCAAACTGGCTGAATCCCATGTGATCCTCCTCTCCTGAATCACTTGCCTCAAGGCATGGAGGTCTCGGCCTTTCCATCTGGGGGGCCGGCGGACGGCCCAGGCTCCACCTCTGTCCCTGGCTTTGACAGCTCCATTCCTTCATCCTCATCAGAGCTTTCAGATGGCCCTGATGCTGGGCCCGATGCTCACTCCTGTGCTTCCTCTTCTGAGTTGGCTGTGAAGTTCTCCAGCAGCCAACAGGCTACAACACTGTAATGGTTTCCAAATAGAGTTTTCCAAACTGTATATGAGGTAGAGATCAACCACCAAAGGCCTGCAAGAATTCTGGCACCTGTGCCTCCTCACGAGTATACAAGTATAGGTAGTCCTCAACTTACAACCACAATTGACTCCAAAATTTATGTTGCTAAGTGAGACATTTGTTACGTGAGTTTTGCCCATTTTATTACTTTTCTTGCCACAGTTGTTCAGTGAATCACTGCAGTTGGTAAATTAGTAATCTGGTTATTAAGTGAATATGGCTTCCCCAGAATATGGCTTGTCAGAAGGTTGCAAAAGGAGATCACATGACCCTGGGACACTGCAATCGTCATAAATGTGAGTCAGTTATCAAGCATCTGAATGTAAACCACATGACCATGGGGATGCTGCAATGATCATAAATGTGAAAAATGATCATAAGTCATTTTTTTCAGTGCCATTATAACTTTGAAAAGGTCACTAAATGAATTGTTGTAAGTCAAGGTCTACCTGTGTCTCCCAATTTAAAAGTATGTTTGTAAAAATCAAAAGTATCAGGCAATGACCAAATCTCCCCAAATCTTCATATTTAAGTCTGCAGTCTTACAAGATTTATAGATTTTTTCTAAAATCTGGGGCAATTATGGCATAAATCTATGGTTTTAAGCAAGTGTAGGATTTAATAATTTGGAACTTGGACAATTAAAAAAATGATTTAATTTGGCATCAGGTACACCCCTCTCCATGCTGCTAGGAATCACCATATGTCCCCAGATTACAGGTTGGGAAAAGTTACATTAAATAATTTGGGTTCTCCACACCTTGATGCCCTTTTATGCCTCCTCCCCTTTCCCAGCATTTGATGCCTCAAATCTACCCATGGAGGAGGACGTATATGCAAATTTTATACATCTGCGTGCTACTTCAGCAACTCAAGAGACATGTTCTGATCAGCATACATAATGAAAGCAGTGTACATGTAAACCAGTTTGCCTCTATTTAGTATGTTCCTTGTCTCCCTGTAATCTCCCTGTAAGTAAATAATACTCAGACATCTTAAAAATGTGATTTTATTAGTCTGACAAATTAATATCAAGCAGACAAATAAACTAGATTCATTTTTTATTTTCTGTATAATAGTGATTCTATTTTTAACAGGTCTAAAGAGAGAGTATGCTACATGGAAACATTGGAAATAATTTTACAGTGGTTCCAAACAGTAATCCCAGAGGAAGTCAGGTGGTTCATGACTTGGGGTTCTTCCTGACTTGTGATCTGTTTAAATAACCAAAGGAAGTTAGGAAGCTTGATCTCATTAACTCATGCCTTGATCACCATTAGCTGAACTCCTGTAGCACACTCTACAAGGGCTCCTTGGAGCTCACTCAGAAATTTCAGCTAATACAATAGATGGCAGCCCCATTAATATAAAACTGCCTCCAAAGTTGCTGCACTGGCTTTTGAGTCTAATTCAAACTGTGGACATTACTTTTAAAGCTCTGAATTGCACAGCAGTGGGACAGATCAGGCAATTCCTTGTCAGAATTGCATCTGCTCTGGCCGGATCATTGGAAAAGACTCTGCTGAAAATTCACTCCTCTTACTGAGGTTCATGGTGCATGACTGAGATGGCATTCCTTTTCAACAATAGCCCCCACTTTGTGGAATTCTTTCCTAAGAACTATGTTCAGCATCTTGCTGCAATTTAGTAAACAAGTTATTCCAATATGGTTTTGATCCCAGCTCACTTATCATGTTCACTTATCTTGGGTTTTATCTTTGCTTTGCTTTTGTAGATGTTGTTGTTGTTTTGAGCAGTTTTACATTAATTTGGATTTGCTATTGATTATGTTTTTGGTTGATGCTATATACTGCTCAGAATCTTTTGGGGTTGGGAAGGGAAAAGTTAGAAGTACTGTAAATATATATAAAGGCATACTCTGGAGATAAATTTGACTATATAAACAGCATTCTCAGAGCTTCCCAAAGCCTTCAGACTATAAACAGCAGTCTCAGTGGTGAATTCTGTAGACAGGCCATTATTTTATATATAGAAAATATCCTTTGGCGTATTTATGCATTTCATAATCCAGAATATCTACTCAAAACAACACAAATTTAGACAGCTGTTCAGAGTAAGGAGTAGGAGATAGCACCATATTTATAGAAGAGTAGACATTGAAATATATGAGCAAACTTGCTGAAAGAAATTCTCATTTCTCAGATGAGATGGCACCAGATTTGTCTACAAGGAACTACCACAGAACTTCTCTATTCCTGATATTGTTTTGCACAGAAGCCATTCAGTTTTGTCCTGTTTGTCACATAGGATATCATATAATGTACTTTAAGGTCCAAGTTGGAAACTCAGTGGCAGCTTTAGGTTAGGGAACCTGTAGTAATGTCAAGTAGTTGGTAGGAGTGACAACATTTTTGTTGATTTCTAATGCAACACTTCCTACATTATTGATGGGAGCCTTGTGGTTTTGATGGCAACTGAAAATCACAAGATAATTGTTCACTCACTCACATTCTTGAACAACAATTGACAAAGAATACCTCACACAGCATTTAAATGTATCACAGCCAATCTGTATTAGGCAAATGTCAATGCTGTATAGGGTTAAAAGATAATTCAGCAGTGCAGTATAGTCCCCAAGTCAAAGTGAGAATAAGAAATGTGAATATGATTTTACAGATTAATTTACAAGCAGTTAACAAAAGGTCTATCAGAAAAAATATTCCAAGTAGGATTACTGCTGACCAGATATGCACGGATCTTTCTCAAGACAATGCAGCCTTTCTATGCTTCCCAGCAACGTGATTTACATCAGATAATTTCCAAAGAAGTCAGGGTAAGAGATACACTCTGGGAATGGGGCTCAAATTCAAATCATCAAAAATGCCTCTTACGCCCTAGTTCACAAGGTCACAAATTGAGGGCTACAACAGTGGGAAAAAAACTTCCAATATTGATACAAAAATCTTCAATGATTCAAAACTGAAGAAATGAAGAGTACAACAGTATGCTAACAAACATAACTTTATTGCAAAAGAAAGTCATTTCACATTGGTCATTTAATTGCCAGCATTTTTATTAACATCAATTGGACTACATTTTTTGGTTTTCTTACTGGGATGACATGTAAAATATTTCAAGGTTGTGCACTGCATAAAACGACTTTGAGTGTGTGGATAAGTTTGAGGAACCTGCTTTAGAAATCAAAACATCAGAGTCTTCATACAATACCAGGCTGGAACCAAACCCTGAGTATTTTATACAAATAACATACAAATAAAAAATGAGATTTATTCCCAAGTAAATATATGTTCTTCTTCAGTACAAAGCAGCATAATTTAATTTGTTCCAAAATTACACAGATCTCAATTGAGATCTATTCTCAAGCAAATATACAAGAGATCCTACGTACATTTATTTAAAAAAAAAAGAAGTTTGTTGTTCTTTCTCAGTTGGTACCCTCCAGATATGTTTGGCCTACAATTTCCAGGCAATTGAGCAATGGATTATGAATACCTGTATTAAGTGGCAATGTAGACTATTAATAGTTCCCTTCCTGGAATGGAAGACAAAAAATAGGGGGGGGTGTCTTCCTTTTCATTTTATGTCTGTCTCTATACCATTTCCTGTAAAACTGTTCTTTAAAAGTACCAAGCAAATAAAAGTGAAAGGGGCTTATCCATTAGTTCACATTTGTGTTGTTATCCCTTTGATAACAAGCCCCAATGCCAGTAAATAAGAAGAGTAACAAAGAGATTATAGAACTACCATGTTTGGATAAGGCAATGGCTTCTGATCAGAGGACCAGCCACAGAAGTATCTTGGATTATTTGTTTTGCAAATGATGTGGCCAATATTGCTGAAAATTCTGTTGCAGATGCCCAGTGCCAGAGGCTGCTGTTGTAATAACCTGATAAGAAAGAATTGTCTTGTAAACATTGGCAATTTTTTCTAGCCTTCAGATCTCTATTGTTGACTGAGCAATAAGAATATTTAAGATGTCAATATTTTGCACCGCTCCAAAATGATGGTTATGAAAAGTTATACTAAGTTTCAGAACTGTACCCAAAACTTTTTGCCAATGAATTCATTCAAAACTGTATTTGATGGAGAAGCTATAGTGGATTACTGAAACAATTGGAACACTTAAGTTTTCCCATACATTTTTCTCTATTTTTCAATACATACAGAAAATATACCTCTAGGACAAGAGACTGGGCTCAAAGAGCTACAAAAGCCATTGTCTCCCTCCTGGTTAGTCTGCAGCAAAATGTTCAGTTGGATCGGTCTTTCCCAATCTTGTGCTATCTAGATTTGATGACACCCCCCCTTTCCATTATTAAGGGATTATTAAAAGGATTCTAAAGGAGTAATAGAAGGATTCACATTGTTCTATTGATAACTTTCTTAGGTTGCTGTTTGTAGCATATTACAATATAGTTTTATATCCTGAAACTCCTCTTTCTTAAACTCCCCCCCCCCACTTTACATGTGTAAACTCACATACCTGAGCAGGATTGAACAAAGGAACTGTCCCTTCTGTGTGGGGTAGAGGCACACTATCAGGGTTGTACTGATGTCTGAAAGAACTAGTCTGAAATATCAGGGGGGAAATTATTAATTGTCAAGAGTAGTCAAGAAAAGCAAGAAGTAAGTTACCTACAACTTCAATCACTCAAATGCCAATTTGGTTTCTTCCATATATTTCTGAATTTCACATCCAATAAGCCTAAGTCAAGATTATTATGGATACTGTAAACTGAAACATTGGGAAAGTTCATGGTAACCTATCACTGGAATGTAGTGTACCACCAAATGTGAAGTTCCCACAACAATTGGCTTGTTCTTTTTCCAACCTGGATTGCCAGAAAGTCTGTTTATTAAACTTCTTACCTCCCCAATGACATTTTTTTCCAAACCAAAGGTTTTATTTTGTATTCCACATCTCACCTGATCACCAGCATCTGAAACGATGGTTGCTTCCATGCTGCTAGGGCCTTGTGAATTTTGAACTTCTGGAGAATTAACAGATATTATATATTTTTCAAAAGTAGATCATCATGGCTCAGATTTTAAAGTAGCACTGTAGTACAGGTAGTCCTCGGGGTCATATAGTGCAATGTCAGGTGACCATGCAGAATTACAACAGTGGTTGTGGCAGTCCTAGCTGTATTGTTAGGCAAATCTCACAAGGTCATAGAATCCTGTGGTCATGTGATCACCATTTTTGACCTCTTGCCACCTTCTTGCCAATGACTTTGTCAGAAGCCAGTAGTGAACATGATGTTGATGTGACTACAGGATACTGTGATATTGTAATTGAGAGGACCAGTTGCCCAAAACCCAAATCAGAATCACATGACCATTGGGACACAGTCACAATTATGAAGATCCATCATATTTCTCCCCTTGCTCAGCACTATAGTACGTTTGAGAGGTCTTTCAGTGAGGACTGCCTATGGGAAGGGTACTTCTCTACTGCATCCCCTTGATATCAAAATCCTTTAGTTTTCCCTATCTCCAAGAACCTGATATCAAATGTTGAGGGGTATACCAAAAATTGGGGTTTCATTATGCACAAAAAAGAATATGAAATGCCAAATTATTATTATTATTATTATTATCTGCCCATCTTGTGGTTCAAAGCAACAGAAAATCTTTAATTACAGCTAAACTAACAAAACATTGATCAATTCATTCAGAAGCATGCAGGGTTATATTTACCTGGAGATCTCTTAGAAAAAGAATTGCCTTGTGTGGGAGAAAGAGGAGGAAGGCAATGATGTTGATTCATGGGTGAAACCAAAAGGGACTGAGTGATTTTCTCCTAGAGAAGGAAAATATATAATAGTGATAAAATAAATTGCTGGCTATCACCTCCAACCTTCCTGTGAAGATTGTGGAACATGCTTTCCCTTGAGATCTGGCAAGCTCCCATTTTTCCTTAAATCAGTGAAGAATTAACATTTCTCACATGCTGGGATAGAAAGATTGGAGCCCAGAGACCAAGACTGGGTGTGTGTTTTTGTTTTCTTTTTTTGTATTGGTTTATTGTTTGTGTTTTTAATACTGATGTTCACAACCCAAAGCTGCACTTACAAGATGGTTGACCATATACATCTTTTAAATAAATAAATAAATCCTGAAATATGAAGCAACTATTTGACAGCACACAAGACTCCCAGAAGTCCTAGAAGAATGTGAGTTGCCCAATAGTTAGCATTAGTTGTTATGTAGGGGCTCAGCTTTAGGGCAGGTTTGCTCTTCCTTTGGTAGTTCAAAGGACCTTGCACCAAAAGAGTTTAAAAATAAAGCAAAGGACCAAGATAGCTGTGATAGGACATTACAAAGAAATATATAATTTAGATGCTGCAAGTACACTTCCATTGCATTTCCAATTTTCATTTTTTGCAAAGGGAAATTCAAAATGAAGCAAACTGATCAGAAGGTCTTTTTCCCACTGCTACTTTGTGAGCTCAGTCTGTTCATTATATTGGAAAGTTCCTTTTTACTAACCATTATTATTCAAAATGCTTTAGGAATGCAATTAATTCATACAACTGAAAGAGAGAGAAGCAGGATCAATGTGGGAAGAAAGAACTGATACATCATGAACATCACCAGGGCTGACACTTGTTGATACAAAACATCTCTCATTTGTCAATATTTTGTGCCTGTAATAAAATCTGTAACTACATCTGTAGCCACAGTGTGCTCAGTGTGGGGCTACTAACATATTTGGTCTTAACTGGACCATTTGAAGGGGGAAAAACTCAATGGAGGGAGGAGTATTTCTGAAAACTCCTAGGTTCTCCTAAGCATGACCATCTTATTCTTGATGACACCATTTTACCTATAACTGCTGTAGCACACATCGGCTGACTTAATTATTCTTATTTTCTGATTTCCCCCCCCCCCAAAAGAAAGCTAATTATATGCCATCTGGCTGTACATTTACTTCAGAAACTGGCCAATTTAGCCAAGAAATTGAAAGTTAACTTCAGGTTGCTGTCATGGAGATTCTATCACAGTGCCTGGAAGTTGTGAGGGTTCGAGTTGAGTGCAACAGGCTTCAGTTCAACCCAAACAAGACTGAGTGGCTTGAGAATTTTGGATCTCCTAGAGCTAAGGTCCTCCATCTTTTGTCCTGCATGGTGTAGCACTGCCTCTGACAGCTGTAGGGGTCCTCTTGGATTCAAGGTCCTGCTTGAGTAGCAGATAGTAGCCAGTTACCGTATCACTATTCTTTGAGCTACTTCGGCTACTGCTTTGCTTCTAGATGCAATTATAGGTGCTGGTTGTTACCTTTAAAGCCCTTCCTAGCTTGGGACCAGGTTACTTATGGGAAGGTCTTTTCCTGGTTGTTTCTACCCATCCTGCCTAATCCAGCAACAGAAGTATGCTCTTGGTCCCATCAGGGTGACGGCTGCCAAGGAGTAGAAAAGTTTTTCCACTGTGGCATCCACCCTCTGAAACATCATCCCTCCAGAGGTTAGCATGGTCCTGACTCTGCTGGTCCTGCTTTTGTGCCCGAACCCAAGGCTCTGGGTGTGTTTGGAGCCCATCTCTTGCTTATGTTAATGATTGTTCATGATTCCAGCTGCTGTCTCTTTTATCTTTTTCATTATATGTATTTTATTTAATGTTTAGCTCTTTTTGTTGTAAGCCATCCAGAGTCACATTTGTGAGAAGGGCAAGTATTTAAATCAATATATTTAAATACATATAATTCTTATTTGCCACTGCTTTCTTTTGGATCTTTTCTGACTTCCCAGTTTAGCTTACAGCCCCCAAAAGTCCTAGTGGTTTCCATCCAAGTGTTAACCATATTCAACCCAGTTTTCTGAGATTACTCAAGATTGCCCACGTGTTGCCTGCTGTTGTATCAATTTATTAACAATGTTATTATTCCCACACAAGAAAGTGCAAAGCAATCAATAAAAATAAGTATTTCTTTATCTCTAGGTTCTGAAGAAACAAAAGAACTGAATTAAAACAATGCTAGAGAAAAATTAACCTTGAAGCCAGGATAGATGGAAGAGAAAAGAATCCAATAAATCTTTAACAACATCATAAATATTAACAAAACACTCACAGTAGGAACTGGAGGTCCTATGCGGTATGTGCAAAGTTGGAAATTGAGGTGGGAAAGCAAACAGACAAAGACTGAGAGAAGGACAATGGAAGAGAAGACGACCAATACAAGAGACAACATATGAATAATGCATCTGTGAATTTTTATTTAGACACACCAACTGCAGGGCGCAAGAAGGAAAAAAGAATGTTCCTTCATGTGAAAACCTTTATGTACAAACAAGAAATATCAGAGAGGATCCTGCCAAGTTTTCACTTTGGTATGCTGTTTTTCTATCGGCAAACAGACTGTGACATTCTTTTTTTACTTGGGTTCATTAGGGGTGCTCTAAAGTTTGATCCTCACAGTAGTTGAAAGTGATACAATCTGACAAAAGCTTTACTATTTGATTCTGTTGAGCATACAAGCTAATCCTTAAACTTCTTTTGTGTCAAATGAAGCTGTCCTTTCCAGCCTTTCCCTTGTAGTTCAGTCACTCTCTCCCCAGTCACCACATAAGCCTCTAGCAAATATAATGCAAGACTCCCAAAGCCTCCAACAGCTCCAGTATCTTACTGGTTTCCTATAAAACACAAATGTGCTGTATAAGCAATAGGGATCCTACTTTTCGTATTCAGCCTTTCTAAAACAATAGGTCTAGGACACAGGTCTGCAACCTGCGGCTCCGGAGCCGCATGCGGCTCTTTGAGCCTTCCCCTATGGCTCCCAGCCTCCTCTGCCATTTGCAGAGACAGAGACAGAGACAGAGACAGAGACAGAGACAGAGACAGAGACAGAGAGAGGCACTTGCGCTTCCCTGCTTCTCTCTCTCTCTCTCTCTCTCTCTCTCTCTCTCTCTCTCTCTCTCTCTCTCTCTCTCTCTCTCTCTCTCTCTCTCTCTCTCTCTCTGTGTGTGTGTGTGTGTGTGTGTAAAAAAGAGAGTGCACTCACAGTGTTCTCCGAGGAGCTGAAAAGCTTATTGGGCAGAGCTCCTCCCTTTGCTGCGTCTCTGCAGGAAGCAGGAAGCAGGTGAGAGCTAGCTAGCTCAGCTATGCTGACTCAGGAATTCTGGGAGTTGAAGTCCATGAGTCATAAAAGAGCCAAGGTTGCCTATCCCTGAGTTTGTTGGAGAACAAGCCAGCTTGCCAGGTGAGCAGCAGATAGGAGAGAGGGAGAGAGGGGGGAGAGAGAGAAAGAGAGAGAGAGAGGGAGGGAAGAGAGAGAGAGAGACAGAGAGAGAGGAAAGAGAGAGAGAAAAAGAAAGAGAGTGGGGGAAGAGGACTGGCAGACCAAGGGCAGACAGAGAGAGAGGGAGGGAGAGAGAGAGAGAGAGAGAGAGACCCTTTTGACATCTAAAATGAAGATAACACTGCATATATCCTTTTTTACCTCTGTGTGTGTGTGTGTGTGTGTGTGTGTGTGTGTGTGTGTGTGTGTGTATGTATGCCATTTGGAAACCCGCCCTTATTGACAAACGAGTCCATAACACCATAACACAAAGAATGACACCAGACCTACACTCACGAAAACCACACAGGATGTCTCCACCACACATCCACGCAAAAAGCAAACCCAAACCCACGATGATGAGGCACGACCACAAACCAGAAGCCAGACCACAGCTGCATCATTAACCACCTTAAACCCCTCCAATCCATACATGAAGCAAACTGACACCCACCATGAAGATGAGGCACGACCACGAACGCGAAGCCAAACAGCTATGCAGCTCACCATCTCTAATCCCCCTGCAACTCAGACTAACCTGAGCACAACAAAGCCCCCACCCAAACAGAACACTCCCCCAGCCAATCACAGCTAACCCCCCCCATCCAATCAGAGCACAGCCAACCCCTTAACCAATCAGAACACAGCCGAGCTCCCAGCCAATCAGTTCAAACCCCCACTGGCAGTTAAAAGGAAGAAACAGCTACAGTCACACATTGCTCCTAGAAGCACGAAGCCGAAAGCACCAGCCTGAAGATGACGAATGAGACTTCGTCGAAACATCGCCAAGACACTTCAAATTCTACGTGGGAGAAAACCCGAAGAACTAAAGACCTACATATATATATATATATATATATATATATATACATACACACACACACATACATACACACACACACACATACATACACACACATACATACACACACACAAACACACACACAAACCTATAATAAAGGTAAAAAAGGATATATGCAGTGTTATCTTCATTTTGGATATCAAAAGGGTTTTGCGGCTCCCGGTGTTTTGTTTTCTGTGGGAAACGGGTCCAAGTGGCTCTTTGAGTGTTTTGGGTTGCCTACCCCTGATCTAGGATAATATTTTCAAGCTGGGTGTTCCTTGGATACTTTCAGAACTGCTATCAGTTAAAAGACCATTCATGGTAGCTCCTGCTGTTCGGCTAGATTCTGCTGCTGCTGAGAAACACTAGGAAATTTTTCTGAAGAGGACACATTGTTGAACACACACACACCCCAAAACACCCCAAACTCTTTCTTCTAAAAAGTTTCTCTTTTACCTGAGAAACTGAAGCAGTTGAGTCCAAAGATGGTGCTTCATCTTTATTTGCCTTGGAACGGAACCATCGGAACCAGCCAAAACCAGAAGTCTGGAGGGATACAAAATCTTGAGTGGAGCATGCTGGGCTTTTCTTCTTCTAGACATAGAAAACATTGAGTCTCTGATCCAGCCATAAGCATATCTTAGGGCTTATTGTGTAAAATAGAAATTATGTAAGTGGCAGGAAGAACCAGAATCTCAAATTTTACTGTTGAGAATATGAGCCTCCCCTAACCTCATCTTCTTCACCTACAGTGATTTTTCATTCCTGTAATTCTTCTTCTGGTCCAGCATTATGTTTCCAAAAGAACCCAATTAAATATTTCTGAGAAGCCATATGTTGGCATAGAAACAAACAAATTTCCCTTTTGTTCATCGTCACATCTAATATTGAATGGCATGTTGCCTCCAAACACGGAAGATCCGTTGCACTTCCATAGTCTGACTTAATCTGTTCTAATTTCATCTAACTTGAAATCATATATAAACTGAAGCAATATTTTACAGTGATTCCATGATTTCATGAGTGGATGGTTTCAGATGGCAATAGTGGGAAAGAGAACTCTACCCCTTACCCACTACAATATGGCAAGACAAAGACTTCTCTCTCTTTCCTGTTTAAAACTGCAGGCCTCTAACAGTTTGGGATCAGGTATTGCAACTTTTCTGATTATACCCAGATAGACATCTCTATCCTGGCCAAGCTAGTGATATCAGGATATCGTGGGGACCCTGACCAGTGCCTGGATTGGGAAGAAATAGATTAAAATTGAAGCCCAAGAAAACTGAGTTGCGGTTTGTCCAAAAAATATATGGCAGTGGTTCTCAACCTTTTCTTCATCACAGACTCACTTTAATTACTGTTTATGGTCATGAATCATGGCCATAGACCACCAGGACTTAACTCAAGATTTAATTCGTAACATTTCTTCTTCGCGGACCCCCTGTGATGACATCACAGTCCCCCAGGGGTCCATGGACCACAGGTTGAGAACCACTGCCATATGCTGCCTCTCTCTGAACCAATGATAATTCTGGAAGAGGTAGTCCTCCCTTTGAAATAACAAGTCTATGATTTGTGAATCGCTTAGACTCATGGCTATTGGTGGATAGATAGTGGGAAATTATAATTAAGGGGCCTTTGCTCAGCACTGGGTGGTGCATCACTTGAAGCTCTTCCTGGAGGAGACCTGAAAACTCTGACTCATGCCCTTGTCATGTCCCAGTTCGATTTTTGCAAAGCAGTCTAGACTTCAAGACTACTCAGAGGCTATAACTGCTCTAACTTATCTATTAAAAAATGAGAGTCATTAATCAGACTTAATGCTGGGGCTTAGGGCTCTACATTGGTCACCAGCAGGTTTCAGGTACAATTTAATATGCTGATTTTGACTTTAAAACCATTCATGAGTATCTATTTGAAGTAGATTAAATCCATTCAGTTTGTGCAGGGACAATTAGGCTTCTTCCCTCATATAAGGACCATGGAATAGGAGGAGACTTTGTCAATTGCATTTACCCTGTTTATCAACCTCCTTCCAGAAATCCAGATGACCCTATTGCTAGTGACCTTTTGAAAAAAAAATATTTTTTTAAAAATGTATAAATACACAAACACACATTAAAGCAAATAGATACATTTAAAGTAAATAAGTAAATCAACGATAGTCTCTTTTGCTAGATCTAAATTGATTTTCCCAGAAGTGAAGCTTGCATAATACTCACTGGAATGTAACAAATGAAAAATATAATACTGCTTATTTTTTAGTTAATTTAAATTGGCTGCCACAATGCAATTATGTGTTGTATGAATTTCAGCATGGATCAATTACCTACAATAAATCCACCATCTTCAAGGTAGAATAGAATATAATCCTAGCATTCACAACTGCATAATTTTCAGATAATACAACTGAAATTTCAACAAGATTGCCTCACCTTCAGTACCTCTTGCTCTGTATTTTCCACTAATTTCTTCTCCGATGAGGTTTCATCCCGGGAGGCTTCTGGGGACTGAGGTGTATCTTCTGAAAGGGTTATTGTGGAGCTCTCAGAGACAGTCCGGGTCCGTGAATTGGCCTGACATCAAAGAGAAAACATCAGCACAAGGTAACCCGAACAGAGCAGTTCCATAGAGATAACTAAATGATAGCTTTGTTTGTAGCCTAAACCATCCTATCTTTAAAACTGACACTAAGTCAAAGTCTTTCCTTGTATCAATTAATATCACAGAAAATCTAGTGAGACAAATCAACATTGTTTCCATTCCTATAACAAATCAGTATTGTTAAAGATGGAAAGTGGGAGATAAGTGACTTTCTCAAGACCAACTAGAAACCTTTGGCAGAATTTAGTCCTAGTATTTAAATTTCACACATCCAATTTCATCATAAAACTGCTTTTTATAAGGCATGAGTCACTAGTGGGATACAAAAAATTGAGATAGCTCAATTCAATGGTCCCTAACTTTAAAAAGCAGAGTCAGCAAGACAGGTGACATATATAGGAGAGCTAGTTTGGTGTAAGATAAGATAAGATAACCTTTATTGTCATTTTTTTACTGTGGACACAACGGCACACATCAAAAATGAAATTTAGTTGCCCGCTCTCAAAGTGAAACACGTACATGACATGCCCTAAAAACATGCTATATACAACATATGTATAGACCCACACCCCTACATATACATAACAAATAAATATTAAATACTGTCCATCTTGAATATATAACGAAAGGAGGAAGCTTGAGAGTTCACAAGGTTAATGCTATATGGAATGAAACTATGGCTGAATCTGGATGTTCTGCTGAGGTTACCACGAAGCCTTCTCCCAGTGTAGTGGTTAAAGTTCTTGTCTTGCCTAAGGCATGAAAGGTGGCTGGGTGATTTTGGGCCAGTTACTCTTTCTCAGTTTAACCCACCTACTGTTGTGGGTGTCTCACGACTGGATGATGACATATCAGAGGGGGAGGAAGCACAAGCAGGCCCCTCTGGGTATTCCCCCCCCCCCGGCAGCCGAATCAGATAATGAGGAGTTTTGTATGCATTCTGAATCAGACTCTCCAAATGATGAGTCAGATTTAGAGCAAGACGATAAATGGATTGATCCGAGGTTCCGAAGGTTTGATAAGCGAAGGGGTCAGTTAACTGGAAAAAGGAAGTAATGGGGGGAAGTGACGTATCGGACACTATATTAGAGGGGGGAAGTAGACTACGCCCTTGTTACGAGCAACGTTTATCAATGAGAGGTTTGGAAACTTTTGCAATGCTTTGAAAGTCTGATGTTTTGACAACCTAGCGAAGGATAATGAGGTCTCGGACAATGTGATAAAGACAGAGTGAGTAATTGGAAAGTTTGGCAGGAGTTTGTTGTAATCTAAATGTAACTAATGAGTCTTGGATGTTTCTGCCAGCAAAATGTCAGCAGCTTGCTTTGAAATGAATCCTTTTGAAGTGTGTTTAATAAATCTCTTAAAGACATATTTACGTGGATTTTAATGAGTTGAGAGAGGCCAGACAGAACACCTACTAGGGTTGTTGTTGTGGGGAAAATAGGAGGAGGAAGGAGTATTAGATGTGTTTGCTATCTTGAGTTATTTATAAAAGTAATAAGGGGGAGATAAAAATTGAATAAATAATAAATATATTGTAAGGCTCTGACCAAAGGCTTATTAAAATTGCCCACCTGGATGGCTTTGAAACAATAGTTAATCTAGGATTGTTATAGTTTGCCAAAAAAAGGAAAAAAATCTTAGATCTGACTCCTGGATCCTGCTACCATCATGGACCTTCTTCTTCTTCTCCCCCTCTCACCTGATATTCTGGAATGTGCTTCTTTGGCTCACTAGGAAAATGGTCCAGCCCACAAGATTCCACAGTCTCCCCTGCAGACCAAACAAAATTTCAGAGCACTGTTCAAAATTGAGCTCCTGTAAATAGTGGAATAATATCCACAGACCACCCTCATACCCTAGAAACAGCTCTGGGCAATTAAAACCTCTGGCTTCTGACAAAGATACATTGATACATATGTAACTAAGTAGACAAAAACAGGTAAGAAACATTTTCACATAGAAACCTTCCTCATTCCAATTTTATTTGGGAGAAGAAAAACACCCTTTCTGTTATGACAATTACAGTTCCTTCATTATTTTCCAAAGAATGTTAAACAATGTTAATTTTTCCTCATGTATCACTGTGTTAGATCTGGTTTTGTTAGAGTGGCTGAGAAGGTAAAATAAACTTTCTGACAGACTTATGAGGAATTGAACATTTGGTCTAGCATTGTAACAGTATCACTATTTACAGAAGCTTAGGAAACACATTTCAAACACACACGCAGGCACACTAATGCAGGATGGTCCATCCTTCCATTTGGCTTTCCCTGTTTTTTTTCCCCAGATGAAAAAAAAAGCACTGATATCCCATGAAGCAGGAGTGCTGAAAAACTTAGAAAAGAGGAGGAGAGTGCACTCCATCTCCTGGCCAAAAAAAGTCAAGGCTTTTTTTTTCAACCTGTTATTTCTGTTTGTTTTTAATACCTGGGCTACTAATCCAGGAGCAGAAAGAAAGAGATACTTGTCTCTTTCTTCTGTCCTACTTTAATAAAACTCTGCTCTCTGATCTTTCATATTTTCATTGGCCTGTTTGGAAACATCCTATGGGAAAAAAATTGAATTGGAACCTGGACGAGTAAAAAAAATAAAATGCATATATTTCGTAGCAGGACCTGGCTCTTTATTGCAAAGCAACAAAAACATCAAACCAGTGTGAGTAATGTCACATCTATTTTGATCTTCAATTTAATGTGCTTTTAGAAAGCAGGCAAACAAACAAAAAAGGTCTCATTGTTCCTTAGCAGCTATTTTGTAGACTTTTCCTGAATCCAATCTGTGACCTGATTTCCCTATATAATTTCCTTCTCCTAAAAGCAATCACAAATGGCAACTGAAGATCAAGACAAATGGTGCTGTGGAGAAAATAAGATATATGGACCGGGACTCTGGCCCAGAAGAATTACCAGCATGCATCCCCAGTGATAACTCTAAACTAAACTGGAAGATCTCCATAGCTTTTAGGAGCAAAAGACACAGAAAGAGTCATCATCAATCTCAGAGATGATATCTAACTTGACCCAGAGTGGCATTTAGATCCAAGCAAGAACATACAGGAATAGTTTGGAAATTGGCAGAATTGTTGCAGTATCATCTTTGGAAATAATGAAATGCTTACTAAACAAGCACTAGGGTATTGTGGTGGTGGTGGTGGTGGTGGTTAATCTTCAAATCAATTCACAGTCTGGGACTGGTAAAAATTTAACAGTTCAAGTCCTAACCAAGGACCTAAGAGCTATTAAGGCAACATCTGAGTATACAGTATAGGCAGTTCCAAGTAGGGTAGGATTTTTTGCAAAGATATTCAGGTCTAATAAATTCAGGTCTAATATTCAGGATATTCAGGACTAATAAATTCAAATTTTCTAGGCAATCTTTGGGTACTGCTGCAAGGGCTCAGTCTACTATTGACACAACCATTGATTTCTTCCTTTACAATCACTCAAATTCAATTTGCAAATCACACTATTTTGTTATTTTTTTCTAGCTGTTTCTCAATAGAATAGAATAGAACAGAACAGAATAGAATAGAATAGAGCTGGAAGGGACCTTGGAAGTCTTCTAGTCCAGCCCCCAGCTCAAGCAGGAGAACTATACCATCCCAGACAAGTGACTATCTAGCCTCTTCCTAAAGATCTCCAGTGATGGAGCGCCCACGATTTCTGAAGGCAAGCTGTTCCACTGGTTAATTATCCTCACTGTCAGGAAGTTTCTCCTTAATTCCAGGTTGCTTTTCTCTTTGATCAGTTTCCAACCATTGTTTCTTGTCCTGCCCTCTGGTGCTTTGGTGAATAATGTGACCCCCTCTTCTTTGTGGAAGCTCCTCAAGTACTGGAATACTGTTTTCATGTCTCCCCTATTTCTTCTTTTCTTTAGACTAGCCAAACCCAAGTCCTGCAGCCTTTGATCATCTTAGTTGCTCTTCTCTGAATTTTTTCCAAACTTTCAACATCTTTTTTGTGATATGGTGACCAAAATTGGCTGCAATATTCCAGGTGTGGTTTTACTAGGGTTTTATAAAGCGGTACTAATACTTCATGTGATCTTGATTCTATGCCTGTGTTTATACAACCCAGGATTGTATTAGCTTTTTTGGCTGCTGCTGCTGCACACTGTTGGCTCATGGTTAAGTGATCATCCACTAGGACTCCAGTAACTCTCACAGTTACTGTTTTTAAGCCAGGTCTCACCTAATCTGTACTTGTACCTTTGATTTTTCCTGCCTAAATGTAAAACTTTGCTTTTCTCCACATTGAAACTCATTTTGTTAGATAGGGCTTATTGTTCAACTTTGTCAAGATATTTTTGGATCCTGAGTTTTCTTCTGGGGTGTTGGCTACTCCTGCCAGTTTGGTGTCATCTGCAATTTGATGAGTTCCCCTTCAATTCCCTCATCTAAGTCATTGATGAAGATATTGATGAAGATAGTGAAGAGTACTGGGCCTAAGACGGAACCTTGTGGTACCCCACTGCTTACTTCTCTCCATGTGGATGTAGTGCCGTTGAGGACTACTCATTGAGTACGGTTTGTCAGCCAGCTACAGATCCATCTGGTGGTGATGTTGTCTATTCCACCTTTTTCTAGCTTACCAAGGAGTAGGTTGTGGTCTACTTTATCAAATGCCTTACTGAAATCTAGGTATACTACGTCCACTGCGTTTCACTGGTCTACTAGTTTAGTCACTTTATTAAAGAATGAGATCAGATTGGTTTGGTTCAATTCATGCATCCCCTGGTATTGCAATATCAATGAATCAGACTTTGTTTCTTTTCCACAATACTGATATCAGGAGTTCTGTGTGACATTATCAACAATATTTGCCAAAAGAGACAGGCCTGAAATTAGTTATATGAATTGCGTTTTAAGTGTAGAATTCCACTTGTCTAATTTAATTATTTTTAGATCATTACAATCAGGAAAGGGAGAATATTGTGGTTTATCAAATGTACTTAAAGCTGAAATTCTATTTAAAATTCTTTGGTTGTCTTGTGTTGTACTCTTGAATGAACAATTATTCCTCTTCTTTTGTGCCTTCCTTAAGTAGTATATATTCCACTGAGAGAGAGAGAGAGAGAGAGAGAGAGAGAGAGAGAGAGAGAGAGAGAGAGAGAGAGAGAGAGAGAGAGAGAGAGAGAGAGAGAGAGAGAGAGAGAGAGAGAGAGAGAGAGAGAGAGAGAGACACTTTATTTTGATATACTGTATTTTTCTAGCTTAAATATATTTGTTTCCTTCAGTACTTTGTTCATTCTCTGCCCCCAATGTCCTTGCACTCCACTAGAGGAGAATGAAGTGCAATAGGAACAAACAGTAAGGGTGGCCTATTGTTCTTTACAATTAAAATCAACTCACAGAACATCATGGATAACTACTGCAGAAGCGCCCATCTTTACCTGATGGTTGTTTCAGATGTGAGGAAGGATCATTTGAAAGGCCTCCTGAAGACAAAGTGGAACTGTGGTCATTTTCTGCTAAACAAGCCTCTAAACTAGCAGGTGTCCTCTCTGAAGGATATCCATGTCCAGAACAGATAGGCAGCTGTTGATCCACATCTGGTTGGTGCCCAGTTGAATTAACAGGTGATGGGTGTCTATAAGGCTGATGCTGTAGATTCTCCCAGCATACCTCAGCTTGTTCAAATTCAAAATGAGGAGCTAAACCAGATAATCCAAGTCTGAATATTAGTATTATTCCCAATTGATAGATCAGGAAAAGAGGCGAGGAACTAATAGTCTTATTAAGGTTAAAAAATGACATTCTTAAATGGGTTAATTTAAAAAAAGATTGGCCTTATAACTATAATTTGTAACCATAACTGCTGAAAGGTTTAAATTTCTAGAAAGCATGTCTAAAATCAGACTGCAAATAGGATTATCTCTTCCACCAATAATTCTCAGATATAGTGCCACTATGCAAAACTGATGAATATACTTTAAAAAAGCAAACGGCTCTCTGAAAGAGTTGTAGAAAACAGAGGGAGAACAGAATTAGATTCCAAAAAGCAGATTCATTCTTTTTAGAAACAACCTTCTTTATACTGTCATGCATTGGGCCACAATTCTCCTCATCTCCCCTGACCCCCCCAAAAAAGCCATGGCCAAAAGCTATTGTTTTTAGAAGGCTTCATAGGGGTCACAGTATGACTACAGTCTTATGAATTTCATTATGTTTCCTTCCATCTCTCAATAAGAGAGATGCTTACTGATTCAATAAGATACATTCCTAAACAAATACATATGCAATTACAACTGCAGACTTTCTATCTAAATCCCTTTTTCCAAGTGGCACGTATACTTGAAACTAACTCAGTTTTCAAATCAAACTTGAAAGAGTTTGAAAGAATACACCTTCTGGCTACACCTGCCACAATTTGTTCTTTCATTCTTTTACCTGATATTGATCCATTGCCTCTGCAAACCTCTAGCTGGGTGGATGTAGTGTTGGGAAACCCTCTTTGATCCTTAAATTAGATATGAGAGAAAATACACATAAAATACAAATCCTGATAATGGTGTAAGCTCTGGGGCACAGGTAAGGAAGGGCAAAACAGAAATTCCCTGTCAGAATCCAATTATATTTCATCTCTAGTTATCGACTATGGAAAACCCCATTTCTGCCCTCTCTGGATTCTGTCATACGATGAAGGGGAAGGGGGGTGAACAAAGAGGTTTTATGGCCCTCACTTCCTTCGGTACAACTTCAAAGGAATTGAATGTGGATACCACCAAAAGGACTAAATCATAACAATGGGGCCATTAGCTTTCATCTGCTCCTCTCTGAAGTCTCCCTTCCACTGGCAGTGAGGAAAAAGGGGGTAGAAATGTAACGCCTGGGATTGTCACTGGAAAGATGGTGGGGTGAGGTGGGGCTGCTGGGGACCCCTTGAACTGTAGGGCTTGGGCCGCAGGTCCTGTCTAGAATGCCTGCAACCATTTTCTCTTAATAAAGGATGCCTGTTGGAAGAAATATTCCAAGAGTTCTGTCTTCTTAAGATGCAAAGTGAGGTGGGTCCTTACACTCCCAGTATAAAACTCTCAATTTCAACAAGTCAGAATAACATCTTTATCTATTTGTTTATTTAGTTGTTTATTCATTCCAGGTATATAGTTGCCAAACAACTCAAAGTGGCTAATACTGTTTAAAACATTAAATGCAAAGAAAATATAAAGAATAAGTCATTGGAAAATAAAATACGCTGCTCAAGGAATTAGATACACAATGCTAATAATTTCAATTTCCTACCTCTGAGGTAGGAAACAGAGCACTAAATAGTACCTGGGGATTATTCTACCACCTATATGGGGATTAGTCTACTCCAGGGGTCTTCAAACCTGGCCCTTGTATGACTTGTGGACTTCAACTCCCAGAATTCCTCAGCCAGTGTGCCTGGGAGTTGAAGTCCACAAGTCATACAAGGGCCAAGTTTGAAGACTCCTGGTCTACTCCATACAAGGTTGCTATTTCTAGCTATACAAAGCAGTTTCTACTTGTATTGGCTTTTGAATCACTTTGCCTCTACAGTCCTGGGTTTCCTATTTGAAGACAAGGAACCTGAAACTGATGATAAAGGTTGAACATTGACATCCTTTGATATTAGTTCAAATTCTGCATTTGGGGCTGCTGGCAAACTTATCCAGTTTGACCATGTTTCTGGAAATTCCTGAAAATAAAAAGACTGCTGCTTTTTAAAATTAATCCGATGTCACTCCACCTACCCCCTCTGGAGCAAGGCAGTTTATAAATCTTATGAATGAATGAATGAATGAATGAATGAATGAATGAATGAATGAATGAATGAATGAATGAATGAATGAATGAAATTGAGACATAGGACATTGTTTCCTGCATGGCTTGTTCTGACCTTCTGTTCTGGTCATCTAATTTGATATACATTTGAGATCCTGGGAACCCAATGGCATATAGGTTAGGACTACTTTTATTATACATTATATGTACAATATGGTCTGTATGTATGTTTCTATTAGAAATTCATTTTGCCACTTGGACCACTTTTTCCCCACTCGGTTTATAAACAGTGGCAGCTCTATTATGTGCAGTTACATTTCTCCAAACAATGCAAAACACTGCATGCACAGAAGCATACATACATATCTACATTCTTTACTGCAATCACTGATCCAGATACATTAACAAATAAAAGAATATAAAAGAACCATCCATTTCTTCTGAAAGTTTCAGTAAATCTGGATCACAAATTTTAGCAGATGCCAAGATAAAATACCTGCCGCTATATATTCAGTATGAGGGTTACAATATTTCAAGGACAAGACTCTGGCCTCTCATTGGTACCCAAGCCAATTTAAATAACTGCAACTTATCAGGGAAATCCAATTCCTTCTAGTCTGCATATAGCTCTAAGGATTCCACGCTCCCATGAAACATTGCCTTCAATTTTGGGCATATTGTGTTTCTGGGTATGTTAAATGTTTTAGAAAAGGTTATTGACTTCAGCTCCCCTTTAAGTTTTTGAAGCATTCCTCCTCCTATTTCATAGCTGCTATTGTTGGGAATTATAATAATAGGATGCTGGTTGACATTATAGAATACCAATAACAGGGCTGCTGACACTTCTAAAAGTTTTATCTTGCATCTGTCCCCATCATCAAATGATATATTTTGAGCAGTATATTTAAAGTTAGCTTGGTAAAGTCTTCAGTTAAAAGTAGAAATCTTTCAAAATACTGCACCATGCCCTGAATCTCCCTACTTCAATTAAAGGTAGTAGAGGAGTTTATTCTTAAAATAGCTTCCACTTTATTTGGATGTGGGCTCATTTTATATTCATTTCTGCAATGTCCCAGGTATGTAAACTCTTCCAAGCATCAGAGGAATTTATATTATGCTTGTGCTATTTGAAAATTACAGCTTTTACAGGACCTAAAACTTTGGGCAATTTCAGTCAAGTCCACTGACTTAGGCTTTAGATTTAGACTAAGTTGCCTTTCCTGAAAATCAAAATATCTTTCAAATGATATAGATGTTTTCCATTGTAACAACCCAAGAGACCTAAAAATTCCTGTTTGTCTTTTAAAGAAAATTCTACCAAATGATATAAGTCAGCCTAAGATGAGCCTAATCTACTGGCAGGCTTTTGCAAATCATTGAAGAATGCTGCTTCTATTGACAAGAATATGTTTGTCTCTTTTCATGACTTTGTAGAGTTTTTTAAATTTGTAAGTACATGCACATCTTCTTGGCATGCATTAGTTTGCTACAATCATTTAGTTACTCCATACTGAGTCCTCTTTTCCAATTCTGCTTTTATTTTGACAGTAATGAGTTTGACATTCTGACCAGCTGAACTGTCTAGGCAAAAATTCTTTCTTTAAGCTGTAGTTTACTGAAAGAATCTTTATGGTTTCTTTTTCCTTGCAAGACTCTATGTTGTTTTTCCTCACAAACATATTATTTCAACAGATGCTTCTTTGCCCATTTACTTTCTTTGCCTCTGTGCTGAGTAGTATCTATAAAATACTCCTAGGCAGCCTAATTTCTTGCTGCCAAAGTTGTTGTAATCAGTTGGAGACAATGCGCATTCTGGAAGCTTTTTTAGACAACTTCTGAAAATCCATTTTCTTTAGTTTTTATATCAGCTTTAAACCCAATGCACAGCTGTTGGTCTCCAAGACACTTCTCATGATTTGGCAGAATCATCAAGCTTGCAACTGGTTCTCCCCCCCCCCAAAAAAAATCCTCATTATGTATTGCATGTATTCTCACTTTAGAATGCAGCTGTGGCCTCTTTATTTATATCTGTAACATTCAGCAATTTTAGCATGACATTCTAAATGACCCCTGTGCATGTCCCTTCCCACAAAAGTACTTTTAAAGTCCTTCAGTTAAATTACTGTATGTTCTTGTGACTGGGGAATAAAGTTTGTCGAACCAAACTTTTTGTCTGCTTTCCTTCTGTAACAGGATTGGACAAAGAGTGGGCAATGTCCTCTGTAACAACAATGGGCAACTTTTAGGGATGCATCAAGCCTTATGACACACTATAAAGGTGATTTGCTCCAGGATTGATTATGAAAGTTTTGGAAGAGAGAGTTTAAGGAATGAACCCCTAAAATCAGTTTTAAACCTCTCCAGAACTTCCTTTTCAAACCCTTTTATTAAAAAATAAGATACGAATAGTTTGGCTGCAGTAGTCTTGGGACCAGAAAAAAATTGCTATCAGACCTGGCAAAAAAATTTGCACCCATCCTTTGTAGACTTGTTTGGATGGCTATGCTTTTTAGCAAACTTCTACCAGCTTCTTTAATAATCTTGCTCTTAAAAAGCTCCAAGCTTCTTCAATTTGCATACCTCTTATTAAAATAAAAACAGTGGCATCCATACAGAGAACTGGTTGTTCACATTTTTGAATCCCACCACTGCACAAGCTGTCTTGTGGATTTCTTGGGCACCCAAAGTTCATCAAATTTTCTCAAGAGAAACTAATCACCTTAACCAGTGGCAGCAGAAAAGTTCAGACATTTAACAATCTGCACCATCTGGGCCTCCATACCATAAATGATAGTGCACGTCTAATTTTACCCTTCTCTTGCATTCTGGTTGATGGCCATTCTGGAATCTTTTTTCCAAGCAGTGCTATTAAAATCAAATCCATCTGCAAATTATAGGACTTAACATGACTGAAGTGCTACTTATGCAGCCTGTAACACTGCAGAATGGTTAAGAGTTCCAACTCCTATTTTTCTTTTCATATTTTAAAACCCTGAGACTTTTAGTTAAACAATTCTTTAGCTGATTTATATTTAAATAAATATATGAATTGCTTCTCTTCCCAACTAACTCTGCCTGTTTTTTTCTTGGGACAGGTTCTTCCTTACCACAAATATAAAGAATTGACTCCTCCTTCCCCTATTCAATGCATAGGATTACATTTCACTATAGAGCTCCATTGTAGTGAAAATAAAATATATATAGATGCCAATCTGAACCACTATCAAAATAATTGGCTTCAGTTGGAGAAGCTAATAGTCAAATTTCACACCAGGCATGGCAATAAATCTTAGCTTACCAGAACTCCATATTCAGGAGTAGGAAGTTATTTACAGAAGAAGTTTCATAGATACAACGTGGCTAGATAAATTATTGTAGTCAAGTTAGAACACAGAAATTGATCAGGCTTGGTTTGCCTGTGTGTTTGTGTTTCTATGTATCTAGCTAGTATGTATCTATTCCAGGGTTTAAATTTTAGATCTTTTTCTCCTGCCTTTTTAAGTCAGTGGAAGTTTTGTCATCCTCTTCCTAGCCTTGAGAATGAAGGAGATATATTCAATGCTTACATGACATTTCTGACTGGCCTGAGAATCAGTAAGTTCCCACCTCCTCAGCTTCAGTCCTTACAAATGTTGAAAAAGAGTCAGTCCTTTGAGTTGAACTACATTCCTGGTGACCAAATGGACCCATCATGAGGCTTTTTTGGCAACGATACAAAAGCAGTTTGCCACTTTAACTACCATCTCTAATCTATAGTCCTGAGACTTTCTGGCTGGCTCCCATCAAAGTACGTATTAATTAGGTCTGGTCCCACTTTGCTTTTTTTTTTTAATCTGTCAGTCAGCTAGGTATTGTGGTATGTAGATTCAATTTTTAAAAAACACCCTAAATTTCAAGTCTGCTCACCTCAGAATACTGAAATCCAACTCCGTTTAAAAGTAATATATTCAATAAATGACAATTAAATAGAAAACCGAAAACAGTCAAATATTTGTTAGATCCAGATCTTGACTTTCATCCCTATGTTTGAAAAAATAAAAATACTTTTCCCTGATCATCAAATGGTCTCTGTAACCAGGAGAGCCAACTGGGTGACTTTGGGCCAGTCATTCTCTCTCAGCCTGACCCACCTCCCGGGGTTGTTTTTGTGGAGAAAATAGGGCAAGGAAGGAGTATTAGATACCTTGAATTCACTGCCTTGAGGTATCTATAAAAATAATAAAGGGATAACAAAAAAATAATTCCAGTAACATGTTGATGTTGCATCATTCAATTCAATCTGAATGGCCAGAATCACAAAATCACTAATCAATCCATCTGCAAAGGCACACCATCCCATAATTCTTACCTCCCACTGTTGATAATGAGCTCTGAGTTCAATGAGCCAATCTGGTTCCAAATCCATCTCATACTCTGCCTTCTCCAGGAGTCGTGGGTCAGAGTACTTTAATCGTTCTGCTAGCTATTCCATTGGAAAAGAAAAAAGAAGAATTAGTCACCAAGCTATTAGAGATTTTGTAAGCTGTATGACAAAGATTTTTTTTAAATAAAGCAAATAAATTGTGGGCAGAAGAGAGTCATGAGTCTAGTCTAATCTATCTTTCACTCTATAGACATTGCATTGCCTATAAAACCAAAGATTATATTCTATTAAAACCTTTTGATGAGCAAATAAAGGGAGGAAAGCCACAAAGTGTCTAGAAAAGTCCAGGTTTTGTGGATTCTTTATAAGAACATCTCTTTATTTGGGTGTGATTATTTTAAGTTCTGGGGTTTTTGGGGAGGGCTAAATTCAGTATTTTCCAAAGATGATGAGTCATTCTTCACAAGCAAGCATGAGGGTCTGTTAGAAAATAAGCAAGGTTGCAGCTGTAAGAAAATATTAAGATCAGCTCAGTTGCAATCTGGCTTATTTTCTAACAGAACTGGAATATGACCTCGGGCCAGGAACTGCATTTTAAGAATCTGAAAAGTGAATAATACCAGGGCTGGGTCTGGGGGGGGAATCATTGAGAGCTTTATTGATAGATACGTTTAGAGCTTAAACTTCTGTTTTCATCTGCTTTGCATTAATATTGCAAGAAACTATGCCTTAGTATCCAGTGATTGTAGTCTAAGAAAACCCTGTGGACACACAAAAGGGACTCGGGGATTACAAGTATATTTATTTATTTATATCCCACCTTTATTATTTTTTATAAATAACTGATACTCCTAGAATTATTACTCCTACTATAAGTTGCCGTATTTGCCCTAAAACCTTGTTAAAAAAAGAATGTGCCATAAATGATGCTAGCTCATTAGTATCATCTAAAATTAATATCAAGCTTTGCTAATAAGAACAAACACTGTTTTCTCCTGCTTTCTGCTTTGCAAGGAGTCATATGTTCTAATTAGTGAGGGAAACAGATTTTAATATGCTGGCATCATTCACATTTCCAAAGAATACTCAGCCATGTTGCTTTGTCACAGTATGCCTTAAAATATATCTTTTGCACAAATTAATTTAAATTGCCTGAAAACAGCTTAATGTCATGGTTCTGACAGATGAAACTCTTCAAAAGAACTTCGAGACATTGTTTACCTTAAAGAATCTTTTATTCGAGAAACAAAGTATCGGCACTATATAGTTGAAGCCAAAAACTGAATTCCCCTCCCCTGCACACAAAGTAGCAAAGCACAATTCCCTCCTCCAATTAACAGTCATAAATCACATTCCCTAATTAGCTTTAAGTGCAGGCTTTCTCCCCAGCTCTCCAGCCCACCAAATCTTTATCAACTCTGGGTACAATAATCTTGGATTCCCTCGGCTGAGTTATTATTGTTATGACTAGCTGGACTCTCATCCACATTCCCCCTCCCAGCATCAACTAACTCTAAAAGCGAAAGAGAAAAGATGGCTACATTTCCATCTGTTGTCAAAGCAAGAACATCCAATGTTAGCAGTGTTGACATCTGCCCCCCTTACAAAAAGGACAAATCCTGTAATGTAAACAAAAGCACAGGTTAGGGGTTGCCTCTGGGTTTATTAGGGTGTTTCTTATAGAACCTATTAATGAGTCTGTCAACTTTTACATCACTAGATTTCACCCAGGTGGCCTCAAACAATGGATATCCCTTCCATTGTACTAAGTCAGCGGTTCTCAACCTATGGGTTGCGACCCCATTTGGGGTCGAACGACCATTTCGCGGGGGTCGCCGGACACCGCGGTCCGCCATTTTGTTTTTATTTTATTTATTTATTGTTTTGTTTTTTTCGTTGTGCCGCGCATGCGTGGTTCGGGCTGTCGCGCACGAGCCGCACATGCGCGGATCGGCCCGTCGCGGTCCGCCATTTTGTTGTTTTTTATTTTGGGGGGGTTTGGGTTTTTTTCGCCGCGCGCACGCTGCGCATTCACGGTTCGGGCCGTCGCATGCGTGCGAGCATGCGCAGATCGGCCTGTCGCGGTCCGCCATTTTGTTTTGTTTTTTTTATTTTTTTTTGTTTTTTTGGCGCGCCGTGCATGCATGGTTCGGTCCGCCATTTTGTTTTTTGTTTTTTTTATTTTTTGTTGCTTTTTTCGTCACGTGCGCGCCGCGCATGCGTGGTTCGGGCCATCGCGGTCCGCCATTTTGTGGTTTTTTTTATTTTTTTGTGTTTTTTTGTGTTTTTTTTCCCGGCGCGCCACACATGGGCGGCGCAAGTGGGGTCTCAACCTGAAAAAGGTTGAGAACCACTGTACTAAGTACTGCAATTTCTCCTTAAAAATTCTGGAATCAAGAATACGCTTTATTTCATAGTGAATCTGTCCTGCCACCATGAGGGGTCTGGGTGCCTTCTTAGGGGAAGGTCTTAAGGTGGAACCCGGAAAAGGTTTCAACAGGATACAATGGAAAACAGGGTGAACTTTTCCTAAGAACCTAGAAAATTTTAATTCCACGGTGACTGGGTTAATGATTTTTACAATGGGGAAGGGTCCTAAATACTTCAGTCCTAACTTCTTATTAGGTAACTTAAGCCATAAATATTTAGTTGACAGATAAACCTTTTCCCCAACTTGGAATGTTCTTTCAGGAGCCCTTTTTTATCTGCCTGTTTTTGTATGTCTCAGAAGCCTTTTTCAAAGCAGTTTTCATGGTTTTCCAAACTTCCTCCCACCCATTGATCAAGAGTCTGGGAAGCAGAGGGCACTTAGGGGTATTCGGGTATTGGACTGAACTCTTTTCCTGTGGCCACTTTAAAAGGCATGAAGCCAGTGCTGCTGTGAACAGAGTTATTGTAAGCCACCTCTGTGAAAGGGAGGAGGTCAGTCCAGTTTGTTTGTTGATAATTTACATAGCATTGGAGATACTGTTCCACCATTGAGTTTGCAGATTCACCCCATTGGTGGATGGGTAAAAAACTGATGATAGTCCTTGAGATGAACCAATTAATTTAAGAAAACTCCTCCAAAACCTAGCTGTAAACTGCAACCCGTCAGAGATTATTCTGTAGATGTATTTCAGGAACATTTTGGTTAGTTGTTGGGTGGATGGGGGCCCTTTCCAGGCAATGAAGTGAGCCTGCTTTGAGAACAGATCTATCACAGTCCAGATGACAGTATTTCCCCTACTTTCAGGTAGATCTGCTATAAAATCCATAGCAGTTTCTTCCCACGGTTGGGAAGGGTCTGCCACCAGTTGCAATAACCGAGGGGTTTTCCCCAGAATTCTTTTCATAGTGGCACATACAGCACAACTCTGGACATAATTTTCCACATCCCATTTCAATCCCGGCCACCAGAATTGACAGCAGATGAGGTGTAGTGTTTTTAAATATCCAAAGTGCCCAGCCTATTTTACATCATGGCCATGTCGGAGTGTATTAAGGTGGAGGGTCTCTGGCAAATATAGTTTTATCCCTTTGTAAGCCAAACCATCCCTGCATGTTAGGGAGGTTTGATTGTCCTTGAACCAGTGGTCAGTGAGGAGCTCTTGTTTTATTTTCTTTGCCCCAGGGTCATTGGGATTAGGGGCTCTTGGAGGTGGGACTGTGCGGCGTACGTTGAGAAGCAGCTTGTGGATTGGAGATAATTGTCTCATTAACCTCTTTACACTAGCTTTTTTACTGGGGCAGTCTGGATAGAGCATCAGCTAAGAAGTTTTTTCCTCCCGGTATGTACTTTAGGGTGAAGTTAAAATGGGTAAAGTACTGCGCCCATTGTACTTGTTTCAGGGACAATTTGCGGGGAGTCTTTAGTGCTACTAGGTTTTTGTGATCAGTCCATACCTCGAAAGCCACTTTACTTCCTTCTACATAGTGTCACCAGTTTAATAGAGCCCAATGGATTGCAAAAGCTTCCTTTTCCCACACAGCCCACCTCCTCTCACACTCAGTGAATTTTTTCAAGGTGTAGTCTCAGGGTTGTAGGGTCCCACTCTGGTTCTTTTGCAGTAGCACAGCTCCAACGGCCACCTCGCTGGCATCGGCTTGAATCACAAAGGGCTTCCCTGGGCAAGGATGTTTTAAGACCGGTTCGACCACAAATAGACTTTTTAAATTTTCAAAAGTGGTTTGACAGTTCATAGTCCATGCTAGTGGTTGGCCCGGATGCAGCTTTCCTCCCTCTTTGCCTGTTTTTAGTAATTCCACAAGGAGCAAGACAATTTCAGCAAAGGAGGGGATGAATTGATGGTAGAAGTCCTAGGAAGCTCTGGAGCTGTTTGTGAGTCTTTGAGGGCTGCCATTCAATTACGACATTCTTTTTGGTCGGGTCCATTTCAATGCCCTCACTGAAAATTCTGTAGCCAAGATAATCTAGTCGGGTCTGGTGAAATTCACTTTGATAGCTTAACATTTTAAAGTTTGGCGTTCAACAGTTTCTTTAGCACTTCTCTCACTAGTTTTATGTGGTCAGCCATATTCGTGCTGTATATCAGGATGTCATCAAGATACACCAAAACTCCTTTGTATAAATGGTCATATAGTACCTGATTAATCAGCTGCATGAAGACAGCTGGAACCCCTTGCAGTCCAAAAGGCATAACTTTAAATTGGTAGCTCCCCATTGGACAGTTAAAAGCTGTCTTCCACTCATCTCCCTCCTTTATCCTCACCCGGTAATAAGCCTCTCTCAAGTCCAACTTAGGGAAGACCCTCCCCTTTGCCAGGTGGGTAAGTCCTTCAGGAGGGGGAGGGTTATTTGTTTTCCATGCTCACCGCGTTCAGACCTTTATAATCTATGGAGAGACGAAGCAACCTGTCTTTTTTTTTCTTTAAATAACCCCCATGGCTCCTACGGCAGACTTGGCCCATTCGATAAATCCCCTTGCTAAGTTTTTGTCCACATACTGCTGCATTCCTCCATCTCAAGGGGGGACATAGCATACACTCTTAGCCATGGGAGTTTGGCTCTTGGTAACAGTTTGATAGAGCAATCATTAGGTCGGTGGGGAGGCAGGGTGTTGCATTCTTTCTCACTAAACACCTCCCCTAAGTCCCGGTATTCACTGGGGATGAGTGGCTCGCCTGGCTGAGACAAGGCAGCTATGTGCGCTAGCTCATTGTGTGGGCTAAGTCTCCTGTAATGTCCGTCGAGTTAAGGGGGGCTTGGGTCCTATAGGTAACCTCACAGTCCTCATTCCCTTCTCCCACCAGATAAATGGCTTCCATTTGTCCAACCAGGCTAGTCCTAGGATCACAGCCTTAGTCATTTTCGGAGCCACCATGAAACGAATGAACTCCCAATGCTCACCTATTTCTAGCATAGGGGTTCAATCAATTGCGTGACTAAAGTTGCTCCCATTAGGGAGCCATCGGCTTGCTCAAACCTCACGGGTTTGGAGAGCAGCCTTGCTCGTATGCCCATTTTCAGGGCAAGTGACAAGCTAATAACACACCAGGAGCATCCGGAGTCAACTAGTACTTTTAAATCTACCTGTGTCCCCGTCTTAGGGATTATGAGTTTGGCAGGTAGTGAGAAAGGTGGAATGTGTTAACTCACCATCGGGTCGTTCTTTCCTTCGTCATCGCTGTTGTAGGAGGGTAGAGCAGCAGCAGGTCTGGCTTGGGTCTCGGCACTCCTGTGTGGGGGATGTGACTTAGGCAATGGGTTCCTATGTGATCCAGTTGGATTTCTCTTTTGGCCGCTGCTGGGCTGGTTTCTTTTTTATTGGTGGTCCCGGTCTATCCTGCTGCTGAGGGTAAGGGACTGAGCAACTCGCTGCTCGATGTTGTTGTTTTCCACATCTGAAACACTTGATTGATGAACCAGCAGGTGGCCTGGGATTTTCAGTAGCTACAGCGGTTGGAAGCTTTGGGGGGGCTGTCATTTGGGTTGATTTGGCCTCAACTCGGCTTCTTGTAGAGGTGGCTTCTTATAGCAGGTGAGTTGAATGTCTAGTCTTACTGCTGCCTGGTACCATTCTTGCAGGGACTGCTCAATAGATACAGGCCTGGGAGAGGTGATCATCTAGTCCCTCCTTGAAGTGATGGACTAGGGCAGTGATGGCAAACCTTTTAGAGACCGAGTGCCCAAACTGCAACCAAAATCCATTTATGTATCAGGTGCTGGGTGGGTGTGGCCCATTGGGTGGGTGTGGCCCATTGGGTGGGCATGGCTTTGGTGGTAACAGCAGACTGGGTGGGACTAAAAAGTTCAATCAATCAATTCCAACTTTGCGAAATCTTTTTTTTTCCGCGAGAAGTTGAAATTGATTGATTGATTGATTGAACCTTTTTTTTTTGCACACGGCAGCAGAGGCCTAAAGCGAAAAGGTTCATAAAACCCAGCTGAAGGCCTAGGACTGGGGCACTGGTGCATGTGCCCACAGAGAGGACTCTGTGTGCCA
The DNA here is from genome assembly GCA_034064705.1 of Bothrops alternatus. Taxonomy (NCBI): domain Eukaryota; kingdom Metazoa; phylum Chordata; class Lepidosauria; order Squamata; family Viperidae; genus Bothrops; species Bothrops alternatus. The sequence continues at coordinate 1,551,881 of JARGCV010000145.1, read as the reverse complement.
CCTGTGGCACACGTGCCATAGGTTTGCCACCATGGTAGAATTGCTCAGCCCACCTCTCTATTTGGCCAGCTATCTTGCGAAACTCTCGTATGTATTCTAGTGCAGGCCTGCTGGCTTGTTTTATTTTGTGGACTTGTTCCTCCACTTTGAGAGCAATGGATGGGTCCTCAAACCTTGCTCTCAGTCCTAGGAGGAAGAGATGGGAGTCCTCCAACTCGGGTGCTTGATCATTATATAAATTGTTCAGCCACTTGGATGCTTCCCCTTCCAAGCTGGACACAATCACGTTGACCATAGTGGCTGGGTTTGGATAGAAATAGGCACAGCGGTTCAAGTAAGAGCACACCTGGCTGAGTAAAAAGATCCGCTTCTCCGGGTCCTCATCGAAGGTTCTCTAAGAAGTGGCGCCATCAGTGGTTGCTGGCCTCCCCACTGTGGATGTTGCATCCCCAACTATTGCTGCCCCCCCATGGTGGCTGCCGCATCCTCAGTTGCTGCAAGACTCCCAGTGGTTGTTGCACGTTCAGGGGCTGTTGCCACTCCCATGGCTGTTGCTGCATTGCTGGTGGCTGTGGCATCCCCAATTGCTGTACAACTTCCACCAGTCTCAGCAGCTACTGTAATGGCACCCCCCAGTTATTGTGGGTGTCCCAGCAGTTGCTGCATGGGCGGGGGCTGCTGCCATCCCCACTGCTGCTGGCCTGCAGAGGTTATGGTGCCCCCCCATGGTGGCTGCCGCATCCTCAGTTGCTGCAAGACTCCCAGTGGTTGTTGCACGTTCAGGGGCTGTTGCCACTCCCATGGCTGTTGCTGCATTGCTGGTGGCTGTGGCATCCCCAATTGCTGTACAACTTCCACCAGTCTCAGCAGCTACTGTAATGGCACCCCCCAGTTATTGTGGGTGTCCCAGCAGTTGCTGCATGGGCGGGGGCTGCTGCCATCCCCACTGCTGCTGGCCTGCAGAGGTTATGGTGCCAATCACTGCAGGCCCCCCCTGTGGCCCCGGAGGTTGCTGTTGCTGGATCCCCATTGGTTGTGGGCCCTCAGTGGCTGCTGCACGTTCGGAGGTGGCAGCCAGCCCCAAAGCTGCTGCTGTACTCCCAGCGGTTGCTGACTCCCTGGCGGCTGCTGCACATTCGGGGCTATGGCCACCCCCAGCTCAGCTGCTACACCACCAGCGACTGCTGGCTTCCCACCTAGGGAGGTTGCAACATCCCCCATTGCAGTATGGGCCCCAGGCTGGGTGACTGGTAAATGTGTCGATCCGGGGTTTGGCTGTCCCGGCAATGGCTTTTATCTTGGCAGCGGCGATCTGGGCTTTTGGAGGGGCGATGACTGGAGCTGTTTCTCCCCGCAGGGCTGGAGGTTATGGTCGGTGGCTTCGAGGACAGGGAGGCTGCCTGATCTGCACAGGGGGACTGGGGGTTCCCTTTGGCAGGAGTTGGTGGCTGCCTCGCCAATCATCATGATCGCTTGCATTTGGGGAACGGGAAGGTTGTTCTCCACTTTTCATCTCTAGCTCCTCAAATCTTTCCACCAACTTCTCCACTGATTGACTACAAGCTGTGGACAGGTACTTCCACTCACCCGAGTCCTTAGTGGTAGATAATTTTGTGGTTCTCCACCGGTCTAGGGAACATGACATGTGGGAATCCCCTCTTTGCAGCTCAATCTCATCCATCTTCGAAGCACTTGACTGTGGCAAGGTTGTCTTGATGTGTTTGGAGTCTTTACTAGGTAGGGTCCATTCCAACGAGCAGATCAACTGTCCTTGCAGCTTGGACCTTGCCCCCAACTGAGAGGCCTAAAAAGGTTTCTTCTCCACCGGCACGCTGGCTTGCGCTCCCCCCTCTGGGGTAGCAGCTGTTGCCAGGGTGCTGGTTTCAGGCATTTCTTCCTTCTCCATGCTGAGATCTTACCTGAATCATTGTCAGTCTATCCCTCAACTCTAGGGACAGCGACTGGGGCTCGGGACCCCAAGATAGTTAGGCAAAAATTGCAGTTTTTGGCTTAATGTCATGGTTCCGACAGATGAAACTCTTCAAAAGAACTTCGAGGCATTGTTTACCTTAAAGAATCTTTTATTTGAGAAACAAAGTATTGGCACTACATAGTTGAAGCCAAAAACTGAATTCCCCTCCCCTGTGCACAAAGTAGCAAAGCACAATTCCCTCCTCCAATTAACAGTCATAAATCACATTCCCAATTAATTTGAAGTGCAGGCTTTCTCCCTAGTTCTCCAGCCCACCAAATCTTTATCAGCTCTGGACGCAATAACCTTGGATTCCCACAGCTGAGTTATTATTGTTATGATTAGCTGGACTCTCATCCACATCCCCCCCTCCCAGCATCAACTAATTCTAAAAGCAAAAGAGAAAAGATGGCTACATTTCCATCTGTTGTCAAAGCAAGAACATCCGATGTTAGCAGCGTTGACACTTCCTGGATTCTCAGTTTAATAAGACTGCATATTGAAGATGAATCTCCCACCATCTCCTTTACTGCTCCTAAAAGCACTTTTCTCTTTTGCATTGTTTTTCACTTTATTATCTCACCAGAGGAAAACGAGATCATTGCTATCTTCTGTTAAAATAATTCTGAGATATTATGCTGCAGGATGGGTTTTTTTCCTCCTAACATCTCGATTTTTTTAATGCTGGTGCCTGAAGGTTTTATCAAAGCAGAGGCCTTTGCACAAGGTCTCAACCTCACGTAAGATCTATTTGCATTAGGATTGTGCCTAATAGTTTATTCCCCTTTTAAATTTTTCCTACGTGTTAATTTTTTTTCAACAGAATGAAATAAAAGGAGGTGAGGTAAAAACTGATTTGGAAAGTCTACGGGGGGGGGAGAAGAGTTCTCTTTACTTCCTTATTTGTTGGAAATGGTAAATAACTTTTTTTCCCTTGCTCTCTTGGATCATAGTGCCTGTAAGAGCGCCTTACAGCTTCCTTCCTTCTTGCAGGTACAGTATAATTCTAACTCTGAAATGATAAGCAACCAGCTGTATGGAAGATAAAAGCCTGGGGTGCATGCCACAAGCAAATACACTGGGCATTTTTAGAGTAAACAATGAAAAATGAAACACCCTCTCAGCCACCTCCTGCAACCTCTCTTTCTGACAATCTTTTTAATCTTATAATCTCTCTGAAAAGGTACAAAAACATTGTACCTCATTGTACCTTTCCTGAACAAGAGGCAGAGTTCAGCACGGCATTCATTTATATCTTGAACAATCCAAAGGAAGAAAATGTGTCATACTAGCATTATGAAAGTCTGCATAGGAATGAACAAAAATGGGCTGAGAGCTGCATTTGTATTCCTGAAATTAATATTAATTGTAGTAATGTAGTATGACATTTACTTTTAGGGAAATTGTTATTAACACAGGTTTTTTGTTTATGAGATTAATTAGGTTGGACCATTTGTTTGAGTGCTTCAATGGGTTCATTGCACCAAAGTCCTCACTTGGTTCTTACAAAAATATACAATACAATGATTTGTTGTAGGGCAGCACTAGCTCTCTCAGAGGGCAGTTCAGGTGGGCTGAAAATTGTAGGCTTTCTCTCCAGTTTCTCTCAAAAACAAACAAACAGCCACCAATAACTATTGCGCCAGCCACAGACATATCCCAAACAAATAGGGCCCATAACTTCTTCTATGGAAGGTTTCCTCATAAAGAGAAAAAACTATTGTAAAGGCCAGCTAGCTTTCTACTGTTGTAGGAATACAGTGATACAGATCTCTGAAGTAGCCAGGTGCTCAGTGGTCTCACACTGAGGAAACTTGTAACTTGTTCTCTAAGGCAGCTATAGGAAACAATGCAACAGAAAAGCACCCACCACGGTCCTCCTGAACACTCACTAGGCCAAACATTTAGAGGTCTCTTAGCTCTGGTTTTAGTTGCAACATAGCAACACCATCATTGGCAGGGTACATCTGGAGTAAGTGTATATTGCTGGGACTGACACAGAATATTTAGCTGTGCTTTACAAACATTCCCAAGCCATCTTTCCTCCAAAAAGAAGCCCCTCTCTGATGTTAACCCCAGGCACCACATTTTTCTCTGTTACTTTTGCAAATGCTGCCTGCTCGTTTGTTCCCCCCAGCTCCTACAAAAACAGAGAGAGGAAGCTTGGATCCAAAGTTACTTTTACCTTTTGGATTACTTTTACTGTGCATAACCAGTCTGATCAATGGAGCCTTATCCCTATATTTATATTACTCTACACCAGAATACACACCACATTTGCAACCATCATCTTTAAATCTGATTCCTAGGAGCAGATGATTCATGTCAGCTACTACTCTTGAGGGATGTATTTCCTGATACAGGTCAAAGATACTTCTCAGATTGAAGGGCCTACAGTCCTTCATATTAAGGTGTTTATGTGAAAGAAACACAAATGAAGCAAAATATAAATTTCATCAGATGAAATATTAGACAAAACAGGCTGATTCATAACTGTTGTATTGAAATAGGCAAAGTACTTTTTTGTAATTTGTGCTGTTTTAATATTGAGAGGAGTCATTTCTTCTGAGCTGGTATATAACTGAATCAATGTTAGGGAAAGGCAGGGGCTTTGTGTTGGACTGACATAATCTTGGCTACTGCTATTCAAGTGAATAAACCCCCCATTCGTAAGAAGTAGCTTATTTTGAACAGTAATTATTTGGTCATTTTGACATACGTCATGGTAACCTCTAGGACAGATTATTGAAATTGTTTGCCCTTGAAGACTCTGTGAATCAGTCCAGAATACAGCAAGTAGTTGTTTGAGCATATTACATTTGTAGTAAAGGAGTTTCAAAGAATAAGCCTATAATGAAATGCAATTTTCTTGCTTAAGAATTGAGGGTAAAAATCAGGTGTTCATTCAGACAGACATTGAAATCAAGTTGCTTTCTTCGCTTCTATCAAAGTGGACAATCCAGCAGCTTCTAGGAGGGAGGGTCAAAACAAGGAAGAAGGCCATTGCAGCAGCAGCATCTAAACCTCTTCTTTATGAGCTTGTACATGCCTACTTTGATGTGAATATCACTGGAGCTACCTCCTTGTTAGAGATAAATGGGAGAAGCAGTTCAGTCTTTCTGAAATGTCAGGAGCTGAAAGTTATCCTTACTATTTGCATGGTATATTTGACAGGTTTGGGGATGGGGGGGAGGAAAATAACTACCGTGTTTCCCCGATAGTAAGACACCCCCGATTGTAAGACGTATCGGGGTTTTCAGGGGGTCGGCTAATATAAGCCGTACCACGAAAGTAAGACATATTACTCCTGCCCACTTCCGCCTCCTGCTTAAAATACTTAAATACTTAAAATACTTAAAATACTTAAAATACTTAAAATACTTAAAATAAAACTGACAATTGTTTTCCAATCAATATAAGCCGTACCCCGAAAGTAAGACATAGTGGGGCTTTTGGGGATAAAAAGAAAGTGTGACCCTGTCTTGCTTTAGGGGAAACACGGGTATGTCCAAAACAGAGTTCATATCTAGTTAATTAACTCTGCAGGGTTAGACTCAACCTCTAAGACAGTGTTTCTCATCCTTGATAATTTTAAGGCATGTGGACTTCAACTCCCAGAATTGAAGTTTAAAAATGGTTTCTCCCAACTCTTTTCACAACACAAAAACAAAGACTAACTCTGTAAACTGCCCAGAGTCATAAAAAAAATGTGACGGACAGTGTCTGAATTTGATAAATAAAACAACCACAATGTATACAACTGCATTATGAATTGTATGTGAAATTTCCAGCAGTATAGAATTCCAACACATATTATGAGTACCTGAAGAATTATAGCCTTAAGAGGTAAACCTAATTCCTATTGGGGTCCCTAACCAGACACTCACCTTGATAACCTGCTCTAGGAGGACAGGATAAGCATTCTGGTTCTGGGCAAGAAGTGCCATTCCAATCCCTTCACAATAATGTAAGGCCTGGGCAGTAAGACCATAGTCAACCAGGCGAGATGCATAAATCAATTTATATACCTATGAAAGAGAATTAAGAGAAAATGTATGGGTGCAAGAGAGGAAATACTCACACACTAGAATTACTCTCAGTGTTGTAGCCCATCTGCTCTTGTTTGTATGAATCTTTATCTTAAAATACTGAGTTAACTACATGGACAAATGACAAAAAGAAAGTAGGGACACAAGAAAAGTATGTGCATAATATTATTTGCATTAATAAGCTTGATAAATAAATCGCTGAGCTCATGTACATGAAATAGTTTCATCAAAATAATATACAATTAATTAATTCCAGGTATAAAAACTCCTAGTACAAACTACAGATTCCTCTCCAAAGTATTTTGAAACCAATTAGTTAAACATATGTCAATACTCCTTGGAATTTCTTGGCAATGTAGATGGCAGTAATGTATTTTTGACATTTATTACCCAGTAACTGCTGTGCATGGTATCAGTTAGAATGGCAATTGCCTACATTCGCACAAGACTATATATGGTGCTCAAAGTGATCATGCTGAATTATTGGAGAGATAAGAAGGGATAATTATTATTATTTACTACAAACAGCCCTAGGGGTTATAATTTTGATAGACCACTAAATTATAATCTAGATTAAAAAAAATAACAAAGGTAACCACATCAAGCATACATACTCCGCTGGAATTACCTCAGATTCTCCATGCAAGACTACAGCAGTAGTTTTAAACAAATCTTCATGAAACAAGGATCGGCAACCCTTTTGCAGCTGCGCTTCTTAAATACGTATCTTTTGATAGCAAGGGTATCACCAGAAGAGGTGGGGCTTGCTGTAAAAGAGCTTGGGGGAATCCCTTAGTATCGGGAGTCAAAAGCAAACTGTTATTTGCTCCTTCACAATCCTCCTACCAAAGAGGTGTCAGTGCTTTTGCCTTTATAGGATCTTATTCTTTTCTTCCTCACTATAACATGATAGAATGCCTTGTTCAGTGCTACCGGTATGTCCCTTCCCCTAAGACTCCAGCAGAAACTCTGCTAACCTTGAAGAAGTTCAAAGAGCTGCCTCCTTCCATTTGAGATAATGGAAGTTGGCTAAACTAAACAAAAAGCCCTCACTTCGGGAAATATTTTTTATTATAAAGGCCTGTGAACATTTGGTCCTTTTTAATTGGCTTATTACCTGGAAAGAAGGGATGAAAGCTTGGGGACAGCCCAGTAACCGACAATACTCAAGAATTTCCGTTCTGTGAATACATTCTGTCCTTGCAAACTGGGAAAAGGTTTGGCTGAAAGAAAAAAGCAGATCAAGAGTTGAGAAGCAGAAGCTAATTTCATCTTTAGAGCCCAATTTATTCTTTCCATCAAATTCTGTCTTCCACAGAAGTTGGAGGATAAAATTAGAGATGCTGGCAGTCTAAATGGTAGGCGACTGTTTAACTAATTTAAAAATTAATGGGCAATTAAGCTTCACTGAAGTATTACCAAAATTTCACTATTGGATATTTTTCAAAGTATTAAAGAAAATGGCAAAATCATTGTCTATTATGCTAAATAAAGGTATTCTAAAAATTGGAATCTATCTTTAATGTTTCTTCCCTGATGAATACACTATAGTTAATAGACTTTAAAAATAAAACTGCTCATGACAAAAATGTGTTTCCTGTAGCACTGTTTGATTTTTATTCTCTGTTCCTCTTCATTCAACAATATGGAGGCTTCATTCTTGTATCATTATTTGTATTTTATTAAGTCACCTGGCACTGAACAAGTGAAAGACAATACAGTATATAAATACTTTAAATAAATGCAACATTTTGAGTTTGTTTTGATTTTTTCCTTTCCTTTGTGTCTGCTTCATGAAATGGAGACTTCCTGAATGAAGCTATCCAAAAGTATAAAGCAAGGTAGAATTAACAAATTTGGAAGACTTCTGTTTTATGATTACTGTGGAATGAGGAGAACACAGATACTTATTCTGTAATAAACAAAATTTGGACTTGTTCCTTTGAGCTTCCTCTCAGGGGATTCACTGCCCACCTAATTCCTGTTAAGCTTCCACTCAGCAAATAGCTACAGCTTCCCAGAGGGATGTATTTATAGACCAGCAGTCTCCATGGTTTCATTTTGAGTACCTAAGAGTTCACTTATAATATGAGCTGAAGGTTGTTTCTCTACTCCTAGGTGGAGCTGTTGCTTTTCTTAATTTTTTTAAGTGGAAGTTGTACTTAAGATTAGGAAAACTTAAGAAAAGGGGAGGTTACTTTAAATGGAAAAAAACAGAGGAAAAATAACAACTAGGATTGCCTTTGGATACTTCATTTTTAACTACAGGAGCAGTAAGCAGAAAATCTGGTTTCACCTAAGACCAGATTTCTAAACACATGTGATTTCACAGAAATTACTTTAAGCGACTCACAAGAATTGGTTACGTGTGTTGCTTGAAGATGCAAGGTGCGTTTGGCTTTGTCATACTAATAAGGCATAATCAGCTTAAAGGTGAAACAAATCATTAAACACTTATCCTTGTTATCTGGCCAGAGCGCTATTAATATAAGTGGAATTGTTGGCTCTGTAAATTGGATTTTTAACCTTACCTGTGCCTCTTAAGGTGAATGATTAAATCAGCTGCAGGGTTTGCCTTATCTTACAGGAAGCTAGTTTCAACAGGGCACTTTGGTATACTGAAGTTCAGATCTCTGTCTCATCAGCTAGAGAATCACTTACGTATGCCTACTCAGAATACCAAACACTCTCCTTTCCACATTGGAGCTAAAATTAATTTTAATATTCCCTGGTCTGTCCAATACTTGAACTTCTCATCAGCATTTGACATCCACACTGAATCCTAGTGAAATCAGTAGCTGGTGAATCACCTGTTTCACAGAATGATTCCTATTTTGTGGTAGGCTGTAGAGAATACTTTATATAGCAGAAAAGAAAGGCTTGGGCACTAGAGAGGAAATACATAATTTATATTTCTATATTTCAGCATACAGGATATGCTGTTTTAGATGGTTAACATTTATTATTTGGAATAAAACATTATTTTCTCTATAGTGCTCTGTCATTCCATTTTATGGCTACTTACATTAAGTGTTCTACTTTTATTAATATTTTTATACAATCTGGTTCTATGAAAATAATTCAGAAGTAAATCCCATTACATTTAGTAGATGTACTTCTGAAGTTATCACAGGCTAAGTTCAAATACTGTTATCAAAATCAAATGTCAAATTTTGCAAAATTGCCTTGTTTCAACATTTTCTTTACATTTTCATTTTGGATCTATTCCCTAATTCAGAGGCGTTCACTTTAGTCTGGTTTATAGAGTATAATAGTGGAAACAAATGGCTGATGAATGGTTAAGGGAACTTAATTCAAACAAAGAGAAGGATTGGGGATGAAATGATAGCTGTCTTCCAGTACTTGAGTGCTGTCACAAAGAAGAGATCATCAACTTATTCTCCAAAGTACCTGATGGGTGGAAAAAGAACTAAGGAGGAATTTCCTCAGAGTGAGAACAATTAATGAATGAAACAGCTTGCCTCCTGGAGTTGTGGAAGCTCCAGTCACTGGACTTTTCAAGAAAAGATTAGACAATCTTTTGTCCAGGATGGTATAGGTTCTCCTGTTTTGGACAGGAGGGTTGGGCTTATCTCCACATTTCCAATGTAGCATGGAATGCCACAAATTTTCCTAACTACTGACTTCCAGTAGTGTGTGACTTCAATAATTTTTGACTGGGGCAAAAGTCATGCCTCCTAAAGACTTTGAGAGCTGAAATCCCACATACAGAATAAGAGAATTGGAAGGGACCTTGAAGGTCTTCTAGTCCAACCCTCTGCTTCAGCAGGAAACCATATACCATTTCAGACAGAAGGTTCTCCAATCTCTTCTTAAAACCTCCAGTGATGGAGCACCCACAACTTTTTTTTTAAACAAGTGTTATTGATTTTTTTTTTACTTTTACAACAAGGTGTTTGAGAAACAATGTAGTGATGGGGTAATCAATCATCCAGAAACAAAATCATGCATATATAACTCAAATTAAATCATTAGAAACTCCCTCTCTATTTCCCTCAAATAATATAATATATTCAAATTAATATATTTTTCAATAAAATTCAATCAATCAGAACGATCATCAATAACATTTCATCTGTATAAATCCCAATCCTGTTTTTAAGCTTTACTATTTATAATTACCATATTCCGATTTGGGTTTTAGATAAACATGTTATTAACACTTCAGGTGTCCCTCCTTTCCCTTTTCCTTAACATAATCCTTATCTCTAAAATATACATATTATTTCAACCATAACATTCTTATATTTTCTACAAGTATTCTATTTTTAATCTAGTAATTCAATTATTAATACCATTTCTTCTTTTATCAGAAATCCCTCTTATTCTCCTTCCATTACAAAATAGCTATCCTTCCTAAAAATAAGAATATTACTCCAAAAATATATTTCTACTCTATTTTAAATCTAGAACATAAGAACATAAGAAGAGCCATGCTGAATCAGGCCAAAGCCCATCGAGTCCAGCATTCTGTGTCACACAGTGGCCCACCAAATGTACATGGGGATCTTGAGCAGAAAGAGAAGGCAAAAACCTCCCTTTCCCTTGACCCCCAACAAATGGTACTCAAGGGAATCCTGCCTGCCTCAACCAACATAGAGGCGGCACATGGACATCTGTTTTAATAACCACCAATACACTTTGCATCCATGAATCTATCTAGCCCTGCCTTGAAGCTGTCAAGGCTGACAGCTGTCACGACCCCTTCAGGAAGTGAATTCCATAAATAACGACCCTCTGGGTGAAGAAATATTTCCCTTTATTTGTCCTCACTTTCTTAGCTATAAGCTTTAGGGAGTGCCCCCTTGTCCTGGTATTGTGTGATAGAGAAAAGAATTTTTCTCTATCCACATTTTCTATCCCATGCATGATTTTATACACTTCGATCAAGTCACCCCTTAAACGGCGTCTTTCAAGGCTGAAGAGACCAAGGCGTTGCAATCTGGTTTCATAAGGGAGGCGCTCCATTTCCTTGATCATTCTTGTTGCCCTTTTTTGCACCTTTTCCAGTTCCATTATATCCTTCTTGAGGTGTGGTGACCAGAACTGTACACAGTACTCCAAGTGTGGTCTCACCATCGATTTGTACAGAGGCAATACAACACTTGCTGACTTATTTTCGATTCCCTTCCTAATCATGCCAAGCATGGAATTTGCTTTTTTTACTGCTGCTGCGCATTGGGTTGACATCTTCATCGAGCTGTCCACCAAAACCCCAAGATCCCTTTCTTGGGTTGTCTCAGAAAGTTTGGTCCCCATCAGTTGGTAAGTATAATGGGGTTCTTTGCCCCGATGTGCATAACTTTGCACTTGTTTAGGTTAAAATGCATTTGCCACTTTGTTGCCCACTCACACAATTTCGAGAGATCCTTCTGGAGCTCCCGGCAATCAGTTTCACTTTTCACAACCCGGAACAATTTAGTGTCATCAGCAAACTTGGCTACCTCACTATTAACTTCTACATCCAGATCATTGATGAATAAATTAAAAAGTAAAGGCCCCAAAACTGAACCTTGGGGTACACCACTTCTCACTTCTTTCCATCCGGAGAATTGTCCATTTATTGCCACCCTTTGCTTCCTACAATTTAGCCAGTTACCAATCCAGGACAAGACCTGTCCTCTAATTCCGTGGCTGGAGAGCTTTTTTAGGAAGGGGAGGCCGAGAGAGGGAGGGAAGGAGGAAGGGACTCCTCCTCCTCTCCTAAGCTTCAAAGCACATTCGGCTTCCCAAGGGCACCACAATCCTCACGAAAGCAGGGGGAGAGAGAAGCAAAGGGGGCGAGAAAGCTCACAACGGGCTGGAAGGAGCCCATCAGCGTTGGTGACGAGAAATTCCCCACAAACCCAGGGAGGGGGTGGAGAAAAGGAGCCCCCTTTGGAGGAAACCGCCACCTTCTTCTCCTTGGCTTTGCACTCTTCTCTTCCTTGGCAGCCGGACTGTCAAGCCTCTCCTGGCTGGAATTTCCTTTCCTTCCCTCCGTCTTGGTCTCTTCCTCCTTCCCTCCCTCTTTCCCCTTGTCCCTTCCGTCCTTCCTTCCTTTCCTTCGCCTCCCTCTTTGTCCCTCCTTCCTTCCTTCCTTCCTTCCTTCCTTCCTTCCTTCCTTCCTTCTGCCTCCCTCTTCATCCCTCCTTCCCTCCCTCTTTCCCCTTGTCCCTTCCATCCTTCCTTTCTTCCCTCTTGTCCTGGAACAGGGCGAGCCTCTAAAGCTGATCCGCGCTTCTGCAGCTGTAGCTGCTCTCCTTGTCTCCTGCCTAGCAAACTTGCTCGAGCTTTGCTAATTTAGCAGAAGCACGAATCAGCTGTAGCCCAGTGCTTGCTAACTTAGCAAGCAGCAAGTCTTTCGGCGAAGCTAAGTGAGCTGGGCGGAGCTTTCTTCTGTCTCTGTACAGGCAGGTTTGCTGGCAGCAAAGCTCCCAGCTACGCTGGCAGCCTATCCCCCTCCCCTTGTCCCTTTCTGGGCATGGAAGGGGGGGAGGAAGGAAGGGACGAAGAGGGAGGGAAGTAAGTAAGGAACAGTGAGAAAGGGAAGGAAGGAAGGAACAATGGAAGGGAGGAAAGGAAGGAAGGGACAAAGAGGAAAGGAAGGAAAGAAGGAAGGAAGGAAAGAAAGAAGGAAGGAAAGGACAAAGGGAGGGAGGGAGGGAGGAAGAGACTAAGGGAGGGGAAGGAAAGGAAGGAAGGAAGGAAGGAAGGGACAAGGAGAGAGGGAGGGAAGGAGGAAGAGACTGAGGGAGGGGAAGGAAAGGAAGGAAAGAAGGGAGGGAGGGAGGGAGGGAGGGACAAGGGGAGAGGGTGGGAAGGAGGAAGGGACTAAGAAGGAGTTGAAGGAAAGGAAGGAAAGAAGGAAGGGATAATGGGAGAGAGGGAGGGAAGGAGGAAAAGACTAAGGGAGGTGAAGGAAAGGAAGAAAAGAAGGAAGGAAGGGACAAGGGGAGGGAAGGAAGGCAGGCACCCACCCCAGTCCCATCCCAGAGACCCACAGATTCCCCTCCACAGGCACTCTGCAACCTGAGTGATCAGTTGGCCACGCCCCCTGGCCATTGATCACGTGACCCTGGGACACTGTGAATGTCATAAGTATGAATCAGTTGTCAAGCATCTGAATGTAAATCACATGACCCTAGGGATGCTGCAACAAGTGTGAAAAATGATCATAATTCACTTTTTCAGTGCTGTTGTAACTTCAAACAGTCACTAAGCGAATTGTTGTAAGTCGAGGACTACCTATACTTCCCCATTTTTTCCTCTTTTTTTGGTCAAGTTTTTGATACCCCCCGGCCAGCTGGATGGGGGGTTGGGGGTCACCACAACATGAGGAACTGAATTAAAGGGTCACAGCATTAGGAAGATTGAGAACCACTGGTGTAGGCAGTTTGTTTCCATGTTACAGTCACAAGTTGATTATCCACAATGTCACTATTCTCAGTAATTCGTATCTGAGAGTCAGTTCCTGCTACTTTTAACACTGCACGTCTCAGAGTCGTTCTTTGATCTTCAAAATTCTCCATAGATTGTAGCTTAACATCCATTTGCTCAGTGACTTGTTCCTCTGTTTCTTTAAGTTGTGTATATTGCTGCATACAGGCCTCTCTAGAGCTAGTTCCTTGGCCTGTAGATTGCTCCATTAGGGTTTGAGATTCAATTTGTGGTTCAGGGATGTCATCTTTAATGTTTCTCCAAGATTTCATATATACTGCTGCTTCCAAAATTGCTTCTAATATAAGTTCATAATCAAGCTGTGGATGAAATTCCTCCATTTCAGTGGTGAGATAGTCTTTTACTTTTTTAGAGGAGGCTATATTTACTAACAGTCAACACATACAAACAGTCAGCACTTATCCACCTCCACAATTACTAGTAAACAACTTCACAACCCAGCTGTTTCAAATCCTTTATTTTTTCACTTTTATCATCATTTAAAGGTCAAACCCAACCTCAAAAAACAAAGAGGAAATGAAGTTGCAGTAAGCTGTGAAATCTCTTTTCCGGCTTCCAATAAATTTTTTTTCCAAACAATAAAGATTTAGCCCTTTAAAAAAAATAAATCCAAGAAATAGGAAAACAATATTCTCCAGCTTAGAAAATAGATATAATAATAAAGTTCTATGATAGGGCTTTTTCCAGGGCCCCAAAGTGACCAAAAATAAAAATAGTCAATAAAAAGTTAACTTTTTTTTCCTTTTCTTTTGTTAAAGCTCTTTTTCCCAGATAGACAAAGGCAGCTCTTTCAAAGCAGGGAAATAGTTCCAAAAGGTTTTTAACAGGAGAGTAGTTAGGGCAAAGAAAGAGAGGGAAAGGTCTCACCCGGATCATCCATGGTGGTTTCTTAATGCTTAGGTGTTCTTTTGACTTTTGGCTGGTGCAGCTAAATGATCGGTCATGTTACTGGCCGATCTTTTCTCCGTCGGTCCTGAGGAGCTGCCTCGGATCACGGAAGGAGCTGCCGCCTCCCCCTGAGATTGACGAGAGTCCTCCTCATTGGTAGTCGCCCCTCCAGGGTGACTTTTCAACCCAATTAAGAGTCTACCGGAAGAGGGAAATCAGCCAGCAAAGAGAGGAATCTCTCTGGACGACTGCACACACCGCGACCCAGAACCAGAAGTCAAGCACCCACAACTTTTGAAGGCAAGCAGTTACACTGATTAATTGTTCTGTCAGGAAATTTCTTCTTAGTTCTAGGCTGCTTTGCTCCTGGATTAGTTTCCATCCATTGCTTCTTGTCCTGTCTTCAGGTGCTTTGGAGAATAAGTTGACCCCTTTTTCTTTGTGGCAGCCCCTCAAATATTGAAACATTGCTATCATGTCACTCCTAGTACTTCTTTTTGTTAGACTAGACATACCCAATTCCTTCAACTGTTTTTCATGTTTTAGCTTCCAGTCCCCTAATCATCTTTGTTGCACTTCTCTGCACTCTTTCTAGAATCTCAACATCTTTTTTATGTTGTGGCAACCAAAACTGGATGAAATAGTCCAAGTGTAGTCTTATTAAGGCATTATAATGTGGTACTAATACTTCATGGGATCTTGATTTTATCTCTAGGACTGTGTTGGCTTTTTTGGCAGCTGCAGCCCACTGCTGGATCATATTTAAGTGCTTGTCCCACTTAAATATAAGCCAGCCTCAATTCCCCACCCCCACTCTGAAGAAAAAATATCAAATACAATGGTATATAATGAAGATGTCGATAATGCTTTTGGAAGGCTGCAAACTAAGGCAGGTTGATATAGAACTACAGTAGCATTATTTGACTAGCCTGGACACAAGTTAGCAGCATTCTATATCATAGCCAGTATCTCTTCAATATATGTCAAAGCCTCTTATTTCTAGTCAATATAAACATTCTAAAACATCTTGTAGCAATATTTCAGGAAATAATATAGATTTATCTATGATGGTAACTGCTGTCTCTATTTTAGAATAATGTTCTAACATTACAAATTTGATATTGTGTAGAAACAAAAAATTAGTGGTCCACCACAAACAATTATAATTATAGTATCTGGAGAATACTATAATTGTGAGATATGTTGCCAAATGTTCAACCAGCCTGTGACCTATTGTGCATCTATTAGCAAATGATATTGTGTTATTCTCTTCCCATGGCTAGCTCTCTTTGCTGATTTGTACAAGCTATTGTTGAAGGAACAATAGCAAATCCTAAACTTAGTTCTAATTTCCACTACATGAACCAAGGCAGATCTACTTATCTTCCCATTCTCATATATCATCTCATACAACCTCAGTAGAAAATGCTATCTTGTCTTCCAGCACCATCATTGTTGGGTGATACTCAGGTCTGCTTCAACTTGGAATCAGTACTAAGGCTGCTCATGGGAATTTTGAAAGTAATAAGCCCCAGTCTGGGAAAGAAAAGTATAAAATTAAATGTTTTTTTTTAATTAAGTGAGAACTTCTATTTCTTGTTCACTTACCTCTGATTACTTCCCAGCAATACCATACAATCTGTTTGAACTTGATAGTGGCCGAAAGGAACATCTGCCATCAGATAGCAGAAGTGAGCAGCTTCTATTAACCCTTTCCCAACTGAATAAATAAGAAGGCACACATTAAACTATGGGAAGAACATAAGAGAATACAAAATGCATTATGTTTCTTTTAAAGAAGCCTTGTGAGAAAAGAGAAGATTCACTGGGGGAAATTGCAACCTTTTTGTAGCATTAAAATGCACCCACATTTCCCTCTTTTAAAGACATGGACATTGTAACAGTTAGCCAATCCTGTATAGTTAAATACAACAAACATTCTAGTTCTTTCATGATTGCCAACCTGACTGATTGTTTCTCATATTGTCATTGTTTTTTTAGGCAGATGTGGAGGAAGAAGATAAGACAGGAGGGATTATATGAGAAGATCATGTGAGGATCAAAGGTTTGGTAGAGGGAGGATATCTCCGTGATTCTTCCCACATAGCCTTTCCTCTTTAAGTGATTCCTCCATTTGTATGCAGCTGAAGTACCAAGGAATGTAGATGCAACTCCTGTGGCATTGGAATTGGAAATCATTCCACCCCCCACCCCCTCATGTCTGCGTGAATTTCCTCACCCAATGTGTTTCCCATAGAGATGATGGCTCTGGAATTCAGGTCCAGGTCTCCTACTTGATTAGACAGCATGACAGCCAGGTGTGGCCTCCAGTCTCCCCACTTCTCATCTCCACAGGACTATAGTCAAAAAAGAGGAAATTACAGGGTATAAAGGATATAAAACATCATTATTTACTCAAATTTGTTTCCTCTGTCTGGCATAAGATCCAGGAAAAAGGCTACAAATATTTGGGAAGCAAACCAATTTTGTGTGTGTGTGTGTTGTACCACTTCATGCATTCAGCAAAATAACATTAAACAAAGCACGGAGGATACCTGACCTGAAGCACGAAGAAAATATATAATCTTTAAGGAAACCTTCACCAAATGCCAGTGCTGACATTGCAACTCCTAAAATGTTCAGCCAACCTAGCCAAAACACGGAAAAGTTTATTTTCCCAGCTTTAATTCAAGGCAGCTTATAGTATATGAGAATCTCTCTCCTATGACAGTAGCCAAGTAAGGTAGATTGGGTTGAGAGAAATGAGCCAGCAAGCTTCATGGTTGAGGGAGCACTTGAATTTGCTTTCTTTAGTTTGATTCCAACACTAATGAGTCAGTCACCTCATGACTCATTAGATTGGGATTCTTTCTCAGGGGGAAATCTTTAGATTGCTGGAGAACATGGCCCAAGGAATCACATACACGAATGATTTGGATGCTCATAAGAAAACAGAAGCAGTAATGCAGCAAGAAAGGGGGTAATAGCAGAACAGTTACTCCATTCTCAGAGTGTTTCATTCAGACTATCTCTACCCCATTAAACTCATTTCTTCTTCAAACTATATTTTAATTTGCCCTAATAATCCAGCAAAGGCAAAAAGTAGAATGTGCACTTAGAGTGCAACCTGAAGGAGATACTCCTATCAAGGACAGGTGGGATTCAGGCTAGCTATATCTGAGGCAATGTCCACACCCTCATTAGGTCAGTTAGACTTCAGCTGACCATGCCTTTCAGAAGAGAATGGATAAGTACAGCATACAGCCCTAAAACTGGCAGGCAGAAAGAGGTACCTGGAATAGCATAATTTCACACTTTAACACATTCCACACTTCTCTGTTCAGCTGAAGGTCAGACTGCCAGATCCTTAGTTCCAGCCTAAATATAAATCAGCTGATTCCATTTCAGCCTTGATACTATTGATTAGCTGTAGTCACTTTTGCTTTAGACCAAGATTATTCTTAATCATTTCCGGAACATAGCCAATAAATTTAAGACATAAATAAATATTACCTCAGCATTTTTCAGGTATACCTAACATGTCCATCAGTTAAGTAGCTTAACTTATTTAGCCACCAAATACATGAATAGGATATAGTTGATCCTTTCTTAACCCACTGCCTTCTGTACTGCAACTCATGCCTTCTCAAGCATTGTCAACAAACCTGGTCAAGTCCTAGATTAAAATGTCAGAATAGTAACAGTTAGCTGAGCCTTGGATTCTACCAATCCAACAACTACAAGTAAGTTTGGGTGTCCTAGCAATACATAATTGTTGCTGATGTCAACAAGCTATTGTCAATCTTCCTTGCTGAGCCTTGTAGACATTTACTAGAATTACACACATGCTATGCCTACACCAATTATGGCATTGTCAGATGCACAGAGGTGGCAAGAAGGAGAAAGACACAAAAAATAAGTGATTCCAGCAATCCCCTTAAGTGCCCATTCTTAGTAAAAAAAAAAAAAAGCTTTGTTTTATCAAAGTCTAGCTTTGGATTAGTCTGGTGCTTCTTTACTTTATGCATCCTAATTGATGCTTTGTAGCATTGCTGGCCTGCTCTCTCTGCACAAAGAGTCCATGACTCCAGGGGCCAAGAAGATTCCACCTTGTCCTATCAAACTGCTGCCTTAGGCTTGGCTCCTCCATCTGAGCTGCCCTTCATCGTCCCTCTCCATTTGATGGTTTGCTGGCCTCAGATTCATCCTGCTTAGGCCAGATAAACAGGACCCATGAAAGCAGAGGGGCAGGGGCAGAAATCAATACCAAAGATGCCTGGGGTATCCTTCCAGACATGAGCTGGAAAAGTGTCTGCAGGGGATCATTGGAGGCCAGTGTGCTTGTGAACCTGCAACAGGACAGAATAAATATTTTTTGTCAGTCATGGCAAATATGAGCATTTAAAAAATAGGCTAACATGAAGGAAACCGCAAAACAGTCTACACACCCAGTCAGGACCTGATTGTAAATCCTTGGGTTCATCTTGCTTGATAGAAAGAGTGCATGGCCCCATAGCTGGTTTCTCATAGCCCAATCCAGGGCTTCCTATGAGCAAGCAAACCATAATCAAAACTCTTGACATCCACCAACTGCACCCTACTCTATCCCATACTATTATTTTCCAATGTGACTAACACTCAAAGTTCATGGCAGATGAGAGCTAGCCTAGATATCAGTGGTTTCCACTGTGTTCCATGGATTGGGTAGTGCTCTGTCTAAGTAAAATGGATATGAGAATCAAGAAAAGCATAGGGAAATATTATTACCCTAATATTATATTCCACAGAAAAAAGAGCTAGCCAAATATTAAACAGAACAATATCAACAACTTGAGATTCTTAAGATCTGACAGAGTGGACCAGTGGATCTTTGGCATGCAGAGCAGACTGTGTTCTACCCTTTGGGGGTTGGAAATTCTACTGTAGATGTTTCAAATCAACTAGCAGGCAAGTGATTGTGTAAGTGATTGTGTAAGCTGTAACCTTAAACATACAAAAGATATCAAACTGTCACTTCTGAACCAATATAATCATTTGCCTAAGTATTCCTATTGTAATTTAGTTTTTTACTGTTTTTTCCTCATGAAGGAGTCCCAAAGGCTATACAAAAAATAATAAAAACAATGTTCCATGAAAATAATTTGACAAAAGTAAATAATAATAAAACAAAATTCCATAAAGCAAGACAATAAAACCAGTGGAGTACAACACTTTAAAATAGAGTTTAATTAAAAGACAGTCTAATAGTGCTGTACTTCTCAATAAAAACAATATATTTCTCTGAGGAAATATATTGTGTCTGATTTGCATTCTCCCTGCATTTTTCATGTGAAATGAAACTGTGGATTCACAGACATATGGGTAAACATTTGAGGTTATAACAATATGAGTGTGATCCAAGGCTCTGTACAGATAATCCCCTCAGAAAGCAAACCTGGAAACTTAGCTCTTACTTTCTTTCTGCCATAGAAAAGGAGTTTGGTGAATTTCTCTATTTTTTGCTCTGGTGTGCCAGCAGTTGGGACCATCTCCCCTGTGAGAAGGTCCATGGTTCCATAGCCAGACACTGGCCATTCTTCTCCCGTCAGGTTAATCAAGTTCATCCGTGGCTCTTGTTTTTTGAACTTTTCCTGGTATTTGCGATCTTGCATCAGCAGCTCAGCTGTATCTGATCCCACCATGGACTGCAAAGGGGAGGGAGAAAACAACACACATTCAATGGGTTGGAAGATCAGAAACATCAGGGGTAATAATAAAGCAAGAAAGGGGGCAGTAGCAGAACAGTTATTCCGTGGGCATTTCCAGAGTGTTTCATCCTTTAATTTGCTTTTAATTTTAACGTTTTACTTTGCTGGAAAATAAGCCTCTCAAATTCATGAAAACCAGATTCAAGAACTGATTTCTCAATTTTCAAATCTGTTCTTCAGATTAACTCATACACTTTACTGCTAGAATTTGAGAGTTAACATCTTCTTAATGTCTTCCAAAAGCTATCTCAGAAGATTTGGAAAGAGTTGAGGAGCCCTTCATTGATGGAGAGAAGCTTCACCAGAGGGACGGCCCATATGCGTTCAATGCGTTTACAAAAAACTCTGCAGGCACGAGACCGACCACAGTCTTCCCATGTCAATAACACAACATTGGCAATATTTGGGTAAATGGGGAAAGGAAGAGATCGAGCATTCTCCAGTCTTCAATCCTATGACCGGTAACTAAGTCAGGTTGGAAATTATGTAATCATCAGATACCCCAAGGAAGTGATTAAAATACTGCAGATCTGCAGACTATATTCAGTTATGGGGACAACCTACCCACATCCAGAAGAATACAGACTCATTCTGTCTGGACTGCATTCATCATCTGCCATAACCAGTCCACCCAGGATTGCCCTCCTTTATACCTACTCCATTTTGTCGGCAAAGGAGGAGGAGGAGCTTCCAAAGCAAGGCAGAATCTTGGCCCTGCTTAGTTGTCAAGTCACAGCCAGTGGCTGCTTTGCGCTGACAGAATGTCATCACATCCACCTTGTGCAGATCTTCCCTGGCAGAAAAGAAAAGAACAGCAATAATATAATTAAATCTCAGCAGGTTTTAATGCATATGTGTAATATTTGTGCTATTTTGCATAAGCAGCTCACGAAAAAGCAAAGCCTTGTCCTAGATAATCATTTATGTCACCTTCCATAGAGAACACCCATGTTTCAGTTAAACCCCCACCCTCCCATTTTCCTCCTGATTCTTCTGCCTCATTCTCTCCACATTCATACATCAAAATGCCATTAGCCATTTTTGTTCCTCCTCCAGAACTGTCTCCCTCTTTGATGGGTATTTCACTCCCAAAGCTGAAGAGTAAACCATTTCCTGTCACCATTCCCCTTTGATGAAATGTCAACCAGCCATTCTAGACCATTAGCCAGTAATTATAGACTTTAGAAAGACTGCTCTGCCAGCTCCCATAACTGGAACTTCTGGCAAGCCAGCAATCTACCCAGCATCTGGAAAGCAAAAGTACGGCTTACCTCTTTGACCTAGCTACAAAAATAGGCTCAAGTAATCACATTCTCCAGCAAATAATAAAGAAATAGGTAAAGATCTCTTTCCCTTTCCTTCATTCTTCTCTTTTAGTCTTCTGCCATATAACTAAAATAGTTGAATTACTGCGCAATACTTTCTGTAACTCACAGCATATTAAAAACATCTCCAAATCATATACTAAAATACTTATCAAATTTTGTTCTGAAAAAATATCATAACAAAAGACCCCGTTAAGATATGGAATGCCTGAAGCAGAAAATCCCAATGGTATTTTTTTCTTAGTCACTATATATCATGAGACAGAATTATTTGTCAGAATAAACAAGAATTGTAGAAGCTTACTGTCATCTTAACCACCCTTTTAACTTTCAGGGAAGCACTTAAGACCTGGATCTTCTCCCAAGTGTTGCGATAAGGTGAGGTTGGAATGAAAGGAGAATGTTGGGAGTTGCATTATGGAAGGATAGTTGTGGCACCTGGCTTTGGGTTTTACTGCTTCTTTTCTTTTTATTGCTATACATATTGATTTATTTGAGGGTTGTAAGTCACCCAGCGTTTGGCTGGGTGGCAGATGGCTAGTTAAATGTTTTCATTAAAACAGTACTATACTGCATCCATTTACAGGTAGTCCTCCACTTATAACCATTGTTTAGTGATCATTCGAAATTACCAAAGCACTGAAAAAAATGACTTATGACCGTTTTTCACACTTATGACTATTACAGCATCTCCGTTGTCACATGATCAAAATCTGGATGCTTGGCAATTGGCATGTATTTATGATGATAGCAGTGTCCCAGGGTCATGTGATCTTCTGACAAGCAAAGTCAATAGGGAAGCCAGATTCACTTAACAATTGTGTTACTAACTTAGCAACTGCAGTGATTCACTTAATCACTGTGGCAAGAAAGGTCATAAAATGGTGCAAAACTCACCTAACAACTGTCTTGCTTAGCAATGGAAATTTTGGGCTCAATTGTCTTCATAAGTCAAGGACTAACTGTATTACTAAGGACCTGAAACAGGAGAACTTCCTCAGTTTCTCCATACATTAGTTTCATCTACTTCCATTTTGTTACCCTTTAGTCCAAACTTTGCTGTTGGCAAGGGCAAGGGCCGACCTTCCCTCAAGTCTTATACCTGATCAGAGGTCCTGGAAAGATTCTCATCATTTCTTGCTCAGCAGTGTCATGTAGAATAATCTGTAAAACAGAAGCAAGTTCAAAGGCCTGGCTTGCTGATTAGCATATGGCAGAATTGTCAGTAAATTATAATTGCCTGGTTCACTCATAAAGAATGGATTTATAACTCACACTAAGCCAAAACAAAGAAACTGTTTTATAGTTTAGCTTTATGTTCACAAGTAGGTTTCTATCAATAATTGCCTGTACTCGTTAAGCTAAACTATAATGTAGGCAGCATGCTACAACATACTGGTTTAAGTCAGCAGAAAGCATATGCCTTTTGAATATCTGTTTGTACTACAGGAAGTCCCTGACATACAACAGTTCATTTAGTGACAGTTCAAAGTTACAACGGCATTGAAAAAGTGACCATTTTTCACACTTGCGACCATTGCAGAGTCCCATGGTCACGTGATCAAAATTCAGACATTTGGCAACTGGTTCATATTATGATGGTTGCATGTCCCAGGCCATGTGATCACCTTTTGCAACCTCCTGACAAGCAAAGTCAATGGGGAAGCCAGATTCACAGAACAACCGTGTTACTAACTTGACGACTGCAATAATTCACTTAACAAATGTGACAAGAAAAAATTGTAAAATAGGGAAACTATTTTGCTCAGCAATATACATTTTGGGCTCCGTTGTAGTTGTAAGTCAAGGACTAACTGTATTCTGGTTCCCTTTCCATGGCATACTGAAATCTGACTTTATTATTTTCTAAATAAACGTTCAAAGAACTTCGTATTCATTATGTCAATCTTTTTGATCTAAAAGGGTATCAGAGCCTGCCTGACAGTAAACTAAACTGAGCACAAAAGCCCCAGTTGAGACCTCTGGGTTTATCTTTGAAGAAGGAGAATTTAGAATCATGCTCTTCCTAACGCAAAGTGCAGTCACTTAACTACAGTTCATCTGGGTCTCCACAGTCAAGTAGGTTACAAAATGCACTTTGCAATATAGACTTTATTTGCCTACATAACCTCTGCACTCTCATTCTTTCAGAGCATTTAGTATGTAAGCTGAATGCTGAAAAGCCTGTTGGATGTTTTTGCCAAAAAGTTAGAAACTGCGGGTGTCTAGAAAATGCATTATAACAACCATGCTACCTATAACGGGAATGATGGAAGATGCTTAGAGGAAAAAAAGGTATATAATAATAGGGCACGCTCTTTGTTTACTAGGAACAACTATAAATGAGATAGGGAAATCAGAGAAGAAAGTAAAACCAAGGAATAAGAAACAAAAAACAATCAAATAGTGCCACAGTTCTGATCCCATGCAGCCAGATATGCAATATCATAGCTTGTTACTAACAAGCAATTAAAACTTTACCTCAAGGCTGTGTATCTCAACAAGAGCAGGTTGTCCATCTGCTGGATCATTTGGACATCCTCGGACCAGCTGCCCTCCCGCTCCAAAACACAGAGGTACATGAGGGACAGTAAATTTGGCGGAGGTCACACAGTTAGACATAGCTTGGAAGTCTTCTGCTAGAAGACAAGAAGACAGTCCTTGTACTGGTGGGCAAATGGCCTAGATGATAAGCTACAAATATAAATATCTCCAAATTTGATGGCTGGGCTTTCTGCTTCTGTACAGCTACTTGACTTTTCAATGTGAGCATAACTTTTTATTTTATCTGACTGGAACCATTTCAGATTGTAGAGCATTGAATCATTGGCCTGGAAGGGACCTTAGAGGTCTTTAGTCCAATTCTATATCGAGCTAGGAGTCCTTATACCATCCCAATCAAATAGATGTCCAGTCTAGTTCTGAAAGCATTCAAAAATAGTGGAGCACCCATAACTCTGGGAGGCAAGCTGTTCCACTGATTAATTGTTTTAATTGTCAAAAAATTTTCTCTTTACTTCTAGGTTTCATCTTTAAAAGCACAGAGCAGTTTCCATCAAGTCAGATCTAGCTATGAATATATAGTCAATACTCTTTAAAAACTAATCTAAAGAAAGTCTAGGGCAGGGAACAGGAGTACATTATTTATTCAATATCTTCTGTCAGCATTTTCAAACAATTCCTGCTAGAGCAGTTTTCAAATGTTATCAATAATGAACATAATAAAAGTAATGCTGGTTTTTTAAAGATATTTTTGGAGGGTAGGAATAAAAGCAATAAAAGCTTGACTGATTTTTTTTAAGTTTTAGGAACAACCTAAAGGGGTAGGAGGAATAGAAAGTGGAGTTCACTCAGAACTACTATGTAAATCTGGAGCAAACACCACAAGTAAAAAAACCAAAACCCTTAAGTCCTGAAGACCATCCAACCTGACTGTAAGGACCCAACCCACTTTACATCTTAAGAAGACAGAACTCTTGGAATATCTCTTCCAACAGGCATCTTTATTAAGAGAAGATGGCTGCAGGCATTCTAGACAGGATCTGAGGGGCCAACCCCTACTATTCAATGTTTTAAGTGTTTCCAAGCAGCCCGACCCCACCATCCTTCCAGCGACGATCCCAGGCATTACATTTCCATCCCTTTTTCCTCACTGCCGGCAGAAGGGAGACTTCAGAGGGATAGTAGATGAAAGGCTATGGCCATATTGTTATGGTCAGTCCTCTTGATAAGAATCACATCCAGTCCTTTGTAGTTTAAATGAAGGAAGTGAGAGTCATAAACCCCCTTGCTCCCTCCTCCCCTTTTGTAGTATGACAGAATACACAAAGAGTAAGAAATGGATCTTTTTTCAGAATCGGTAGCTAGAATTGAAATATAATTGGATTCTGACACTGACTCTCCTTTGGGCAGACCATAAAACAGGGCCTTTCTCTCCAATCTTAACATCACATACCCTTCCAATGAAAATGAGCCAAATTAGTACTAATATCACAACAAGAAATTATGGCCATGTTATTCTGATGAAAAGCCTCATAGACAGATCTATTCAGCCCTTCTTTATATACGGAACATCTCTCCCTCCCTACAGATCAAACTGCTATGAAATTACCCCAGCTTTTTAGCCCAATCCAGTGCCAGCATTCAAATCTGGGGGAATCCTCAAATGGTACTTCTGAGCCAAATATAATTTTTTTGTTTTCTAACCATGAGTTTCACCATCGTTCTATCCAGTCTTTGATAAGTATTCAGCTTTATTGCCCTCACCCTGCATCTTATCCTTGTTGAATAACTCACCTGACTGAACAGGGCTCCAATCCTCAGAGAAAGTTGCTTCATGGTGGTTGGAAGAATTTTCCATATATTGACTAAGCTCATAACTGCTAGAACTGAGGCCAGATTCCTTGTACTGTTGGAGGGGAGTTAGCCCGTCAGGCAATGAAAGCTATGTGGGGGAAAACATAGAAAATATATGGGACTGAATGCTAGCCTGAATTAAAACAAAGCAAAACAATCTATAACTTCTTTCCCAAGGAATTTTACTATTGGAAAAAAATAGAAAAATACAAGATCTGGACCACTTTCCTCCCACCAATGGTTTATACTAAACAATTGCAGACTAATCTATCAGCAAGAATGAGATTAGATACTTCATGGGCTGGAACAGTGGCATTCTTCAAAGAGTTCTCTTGGAATTTATCCCAAATGTGTCCTTGTAACAAAGGAGAATGGTAGTTGATATCATAGGAAGCATCTTTCTTTGAAGCATAGCTATCTTCATAGGAATTCTTAGATCTGGAGGAAATCAAAGGAAAAAGGTTGAGCTTAAAATCTACTGGACTCAACCTTACAGCAAATTTATATATCTGTCTCCTTACATCATGATAAGTACATAAAATTAATGCCATGCTTGAGTACCTACTGTTCTGCACAAGATTCTATTTCAGAATTTTGACCCAATTTCTTCAGCAAACTGGTGTACACAGCAAACTGTCTAAGCATATGTCTCACTTAGATCTTTCTCATCTCTCCCCAAGTCCGGTGCTAGGTGAAAAGAGGCTCCCTCTATTGATAATATCCCCTCCCACAAGCTAATAATTTTGGATTATAAAAGTCTGCAGAATACTAGATACACAAAGAATTGCAGTTTTCTGCAAGATCAGGTGAATGTTGGTACCATTTTATAATGCCTTGGCAAGACTTGGAATATTGCATCCTGTTTTAGTCGCACAATATAAAAAAACACATTGAGACTCTAGAAAGAGTGCAGAGAAGAGCAACAAAGATGATTAGGGGACTGGAGGCTAAAACATATGAAGAACAGTTGCAAGAACTGAGTATATCTAGTTTAATGAAAAGAAGGATTGTGAGTGACATGATAGCAGTATTCCAATATCTAAGGGGTTGCCACAAAGAAGAAGGATCAACCTATTCTTCAAAGCATCAGAAGGCAGGACAAGAAGCAATGGATGGAAACCTTCCTAGAATGAAGGAGAAATTTCCTGACAGTTAGAACAATTAATCAGTGGGACGACTTGCCTCCATGAAATTGTGGGTGCTCCATCACTGGAGGTTTTTAAGAAGAAATTGGACAACCATTTGTCTGAAATGTTATAGAGTTTCCTGCTTGAGCAGGGGTGGGTGGGATTGAACTAGAAAACCTCCAAGGTTTCTTCCAACTTCGTTATTCTGTTACATACAGCAGTCTGGCTTTATCTTCAATAGCTAGGATGAAAACTGCATCAAAAAAATGCACAAAGGAAAGAAGTAGCCAGTGTGATACAACTGTAAGTGATGAACAGAGAAAGTAAATATAATGGAGGAGGACAGGGGAAAAAATAATAATTTTCTGTTACCCAAAGTCATCAAGCTGGTTTCTGCGCCTAAGAAAGAACTAGAATTTGGGTCTATCTACTTCCAGCCCAGCACCTTAACTGACAACATGCCACAGACTCTCAAATAAAGCATTCTTTAAAACCTTAATTATGAAATTATATAAAAACTAAACATTGATATATTAATATAACTATATTATTGTTGTACTACCAAAAATAAACTTAGTCTACTACATTTAAAAACACTATACAGTAAAGAGAAAAATAAAAGAACAAAAGTAAATTACATATAGTAAATTACCTATGTTTATTACCTTCAGTGCTACGGTAGAAAATAAACTAATTCCTACTATAATAAGAACAAATATTTCTGGACCAGAAAGTAGTAAATTGTAATTCTGAATCTGTCAGGCTCCTCAAATCATTTTCGGGGTGCTGACATTATGTTGGGAGAGGGGAGGTTTTTCCTCTGTTGGGAGGTGGGAGGTCGTGAGCTGTGGGATGTGTTTCATTTTCTTTGTTCTCTCAACCTTTGTGTGTGAAAGGGGGAGGAATGTGCCTGGGGCCATCTGCCTTATCTCTGCTCCATTGAGAAGAGGATGCAACGCCTGGGGAAAGAGTTTTATCGCTCCTTCAACTTCTAGTTCCCATAACAACTTTACACCTGTGGATTGGCTGGATTTGAACCGGGCATCTGAGCAGCCGCAAAGAGCAAGTCACTGAGAGGCATACCTAAGGAATACCACCATTTGGCTGAAGTATTTAGCGAGAGGGATTCAGATGAACTCCCTCCTCACCGGCCCACAGACTGTGCCATTGAGATTGTCCCAAAGCTAAACTTCCAAAACCTAAACTGTACTCCATGACTTCCAGGGAGTTAGACGAACTGTGCCAGTTCACAGATAAAAAATTAGCTCGGGGTTTCATCCAGCCGGCTAGATACAGATGGCAGCCCCGGTGTTGTTCTGGGAGAAGAAAGATGGGTCTCTTCATCTCTGCGTGGATTACAGGGATCTGAAAACAGTGTGCAAGGAGAATGTATATCCCTTGCCCTCATGAAGGACATGCTGGCCCACCTCTGTAAGGGGAAAGTATTTTCTAAACTGGACTTATGGGAGGCTTATTACTGGTTATCAGAATTAGAGAGGGAGACAAATGGAAAACTGCTTTTAATTGCCCCCTGGGCTGCTTTCAATTTAAAGTGCTCCATTTTGGATTACAAGTAGCCAATGCAACTGATAAATGAAGTGTTACATAAGTTTTGGTGTACCTGGACGATATATTAATATACACTGAGATGAAAACTGAGCACGTAAAACTGGTCAGAGCAGTCCTGAATAAACTCTGCACTGCCAAACTATATGCCAAGCTTTCAAAATGCGAATTCCACAAAGAGAAGATTAACTACCTAGGCTACCGGATCTCGCATGAGGGGGTGGAGATGGACCCAGAGAAAGTGCATGCCACTTTAGAATGGGAAATCCCATGCAAAGCTTCTTGGGTTTCGCCAATTTCTATAGGCAGTTCATTCCCTCCTTTGTGCAAATTGCACTCCCCATTACAAACTTATTAAAAACCAAGGGGGGAGATAAGCCAAAACCTAGCCAGCCATTAAAGTGGACTATGGAATGCCAAGTCGCATTCAAAAAGCTGAAAAGATTTTTTCTGCAGAGCCAGTCCTGAGGCACCCAGACTCAGAGAGACCATTTGTCATTCAGGCTGACACTAGTGATGTGGCTGTAGGTGCGGTACTGCTCCAGGAAAACAAAAAAGGCCAATTGCAGCCCTGCGCATACACTTAGAAAAAACTGACTGAAACTGGGTGGTGTGGGAGAAGGAAGCCTACACAGTGAGGTGGGCCCTTCTCACTTGGAGGCATTTTTTAGAAGGGAGAAAAATCCCTTTCCAGGTTTGGACTGACTACAAAACCTAGAAGGATTGAAAACCCTGAGGAAACTGTCCCCCAAGCAGGCACGGTGGACCCAACACATGCAGCACTTCAATTTTACCCTCCGCTATTTACTGGGGGGGACTTCCTGGCAGACGTCCTATCCAGGCTGCCACAATACAACAGTGTAAAGACCAAAATAGTCAAGCCTCTACTCCTGGCACAGCAGCTAGCAGTCCCAATAATCACGAGGGTGTAATCAAAAGGCATCCCACCATTAGAAACGCTATCACCCTGGCCCTTAAGCAAGCCCTGCAAAAGGGCAAATGGTTCATTAGTCACAAGAACCTTTGCTCCATATGGGAGGGGCTGGCAGGAATAGGAGGGAAGTTATATGTCCCAGTCAGAGACTAAAGACTATGCAGACCTGCCATAACTCAAAGGTGGCAGGACACTTTGAGTTTGTAAAGACCCTACACTTGTTAATTCTGGTGGCCTTCTATCAAACGAGTTTTATCACTCCTTCAACTTCCAGTTCCCATAACAACTTCACGCCTGTGGATTGGCTGGATTTGGACTGGGTTGATGGGCACCTGGGTGGGGTTTTGAAGAGAGGGGTTTAATGTAACGTTTCGTGTGGGAATTATTCAGATCTTACTTAGCTTTTCTCAATAAAAGTTTATCTCAATAAAAGTTTCTTTTGAAACAATGCCAGTTTCAAAGAGTTGTGCTTTCTTGGGAATATTAGCTGAGGCTGGGCCTTACAGAATCTTATGATTGTAGCCCATGATCATAAGTAGCTAATAAAGTTCCATTCCAATACATAGATTAATAAGTAAGCCAATGACAAACTGGGTATTTTCTCCATCCATAAAAATTTACAATAATCATTAATTTTTCTAAATAAAACAAAAATTACTTATTTAAAATATTTAGGCTAAACCAAGATAAGCATTGCTCTGAAAATATCTATATATTTGATACTGAATTTGTCTTTAATAACACTAGTTCTTCCCAAGAAACCTAAGGATGTTTTCATTCGCCTCTCAATAGCCTCTTTTATCTGAGTGATGCATTTTGAAATATTATTACCTACTAAATTCAATAGCTTCCTGGGGATAGCTTCTGAACAATATAAAAAACCCTAATATTTTCCAGACAATGAACTAGTAGAATATTTGATTACTCTATTCTATTCTGTTCTATTCTATTGTTATATCTAGAATATTGACTATGTATACACATACATACACACTGTGCTTCAAATTTAGATTACACAATTGTTGAAAATTATCATCTTCATATAAAATCTTATACTCAAATTCAACTATACAAATCCCTTTGATGTTATGAGTTAGTTTTATTAGGCATGCCAAGTTAAATTAAAAATTAAATGAGACAAGTTCCATCCTTTGTTTTTATTACTGGTGAAAAAATTCAATTGATATTTACAAAATCAGAAGGATTATGGTAATTGTTAATCCAAGAAATTAATTGCATAGGAAATCTAAAATCCTGCAATACTTGATACAAATCCATGATTTGAATGATAACAAATGTCTATTATATTAGCCAGAAGACTTATACAATCTGAACCCTAACACTCTTTCATGAATTGTTTAAAATAAATTGCAACAAGCAATGTATTTTTGCAGTCTTCACATCAATGTAGCTGTTAAAATCTTAACATCATCATTCAAACTCTTTATAATACCATACTTCTATCTATTTAACATTCAGCACAAACCATTCAGAGTCTCAAACAAAATTAGAACACTAGTTGCATACAAGCACATTTACATCCCAACCAATCTAAGATCACCATGACTGTTTCCTTATATATTTATCCATAAACACAGTAGACACCCAAGCCAAAATGCTCAATGTTGACCCATTCCCTAAATATTCCATTTATCCTCTGGAATCTTTAATTCCATCACATACTATTTGTATCATATTCAACAATCAACCTTCAATTCTATATTAATACAAACCATTCCATAATCTCCGCCTATTTATTCCATCATATATTTTCTCTAACTCAACAAATGTACAGTAAATTTTCTCACCTCTGTACATTCTAGTTCAGCTCTTTTTTCCCCACTTCAAAAACATTTTGTTTTGTCTTCATTTTTAAATCTTAAGCATATCCTGCTCTCGTTGAATACATACTATGTTGTTTTTCTCCATATTCACTTCATAAAATATCTTTCTATCTGGCTCATTTCTGCCACAAATTTGTGTTTGTGTGCATGTTCCTAGTCCACAGTTCTTTTACCTCTGTAATGTGTTTTTATTTCCTTTAATATAACCCTACAATTTTCTGTATTGCTTGCTCTGTTACATGCTCCGAGCAGCTTCCATGTACTCTTTCCTTTTACATACTTCTCATCTGTTGGAAAATTCATTTATCTTCTAACACTATTCCAAGGCTACAGTTATAAGAAATTAGAAGAAAAATTGGTGAAAACTTAACCAAAGGTGGCATTTCTACTATACACTTTTCCCAAAAGGTTTCCACAATTTTGGCCACCACTGTACATTTAAACTAAGCACTCAAAACAAACATTTATATAAGCAGATACTCACAAATCACCATTTCAGCCAAAACTCAATTTTGCCCCCCAGTACAGTATTTCAACCTAATACTATAGTGTGCTCCCAATATAGTATTGGGTTCTAATCTAAATGACCTTGCAAGCCAGCATACTTTTGCCATAACCCACCAATAGGAGATACATGCAATGCACTGATAAGCACTCAAGGTATGTTCAATACCTTCGTTCTCCATATACAGGTAGTCCTTGACTTACAACAGTTCGTTTAATGACCATTCAAAGTTACAATGGCACTGAAAATAGTGACTTATGACATAAGTTTTTCACACTTATGACCATTGGAGCATCGCCATGGTCCTGTGATAAAAATGCAGATGCTCGGCAACTGATTCATATTTATGACAGTTGCAGTGTCCCAGGGTCATGTGAACAGCTTTTGTGACCTTCTGATACGCAAAGTCAACGGAGAAGGCAGATTCACTTAACAATCGTGTTACGAATTTAAGTGATCCACATAACAATTGTGGCAAGAAAGGTCGTAAAATGGGGCAAAACTCATTTAACAAATCTTTCACTTAGCAACATAAATTTTGGGCTCAATTGTGATCATAAGTAATTATCTTAGAACAGAGGCCCCCAACCTTTTGGGCACCAGGGACCGGTTTCATGGAGAAAGGTTTTTCTGCAGACCGGAGAGGGTGTAGTTTTGTGTGCTGCCTGCATCCCACAGATGGGGCCTTGTTTGTTTGTGCGAACCAGTTGCCAACATGCCACAATCCAGTACTAGCCCATGGACCAGAGGTTGGGGACCCCTGTCTTAGAAGTTCCCTAAAATAATGCATAGAAGTTCTGTGCATGAAAAAGTGAAAGATGAACACATCTTCTCACATATCTCAGCTTGGAAAAATCTAAAATATTTCCAGTGGTTTTGAGAGGGTACACACATACACATAAACACTGAAGAAAAGGCAAAGATTGGTATAGCATCCACAACTCTGTCCTCAACCTGGCCTGCCAGTGATCATGCTGGCCAGAGATTTTGTCAATAAATATGGAGGCCACCAGTTGATCCAACAGTATTAAGAATAACTGGATATGGACAGTCTTAAACATTGTCTTTTAAGAGTTTTACTTACTGAGTTAGTACAACATCATAATGCCCCAAAGAGTTGTTACCATCCCTAGGTTGGCAATCTCTATAGTAATTCTGGTTCCAGGAATTTGCACTTTCATTCCAGTTATCTCTCCATCTTGGATCTGTACAAAGTAAATATAAACAAATAGATCTTCTTGGATGCATTAAGAATGAAAGACTAGTCAGAATTAGGCGTAGAGGAATGGAATGTCATTCTCCCTAGACTACACAATTGAACTATGCTCTTGCTCTACTGGAACAGATTAGATAATGCCAATTATTTACCTGGGGGGAGGGGATGGGAAAGGATTGCAGGTAAACAGCATGAAGCTGAGAAACAATTAAGAGAAATGAAATGGTTGAGTTATACGATAGTAATTTTCCCAAATACTGGCTAGGGTTATAGGACTCCTACTTGCTCTCTTCCTTCTTTTAGCAAATCACCATTGCAGGAATGTTTCCTTATTTAAACCAAATTATAATATAATTTGGTGCGGTGTTAAGGCATCAAGCTAGAAACCAAGATATCATGAGTTCTTTGCCTGCCTTAGGCACAAAGCCAGGTGGGTGACCTTGCCCAGTTACTCTCTCTCAGCCCTAGGAAGGAGTCAATGGCCATCTTCTGAAAAAAATTGCCAAGAAAATTGCAGGGACTGGTAGCTTTTGTTTTTAAGAACGATCGTATTTGGGAGGCGAAAAGCTTAAAAACTATATGATGGAAGGTTTACAGCAGGTGTCCCCAATCCTTGGGCAATGGACCGAAAGTGGGCTGCGGCATGCAAACAATCCCCATTCACAGGATGCAGGCAGCACATGAAACCACGCCCCCCCGTCTGTGGAACCAGTCCTATGCCCCAAAAGTTGGGTGCTGCTGGTTTACAGCATCTCACTACTTCCATCTACAGGTTGTCCAGATATTTATAACCCAGCTATAGCACAGCTAATTTTTTAAACACATGCATTAGAAATGAAATGTAGGTGTATGTGTCTATGTATGTATTGTTTGTGTGTAAAACTTTGGCCCAAGGTTCTCTATAATTGAGCTTAGGAGTAAGTAGTGCTGCCTGTGGTTTTTCAGTCTCAAGGGGAAATAGAAATTAATGAAGAAAATAGCATCCATGCTTCTTGCAGCTGAAATACTTTGAGAAAAACAGGGGAAACTATAGAAAGGAGGATGAGGTTGGAATGATATAGAGTTCTGAGGCTAAGCTAAAGGGGGAGGAGAAGACTTCCAGTTTTGCATGGTAGTGACTGGTCATGGGCTTGCGGATTCTCTGCACCCTCGTGGCTAATTTCGCACTGCCAGGAGACCCTAAATGGGTCTAGGTCGCCCCAGAGAGGCAATGAAGAAAGAAGGATGCTCCAGCGATTCTGGAATGGCAGCGACCATTCTGTTCAACTTGGGGAAAGCCTTCTAACCCAACAGGAGAAAGGCTGGCCATATTGCATCAACCAGCCCAAGCTACTAGCAACCGAAGTCCAAAAGCACTAACCAACACAACTGTGAACAGCGTGCTTGAAACTAGGTGAGGAATTCGATCTTATCTTTTCTATTCTACATTTAATTTCCAAGAAGCAAAATAACTCCGAAAGGGAAGGAGGGGGATCTCCGCCCCACCCTTATACTATCGGAAGCGGCGAATTAATCTTTTTATGGAGGATCAAAATATATGGAAGTGAAATAAATATAAAACCTGAAATTTAAAACTTAAATCTGGATAAATCTAAAATTGTTTGAATGGTTAAGATTCTCATTCTAAAGATAACTGTTCATTTTGGAAATTGAAAAACAAATAGTTCCTGACACCTAGTGGTGGATGAAGACTATGACAGCTATGACTTTAATATAAGACCTGGCAAAACCTGGGAAAAGCTAATCTGTGTTTGTGACCTTCAAAGTTTTAACAACAAAGAACAGCTGTGACAAAAAAAGACAATAATCTGGGCTGTAGACAAAGAGAGAATTATAAATTTCAGAAAAAAATCTTTTTTTAACTATTTAGATTACAAATATCTATTCAATTGGGACTCATAAAACAGATAAATAGATATAGAATTGAGAATAGAGACTTAAAGATGGAACTTAACAAAACAAGGAAACATGATTAAGAAAGATACTGGGCAAAGGAAAAAGACTAAAGTGGAAACCAAGAAAATAGACGATGGGGCTTACCAGAAAGAATACCTAAAAAAGAAACATTTGTTTGAATATAGTTAAAGAAATAGAAAAGTTTTGGAATATACTGTATATGTCATTCTAAGAGAGATGAATTCCTTAAATAATATAGTATGCTTTTTTCCCTTTTTTGTTCTCTTTCTTGATATAAGTAATATAAAAAGTTGAAATGACTTAGATAAAGGAAATGTTTTAGATATTTAAATGTGATTGAATTTAAGAAAATTATAATGGATAAAAAAATGCTTTGAATAAGAGTTAAAGGACTAGAGGACTAGATATATTAAAGCAATTTGAATTATGGTTAAAAAGAATAAGAAATTTAGGAAATATATATTAGCTTAGAAGGGATATATATTTTAAATAGTATATTATTTTTTATGTTTCTTTACTCTTGCACTCCTTTCTTTTTTTCCACTGTTTTATCTATTCCTTAAGAAATGTTAAAGTGGGAGATGGTTCACATGAAAAATAGAATTAAATTTTTAAATATAATTAATTTTTGAGAAAATCTTAACCAGTAAGAACTCCTAGAATTTGGTGGGAGAAACAAATTAAAATAAGGACTGTAACAGGATCTATGATAAGGCAACCAGAATGATTGGATAGAAAAGAAATATTATATTGATGTGATTATTATTTTAGGAATATTGGGGGAAATTATATATTTAATTGTTATCTATCAAAACAATAAGAATTGTATCAACTCAATGTTTGCAAAAGAGGATATTTTGGGAAAAGAGGAAATGAGCTAAAACCATTATGTGGATTATGGATTATAGAAATCAATTGTTAGTGATTGTTTTACAAATGTAACCCAGACAACACACCGTTCACCAATTATTAAGTGATTTATGTTTTAAAAAATCAATAAAATATATTACAAAATAAATAAATAAAGGGGGAGGAGAAGAGAAAAAGAGACAGAAATGTGAGTTATTTAATCCTACAAATGGGGCCACAGAACTGAAATAGCATTTTGGATTTAGCATGTGATCCCAGGAAGATTTTGAGACTGTGGTCAAGATAGGATACAGAAATATTTTGGGGTATTACATTACATTCCCAGTTTTTACAAACTTGAGGATAGCGTATTTGACACTTTCTACCAAGTTTTCTCTACAAGAATATCCTTGTTAGGTTGGGCTAAGTGGCTGGCTCAAAGCTGCCAAGTGAATTTCATGGCCAAGGATAGATTTGAACCTGAGTCTCTCTAATCCTCTCTAGTCTTCTAGTCTCTAGACCATAAGCAATATACTACACTGGCTGCTTCCTTAGTCTCAAAATGTTAGTATACTGTAGTAAGTTACAAATACTCAAGTGTTGCAGTTTCACAGGCCTGTTCTCTCCTTTTCAGGAGGACATTCAACTCTAACCATTCTAAACTTCAGTCCCGCGTTATACTAAGATACAAAGGATGCATAAAGAATAAAAAAAATTGCTTACAAATGACTTCCTATAATACACATAAATACAAGCACACCCTATTACTTTACTTCATTCAACTGTGTTGTGAGCCGCCCTGAGTTCTCCGGAATAGGGCGGCATAGAAATCGAATAAATAAATAAATAAATAAATAAATAAATAAATAAATATCCATTATTCCTATATAGATTGGCCTTTGTCTGTGCTAGTTGGAAATTATAAATTGTTTTAGCCCAGAAGGCACCAGACCAGAGAAAGATATTTTAGCTCCATAATGTTCTCAGCTACTTATTCTATGGGGAATGCAGTACCTCTTTTGCTTGGATGTACTTGGGTGAATCTTTGATATGCTTCATGATCCTCCACAAAGCCACGGTGCAGCTCTTCATATCCTTGCCTGAAAAGTAACCCCAAAAGTTACGAGCTAAGTAAGAGGCAGAAAAATCTGCTTTAGTGGGCTTTCTACATCTTTTTGATGAAGGAAATAAAATAGATGGAAATAGTTAATTAAAAACAGATCCAGAAAATAGTACATATTATTATAGATTAATGTGCCAGCAAGTCATTTTCAACTCCTAGTGATCTTCTCCATGATGATCTATCTCTAACCTGGTCCTCCACATCTTCCCATGGTGCACACAATCACCATTGTAAGTCCATCTACCTTGCCACAGGTCATCCTCTTTTCTTCCCTTCCACCTTCCCCAACATTACAGCCTTTTCCAGAGAGCTGGGTCTTCACATAATTATTAGACATAATAATAACAATAGATCTTTATTTACTGTTACAGTAGATCATTATTTGACCCTTTCTCCTAGCTTTATTATTAAATAATTTTAAAATATGAATGACTGATTTCATTGACAATTTGTTAGGGCCCACTGACTCAGTAGACTGTTGAACTTAGTGATCTATAAATCAGTAGAATAAGTAGCGGCAGCATTAACAAAAAGATGGGACAAATTGAAGGATGTGGAATAGCAGGCAAACTGTACAAATGCAGGCAAATCTAAAATATATATATAATGCATTGTTTTCAATGCAAAGAATAGATAAGCTAGAGTCTAGACCATAAAATATCAGTGTGTAAGAATGTATGAACTGGAATAGCCATAGCAAACCAACCAATGAGAACTGTTTTGATTAAGACACAGTATTGGCTGTGTGAAGCATGTGATCCAGCCTAGGTCTGGGGGTATTTTAGTCTTTCCCTGTGTCCTGATCTCCTGAGTTAGTTGTTGATGTTCCCCAGAGCTTAATGAAACTGTATGTATCATGTTTATATATATATATATATTATAAAGTTTTTCTAAACTATACCTCCTGCTCATTTTGAATGTGTGCTTATTTTTTGGGCTTATTTTCCCGCTGAAAAGCTGTAAAACTCTAATATAAAACATACTAAATATATACTGTATATTAAGCATTATATAGTATGTAGGCCAGGGAAGCATGACAACATACAATAAATTGCATATTAATATACAATTAATATACAATATACAAGCCAGGGAAGCCACAATTCCACAGTCAGTCTATGACCAAAATTAAGTGGCAGTGGGGTTGTCAACAAAGGTTTTAAGTCCAGATATAAAGATTAAAGCACCAGGGGAAGCCAAGTTGAAAGCTGTAGGACCCCTCAATCTTGCAATTGCTTCCAGAGGATCAGGAAAAGCCAAACATGAGAAGACGGCTAAGTAAATAGATTTTGCTTGGATGTTACTGCTCAGCCACACTGCAGGATCCAAAAAGTTAAAATTAAGATTATTATGTGGCACTTGGCCTTATTCAGGACCCTATGCAGGGCTCTGCAGTCTATAGAGATATGAGAGAAAAAGATTCAAAACACACTTTCCCATAATTTCTGAAATAAGAGGATTTTGTTTCTTTAGACTATGATTTAGAACCAGCTGAAATCATAGCCTGTCTATTTCATTTCCCAACATTGTTATTCCTTATTTTTATGTGAGCTTTACCTTGTGTAAGACCAGTCTGAAAAGCTGCTTTTGTAATACTCTGCCCTGGAGTTTGGTCTCATATAGTTCTGGAGTGTTGGATGATGGATGGGATGGTGATGTTGAGTATCTAGCCAAGGCTGAGGTCCTACTTGGAAATCAGGATGGTATTCTTCATGCCTGAAATGTGGAGGTGGAGGGCCATGGTAGACTTCCCTTCTTGGGCTCCTTCCATATCCTTCAAACCAGGCTGCACGACTCCCTTGGCCCTGGGGCTGTCTTGGTGGCAACCATGAGTCCATTCAGGACTTTTTATTAAAGACCTATTTTTATTTAGATTTTGTTCAATATCTAAATGTCTTCAGTTTCCTATAAATATAAAAACAATCAAAAGGCAGTAGGTTCAATGAAAAGAAACATTCTTCCAAATATTTATAGCCAAACTGTAAAGGCTTTTGCCTTCATGTTATAGGTCTAGAAAGGCTCCAGGGAAGACTATTCTATGGTCTAGAGGTATATCTATAACTTTTTTATAAATTAGGATTTTTTAAAATCCTTTTCCCCCTTTGGAAAAGAGAATATATGAGATTGTTAATGTTTATTCATCTCTTTGTAGTTTGACAGAAAATACATGAAGTTACTATTAAAGAAACAAGTTTATGCCTTAGACACAGAATTCTTACAAGTTTTTAATACTGCAATTAGCTTTCACACTAATTGATATTTAACATTGGTAACTTTGATGCTAGATGAAAATAAAAAGTTATAATCAGGCATATCAACATACATTATTTCAAAATTATACAACAAATCCTGCTTGGTTTACCAGAAAACAGTGGCTTAATAAATACTTTCATTATTTAGTAATAATGGATTATTTTCTGGCATACAGTTTAATGTTTCTATTAAACTGTATGCTATTATTGAAAAGAACTGTAACAGTTTCCTAAAGGCTGAATAAACTTGAGCTCTTTCTGGTCTCTTAAGTCCATTTTTAAAAGATTCATACAGATACACAGACCAACTTCTACCGGTATCTATACATCAGTCAATCACAGTGCCAAACCAGCAGGGAGTGATATTGTACAAACATCTGACAACACATTTTACTGATTGCAACCCTCTCTATCAAACCTGTCTTCGTGCAACTTTAATATTTTTGTATGGTGAAACCTATTTCATTTACACACCAAAAGAGCAAGAAAAAAATTTCAGGTAAAATGAAAGATGCTACAGAATAACTCCAGGACGACTTGAGTGAACAATGCTATCTTATG
The DNA here is from genome assembly GCA_034064705.1 of Bothrops alternatus. Lineage (NCBI taxonomy): Eukaryota > Metazoa > Chordata > Lepidosauria > Squamata > Viperidae > Bothrops > Bothrops alternatus. The sequence continues at coordinate 1,512,189 of JARGCV010000145.1, read as the reverse complement.
TCTATACACCCACAACACTCCTACTTCCAAATGCACATACCTTTATTAGAAATGTGACCACCAGCTCAGCTCAGCTTAGCTGCAGTGGTACTTGCCCGTCTCCAAGACAGCTGTCGAAGTCCATTTGTCACAGGGGTGGATACCTGACCAAGTTTCTACCCACTGTAGATGAGCACTCTCAGTTTTTTCCTGGTGTCAAAGTCCTAGACAATGCAATAATACTGACTGAGCAGAGCAAAGGGCACCTTAAGCCTTTGTAAACAACACATTGGATCCTTCCAAACAAACTAAATATTTAGTGCATTTTGCATCACTTAAAATGCATATAGACTAGAATGAAATTCATTTAAAAATATAATACAGGGGAAGTTGCTCAGCAAAGTTGGGTCACTTTTTCCCCCTCCCCCCCCCATCTTCAGGAACCTTTTCTACATGAGGGCCAAATATTCTTGGGTTTTTATAATGAAAGATGAATGGCTTGGAGCAAGTTGTTTCAGGTTTGTTCCAAAAGCTATTCTAAATTTAAAACTTAGTACTGGCCAGGTAAAACCTAGTGAGTACTAGCCAGGTGGAAGAGGTGTCCTCAAGCAGAAGAGGAGTATGAAAGACAGACTGGGAGAAGATAGAAACTTGCCTTTATGGAATCAATGGGGGGAAAAGAGAATGAAAAGAGAATGAATCCAGAAGTCCAGTTAATTACATCAGACGCAGAGGACATACTATGGGGTACTGAGACAAATCTTTTGTTTCCCAGCCAAAATGTTTGATGATTTCACATTACATGGACTCTGAATACATGGTTAGTAAGTTATGGAGGTGCAGAAAAAAAATTTAATTCAGATTTTCATTACTTGGGTGATACTGAATTTTTTTCTATCACATAGTACAGCAACTGGAAGTATTTCAAGACTGAACACAACGTAGAACTGAATGTGCCATCTTGCACATTAAGTTCACATTATCTTGAGCTGTAGACATTTTTAATCACAGAAATATCTAACGGGAGGTAGATCACCATGCAGATCACCACTGAAGATAAACTGAACATAATCTTACCGAGAGCTAATTCTTAGCTGGAACAAAACTGGATCCACACATGATTGTAAGCAAACATTACAAGAAATAATTATTTTCTTTCCTCTTCCTCCCTCTCCCTAAAAGAAACTGTAAAGTTTTCTCAGAGACAAAGTTCATTTTATATATCGTTTCTCTATCCTGACTTAAAAACTACTTCCTTCCCTTGCTTCACCTTTAAAATCTCCGCAATTCTTCTCAACTGATACTTTTACAGAGATTACTTACAAAGTCTATCACTAAACCAAAACGCCTGCAGATGCTTCTGCATCCCATGACGGCAGCAAGCTCAGCCGCTGAATTGGCTCATTAGAATAGCCGATAGCACCGGCTTTCCTTGCCACGTCAGCTAATAGGAACCTTCGAGCGGGGATTCTTCCCCCTCGCCGGAACTATTCCTTAACACGCTGAGAGTGAGGGAAAAATTAGATAGTTAGATTTGGGCCGCCATGCAAAGAAGGTCATTCCAGCGTTCGAGAAATTTGACGGCAATTTATGAACGGCAATTTACGCTTGCCATGTATTGGCGGAGGCAGAATTGCAGTCAATGTTGCAAAGTGAGTTTTGAGACAACCGATTGCATGTTTGAAGAAAAATATTCAAGGTCTGCTAGAAAGGAAGGAAGGAAGGAAGGAAGGATTTTCCCACTTACGAATTCAGAGTGTTTGTCAAAGCCATGAATGATGAAACCCAAATGGGAGAATTAGCACTGCGGGCCTCGACCTAGAAGATGCCGGAGAGTGCTCCATTCAGCATATTTTTCTCTAGTTTGGAAACGTACCGTTCGGTCTGATTAGCATGCATATTTGAGCCTGTGAGCTTCTTTTCTTCTCACTGCAACTGATCCCCGTATTTTTGTGGGGCCCCCCCGGTTTGGGGGGGATTCATGTCAGTGATCCTTTCTGACAGAAAGTTTGTCGGGAAGGACTGAAATCATTCTTGGGATTATTTACTGTCTTGAATTATAAGTATTGAGTCCCCTGATCATTTCAAATAGCGGACCTACCCTATTCTGCATGGGTGTGATCCAAACTAATATACAGTAAACCTACAGTTTGTATCAGGCAGAGTGGAAGATAACCCTGAATAGGGAGGTAAAGGATAAGAGTCTTCATCGATTTGATGCTTGGACTTCCAAGAGCCCCTGTTCGGCATTGTTCATCTTTTTGCATATAATATAGAGGTTGATACCAGTCCGGGATTACTGTACATTCATGGATAGTGGTAAGAACTGCTGAGATAATAATAGTTATCAGTTTTGAAATTCAGAAAGAAGAACAGTGTGGAGTCCATCTGGTTTAATTTGGAGCCTTTCTGCTTCCTTGCATTTCTCAGATACGTACACTGTCAAAATCAGAGACGCATGAAAACAAGTCAGTAGGACAGTAATTTATTTAGAGTCATGAACAATTCCCCAAAAGAATGTTTTCTTTTCTTTTGTTTTTATGGTGCCATTGTAATGAATAATGCTCGGTGTGATTTCTGAAAGTATCTGTACTCTGAAGACTGGAAGCTGAAGTATGGAGAGTACAGTTATTACATGTAATTAGGCAAAGAATTAATTTTACAGTAGGGAGCATGTAGGATGCAGAGAATTTTAAATTGGCACATTCTAATTTAACCGCTTTAAAAAACATTTACACAGATGAAATGGCTGAGTTCATACAATATGTTAAATGTGTTTTATTTATTTATTGTCTTGGTATGTTGAGTGAACCAGCCATTAAATCATAAAATTTTGATACTGCATATTATGTCAATGCACAAATTGTATCCTGTTAAACTCGATTCAGAGTTTAGAACTTCAGATCCAGACTGAGCATAACAGATTTTTTTTCCCTCTAGTTTCTATTGTTTGCCTGACCTCTCCAAGTGTTGAAATGACAAATTTGCTATCTCTTATTTTATTCATTTTGTGGTACGGAATACATGAAATGGATGGTCATCCATTGGCTTTGTAGTTTATGCATTAAAAAGGGCAAGCTTGTTCTATTGCATTGGTACATCTATTTTCTCTTGTTTGTATGGTTACATTTTAAAATATATTTTACTGTACACTTAAAATAGCTTCATTGCAGTTCTTGACATTTTTTTTTTTTGTAAAATTTCAACCTAATACTGTTCTGGTAAATTGGCAATATCAGTTCTCATTATGAACAAGCTTCAAAATATTAAGCTGTGGAGCTCCAGGCTCCAGGAAATGAAGTCAATCCGGCTCCTTTGTTGTAATTGTCTAGCATGCTTGCTGGGAATTATGGGACTTGAGATCCTAAATAAGCACTAGATTGGCGAAGGTTTCTCTAGCATAATTATAAAAAACATCAAACAAGGAAAGAAAATATGCAGAGAAACTAGCTTGATCCAAAGTTCTTTACATAGAACAGCGGTTCTCAACCTATGGGTCGCGACCCCATTTGGGGTCAAACGACCGTTTCGTGGGGGTCGCCGGACACCGCGGTCCGCCATTTTGTTTTTTTATTTTTTATTTTTTTTGTCGCGCGCGCGCCGCGCATGCGTGGTTCGGGCCATCGTGCACACGCCGTGCATGCGCAGATCGGCCCAATCAGAGCACAGCCAAGCTCCTAATCAATCAGAACACACATCCACCCAATCAGAACACAGCCGAGCTCCCAGCCAATCAGTTCAAACCCCCAGGAAGAAACAGCTACAATCACACATTGCCCCTAGAAGCACGAAGCCAAAAGCACCAGCCTGAAGATGACGAATGGGACTTCGTTGAAACGTCGCCAAGACATTTTACGCGGGAGAAAACCTGAATTACCAGAGACCTACATATATATATATATGTGTGTGTGTGTGTGTGTGTGTGTGTGTGTGTATGTGTATGTGTATGTGTATGTATATGTATGTATGTATATGTATATATGTATATGTGTGTATATGTATATGTGTGTATGTATGTTATATATGACTAGATATATATTCTATCATGATAAACTTTTTATCTCAATTTATAAAGATTGACAGACTAATGAACTACTTAAAGAGGGCCCACCTAACTCAGTAATTTATCAGGTGCCCTTCAGTTTTCAACATAGAAGTGCTTTAACCTTTCTTTTTCTGGAATGCCCTTTTGACCTTCTAGTCCAGCCAATAGCTCAGAGAATTCTTAGAGATTTGATTAATCAGGTCTGACCCTGCTTAGCCTCTGAGCCTAGAATAGTCAGCCAGATGTTCCAACCTGGTGATCAATTCATTCTGTTGTCAAGATCCACCCTGAGACTGAATCAGCATTGTCCACAGGGTATGGTCAAAAAAGTCAGGATGGTAGACACAATGGTATCATTGTCAAGATGCATATAAAAACAGGTGGAGTTTGAGGACACCTTCCTGGCCAAAATCTTGACTTTTTCTCACCATACTCTGCTGAGGCATCTGGACTGAATCCAAACTATAAGCTTCAATCTTACAACATCTAGGCTAAATTACAGATTTTTTTTAAATTCTACCGCTATCCCCTTGTTTTAACGCCATCTTGTCTGAAGCATCTGAAAATTTATTGTCGTCAGTTCGGTTGATCCTAAAAAAATGTACCTATGGGTTTTCCTTTTCCTCATGAGCCAGCCCTTTGCTACATAAGCATGCCTTCAGATATTCTACACAAATATATTAAATCCTCAGTTTAGCAGATTTCAATTTAGAACATTTGAGATACAATAGAGCATTTTTGTTCATTTAGACTTCACCTATGTTTAATAAATTGTGTATATTGAACCAAGATTTCATAGCAGATAATGCCACAGGTCAATGTTGTAATTACAGTAGTGGCCAAAATTTTGGAAACCTTTTGGGGAAAGTGTATTTTTGAGGTTTGATGGCTAATAACACCACTTTTTTTGGAGTAGTACCATAAAATTATATATCAATGGAAAGATAATTTAATCAAAAGTGTAATGCAACAAAGTTTGTTCAATTATCTGTATTGTATTCTATGAAAAGCTATAGCGAAATAACCAGAAAAAGGAAGCACAACTTGCTTAGGTTGATATTAGGTAGCTTTCCTTCATCTGATTGTAGCCAATGAGCATGAGCGTTTAGAGAGCCAATCAGGTGTCATCTTGTTTTGGCAATGAGCCAATCAGATCACAGTAGAATTCAGTTATTGATGTCATGTATTGAAGCTGAGAGGAGGACATTTGTCAGTGTGTTATGTGATCGCTATCAAGTTGGTTGGGTTTTTTTTCTTTCATTTAGTGAGCTTGTAAAACGTAATAAAATTAATGGTGCAAAGAGTTGACTGGTTGCCCAGAAAGCAATGTAAAATAGTATTATTAAGTGAACAAGGCTACAGTTGTAAAGAAATTAAAAGAAAAATTGATGGAAACTTAACCAAAGGTGGCATTTCTACTGTACACTTTTCCCAAAAGGTTTCCATAATTTTGGCCACTACTGTAGGTAAATGATGCAAATGGGCACAAATGATGCCTATTCTCATTTAATGAGCATTTTAATTTAACAGACACCTCCTCCCCACAAATGGTCCTTTAAATTAAGGATTTGCTGTACACAGTGTTAGTTTCATAGAAACCAGTACTGACAAATGGCCAGGAGATGTCACTGTGAGCACAATAAAGTAAGTTTGAAAGAAAATGGGATTACTATTGTTTTTTAAAGAAAATTCTAGAATTATTAACTACTGTATTACTTCCCAGTGACTGCATCTGATCTATGAATGAATATGTTTGCTATAAAGTCCATTTTAAAATATTAAAGATGGCAGCACTGAAAAGATCTAAAGCAGGGATTCTCGTCTGGGAAGGTAAGATTCCTTTCTGTCCTCAATGGAGAGTTCCTCCCCTGGGTGAGACTGCAATTCCTAATATATGAAGATAGAGGAGAGAGAGAGTTAGAAGAATACAGAGCCTTTTTCCATTTTTTTTAATGTGTGACACATCACTGTTTATATGACAAAGAAAAATCAGTTGGTGCTTTTACTCAGCTAGAAAATACTTTCCTGATTGAAATGCAGCTTAGGTAAAAGCATTTGATGCAAATTTTGCTGACCTGAATGTGTCACTACACCATTTGTGGAAAATGATGCAAGTATGATTTGCACCATTTGTGCAATGATATCCTGATGAAACATCATTCCCCCCCTCCCCAGTTGTGTATGAGAATAGTATTTAATTTTGTTTCATAAAATGGCCAATCTTATTTTAGCATGATAAAAAAGATGGCATCCTTATTTATTTCTGGTAAATTTACATTTCATGCTTTGCAATTACAGCATGATGAAATCATCAATTATATTAAGAAAGAGGGCAAATTGGTGGGGAAGCGCATCCCCTGTATCCCTTCTTTCACTCCTCCTATTGCATACACTGCTGGAAAAGACATATATATGGTTATCGTTTACCAATTGTATCAAGGTGTCAGTTAGTTAGGCTTAGTTGTATTGAATTGTGTCAGGCCAATAATGTTGCTTAACTAAGACTGAAGTAATAATCTGAGAGAGATAGGGAGATAGACAGATGTTTTGCTTTTCTTGTGATACTGTAATAGACACGCAATGTTAACTGTATCTGAATGGTATTTGATGTATTCTTTCTCTCTCTCTCTCATATATGGTACTAGAATGGGACTTGGATGGATTAGCTACATCATTCTCTGCAGAATGTTGAATCATGATATGCAACCTGATTATGTCATATTATAGCAGTTTGATGAAAAACACTATCTAAAAAGTTAATGACCATAAATATCCTTGGGACAGTATATCTGGAAACTAAGGGGTAAAGACATAAGGAGCTAATGCCTATGTCTAATACCAATAAAGGGCTGAAGTCAGGAAATTCAGGAACACTACAAAAAGTGACATCCCTGTTTTCCAATCACAGAGACCCAAAAGTTGTAACACTGCTTGAAGGAGCCACTCCTGCTCCATGAGATGATAGCAGTTCAGTCCAGAGCACAGAGCACCCAAGGCAAGGACTAGAAACCATCAATGCCAATGGGCTTTGGAGGTAATGAGGACTTCTGAGGACTGAAAAGTGCTGTGTTACCACCTGCCTGGGAAACTTTACCATGTACCTCCTGATGCATCTCTTGCCCTCTCAAGTTGATAAATGAAGAAGAAAGGAACTACAGTAGAGGATATCAGTGCATCACTCTTTCTTTTCCAGCCAAGCTGAAGGTCTTCGGATGCAGAGTTGAATTAGCCATCAGACTCTTATGTCTTATGTCATCTAAGTATATATTCTTATGCCTGTACATTTTTTTGCACTTTCCTGTTTCTCATAAGTTGTATTCTTAACATGTAAACCCTGAAATAGTCTTTCAGTCAAACTGAAAGAAAAGTTTGTACTTAAATGTGTTCTTTACTTGTATCTTGCATAGGAAGGTGCACCAAAGCCATTGTAGAAGAAAGCTTTTTCTTACTGCTATTTAACATATTGTTTGCATGAATGCCTGAGTGGGTGGAGAATTCATACCCTACATTGGTTTATGAGCCAGTGAAACCTGGATATGAGCTCTGTATTCCAGGAATCCAAGTTTTAGATTATGTCTTATAATAAACATTATTAACAAAAGGTACACAGCATGGAGATCCAGTTTGGAGTAGTGGTTAAGGCATCAAGCTAGTAACTGGGAGACTTTGAGGCAAAAAGCCAAATGGGTGACCTTGGGCCAATCACAATCTCTCAGATTAGGAAGCAGGCCATGGCAAACCAGTTCCAAAATCTTGCCAGGAAAACTGCAAGGACTTGTCCAGGCTGACTCGAAGGCACCATAAACAAACAAACAAACAAACAAATACTGTTACCAGGGAAATTGTTGGTAGTAAACTGTGAAAACTTTCCCAGACCTAATAAGCTACATCTGAATTCAGATCCTGAATTCAGATAAAACAAACAGCTTATTGCACATTTATACATTGAACAATGCTGTGAACATTTTATCCTGCTGATTGGAAACTCTAAGAGTTTGGATGAAGAGCAATAAGCTTCAACTGAATCCTGGCAAGACTTCCAGATCCATCCAATTCAAGGTGGTTTTAAAGCCCTTTGTGACATGAGCCTGGGTTATAGGAGGGACCCCTCTCCCTGATTACATCTGCCCAACCTATCAGATCTTGCAGAAAAGGCATGCTCTAGGTCCCATCTGCTAGGGTTTTACAGTCTTGGGAGGGGAGCATTCTGCTGTGGCACCTGCATTGTGGAACATTCTTTCATCTTCATAAAATGAGGTTTCTTCTCCATCCCTGTTAATATCCTGGAAGTTCTTCAAGATCATCACCCTTGGGATTGGTGACATTCTAAGATGGCTCCATTACTTCAGCTAATTATGATAATTTCTTATTATTTTTTTACATTTTTACTATTTTATTACTTGTATACTGCCCAGAGTCACTTTTGTATAAAATTTGCATAATATAAATTTGAAAATAAACCTCAATAATATCCAATCTTGGGTTGGAACAAAATACGGAATTTTTGAGATATGGAATAAAAGCTCACATATTAGGTTTCCCCATAGTAAATCAAGTCCAGAAATATCATTTCAACAGGATTCAGGCAGAATTACCTAAGGACAGCCTAACAAAGAAATCTTAGTACACTTGAGAAGAATTAGCTATTCTCCTCCTGGCTATTCATGCACTACAAATGAATACAACTTAACAAGTTACTTGCTATCACCCACACATTTTCCGAAAATGAGAGGTCTATAAAAATTATATGTAACATAAATAGTATCTGAGCAAAACCCAGTCTGGAGAATTCCAACTATTCGAGAGCCCTTCTCCTCTTACAACTATCTTGATCTCAGGAAATAAACTGCTCTGAAGAAGAACAGTTGCAACCAAGATGGCTTGACTTTGTGGTCCTGCAGATGATAATCTTTAAGAAATGGGATGTGGAGTAAGCCAACCCTACCCAATTTCACTGAATGAGCAAAAGCCACTGACATAAGCAGTCTTGTAAATATCTAGTCCCTGAGCAACTTAAGGTTTCAAGAGCCTCTTGAATTGTATTTGGATGCCAACTAGCAACAAGTACAGCTCTTGAAATAGGTTTGTTACATTACTTGACCTGTTGCATTCTTGACTAGACTATTCATGATGGTCAGATAAACAAGTAAGCATATCTAAACTTTAAGAGATTTCTGTTTTTAACATATTCTCTCTTCTTTCTTGTTGGTCAAAATATGATAGATGATGGCACAATAGATAAATGGCAGTTAAGGGTTGGATACAAATAGTAAGAAAATACTGAGATTTGGACAACTGGTCTGAATAAATGGAGGGAGGGTGTCCCCAATTATACAGAAGAAAATGTATATTGCATCTGCAGAAAGAATCAAGGGCCAGTTCAGTCTTTTCTCAGGAGAGGAGAGGGGAGGAGAGGAGAGGAGGGGAGAGGAGAGGGGAGGAGAGGAGAGGAGAGGAGAGGAGAGGAGAGGAGAGGAGAGGAGAGGAGAGGAGAGGAGAGGAGAGGAGAGGAGATGGCAGCAGGAGCCTGCAGCTCTCCAAGTGGAATCTGGAAGAAATCTAGCCTATATTGGCCATCTAGGAAGGACAACACCTGCAAGTCAAACATAACCAGGTTTTTCTCTTAGATGATCTTCCTTTCCATCATTTACAAGTAATTTTGAAGTAATGAGGTGGGACTGGCAGCAGACACTTTGCTGCAGCTATGAGACAGAGGGACCTTAAGGGGACCTTCTAGGGAGACTGAGTATTTCTCTTTTGTTTGACATGAGAGGTGTTTGGAGGAAAGAAAGGAATCTGTCAGCAGCAACAACAACAGTAATAAAGATGAATATTGAATCAAGGCCTGTATAGCATATGATACATTCAGGTAATTAATTAGTTCCTTAAAAAATGGTTAAAAAATAAATTCCCAGGACCTGGAAAAAGCTTTTCTGTTATATGATCTCTCCTTTTATTTGCTCCCTCATGTACCTTTCCCCTCCCCAAACCCATCCTCCATTGAATATTCTTTTCCCCTCTATTGAACTAGAGTTTGGATTCAGAGAGTGGGATGGTTGCACTTTGCCAGAAACAGCTGGGATCCTGACTCCATTTGTTACATTCCACCCATCAGTGAAATTCTACTTGTTGTGCTACTGGGCAGCCATGGGGATGAATGTGTTGCCATGGAGCTGCTGATGTATGCCTCCAGTTCTTTGAGTTGCTGGCTATTCTTAATTTGCCTCTTCTCAGATAAGCAGCAACCTTATTTTCCACACAGGTTCTGGAAATAGTTGAAAAGGAGAAGAGGAGAAGCAGGAGAGCAGGTCATTTAAGGAATTTCTTCATTATACCTACAGATGTAATGACCACGTTGCACCACTTGCCCTTCTCAGACTACAGGTAGTCCTTGACTTACAACTATTCATTTAGTGACCATTTGATGTTACAACTGAAAAAGGTAACTTATAACTGGTCTCACACTTAACAACCATGCAGTAATCCTGCAGTCACTAATTCTGGAGCTCAGCAACTGGCATGTATTTATGATAGTATAGCATCCCAGAGTCATGTCACCATTTGTGATCTTTAGAACCAGCTTTCAATAAGCAAAGTCAATGGGGAAAGCTGGATTTACTTAATGATTGCATGATTCACTTAACAACTGCAGTGATTTTCTTAACAATTGTAGCAAAAAAGGTCATAAAATTAGATGTGACTCACTTAACAATCGTCTTTGGTCCCAAAGTAAATGAGGACTATCTGAATACATTTCAGATTGGAGTGGAATGGAAGGAGACCATGGGTTCCATCTAGGCAGATGGCTGACAGTGTGATCAAGCATAATACTGTGATGATACCTTCAATGCCATCAAACAACAACATGTGCCTATCTCCGGTCCTTGGGAAGGACTGGATAAATGCATAAAAATGCCAAATCCAGTCTAAACATCTGGCTGATTGTCCAACCAATATAAAGGCAAGGAAAATCGAGAATTGGTTAACACCAAGTGAAGAAGAACTACTTCATTTTAGATTAAAACATCTGACTGGTCTACACCCTTTCATTGCCATGCAGTTTAACAGTATTTTTTCTTTGAGCTTAGTTTTTCCCCATCAATTTCTGATCATTTCCCAGCCACAGAAAGTGTAATATTTTATTCTAATGGTTAGAGTGGATATACACCCTTGACAATTATATCTATTTGAAATCTGAATATTAACTTAACTACAAAGAAATGGAGGGTCAGATATGTGAATAAAAACTCTCTTAGATATATATAACTGAGGTCCTTTTCTCACTGCCATGTTAAAGCACTATCCACCAGCTGCACACACACACACCTATCACCCATTAATCCTTATTCTGCCTCTGTAGCAGGTCTTCTAGTTTGCCAACAAATGATCAGGTCTTCATTATGATATGTAAAGCAAGTTAAGGAATGGGGTTGGTGGCATCTTCCAGCTTTGCATTCCCCACTTTCCAACAAATGTCACTGGCTGGTAGGAAAATAACCTCCAGTCACTCTCCTGAGTGGAATGGGAATAAGGGGTAGGTGAGTTGTTCCAAAAACTGAGAATCTCCATGGACAGATAGTTGAGTTCTGAGAGATGTCTAGACAAGTAACTTAGCAACATGTCTCATACAATTTTTTGTACTGTTAGAAGAATCAGGCTAAGGTGTTTTTTTTTGTAAAACTTTTATTGATTTTTTACAATAACAACCTTAGTGCAGCGTGTTGTCTTGGTTCATGATTTTCAACAACAGCGTGTTGTCTTGGTTCATGATTTTTTAAAAAAATAAATACAATCAATAATAGTTAATTAACAGTCAATAATAATTACTTTTTATATTTCCATAATTAGTATATCAATTAATAATATATTTCCTCGATCCTTTCTTCTCCCAATAGTATTCTCCTTCTTCAGCATTAAACAAATATTTTGTATATTTGATATTATCCATATATGATTAAATAAAAACATTTACTTCTATATTATACCAACAATAATAGCGTCCATATATAGCATTTTTTCTTTTCAACATGTTATTTTCATAAAAGTCATCTTATTGATTCACCATATATCTTGTTTTCATAAGTCTTGTTTAAGCTCAATTTCTCCATAATATTCAAACAATTCTTATCAATCATAATTTTCTCAGTAATTAACACCTAAATATCCAAATTTTCCACTTAAATATATCATCCCAGTATTTTCATATTTCATATATTATAGAAATACTATACCACTATACCACCACCTATAACATCTACCTATAACATCTTTTCTAATCAATTTATATTTTACTTCTATTTGTAAAAATTGATTGAATCACTATATATCCTTTTTTCAAAATTCTTATTAAGCCTAATTTCCCCTCAATATTTCAATCATTCCTTAATCCTAAATCTTTTCAAACTTAATTTGTCTTTAAAGTTCAAACTTTTCCTTCACTTACATCATCCCAATATTTTTACATTTTGTATCTTATCAAAAAATACTATATTACTTATATCTCTTATCCCACTTATTCTAAAGCCCCTTATAGCCAAAATTATTCGTTTATTTAGCCATATTGAAACAAGTGTTTGCTCGTATAATATTCCATCTGGTAGGATGAGTCAAGTCTCTTAAGCCCGTCTCTAATCTTCTTCCTTGGCCAAATTGTTTTTCAAATTAATATTTTCGACTTGTCAAAAAGTTCTTGTATTTTTGTAATTGTTGTTAGGAGTAGAGGATACATAATACATAAGATGTGTATGTTTTTTGTCTCCCAAACAGTGATTCTCCTAGCAGTGTCCGTTTTGTTAAGTCTTCTTTCTTCTCAAGTTTATTCAGGGTTTTTTTTTCCTCATAGAATGCCCAGAACGGAGTTCCTACACCTTTTTTGAATGGAACCTTGTAGGGTAGGCAAGGCAGGTGATGTGTGTGAGTTCTGGCACCTTTTTTTTTTTTTTTAGAAAAAGAGCACTGGGTTTATTTTGATATTCTAATGCATAAGGTATCTTTTCCATATTTATTGTTGTATCCAAATCTTGTGAGTTTTTTCTTGTTTGTATTAAGTTATAATTCCCTTCATTTGTGACTTCGCCAATTAAGTCATTTTTTCTAGTTCATGTTCTGTTGTCTGATTTGTTTGTTCATTTTTTACTATCATTCTTTGGATGTTTTTTATTGTAAATTTAAGTTAGACATATATTCATTTATGTTATCAAAGTTATGTTTAATCTCCTCGTGGTTTAGAGCTATTGTGATTTGTATCTATTGTAGCATTGCATAAATTTCTTCTTGGAAAGTATTTGTCTTGTCTTGAAATGTTGCTTCTAGAGGTCTTTAATCTTTCTGGCTGAATCCTTCAAGAGTAAAATTAAGTGTGGTTTTCTATCATTTATGTCATATCCATGTTGTCTCCCCCTTTCGAGTAATCCATCGTAAGTACTATAGTCTCTGTAATTAGCCTTGTTAAGCTGGCCAAAAACTCAAAATCCAAACAGTCCAATTTTGAATAGTTCTTGTCTTTATATATACTTTTTATAATCCACTGTAATTTTCAATTGTCAAGGTTCTAGTAAAATCAATATTTTACAACAATTCTTTCTTTCAGGAGTCAATTGTCAACCAGTCAGAATTGTAATTCAATATATTTAGCCACCTTAAATCCTTCCTGTAACTTTCCCTCTCAAAAATTAGTCATAGATAAAAGTTTTTTAATAGTTCATAAATTTAGACTACAATCAAAGTATTTCTTTTCCTCCAAACACTTTCCAATCTTATAGCTGGCCCAGTATACAATCTGTTCTTTGTTCCCTAGCAACTATCTTCTTAAAGGTTATTCAACTTCATGGGAACAGATTTTTCTTTGTTTCTGGGCGTTGTCTTTAATGTGCTATATTCTAGTAGTCCACTAGGTGTCAGCAAATATTTGTTTTCCAGCTCTTTCAGACAAAAAGGTCTTATTTTTATTTTTTTATATAATTTCATCAAAATCCTTTAGAATATAATGTTAGAGTTTGTTTTAGTTTCCAAGTTTGATCAGATTGTAGCATTTTAAATTTAATTTCAGTATATTTCTTTTCTCCTTAAAGGTTAATTCACCGCTTCCGTCTATGGGGGAATTGGAATGTAATCCCCTCCCCTCACTTTCAGAGGTTTTTTGCTTTGTGGATCTTTCCCAGGGACTTAGTTGCAAAATAATGGAGAGAAGATCAAATACTCTCACCAATTCCAAGCCCACTTTCACCGTTGTTCTAGTTAGTGCTCTTGGACTTCAGCTGCAGGTAGCTTGGACTAGATGCTGGCATGCGGTTAGCCTTTCTCCTGTCGGGTTCAGAGGGCTTCCCCTGGATCAAACAAAGTGATTGCCGTCGCTTCGTGATCAACAGGGTGCCTTCCTTCACGGTCACCTCTTCAGGGTGACTTCAAACCCATCTAGGGTCCCCCTGGCAGGAGGAAACTAGCAGTGGGAGCAGAGGTCCACTCTCACGCAGCCATGTGCTATGGTCGCAAAACCGGAAGCCCTCAGAATCAGGCTAAGTTCTGCTTATTCATTCAAAGCCAAGTCTCTGAGCTGAAGGCACAGCAAAAACAGGGAGACACCATAGGTAGAAAGAGCTGGACTCTCCTGCATTCCAAGCCAAAATAGCCTTGCACCAGGAGCCATGAACCAGGAAGCACATCCAGAGCAGCCAAAGTGGTTAACATGTACCTGGTTAATCCCAGCCGCTAATTACCTGACTGTGGCACTAACAAAATAGTTGTCAAAGCACATCTAATTCTGCCCATTGTAAAACTCCCTGGGTTTGTTGCGTCTTTTATGAGGGTAAGCAATATTTAATGCCAGAACAACTAAAACTGAATTAAAGCTATCTGAACTCTGGTTAGGAACAAGATAAGGGCAGCATCAAGGAGATACAGTTGAAAAAATGTTGTTAGAACATTTCTTCCCATTATTAGGTACATGTAGGGACCAAGCCTGTGCGCCTTGAGGGCTAGGGAGACTGCCTTGCCAAATTTTACTTGGTTCACCTCTATTTTTCTGGTTAAAGGAAGAGCCTAGGATGGCTCGAATGAAGAACCTGCCCTGATGAACAGTAGTATAATTGGAACTCAACCTCTGTCTACTGATTGCCAAATGGTAATGCTTGATCTGTTTTAAGTGAATGACAGTCACAGCAGTAGTGAGATCTTTCTCGTTATTGGTGTGATTCAGTAATTCCTGCAGAAACCATTTTTTTTTAATCTGTTGACTATATGAAGCATGGGAAAGGAGAATAGGAAGGCATTATTTGTGTAAGTTGATGGATTGTTTTCTTGTTTTGCAGGTGGAATTGGGATTTTCTTTTTTGAGATAGATGGGTGGGGAAGGCAAGTTAAGGCAAGAGAGTGTATTTTTCTATAAATAAATCAATTACAGTACTTTCAACGTATTTTTGTTCTGTTTTTCAGGTAGATGGGTTTTTCAGAAGGGGAAGCAAAAAGCTGGGAAACAAGGCAACTGAGAAAGCATAATAATGTAAATCAATTTATGGCTTGGTGGCAACTAGCTAGGTGAAATGTTGATTTCATTTAATTTTGGATGATGAATAAAGAAAATCAGGCAAGAGAGCAAAAAACACAATTTCATATATTCTATTTTCACTGTTTACTGTTACCCAATTGTACAATCTGTGACCATCATCATCATCATTATTATTATTAAACTTTTTAAATACATAACTCAAGGCAATGAACAAACCTAATAAGCCTGCCTCCTATTTTTTACTTGTAACAACAACGCTGTGAGGTAGGATAAGCTGAGAGAAAGAAGGATTGTTCCAAAGTCACCCAGCCAGCTGAGTATTAAAGGTATGGCTTTCTAAACCCATTTCTTTCAGTTGGTATCTTTGCTATAAGTGTGTTAAGATAAGAGTTTATGCTATAAAAAATGCTCATACAAACTCTATCTACAGATGCTTGTTTTTAAGTTGTGATATTCTATAATGGTTAAGAGCTGTAACTTTTGCCAAATGTTGATAGCAATAAAAAAGCCCAATCTCTTTTCATCCACTTATGAAATCTGTGATATGTTGATCTTTCTTATATGGCATAATGCTATATTATTCTTATTTCATGCAAGTCACCAATTTATTACTGCCACCACTCACTGATTTCAGAACAACCATCTTTCCTGATTTGTTCACTACAGTAAAAACAACTAATTTATGTGAAATTCCTATATCAGAAGATTAGACTGAATCTAATCCTCCATTTACCAACAATGGGCCTGCTTCTTTGGAAAGATGGTTGTGCGCTTTTGAGTCCACCTGAGTACAATTTGTTTTAATTGTATTAATTATTTTAATGAATGTTAGCTGCCCAGATTTGCCTGCTGAGTGAGAACCATTTAAAAAAAAGCTACTGAGGTTTTTCGAAAAGAACTGATATTATGTAAAATACATTGCTGAAATAATTCAATTTTTGGTTCACAATCAGGAATCTTTCAGGGATGACTCAGGCTGTGAACAAATACAGCTAGAGGCAAATGCTTTTCTGCAGTTATTTGAATTTCCTGCTACAAAAGATGAAAGATTGCAGGCAAATGTTAGACAAAATCCTGTAAATGTTAAATATACCAGCTCCGAAATCTAAAATGAAATACCTTATTTTATTATTAATATAGGCAGAGATTATGGAGCAGATTAACAAAGCTGTTGTGTTACTTTCTTGGCTGACAAAATGACGAACAGTCGGGCACTGAGGATGTATTAACTGCTATTGGTTAGCTTACAGACTTGTAACAAACCAACAAATGCATTTCTGTTTTCAAGATTCATTTCCAAAGAGCATAAAGTATAACAGCAGGAAACTGACTGACTTGTAATTTAATTTTAACAAGCTGATTGCTCAATTGTATGAAGAGGTATCTATCATAAAAGGCACATCTGGTAGTGTCTAAACTTTAATAGCCTAAAACTCAACCAGTATACTTCTTTGCTTCTGGATCTTTTCCTTGTAAAGAATCTGAAATGGTGACTTCTTTCCCTTCACGTTATCTTTAAAGAGGAAAGGAACTAGTGAGTTGGAGATCTGCTTTTTTGTTACCAGCAGTAAAAGCAACTTCTAATTGCAAAGGTACAAGTAAGTCCTTGACTAAATCCCATTAGAAGGATATCCTGTCCTCCACTGTGCTAGACAACCAGGGAGAAAACATTGAGCTAAATTGATTTAGGTTATGGGAACTCAGTGAGATGTGGCAATGAGTGGTAAACTTGGTAGCAATTTACCATATAAAAATCATGCAAGTAAAAAAGGGTCCCTTTTGTGCAGCAATTGAATATTTTAGAGATTGCTATAAAACTGGGGTGTTGTGCAAGAAAATTCAAGTATTCTTGGTGTCATTGAAAAAGAAAGAGGATAGATACATGAGGGATCCAAAGAATTCTTCTTTAGAATTAGAGCATAGTCAATTCTGCAGTACGTGAATCACTTGAAGGTTTTCCTTAGCATTTTCAGAGGAAATGTTAAAGAAAGCATTACAAATACGTTTTAAAAACAGGAGTAGCATTCTCTTGAGACAGCTCTAGTTGTGTGCTATATAGAAGATTGATTTGATCCTGGAACAGTGAAGGTCTGCTATGTATTATCATCAGTGAGTGTATTATACTCTTCCATTGCCTGCAAGAGGTTTCATCTGACCATTCCTTTTACTAGTTGTATGCTTGGTTGGAGAGAAATTTTGCCTGCCGTTAAGTCATTCTGCCTGGTCCACAGGTGCAGCTAGCCATAGCCATGTGATATCATAATGCTGCTATTCTTTGCAGCACTAGCAAAAGATAGAGTTTTCACTTTATAACTACTTCCTCCTATACACACACACACAACTCCTCTGGACCTGCACTTATGAACTGGATGACTTCTGAACACAGATCTTCTGCTTTTTCAGAAGAATGCTACATCTTATTCAGATTTAACTTGATTGTCAAGGAAACTGGTACAGGGCACCTCTGAACTGTGATGCATTAGTCAAGTTGACAGGTGACTAAATTCTCTGCTTTAAGCAGTCATCTCTACTTGCCGGTCAATGCTCCATTGTATTTTGAGGAGAACAATTGGTGGTTGTTTTTCCTGACTGCAGGTGGCATTTTATAGGAGGAGAAACAAAGCCAGGGGAATCTATCAAGCACTTCCTTTAACTTGCCATGCATTGAAATAAATAAAATCAGCAGTACTACGCAGGCTTCACTACTGATGCAGAATAGAAGTTGGTAATGAGGACAGTGCATTTTAGACCACCAGCACTTCTTTCTTCTGGCTCATGTAGAAAGCCTGCCTTCTGTCTATGTTTAACACTGCCTTTTCCATATATATCTATCAACATCCCTTGCTAAATAGGATACTAGGTGATTTCTATTCTGCAGCATTACGGATCAGTTTGATAGACTAGGACAGTGATGGCGAACCTTTTAGAGACCGAGTGCCCAAACTGCAACCCAAACCCCCCTTATTTATTGTCAGGTGCCAGATGGGCATGGCCTACTGAGTGGGTGTGGCTGGCATGGGCGTGGCCTGCTGGGTGGGCATGGCTTGCTCGACATCACTCGTATCAGGGGCGCTTGTGCAGGCCTGGGCAGGACTGAGGCGGAATTGAGGGTCTCCGGTGGAGGGGGGGTAGGACCAGGGCAAGCACCAGGGCATGGTCCACTGGAGGAGCCTCACTGAGCCTCAGGCCATGCAGACGGCCCCTGGATGGTGACATGGACTGCCTGGAGCCGTGGGCAGCGGAGGTCAAGCACCCAGCCCGGCCCTTGAGCTCCCATGGCACCAGGACCCCACAGCCCTGCCTATCCTAGCCACACTTCCCCAAGGGGGTGCCCAGCTGCGTTTACCTCCTTCTCAAGGCTACTGCTTCTGTGCTCGCTC
This sequence comes from Bothrops alternatus, assembly GCA_034064705.1. Lineage (NCBI taxonomy): Eukaryota > Metazoa > Chordata > Lepidosauria > Squamata > Viperidae > Bothrops > Bothrops alternatus. The sequence continues at coordinate 1,493,282 of JARGCV010000145.1, read as the reverse complement.
TCCTTGCCCAGGTTGCTCATGGTGGGTGCAGGAGGGCAAAGTGTGTGGGTCAGAGGGAGGCCCACTCTCTGTCCATTCAAGGAGACCTGGCTTTGTAACCAAAGCATCCTCAGCAATAGGATGGGAGACCACCAGGGGAAGGCAAAAGGGCAACAGGGCTGCTGGTGGCCAAGTGCTAAGGCAGGACTTCCCTCAGACTCTCTCTCCCTCCCTCTTATTCCAATCTTCTTCCTTTCTTCCTTCCTTCCTTCCTCCCTCCCTCCCTCCCTTCTTTCCTTTCTTTCTTTCTTTCTTTCTTTCTTCCTTTCCTTCCTTCCTTCCTTCTCTTTCTTTCCTTCTTTCTTTCCTTCTTCCCTCCCTCCCCTTCTTCCCTGCCTCCCTCCTTTTCATTCCCATCTCCTTCCTTCCTTCCCTTACTTTCTTCCTGTTTCCCTTCCCTCCTTCCTTCCCTCCTTCTCTCTGTGCCCAGGAGGGGACGAGGAGAGGGGGAGAGGTTGGCAGCACTTCTCTCAAAGAATAAGAGTTGGAAGAGACCTCTGAGGTCTTTAGTCCAAGCTCCTGCTCAAGCCGGGGACATATACAATTCCAAACAATGGAATATCCAATCTCTACTTAAAAGCTTCCAGTGATGGAGCATCCACAACTTCTGAAGGCAAGCCTTTTCACTGGTTAGTTGTTTTCACAAGTCCTTAGTTCTAGGCTGGTTTTCTTCTTGATTAGTTTCCATCTATTATTTGCCTTCTGATGCTTTGGAAAATAGGTTGACCCCTTCTTCTCTATGGCAGCCCATCAAATATTGGAACACTGCTATCATGTCACCACCCCTAGTCCTTTTCACTAAACTAGACATACCCAATTCCCACAAACATTTGTCATATGTTTTAGCCTCCAGCCCCCTAATCATCTATGTTTACCATCAATTTAGACCAGATGGTCCCCCTGGTTTGGTTTATAGAACAGTGGCCATGAGCAGAGCCTTCTCAGAGACAGCACCCCAATTATAGAACTTTCTTCCAAGGAAAATATGAACAGTGCATCCCTCACCCATTTAGAGGCAACTCCAAACACTGTTCAGCCAGGCATATGTAGAACAACACCACATTTTATGGTCAAACAACACCAAGTAAATTACTACTAATATTTTTCTTTCTTAAAATACACACTTTTAATATTGTTTTAAGCAGTGCTGATGATGCTTTACAATAGCTGTCTTTGAGAGGGGTTTTTTTGTAAATCACCCTGGATTTCTCAGAAACATTTAATTTCGAATTAGATGTTGATTTAATAAATTCGGCAGAAGAAACAAATATTTAAATACATCTAAATCCCACAGACCTACTGCCTCCTAGGTGCATACTGCAGAGAAAATAAGGCATTGCATTTCTAGCCAGCATAGTTACAGGATTATGGGAACTGTGGTCCATGACAGGGCTCTTCAACCAGTAAAGGTAAAAGTAAAGGTTTCCTCTGTCCAGTCACATCTAACTTTCTTAGCTGAAGAAGCCAACATTGTCTGAAGACATTTCCATGTTCATGTGGCCAGCATGATTATCCACCAAAGGCGCACGGAACGCTGTTACCTTCCCACCAAAGTGGTACCTATTTATCTACTTGCATCTGCATGATTTCAAACTAGGTGGGCAGGAGCTGGGGCAAGTAAAGTGAGTTCACTCTGTCATGCAGCACTTGGGTCTCAAATCCAGCTTTCCAGTTGACAAGCTCAGAGTCTTTAACCACTGAGCCATTGCACCCCTCCATTTATATAAATAATGATAAATAAATAATTGTAAGCTGCCCAGACTTACAGTCTGTGATATGGGTGGCCATATAAATATAACGAATAAATGAAATTAAATAAATATATTGGGGAACAGATGCCCTAATGAGACTTTAGAAATGGAAGGGGTGGATGGGATGGAGAGAGATGGATTACCATAGATGCCCATAGAATATCTTTGGACTAGTAACGCTAGGAGCTCTTTCACTGGGAGTGGTGAGTACAGGAGAACTTTAATTATATTTGTAATTAGGGGTGTGTACATGTATGCAAAGGGTTAGCTTTTGTTCTCCTCCTTAATGAATTTCCATTAATACATAAAGATATGCCTCTGGGAGAGAATTTTAGGTGTTGGTGTCTACCCATATTGGCCAGTGGTATTATACTACATAATATTAGTGTTGTTTTTAATTTATTAATTAATCTCTAAAATCATCAGCCACGCTACCACCCAGCACACTCATGAGTTCCTTGAAGCCTAGCACGCCACAAACAATTCCATCAACAGACACATTGATCTACAGCCAGCCTACGAACCCCTCAGAATCCAAATCAACCACACAGCCAACCAGAGACAGCACCGACCCTCAACCAACCCACGCAAGCCCCCTCCCCCCACCAGCAGTTCATCTCCCAATAACCCTGACCTGATGTAACCTCCCTATCACAACACCCATCACAAGCTTCTCACTTGACACACCCACACCTGAATCCTTGTAAACAGAACGCTGACATGACATCCCCTAAATTCCACTGAAGATGTTACCTATCAGAAACCAACCCACAAACTCGGAGAATGAACCTTCACCCTCATTAATTTCTTTTTTTAATCCCGCCTTTACTATTTTTTTATAAACAACTTGGAGCAGTGAATATATTCAATACGCCTTTAATTTTCATCTATGTATACTGCTCTGAACCATTCAGAGTACAGCTGCATAAATGTTAGTAAATAAAAATCAATTTTAAAATAATAATAATATTGTGTTTTGTCAGTGTGTAAGAAATTTTATAAACTGGAATAGTCATAGCAACAAACCAGCCAATGAGAACTGTTTTTGATTAAGACACAGTATTGGCTGTGTGAGGCATGTGATCCAGCCTAGGTCTGGGCATGTCTTTATCTTCTCTGTGTTGTTCTTGTCCTAATCTCTAAGTTAAGAACCTAATTCTGAACTTGATCACGGCAGCGAGACTGTTGGTGGGACAATACTGGAAGAAGCCAGAAATACCACCTATTGAAGAATGGACCTTGAAAGTAATAAATTTGGCAGAAATGGCTAAAATATCGGCATATTTGAAGGATCGCTCAAATGAACAATATATGATAGACTGGAAACAGTGGATAGACTACATACAAGAGAAACACCAATCAAAGAAAATGTATCTGGCTTATAGTTAAATCTTGACATAAGGAGTGAAGAATGTTTACAAAATTAAATCGATTGTATTAAGTTGGATAGCAGGTAGATTGAACTGTAATTGTTGATGTTCCCCAGAGCTGTATGAAACTGTACGTATCATGTTTATATATATTTCATAGATAAAGTTTTTCTAAACTGTGATTCCTGCTCATTTTGAATATGTGCTTATTTTTTGGGCTTATTTTTGTACTGGAAAGCTGTAAAACTCTAACATGCTTTGCTAAATATCTCGTTTTGCTCAAAATTGTTTGCTCTGTAGTTTCCTCAATTGTGTTTAAAACTGAGCTTTAATTAGTTTGCTATGGTGATCCACCTGAAGTCAAATAAAAGAAACTGTATCTCTTCTGCTTCCTTAAAGAACTCTCCCTTTATTTGAGGAGTATAGTGTGGTACATGTGTAGAATGAGTGAATATGCTTATCTTTGCTTAAACTGTTTTTACTTAAAATGTTAAGTATAGAAGTAACTATTCATTATTCTGAGAGGATGAACTGCAGAGAGTATTTACCGTAAGTAATGCAAAACATATCTTTTCATGAGATAGAAGAGCTGACATTCAAATTTAGCACTTGAATTCTCTCTTGCCTTTTAGTTTAATCTATTGAAAGGTTGCCAAGATGTTGGGGAGCATAATTGCCTACTAAAATTCTCATGAATCAGTTTTCTTCCTTTTCATTATTTTAACAGTTTTGAATTTCCTGAGTTCTTATTGGTAAGCAAGAGGCGAAAAGAAGAAATTGAATTGTCTTTTTTAAACCATGGATTAATCACAATACAATATTTTTTAAAAAGTCCATTCACTTCATAACATCTGGAGGCAAGTTGTTTCACTTATTAATTGTTCTAACTGTCAGGAAATTTCTCTTTAAGTCTAGGTTGCTTCTCTCCTTGATTAGCCTCCATCCATTGCTTCTTATCCTGCCTTCTGGTGCTTTGGAAAATAAGTTGACCCCCACTTCTTTGTGGCAGCCCCTCAAATATTGGGACATTGCTATCATGTTACCCCTAGTCCTTCTTTTCATTAAACTAGACATACCCAATTCCAGCAACTGTTCTTTATATGTTTTAGCCTCCAGTCCCTAATCGTCTTTGTTGCTTTTCTCTGTACTCTTTCTAGAGACTCAACCTCTTTTTTACATTGTGGCGACCAAATCTGATGCATTATTCCAAGTGTGGACTTACCAAGGCATTATAAAATAGTATTAACACTTCACATGAGGGGAAGGAAGAAGAAGGAAAGGAGAGTGAAGAGGAAAGGAAAAAGAAGAAAAAGGGGGGAAGGAAGGAAGGATTATAATGAGAGGGAGGAAGTCCTGCCTTAGCACTTGGCCATGAGCAGCCCTGCTGCCTTTTCACCATCCCCTTGTCCCCTCCTCCTGACCTCTCCTGGTGGTTTCCCATCCTATTGCTGAGGATGCTTTGTTTACAAAGCCGGATCTCTTCACGGGGAGAGGGAGTGGGCCTCCTCTGACCCATACATTTTGCCCTCCCGCACATGCCATGAACAACTTGCCCAAGGAGAGTGAGTTAATCAGCAGCCTTGAGGAGGTAAGCATAGCTGGGCACCCCCTTGAGAAAGGCTGGACTGGGCGCTTGCCCTCCACTGCCCAAGGCTTCACCCAGCCTGCATCACTGGGGGTCCTCTGCATGGCCTGAGAGGGGCAGCAAGGCTCCTCTGGTGGACAAGGATATGGTGCTCACCTTGGTCTCACCTTCCTCAGCTGGAGACAATGCCCCCCCAGCCCTGCCCAGGCGCCCCTGACATGAGCGACATTGAGCTGACCACGCCCACCCTGGCCATGCTCACCACCGCTATGCCCACCACGGCTCTCCGAGGTCAACCACAACCCTGATGCAGCCCTCAATGAAATCGAGTTTGACACCCATGCTCTTGGTGTTTGCAGATTCATTGTTTGATTATCTTTCCCAGAATCTTCCCAGATATTGATGTGAGGCTGATAGGTCTGTAGTTTCCTGAATCAATTTTTTCTCTTTTTTTGAAGATGGGAACTACACCAGCTCTTTTCCAGTTCTCCCCAGAGATCATGTCTGCCAGTTTCTTTGGAACCTTGGGGTATAATCCTATTGATTTGAACTCGACTAGAGTGGACAGGTATTCTCTTACCATTTTCTTGCCTATTTTAACTTGTATGCCTAATCTGTTTTTACAGTTCTGTTTTTGAAAGGTTAGACTGTTTATTTCCTTTTGTATAAAGACAGATACAAAAAATGAGTTAAGCAGTTCTGTTTTCTCCCTGTTGCTTGTCACCTTTTTGCCATTTTCTTCCATTAATAGACCAATCGTTTCCTTATTTCTTGTTTTTTACATGATGAAAGAAGCACTTTTTTTGGTTATTTTTGATTTTTGTCGCAAGCCTTAGTTCATTTTGTGCCTTTGCTTTCCTGACTTCATCTTTCCAGTCTCAGGCTATTTGCTGATATCCTGCCTTAGTTATGTGCCCCTCTTTCCACTTTTTATATTTATCCTTTTTGTCTTTCAATTTATCAGAGAGTTCTTTGTGCAGCCATGCTTTTTTTCTTTCTTTTGTGAGCTGTTCTTTTTCTTCTTTATTGGAATTGTGCTAGATTGGGCTTTTAGAATCTCACTTTTGAAAGTTTCCTTAAGCATGGGAAAGTGTAGGCCAAGAGTGTATATTATCAAAACATGGATTAATGAAAGTATTGCAACTTTATCCAGATTATTTTCTTATATCAGGTAGTCCTCGATTTCCAACCACAGCTGAGCCCCAAATTTTTATTGCTAAGTAAGACAATTCTTAAATGAATTTTGCCCCATTTTTTTTGCTACAGTTGTTAAGTGAATACCTGCAGTTGTTAAGTTAGTAACGCAGTTGTTAAGTGAATCCAGCTTGCCCATTGACCTTGTTTTTCAGAAGGTAGCAAAAGGGGATCCCAGGACACTGCAACCGTCATAAATGTGAACCAATTGCCAAGCATCCAAATTTTGATCATGTGACCATAGGGATGCTGCAAGGGTCATAAGTGTGAAAAACAGTCTTTCACTTTTTTCAGTGCAATTGTAACTTAAAACGGTCACTAAATGAATTGTTGTAAGTCGAGAACTACCTGTACTCATGTGGGGTCCAAAAACTGGGAAGAAAATGCTCAGATCACAGGACAGCTAACAGCTGGTAAATAGTATCATTGGAGAAGGTTTAACTTTTCTCTTTCTCCCACTGGTAGGACAGGCTCAGCTTGAACCAATGTTTATTCTAATGGTACATTGCAATTAAGTCCAAGGCCCAATCTGTATGAACAGCTGATTATCAAGAGAGCCAACCCATAAAGTATTCCTTTTAAAAGATCAGTCTCTGCTTTTCTGCCCACTTTGCCGGATGTACTTTAGTAGGTGAATGTGTCACAGTGCTACAGTAATTGCTTTGGGCATCTTAAAACCTTGGCTGTTTGCAGAACCCTCAAAAACATTTTTCTCCATATATAATTTTTAGCAGAGATGAGTGCGGATGTTCATTTTGGAGTTCAAAATCCAAGACATTGCATTAGAAGTAGAGGAAACAATCTACTTATTCCCTTTCCAAGAACTAGGTTCCTTAGTTGTATCTTTGAAGGAGATAGATTTTTCTATAACAGACTACACCCCTGTCCTGTCTTCCAATATGCCAGACAACCAGGGAGAAAACATTAGGCTAAGGTTATAGGGACTGAATTTTTAAATATGGTAGTAATTTACCATGTAAAAATCATGCAAATGCAAAAGGATCCTGTGGAGCAACTGAGTATTTTGGAGTTTAATATAAACTTAGGGTGTTGCACAGTAAGGTTCAAGTATTCTTGGTGTCACTGGAAAGAAGAAGGATAGATAGAATTAGCTGGCATGTCTACTCTATTCTCTGCTAAATTACTTAGCTGTACTAAAACTGTGTTCTGTGTTGATTTTTTAATTTATTTTTATTGCTTTTAAAATAATAACAGAAAAAGGGAAAAAATTAAAAAATATAATGCAAATGCATACCTTCTCAAAACAAAAGTATGTCTTTTATGGGTTGATTGACAGGATCTTGGTGTTTCAAATGCCATCAGATGGCTGGTTGGCCCAAGTATTGGTTTGTTACTTGGCATTTGCAATGTGTAAAGGGGTTTGCCCCAGCAGGTGGATAATTGAGATGAGCCTTTAGCCAGTCTTGATTAAGATATCATACTCCAAGCAGTAATCCATGATTCTTTTTTTATAATTGCTATTTGATACTTGGTTTTTTTAGAAAACCAAACATGTTTTAACCTTTAAGTTTTATTTAAAAAAATTGAAACCAAGCATTATGAACAACCCATAACGCAAAGTGCTGAAAAGAGAAAAAAAATAAGTAAGGAAACTTGGCAACGTAATTTCAAAATAATAAAGTGGCACTTCAGAAGACAGTCTTCCAGGATGTGTTCCTGATGTAAGAGAAAACAAAAGATTATATTTCTTCCAGCATGTCTTTGTGATTCATATTTCTCATCCTTCTCGTTGTGTTGGTTATTTTTGGATATATTTAAATTCTATGTTTTTGACATTCAATTCTGCTAGTTAAGTTTTGCCATTAAGCAGATCAAATTATTCTTCATGCTTTTCAAACTAACTTGTTAATGTTTGGTATGTTAGGAATTAATTTAATTAACCAAAAAGCAGAATTCAAGAATACAGCATTTAGCTGGGAAAATTACAAACGGTGGCCACATGAACCTGGGAAACTGAAACTATCATAAATACATGCCAGTTGTCAAATGCCCACATTTTGATGAAATGACCATGGAAATGCTGCAACGATCATAAATGTGATAAAGGGTCATAAGTCACTTTTATCAATGCAGTTGTAACTTGGTCATTAAACAAATGGTTGCAAGTTGAGGACTATCTGTAGAGCAGCTCCATAACATAAACAAGATACATCATGGCTTAATGTGGGGTCTCAGTTCACCTAGAATATTAAGAGAGTTGCTGGACTAAGTCACAATCTGGCCTCCATTGCTCCATTGCTTGTCAGTTTGCTTTCAGGTCTAATTCAAGATGTTGGTTATCACCTTTAAAGCCCTTCATGGTCTGAGGAACCATCTCACCCCAAGGGGACTAGCCTGCTCCACCCATGCCAGTAGAAGGGGCATGCTGCGGATCCTGTCTATCAAGGAAGTTAGCCTGGTGGCATCCAGAAGAAGAGCCTTTTCTGCTGTGGCTCCCACACTTTGGTACATTGTGGCCCCTGTGATGAGATCTACACCTAACCTTTTGGCCTTCCAAAGGGGTTTTAAAACTTGGCTATGCCAATTGGCCTGGGGCTCCAATGGGGGTATGGCATTCTGGAGGTGGCTAATCGATTAGATAATACCCATCTCCTCCCCATGCACATTTTGCTCCCTTCCTCTCCATTTTGGTCAATTTAATTTAAACTGAATTTTTAATTTAAGATCTCTATTGTTGTAATGTTTTATATAGGGGTGTTTTGTTTTTGTTTTGTTTTTTTCAATGATTGTAAGCCACATGAAGTCACTTTTGGCGAGGTAGGTGGCATATGAGTTTAATACATAAATGAGCATTACTCAGGTAACACAACCTCAAGTGCTGGGGGTACAGAATCAGGCACGTTTTTATTCTCTTTTACCAAAAAGGTTTTCCATCTGTATTCCGCATGTACACAGAAAATACATTTTGTGTGTGTGTTGCAAACGTGGGCTCATTCATTTCACTTCTGTACACAGAGTTGCCCACCAGAAACTGGAGGATTCATTTGTTTCTCATTAGCTGTGTAAGTTGCATCAATGAGGCTATTTAGTTAAACAATGTATAGCTGCACTTGGGCAGAGCAATAAAAAAAGACAGCTGTCAGGCTTATATTAACAACTGGTGGAGAAGAGAAGAAAAGCAAGATTATGTCTGCATCAGTTCTTCATGTTGGGATCCTGACTCTATCTTTGTCATAGTTGTTGGCAAGAGATGACTGTTTGATGATTATTGGCAAAAATGGTTTCTGGGATAGGTGGATCTATTCCTCTTTTCCCCTTCTTCCTTTATTCCTTTGTAAGTTTATTATTTTACCAAGGACACATTTTTCTTTAATATTCTGCTGCTATTCACCTTCTTTCACTGCTTATTCTTCATTTCATTGCTATTATGCTTTAAGCCATAAAGGTTTAATTCAGAAGATCCCCTTGGAGATAAGATAGAAATACATTAAATGACATACTTATAAGTCCCCATTGTCAGTAAAAGGGGATTTAAGAAGCAGCTCCATCATAGGAAATGTGGGACTTGTGATCCACAAAACTTCAGATTGGTGTACTAACTAGTTCTACCGGCCCTTGGGGAAGAAGGCATGTCAGACCTAGGAAATCAAAACCCAACAGGATTGCCTACCCAGATCAGTTCTCTGACAGAAAGCATAGGGTTTTTTTCCATTGGATGGAACCAGATAGTACAGTAGTGGCGAACCTATGGTACGGGTGCCAGAGGCGGCACTCAGAGCCCTCTCTGTGGGCACGTGCACCATCGCCCAGTCCTAGGCCTTCAGCTGGGTTTTATAAAACCTTTTCGCTTTAGGCCTCTGCTGCCATGTGCAAAAAAAAAAAAAAGTTCAATCAGTCAATTTCAACTTCTCTCAGGAAAAAAAAGATCTTGCAAAGTTGGAATTGATTGATTGAACTTTTTAGTCCCACCCAGTCTGCTGTTACCACCGCAGCCACGCCCACACAATGGGCCACACCCACCCAGTACCCGACGATGCATAAGAGGGTTTTGGGTTGCAGTTTGGGCACTCAGTCTCTAAAAGGTTCGCCATCACTGAGATAGTATATTATACTGTATGTGGTTCCCTGGTATTAATTCATGTATTCCCTATCTCTAAATCATTAAGGTTTAGAGAAACGTGAACTGCAAGGAAATACTATATTCTGCATGTGTACCGACAGAAGCATCAGTCTACATTAGAACCATAGAAGTGTAGCTGAATTCTCCAAGTATCCCTACTCATGGTTGTCTCATCAATTTTAAATCTGTCCTACACATTTGCAAAAAGAACTGAGGGCACCACTAAATGCCATCTTACCCTATTGCATGTCTAAGATCTGTTGCCATACACTGCAGCTGAGATCCAGGAAAGAATTTTCCCACTGGTGCATTTCCATTTATAGGACATTTTCTTTATAAGTGCCAATCCAATCAGGAGATTGGGGTACTATGAAATTGGACTTGGCAACATTTTGAAGTGATGATTTGCTTTGTTTCCTGTTGAATCAACCTATCAGCATTTCAGATTGAAATGAGTCCTAGTAGGAAGTTGCCAATTAACCTCAGGATCTGCAAAATGCTTTGTAGTCTTTTGAAGCACTTTGAAGATTTTCTTGAGTTGTTAACATCATTTTCAATGTTGCAACCTTATTTTTACCTTGGATGTTGAGTATCAGCATCTAATGTGGTAGACTCCTTTTCTGATACAAGCAATAAATCTTCACCTTATTCAACAAGTTTCTGCATTGGGGTAACAAAGTTTACATTGCTTTGAGCATCAATTACATACTCAACTCTCAGCTTTTTTAATGTGGTGAGCCACAACATTTAATGTTACTTTCTCCTGGGATGAATTCTGCACTGGTAATGTCAACAGAAATGGAAGCGAACTATACTTTTCTGAATAGTGTTTCAAGGCTGAACAGTCAGAGGCAGCAATGCATCCCATCCCACAAGGATAAGTCAATGATCATACTTCCATGTCATGTCAAGCCTGGCAGTCTCAGCATACAGGGAAAATTAATAGCTTAGCTTAAAGGAGTTGAAGTTTAAATAAGGATTCTTCTACACCAGGGCTGTTAAACCTCATGCTGACCTTTTTTTCTGACAGTCTGGAGGCTGCTATGTTGTCATTCTTTATTCCTTAAAAGAATCACAGGGAGCATGTTTCAAAGGTTTATTGTGGGTGAAGCTGACACTTGAGAGAGTTAGGATTCTCTGAAGGATCTATATCTGTGTGATTTGCATCTCATTCTACCTAAAATAAAACAGCTCTAGCATTCTGATATTTCTCTATTATGGCCTTGCTTTTTCCAAATCAAACAGTGAGATGCTCAAACAATCCATACAAGATTAAGTAGTTGTTAAGGTTGTTAGTTCCAGAAATCAACTGATTCTGGGATATTTCCTACATTAGCTCTTGTTGTGGTAGGTTATTTAACCCCGAGAGGAGCTGGTCAATAATCTCAAGGTTATTCTGAGCTCCTGGAAGAGCAAATGGAAGCTATGACCAGGATAGTCTTCATCCAGCTTCAGTTGGTGCACTGACTGAGGCAGTTTTTGAATGGAAGAAACTGGCAAAAATCAATCACACTTTTATCACTTCCCAAATGGAATACTAGAAACTTAAGTTTCTACAGAATGCACTGTCTGTATATTAATGAGAAGAACTGGAGGTGCTCACATTATCACCACTGCTACAGGAGCTGAATTGGTCACCAGTTTTTTTCCAGGTACAATTCCAAATTCAGGAAATAACTTCTGAAAACTTGGTTTGAGATATGGTTATCTGTGCAACTGCTTGCTCCAAGTACAGTCTGCCTTTTAAGGCATGCCAACAATCAGAAATCATGCTGAGTCCCCTCCTGTATGATGCTCAGCAACAAGAATCTTAGAAACAAGAAACAAGCCATTCTCCTGCTGAATTAATTCCTTTTAGAAGATCAGCATCCTTGTTAATTTTTAGACATGCTGTAAAAACTTGGAAATATGAGCAGACATTTGGGGAGATGTATCTATGACAGTGTTGTGAGTGTCTCTGGCCAGGCTGGTTACTTCTCAGATGATGACACAGCACCGGCAGGCACTTCTGGGTGTTTTCCCCTCCCGGCAGCTGAGCCAGATAACGAGGAGCTTGGTATGCATGCTGAGTCAGAGGAGGATGACTCAAATGTGGAACAGGAAGCTAATTGGATTGATCCAAGATACCGACGGGCTGATAGGCGAAGGGGTCAGTTGGGTGGAAGACGGACGTGACGTGTGGGAGGCTATATTAGCAGGGAAACGGAAGCCTCAGCCTTAGTCACGAGCAACGTTTACCCAAGGAGTGACCTGGGGGAGTTCGCAGTGAGTTGTAACTGAGTTTCCTAGTGTGTCTGTTTAAATTGTTGAATAAAGCAGTTTGCCTTGAACTGCCTTCCTGTGAACTGTGCTAATTGACCAAGTCTTAACGACCTCGTTAAGTGTATTCCTGGGAGCTGAGAGGGGCTAGACAGAACAGACAGTGATGGCGAACCTTTTAAAGACCGAGTGCCCAAAACCAGTCCTGCCCCCCCGGCCTGCCCGCCTGGTCCGCCACCTGCCCCTGCTCCGCCCCCACCCACTTGCAGGGCCACCCACTGCCTCCACGGCCAGCCCCAGATCGCCCAGTTGGCCCTGTAGCGCCATGGCAGCCACACCCTCCACCCGCACCCAGCATCATCTGCATGCATCAGAGCATGAAGGCGGAGTCTTTGCCCGGCTGCAATGTTCTTGGCTGCGCTGCTCCGCATGTGCTGTGCCTGGGGATTATTCTCCAGGGGGGCTGCTGGTGAGGCCGCGGGGGAGGCATGGCTGGGACTACGGCATGCGTGCCCACAGAGAGGGCTCTGAGTGGCACCTCTGGCAAGTGTGCCATAGGTTCGCCACCACTAATCTATGATATATATGAGTGCTGTTGATTTTGTTATTATTTATTAAGAAGTTGATTTATTAATATATTTCTTTGCATGTGCATTGCTTTTACAGGCCACTTAAACTTATTTTTTTATTATTGCACAATAAAAGCAGGTGAAAATAAAAATAAATATTTCCTTGTGCAATAGATCTTGCGGAGAAGCTGAAACGAGCCTCAAGTTTGCTTGATCTCATTTTTAATTGGTTTCTAATCTCCTTACAATTGCAAACAAGAAGAGAAGAGCCTAGCCAAAGTTCACCATACCTTATTAAGAGACCCTGGTCCTGAGTTGCACAGGGTATTGTGTATTAAATGAAAAAATAGTGGTGAGTTTAAAGGTACTCTTTCATGTCTTTTGATCTGTATTTGTGATTCTAAACAAGCCAATTCCCCATAATTTCTGACCTCAGCAAATTTACATTTTAGAAGAAAACATATAACTACAATTTAAAACTACCTCTGCACATTTATGAACTGTATCAACAATTATTCTTTCATATTAACTTAGTGTAGAATTAGTTGGGATTAATGTTTTTATACTCCTCTGTTCTATAGCTTGGTGTCTCATAGACCTGAAGCTATGGGTGATGGGTGGGATAATGGTACTCTAGCAAGCTATTATCTAGTATTCATGATGGTATATCTGCTGATTGTTATTTTAGGAATGAGGACATTGAAACTCATAGGACATTTCCTCCATGTGTCCCTGCCATAGGCTTACATTCATACTATATGTGTCCTTTAAGGCTTTCTTCAGGAGTGGAACCCGTAAGTTTATCTTGGGCTTGCTATCAGTTTGCTTAACTGCTTCAGAAGACAATGAAAACACACATTTTCAAAACAAGATTCACAAATTCCAATTTTTTTATTGACCAGCTTCATTATACAGCTATAAATCCAACAATCAGAACCTATAGATGCTCCTGTTTGAAGGAAAGAAAGCCCGTACTATGTCTTGTTTGTCCACCTGAGATCTTCTTTATAGACTACAGGTATGTCAAAATGCTTGCATGTTCCTTGGAGCAGAAAGATCAAAGCTGGAGAATATTATCAATAGTGTTCAATTTAATGAAGTTTGATGCAGAGTTAATAAATTGAAATAATTTTTAGATGTTGCAAATAAGAGTGCAGGTTGATTTAAATATTTATAACTAACAAGAGCCAATATAATTTAGAGGTTAATAAATAACAGAATAACAGAGTTGGAAGAAATCTTGGAGGTCTTCTAGTCCAGAGGTCCCCAACCTTTTGGGCACCAGAGACTGGTTCCGTGGAGTTTTTTCTGGGGACTGGAGGGTGTGTGGTTTTGTGTGCTGCCTGCATCTCGCGGATGGGGCTTTGCTTGTGTAGACTGGTTGCTGGCATGCCGCGGCCCAGTACCAGTCCACGGACCAGAGGTTGGCAACCCCTGTTCTAGTCCAACCCCCTCCTCAGGCAGGAAACCCTATACCATTTCAGACAAATGGTTGTCCAATCTCTTCTTTAAAATCTCCAGTGTTGGACCATTCACAGCTCCTGGAGGCAGGTTGTTCCACTGATTAATTGTTCTGTCAGGAAATTTCTCCTTAGTTCTAGGTTGGTTCTCTCCTTGATTAATTTCCATCTATTGCTTCTTGCCCTGCCTTCAGGTGCTTTGGAGAATTGGACCCTTCTTATTTGTGGCAGCCCCTTAGATTTGTGGCAGCCCCTTAGATATCATGTCACCCCTTCTTTTCATTAAACGAGACATACCCAATTTCTGCAACTGTTCTTCATATGTTTTAGTCTTCGTCCCCTAATCATCTTTGTTGCTCTTCTCTGCACTCTTTCTGGAATCTCAACATCTTTTTTACATCATGGCGATCAAAACTGCATGCAATATTAAAAGAAGCAGAGGTGGTCGCGGCGTCTTTCTCTGTCAGAAGACAGAGGCGTCTCTGGAAAGGAGCGTTCTCCGGAGCTATAGGGAGCTCACTCTTAATCCCTGAAAACTTATTTTCCAGGGATCTAAGAAGGCTCAACCTTACTCCCGATGCTCTACACCTCTCCTTTGCCCGGAGAGGGGATTTTTCACCGCGGGAAAAAAAAAAAAAAAAAGTTCAACACTGGAGAGACTGTAAGCAGGCTGAATGAATACAGGAGTCTTAAATGGATTGCAAGTATTTTTATTGTTTCTTTTTGGCTATACATTTCTAACGTACACAATCAACATAATGCTTCAAAATGGCGCTTAACTTTCACTGCTTTCATTGTTAGGGAAAGTGCTGGATAGTGAAAGTGGATTTGTTACTTCTCACTTCCTGCTTCTTTAAGTGCAGTTAGAGAGATGGCTCTGACTGTCTGAAATTTAAAATGGAGTGGAATTTACAGTTAAATGCTGAACCTATGTTGGATTGTACTGATGAATTTTATGAAGAAAGACCTGATACACAGGGGATTTTTATTTTTACGCAAGAGTTTAAAGAGATTAATGCACTTTTGAAGGAGGCTTTTACAGAAATATTTACTATATGTACTAAATTCCTTCCTTTAAATGAAGCTGAACAACTTACTGCTGAACAATTTATATCACAATTTGAATATGGAGAAGAGTTAGAACATTCAACTGGAATCTCTCCTTCAAATGAATTACAATCCTCTGTTGAGTATTATACAATACAAGAGAAATTAGGAGATCAACAGGGAAATGAAGAGGATACTTCTGAGAATAAAGACTATAACTGGATTTTGCTTGATGAAAAGTTTATTTATGGAGAGGAAGAGGTTTTGCTTCAAGAAAAGGAATTCTATCCAGCTAAGCACCAAGAAGAGGATTTAATTCACAAAAGAGAGACATTGTTTCACCTCAAGAAGCAATTAGGCTACAAAGTGAAATGGACTTTGCTTGATGAGCAGTTTATTTATGGAGAGCAAGAGGAATTGATTCAAGAAAGGAAGATTCAGTTTCAGAAGCAATTTATTTACGGGGCTGAAGAAATAACGAAGAGAGACTTATTATTTGAAAGGGTGGCCCTGTTATGGCGGCTTGTTTGGTTAGGAAAAAAACCTAGAGTTCGTTTGAAGTAATGAAATTTAAACTTGTATGTAAGGAATTATTGGCAATTTAAAATTATGGACTGAATTGAGGACCAAGATTAGGAGTAAGATGCAAGTGAAGACGTTTAATGGTTGACACAATTAAATAGATGAAGGATGTATTCATTTTGATGATCTGGGTTTGACATTAGATTGACTTAATGATGAGATAGATAGACTGGATAAAATTGAAGGAATGTAAGTTAGAAATGCTATAAACAGATTGTTTGTATTATGGAGGTTTATTTCTTAGATGAGAGAGCCCAGAAGTCGATTGATTAAATGAAATTTATAGAATGATAAATATTATTCTTAACAAGATGAGTTAATTGTTTAATAAGGAATTAAGCTTAATTTAAGATTATGGGTTGAATTAAAGATAAATATTATAGCTAAGGTTTTGGTGAGGATGTTTAAATGAAGATATATTAAGATATATTATGAGAAATTAAATTGATTAGAATGTAATTGATATTGCTACTATTATTATTATTTTTCTTTTTTTGAACTGAGGGATTTATTGATATTGTTATTGTTATTAATATCATCTGTTTAATTCTAATAAGATGAGTTTTTTTTAGAATGTAATTGATATTGCTACTACTATTATTATTATTATTTTTCTTTTTTTCAACTGAGGGATTTATTGATATAGTTATTGTCATTAATATCATCTGTTTAATTTTAATAAGATGAGTTTTTTTTAATGGATTGTTTTGATTTAGAGAATGTATATATTACATAGTTTAAAATTCTTGTTAAGATTATACAATAATTATGTTTGATGTAGTGGGGTTTTCTTTTGTTATACCCTGTAAGCATTCTGGGAAGTCGTGGGTTAGGGAGGGATTATAATTTTAGATAAGATGTTTTCTCAACTGTATTTGGGGCTGGTGGAAGAATAATTAATTATTGTTACTAAAGGGTTGTCTGGGTGGCCTTTGGTGGAGTGAAGATTGATTTAAGTGGAAGTTGATAAGAAGGGGGAATAATAGGATGGAGATAGAGAATGATGAAGGTTATTTGTTTGAGATGTTTATTTTCAGTTGAGTTATTATCATTAGATGCATTGGAAAATGTATTTATGCTTTGTTTATGGATGATTGTTTATTTTAATACTATGATTTGATATGACTAGTCTCTTTTTTCTGTTAAAATTTAAAAAAAAAAAACCAATAAAAATATTTAAAAAAAAAAAAACTGCATGCAATATTCCAAGTATGGTCTTTTCAAGGGATTATAAAGTGGTACTTATTATAAAGTGGTTAACTAGGGATGGGGAGAAACACGATCGAATCCACAATTAAACATAAAAATGCATTGATGACTCAGCCCAATTTACCACACTGGGATATTCTAAAGCAGAGGTAATATATAAATCATCATCACTATCCTCACTACCACCATACCCCCACATACATTACCACAAAATTTTACAACCAAGATTGACTCAGCCTTCCATCCTTCGGAGGTCGGTAAAATGAGGATCCACATTATTGGGAGGAATATGCTGACTCTGTAAACCCCTTAGAGAGGGCTGTAAAGCACTATGACTATATAAGTCTAAGTGCTATTGCTATATTGTATAGTTTACTAGAAAAAGTATATTGATACATACTATAACTTCATTTTGGATTGATATATTCCTAAATCAAAACTCTTAGCTACTATATCACTATTAAAAATCTGCTGAAAAAGTTTCTGAAGGGCTCTTAAGTCTTCTTAACTTGGGCTTTTAAGTCCACCTAACGTGCTTCCAAAACAGAGTGTCTTAAGCGTGAGAGGCATGGCAAAGAATTAGGGGAGAGTAATTTAAACATATGTCAGATAAGCAAAATCAATGAATGTTATCGTATTTGATTAATAATACCAAACACAGCTTTTGAAAAATATTAATATCATACTGTGGAAATTGTGGATTTACAGGAATCGGTCATTTGAAAATATCAGAATTCATGTAATTGGATGGGGGACAGAAGTATTTAGAATGCATGACTTTCTAAGAGTTTTACCCATGGTTGTTGAAAGAGCGCAACTAGACATAAAAATAAACTGTGTTCAAACAGCATGCTAGACTAGGCTAAAGTGGGATTGGATGGTTTCTGATTCAATGTTTTACAATAAAACCCAGCTATTTTGTTGCGTGAACCAGAATTGATAAATAAACCATAAATGATAAAACTGTTTATCAGAATTTAGCAAATAAAATCAGTGAAGGAATTTTGTTCCATCCTATGATATTCTAATTACACATTTGTGTAGTTCTAAAATTCAGGAAATAAAAAGAGGTGTTATTGTGTAAAAGGTGACTTAATGTGCACACCAGATCCTGAAGCATAGTTGGGTTCCTCTTTTCTCTTAGCTGCTTTATTTGCCCAGTTAAAGATATCCAATTATTTTCTGTTAAATAGATATGAACTTGCTCATTAATTTTTTAGGACTTGTTCTAACAAAGATTTAGGAAGAACACCCCCCAACACACACAAACAAATAGAAGTTACAGAAAAAATGGGACATTTAGGCACCGACCCTTGGCCACGCCCTCTTCGCTCCCAGTGAACCGCCACCGTCGAACCACAACTAGTTTTCCTCCTCTGCTGGCTCACTGCCAGCGATTGTCCAACGCCAATAGCCCCTGGCCCTCCATCCTCAGCCCTTCATCTCTGCCCATTCCCCGAGACAGGGTTTGACCTGGGTGTTTTGCTGCATAGGACAAATAGCCACCAGCCAATTGAGTGGTGGGCAGCAAAGTGGGCATAGCCAAGGGGAAGCGCCTAAATGACCTAGATCTGCTAAAGAAGTGATAGAAAATCAATGAGTGTGTTTGACTAGAAAGTTTCTTCTGTAATCCAAAAAGGCCTGTAATCCAAAAAGGCTGAGTGATTTGATGACAGTATCAACAGCTTCTCTCTTCAGCAGGAAGTAGTACTGACGATACATTTTCCCAAGAAAAAGAAGCTTAATTAGTTGAGATGACAATCTTTCCTGTAGATTTCCGTTGAGTCACATGTGCAAAGGCTTCATTTATCTGAATAGCAATTCAAAGAAAGAGTCACTAAACATGTTACAAAGGTGGAGGTGTAAATCTATTTAGTGTCACTTGTATATTCACTGTGCAGTAAACACACAAACAGGCTCACAGGATGCTGGACTGTGAAAAATGATTCTATGGGTACATTTTATGGCACCAATTATATTCCTTGAAAGTTGCAGGCATAGATTGTTTTGCTTTATCCCCAGTGGCATAAAACTAGGTAAAAGCAGAAACTTGATTTGGTGGATTGGAAAATTTTACAGAAAACCACAATTATGCAAGGTCAGAAATAATTTCCAGTTCCCCCTGAAACTGAATATAAGAATCTAGATAAAATCCAATTAAAGATTCTATTTAAAGAAAATGATTTCCATAATTAAAGACAATGGCCAACATTAAAGCTTTTCCCAAGTTAATTGTGGGAGTTAAATTTGCATGTATTTAATGAGATATGAAAAGCAATTGGACTCTTAATTAGAAACAATTAAGTGATAAATAGATTGGATGAACTGAAAGGTTCCACCATTATTTTCAACTACATGCTAAGCTTTGGACATATTCCTCTTAAAGAGAAACCTCATTTCAATATTATTTTAAGTTTTACCTGTTCTTCCTCAAGAGTATGGCATAACATATATCCTAGGCACCAACTTCATCTTAATATTCATATGAAGGAGAGTTCAGAATTGAGAGATAATAGGTTAACCCCCTAAATTTCATGGTGAGCAAGGATTTATACTCATGCCTTCCCTTCCTGAATCTAAAATGGAAATACAACACTGGAAATACTTGCATTTCATGTCTTTGCCAGTGATTAATATTAGCCCATCTGCTCTATATCTCCTATGGGAAAAACCTATTTACTCCATACCAAAGCTTTATCTTCAACAAACAATGTGGTAATGGTTGCTTTTTGCCACCCACTACACTGACAAAATTACTGGATTTCAGTAACCTGCAACATTGAAATTTATGGATGAGTTTTTATTCAGAAAGCCAATTTATACTCCAGTCCTATACAGTAAGCAGCTGTGATAAATCTGAGCTATACTTTTCTCAAAAAATAAAGGATTAACAATATTATCCTGGAAAATAGCAGTAGAACATATAGACATATATTCACCGAACTTCATTAGAGCATTTCTTTCATCACTATAAAGATTGTCCATTGGACAATCCAAGAAGTTCTGCAAAAGCTTCAAAACTGTTAAAGTCAAGCTTCTTCTCCTTACCTCCTCTAGTTTGAACACTTTTCCTATGTGAGGCTGGATTTGACCCTCCTGGTAATAAGAAAGAGCTGAAGAAATGGTTGAGGAGAAGACTGGGAACTTTTCATCCCGGTATCGGCCCCAAAATATTCCCAGAGCAGAGATGTTTTTCAGAAGCAGTATGTTGACTGGAATGGAAGGTATCGTTCCTCCAGCAAAACCAACCACCACAATTCTGCCTTCAAAAGCCAGACTGCAAAGATGAAGCAGAGAGAGACTCAGAGATTAGTACTTGGATCAAATAGTTAATATAGCAGCTCCATAACATTTTAAGTGGGTCAAAATGTATTCTGAATGGGTGGAAATCAAGTCATCAATTAAAGCAAAAGAGCTATTTCTAAAGAGAAAGAGCAGATGTACAGTTCCTAGGACATTTTACACAGATTGGGGAGGGCTGTGCTAAATGGTTTCAGAAACAAAGGGTTGAAAGCAGTTTACAAGTAGTCCTCAACTTATGACCATAATTGGGATCAGAAATTCAGTTGCTAAGTGATGCAGTTGTTAAGCAAGTCATCGCATGACTGGATTTGATTTTTTGAACCTTTTTTATCATGGTCTCTGGCCAAATCATGTGGTCATTAAGTGAATCACATGGTTGTTAAGTGGATCTTGCTTCTCCCATTAACTTTGTTTATTTAGAAGTCGGCTGGGAAGGTTAAAATTATGATCACATGAAAGCAAGTCGCTGAAATTATCATAAATATGAGCTGGTTGCCAAACATTTTAATTGCAATCACATTACCATGGGGGTGGTATGATGGTCATAACTTTGAAGATGAGTCGTGAGTCACTTTTTTCAACACCATTGTAACTTTGAACTGCTGTTAAATGAATGATTGTAAATTGAGGACCAACTGTAACACAGGAATGGAGAACTACTGGCTTTATAAATGTTGCTAAACTACAACTCCAAAATTCTGCAATAGGTCACAGGTTGTCCATCTACCGTAATTATTTTGGTACAATAAAGAAAAGATTTCTAAGAATAGAACATTGTGATCAAGAAACTGGAGATATTCTAAATTTATCAGACATTTTCAGATATCCTGCATGATCAAGAAAATGTGCCCCTCCTCATAAAAATCAGATACATTTACAGAAGATAAATGTGATTAAATATGCAGGGGGCTTTTCTATTACTAAGAGAAGTTATAATCAATTCTTCCCCTCTAATTTCTTCTGAAGTACTTTAAAAAGATATTTTTCTACCAATTCTCACATGCACTGGAAACCACTCACTGAAGACTCAGATTTTGGGAATTCAAGTTTATTTCCAAGCAGGTAATGATTATTCACTAGCAGGGAATGGCCCTAATTTGAACTACTTTCAAGTGGCAAACAGTTAGTCCAATGAAGTCAGAATAGCCTTATATTAAATAATTATGAGATATATTTATATCAAACAGCCCTGGTGCAGTTCTAAAAGAGCTGTAAAATCCACACCAAATTCAGGAAAAAGCACAAAACCCTCGACACCTTCACTCTGCTCACTATAGCCCTTGCCCTAAGAAACCAAAAAGTTGCAGGATTCAATCTGGGTCGGTCATTGGGACCAGAGGTTTTGTCTTCTGAGTTTTTGGACTCGTGGTGGAGCCCATCCTCAGGATCGGATCCTGCAATGCTATCCTGGGACACATATTCACCTTCATTTGTGAAACCAAAAAGTTGTCATATTTCGCTATCCAGAAGAAATAGATCATGGTTTAGCCCACCTGTGCAATGCCTGCTTGAAGATGTCTCCACCAACGGTGTCGATAACCACATCAACTCCCTTGTTTGCTGTCAGCTTCTTCACCTCTTCTTTCAGACTAGCCTCGCTGTAATTCACACTCTCAACAGCTCCTTTCTGGATAGCCAGTCGGCATTTACTGTCACTTCCTGCTGCTGCTATCACCTGCAATCCCAAAAGACAGCTGTACATTCTTCCAACTGAAATGGTTGCATTGTAGCAGCCCTCTCCATTCGTGGTTAAAGCCAACAGAGCTTTCCCCAGCTTTGAACTGTCCAACATATCCGCTATAATTTCTAAACACCATTGTCACAGAACTGTGAGAGTTGATGTCCAACACACTTAGCACCCAGCAGGTTAGAGGGAAGTGCTCTACATTTGGATGGAATCTAAGATGATGGGTCTGGTTGCATTTTCTACCTTTTTTTCTTCATAAGTAAAATTAATGCTACCGTATATTCTCCAAAGGAGGCTTATTGGGAAGAGAACTGCCCATTATTCTTCCTTCACTCTGCAGTTTTAGAGCAACCTTTAGGACAAAGCCATGACTCCCAAGTTGCTTAGGAGAGGAATAATTGAAAACTTTTTTTCTTTTCATCTAGCAAGGCTCTCTGTTGTGAAAGGCCCCTCTTGAAACTGGTAAGGAAACCTTGTAGGAATGGCAATTCTGAACACTGCAGTCTGATAAAGAAAGGTAGTACAATCTTGGGTGTTTACCTAGTTGTTACCTGATTTTACAGCAGAAATAATTATTTGACAACCAGAAGTGGTAAAGGATTTTTCAGGATTTTTCAGCTTTCTTGTCTGATTTGGAAGATTGCTTAGATATATACTAATACTGGTGAAAGAGGGCATACCTTTGCTTTAAGAACATTAGCTGCAACATCCACAACTGCAAGCCCTGTAGCACCAGCGGCTGCAGTCACTAAAACAGTTTCTCTACAAAAAACAGAAGCATGGTTTGAGACTGGAGAGATGTATTAAATCCTGATGATCTAAAACAGAGATCTCCAAACTTGGCAACTTTAAGACCTGACTTCAACTCCCAAAAATTCCCAGGCCAGTATGGCTGGCTGAGGAATTCTGGGAGTTGAAGTCCACAAGGCTTAAAGTTGTCAAGTTTGGAGATCCCTGATCTAAAACATTAAAAATCTGTCGGACTTCCTCACTTCACTCCACCCCAGTGTCCATCTGCATTGTTAGGCTCACTATGAAGAAAACTAGACCCATCAAATCAGGCTGAGATCACATACCCAGAACCACTTTGCTATGCTCCCTTCCAGTCTTCCCATAGCTGACAAGGAGTCATGCTGCCCTAAATGTAGACTCTGCCACAGCACAACCTTAGCACACACCTGGAATAGATCTATGCTGTTCTGTTCTTCATATAGCTTTAACTAGCACACATTTTGAGGGACACAGTTGATAGCTCCTTAGTTAGAATTCCAGCCCGATCCAATATCCTTCATTATGTGAAAAGCCTTTGCTCCTAGTTATTTGGTGCACTGTTTGCTTTTTTCTTTCCCGTTGTAGCATTTTTATTCTTTGGTAGACAATCCATGACCCTTTGGATCATTGTTTCAGAGATATTTCCTTACTAAATTCTTCAATGCCTTCAACAATGGTAGCGTTTCTAATATATTTGAAAAGTTCTTAAAAAAAATTCATGGAGATATTCAGAGAGGTATCTGTATCCATAGCACAGTCAAATGTCAGGACTGCAGGAAATGTTTTGTGACATTTGTATTATGTCATAAAATGCTTTATGATAATTTTATGTCATAAAATGTTTTGTAAAATTTGCCAAATTTCAGTTCCACAGGCGTCATGGGTTATAGACTTTGGATACATTCTATAAGTTAGCCCATTTGAGGTACTTGTTGACAAATTTCTTCCCCATGATGCACTATTTTGCTCAGTTAAAGTTTACAGATACAGGAGTTGTAATAGTTTATCAATTAATATGGACTGACATTTGACCATTTAAACTATAAGCCGTGGTGGCACAATGGTAAGAATGCAGTATTGCATGCTAATTTTGCTGACTGCCAGCAGTTTGATTCTCACAAGCTCAAGGTTGTCTCAGCCTTCCATCCTTCTGAGGTTGGTAAAATGAAGACCCAGATTGTTGGGGGCAATAGGCTGACTCTCTAAACTGCTCAGAAAGGGCAGTAAAGCATTATGAAGTGGTATATAAGTCTAAGTCCATGGTGGCGAACCTATGGCACGGCCACAGGCAGCATGCAGAGCTGTCTCTGTCGGCACGCACACCATTGCCACAGACAGACAGACACAGGGCCGGGCTGCTCACCTCCCCCTCTCCATGTGCTCGCTGGACTCTGTGTACAGGGGCCGATAGTGTCAGGCAGCAGCTGCCCCGGCCCCTGCCTTACCTTGCCTTGTCCCACGGCAATTGGCACCCCTGCCCTGCCTCGCCTCATCCCACAGGACAAGCCTCTGGCCTACCACTCCACCGCCAGAGACCCCCTGGATCTCCTCCAACCCTGCCCAGCCCCCACAGGCATCTCTCCCCACAAGCATCATTGAGGTGGCCACGCCTACCCCAGTCACGCCCACCCAGTCAGCCATGGCCATCATGGCCACACCCACCCAGTGATCCATGCTCACCCGGCACCCGGCAATAAATAAGTGGGTTTTGGGTTGCAGTTTGGGCACTCGGTCTCTAAAAGGTTTGTCATCACTG
This sequence comes from Bothrops alternatus, assembly GCA_034064705.1. Lineage (NCBI taxonomy): Eukaryota > Metazoa > Chordata > Lepidosauria > Squamata > Viperidae > Bothrops > Bothrops alternatus. Next base: position 1,468,619 of record JARGCV010000145.1, on the reverse strand, counting down.
GTCTAAGTGCTATTGCTATTAGCCACTAGATGGGAGCAAAGAATTCTCTATTGAGATCAGCATACCTGTTAATTATCATAAGAAAACAAGGAGTCAGTGCTTCCCTGAGAATTACAACTATTGAGAAGAGAACCAGGTTGGCCATTTGAATTACTTCCATTAAAATAGAGATAGTCATTTTTAAGCCTTTGCACTCTCTTTGCCAATCAATCAATTAAAAAAATAGCTCTAGAAGTTTGGGTTTTTTAGCCAAACCTTCACCAAGTCTGGGAACCATATGCAAAGAGGCCAGATCAATTGTGGATGAACATATCTCCACCCCAAATCATAAAACCTCCAGACTCCTCCTCCATGCATCATGGGTTATCCAAATAGGAGATCTTGAGTCAGGATAAGAGAGAAAATAAATTTCCAGAACAGAGCAACTAAAGCTGGGCTGCCTTTAGTCTAGACTTAGGAGAAAACATACCGGTAGCTGCTGGTATGAGGGCATATCCTCTAGAAACTATTTGTGGCACTTCATGTTGAGGCAAGAAGCTCTAGGGATTTAGTTTCAAATATCTGTAGGCTCTTTTAGGGGGGGGGGAAAAAAGCAATGAAAACTTGAAAGCAAGTCAGACGGATCTCTAATTTATCTTGAGGACATAAGGTTGGGCAAGACTGACCTAGTAGTAGTTATTGCCTGTCTTAATTGTGTATTTCCTTGTTCTATGACTATCTTACTGGACAGAATATAGGGTTATAAGGGTACAACATGTATCTTTTAACGTCTTCATGCAGAGGTGATACAACTAAGGAAACAGCCAACTTTTTGGATAACTGCTCCTACAGATTCCTAATTTTTAGCAGTCAATTTTGTTAGGAAAAAACATGCCTTACTTCAAATCCGATGCACATCAAATATATTCAGCATATTAAAAATAAAGCAAAAACTCATCTACAACATTTACAAAATTGTACATTAGAACAAATCAAGCTATATACTGAAATAGTGGAACAATTCTGAATACTATGCAATTAGTCTAATGGTCTGTTAGATACAGATCTTAATATCTTCCAGGCAGGGAAAGCCTCAAGATAGCCGTCAATTATTACAGAATTGCAACACAACCCAGAACTTTGTTAACCAAATAAGACTTTGTGGTACTATTGTTGGGCTTCGGGCTTCCACTCACCCTGGCTGTGTTTGTGCTCTGTGTTTCAAGGCCAAGATGGCTGTCCCATATGAAACAGGCAGTACTGCAGCTTCTTCATAAGGTACTCCTTGGGGGATTTTCCAAAGCAACTTTCAAAAAAGGAAATAAAATGAATTCCTGAACATAGGCATCACAAGCCCTTCAAACTTATTATTCTCTGAACTTATCTTCTGCAATAAAGAACTTCAGAACACCAGTGACAACCCCAATTAACTAACAGTATGACAAGTAGCACAGATTACAAAGTAATTTTTTCTGAAGGTCCACAGTCAATTGACATAAATATGCTGCCACTTTAACCAATAGGACTTTGTGTGATCTTACAGCTGTAAAAAGATTGATTTTACAAGAAGGAAGAATACTCATTTTCTTCTAATTTTTCTATGATCGCAAAAATGTATCCCTTCCCCTATTGGATAAGCTTCCTATCACTTTAAGTTTTGACAAGAAGAATATTTATAAATTGGGTTTCTTTTGTTACTCCATATATTTACTCTTCCCATTGTTCTTTCCTCTTTTAAAGTTAGGTAAAATGAGCTAAACTTAATATTCCCAATATATAAACAAACTTTATTGAGTAAAATATGAGTGATGAATATTCATGTAATCTTATTTATCCTCTTACATATTTATTTTTGGGGGGGCTTTTGCAAAGAATTAAAAAAATATTGGGGAGATTATTTTTTCATACCTTTGAATCTGCAATGCATTCTTCCGCCAGAGCTTTTCCATTGGTCACACCAATGACACAGTCCCCCTGTCAAAAGGCATTATTATCAAGTGACATAAATATGCTACCACTTTAACCAACAGGAGAAAGCCACAAGGAGGAGAAAAGTTGACACGTTCCCCCCTTTTGCCAAGGGCTAAAAACATATCTAAACAAGTAGAAGATATTTAAAATATCAACATTTTAATCAGCATTTCATTAAGTTAATGTATGAATCTTTACAAAATTGTACATTATTGTACAATTGTACAAAATTGTACATTAGGATAAATCAAGCTATAAACAGGAATAGTGAAACAGTTCTGAATGCTATGCAATCAGTCTAATCAGTTAGACACAGATCTTGGTATCTTCCAGGCAGGGAAACCACCATGCTCCAAAAGCTCTGGGCAAAGATTAGTCACAATTTCCCAGTTGGCTCCAAATGGATAAAGTTAACCAAGATTTGTAAGCTTTTATTACAGTTATAGTGTGGAATATCTGAAGAATAAGGAATTTTACTTAATTTCAACTTAAGGAAATCTCAATAATGTTACATAAAATTCTAATGACAGAATCTCTTGAATATTTCAAAACATTGAAAGTGTGAGATTAGAACTTGATGAGCCTCACTGCAATTGTCTGTGGTAAAGAATTCTTTTTAAATTTATTTCAGCTCATCATCAAAGAACTGAACATGAAGATAATCCACAAGCGACACTGTATTTGACTAAAACTGCATTATATTATTACCTTTCTAGAATTAGTTAATGGAAGGGTAAGCAAAATGGTATATATTGCTGCTGTTGTGCAATTGGCAACAAATTCAGAAAACTATTTCTGTTCAAAGCCTATTAGAAGTCATTGTCCAAAAATACAATAAATAATGTTGGTTTCTTGTTCATTTTTCTTAAGACATATACATTGATGCAACAATACTTTGGTTTCTAAAGTTCATTGCTACCGGTAGGTTTGCTATAAAAATCACTGGAAGATTAACTTTCATCTTTCTTTGGATCAGTGACATTTGGGAAACTATTGTTGCTGAAAAATTAACACAATAAAGAGCACTGAAAACTGTACTATGAATAAATTAGTTCAAATCCATTTGTGATATATGAACAATATTCTTCCTAATTACTTTCAGAGTGAAAATACTGAGTCTGTTTTACAATTTGTGCATTTTTTAAAGAAGACATCTGTATTTATGTATATTCTCTTCTCATTCTCTTGCTGTCCTTGTTCACAGATTACAAATGCAGTAGTCTAGTGAGCAACTACTAAAGGAATTTCCACATTCTTTTTTCCTAAGCCAGCAATGTACTAAATTTACATAACAAAATGATCTTGTAAGGCTTACTCCAAAGAATCTTCCTTACCTCTTTGATGTTGGTGACAGCTTTCCCAGTCTCCACCACATCTCCTGAGTATTCCATTCCTAAAAGAGAACATCATCTCTATAATAATACAGAGTTATTGCATGAATCATCAGTTAGTTCCACACTAGTTGTCACATCTATCATCAGTTACTTCCACACTAGTAGCAACCACTTTACATGCAGAGCAAAAACACAGACCTGGTAACAAGGCAAATAAATGCCTAATTTGCAATGTTATAACTTCTTTTGTGTCTAGCAAAAGATTTAAGCCAAAGGAACAGATCTGATTTATAGATAGCCTTCACTGTTTTCAGGAGATACAGAGGTAGCAAGTTCAGTCATTTTCTTTGCAATATAAATATATTCTCAATATCAGCTTTCTCTTGGTGACTCTGTTCCAATGACTCTTGAGTAGATTATTGACATAATTATCTTGGTGGTAGTAAGAAAATGGTTTATCACTGCTTCTTACTGAGATGTTTTTTTTTATTTTTCTTATCTAACCTGGGATCCTGGAAGTCCCTAGTGCAGGGGTGTCACACTGCTGGCCCACGGGCTGGACGTGTCATCCGGAAGCCGCGCCCACCCCATTGCTGGCAATGGCAAAACCGTCCCGATACATTGCACGATGTCACGTGACATCGAGAGTGTGACATGTCTGCCCTAGTGGTTTCCCATTCAAATACCAGTCAGGTCCTACTCTGTTGAGTTTTTGAGCTAAAACCAGGCTGGCCATATGTTGCTGAGACATTTACCCCATCATCTTCTAGTGACCAATGCATTCAGTTTGAAAATTCCATTTTGAGGCTCCAAAATGCAGACTTTATTGTAGAGGTCTATCTGATCTAATTTGGAGATACTTTTCATATTTCTTCCCATATTCTACTTTTTACTTTATCTCTTCTCAAGGGTTCTGGAGAATTTGAAAATTTTCACACTGTTTTATGCCATTTTTCTTGACCACCAATGGATTCTACATTACTCCCCCCCTCTTTCTATATACTGTACATACAATATATATACATATATGTGTGTGTCTGTGTGTATCCCATACTAAAATAACTGTTATCATAATCATTGCTGAGCATTGGCCAGAAGATGTCACCATGAGCACAATAAAGAAATTTTTTAATGGAACAATATATTAATACTCTTATTTTTAAAAAAAATCTGTTTTTTTATTTACCTTTTTAAAAATAATTTTATTGAAAGTTTTCAAGAGAATGAAAAGCAAATACAAACTAATGCAAAATAGAAAGAATAAAAATAGAGAAAACAAGAAAAAAACTAAGTGCAGGAAGAAATAAAAAATAGAAAAAAGTTTCTGATTTCCTCTACAGCAAATATTATTATAAAATTATCTCTTATTCTATTTCAGTGATGGCAAACCTTTTAGAGACCGAGTGCCCAAAAAACCCCCCTCCATCCCATCCCTGCTCTGCCGTGCCCGCTGGGCCACCCACCACCTCCACGGCCCACCACAAATCACCCAGGCAGCCCAGCAGCACCATGGTGGCCATGCCCTCTGCCCGTGCCCCGCAGCATCATCTGCGCGTGATGGGGCGCAAGGGCAGAGTCTTGTCCCCACTGCCCGGCTACCATGTCCTTGGCTGCGCTGCTTCACGTGGGTCATATCCGGGGGCGACTCTCCTCCGGGGGGCTGCTGGTGAGGAGGGGGCCGTGGGAGGAGGCAGGGTTGGGGCGATGGTGCATTTGCCCACAGAGAGGCTCCGAGTGCTGCCTCTGGCATGCGTGGCATAGGTTCGCTACTACTGCTCTATGATTACATAAAAAGCTCGTTTTTTTCTGTTATCTATTTTTCCCCTAATCATCAAAACAAGTCATAAGTGTATTTTTTTTCCATTTCATGCAACAAGTCTAAAAGGGATTTCCAATCAACCATAAATGTAGGTATTGTCTTTTCTCTGATCAAGGAAATTAATTTAGCCATCTCTGCAAGCTCCATCATCTTCACCAACAATTCCTCTATTGTGGGTAGAGTCGAACGTTCCACTTTTGAGCATAATTTTTTAATCTATTGCTTCCCAGTAGTTACATTTCAGATAAACAATGTATGTCTGAAATTTGCATAGTCTTCTTAAAAAACAGGTTTCTCATTAAGAAATCTAGGAACAGAAAGGGAATTAATATCAGCTTTCTCCAATATGACACTGTCAGGAGGCTAGACTGCAATTTCTATCACTGGATAAATTTATCTATTGGAGAAGGCTGATCTAGGAAAGGGTGCAGATTTGGTCTTATGTTAGGGCTCCTTCTCACAACATAGACACCATGAAAATGTTTTCACTCACCTGGGATGAATGGGAGAGGAGGGTGATGTTGATAAAGACCCTGGCAGGTCAGTATGTCAGCAAAATTGACTCCACAGCTGTGGACATGAACTCTGACCTACAAAAAGAGACAATCCCACATTCCTCACATAACCAGAAATATCTTTATGTGTGTAAGAAAGGGAGGAGAAGGAGACAGGTTAAACATTTAAGTACTGTGTTTTTTTCCTCTTTAGAATCAAGCCACAGTGAGTGATCTGACTAACTTAGGAAATGCAACAAATGAAATAATTATTTTCTATACACGCATACAAGATTAATCTAATGAATTCTCATAATATTCCTGGCTGCTGATCAAGAACAAAAAAGTGGATTCCTCATCTGAATCCTGCTTCCTTTCCACAAGATCTGTACACTGATTGCCAGAAAATGAAGGGAGTGGGGAAATTGGGTTGTGCACGTCTTTGAGTTAGTATTGTTTCCAGGCAACTGACTGGACAAGTCCCTGTGGTTTTCTTGGAAAGATTTTTCAGAAGTAGATTGCCATTGCCTCCTTCCTGGAGCTAAGAGAGAGTGACTGGCCCACAGTCATCTAACTGGTCTTGTGCCTAAGATGGACTAGAAGTCATGGTCTCCTGTTTTCTAACCACTACTCCAAACTGGCTCTCTAGAGCAGAAGCCCCCAACCTTTTCGGTACCAGGGACTGGTTCCGTGGTTTTGTGTGCTGCCTGCATCCCGTGAATGGGGCTTTGCTTGTTTACACAGCCCCATTTCTGACATGCCACAGCCCGGTGCTGGTCCACGGACCAGGGATTGAGGACCCCTGCTCTAGAGAATAAACTAGAGATATTGCATAAAGCAATCTGGTGAACAAATACCTGTCCTATCAATTCTGGCTAGCAGAAAGAATTTTTACTAAACTGATAAGGAAGCTATTGTAACCCCAGTTTCTTCTTAGGTTACAAATATACCTTAAATTATTCATAAAAATAGGCATATGTTCCTAAATAGGCATAACTTCCTAAAGAAGTTCTATGGATCAGTAAGCTTTGTCAGTCATTTGCAAGATTTGGTCAAAACTATTAGGATTAAGCATAATACTACAGATAGGCCTGAAGCTTCTAGAAGTGAAAATAATATATACCAAGATCTGAACAAGCTTCTAAGTTCGAGAAAAACTACTGTCTTGGGTAACTTTTTTGCAGTTTAATGTTAACCCAATTAAATGTAGTAAGGATTTAACTACCACCAAAATTTTTATTTCTGCTTTTCAATAGGACATTATTTTTTTATTGTCTATTAATCATGTTGCCAGCCTTTTTATGGTGTCTTTATGAGCTGTCTGAGTAGTAAATGACATGCTGCCTTTTCAAAGCATATCAGTTTTGATTACTGCATTGCAAACATTATACAGCTTCCATGACCTAATCAACAAGACATCCACAACTCTGAAAAATGCCAGCTCTCTGTGAAAAATCCTCATTTGCATTCTCTTAGAATAAGCACAGTCGCTTTTCCCATATGGATCACTGCATATTGAAAACCCCTAGCTTAATATCTCAAAACATGATTGAAGAAGACATTCTTTGCTTTAAAAGCCCCACCTATGATCAATTTAACAAGCAGATAAAATAAAATGGGTAAAATATAATTTATAAATGTAATCATTTTCCCAAGGACTATTTATGTTAATCATAACCTTAAAGACCAACCATAACTCGATAGCATAAACCTTCACAGATTATATTCCACACCTTCAGATACAGTCAGTAAATGCTGCCAGAAAGTCATTTTTTGGAAGATAATAACAAGAGGAGAGGATGGTTTGTCTTTGTTTCAAATACACACATGCCCCCTAGTTATTCCAAGCACCAAGGAAAAACTAATATCTATCTGGTCTTTCAAAGCTTAAAAATGTTTTCCCTCATTTGTGGGGAAATATGTGGTAGCACTTATGGTTCACAAAACAGGGAAATTTTATTTTGTCTTTACGAAAATAATGTTCTTTCTCTCTCTCTCTCACTCAACCTATATTTCATGCTTTCCAGTTACAGGATCACTTTTCTACTATACATAGCAAGCAGATATAGCATATACATGATATGGCTTCTAGTTATCAAATAATGATAAAGCAAACAATATTTATTGTATTTACACACAGAGATCAATTAAAGTCATTGTTATGGAATCCTTGGTGCTCTCTGAGCTTGGTTCTTTTCTTGGAGATGTTTCATTACCCAACTAAGTAACTTCATCAGTGCTACAAGGGAGTTGGGTTTACTCTCATTTTATAAAATAGTGGCTTGCCATGTCTGTGTTGCTGTTGTTTACTATTAGCTTGTTTGTCTGAGTTGTCAGAACATACCAAGAACCTAAGATTTCAATCCTGAACTACAAATGTTCTCTTCCATCAAAGTCACTGGTTTTCATTAACAATAGGGAATAAAAGTACATGATTTTCTTGGTCTATTTTAAGAGTTGATTCATTTGTTGCCTTTCCACATATAGCAAACTGAGCCTACAAATGCTCTTTCCAGGTGCCTGAATTTTTCTACAAGCAACCTAGCAAGAACTAAGATGCTTTAAAAGAATCGGCTTTTATTCCCAACTAACAATGCACTATCAGGTAGTCCTTGGCTAATGATGGCAATTGGGACTGGCAACTCTGTTGCTAAGAGGCATGACGGTCAAGCATGATGTCATATGACTGCGCCAAGTTACATTAGCAATTCTGGCTGTGATTGTGAAGAAAATCCTGCACAGTCATTAGGTGTGATAATACACAAGCACCATTTGTGACCTGCCAGCTTCCTCACCTTGTTAGACTGAAGTTCACAAATGGTCACCTCACCGCAAGATAGTGTGATTGTGGTTATTGCTAGCTGGTTGCCAAGTTCCAAATTATGACATGTGGCTGTATGGATGCTGCAATGGCCACCGCTTCAAAGACTGGCCATAAGTCTCCTTGTTCAATGCCGTCGTAACAGTTGCTAAATGAGTGATTGTGAACCAAAGACTACCTGTAAATGAATCAGTAGGCTAGAAACTATTTGCACAGATTAGTAAATTCTTTATAAAACTGTAGTGATGGTACAATTTTCTTTCAACCATTTTGTTTGACTTCCTTTCCAGAGGCCCTTTAAGAAAGACAAATCACATTATTTACTAAGGCCAGATGAGAGTTCATATCTAGGAAATGGGCCATGAGACAAGATGATAAAAATCCAAGGGGGAAAAAGGAAGGGAAGAAAAGGGTATAGCTATATTCATGCAACATCTGCAGCAAGTTAGTCTTAAATGGAAAATAGGTGTAGTCCAATTACATCCCACAGTTTTGAACTGTAGTCAAAGAGTCCAGTTTAGATTCCTCTCAAAGTCTGACAAGAAAAAGAAAGAGAAGCCTTACCAGAGATCTGAATGGAATGTTTCCAATGGCCTACATCGAAAAGGCCGAAGACCACACTATGCCCAAACTGTTTTAAACAAACATTCATGGTAATCTAAATCCTACAAACGAAACCATCTTGACTGATCACATAGGAGAACTTGCGACCCAAGTATTGTTACTTGCTTACCTCGTGTGACTGAAGCAAAGCAGATGGGATATCCCTAACAACCAATGGCTTTTTCAGTTCGGTGCACAGTACTGCTCGAAAGGTCCTCTGGGGCTGCAAGAAGACAATGCTGCCTGGAGAAATGGAGTTCCATGATTTGGGGCCAAAAATATTCTTCCTGTAAAAAGAGAGGCAACGGATTCTCACAGACCCAGCTTACTCATTTTTTCTTTAACCTTTTAAAATAAAATGTCTTTTCATTAATCTGGTATTTGCAAATGCAAGTGATCATAAGATCCATTTGTTATAATTGCAAACTTGTGCAATTATAACATTCTCGGGAACATTAATGTTATATTCACCTAAATATGATTTGAGGTCCTCTCCGCATCTTCCCCAATAAAACCACATAAGGTTGCAGTCTATAGCAGGGGTCCCCAACCTCTGGTCCGTGGACCGGTCGTGCCAGAAACCAGGCTGTGTAAACAAGCAAAGCCCCATCTACAGGATGCAGACAGTACATGAAACAACGCCTCCTCTGGTATGCAGAAAAACTTCTCTCCATGGAACCAGTCCCTGATGCCCAAAAAGTTGGGGACCTCTGGTCTATAGGACAGCTATATGCAAAGTATTATCATCAGTTTTGTTTATCACCAGTGGTTAAGGCGCCAAACTAGAAACTACAAGACTATGAGGTTTAGTCTTGCCTTAGGCACAAAACCAGCTGGGTGACCATGGACTAGTCCAGGGGTAGGCAACCTCGGCTCTTTTATGACTCGTGGACTTCAACTCCCAGAATTCCTGAGTCAACATATGCTGACTCAGGAATTCTGGGAGTTGAAGTCCATGAGTCATAAAAGAGCCGAGGTTGCCTACCCCTGGACTAGTCATTCTGTGTCAGCCCTAGGAAGAAGGCAATGGTAAATTACAGGTAGTCCTTGACTTACAACAGTTCATTTAGTGACTGTTCAAAGTTACAACAGCACTGAAAAAAGTGAGTTATGACCATTTTTCCCAGTTACAACTTTTGCAGCATCCCCATGGTCACGTGATCAAAATTCAGATGCTTGACAACTGGTTCATATTTATGACGGTTGCAGGGTCCTGGGGTCATGCGATCACTCTTTGTGACCTTCTGACAAGCAAAGTCAACGGGGAAACCAAATTCACTTAACAACCAGGTTACTAACTTAACAACTGCAGCGATTCACTTAACAACTGTAGCAAAAAAAGTCATAAATTGGGGCAAGAAATGTCATAAAACTCACTTAAGAAATGTCTCACCTAACAACAGAAATTTTGGGCTCAATTGTGGTTGTAAGTTGAGGACCTGTACTTCTAAAACACCTTGCCAAGAAAACTGTAGGGACTTGTTGAGGCAGTCTAAAAAGCATTGCACAAACCCTCCCAAAAATCTCCCCATTGCTCAGTATCCAGGTTCTCCAGACTAAATGTACTGTATCTACCAATTTCAATCTTTCCACATAAAATTGATTTTTCAGGTCACTGACCATCACAGTTTCTTTTCAATGAATACTTTCATTTATTTGCAGCGTTCCTACTGTGAAACAAAAGCATATGGACATGTCGAAAGCCTTTACCCTTTGTTTTCCCTGAATGTGCACAAAGACAACAATGCAGTAGAATGCATATGGTGATCAAACTAAAGATACCACAGTGGTGTTCTATCGCAGTCTCTCCTGGGTGCCTTTGACTCAGAATATTTAGAATACTTACCGGTATTGATTCCATTCAATATAGAATGAATAAGTATTTACACCTAGTTGGAGCTTGCTAAATGATAATTTATTTCAGCTAAAGCTTTCCTTTCCCAATCTCCCTTAGGTTTCCTAACTCAGTATGGTAATGCTAGCAGCAACCATCACTATTTTCTTTACTTTGTGAATTCAATTTTTCTCCAATTTTGTTATTTAAAACTCACCTACTGCAAACAATATCCTCATCCCAGAACATTTTTTTATTCAGTAAAATAGACTGCAGCCCATAAAATATTGTAACTTTGTTCATCTGTGAAATACACCAAGACTTCCTGTTTTAGATGTATTGAAAGATAAATAATCAGATTATAAAAATCTCTTAATGGGAATTCAAATTTCTCAGTCTGGAAGTCTCCCAACCTCCATAAAATAAGATTGCAGAAAATGAATTGTTTTCATCTTTGAGAAGCTGGCAAATATATATATATATATATATCCTTTGGTATAGATCCCAAAGGTCTTGCAGTAAGCTAGTTATGTAAATCATTTTCAAGATTTCAGAGCTTGTTAAGTGCTAAATAATGTTTCATCTAATTTTAAAAAGCAAGGTATCATTTCTGAGTTTGTTTCTCTATTTTTGAATTTGTCTGTTTAGTAAATATATCAATTTAGAAGTGCAGCTGAATTTGGCTCCTATGCAGAGCCTGGGATCACACTTAACTAGTTTTAAGGCATTAGGTCAGCGGTTCTCAACCCCGACTTGCGCCATCCAGGCGCGGCATGACCCCGACCTGCGCCGCGCATGTGTGGCGCGATGGCCCGCATCGCGCTTGCACAGCCCACGCGATGGCCCGAATCGCACATGCGCGTTGCGATGGCCCGAACCGCACATGCGCGGCACGACGGCCCGAACCGCGCATGCGTGTCGCGACGGCCCGAATCGCGCATGCGCAGCGCAATGGCCTGAACCGTGCATGCGTGCCACGACAGCCCGTGCTGCACATGCGTGCCGTGTGCGATGGCCCGAATCACGCATGCGCGGCACGCGACGGCCCAAACCGTGCATGCGTGGCGCAACGGCCCGAATCGTGCATGCGTGGCATGACGGCCCAAATCACGCATGCGCCGCGCAACGGCCCATACCGCGCATGCGTATCACGAGCGACGGCCCGAATTGCGTATGCACGGCGTGACAGCCCGTACTGTGCGTGTCGCGCGCGACGGCCCGAACCACACATGCGCGCCGTGTGCGATGGCCCGAACCGCGTATGTGCTGCGCGACAGCCCGAACCGTGCATGCGCGGCGCGTGCGTGGCGGCCCGTACCACGCATGTGATGCGCGACGACCCGAATCGTGCATGCGCGGCGGCCCGAATCACACATGCATGGCGCGTGCAACGGCCCGAATCACGCATGCACGGCGCAACGGCCTGTACCGCGCATGCACGTCGCGTGTGACGGCCCGAATTGCGCATGCACGGCGTGACAGCCCGTACCGCGCATGTCGCGCGCAACGGCCCGAACCACACATGCACAGAGCGTGCGATGGCCCAAACCGCGTATGCGCTGCGCGACAGCCCGAATCGCGCATGCGCAGCGCCCCGAATTGCGCATGCATGGCGCGCGCGCAACAGCCGAGGGGAAATGGGGGAAAAATGGACTGCGGTGCTTGGCGACCCCCGTGAAACGATCGTTCGACCCCAAATGGGGTCGTGACGCACAGGTTGAGAACTGCTGCATTAGGTAATGCCACATACACAAACATAACACAAAATCCTCCAGTTTCTCCAAAGGCATAGAAGTCTGAACTGTCCACACAAACATTCAGGCAAAGAGAACAGTTAATGGCAACGTTCCCTTTCAGATATACATGTCTTCTAGCACAGAGCTCCCCAGCCTTTCCAGGTTGGTAGCTCGGAGGGAAATGGAGGTGCAGGGAAATGTATCACGCACCCATGCCCATGCGCAAAACAAGCATGTGTACGGCAGCAACACGAGTGCCCATGCCCAAGCAGACCGCATGCACCCACAGCACGCTGGTGGTAGTTCTGGCGCCCATGTGCATACGCAGAAGAACAATGAACCCAAATAACTCCCAGAGGATTTGACCCTACCGATAAACCCTTGGAGGAAGACAAGTGAGGATATGTCACAAACAGAAGGAAACATAACACTCAAAGAAGAAACAACATGCAACAAACAAACCCCTTCTGCCCTTATAAGGAAACATGCAGACCCACGACCTATCCTTCAGACATGCAGACACCTAGCAAAGAAACAACTTCAAATAATCCTAAAAAAGTCACCTCAAATATCCCTTAAAAAGCCACATTAACAAACACACCTGAGACAACCAGAAAAGCACCCCAGACTGCAGCGCCCCCCACAAAAAAGGAGAGTGTTGGTAATAGGAGATTCTATCCTCAAAGGAACAGAATCATCGATCTGCAGACCAAACATACAATCCAGGGAGGTATGCTGTCTCCCTGGAGCAAAAATCAAAGATGTGGAGCCCTGAGAACCTAACCAAAATAATTAGGCCCACAGATTACTACCCCCTCCTCCTCCACATTGGAACAAACAACACTACAAACAACCTATAGTGAAAAACTACAAACAACTAGGCAACAAAGTGAAGAAGCTAGGAGCACAAGTAGTGTTCTCGTCAGTGCTCCCAACAAAAGGCCAACGCCTATTGAGGGAAAAAAGAATTTTAGAAATAAACCACTGACTAAAGGGTTGGTGTCACAAAGAAAACTTTGGTTTCCTGGATCACGGACTGCAGTTTCTACATGAGCGACTCTTGGCAAGGGATGGGCTACACCTCACGAAAACAGGCAAAAATGTACTTGGAAAAAGACTGGGCCAACTCATCAGGAGGGCTTTAAACTAAAACTGAGGGGGGAGTGTGACCAATCTCTAGAATCTCTAGAACCCAAAACCAAGCACAAATCCCAAGAAAACAAACCAAACAACGAGTGTTGAGAAAAAAGAAAAACTCAAACAACAATCAGGAAATACAGGAAACATACCCACGGACAGGCATAAAAGCCTTAAATGTTTATACACAAATGCTCGAATCTTGGGGAACAAACAGGGCAAACTAGAAGCAATAGTACATGAGGGAGGGTATGACATAGGCATAACAGAAACCTGGTGGGACGAAACCCATGAATGGAATAGACGGATGGATACAAATTGTTCAAAAGAAACATCTACAAAAAGAGGAGGGAGAGTTGCACTTTATGTAAGAAAACACTACATATCTGCAGAAATGCACATGACCCAAGACAAAATCTCTCCAGAATGTATATGGGTCAATATAAAAGAGGAAAAAAAGTGACATTACCATAGGTCACGGGTCAGTAACCCGCAGCTCCGGAGCCGCATGCGGCTCTTTCAGCCGTCTCCTGCGGCTCCCAGCCACGTGCAGTGCCAAAAAAAAAGGACTAAAAAAGTTGAACCAATCAATTCAAACTTCTCACGAAAGAAGTTTGAATTGATTGGTTCAACTTCTTTGGTTTGTGGGACGCTGTTTGCCATGGGCTCGACATAGATGGGAGGGGGGGGAGAAAGACAGCTCCGGAGGGAGACAGCGCTTTAGCAAGAAGCCGGCGGTCCGAGCGGAGCGGCACAGAAGACCTACTGGTTGGTGTGGGAGGCTCCAGCGTTGCAGGTGAGCAAGGCCTGGCATCCGCAGCCCAGTTCCACACCCTGATGACCAGCTGAACCGGCTTTCACTGCTTCTTTGCAAACGAACGCAAAAGGTTTCGGGGTTTTGATCACCACTTAGTTCGTGCTGCCCAGCGTCTGCCTGCCTGCCTGCCTGCTTGCAGGCCTCCATGCTCCTCCGAAGCATGCAATTGTTCAGAGCCCATCCCAAAAGGTGCTGCTTCCCTGGTAGGAGCCGAGTTTGCAAGCCTCGTTGGCAAGCCGGGAAAACCGAAGGTCCGGAGGATTCCCTCACGATGCAGAGTTGCAGTGCCTGGTCCTGGGCTGACAGGGGAGGGGGTGAGGGGGTATCCGGGGACTAAAAAGTCCTCCAGGACAGGCTCAGGGCCAGCCCTCTTTCCCTAGCCGCAGGAGAAGGGGAGGCTCAGGCTTTCCACCCAGGCGGGCAGGCGAGAAAAACCCCGAAAGCAGGAGGGAACCCTCTGGACCTTTGGTTTTCCCGGCTTGCCAACAAGGCTTGCAAACTTGGCTCCTGCCAGGGAAGCAGCACCTTTTGGGACGGGCTCTGAGCAATTGCAGGCTTTGGGGAAGGAGCTTCCCTGGCAGCAGCTGAGTTTGCAATCGACCAGTGGAACAGCTTATCCTTAGAAATCGTGGGTGCTCCATCGCTGGAAGTTTTTAAAAAGAGACTGGACTGTCTGAGATGGTATAGGTCCTCCTACTTGAGCAGGGGGCTGGACTAGAAGACCTCCAAGGTCTATTTCTATTTTATTCTATTTGAGTAGGCTGCCAAGGGATGGGCCAAGTCAGCACCTGACAGCCTTATACTAAATCTAGTGAACTAAATAATGAAGAAAAGGGACACTCACTGCAATCTGGACAAGCTGTGTGGACCTAATTTCTTAAGTATTTGTATGTGTGCAACCGCACTCAGTTGTTACTGACCAGGTTCTTAAGAGGAATTGAGTACAGATACTCAATCCAGATACCAAAATGTGCACAACTTGCACTGTCTTCTGCTGATCCTGTAGCAAATGATTTTAAGTTATTCAAGAGGAAGTAGAGAAATGTTGCACTGAAAAAGTAATAGGGAAGCAACAGAATCCAGAAGAGTTGCAAGTAGAGAGGGCCAAGGCAAAAAGAAACAAAAGCATGTTGGAAAAATATAGAAAAAGTACAAAAGCTTGAGAAGAGTTAGAACAGTGTTTCTCAACCTTGACAATTTTAAGGCATGTGGACTTCAACTCCCAGAATTCCACAGCCAGCAATGCTGGCTGTGGAATTCTGGGAGTTGAAGTCCACATGCCTTAAAATTGTCAAGGTTGAGAAAACTGAGTTAGAATGACAGAAGCCAGGCTGAGGAAATGCTGGGACCCCAGGAGCTCCCATGAACTTGAATATGCTAAGATTAGGTGGGGACATATGGATTATGAAAGGGCCATTGAGTTCTCATGTAGTGGGAAGCCACAAATTTGGTAAAGGGGCCACCCAGGCAGCAGATACAAAGTGAGACAGAGCATCAATACCACTTACTACTATTATGAAATTCAGTATCTGGCTTGCAGGGGGGAGAAGCATGACACATCTTTAATAGTAACTTCTGCATTTTTATTCAATTCCTCTATTGCATCCCTATATTTTTTCATTACAAAAAATCTCAGGGTAGGACCGTGAACGGGGACGCTGGATTTATAGAATAGAAAACGCTGAATTTTTGAAATGACTAAAAGTGTCAGTTCATTCAGTGCTACTGAACAAACTGCAGACCCCGCTAATGTTTTTGGTACGCGGGATTCATATTAAGGTTCAGCCCTCTACGAGTTGATCTCACGAAATTCAATGTTTGCTTCTGAAACGGACAGGCAACGCTCCAGTCAGTCAATCTCATTTAATCCATTGAGATCAGTCCGGCAATAAAACTAGCCGAGGAACAAAACTGGAGATAATAGAAAGAGACAGTTGGGAAAGAAAAAGCAAAACTCGACTTCCCAATGGCCAAGCTGGAAGAGGATGTTGGCTTGTAGGAGGGTTAAAAGAAGAGATGAAGGCGGGTGGTTAGAGAGACTGGGGAAAGGGGGCATTTCCGATTAGCAAAAAGCTGCACCTGCGGCACGCCAACCGGGAAGCTCTCCTGGCGGCCAGGCCCCAACGCAGCAACATGCCTCCGCTCGCCATCGCCAGGCCGCCCAGGGAAGGCAAACCACGCCGTCTTGGGCGGCGCCTGGCTTCCGCATCCGCCTCATCCGTCAGATTAATTCCCGTAGGCTTTGTGCTCACTTCCCACTGGAAGGTTCCGCCCACTCAGTGAACTTCTTAGCCTAATGGGGTCGGAGGGGATCTTGCCTGCCTGTCCTTGACGGGTTTCTTTCCAGCAACCAAGCGACTGTTCCGCGGGACTCATCAAAATCGCCGTTTTTAAAAGCGGTCGCAGGAGTGGCCAGTTTGGACGAGTCAATGGCCCATTAAAGATTAAGAGGAGTTGAAAACCCAATTCGCGCACCGCTGCGCTTGCCTGTTTCCGCTTGGTCCGGAGAGAAGCTGTAACGGCGAGCCTCAAAGAGATTCCGGCACATGCAGCAGGACGAAGTGGGCCGTGTGTGGAAACTTGAGTCGACCCCCTCGCTGTCTGCCTAGATCTGAGTCTGTAGTGTAGTGGTCAGTTGCAGGAAAGGAAGGGTAACGACTGCAACACCAGTTTACTGTCCATTGTGTTGTAATGTTGCAAACTAGATTCCAATTACAGTAATCACATGCAAGAAATGCCTTGAAAGAAATACAGTAACGCTGTGGGGCAGTAGGGCGTTTTGGAGGACAAGTCCCTTAGGCTTTTACTACTGTTTATGATGAATGGGGCGGATGACTATTGGAGTTCAAAATATTGCGAGTATTCCTATTTCTGGCATTTGATATAAACAGACATGCCTTCTGCAATAGGATGCTTTTTTCCCCCCACTTCCCAATCATAGGCAGCCCTGGGATCATTAAGACATTTACGTATCCACCCAACTCAGACTATGACTACAATTACAACCCCCCCAATTATTAATTAAAAATATGTCATTAAACTTGTTAGGAGAATTGATATCTTTATTTCTAGTCGTTTCCTATATTAGTTCCCACCAGGACCTCACCCAGTAGTGGGATTCAGCCAGTTCGCACCAGTTCTGCAGAACCGGTAGCTAATTTTTTGTTGCCCAGGCTCAAAATGAACTTCCAGAAACAGCATTCACACACAGAACCGGTTGTTCACATATTTGAATCCCACCACTGACCTCACCTCTTACTAAATTTTCTCAGGAGTATTAATTTATTAGATTATCTGGACAGAAATTTACTAATCCATTATGGGATAAAGATGTGCTTACTTTTGAAAATGTACAAGATGAATCAGGCCTTTTCATAAGAAAAACAAGCCACTGACAATACAGGGCTGTTTTTATACAGATCTTTCTTTTTGTAACATTTCCTAGGTTGTGGTTCTACATATTCATATGTAGAAGTGCTGTAAAAGGGAAAAAGCCTCACACTCCTGTGAACAAGCTTATGAGGGATTTTAATTGTGAAAATAATAGGGAAGAAACCAAGGGTCTAGGCTAGGTCTCAATCTTTCTGGGCTCGTGGACCAGAGGGAAGGACAGCAGCTTCAAAATTGGAGTGCGTGCATGCAGGCTGGCACACTAGCGGCCCCATTTGTGTATGCGGCATGCGCTGGTGCCATGCGCATGCACAAATGGCAGTGCACCTCCTGCCCTGCGCTAGCGTCCTCGTTCAAGTCCACATGCATGCGCAAACAGGGCAAATGAGAATGTGCACCGGCCAGCCATTTCCACAGCTCTCTGGCCAAGAGCCCCGCAGCCTGGGAAAAGGATAAATGCTAGTCAGATTTCATTTGTGCTGATGTTTGTCTCTCCCTGAATGTAGATAGAGTGAAAAATGCTTTATATGCCTAGTCTGTATACAAAGCACATGCTCTAAATCTCTTTTATAATGGTAGAGAATTTGATGAATCCAAGTCAATTGAACATCAAGTTAATTGGTATCTTTCTCATAAGACCTGACAATTTAGGGTTCCTTAAAAAATATTCCCCATTAAATCCTTCTCAAAATGTATTTCATTTTGTTACAACTGTTATCCGAATTTTCAAAAGAATGGGTGTTGGAGAGGCAGAAAAGAACAACACTCAGTCCATTAAAACAAACATTGCTCTGTTCCTTGGAAGCTATGGGAAACAATGTACCTGAGTGCTTTTATTCATCTGAGAGGCAGTTTTCTCCAGCCTAGTGTTCTCCAAGTGGTTTGGATCAACTTCCTTAAATCCTTGGGGGCTTGTTATGAAATCTAGCAACACTTATGCTATCGTCATTCAAGGACATTTGAATTCATGGATGCGTTGTTTCAGTGTAACCTTTCCAGAAAATTCTACGTAATCAATTTCTAAAAATTTATAATTCACTAAGCTCTGGGGTTTTAATCAGCGATAAATTACAAATAGAAAATTAAAACAAGCAAAATAGTCTTCTCTAAATTCTAAGAACATGTGGTTGAAAGTTAAAGGATATTGACTAGACATCCAATTGTAAATGAATAGAAGTGTACACGTAATGCTTGAATTACTTCTTACCATTCAAGATTTATTTCAAAATAGGCATAGACAGAATTTACATTTATTTATATAAAACTTTATATATTGTTAGAGGTGATCCATAGATAGTAATTCAGTTGTTCCATGCAAGACCACAAAATAATTGCATCTAGCTATCTATAGTTGTGTATACCAAAAATAAAGACACTTTAAAAATGCACTCAGTTCTGGTGCCTATCCGGGCATATCCACCAAGGACAAAAGTGATTCTCTATTATCTTTTGGGGAGATATTTTTTAAAATTTCTTTGTCTGGCCCACAGACAATTCATTGGTGATTTCCTATCCAAATACTATTTAGGAGCAGCCCTATTTATTTTCTGAGCCTAGACAGTGTCTGCCTTTATTAGGCCTGAACAAAATATATCAGAAAATGCAGAAATCTTCGTCAAAGAAAAATACGTTACAAAAAGCATTCGTGTGGCTCCTGGTAACACTGTCATTGGTTCAAATAAGGACATTTTGCTACTATGTTTGTTTGTTTCAATGTTCAATTAGGGCAATTTCATTCTGCAGTCTAAGCTGCTGGTCACCCCTGCTGCTCCCAGCTGTTTTATAAGCAAACGTCAGAAATCCCAAGCCTGGTTTGGGCAACAGGGCCAGATGGGTGCTCAGTCCAAACTATCACCACCCAGGACGTCCATATTTATTCCCCTGCTTCTTGCCATTCACATCCATGCAGAGAAGACAAACACTGATGATTACCCCTGGGTAGACAGATGAACCAATGTCCTCAATTTCCTTTTACGGACTGTTTCTCACAACAGTAGTTTTTATGCTTTTCTTTTACTTTCCCAAATCATTCTATACATGGATGTCTTCACATTGTCACACCATATTCCTATCACGCTAGCACATATCTTTCTTGCTTCTTTTCTCCCTATGATACCATTTTTTATTCTGATGTCATAATAATCTAAATAACAAGGAAATAGCTTATTCTTTAATTCTTATGTTCCTCTGAAGGTTTAGGAAAATGTTGCAACAAGGAAAATCTAATAGTTCAGCCTCACAGAAACAAACCTTGAAAATTAAAAATTAAAGGGGAATGGGGGAAGGAAGTGGCCCTGGACACCGCTGACTGTTCAAGTAGGAAAACTGGCATTTTGAATCAAAGCTGAAAGTCATCCTAGGAGAAGAAAGAGGGGGACATTTATTTTTTGCATTTGGGGAGTGTGTGTGGCCTACAGTGGCAAAAGACCAAAGTGAATGTGCAGATCTGTCCTTGTTGTGTTAGGCTACAAGCATAAGGTCCATGAGAAGTTTCTAGACATAGTCCATATAGCTTGGTAGCTGAACTAGACATATTTTTACACTGTGATTGTGTTTTTATTTTCAAATAAAAAGAAATCAAAATAAATAAGCTTGCTTGCTTATTTATTTATTTACCTACTTATTTCACTTACTTACTTACTTACTTACTTACTTACTTACTTACTTACTTACTTACTTACTTACTTACAGGACTTATATTATTTATGGGACTTATCTCACATAATTAGTCTAAGCAATTCACAAACATTCAGAAAAAAGTTGCTAAAGACAAAAGTATCCATCTCCCCACCTGCTCAATGGCTATAGGGGTCCATGGAGATGACCTTAAGAAAATATTGAGAAGCTGTTACAAAAGCAATTAGTGAAAAAAATATGCCCTGCATTCTAGAAAAAAAATAGGAAAAGAATCATGCTGGCTCCTCCCTGATTCAACGGGATGTAAAAGGGAGAGAAAGGAAAACACAATTAGACTTGCAAGATTCTGTTATTCTTATTATGACAGTTTATATTAACAGAGTTTTCTTTTGGCGTTTGTTTCCTGATCTGGACTAATTCAAAGGTCTGACAATACCTACCATGGAACTCTCAAGATGTCACAACAGACTCACTCAAGACTCTTTCAACCTGTTTAACTCTAAGAAGAACCTGGACATTGTGACAGGACCACCAACTTCTACACTCCTCTACAGTAACCTTATTAGCTTCTTGAAATTTTTTAAAAGGTCAGTGGGTCTTTAAAAACTAACCTACTTTACTATGAATGTTCAGACACTATGTTTTAAGGCCCAGAACACATGACCCTTCTTTGCTATGTTAGCTATGTGCAGTGTAGGAATTAAACATATGTGTGTTATGGGTTTTATTTTGCAGATTTTAATTTTGTAAGCCACTCTGGAGTCATCATGTTTGAGTTGGGCAGCAATATAAATGTGTAAGACAACACAGACAGACAGCTTGGCATCTAGTAGTCAGAAAAAGAACAGGGACCCTTTTCCATCAAGTGTTTGGAAGAAAAAGCTGGAAAAAGGAAAAGCTTTCTTTGTGAGATCAAAATGCAATGTCTGAGTGTATCTCCAAAATGCAGTTAGCAAGAGATGAAAGAAGGAAAGAAGCAGCAGCAAATATTGTATAATAAATATTTTCCCTATTTAATCCTCTGTGTCATTGTGGACATTAGCCTCCATTCAAGTTCAAAGGTTTTGAAGTGCTGATTCTCCTGTTGGGTCTGCAAATATTTTTTCTGACTTGCCACCAGACTAGGGAGTTCTAAAATTCCATAAATTGGTTTGATCACGGGTTATCTTTCCAGGGATTACTCTTGTGATTCCAAACAAATGAAAATGAAACAAGGGGTCACTTCACATATACACCAATAGATTGAAAACTACAGTGCCACTGGAACACCTTGCATGTGCAAATGAACCACTGCAGAGCACAAACTTCAAGTAGAAGGGAAAATATAAGCACAGCGACAGTAACAGGATGTGTCAACGCTGTGACAATGGATGTTGTCGCTCTGACAACTGAGAACCAGCAGCCATTTTTACTTTTGCTTCTAACGTGCCTTTTCTATTCTTTTACAGTTCAGATGTAGAAGGGGGGATGGGGTAAATGCCTGAGGGTTTAGCTAGCCATAACAATGTAGAAGTGTGGGAACTCAAGGAAGTGTTCTGATAAGGATGGTTGACTCATGTCTCTTCTGCCAGATGCTAATTCAAATTAATACTTTCATAGGTTGTATACATTTCAATAATGAACAATGATAATGGGTGCATTTTGATCCGTAACTTTTAAATATATCTTTAGTCATGTTCCATCGAAGAGAACTGAAACATTCCATTAATATACTTAAAATACTGACTTTTCACTTTTTTGTACCTTGTTTCACTTAAGCCTGCTCAAATCGAGACTTTTCTTTTTAATAACTCACCTTGAGATCTTATATGGATGCTGGCTGTCTTCTCAATTGTGATCCCATCTATGTATGTGGAATGCCCTTTCTAAGCAGGCTGGCAGACATCAGGACTGATATTGTCCCAGTTTCTTAACTTATATTCAAAAAATAACATTTTTAATTGCCTAAGCCAAGGAGCCAGGGTACTGACAACAAGAATTGACAAGACTGACAACAAGGGCAACAAGAATGATCAAGGAAATGGAGCGCCTCCCTTATGAAACCAGATTGCAACGCCTTGGTCTCTTCAGCCTTGAAAGACGGCGTTTAAGGGGTGACTTGATTGAAGTGTATAAAATCATGCATGGGATAGAAAAGGTGGATAGAGAAAAATTCTTTTCTCTATCACACAATACCAGGACAAGGGGGCACTCCCTAAAGCTCATAGCTAAGAAAGTGAGGACAAATAAAGGGAAATATTTCTTCACCCAGAGGGTCGTTGATTTATGGAATTCACTTCCAGAAGAGGTCGTGACAGCTGTCAGCCTTGATAACTTCAAGGCAGAGTCAGACAGATTCATGGATGCCAAGTGTATCGGTGGTTATTAAAACGGATGTCCATGTGCCGCCTCTATGTTGGTTGAGGCAGGCAGGATTCCCTTGGGTACCATTTGTTGGGGGTCAAGGGAAAGGGAGGGTTTTGCCTTCTCTTTCTGCTCAAGATCCCCATGTACAATTGGTGGGCCACTGTGTGACACAGAATGCTGGACTCGATGGGCTTTGGCCTGATTCAGCATGGCTCTTCTTATGTTCTTATGTTATGACTCACCTGCAGACATCAGTTTCAGTGCCACACCTGACTTCATTTTTTAAAAAATGATAAATAAAAACAAATTAAGTGAAATTTGACTGGGAGTCTTTTATGAACTTTTTGCTGAAAAAGGAAAAAAATGGATTTGTGATTTGTGGGGTTGATTAGAAAAGGCGCAATACGCAAGGAAGGAAGCCATAATGTAATGAGAGAGAGAGAGAGAGAGAGGGAGGGACGGAGGGAGGGAGGGAGAGAGAGAGAGAGAGAGAGAGAGAGAGAGAGAGAGAGAGGATTAAATATAAATGTATTTATAACTGTTATAAAGAAGATTGGAAGCCACTCCTTTAAATCTTTCTATCTTTTTTCTTTCATTGTTTCTACTTATCACTTTTCTTTTACTTTACTTTCTTGTTTGAACTTTGCAGACAACTTATTTAATACAAATTAACCTGAAAAATTAATATAAGTTGTGAGCCTCCGGCATCACCTTATTCACAGGAATGGCCCTCCGAATCCAAGCAGGACTCAATCGTCTTGAGAAAAGTGTATTTTTAATACAGGTAGTTCTCAACTTATGACCACAATTGAGCCCAACATTTATGTTGTTAAGTTAGACAGTTGTTAAGTGAATTTTGCCCTATTTATGACATTTCTTCTCTGCAGTTGTTAGGTTGGTAACATACTTGTTAAATGATGTGGCTTCCCCACTGAGTTTGCTTGTCAGAAAGGCACAAAAGTTGATCACATGACCATGAGACACTACAACTATCATAAATATGAACTAGTTGCCAAGTGTCTAAATTTTGATTACATCACTATGGGGATGCTGCAATGGTCGTAAGTGTAAAAAATGGTCACATGTCACTTTTTTTAGTGCTGTTGTAACTTTGAATGGTCCCTAAATGAACTGTTGTAAGTCAAGGACTACTTGTATTATATAACTCATGTGGCATGGATAAATATGCTTATTTTAAATATATATTTACCTTTCTTCTGCCTCAGCTTAGAGTTATTTATCTAGTCCTATTTGCCCATTGATCTAACAATGGACTTTCCTCCAATTGGTGAAAGTTGGCTGACATTATATCCAGAAGCAATAAACTGAGCAAGGCTGATATCAAATGATCATGCCACATAAAATAACATAGCCCCACCCACACTCCTTATACAAAAGTTCATTGTCGTCTGAGTGGTTAAAATGTTGGCTCTGTGAATAGGACTGTTTTTGCTTGTTACATCCCAAGAATTCCAGGCATCTCCCTTAGAAGGCTATAAATAGGAGTTGCCTGAAGGAATCTCCCACTACATGACGGGCAGAGGGGACCTTCAGCTGAAAAGAAGAGCTGAGCACAGAAGAAGGAAACTCTTGTCGCCTCCAAATTTTAAAGCATCTCTTTCATAAATAGGACACTACAGGTACTGTGTACATAGAAACTACAATGTCAGTTCTTTGGAACCTGCCTCTGTTTACATTCCTCCCAAAATAATAACAATCACAATGAGCAATGCAATATTTCACCAGCAACAATATACACAGAACAGTTTCCTGAAAAACAAAGCATCTTATCTCAGTTATAGTCAGCCCTATTCTCTTCCGTTGATGCTGCTGCCTCTGGATAGCATCCTAATAGAATTATGTCAGCCCAGCAAGGCCAAACCCAGGACTAAAATAGTTATTTCCTGAAACAAATCTTCAGGGCACCAGAGGGTTTCCGGGATCAGAGCCGAAGGTTTCAAGGAATGAGCTGGTATGTCTTGCTGTAGAAAGATGATGTTCTTTACTTGGCAGAAATTGAGGAAGAATTTCTTTGGGACATGGCATAAGACTATTAGCCAGATAAGAGGTTGCTGTTGGAAGAGATTGAAACTATTGTCCACATGATGCTGTACTGTCATTTCTAAAAAGACATATGGAATTCTCTCTTCTTGCCTCTTTTGGGACAGTATCCAGGCAGACAGATCTTTATTATATAAATGCCTTCTTTCTAATTCCAAAATTAGCATTAATGTACCAGCTGGTGCATTGTGTCCCTTACTGTTATGTTTTTATGTGGATCATTGATTGTAATAATAATAATAAAGCTATCATGACTTTAGGGACAGGTAGCACAAAGAATCCAAAGCTTCAACACTCATCTAACTGGCCACCTCAGGAACATAATGTAGATTGCATTTTCTCCTCATATAGGCAAAATTTTCATTAAGAACTTGCAAATAAAAAATAGAGCCACATGGGAAGGAGAAATTACAAATAAACAATTGAGTCTGGAAAGGTAGAAAGGCTCTGTACCTAACAGAAGATGGATAATGGAGAAAATACAATATGGATTACTTTTAGTCATTGTCAACAGCAAACTCTTTGACTGTGCAGGTCATGGCAGAATTGGAAACATATTAAAGTTAACACATAAACCAGAACATCTGATAATTCTTCTGACAAATTATTAGAGTGAACAGGAATCTATGGTTAAGAACTAAATCTGGATGAATAGAATGATTCAGAATAGAAAAAGGGTATGAAACAAAAGTTCTCATTGTTTCAGTCTCTTTTTAACACATTTAATATATTATAAGAATGGCAGGATTGGGAGAAATCAGCTAGAATCAGAATAAAAAGCACAAACACGAACTATGTATAATATGTAGATGACACCATTTGTTAACTAAGGCAGGGATGACTTAGAAGAATTCATTATGAAAGTAAAAATAGAACGTGAAAAAAATCTTTGTAATGCTATATATTAAAAAATCAATAAAAGAATAAATACAAATGGACAGTGTGCTAGAGAAGTCCTTTGGAGGAAGGCAATGATCATTCTTGGCAAAATTATGAAGGATAAAGAAATGTAAATGAAAATAAAATAAAAAGTAGTCAAAGCAATGATGGTTGGCTGGGAAAGCGAGACTTTGAGTAAGAGTGTGAGAAACAAGGAGAGGGATCTCTTTGAACTATGGATCTGAAAATCATTGCCAAGGGTACCATAGAAAAACCAACCAATCCATCCTGGGCCAAATGAATCATACTCTGTTTTCCTGAACAAGCAGAAATTCACATATTTTGAAATGAATTGCAAAAGGATGATAGACTAGAAAAATATGTTTAGTAAAATTGAGGTAATTACCAGAAGGGGAAAACTGATAAAGGGGAACGGATCAAAGTATTAGAGTTACAAGCTGTTCTGAAGATAAGTTGGAATATTGAGCATTTCTGCAGGCAGTTACCAAGAGTTAAATTTGATCTAATGGCACTTAACTAGTGAAACAGAATGTCCTAATACCGGTATGTGGTGTGATTCACCATTCATCCTGACATTAAAATAATTTGAACAAAAATCAAAGATGGAGTGCTGTAAAGCACTGTACTGGACTCAAGCATAATCTTTATTCACAAGAATGATTCTGACTTAAAGGAAAGCCCTGTGCCCACCAATCCCCCACAACAATGATAATATAGAGAACCTTGGTGTTTAGAGGAAGTGGTGAGGAGAATCTCCACCACTTTACCTTCTAATAAAAAGATGCACTATGACTGGCCATGCCCAAGCTGGAACATGTTTTGAGAAGATATCAATGGGTACATTCTCAAAAATCTCAAAAATCCAACGTTTCTCTGTTAGTTCCAAAAGATTGTCTGCCTTTCCAAAAGCATTTTGTTTGATGAAGTTGTTTGGGCTGATCCCAGCAACAGTGAATGCCAAATTTAAAAGATGACAGCAGTTATATCATTGCTGAAAGAGATGGAGAAAACTTCTCACAGAAGTGAAAGTTCTCTAATAGATTATTCCTCCTAATATAACCTTCCCTTTAGCAACTGTACAGTATTATACTGTATATCTCTGAAGGAGGGAAGACTTCTATTGGCCAAAAAAAAAAAATCCACTTGAATGATGCTTAGTCAGTAAGGAACTAGAAAACTTCTTGGTTTACACTCGTAAATCAGATATATTCAGTGGTACTTTGTGAATCCTTTTGAATTGATCACATTTTAAGTCATATTTATGCAGAAATATTGAAAATTCAAACAGGTTCACAAACTTTTCAACACTACTGTAGTAGACTTAGATTGTATGTGAACATAAAACATTAAGGAAGGAAGGAATTCTAGAATTCTACCTTCACTTTAATGCCAAAGCTTCATATATTTCCAGAATTAAAAAGAAGATGGGACTGGATAAGTATCATGCTTACTGATTTCAAGGCTGTGGGATTTAGTGTGATATTTTGTCTGCATTAAAGCACTAAATTCTTAACTCCAGTATGAGCAAAGAGAAAGTTGTCTAAACCAAGATTAATGTTATGCAGTAAAAGCTATGAATGGTTACAGAATAAGCATTGTTAATATTACTAAGAGAAATGTCTGAAATGTATATCTTTCCTTACTATATATTGTAAATTCAAATCAAAAGCTGAAAGAACAGCTAGAGTTTAAAGTTAAGAATGGTCTAAAACTGGTCAGGTTAGATTTATTGTTGAGGTTGACTGTTACTTAAAAGAAAAGAGTTGGGAAATTTTAATAGGATTATATACTATCTAGCCCAGTGGTTCTCAACCTTGGGGTCGCGCGACCATTTCGTGGGGGTCGCCGGGCACCGCCGGCCGCCATTTTGTTTTTTTAATTTTTTTTAATTTTTTTAATTTTTTTTAATTTTTTTTATTTTTTTGGCGCACGCGCACAGCACACACTCAGATCCGCCCGTTGCGCTGAAAAAAAAATAAAAAAAAATAAAAAAAGATTTAAAAAAATTAAAAAAAATAAAATAAAAAAAACAAAATGGCAGACCGCAATGGGCGGATCCGCGCATGCGCGGTGCGTGCGACGGGCCAATCCGTGCAGGCGCAGATCCGCCCGTCACGGCCGCCATTTTGTTTTTTTTATTTTTTTTTAAATTTTTAAAAATAAAAATAAAAAAACAAAATGGCGGCCCGCGACGGGCGGATGCGCGCATGCGTGGCGCGTGCGACGGGCCGATCCGTGCATGCGCAGATCCACCCGTCGCGGCCGCCATTTTGTTTTCTTTTTTTATTTTTTTAAATTGTTTTTTTAATTTTTTTTTTCGCACGCGTGCACATGCGCGCGCGCCTGGGTCGGGGTCGCGGCGCGCATGGGCGTGGCAAGTGGGGTCTCAACCTGAGAAAGGTTGAGAACCACTGATCTAGCCTGACTGGAGGATTCAAGTTTTGCTATTGTCTGGAAGTCAGGAATCTACCCCCACCCCACCCCATCCCCATCCCACCCCACCCCACCCCACCCCATCCCCACTCCACCCCCAAATCAACTTCACATAGAAAAATAAAACCTCCCAGGAGATATAAATAAGCCACAATGCCGCATGTGTTGCTAACTTTCACCTAGCAAACTGCGGGTAGTCTAGCAATTTCTGTCATGGTTCATTAGGCAGTTCATTACATTATATAATCATGGGCTTTCTAAAATAATAATTATAATTATAAATACATCATTGTAAAATAAGAGTGCAAAGCCTAATGATGATTACAGCTCCTTATAACATAATTTTATTCTTCTGAGTAGATGTTTATGATAAAAATCTCACATTTTGTATAGGTCACTAGAAAATAACACTGATCTGAAACAAATCAAAATCTAGGAAGCAAATGCTTCTTTTAATTATAACATATAATTAAACATTATCTTTTAAAAAATATATGAATAGGATTAGATATACAGTATATCCTCAGTGAAATAATTCCCCCTAAATTCTGAGTGTCTACTGATGCTCAATTCATTTTCACAGATTGTTCAGCTTGATTGTTTGATCTTTGATTAAGGCTGCCAACTTGTATCCATTTATCTGGGGAGACATTTAAAAGCTTATACTGTTAAATACTGTAATTACCTGAAAGTTGGCTGTTGAGAAAAGGATGCTTGTATTCGACTCACACATTTCTTCCTCCAGTTAAGCAGGCCAGTTTAATTAGTTATTTTCTCTTTTTTAAAACAAAAAAACATACTGTATTTCATGGTCACATTGGAATCAGCTTGGTTCTTGAGGACCTATGACAGTGATGGCAAACCTTTTAGAGACCGAGTGCCCAAACTGCAACCCAAAACCCACTTATGCATTGTCGGGTGCCGGGTGGGTGTGGCCCATTGGGTGGGCGTGGCTGCAGTGATAACAGCAGACTGGGTGGGACTAAAAAGTTCAATCAATCAATTCCAACTTTGCAAGATCTTTTTTTTCCCGCGAGAAGTTGAAATTGACTGATTGAACCTTTTTTTTTTTTTACACGACGGCGGAGGCCTAAAACGAAAAGGTTTTATAAAATCCAGCTGAAGGCCTAGGACTGGGGCAACGGCGCGTGTGCCCACAGAGAGGGCTCTGACTGCCGCCTCTGGCATCTGTGCCATAAATCCGCCACCACTGACCTATGAAATGAAACATCTTAAATGTTCTTGCTGTCAGAAGAGAGGGATACTGTTCAGATGCTTCCTCCTTTTTCTTATAGGAAGCGGTTTGGGGTAAGATAGGGGAGAGGGCAGCGAAGAGAGGAATGCAGAAAATCACCATTTTTGTCTATGGTTGTAGAAAGTCAGCACAAGAGTGGTTGTAGTTTGCTTTACCTTCCAAAATAGAACTGTGAATTGCAATACTGATTTTATATCCCATGTGTGAAGGGCAACCATACACAGCTTACTGGTTCCAATTTAACAACTCACTAAAGCCTCAAAGAAGTATTAGAAGGAAAAGCAGGTTTAAATAATAAATAAATATATATATATACTGCTTGTGATTCCTGCTATAAGATGGAGTGTTAGACTATAGGACTGAATAGATTTATGACAGCACAAACTGATATTCTTCTCTTTTTTTATTCAGGACACCTGCATTTTACTATTTCCCTGTCCCTCAAATGCAGTTTAAAGTGGGTTTGTGTTTATCTTCAATTCTTCAGAACAGGGAGTACCTGCAAGAAATGACTATCCTGAGCCAGCAATCTTCCCTGTGACTGGTCAACAGGAGGGTGTGAAAATTGTCACTCACTGTCCCACCCATGAGTTATTGCAGACCCTGATGTGGCAAAAAAATCCCCTCACCCTCCTTTCCATTCCACAAATAGGAAATTCAGTCAATTGCCAGCACCCCTCCTCCATTTCTAATTCATGATGTATTCATGTATTTGGTCATCGGCAAAGAAATCCTTCAGAGTTGCTATGATGAAAAGCCTTCTGCAAAGCTGCCTTGCCTTTTCTTGCAACTTGTGAGGGAGAAAGGAAAATGTGTCACCATTTTCGTAAAGGGATCTTATTCTACAAAAGGCAGATTAGGGGGAATAAATTGTAAACAATGCCTCTTCACATGGGCCCCAGGATCAGGACACCAAAGCTCAGGGCTGAGAGGTAGAGAGATGTAATAGTTCCCACAATGAGAAAAAAAATAGCCACACAGTTTGTGGCACTGCAGTATCCCAAACAAAAAAAAATTGTGTTGCAAGTCTAAAAAGAAGGCTAAAACCATAAATGAAACCAGAGAGGAAACAGTTAGCTAGCTGTAGTAGCGTATTTTATAACAAGAAAATCAGTGTCCAGGAACAAGGACATTGTTTTGAATTTTTGCAAACATCTTCAATATCTGGCAAATAAATCTGATTTTCATGGAACAGCCTCCCCCCCCAAGGATCCTTGTACCACACTTTTAAGAAAGACTACCTTAAGGATGTCTAGAGAATTACAACTCATTAAAGCATCTCTCTCATCAGTGCAAGATCCAAATTACAGTAAAGCACCCCTGACAAGAATTATCTAATCTCTGTTTGAATCTGAGGGAGTGGGGACTATACCATATTTCTACTATTCAAATGTATCTACTTACCTGTAATTAAAGGATTGGAAATGAAGCACCCAGAGCATCTCAAAAAATAAAAGCATCTTGGGCCTCCAAATAATAATAAAAAAGATTATCCACATATATTTTTAAGCTTTTAAAATATATATTTATTTATGGCAGCTACAAAATCAGAGATGCTCCCCATCTGAAACATCTGCAAACCTTCCTTACAGTTGAAGAACATAATTGGATTTTTGGAAATTGGGAATTCTGGAACTTGTAACCCCAACATACTTGGAGAATATCAGAAATGAATTACATTGTTAGTTTAAAAAAATATTTATAACTGTCCCAGGAGGAGAACCTTGTAGATTTCTATTCTAGTTCTAGGAGACCCAGATGATAATTAAATTGCATATTCAGGTTAATATGGTATCTTTTTATTTGTCCATTATTATAAGAACTTAAAATGGGTGGAATGGTACAAATCTGACTAATTCTTCTAATAATTAACATAATTGTTCAACTATAGAACCATAGCTCTAAGCCAGACATGTCAAACGTGTGACATCATGTGACGTCACGATGTATCGGAACTTTTTCCCCATTGCTGGCAATGGGGTGGGCACGGTTTCATTGTGATGAGTCCGGCCCGCGGGCCGGCTGTTTAATACCCCTGCTCTAAGCCATAAGCTTTGCTTAATGTGCTGTGAAAATCTTGGCAATTGTGTTTTATTAAATAAACCTGGTTAAGCTACATATTAGTATATGTGTGCACTCATATTATTAGCTCATTATTTATAAGATTAGCCAAAACTGACTTAAATAAATAAAATGATTTAAGTCCACCAAAGGTACAACACAGCATATATTTCAAAGTCATCATTTCACCCTTTTATGAAATATTGTGATATCATTAATTATGGGAAGGCCAGTTTGGTGTACTTTTTTAAAGCGTTAGTTTAGAAAGTGGAAGACAATTAATTAAATTTCTTAGGTAGAGTGAGGCCAGTCACTCACTTTCAGCCAAAGCCACCTCAGAGGTTGGTTTTGGGGAGGAACTCGGGAGAGTGATGAGTGCATTACGTATGCCACCTTGAATTCTATAAAATAAAAGCAGGAGGTAAACTTAACAGTAATGACTGCACTTAAATATTTCTTCTGATGTTACTACATTGGATAGTAAATAATTTGTTTCCAGTTAAAAATTGTGCATTTTTACCACTAACTTGGAATAGGAATTAGTCTCATGAATTCAATATGCAAAGAATTGCATGGCACATTAGCATTTGATTTGTCACGTAACATCTGGTGGCTTGAATTACTTGTTTTCACATAATAGCTTCAGGTATTTGGTAGCCTGACATCAATACCTAGGAAGATCTTGGAAAAGATAATTAAGGAGCTTTATTTGAAACAATTACTAGACAATTACCAGAAGCCAGTATGGGTTTGTCAAAACAAACCATGACAGACAAATCTTATTGCCTTCTTTGACAAAGTAACTAAATTAGTGAATAAGGGAAATGCTATGGACACAGTTTATTCAGACTTTGGCATTTGACAAAGCAGACCAAAGCTGACAACCACACTTAACGTATAGTCCTCTGTGGAACCACATCAGGGGTGTCAAACTGCCGGCTGCACCCCATTGCCGGCAATGGCAAAACCGGCCTGATACGTTGCGTGACATCACATGATGTTGTGAGTTTGACATGTCTGATCTACATGGAGGGAAGCTTGCAGTGAAGTACCTCAATATTCTATCTTAGGCCCAGTACTCTTTAAAATCTTCATAAATGATTTAGATGAGGGGATAGAAGGGGAAATTCAAATTTGCAGACAATACCAACCTAGGAAATAGCTAACATTTTAGATGACAAACTCAAGATTCAGAAGGACCATGACAGATTTGAACATTGGACCTATCCAACAAAATGCAATTCAGTGGTGAGAAAACTGAGGCTCTACACGTAGGCAACAAAAACCAAACGTGCAGATAATAGAATAGATGATACCTGGCTCAACAGTAACAACTGTGAAAGGGATCTAGGTGTCCTAGTAGCAATAGCACTTAAGATTTATATACTGCTTCTCGGTGCTTTACTGCCCTCTTTAAACAGTTTACAGAGTCAGCATATTGCCCCCAACAATTTGGGTCCTCATTTTCCAATTTTGGAAGGATCGAAGGCTGAGTCAACCTTGAACCTGCGAGAATCAAACTGCTAGCACCATTGTGTAAGATCACCATTTAAGTATCAGCCAGCAATGTGCAGCAGCTGCCAGAAAAGCTAACACAGAAGTAGGTTATATCAACAGAGGGATAGTTTCAAGATCACATTCAGTGATAGTACCACTTTATATTGCATTGGTGAGACCATATTTGTAATAATGCATCCAATTTTGGTCGCCATGATACAAAAAAATGTTGAGACTCCAGAAAGAGTGCAGAGAAGAGCAACAAAAATGATAAACCATATGGTATGTCTAGTCTGACAAAGAGGATTAGGGGTGATATGATAGCAATCTACCAGTACTTGAGGGCCTGTCACAGAGAAGAAGTTGACCTACTCTCCAAAGTACCCGAGGAAAGGTCAAGATGTAATGGGTGGTATATTATTAAAGAGAGATTCAACTTAGAACTACAGAGAAATTTCCTGATAGTGAGAACAATTAATCAATGATATGGCTTGCCTCTGGAGGCTGTGGGTGCTCCATCACTAGAAGTTTTCAAGAATACACTGGAAAGTCATTTGTCCTGAATGGTACAGGATCTCTTGCTATAGGAGGGGGTTGAATCTAATATTCCATGTTCTATGTTCTAACCAATGACATTTAGTATGCAAGATACAGTATGTTCAATATTTGTAAACTTACCTATATATTTACACCACCCCATCATATAAATATTAGTAAGATATTTCCAAATTGTAATAGATATTATTGTAATCATATCTGAAACCTTAGATTTCATGGATCATTGAGAAACAAAATTAAAAAGAATACTTTAAAGTAGTAAACCACTTTAGCTATATAATAAACCATTGAAGCTCCCCCAAGTACTAAATTCATATGAAGCAGCCTTGGTCACTTTTAGGAGGTATCAGACCTTATTTTCTAAAAATTTCAAGTCCCTATTGTTGTGTACTTTGTTCACGTGCGAATGATGAAGACACATGGCGATGCTGAACAAACACTTTATTCTCCTTCTACAACAACCAAGCAAAAGCAAAAGGCATGCAGGCCTTTTTATATGGCCAGAAACCCGGACAATGTCAACCAATAGGAACAGAGCGTTTTTGTGCCTTGCGGATGCGCACAAGGCTGGCACCACTCTGTCTGGTCCCCGGGCAGCTTTTGGAATGTCCGGGACCAATGCAACGTCCCGAGCCTGCTTTTATATATCTATAAAGTTCAGGGCACAATACCTATATCAACTGCAATATTTCCTTGATTGTTGAAAATAAGTCCATCAAAACCAAAATGCTTTCTATAAGGCTAAACATTAAGCTTTGTTCTAAACTGGGGCTTGTTTAAGCATAGTTTGTTGAATGAATAACAATTTGAAATGCACAACGTATTAAGCTTTTGAACAAACTTACAAATGATCGTAGTTTGCTTTCTACAACACAAGCCAAAATCAAATAAATCACATAATAGCTTGGTGAAATAAGTGATCCTAGCCTGAATAGTGTTTACTACCCAACTGTAGCTTAAATCAGTTCTAAGATATTACTTCTAATATAAAAGGAGCCAAGACAGCAGTAATTTAGAGTTTGGATGACAAGAGTAAGGTAAAAATCAAAGAACATAGAGTAGTTCAAAATGGTACTGCACACATATTTGTAGCTGTTTGTAATGAAATAAGAATTCTTGAAGCTATTTAAATGTTCCACTAAATATAAGACAACTCTGGAACAGAACTAGCAAGCATTGAACAGAAAGAAATTGTCTTATCTAAACGAATCATCATAATGAGAAGCCAGACCACCTCAGAGAACTACTTAAGAAGTCTAGGTTTTTGATTTTCCTAGTTTGGAATATGTGTTTTCGCCTGTCTGCAGCTAATATAAAAAATTAGATATATCTAAATCACTGCCCTGACATTTATCTTTGTCCTCCTGCTACTATTTCAAATAAACAGAGAAACCTACTCAAGTAATCTTGATCTACACACTAAAAACTTGCAGGAGAAATGGGATTAACTTCAGGAAAATGCAATTAAATCAGTAGCCAGCAAACCTTTCTACAGCTTTCCACCTAATGCTTTTTATGAGGTATACTTAAAAATTACTATTTTAGTGTAAACTTCTAAATATAATAGAAAACAACTGTAAGCAATGAATTACATACACAATTATGTATACAAATACGTATGGAATTGTGTGTGTGTGTGCAGCATTACTGTACAGCATTGTACAGTTACACATTTTCTTTAAGCAAGTTTTGATCTAATGATTATATTTGTAGCCTCCCCACATTTTTGTCTCTGTCTTGTCCATCCTCTTGCAGGAAGCTAACACTACCAGGATGTCCTGGAATTCTGACTCTTAGTTGGACTATCCAATTCCTTCCAAGCAGATCAGATAAACAAATCTGGCATTTGGTCAGCAGCTCTTGGAGGTTTCAAACAGATGTTTTCCCCCCAATCCTATGGGGAAATACTAGGAACTGGATACCAGGACTTTTTTTCAAGACAAGTGCTTTATCACTACTCTTCAGCCACAGACCATTTCAACAGACAAGGATTGTGAAAACATGACCGATAACAACAAATCTCTGTAATTCAGAGCTACGTTAGTACTACCGGTAGTTATGCCTCGGTGGCAATTACTCCATATCAAAGGAGAAATAACCTTGTCTTTGTGGGGCAAAAGTTTCTGAGAGAAAACCAGAAACAAAGGCTGAGTATCCAGCCACCTGCCTGGCTTTCCTAGACTGTTGCTTTTTCCATTTTTGGAAAAGTGCAACATACCGGTAGTACACAAACAACTTGCTTCTACGCAGTGTTTTACTGCAAAGGGACGCATCCAAGTTTTGATCAACGGGCTTGATTTTTCCATTTGATTCAGCTATGTCCACCTCTGATCAGAAAAAACAGCAGTAGCTATAATTATGCTACAATTCTTTTTAAAGCTTTGCTTTTCTGGAGAGACTTTAATTTAGAAAAGTTTCTACCAGAAATAATTCCTTTGCGAAGTGACAGAACACTACACCTTTTGCGACACCAGATGGTCACAAAACCCGAATAATCGGCAGCAGTTTTGACATACAAAACTTCCTACTCCATCTTGCCTTGGGTGCGCGAGCCGACTAGGCGTGTATTCAGTTACACCTTCTTGTCTACCTGGGACTTCAGCCGAGACAAAAAGCAAACTCCTTGAGCGAAGGCGAAGCGGGGGGAAAAAAACAAAAACCCAACCCGCTGTCTGGCAGTCCCATCAGGGCCTTCTGCTTCGTTTGCGTACTGCCAATCAGCGGTCAGAAGAGGATGACGACGCCTGCTTGAAAGCC
Organism: Bothrops alternatus; assembly: GCA_034064705.1. Taxonomy (NCBI): domain Eukaryota; kingdom Metazoa; phylum Chordata; class Lepidosauria; order Squamata; family Viperidae; genus Bothrops; species Bothrops alternatus. The sequence goes on along the minus strand of JARGCV010000145.1, from coordinate 1,432,179 downwards.
GAAGAGGGCGTGGAGGTAGGTGTCGATAGGCGATTGAGTACGCCTGGCCGAGATTCTCCTTCGCAACCGGCGACTGTCCACCCGTGCCTGCTTGGAGCGAGGAGGTCGGCTAGCTGGCTGAGGGCTCGGTGCTCCATTGCTCCTCCCTGGGATGCCGCCGGGGCTGAGGGAGAAGCCGCGCACCGGGCGACTGAGCTGCGAGTGTGGATTGGGAGCGGGACGCCGAGCGAGCTCGTCCCAGGAGGCGGCCTCGGGATGGAGCAGCAGCAGCAGCGCGCCTGCAGCCAGTGACCGGGAAGGGGGCGGGCCCCGTCAGCCGGGGCAAGGCTGTGGAGGACCGAGGAAGTGACGGGCTGAAGGGGCTTTGGTCGTGACTGACCCCGCCGTGGGGCGGCGGCAGAAGCAGCAGCAGCAGCAGCAGCAGCAGCGGATGGAGCCCGCCGGGGAAGAAGGAGATTCTTGCTTGGAGCGGCTGAAGAATTCTCTACCGGGACCCGCGGACCTCGTTGGAGCGGCCAGCACTCTGGAGCGTATCCTGAGGGAATCGGTCTGTCAGCGGCAGGGCTGGCTCCGGGTCTACGGTAAGGGAAAAAGCCTTCCCCGCCCCACACGCGCCTGCTTCCCTGGCTCTCCCGCGCCTCTTTTAACTCACCTCTGCAGCCTCACCTTTCCATCCTCTTGTGTACTTATTCCGCGTTGCCTCCTTCCATGCAAAAAAAAAAAAAAAATGCCCTTCCTTCCTTCCTTCCTTCCCACCTCCCTCTCCTGCTGGAAGACAAAGCAAATCGGATGGATTCCCATCTCCCCGGCCGGGCTGGCTAGGGTCGCTCTTCCCCCTCCCGCTGAGTTCTTTCCAGCTGGGGTGAAAGGGGATCGCTTCACCTGATTTCCTATCCTTTCCACGTACTCGCGGTTCCATCTCTTCGTTCTGGAGCATCAGCAGGTACCCAGGTACCCAGATACCCAGCAACTTCCCTTTCCAAGCCAGCCAGCTTTAAAAATGTTACAGTTAGACTAGAGCGTCTCTGCTCTGAAGGATTTTTCCCCCCAGGACTGTCTAGCTTTTTAGTATCTGGCTGTAGCTGCTGGATGCAGCTGCAAGTAAAGCAGAAAACTGTGTGCCACTTTCTGACACATCTTAACCAACTGCATAACCCCACCCTGGTTTCTCTATGCAATAGCCCTAGCATAGTGTTTTGTCTTTTTTGTTCGGGATACCTTAAAGCATATTATTAAGGTGGCAAAATGTGTTTGCTTTTGGAACCCCAGTGGGTCTCATTTGTTCGATTTGTGAATCATCTTTATTGCCCCGTTTTTTAAAGGGCTGCCATTTACTGAATTCTCTGCTTCCAACCCACTTTTTGGATACAGTTGCTTTATCATTCTGTGCAGTTGCAAAGTGCAGGGACCCTCATGGTTCTCTCTCCTTTTTACCCATATATTCACTTTGGCTTTGTTTATTTCTTTATTCAGGGCAGGAATCATGATAATTTCTAAATTCTGTAGTCTACTTTTGGAGTGGCAGTTATCTCTGAAAATGTTGAAGTGTCTTGTAGCTTGCGATTGCAAACTTTGGGTTTGAATTCTGTTAGAAGAGTAATTCTCTTTGATATGAACACTTATTTTCTTTCTCATGAAGTTAGCAAAAGAGGTATTTCTTCCTTTTGATACTTTGTTGGTAACGTGTAGGTTTCACATTTTATACCGAATACAGAATAACAGAGTTAGAAGGGACCTTTGGAGGTTTTCTAGTCCAACCCTCCTATATCATTTTGGACAAATTGCTGTCCAGTCTATTCTTAAATACCCCCAGTAATGGAACACCCACAACTTCTGGAGGCAAGCCACTGAAGTTAAATTTTATACAGTATATGTTTTCTTGTATGTCACATGTTTGTTGTGCTGTATTTGTTGCATTTGTTCGGATAGGGATTAATTGCTGATCCAGGGTTTAAGATGGTGCCTCAATGCTCTGCTGCTGTTTATCAAAACGTAATATGAATACTGTTTTAATAATATGTGTGATGACCACTTTTGCCATGATCTTCCTGCCTTTAAAAAGTAATTCATTTCTTTTCAGCATTGTGTTAATACCTCTCTTCTCACCTCTCAAGTTCAGAAGCACTATTGTTTATACTTGTCAGATCTCTGTATATAGCTATGCCATTGGATCCAGCAGCAGGTGGAAATATTTGTTGAATGGGTAAAATTAATTTGTGCTTGAATTTCTTCTGGACGAGATAAAGCTTTTATTACTGATATTAATTTAAGGAAATTTCCATACTTGAACCTTCAACAGTTTGAAGGCATTCAAATTTGTCTTTATTTCTAATACTGAAAACAATAAGAGAAAATTACTATTCTGCCTCAAATTGCTGCAGCTGCAGCAATGAATTCTTCATTCTCTGCAAAAGAGAAGGAAAAGGAAAAAGAGGACTGACACTTTCCACCTCTCTTGTCAATTTCACTCTGCTCTGTTTGTTTGGCCTAAGTGAAGGGCAGCACCAGAACTGTTAAGTTGCCCTTAGATTCTTTCTCAGGATCTAAAGTTCAGGAATTGGAAAAAGGAATAAGGGAAGTAGTTTCTCCAATGGAAAATAGATCCACGGTATAATAAAATAAGTAATTAAAGCTAGCTTTACATCAAATTCAATATATGGCATTTAAGAGGAAAATAAATCAGTTTAGCTCTCTGGCTAAGAGTGGGGAAACAAGCCTAAAAATGATCTCAAACTAATGCCGTTCTTGTATAGCTTAACAGCATAATTGCTTAAAAAATGCCTTAGTAAGTTTAATACAATTGACTTCAGATATGAATATAGGTTCATGTAATTTTTAAAAAGACAGGTAGGAATCATCATTTCAGTATATGCCAAAATGTTAAGATGCTGAAAATTATTAGCAAGATGCCCATTGTGCTAATTTTGAATAAATCAATTATTTGCTTGAAAACAATGTGAGATCCTTGAAAACATTATGATCTGAAATCCTATCAGTTTGGGATCTGTATTTAAGCCCTGGTGTTTAGAAGAAATCAAAAATGGGACCATTTTATTTTACCAATCTTGACCCACCCACCCACATTTACTGCTTCTCTATTACTCTGCCTGCTTCTCTCTGAAATAGGATCAGTCTCCTTTTTATTAACATTTCATAAACTGCTCAAAACAGAGTTATTTAGAATAATGTTTATGCTGTGATTATTTACTGGATTACTTTTGTTTATTTTGAGGTCTTGCATTTTGCATGCATATTTTCCATTTATACTGTGAATATTTTAATGAATTGGATGATGTTGTAAATTGCCAAGAGACATTTGACTATGGTGGGCAACAGATTTAATCTATAAATAGGCAGAATATAAACCTCATTTTCTTCTCTTTCCAGATGTATTTTGGATTATTATTAATAACTTGCTTAAAGATATTGCCATTGTTCATCATGTGCTTTTGTACTTACTGATTTGCATTCATTTAGTATCTGTATTTATAGCAAAGGTTGTTGAGAGACTGGAAAAAGGATGTCAAATTCTTTAGTGATCTGGCTGATGTACAAGACTCAGTGTTATTTCCTATTTCTTTTTCAAGCGCTCTCTGGTATGTAACCTCCTAAAATAAATCTGTATCAGTATGCCTCCCTTTTCCCATACACAGATTTTTATAGCATCAGTTTGTTCTCTGTGATAAAAATGTATCATGATTCAGCCTTAAAACCAACAATTTAAGATACTGAATATTGCCTTTATTCCTGTTTTGTTCCAAAGTATGTCAGACTACACAGTCCTTTCTCTCTGAGGGAGCAATTCACTATTTATTTCCTTATTTGTTATGCAAGGGAAGCTAATACACACATGTTTTGCTGAATACTAAAATAATACTGGACTTCCAGGCACTGCTGAAACATAAGCTTGGGCAGTTGCTGCCAAGTTAAACCCAGACAATAAGGGAGATGAAATGAGTAAGCTGGTAATATTTATTTGACTAGGTCTTATTACTATTAAAGTGTGGTATTATCATGTATACTAGGCAGACTGCCATATCAAATAATTTGCAAGATGCCTGTGACTGCATTAGATTAAAATTATTTGTCTCCATAAAATGGAATGGCCACTATTGACTTCTACTGAAAAAGTTTTAGATGCTGTAAACCAGTGGTTCTCAACCTTTCTGAGGTTGAGACCCCACTTGCCCCGCCCATGCATGCTGCGACCCCGACCCGGGGGCACGCGCGTGTGCGCGCGCGCGCAAAAAAATGTTAAAATTTAAAAAAAAATGGCGGCCACGACGGGAGGATCTGCGCATGCACGGATCGGCCCATCGCACGCGCCACGCATGCGCGCATCCGCCCGTCGCGGGCCGCCATTTTGTTTTTTTATTATTTTTTTTTAAAAAAAAATTTAAAAAATAAAAAAAAAACAAAATGGCGGCCGTGATGGGCGGATCTGCACATGCGCGGATCGGCCCATTGCACGTGCCACGCATGCACGCATCCACCCGTCGCGGGCCGCCATTTTGTTTTTTTTATTTTTTATTTAAATTTTTTTAAAAAAAAATAAAAAAAAACAAAATGGCGGCCACGACGGGCGGATCTGCGCCTGCGTGGATCGGCCCATCGCACACACCGCACATGCGCGGATCCGTCCGTTGCGGTCCGCCATTTTGTTTTTATTTTATTTTATTTTATTTTAATTTTTTTAAATTTTTTTTAATTTTTTTAATTTTTTTTATTTTTTTTCTGGCGCGACGGGCGGATTTGAGCGTGCGCAGCGCGCGCGTGCCAAAAAAATAAAAATAAATTAAAAAAAATTAAAAAAAACAAACAAAAAAACAAAATGGCGGCCGGCGGTGCCCGGCGACCCCCGTGAAATGGTCTCGTGACCCCAAATGGGGTCGCGACCCCAAGGTTGAGAACCACTGCTGTAAACAATGACAAAAGCAAGGGAAGCCACCTTTTGACTTTAAGCATATCTACAATACTTTAGGTCAATATTTTTTAAAGTGTGGTCTAAGGACCTCTGGGGATTCCCAAGACCCTCTTAGGGTTCTGTGAAATAAAAATTATCAGATATTGAAGATTGCACACATTTAAAACAATTTCATTCTTATTCTTTTGATTTGTAAAAAAATTGGGCTTTTTCATGAAAAATATTGATGTTAATATCTAATGGGTTTAATTTTATTATTTTTATATGATGCAACAAATAAATATTCTACAGATGCGTCAATTGGGAAGTGAGACCGGGTCCCGAGAACAAAAAGGTTAAGCAGCCTTAGGTTATGTTCTGGCTCAATAGCATTGGTTATGGGTGCTCTTTTTTCATTTTCATACTTAATTGAGGCCCTTCATTAATTTGCATGAGAAGCAGAAAGAGCCCGTTAACTAAGAATGCATAAGAAGTAGGGCAAAGGCTGCTTTCTATTCCAAAACTGGTATTTCCACTATCTGGGATAGAGGTTTCCATTTTCCCCCCCTCCATAATCTGTACCTGAATCTGTGAATATGCCTTTGATAGAACATGATTGGTGGTACTGACTATTTCTCTGAAAGAAAAAGAATAAGGGCGAGAAGAACCGCAACTCTTTCTGTGGACTAGAATTAGGAAGCATTCCATGATCCCTTCCTGGTTTGTGGACAAGGAAATCCATGATGCTAAAAATCCTGTGGGGTTCCTGTTGACATATGGAAAGGAGTCATAGGAAAAAACAGCCTGGATATAAGTTATCAAAGGAACCTCTCCGATGAAGCCATACATTCCTGTTTATAATTATCTTATTATTATATGAATTCTTGCCCTTTCTCCCCAGCAGAATGGAATCACCACCACCCTTCCCATTCCAGTGTTCAGGAGCTTTCTATTTCTTGTTCAGTTATCAATGATAAAGAGGTTGCATTCCCCATACTTTGGGGAAATCCATAGCAGCGTTTCGTTGAATTTGCTTTTTCCATATTTTCTCTTGCTGTGAATTAAAATGATTGTCAGGCAATAAACTAGTTCACTTCATGAAGTTATAATTAGATCTGTGCTTTTGGAAAATTCAGTGTTATTTCTGAATAACCCCGTATTCTACGACACAAACATTAGAAATATTAGCAGTTGAGTGCCATGTCAGATGTTGATAAATCTAGGTGTCCTGCATATTGAAAGACTGTTAGTAGACAGTCCTAAAAATTGCTGATGTTTGGTTGTATATTCATATGTCTCTTGAGATTAAAATCTATAAAAATATAGTGCTCTTTATTTTTCAAGTATAATTGGCCACAGAATATCCAAAGAAACAAATAATTATTTGTAGTTTGTCCTAAACGGAAAAATGCAGGATCCTGTTTGGTTTAAGTGAACAAAAGAAGTACATGATTGGATGGATCTGACTGTTTTAATATATAAATATGCATTTTATTTTGTTTTTTATTATACTATTGCATAATTGTGTGTTACTTGCATGGTATGCATTGTTGAGTGCTATAAAATGCTTTTTTATATATAAAAAAGAACCCAAAATCAAATTAGTTTAAGAAAAGAAAATAAGCATTATTAGCCTGGTCTTGTAGCCTGTGTTATCCAGAGTACACTGGAAAGAGCTGGGGATGGTTCTTGTTTTTATCATAAATAATGCTGGAAGGGAAGCTTGATAAATTCTAAGTACATTTTTCTAACATTACAGTCAAGGGAGCCATTAATATAATGACTATTCACTGTTCAATATTTCCCATGCATTCATTCATGTGCAGAGATAACACAGTAAAAATGTATTTTCCAGGAACTAAATTAGATACCTACTAGTATATAAAAGCAGTTAAATTTGAAATAAATGTTGGATCTTGGATCTCATTAACCTTGTGTGCTATTGCTCTAGGAACTGTATGCCACTTAGCATGAATCTCTAAGGAGCATTCAGGGATAGGAATGTGATGGATTTAGCAGTAATACAATATTATCACCACTGAGACTATTGATAGTTCTATGCAAGATGTAATAGCAGAGCTTCTGAGTTGTCTGCACATTCAGGGAAGAAATCTAACTTGCCAGCAGTCTACGGTAGCATTACTGTTCAAAGCTGGCTCCTCCCTGGCAATGGTATATGTAACATATGACAAAGGGTCTCACCTGTGATGTATTTAGCAAGTGTCATGAACCACAAACCCTGGCTTATTTATCTTGGCTTAGAAAAGAACATAATAGGCAAATAAGCCATTGTTTGTTATGAAAAAGTAAATGGATGATCTGAAAACCCAATAAAGGTTACATGGAAACTTTTAAAAGATGTTGCACTGTTTTCACAATAATACATTGACATTTAATCAACTGGTATTGAGAAAAGCTATCTTAAAATTTCATATACTAACATAAAAAATCAAGGGCACATGTGCAGATCATACTCTTTTAGATTCATATTAAACATTTTTTTACAGTTACTTTCATAAAATTTCATACTCCAGGTGAAGGCTCAAAAGCTGATCTTGGCTATAACTAGCCATAATAACATTTAGAAGATTATTATTAATGTTCCTGTTGATCTGTATCTGATATTTTTATCATTCTTAACAAAATTAGCAAAATTAAATAAATCTGAAGCTGATTCAAATGTGAGACTTTGAACTGAGCTCTTAGCTATGCAATACACACACATGCACACACACTTGCACACACATACCTATACACATACATACATACATACATACATACATACATACATACATACATACATATATTAATCACAGTCCATTTTGAATACATAGCAGAAAAAAGAGTCCTGAGAGTTAACAAGGTTGATACTATATATTACAAAGCTATTACAGAATTTAGTTGTTTTGCTTCGGATAACACAAAGAAAAACCAGTCATGGAGAGGATGTGTAGTATCCCTGACAATACTGCAGACCCTAGTCAAGCAGCACTTAGATGCTATGTCCTGGATAGAAGAAAGTGAACTTCCAGTAATCTTTTCTGCCATCCTCACCACTCTACACAGCCTTCCTGACCAAAACAGTAATACTTCCAAACCACAGAGAAATACAATATGACAGGATGCTTTCAATTGTCCCTCTATAGAAAATATTAAGAATGGAGGAAAGAAGATGTGCTCTTGTCATACGACACAGAAAATGCCAGTTTCACCAGTGTCTCACTGTTGCATAACCAAGCTAACCTGCTCGTCAGCTGCACACCCAGAAACTCGATACTACTAACCACCTCCACAGCTGAATCTATATACTTAGTATTGAGACTTTCTTGCCTTGGCACATATTTTTAACATGTGATAAAGAATTTTTAGATGCTATTGTTGCTTATAACTCTTTTGTATCATTACCATTGTAGTGAAGATATGTGAAGATACTGTATTTCCCAAATGAGAAGTTAAAATTGTTTTATTTTACAATTAAGTATTTAAAAAGCAACGTGGTGGCTGGGTTAATCAGTAGTTCAACATACGTAAACAAACATACATAAATCTTTAGTATAAATCTCAAGTTACAACATCAAATATTTCCTCCCTTTTTCCCTCAATATCTACTATCTCATATTAGGCTAATATAATTCTTCTTATTATCAACTAAATAAAAACATCATTATTACATGTATCAATAATTTTTAGCTTATATATATCTTAATTGTGTTTACATTCAATCCTTATATACAATCAATGTCCTGTTATTTCTTTTTTTCCCAAGCTTTAATTTCCCATCAATATTCATGTTAACATTTGATTTTTATAATTTCCAAGCTTTAGGTAACCAAATTTTCCCTTATCTCAACTTCTTCTTTTTTCCTTTTTCATAACAAAATCTAATATTCTAAATACACATCTTATCTATTTGAGTATAGTCTTGTTCTGTTTTCTAAAAGTTATCTATCCATATTAAACCATCTAATTGATAATACAGTATCCCCTTCAATAAATCAAAACCATTATATGTACTGTCTGGGTCAGGGCTTTTCAACCAGTGGTGATACATTGGCACCTGGCAGGTGGTACACACCATCCTAGAAAAGTAGTGGGGGAGGGGAATGAGCTGAACCGGTGGCAGCACTGCACAAGCCTGAGAAAGAGATGGTTGGAACTGCAGGGCTGTCAGGGCTCAGCAGAAGCGCCAGGATCAGTGCCGCTTTCCAGCTGATCGGCACTTTGGGGTTGTCAGGGCTCAGTGAAAGCGCCAGGATCAGCGCCAGGCTCCAGCTGGAGTTCGGCGCTGATCCTGGTGCTTCTGCTGAGCCCTGAAGAAGCACCAATCAGCTGGAATGTTGCAGCATCTCCAGGGTCTTGTGATTTACATTCAGATGCTTGGCAACTGATTCATATTTATGACGGTCACCGTGTCCCAGGGTCATGTGAACTGACCAAAACCTGCTGCAACCACCCAGCAGACGGGCGGAATAAAAACCAAACACCCCCGACCCCTGTTGCCAATCCTCAACAGAAATGCTCACAACAATGAAAACCTCGGACAGGAGAAACCTCTTGCTCGGCTGTGGCTTGGGAGGCACTTTTTCAGTGCCATTGTAACTTCTAACAGTCACTAAGCGAACTGTTGTAAGTTGAGGACTACCTGTACTTTATCACTTTTTTCCTTTTTTTTTTTTTGGTCATCAAGTTTTTGACACCTTGCTAGGCAACTGGTGGTACTCGGATGTTGCCATATCCTAAAAGTGGTACAATGGGTGAAAAAGTTGAAAAGCCCTGGTCTAGGTTAACCAATAGATCAGTAATATTTATAATTTTTAAAAGTGCAAATACTCCCTCTCTTTTTCTGGTAATATCTTTTATCTCATTAAGCAAACAAAATTCTTATTTTCAACTGATTTCCAAATATTTTAAATTAGGTGACCAAAATTCCCCTTATCTCAACTTCTTCCTTTTTCCCTTTTCATACCAAAGTCTATTTATCTTGTTACACATCTTACTTATTCAATTATAGTGATACTTTATTTTCTAAAAATTATCTATTTTCCACCATATTCAACCCTCTAATTCCGTGGTGGTGAACGTATGGCACACGTGCGGCACACGTGCTACAGGCGGCACACAAAGCCGTCCCTGTGGGCACGTGTGCCATTGCCCCAGAGGGACCCGGGCTGGGCTGCTCCCCTCCGCCTCTCCACATGTGCCAGTGCTTTTGCTCTCTTTCTCTCTGCACTGGGAGTCGGAGCAGCTGCAAGAGCTGGGTGGATCTGGGCTGGATGGTGGAGGCAGGGCTTTTTTTGTCATACGATGCATGGAATAGTGTTCAGCACCTTTTTTTGAACAGAAGCTGCCAGCACGAGTCCAGGTATGCCTGCAGGGCGATTTTGCGGACCACCAGCAGCCCGATCCAGGCTCCGGAGGCCTGGAAAAGGCCTTTGCCGCCCAGATCTATGGCTACAGAGTGATTTTGCCCCCCCCCATGGCCGATCCAAGCTCCGGAGGTTTTTTCCAAGCCTCTGGAGCCCAGATGCATGGCTGCAGAGTGATTTTGTAGCCCCCCCAGCGGCCCAATCTGGGCTCTGAAGGTCTTTTCCAAGCCTCCAGAGCCCAGATCCATGGCCACAGAGCGATTTTGCAGCCCCCCAGCAGCCCAATCTGGACTCCAGAGGCTTTTTCTACGCCTCCGGAGCCCGTATCCATAGCCACGGAGGCCTACTGGACCTTTTTTTTTTTGCCTTGTCTTGGTTGCACTGGGGTTCCAAGCAGGTGGCCATACCATTTGCTGAAAAAGGGGTGGGTGGGTCGTGCAAGTCTGCAATACTTCATTTTAAGCTGTGTTACTGGAAGCCTTACGTGTTGCAGTAACAGCGGAGGCCCTAGTAAGCTTTCTCACTGTTCCATCAGTCCGGTTTACTCAACTAAGTATGTATATCCTTTTTTTACTCTTTCTACCCAACATAGCCTTCTTCCATTCTTGTAACATGCTGTATCTCCATAGCATTCGCAAAATTATCTCCATAATGTTCCCTCTTTTGTGAATGCCCCATTATCTTAAACGTATCCCTCTTTCCCCAACTCTCCTCCCTCCCTTCTTTTCATCTGTCACCAAATTTCCTTTCTGCACCTCTGTTCTTGTCATCCTATTTCATTTCTCATCTGTTCCCTTTTCAAACCTGTATTTGTACACAAATAGCAACAGGTTGTTAACTTATGCAGGCTCAGACCTTATTGTCACAAAGTGTGTGCATGCATGAGCAAGCACACATATGCTTTATTTTTATCTTGTGTGGAAACATTTGTTGTTCCATCAGAGATTCAGGAAGACACATAGCACCGTGAGTAGGATTGATGGGTAATTGCCCTTACTCCACATATTTTTTCAACATATTATAAAAATCATATATTGTCAACAACAACAAAAGAAAATGCCTGCATGTTTATGTGTGTTTTTGCATTCATCAGACACTACTGTAGCTTGTGTAATTTTCACCTATTTCTTCCCCTTCTCTAAAGACAATAACATTTTTGACAATATGTATACATACCATGTCATTGGAATATGAAGCACAGTGCAATGCATTGTACACTTTGTATGGATTCAGACAGTTTCACCTCAGGCCAAAGGAATAAATATCACACATGGTACACAAACAACTTTTCTTCCTTCATAGACTAACTGAACCCTAGTCAAGACACACTGATATGTGTGCACACACATATACATACACATACACAGAAAGAGAGAAAGACACATATAGAGACAGGCATATATATATATATATATATATATATATATATATATATATATATATATATATATATATATATATATATATATATATATATATATATATATATATATATATATATATATATATATATATATACACACACATACATACATACATACATACATAGATACATACACACACACACACACACACACACACACACACACACACACACAGAGAGAGAGAGAGAGAGAGAGAGAGAGAGAGAGAGTATGGCATGTATATGTATAGGTGTATAGAGATATATGTATAGGTATACATATGTATGTGTATGTATGTATATATGTATATTTTATATATATATATATGACTCTGCCATTAAACATAGAAATTCTACAGGAAACTGAGCACAAAAGAGTATAAGAAATGAGCTTGGATGATGAGTCCTAGAATTCTCTACCTAGAAAATCTGAAAGGAAGAATCCAAGTTGGGAAAAGCTGGATAGCAATTGGACTTGGTGGAGGAAGACCTGCCATTTGTATGGCTGGTTCTTCAGGCTTTCTGGTTATCAGTGAGCAACTAGTTTTTGTAAAAAAAAATTGTACAGGTAGTCCTCTATTTATAACCACACTTGAGCCCCAAATCTCTGTTGCTAAGCGAGACAGCTATTAAGTGAATTTTGCCCCATTTTACATCCTTTCTTGCCACTGTTGTTAAGTGAATCTGGTTTCCCCATTGACGTTACTTGGCAGAAGGTCGCAAAAGGTAATCACATGACCCTGGGACACTGCAACTGTGATAAATATGACGAGTGTCTGAATTTTGATCACGTGACCTGGGAGGCTGCAATGGTTGTAAGTGTGAAAAATGGTAAGTCGTTTTTATTTTCAGTGCTATTGTAACTTTGAAGGGTCACTATGTGAACTGTTGTAAGTCGAGGACTAATTGTAGTAAGTTTCTTCTACAGTGAGCTACTCATCAGATTTATTATCCCAAAGGCCATTAGTCTTCCATGTCTGTTTTGCATTCAGTGGGCAAATGGGAAAATCATGTGGTATCTCTCAAAGAAGTGGATGTGGTTTTGTGATCTGATTACCAGTTTCTGCATTAAGTATCATTCTTTTTTTTTATGCATGGCCCAATTTTCGCGACACATATTAATTGCCTGTCATCCATGCACATCCTGGCTATCTGAGGCAACAGTGGTGCAGCTTTCTAGTTCACAGATGCACACATCCCATCTCCCAACTCCAAACTGAAATTACTTTGCTCCGGATTAAAAACAAAATGCATCCAGTTAGTGAGAGCATTAACTCCTTTCGGTAATATAATAATAATAATAATAATAATAATAATAATAATAATAGTAATAATAATAATAATAATAGTTTGGCTTGGATAAATATGCCACACTTACTGTCAAACAAGGAAAAATAGTAAAAACTGAAGGAATCAAGATACCCCACGAAAGTAACATTAAGAGTCTGGATGAGGAAGATTTCTACAAATACTTGGGTATCCTTCAAGCTGACAACATCAAGCACACTGAAGTCAAGAAAAAGATTAGAGGTGAATACATCAAGAGAGTGAAGAAGATCTTAAAATTCAAACTCAATGGAGGAAATACCGCGAAGGCAATCAACACCTGGGCAATTCCAGTCATTAGATCACAGCTGGACTAGTGGACTGGACTCAAGCAGAACCAAAAGCAATGGATAGGAAGATCAGAAAAATAATGACGATGAATCATGCCCTTCATCCACACAGTGACATTGACAGACTCTATCTACCAAGGCAAATAGGTGGACGTGGAATGCTGCAAGTACATCAGATGGTTGAAGAAGAAAAAATGGCTTTGGAAGAATATCTGAAGGACAATGATGAAGATGCACTGAAATTAGTATATCAGGAAGGCTTACTGACTACTGGAGAGACCAAATTGGCTTACAAGAAAGACCAAATGGAGAACAGAATAGAGGCAAGGGAAGACAAAGCACTACATGGCCAGTACATTTAAAAAAAATAGCTGGGAAAGCAGATAATAACAAGACCTGGCAATGGCTAAGAGCAGGAAAGTTGAAGAAAGAGACCGAGGGACTAATTCTGGCTGTACAAGACCAAGCCTTAAGGACAAATGTATACAAAGTCAAAATTGAGAAGACAGCAACAGACAGTAAGTGCCGCCTATGCAAAGAAGCTGAAAAAACAGTGGACCACCTGTTAAGCTGCTGCAAGAAGATCGCACAGACTGACTACAAGCAGCAGCATGACAAAGTAGCAACTATGGTGCATTGGAAGATCTGCAAGAAATATCATTTGCCTGTAAGCAAGAATTGGTGGGATCATAAAATAGAGAAAGTCATAGAAAATGATAAAGTTAAACTGCTCTGGGACTTCAGAATTCAAACAGACAAGCACCTGCAACATAATATCCCAGACTTAACAATTGTTGATAAGAAAGGCAAAAAAAAGTCTGGATAGTGAATGTGGCAGTGCCTGGAAACAGCAGAATAGACGAGAAAGAACTGGAGAAGATAACAAAATACAAAGACCTAAGAATAGAAATACAAAGACTGTGGCAAAGGCAAGCAAGGGTAGTACCAATAGTAATAGGCGCCTTGGGTGCAATCCCAAAACAACTGGAGCACCACTTGAACACCATTGGCATTGACAAATTCGCCATTAGTCAATTGGAAAAGGCGGTCTTACTAGGAATTGCTTCCATCCTGCGATGACATCTGTAATACCATAAAACATCCACATCTGCCTATCTCAGGTCCTTGGTAAGGACTCGATAGGTAGATAAAAATGCCAAATCCAGTCTGAACATTTGGCTGACTGTGCAATGATCAATAATAATAATAATAATAATAATAATAATAATAATAATAATAATAATAAAGTTGGAAGGGACCTTGGAGGCCATCTAGTCCAACCCCCTGCTCAGGCAGGAAACCCTATACCATTTCAGACATCCAATCTCTTCTTAAAAACTTCAAGTGTTGGAGCATTTACCGCTTCTGGAGGCAGGTTGTTCCACTGGTTAATTGTTCTAACTGTTAAGAAGTTTCTCCTTAGTTCTAGGTTGCTTCTCTCCTTGATTAGTTTCCATCCATTGCTTCTTGTCCTGCCTTCAGGTGCTTTGGAGAATAGCTTGACTCCCTCTTCTTTGTGGCAGCCCCTGAGATATTGGAACACTGCTATCATGTCCCCCCTCGTCCTTCTCTTCGTTAAACTAGACATACCCAACTCCAGCAGCCGTTCCTTATATGCTTTAGCGTCCAGTCCCCTAATAATCTTTGTTGCTCTTCTCTGTACTCCTTCTAGAGTCTCAACATCTTTTTTACATCATGGTGACCAAAACCAGATGCAGTATTCCAAGTGTGGCCTTACCAAGGCATTGTAAAGTAGTATTAATACATTCATGCAGATTGAAAAGAAGTAATAGTAGTAGTCAAGGCTTATTAAAAAATAGAAACTCTGCTTTATTAAGCTTGGAGCAACATGTGGAAGGACTTCTGTAGCATAAGAACTCTGGGCTGGAGAGAAGGCAGGTGGCATATGGCATTTTCCAATCTTTGCCAGCTCAAGATTAGAACTGCAGCAAGGCTCAAGGTGCCCTCTGCCAGGGGCACAAAAGCACACTTTGTCTTCAGAAAGACAGTGACTCTTACAGTCCTTTGGGGAAATTGAAAAGGGGGCATGGAAGGGTGAACCCCGTTGCTTGACTCAGGAACTCAAATAAGTGAAGAGCAAACAAGATGGGGAAGGAGATAAATGTATCCACTGACCAGGCCATTCTTTCCTTTCTTGCATTGACTTAATTTATCCCCTGCCCACCAAACTTCATTTACTCTGAAAGAGAGTAACCTATAGATGGGGGCATATGGAACAGAAGGGAGGTTTAATTTCATGCCAGCCACCTCATCCGGCAGGTTGCTAGAGGCTGTGAATTACCTGCACAATCTGGGAATTGATCTCAAAGTGATGCTTTGGGGTGTTCAACAGGTCCCAACTTTATGCAAGAGAGAGGATCCCACCCCCACCCCCCAGAGTATGAACCCTGCTTTACTGATAGACATTTATATTTAGCCTGGTTATTGAGTTAACCTATTTTTCTAGATTTAACCAGTGTAAAGGAATAATCTATATGTCGAGGAATTCGACTTTCGAAATGGTATTGAAATACACATCCTCGGATAGTAGAAAGCATTTCTGTCTCTCCCCCCCCCAACTGGGATAAGAATACTTGATAAAAGCAAATTTTGGCGTTATTTTACTCCAGTGGCAATCAGATGCAGAGGGAAACTAAAACTGGACAAGAAACCAACAATAACTCTCCATTCTGTGTATAGAAGGTATAGTTTTGTATAAGAAGAAGAAAGATAAATAACACATGCTGGATAAACTAGTACTGTAAACTCCAACTGTACTTGCAGTGTGATAGCAGTTAAATCAGTGGTGCCACATTTCAAAGTTACAGTTAGAGTACTCCGATTGGAGCTGCTTTCTTGCAGGTATGTGGAATGGTGTGGGACCCATAGGTTTTGCAAAGTGAAGAGAGGAAGTTGGTTACAGCTTATTAGGAAAGATAAAATAGACACCAAGAATGCTTTATTGACCATTCTTCATCCAGATTTTATATCAGTTGCATCTGCTAATACAGGTGTTCTGAGATACTCTTCTGTTTTAATTTTTTTTCCTTATCACTTTTTGGAGTTTTCATCCTGCTTTTGTGAGAGGGCAGAATTTGGGAGGGGATGTAGCTGCCCCCTTCCTCCCCCAAGCCATCAGCTAAGCAAGACGCCCACCTGCCCGCTCTCTTCCCCCTGTCTGAGGCTTTCATTGCCGTGAGCATTTCTGTTGAGGATTGGCAGGGGGGCTGTTTGGTTTTTATTCCCCTCCCATCTGCTGGGTGGTTGCAACAGGTTTTGGTCTCTTCTGTCGTGCTTTGAGGCTACCCACGAAGCATGTTTGGGAGGGGGATCCCCACTCCAGTTGTTAAGCTTGCTTAAACCCTCTTCCACCTCCTCCTCACCGGACCCCCCCTTTGTCTGCAACCAGCCTCACCCTGAAGGACGAGCCTCCTGCCCACTGTCCCACCCACCAGAGACCCCCCCGGATCTCCCCCAACCCTGCCCGGCCCCCACAGACATCCCTCCCCAGGAGCAACATTGAGGTGGCCACGCCCACCCTTGCCACACCCAGCCACACTGCCATGACTACTATAGCCACGCCCACTCAGTGGGCCACACCCATCCAGCACCCGGCGATACAAACTGGGTTGCAGTTTGGGCACTTGGTCTCTAAAAGGTTCGCCATCACTGCCCTAATTAGTAATATGAAATCCCCTCTAATAAATCAAAACTCTAATTTTCTTCAGCCTTACTCTGGCTTTTTTCCTTTGCCAAGTAGCCTTCCATGTCTATGCATTTAAATAATCAAATAGTTCTCCCTCTATTATTATATATATTATTTAAATAAGAAAGACCATTTAGTTGCAGTTTTTTTGAAAGAACTAGCCCATTTGTATTCATTTGATCGCCTCCCTATTACTTCAATTTCCCATGATTGTCCTGATAGGTTTATCTTCCATTCAATCTGTTCTTCTCCTCAAAATTCTTCTGAGTTAAAATTGTTTATTTTAATGGATTAAAGTACAATGACTACTTTTCATATCTTGGAAAATACTACATTCCGCCATTGAGAGTATAGCTTTCTTACACATGAAGTGAATTTTGTACAACCAGAAATGGAACTACATTTAGAAACATCAACCACTAGCTATTTCTGTACAATTTTGCTTAATTGACTTGGTAACTAATGACATATCCTAAATTACTTTCTGGTTTTGCTGATACAGAGATTGTAATAATACTAATCTCTGCTAAGCCAAGCATCTATCTGCTTAGAAAGAGACTGTGGATTGATATCGCTATATTTTGCACTTTCAGAGCTGAGGAATCACCATTTTCTTTCTCTTAACCTCCATTTCACTGAATATGAGCTGCAAGCCTCACAGCTGTAATGTAATGTAATAGCTTAATATTTGAACTTTCTCATTTCTTCCTTCCTATTCCCATTCTAAGAATTCACTTGATGAATAATTCTGATAAATTTGAAAAATTGCTTTCTTTTTTTGTTTGTTTTAATTGGAGCTCGTAAAAAATCAACAGATTGGATTTTTTATTTTTTGATGGATTTAAAAGATATGAATATTTTCTTACTATCTTGTAATTTTGAGTAAAAAGTACAGTTGTGGAAATAGAATTTCTCCTCTGCCCAAAAAAGAAAGTTGAAACCAAATGTCATGTATATTTTCAAAATGTGGGAAATATGAAAGTTTTAATGTAGGAATGAGGCAGCAATAAGATTTTTGATTGATTCAATCACTTTGAGAATCCAGTGTAACGTACATGTTCTGGGTACCTTGATTTAAATACTATTGCAGAATGAACAAAGTTATATTTCTATTTCTGACAGAAATATGTTATGCAAGTACCCAGGAAATCCTTCCCACATAAAATAATTAATTAAATCTTTTCTTCTCTTGTTAGGTTTGTAGAAATAAAATTGAGGGATAAAAGAATTCTCTGGCTTTAAAATGTCATTTTCTGTTAGATGATGATTATCATCTGCTTTAACACTTATTAATACATTGAATCTAAAAATGCAACCACCCATGCTCTTGTCAGTAGATAGATATATGAGATTTCTGGAGAATGTTCTGCCAGATTTTACTCTGTGTCTTTTGGATATAGAATTGCTTTCTATCTTCTTTCTCCCTTCCAAAACAACCCACAGTATATGATGTGGTTTTTTAAATTTCTAGCAGCAGCAAGAACGATTCATCTATATCTCAGTTAATAAAATTAATTTTTTACTGAAAATTAAATAAACGAAGCAATAGACATTCATAGAAATGCCAAGGGTTACAGAATGTATCTGTGGCTCAAGTGTCAGATTAGTTCTGTGTTCAGGTCCACTTCAGCCACAAATAGACTCCCCTTATTCTTGGGGGCAAATCAGAATGAGGAATGCTATGAATCCTGCCTATACCAAATCAGTTTTTGTGAATCATTACCTCTCAGAACAGAAGGTCTTAAACATAACATTTTTACATACTGTTCTTACAAAGAAATGTCATTAAATCTCTTCATCTCTCTATATCAACCCTTCTGACTTTGACCAGCAGTTTAACAAAATGAAAAAGAGTGGGGGGAACCCACATTTTTTTCTAATGAAATAGTGCAGCTTATTCAGATAGGTGGGCCAAACCACAAACTATGTGAACATGGAAAGGAATTTCCCATTGCTATGACTGACTTAATAATGATTCCACATTTTTGGCTCCTCAGATTAAGTAGAAAAACTAGTTTTCTTTATGCAAAGAAGCAGCAGCTCTTTATGATCCTAATGGGACATGAATTGAAAGGCCAGATTTGGAATCATATATTTCAGAAATGTATTTTGATTTTTGAATTTTTTTTATTGGGTGTTACATAGCTATGTCAATCAGCGTGTCTGGCTAACAAGGACACATTCTTGGACAAATTCTGCAGTAAAACAGTAAATGGGAGAGACTAATTTCAAGCCAAATGAATTGGTGTTAGCTAATGGAAATGTATTTAGGCAAAACAAATATTTGACAAAGTTCATTAAAACAGTCATGCTTTTTTGCTTTCATGCTTAAAGGACCAAGTTTTGAATAGGTTTTCATTTTGATTTAGAGGTAGAGAAATTTTACTTTCCCATTCCTATAAGAGAACTTTCCTTCTGTTTGAGAACTGTAGCTTGATGTATATATAGTATGGCTGAATTTGATTTTTATTGTTTTTGATTACACAGTATTAATAAGTACAAAAATAATTAAACTTGTGTCTTTAAGAGGATATATGGTGGTGAACAATTGCATAATTACAAAGAATATTCCATGATAAAATAGGGGAGATTGAGTTCAACTTTGACAATGAATGTTCTCTTGTCTTGCATGTACTAACCAGAACATTGGACAGCATTTGGTATGATTTTCTTTTAAAATTTCAATAAAATAAATCATGTTTCATATTTACTTGTATTTCAGTTTCCTTTGAATTGCTGTGGTTGTATATTATAGTAAGGAAGGAAGAATAACAGGAAAAAGTAAAATTGCGACTCAGTGACAACTTATGATATTCTGGAATTTTGATTACCTTTCATATAATAGCTTTATAGATTCACATAAAGTTGTCGTTTTTAACCATGATTGATTATTCATTAGATTAAATATGGCTTTAAAAGTTATGTGGCATCCTACACATGGCATATGTATTTATGGAAGTAAGATAACTTCTAGAAATTAAATTTCTAGGTCCAGGATGAGATTAAACATAGACTGGTGCTGTGTGTATTGGGAGTTCTTTCAGTTTAGAATCTATTTTATCTATAATATTTCCTCTTTCAACAGTTATACACTCCTTGTGCACTCCTTCCTGATTTAGATATTTTTATAGTCCACAGTCTTTATTGGAATGATCTTTAATGTAAATGACATGCATATTTTTTCTTTCAAAGAAAGGAAAAATATTTTCAGAGGCAACATGCTAAGATTGTTTGGGGATAGTTTAAAAGTCAATTGTTTCCTGCGTGGTTGCTTAAGGTGCTGTATATATAAATCACTGCAAGCAATAGGCATTTTGAAGGAATGGAAAATGCTTGAAGTTTGTGTGTGTTCAGTTTGCTGACTGAATAAAAGTCTCAGTGTCATGTAAAAAAAAAGTTTGGATTTTTTGTGCAAAATAGAATGTACAAGCAATATGACCACAAGGGTGGATTATGGAGTTGAAATTTTTGAGGGTACCACGTTCAGTAGGGTATAATATAAAGCTATTCAACAGCCATTTGTCTGAAATGGCATAAGGTTTCCTGCCTGAGCAGGGGGTTGGACTAGATGACCCCCAAGGTCCCTTCCAACTATTATTATTGTTGTTGTTGTTGTTGTTGATCATCGCACAGTCAGCCAGATGTTCAGACTGGATTTGGCATTTTTGTCTACCTATCGAGTCCTTCCCAAGGACCTGGGATAGGCAGATGTGGATGTTTGATGGTATTACAGATATTGTCTCAGGATGGAAGCAATTCCTAGTAAGGCCGCCTTTTGCAATTAACTAATGGCAAATTTGTCAATGCCAATGGTGTTCAAGTGGTGCTCTAGTTGTTTTGGTATTATTATTATTATTATTATTATTATTATTATTATTACTATTATTAAACTTGCAAAATCCTTATAAGAGATAAATGAGGTGTTTTCTTATTTTGTGGATATTTTGTCTTGATCTTTGTTATAGGACTGTGTTAAATACAGTACATACTGCTAGATAATATTCGGAAAAGGAAACTCTGATAGCATTCTTCCCTGTGTATCTTTCTTCTGTTCTCTACTCTTGTATACTCCTCCAAAAAATGTGCTTATAAAAGTCTTGCTATTGTTATATATAAAAACAAAGTCTCATGTTTTTTTCAATTTACTTATCCATGATACTTAAAAGAAAAGCTTCTTTCAATTTTACACCTGTTTTTAATATTTTCTGAATCAAAGTCATATATTTGATCCCAATACATTCTTACATGTCCACCAGAGATGAAAAAGGTACCTTCAAATTCATTACATTTGCAATCCTTATTTGATATTCCCACATACATCTTTGACAATTTTTCAAAAGTTAAATAGCAGTGCTATATCATTTTATAAACTTTTTCTTTCAAATTATAATTTAATGAGAATTTCAACTCGGCAGTCCAGATATTTTCCCATTGTTCCAGCATGATATTATATCATGAAAGGAGAATATTTGTAGCTCAGGGTTGAAATAAGGGGTCCTTAATTGCTCTCTGAACTTGGTTGTTTTCTTGCAGATGTTTAACTACCCAAACTCTAGGTAACATCTTATAGTAAGGAGTGGGGTTTGGCCTCAGTTTCTACTGTATTCTGGTAGTGGCTTGCCCTGTCAGTGTTGGTGGGGGTCGTCTTAGAGATACTTTTAATAAACTAATAATAATAATAATAATAAAGTTGGAAGGGACCTTGGAGGTCATCGAGTCCAACCCCCTGCTCAGGCAGGAAACCCTATACCATTTCGGACAAATGGCTGTCCAGTCTGTTCTTAAAAACTTCCAGTGTTGGAGCATTCACCGCTTCTGGAGGCAGGTTGTTCCACTAGTTAATTGTTTTGTTGGGCTTTTTTACTGTTGGCTTGTTTGCAGTTCCTTCATTGGAGTATTGTTTACTTGATTGTTGATCTGATGTTAATCTTTGCTCAACTGGGTGCTGATTGCTGGTGGGGAGGTTTTTTAGTCTTTTTGTTCCTTTTTTGCTTTTTGCTTTTCTCTTTTGCATAGTATATAGATATTGTTTATTTATTTATTTTATTTGTTTCGATTTCTATGCCGTCCTATTCCAAAAACTCAGGGCGGCTTACAACATAATCAGTAGCATATAGAAATCAAATACATTATAAAACCCCTAAATTAAAACCAATCATCTGAAACAAACTTACAACAAACATACACTGGCTGGGGCAAGGTGTCAACTGCCCCAGGCCTGCCGGCAAAGATGTGTCTTTAACAGTTTGCGAAAGGCGGAGAGGGTGGGGGCAATACGGACCTCTGGGGGGAGTTGATTCCAGAGGGCCGGGGCCGCAACAGAGAAGGCTCTTCCCCTAGGCCCCGCTATGTGTCTATCAATGGCTAATTTGTCAGAGTGCCAGGCTTCTAGAAATTCCCTAGATCATCATTGTGGTGTCTGCTGAGCAGGATGTCCAGGAAGGATAGTGAGTTGTCGTTTTCTTCTTTTCTGGTAAACTGGATTCTGTTGTTGATGGGTCTATGGGTGTTCTCTAATTGGTCCTTTTTATTATGGTTAAGGTGTTGTCTACATATCTGATCCATATTTTTGCCTGTATTTATGGAAGTTCTATGGCTTCCCAGTGTTGCATAACAATTTCCGCTATAAGTCCTGAAAGCAGTGATCCCATAGGTGTGCATTTAATTTGCTGGTATGTTTGTCCATCAAATTGGAAGTATGTGGTTAGTCAGAGGTTTATGAGAGTCATAATCTTGGGTGTTTCAGTATTCAATTTAGACCAAGTCAAGTCCAAAAAACAATAGAGAATTTCTAGAAGTGTGGCATTCTAATAAATTAGCCATCAAAAGACACATAGACTAAATATTATCTATATGCTATGCAAAGGACAATCAACAAGCCAAAAAGGGAACAAAAATCAGCACCCAGATGAGCATAGATTAATTCCAGGATTATACATCAGACCAACAATCAAGTAAACAATACCTCAATCAAGGAACTGCCAAACAATCCAACAGTAAACAGCCCAACAAAAGAATCTCTAAGACCACCCCCACCAACACTGTCAGGGAAACCACTAATAAACTGAGAGCAAACCCCACTAGTTACCCAATTTAGGAATGAAACATCTGCAAGAAAACAACCAAGCTCAGAAAGCACCCAGGACCCCTCATATTATTATATCCAATGTTTTTGGCTATATAAATTGCAAAAACATTGGATATACGTTTGCAATAAGTATAATGTTCATCATTAGTGCCTAAGTGCCTTTCAAAATTCTTTTTTTCTATCTACAAAAGCATAATTTTTACCCAATTTTAATCTTTGTACTAACTGTGCATAAACAAATCTTTGACAAATATAAAACCTTCCTTTTCCAACTCTTGGAAAAGGGCCTTAATTGTTTTCCAGAATTGTTACAAGGACATAGCCAGCTTTCTTCAGAGGTATGCTATTCCTGGAAGCTCAGGAGTAGCTATAGAGAAACCTTGCCCTCATCTCTGGTGGGAACACTTCATAGGGATTGAGACACATAGCAGCTAGTTTTTATTGGATGTAGAGGGGTTCAGAGCTAACATTGAAGAAGGAATGCAAGAAGAATTATGTGAACATCAGCCTAGCCTTGGAAGAATAGAGAGAGTGAGAATGAAATTTAATCCCATTTTGTGTGATAATCTACAGAGAGACAAGAATCCATTATATTAAAGAAGATGAGGCAGCAAAAGGAGCAAATCTGCTTATTCTCCTTCTAATAATATATTCTCTGATTGCCTATCTCAAGAGTATGGGTTCTGCTATAACAGGGAATACCACCATTCATTCATTCATTCATTCATTCATTCATTCATTCATTCATTCATTCATTCATTCATTCATTCATTCATTCATTCATATTAGGCAAAACCTGGCTCAAAAACAGTACCTGTGAGAGGGACCTTGGAGTCCTAGTGGATGATCACTTAAACATGAGTCAGCAATGTGCGGCAGCAGCCAAAAAAGCTGATACAATCCTTGGTTGTATAAACAGAGCCACAGAATCAAAACCACATGAAGTATTAGTACCACTTTCTAAATCCTTAGTAAACCACACCTGGAATGCTGTATCCAGTTTTGGTCACCACATTACAAAAAAGATGTTGAGATTTTGAAAAGAAAGTGCAAAGAAGAGCAACTAAGATGATTAAGATTCTAGAGACAAAAACATGAAGAACAGTTGCAGGAATTCGGGGCCAGTCTAGAGAAAAGAAGGACTAGGGGAGACACGATAGCAGTATTCCAGTATTTGAGAGGCTGCCACAAGGAGGAGGGGTCAATTTATTTTCCAAAGCATCAGAAGGCAAGACAAGAAATTAATCAAGGAGAGAAGCAAACTGGAATTAAGGAGAAGTTTCCTACTAACAGTGAGGTCTTGCCCACTGTTAGGCTACCATTAATGCAATTTTATGTGAGGGCTGTGAAAATAGACACTGGTTTCAAATGCCATGAAATCCTTTATGTACAACCATATATAATAATGCAATTTTTCAGTGAAATCAAGGTAAACCATTATATAACAGATTAGGCAACAAGTACAGTGTAATCATTGATACCATTAAATGGAATGCCTAAACCAGGAATGAGGTAATTATGAGTTCTTTATACCTGTTTAGAATTAGCTTTGAACTCCAGTTCCCCCGACTGCCAAAAATGGACCTTGCCTGATGAGAATATAATAATACATTTTAGTGCATGTGATGTCTCACTATGTAAAAAAACATGATGAACAAACTGAAAATAAAGAAATTAGAGTGACATCTTCAGAAGCCTGATAATCGTAAGATATTTCTGATCTCCCTGAAAACAAAAATGCAGCAGCAAATGACTTAACAAATGATTTCCTGCTTGCTAATGAGCAAGGAATACGAAATGCCATCTGCAATACGAAATAATGATTTATTAAAGTAATTTCCTGTTTCATGGTTCACTGGAAAAAAAGCTTGAGAGCTATTTTTTCATTGTACAAATTGAATGATAACACAGCAGAATGTAAAGAATATGATAATAGCTAATAGTAAGCTCATGCAGAGACTACTTGATGTTTCAGGTACTGGTCAAGTTGTATAGAAAACTCATGTTTTCCCAAAATAATCCTCTGTGCATTGTCATTGGCAAAAGTGGGAAGACAAAAGGCAGACTTTAATCTATATATTTATTGCTTGTGTGTGTGTGTGTGTGTGTGTGTGTGTGTGTGTGTGTATAAGATTGTATATAAGATTCCATATTTGATACTTAAAGCTGTATCAGTATTCATACATACATTCAAATCAAGTAAGCTCCCCAAAATAACAGACATTATGTGTGTATGCTGACATACTTTGTGCTGCAATCTATTGATAGCGATACAGACAGATAGATATTTTGGATAATTATATTCGAGTATTTTTTATCATTTTTGGTGGCATTATCCAAGTAAATGAGTCTAAAGAGGCTAATGGGAATGCTCAAAAGGTTTAGCATAGATTTTTCTTTTACTGTTTTAAAAAATTGGGGGGCGGGGAATATTAAGCCAACCAGAGATCTAATGCCCCTGTTTTATTCCTTGGGGGGGGGCTTTGAGGTCAAATTTTGATGGCATCTTGGATTTCATGACTACCCCCACCAAAAAAGTGGTTATAGTTCCTTACTTCTCCAGCATGGGTGGATTCCGAATCCACCAATGGGTATTCACTGCCTACCGCCCAATCAGAAGACTAGGTCCGAAATTTAGCTCCGCCTCTGGCTTCCTTCCCCAGTTTTTTCCTAGTCTGAAGCCCAAAAGCAGCTCTTCGTGGTAGCTCCACGGAAAGTAGGTTTTTTCGGTTAAAAAGGACTGGTAAAGTATTTTTTGTTTTCATTTTTAAATTTTAGTAGTAATTTTTAGTAATTGGATAAACGAAATTTAGAGGAATTTGAAAGTTACCTGGTTTTTTTTTGGACGGGTTTCTTTCCGCTCCTTCCTCCTCACCGTCGGGATTGCGAGGGAGGCCGCCCAGGCCCTGGGCCTTGGGAGAGCGGGAGCCGCAGGGGGAAACATCCCTGGACTCCCGGCTGGCCTCTGGAAAGCGACCAGGAACCCCACCGGATCGTAAACTTCGAAGGAGATTGACGCAGAAAATAGCGGAGGACTGCTACAACTAACCGCAAGTGGGGTAATCGGAAGCGGGGAGGAGGCCGCCGGACCATCGGGTCGGTGGGAATAGGCGGGAGCCGCCCGCAGTCAGGCGGGTAGACCGGGGCCTGTGAAAAAACTATGTTGACAACAGAGGTGTGTGTGTGTGTGTGTGTGTGTGTGTGTGTGTGTGTGATTGTCTGCTTCAATGGATAGACATATTGAAAGGATGTTAATGAAGGTATTGCAGATGTGAAACAAATCTTGCTATATGCAAAAATAGGAATCTGAAAAACTGGATTAAAAGAACCAGAGAAGGTATTTAAAGTGGAAATGCAAGTTGACAGGTCAAGAGAATGAACTGGATAAGGTCTTTGCTGGATATGCAAAAGAAGTAGGCTGATCTGGATAATGTCTTTTTATTGGATTTACAAAAGAGGTTTGTTGAAGTCTCAAAGAAACCTAAGCAATGGGGCAAAGGAGAATTGAAAAAACATTAGCTGTTTGAATGAACTAGAGATATTCAGAGGTAAAAAGGAGGAATATAAATTTAGTCTATTTGATCAAGACATGCTTTCATGAAGTTCTGGCAACACTTTATGGACATTTTGCTGACACCAGGATTGAAAAGTTGATGTCTTGTGGATTTGCTTATATATATAGGTTTTCAAAAGAATAAGATATCTGTTTGTAACCTTAAAGTGGCAGAATTGCAAAATTTGTTTATACAGTACTTGTTGCACCTGTAGGCCTTGACTTACAGTTGAACCCCAAATTTTCATTGCTAAACAACACAGTTGTTAAATGAGTTCGGCCCCATTTGCCACAGTTGTTAAATGAATCAGTGCAGTTGTTAAGTGAATCATGAGATTGTTAAGTGAATCTGGTTTCACCCATTGACATTGCTTGTCAGATGCCAGCTGCAAAGGTTACAAATGGTGATCACATGACCCTGTGATCATGCCAAGTGCCTGAATTTTGATCATGTGACCATGGGTAAGGGTGAAAACCATTAATTAGTCATTTTTTTCAGTACCATTATAACTTTGAACAGTCACTAAATGAATGTTGTAAGTCAAGGACTACCTGTAATGAAGATTGGAAGTCACTTCTTTATATATTTCTTTTTCTTTATTTTCTTTATTTTATTCTTTTCTTTTTCTTTGTTCTTTTTAAACTTTTTTTCTTTGCACTTTTTAATCTGCTTTTTGTTTTCCGTTCTCTGCGTTTAGTTTGTCTTAGTTTTTAATTATTGTAATACATATATGTATATATGCACATATGTTTTAGGTCTCTTTCATGGACACTTTTTATCAAGTGGAATCCATTCTATGACTGCCTTGGTTCACCTGCCATCAGTTCTTTTTGCTATGTGACCAGCCCATTTCCATTATCCAGCATGAGTGGATGTTGAATCCACTGATGGGTTAACATAGCCTACTTGCCCAATTGACTAGGTCCGAATTTTAGCCCCGCCTCCGGCCGGAAGTTCCTCTCTTCCCCAGTTTTTACCTAGTCTTTAAGCCCTAAGCAGCTTGTTGTGTTAGCTCCGCGAGTTAGTGTTTTTGGTTGAAGATTTTGGTTTTAAAGGTTTTTTCTCCTTGCTAGGAATGTTAGACTGAATTGGAAAGACCAAATTTAGCAAATAGATTTTTTTTCTCCTCCTTCCCTACTTCGTCGGGGATCGTGGTGGCGAGGCCTTCCCGGGCTCAGGCCCTTGGGAGTGTGGGAGCCGCAGGGGGAGACATCCCTGGGCTTCCAGCCATCGCCGAATTTAGACCGACATCTCCGGACTCCACAGCCGTCGAGCGGAGAGGTAGGCTGAGAGAATCCCTCAGCAGCACCAGTCCGGACGACACGGAGATTGCGGAGGACCGCTCCACCTAACTGCAAGTGGGGAAAGGAGTGGGGAGGAGTTCGCTGGGTTACCGTAAGTGTGGAGATCGGCGGGGGATCGTTTTCCACTGAACGGGTAGACCCAGGGCAGTTGGCGGTAGGGAGAACCGCGTGGCCACGAGGCCGGGAGGCCATCTTGCAAGGCCGAACCCAAACTTTGGCGCGGTGGCCATTTTGAAAAGGGGGCGGTCCCTTCCCTTGTACTCTCTCTGGCGCGAAAATCCAAGAGGGAAGCAGTCGTCTGCCGGCAAAGGCAGCGCTTTTTCTTTCCGGCACAGATTCCGATATAGTGGTCACTGAGAGCCGGGTAAGGAAGAGAGGGCCTCCGGAGAGGCGGGCCTCAGGCTTTTCGGAATTTTAGCAACTGTCTGAGCACCGTAAAGGTCACCTGGCCTGTAGTGGAGTTAAGGCAGATCGAACGCCATTGTGCAGGATAGGGATACAAATCCCTCCATCTGCAGGTCTAAGTGACCACGAGCCGCCATCGCCGCGCAGGATAGGGGGTAAAACCCTTCGGTCTGCCGGCCTAAACGATGCTTGCGATAGCTGCTCATCCTCAACGAGGTCGAGATACCCGGATAGGGCCCTACGCTGAGCAATGGCAGATGGTGCTTCGGCCCAAGGCTCAGCCCCCCTCCCTCTTCACTGAAACGCAGAGCTATGGAACAGGAACGGGGGGGGGGGCAAGAAGAAGGCCAAAACAAAACATTTGACTGAGCCATCAAAGGCAGCTGAGCGGCAAGCCATAAGGAGACATCAGGTGTTGGAAAAGGAGTTTGCCAAAGCGCAGAGGCTCAGGGCAAGTGGGGCAGAAATGGTTGCCCTCCCTCCACTGGACACACCTATACCCTTTGGTCCTCCTGGGGCAGCTGGACAGGAATCCAGGTCCTGGTCTCCCAGGAGGGAGACGGAAAGGGAGGGGTCTCCTATCTCTGTTCCATCTTCACCGGAGCATTCTGAGCCTACAACCAGCCAGGAGGAGGCTGGGCACACAGGTAGGAAAAGGAAAAGGTCTGGTAAGTGGTCATCACTATTCCACTCCTATATGCAGAAGGCCTTTGACCACTTCATGTCTTCTAAAGGCGCTTCCCTTTCTCAGGGCTCTCACACACCACCGGGACACGCCCCCCCGTGGGGGGAAGGTTGTGTTTCATGATTCTGATGTGTCTGAGACTTCTTCACAGGTCGCAGAGGAGGAATCTGAGGATTGGGACGCTGTCGGGGCTCCGCTGTCGGAAGATGAGGACGCAGCTCCACAACCGGTTTCAATCTCAGGTTTATTTGACCAGTCCCTCTTCTATTCCCTTATGCTCAAGACCTGTTCCTCGCTTGGTCTGCCAGCTAAGACCAAGGAGGTCAGACCTCCATCCTCGGAAGAGGAGGACGCTGAAAACCCGCTAATGCACTCACCGGTGTCAGAGGTGATCCAGATTCCATGCACCAAGGCGTTCCGGTCAACGGTGTGGGCCCAGTGGGCCAACCTAGGGACTCTCCCTTCTCCAAATAGCGTGGAGAAAAAGATATTTAACGTCTGCACACCCTTCGCCTCGCTGATAGAGGTGCCAGAGGTTGATGCACCACTAATCTCTCTTTTTTCTTCATCAGCCATCCCAGGAGACATGGCTGAGTCGATGAAGATGGAGGACAAGAAACTAGAGCTCTCCCTCCGTAGAGTCCACCACTCATCGGCCTGGGCCATTAGGGCCGCATCCTCAGCCTCAGTCGTCTCCAGGGCTGTGATCGTATGGCTTCGGGAACTCCAGGCAAGTGTTCCTTCGGATCAGGTACGTATACAGCAGACACTGACCAAGCTGCTGATGGCAGCAGAATACATAGCAGACTCAACCCTGTTTGCCTCACGATACTCGGCCAGGTCCATCGGGGGGACAGTGGCCTCCAGGAGGCTTATCTGGCTCAAGAATTGGAAGGCCGATCTGAAATCCAAGTGGCGGCTGGCCACCTCTAAGTACTCAGGAACGAAGTTTTCGGAGCGATCCTGGATCCGTACGTGATCGAGGACAAAAATAAAAGAAAGGTCCTGGCTCATCCTTCCAAAAGGACAGACAGGGGAACACAGGAATTCCGTAGACAAGCACCCTGTCAAAGCGGGAGCGGGGAATGGAGGCAGCCTTTTCAGGGGGGGCGGTCCTGGGATGGGCCCAGAACTCCGCGCAACTTCTCCTACAGACAGGAGCGCAGCCAGGACTGTCCGGCCTCCGGCAGGGGCCAACCTTCAAAGCACCCCTTCAAAGGGGTGGGAGGCCGGCCCTACAGACATACCAAGTGACGCCTGGGACACCCCCATCGGGGGTCGTCTGGCGCTGTTCAGCAGGGTGTAGCAGACGACCACGACGGATGCCTGGGTCAGGGAGACGGTGGCCCGGGGCCTAGCAATAGAATTCTACGCCTTCCCACCAAATCACTTCATAAGATGCCCGGTGTCTCGCAATCCTGCAAAGGCGAGACTATTAGATCTGGCCATAGATCACCTGGAGGAGATAAGAGCCATAGAGCCGGTTCCTTCAGATCAGGAGGGACAAGGGTTCTATTCCATTCTCTTCCTTGTGCCCATGTCATCGGGGGATTGGAGAGCAATCCTCGATCTCAAGTGGTTAAACCGCTACGTAGTGTACAGGAAGTTCAAGATGCAGTCCCTCAGATCCATTCTGGCCAGCATCCGAAGAGGGGACTTGCTGTCCTCCATAGATCTCACAGAGGCATACCTACACATCCCGATAAGGCTAGAACACAAAAGGTTCCTCTGATTCTGTCACAGGAATCGGCATTACCAATACAGGGCCCTACTATTCGGCCTATCCTCAGCTCCCCGAGTGTTCACGAAGGTTCTGGCAGCGTTGGGAGTGCACCTGCACATGATACCGGTGCGAGTTCAATGCTACCTGGACGACATCCTGATACTCTCAAGCTTCCCTCAGGCAGCACAGGCAGATCTTCGGGTTACCCTGAGCACCCTTCAGGACCACAGCTTCTCCGTAAACCACCAAAAAAGTCACCTCACGCCCTCAACGGAGTTACTACATCTAGGGGTGATCTTAAACTCAAAGCGTGGCATGGTGTACCTCTCCCAGGAGCGCCGGGAGAGTTTACGGAAGCTAACACGCCTAGTAGAACAGAGGAAGACGGTCACCATAGTGCAGTTGTCACAGCTCCTGGGGAAGATGGTATCATGTCTGGGCATCGTCCCGTGGGCCAGGCTTCACTCCAGAAGTCTCCAATGGTTCCTTCTTCCCTACCAAAGGCTAAACCAGGGCGCTTCCCTCAGGAGAGTCAGGGTACCACCCCAGGTCCTAGCATCCCTCAGGTGGTGGACATCAAACGCCCTAAACGGGGACACTGTTCAGGGAACCGGACAGGATCACGGTGACGACTGACGCAAGTCTGTTCGGTTGGGGGGCACATTCCATGGACCAGATAGCCCAGGGAAGGTGGAGCCCACAGGACCTGGGCCACAAGATAAATTGGCTCAAGCTGAGGGCCATTCACCTGGCCCTCCTACAATTCTCACCCCACTTGGCAGGGAGTCACGTGCTAGTCCTAACGGACAATGTAACAGCGAAGGCACACGTGAACAAGCAGGGAGGGACCAGGTCAGAGGCCCTCATGCAGGAGGCTCGGGCTCTGGGTCTGTGGGCAGAACAGCACCTGGCCTCAATCAGAGCAGAGCACATATCAGGGGAAGCAAATCACCAGGTGGACTCTCTCAGCAGAGTCACGGTAGATCACGCAGAGTGGAGACTGAATCCGGACCTGTTCGAGGCGATCTCGGACAGATTCGGACGTCCCACTCTGGACCTCTTCGCGTCCCCAGAAAACACGCAGATACCCCGGTTCTTTTCCAGATTCCAAACCCGGGGAGCGGAGGGGACGGATGCGCTCAGATGCAGGTGGCCCCAGGGGCTACTGTATGCCTTCCCGCCCCCGCCCCTGATACAAGCAACGATCCGCAAGTTGATACTGGAGCAGGCGGAAGTGATCTTAATTGCTCCATACTGGCCACGGCACCCGGCGCCCGTGGTTTGCAGACCTTGTGGAGTGTGTGGAGACTCCCCCCGAGTCAAGTCTCTCTGAGTCAGGGGAAGCTTCAGCATCCAGACCCACAGTGGCTACAACTAGCCGCTTGGCACTTGAGCGGGAGGGACTAAGCAGGCAGGCCTTCTCAGAGGGCGTCATATCAATCATCCAGGCCTCCCGCCGACCTTCCACGAACAGGATTTATGACGCCACCTGGAAGAACTTCTCTTCCTGGTGCAGTAGGCAAGGATTAAGCCCACTGGCTGTCACCATTCCCAACATCCTAGAGTATTTGTTGGGAGGCATGAACAAGGGACTAGCGACCAACACCATTCGCAGACAGGTAGCAGCACTGCAAACGGTCCTCGTCTGCGAGAACCGGGGACCCCTATCACAACACCCGGCGGTGAGCGCCTTCCTAAAAGGGGCAGTCACAAGACGGCCCCCAGTAGTCCACCGTTTTCCTTCCTGGGACCTCCCCAAGGTCCTGCAAGCCTTAACTGAAGCTCCTTTTGAGCGACTGGGGTCTTGCGCACTCCGTTTCCTGTCATTAAAGGTGGCCTTCCTAGTGGCCATTACCTCGGCAAGACGGGTTTCGGAGCTGGCGGCCCTATCGGTCCGATCGGATCTCATCACCTTTGCAGAGGACAAGGTTATCTTACGCCTAGATCCATCCTTTGTACCCAAGGTCAACTCATGGTTTCACAGGTCCCAGGACCTGGTACTACCTAACTTCTGTCCGCATCCCACACATCGTCTGGAGAGACGATGGCACACCCTGGATGTGCGCAGGGCCCTGCGCCACTATGTCAAGAGGACGGCGACCTTCAGGAGGTCAGAGGCCCTATTTGTCTCTTTTCAGCCTTCGTCCATGGGACAGAAGGTGTCATCCTCAACTATTGGCAGGTGGATCAGGGCCTGCATAGCCAAGGCCTATGTCTCATTGTCACTACCGGTACCATCTAATATCACGGCTCACTCCACAAGGAGCGCAGCCACCTCAGCAGCCTGGCTCACCCAGGCATCAGTGGAGGAGATCTGCAGAGCGGCTACGTGGGTCTCTCCGTCCTCCTTTGTGAAACATTACAAGATCGATCGATTTGCTGCAGCGGAGGGCTCATTTGGCAGGAGAGTGCTGCAGCAGGTTGTTGAGTCCTCGTAAGAGCTAGCCTAGACTCCCACCCGAAGGGACACTAGAGGGCTTGGGTACGTCCCATCAGTGGATTCGACATCCACTCATGCTGGAGAAGAAGCGTTGTCTTACCTGAATGCCTTTTCTCAGCATGAGGGGATGGAGAATCCACACCCTCCTCTAACTAGTCTAGGCAGATTTTTTTCTCTTACAGGACGTTGAATGGAGCAACAAGGTCCGACTTTCTTGAGAGCTTCGCCTGGTAAAAACTGAGGAAGAGAGGAACTTCCGGCCGGAGGCGGGGCTAAAATTCGGACCTAGTCAATTGGGCAAGTAGGCTATGTTAACCCATCAGTGGATTCTCCATCCCCTCATGCTGAGAAAAGGCGTTCAGGTAAGACAACGCTTCTTTCATGAAATTTTCATGAAAGAGATCTAAAACAAGATGGATTGATGACAACAGCAAGTATTGCGGGCCCAATTGGCAAAACAAAAGCTCAGGACTGTATTAAGTGGAAACATGTGGAAGAGGGTTTCACCCTGCACTAGAAAGACAATGGTTAGAATGATGATGATGATGAATATATGTATATATACATACGTATGTATGTATGTACAGTATATTTGTACTATAGCTGTTATAAAAACCAACTAGGTATGATTGGCTGAATATCATGATCACGTTGAGAAGTGTGATCCTTAACAACAGATTGGATATATGGCTACAAAGGTCACAGTCACTGCTTCCTTTAGCCCTGGCCCCTCTTTTGTATTCTTCCCCCCCCCACACACACACACAGACACAAGTGTTCAGTTGGATAAAAAAACCCTTAGTAGGAAGATAATTAGATTGTGTGTTTAAACACAAGCATCCTTTCTGTCAAACATGCAATTAACCCAATCACCAGCTGCCATTGACTTGACCATAATGGAGAAAATAAGATAGTCCCTTGCTGAAAACGAATGTTTCACTATCTAAGTGCTAAAATGGTGATTAAAGTGCTTTTGGGGCTTTGGACAGTTTGCTGGTATTAACAGGGCTAAATCCAATCTTGGTATAAATACCTGGCATTTGGTGTGGGGAAATAAATGGATTGATTTATCAAGCTAATCATTTTACTTTGTTACCCTACAATGTTGATAAAAAAATGTAATATTTATTTTCATTTGAGGAGGGGGAGGTTCCAATAAATTTAACAACTTAAAATGATCATACAGTGGTAATGATTTTTTTAAAAAAAACACAAGTCTGATATCTACGATTCAATCTACTATTTCTTAATTTACATTAGTATTATGTCAATTCAAAGATTTTACTTGTTCCCAAATATTTGTATTCTGTAAAAGACATTTTGGTAGATCACAGGATAGAGAAGAAGTTAATAGCCTTTCTTTTTGGCCCTTTATTATATAGTTGGTAATTATAAACAAGGACATTTTGAAACTGATGCTATATATATATCACATTTAATTTACTCTGAGAATGGCTTCATAAAGATTCTGTTTAATATAGTTGAACTTTTTATTTTTGTCCTGCACATAATATATTGAAAATAATGATTGTGGTAGTATAATATTTATTTTTAAAGTAGACCACATTTTAAAAATCTGATATTTCATGGAAATGCTTTTCTGTATTGTACTTCAGACAACGACATGGCAGAGATTATCCAGGCAGAGATATTTTCACAAACTTGGCATGACATCTTAAAACATTTGCAATTTGGCGCTGATAGATAACACATTTAAATTGAACTCAGTTCTCCTGCAGAGTTGGTAGATTGCAGGTTTTTGTTTTGCTTTCTGAAGTGTTAGGCATTTTTAAAAAATCTTTATGAAAGCTATATAGAATAAGAAAAAAATGGGTAAAAAGAAACTGAGGTTTATCCTCAGTGGTAATTCAGTGGACTTGCAATAGTGCTCTGGGAATAGAAGTTTGTTTTTTGGGTTCCTTGATTGTTTGAACAAGGTGGAACTCTCTCAGAGATATTTAATAGGCCAGTAATGCAAATGCCTAGCATGATGCTGATCAGTTTCTCTTAAAAGATTTCCCTCAAAGAAATGCATCTGACAATTGCAAATATGTTTCTTTCTCACTGTGTTTGCTTATGAGTCAGCAAATAGTTGGTAGGTGCCCTTGTGAATTATTAGCAAGACAGAAGACTGGGAAATCCTCAGGCTGCCTAGCAACTTATCACCCAATCAGGGTACAATGCTGATGACAAATGACATTAAACATTAAACAGTTTTATGTGCTAGAGTAGCGTAAAGCTACTTTTAACAGATACCCTAAGTCTCTTCAGTTTGTTAGCTTTTCATACTTACTGAGCAGAATTTTGCTTCCCACATTTATAAAAATACAGTGGAACATTTATGATGTACAAATAAAATCTGTGTTCAAGTTTGCAGTTGTTGTGGGTACTTCTATAAAATGTGTAGAAATGTTTCCTGGTGAAGAGCAGTCACTAACATTTCTTGAAAAGTGTGATAAGATATTGATTAGTGTATTTTCCCTAAAATTAATACATCCTCTTCAAACATTTATTTATGAAGGATTCAGTTACTATAGTTCTTCTTGAAATGGCAAGGGAAACTAAAGGAATTTAGAGCTGACTTTGAGGAAGGAAGAAGCAAACAGTTAAGGAGTGACTTGGAGAAGAGATCAGATGGTCCAGATGGAGAAGGATGTGTGAGAAACTCAAAATAACTCCACCTTGATTTTGTTTAGGATGAGATGGAACAGAGAAAAACTTGGAGAAGTTTTTCAAGATTCTGTTATTATACCTTATAACAACTAAGTAACATGCTTAGAATTCCTTCAGTGTCTCTTGAGCTGAGAGGAACCACTTAAAAGAATACGGACATGCTAGGATGACAATTATAGAAAATATGAAGGAAGGTTTATGACCAGTCCAACAAACAAAGGTCCAATAATGGTGTGTGTCTGTGTGTATGTATGTGTCAGGAGTTATCATTAGCAGAGCAATTAAGAGTTGAGAGATGAGCTGGGTCCACTGTATGCAGCATCCCCAACACAGTATCTATAATGTTCTAGATGACCAGCCATCCATTGCACAACTACCCCCAAGACAAGCTGAACTTAAGACAAGTCAGAAAATTAGAAAAAATAAGAAAATACTGCCCCCACTCCCTGTCCATGCTTATTCTGCTGTTGTTGTTAATGCTTATATCTGATCACAACGCCTGCTGTACAAATAAAATCTATTTTAAAAAGCGCAAAGGCTAGTCTGCTCTGAACATCCTCCATGAAAAGTCTGCTCCTATCCTAAAGCTAGACGAGGTTCATGAACCAATCACTACTAGTCCTAATGTAGAGTATGTAATGTAGTGTAACTACACGAGAGAAGGTAATCCGAGAGTTGTTCTCACTAGGAGAAGAAGAAAGCCTGAATGGCTCTGGTGGCAAGCTACTGCCAACCTCTCTGACCTTATTAAAACAGTTCCCCTGTAATTTTATATTTGCAGACAAAATTGCTCATATCCATTCCGAATTAGATTTCATATTGATTGTGAAATCTGTAAGTGTACCTTAGGCTGATCTTGTTTTTGTGGATATATTCTGAGTGGTTTAACCTAAGGATTTGAGCATGGTATATGGGAGTTCAGCACTTGCACTTTTTTATCCTTGTCCATTCAGATGAATTAAAATGGATTTCTGGATTATCCTGCTTTTGCCTTAAAACTCATTTAGAATATCCTATGTAACTCATTTCAGCTAACTTTTTGCAGGTAGCTTAGTAAAGGGGCGTTGTCTTACCTGAACGCCTTATCTCAGCATGGTGGTGTAGAATCCACTGATTGGGTTATTTCAGCCTTCCTGCTCAGAGAGACTAAGTCAGAGCTTTAGTCACGCCTCCCTCTGGGTGTGGCTCCCCAGTTTTGACGAGGCGAAGGATCCTGACAAAGTCTGATGCAATGACTCCAAAAGAATACAAAAAAATGACAATACACAAGCCTAGACACCTAAAAAGGGGAGAGTGTGGATTCTACACCACCATGCTGAGAAAAGGCGTTCAGGTAAGACAACGCCCCTTCTCCAGCATGGTGGATGTAGAATGCACTGATTGGGACATACCAAAGCCCCCCATGTCCCTAAGGGAGGAAGGTCTAGGCTGGTGTTTCCCTAGAGGAAACAACCTGTTGAAGAACCTGTCTGCCAAACGCGGCATCCGCCGCGGCAAACTTATCAATCTTATAATGAGTGATGAAGGAAGAAGGGGACAACCAAGACGCCACCCTGCAAATCTCCTCTACAGAAGCCTGGGTAGACCAGGCCGCAGATGTTGCTGCGCTGCGAGTGGAGTGAGCTGTAATACATGCAGGAACTGCAAGTGACTGGGAAACGTAGGCCCTAGCAATGCAAGCCCTGATCCATCTACCGATGGTGGAAGAAGAGACCTTCCTGCCCATGGCAGAGGGTTGAAAAGAGATAAACAAGGCCTCCGACTTGCAGAATGCCGAAGTACGTCTGATGTAAAGACGCAGAGCCCTGCGTACATCCAACTTGTGCCACTGACATTCTAGACGATGGGACAGAAACTTGGGAGAACTAAATCCAATGACCTGTGAAAACCCGTGTTCACTTTGGGAATAAAGGAGGGGTTTAATCTAAGGACCACCCTGTCCTCATGGAAAGTGCAGAGATCGTCTCTGACCGAGAGTGCGGCCAATTCCGAAATCCTCCTGCCCGATGTGATGGCCACTAAGAAGGCAACCTTCAAGGAGAGAAAATGCAGAGAGCAAGACTGGAGAGGCTCGAAAGGAGAAGTAGTTAAAGCCTGCGATATAGTAGGTAAATCCCAGGATAGATACCAATGTATTATGGGAGGACCAGAATTGGCCGCCCCTTTGAGAAAGGCGGAGATAGCTGGGTGTTGTGAAAGCGGACAAAGCCGCAACCTGCCTACGGATGGTGTTGGGGGACAAGCCTTTCGAAATGCCCTCCAGCAGATAATCCAAAATATTGGAAACGGTAACTGAAAGAGGGTCCAATTTGTGTGAGATGCACTACTGGCAGAAATTTCTCCACATGGCGTCATAGATCCGGTTTGTCGAGGGGCATCTTGAGGCCTGTATCATAGAGATCACCCCCGAGGAATAGGCCTGCTTAGCTAAACTCTCCCGCTCAAGTGCCAAGCGGCTAATTGAAGCCACTGAGGGACTGGGTGCTGAAGCTGCCCCTGGTTGAGAGCTACTCGGTCCGGGGAAAACCTCCATGGAGGCAACAGCGACAGATCCACTAGGTCTACAAACCACGGCCGTCGCAGCCAATGTGGAGCAACCAATATTACTTCCGCCTGCTCCAGAATTAGTTTGGGAATGGTGGCCTGCAACAGCGGAAGGGGAGGGAAGGCGTATAGCAGTCCCTCCGGCCACTTGCACCGAAGGGCATCCATCCCTTCGGCCCCCTGTGTTGGAAATCTGGTGAAGAACCTGGGAAGTTGTGCGTTGGACGGGGAAGCAAACAAATCCAGGCATGGCTTGCCAAACCTGTTCGCTATCATGTCAAACAGCGTCGGGTCCAGGTGCCACTCCGAGTGGTCCACAGTCGCCCTGCTCAGGGAGTCTGCCTGTCGATTTGCCTCCCCCAAAATGTGTTCTGCTCTGATTGAGCCCAGGTTGGACTCTGCCCACAAACCTAGCTTCATGGCCTCCTGCAGGAGGGCCCAGGAATGTGTCTCTCCCTGTTTGTTGATGTGAGCCTTGGCTGCCACATTGTCTGTCAGGATCAACACATGTTTCCCTGACACTAGGGAGGAGAAATGTTTGTTCTCCTATGTTGTGCCACACATTTATGAAGTTGTTGTTTCGTTTCCCCAATGTACAGATTTACACATAGCTCACTGCATTGTACTGCATATTGCTAAATTTGTGTCTGGGTATTTTATCTTTGGGATGGACAGACTTCTGCCTTAGTGTATTCTTGGGTTTGAGGTGTGCACTATGTTGTGTTGGTTGAAGATCCTCCACACCCATTTGCACTACTCAGGTGACCCTGAAGATACAGATACGCCTCCAGGTAGCTTTAACAACTCACTAAAAGAATGCAAATGGACAGTGTCTGCAGTAGTATAAATCTTTCCATTCTCCACCATCCAGTCAGAGCTGAAGAAGCTTCTTGGATGAGAAGTGAAATGTCTTTCAAAGAAAAACAAGAAAGTCCAATTGCCTAGTGAAAAAGCATCTTTGGGATAATTTGTGTGTGGGTCATTTTTCTTGCTTCTTTTAACTATCAGCTGTAAATACATTTAGAATACAGAACATGGATTGGGATTAGAATATCCAGTTGTGAGGGGGCTTTTGCATGCATGTGCAGAGATTTATTTCACCAACTTTATGAGTGTGCTGTTAATTTGCTATTAATGCTCTGAGACTGAATATGAGAAGATAAGATTGAGGAGAGACTTGCACATATCAGTTCTCCAGCACTGGGGATGTAGAATCCACCAATGGGTTAACTCTGCCTTCCTGCCCATTAGACCGGGTCAGCTAATTTGTCACGCCCATCCTGGGGTAGCTCCTCCCATTCTTGACTCGGTCTTCAGCCCAGGTGGACGTGATAGATTGGCTCCCGGTCTAAGGAAGGTAATAGAATTAAACATTGTCTAACTCCGTAACTACTCCAGCAGAGCTGAGCCCAGCTCTGTGAGAGTCAGTCTGTGGACAGGCCTGGGGCAGGGGGTTCCTTCCCTCCCCAGTCCTGGGTGCTCAACTAGTTAATAGTCTTAGGGAAATCCTCTGGACGTTCAGCGTTGGGACCAACACTGAGCTACATCTTAAGCTAATCTCCCTCCAGAGGGGAAATCCAGACAGTGGCTCAGCATTATGCGCAACGCTGCAGCAGGATTCCCCCACGTTCCGGAGGGGTTGGGGATTCCCCATCAGCCTCATAAAGAGAGTCAGCTGAGCAACAGCCGCGGCTTCTTAGGGAAGCCGAATTCATACCGCAGCCGGATTCCCCCATGCTCCGGAGGGGGGTGGGGATTCCCAGTCGGCTCCTTTTCAGTGAAAAGCCAGCCGATCGGTGGCCGCAGCTTCGGGGAGCATTACGGCTTCGGCAAAACAATCTAGCCTTCGAGATCTCCCCAATAGCCCTTGATGCAGCATAGATTGCCAAGGCATCCCGATCGCCATTTTGAGTAACGGGACACGTGGAGAAGGGAGGAACTTCCACCTTCTTCTCCCTTTCTCTCTCAAATTTCCTGCCAACAGACAGAAAGCCCTCTCGCGTCCAATCACAGGGATGCAGGGGTGCTTCCGATTCCCCTTCAGAGACTCAGAATCATCCCGGCAGCCACTCCACCTGGCTGAGGAGAACGCGGAGACCCAGCGGGGCCAAGCTAGACCCTAAATCAGGTGGTGGCTTGGTTTTTTCTGAGGGAACGAACTTTCTGTGTCTGCCGTTCTCCAGCACAATGACTGAAGAATCCACCAATGGGTTATTTCAGTCCTCCTGCCCAATCAGACTAAGTTGTCAAGTTGTCACGCCTCCTCATTATCTGGTACCTCCCAGTTTCATCTCAGTCTTTCACCCATGAGGACGTGATAACTTGACTCTCTTCATTTGGATAGCACAGGGGTTCTCAACCTTGGCAACTTTAAGACTTGTGGACTTCAACTCCCAGAATTCCTCAGCCAGCTGGCTGAGGAATTCTGGGAGTTGAAGTCCACAAGTCTTAAAGTTGCCAAGGTTGAGAACCCCTGGGATAGCAGGTCAGACTAGATATTTATAAATCATTGGTGGATTCTTCTTGGAGAATAGGAGCATTAAAGTTCTACTTGTTCCTTCTCTCGGAGGTTTGGCTCCTTTCCCTTTCCCTTAGGGGCAGAGTAGGATCCCTCTTCAAGTAGGGAGGTTTGACCCCTCTCCCTTTCCCTTAGGGGCAGAGCAGTATTCCTCTTCTGGTAGGGAGGGGTGGCTGCCTTCCCCCCAAACTCAGCAGGCTGCTGCGTTTATTTCCAAAAAAAAATAGTAGTGGGGGGTGATCCGCATTCCAGCTTGCGGACGCCATTTTGAGGCCATGTGGCTTTTTCCCCGACCGGGCCCAGTCGGAGCTTATAGTTAGCAGCCGCCATTTTGAGTCCACAGGCCTA
This sequence comes from Bothrops alternatus, assembly GCA_034064705.1. Taxonomy (NCBI): domain Eukaryota; kingdom Metazoa; phylum Chordata; class Lepidosauria; order Squamata; family Viperidae; genus Bothrops; species Bothrops alternatus. Next base: position 1,390,904 of record JARGCV010000145.1, on the reverse strand, counting down.
CATTCCTTCTTCAAAGCATTTTCGAGCTAATTTAAAGACCTGTTTGCCGCTCGGAGTACATTGCTGGGAACGATTGTTTTTTGCATTAAAATGAGGTTTCTGGCTGCCGCTAGAAGAAACGGAGCTTCATTTAGGAGCGGCAAAATTATCGTGCCTAAAAGCTGTTAGGCGCGACTTGCTCATTCTATCTCCTGAAGATTGAATAACTAGGTTTTTTGGCAGTTCTGGCTGAGAACTTTCAAACCAGTATAGGAATTTACTTATTTACTTATTTATTTATTTTATTTTCTCCTTCCCTCCCCCCCTTGGATCCTGAGTGTCCGCCATTTTGCCAGCTACCATTCCATAGGGAAATGCCTAGGGCAAGCAAGGATGCCATTTTAGGTTTGATTACATACAATTTTAGTTGATATTCTTCTACAATATATATCTTATTCTAAATTTGCAATTGAGCTTTAATTCCAGAATCTACTGCCACACTTGAAGACATCAAATCATCAATTTTGGTGGAATCACTGCTGAAGCCAAGGTCTATTAGGCCCTGCTCACCACACTTTGCCTGGTTATCTGCCACTCTGCATCTAGTGGTTGCTGCAAAATCCTGACCATTGCCACTATTGTGAGACACGTGTGATTTTGTCCCCAATTGACGTCAGGCCGGGTATACGGATTGCCTCGGGCCTAGGTGATGAGTGCTCTGAGTGCCCAGCATGAGCCCAGGTTTGCCAGTGGGCTGGCTCACGCTGATCCACGTGAAGTTAGTCCCTCTTGCAGGGCCTCCTGACATCTCTTGCAGAGTAAGTCAGTTCCAGAGTCTCATCTGGGGTGCATCTCAATCGATATGGCAGAACCCACTGAGCCACAGTCTTTGGACACAGACAACATCTCTGTCCAAGTTGAGCCGACTTCCGAGGCGCCTAAAGGTAAGGCTAAAGCCAAGTCAAAATACGGCAGAAAGGCTCACTCAGCCGGCGGCAGCGGATCTAGCAGCATCGACTCCCCCTTTTATTTCCTTCTGAAAGCTTCTGCCGCTTTAACAGATCTGCAAAATGGAAGAAGAAATTGCAGCACTTGTCATTGACAATGGTTCTGGAATGTGCAAAGCAGGCTTCGCTGGAGATGATGCTCCTCGGGCTGTGTTTCCCTCAATTGTTGGACGCCCCCGCCACCAGGGTGTCATGGTCGGTATGGGACAGAAAGACAGTTATGTGGGAGATGAGGCTCAAAGCAAGAGAGGTATTCTGACCCTGAAGTATCCCATTGAACATGGAATTGTCACCAACTGGGATGATATGGAGAAAATTTGGCATCATACTTTCTACAATGAGCTTCGTGTTGCCCCTGAAGAACACCCAGTACTGCTTACAAAAGCTCCTTTGAATCCTAAGGCCAACAGAGAGAAAATGACACAGATCATGTTCGAGACATTCAACACTCCAGCCATGTATGTGGCCATCCAGGCTGTGTTGTCCCTGTATGCTTCTGGTCGTACCACTGGTATTGTAATGGACTCTGGTGATGGTGTCACACACACTGTGCCCATCTATGAGGGTTATGCTCTCCCTCATGCCATCTTGCGACTTGATTTGGCTGGCCGTGACCTAACAGACTACCTCATGAAGATCCTGACAGAAAGAGGCTACAGCTTTACCACCACAGCTGAAAGGGAAATTGTCCGTGACATAAAGGAGAAGTTGTGCTATGTTGCCTTGGACTTTGAGCAGGAGATGGCTACTGCTGCTTCCTCTTCCTCCTTGGAAAAGAGCTATGAATTGCCTGATGGCCAGGTGATCACAATTGGAAATGAGAGGTTTAGGTGTCCCGAAGCCCTTTTCCAGCCTTCTTTCTTAGGTATGGAGTCCTGTGGCATTCATGAGACTACTTTCAATTCTATCATGAAATGTGATGTGGATATCCGAAAGGACCTATATGCCAACACAGTATTTTCTGGTGGTACCACAATGTATCCTGGAATTGCAGACAGAATGCAGAAGGAGATCACAGCACTGGCTCCCAGCACAATGAAGATCAAGATTATTGCTCCTCTTGAGCGCAAATACTCTGTCTGGATTGGTGGATCCATTCTTGCATCTCTCTCTACCTTCCAGCAGATGTGGATCAGCAAGCAAGAATATGATGAGTCTGGCCCATCTATTGTCCTTCTAAAAGGACTATGGCAAATGTGCAGTTTTTACTGCATTAAGTTTTTTCACCAGTATAAATTTGCCTGGGCAAATATATACGCCTCATGTTAGCCTCATGAAACTGGAATAAGCCTTCTCTTCAAACATTTGTCATTGGGAAGTCTGTCTCCAATAACCTTGTGAGGATAGCTTCCTGTTGCTGATAAGACCCTGAATGAACTAAAGTTCCCTTTGTACATAGCAGTATAACTACCCTATACACATCTGGCCTAGGACACAGTACAGATAGTGTTGACGAACATAAGGTTTAATTGCCTGGGATAGTAGTCTCAGCATAATCAGTTACGTTGCAATGGAGTCTTGAGCCTAGATCTGTACAGGGTAGCAAAAGACCAGACTTCACTACACAAAGCGCTAAGAATTCCAGGTCTTTATTGTTGAGGCTGGCAAGAGTTTGTGAAAAGGATGGCCATTTTTGTCTTGCCACTGTTCCTACCAGGATTGGAAATGTATTGTGTCCAAGCCTTATGAACCTGTTTTTCTTTCCTTGCCCATCACTGGGCAAAACATTGTTCAACTTTGAGTTGCTCCAATGTTGGCATTGATACCTGTAAATTTAATCATCAGGTTTAATTTATGTAAGATTTTTGTACGTTGCCTTAATGTTGTCACATGACAGTAGAAAACCAAAATTTGTAAGTCATCCTGAAGTTGAGAATTGTAATGCCCAACACTTCATTGTGAAAGGAAAATAAAAGCGCTGCAGTAAATGAAAAAAAAAATACGGCAGAAAGGCTGGTAAGGCAAGCGATAGGCAGGCCGGCCGACCGAATGCACAGAGCCCTGGAGAATCAATTCTCACGGGCACAACACTTGTCAGCAGAACACGCTAGTACTGTTCCGGTCTATGCACCGCCTGAGACGGGAGCTCATCTTCCGTCCACTTCGAGAGCTTGGTCACCTAGAGAATGTACTTCAGCAGGTCTCAGCTCAGACCTGTGGTCAGGCGGGACCAGCCCTGTTTGGGGAGGACCTTGATCTGTCTGGGCCGTCATCAGCATCCATGGCAACATTCACACCGACTGCTGCAGGGTTACGGCCTCCGCTAGAGCCGTCCTTCTCAGACCAGCTCCAAACGTGGATATCACAGGCAGTGTTCCAAGCCATGGCATCAGTGGGCCACCATCAGGTGTCCCCCATTCCAGGACCTTCCTCTGCACCAGCTACCTCTTCACGACCTCCATTGGATTGTTCAGGTATGATTTCCCCATCCCATTCCCCTGAATCCGAATCTTCCAACGTCTCGGATTATGACGAAGGTGGGGACCGCTGGTCCGATTCCGAGGAAACTACACATGACTCTCAGCCCATGGCAGAACTCTTTAATGCATCACTCTTTCCCTCCTTGCTGCGCAGGGCCTGTGCAGCGGGTAAGCTCAAATCCGATCCGGCTCCAACCCCACAGTCTTCCTCAGATCAGGACACTAATCCCCTGTTCACCGAGCCGGTAGTCAAGCACCTCCAAATCCCATGTCCTCCCTTATTTCTGAAGAACATTCAGGGACAATGGGAATCTCCGGCAGCTCAGCCTTCTCAGGGAGCATCTGAGCGCAAGATTGTGGACATGGCAAAGAATTTGACAGACCTACTGGAGGTACCTAAAGTGGATGAATCATTAGCCCCACTTTTCTCTGCAGCCAGCCTTCCGGCAGATGTCTCAGACACCCTTAAGGCAGAGGATAAAAAATCTGAACTTGCCTTGCGCAAAGTTCCCCTGGTCGTACTCTCACAGCTGCTGGGGAAGATTGTATTATGCATAGCAATAGTGCCCTGGGCGAGACTTCATTCCAGGAACCTCCAATGGTTCCTCCTTCCATTCCAGAGGCTGAACCTCAGCTCCTCCAACAGAAAGGTAAGGGTCCCACCAGAAACACTATGGTCCCCCAAGTGGTGGTCATCACCAGCACTAGCCAGAGGGTCACACTTCAAGGAGCCTGACCGTCTCACACTTACGACGGACGCCAGCCTGTTTGGCTGGGGGGCACACCTGCAGTCCATGTGGGTGCAGGGCAAATGGTCCCAGAAGGATCTGGAACACAACATCAATTGGTTGGAATTAAGGGCCATACACCTAGCTCTCCGACAATTACACAGCAGGGTAGCGGCACAACACATACTAGTCCTCACAGACAACGTGTCCGCAAAGGCACATGTGAACAGGCAGGGGGGAACCCAATCCAGGTCACTCATGACAGAGGCTCAAGTACTGGGAGACTGGGCAGAGGAAAACCTTGCCTCCATCAGGGCCGAGCATATCTTGGGGGAAGCAAACAGACAAGCGGACTTCCTAAGCAGGTCGACTGTGGATCACGCCGAATGGACCTATTCGCGGAGATAACACAGAGGTTCGGGTGGCCAGTTGTAGATCTGTTTGCATCCCTGGCGAATGCCCAACTCCCAAGGTTCTTCTCAAGGTTCTCATCATGGGGAGTGGAGGAAACGGATGCCCTACGTTGCCCTTGGCCAAGGGGACTACTTTACGCGTTTCCTCCTCTTCCGCTGATCCCGGCGACCATCCGCAGAGCATTGCAGGAACGGGCAGAGATCATACTCGTAGCCTCACACTGGCCGCACAGACCATGGTTCGCAGATGTGGTGAACCTCTCCAGGTCCCCTCCATGGAGAATACCTCCGGATCAAGTGTCACTCAGCCAGGGGAATCTACAACCCCAATGGCTTCAGTTAGCCGCCTGGCACTTGAACGCCAAATCTTGAGCGGGGAATTGTACCTGCCAAGAGTAATCTCCATGATCCAAGCATCCCACCGACTGGCCACCAATCGCATCTATGACTCCACATGGAGAAATTTCTGCAATTGGTGCGAGAAGCGAGTGCTTGAGGTTTCGGGCCTGACAGTCCCAAACATACTGGAATACTTACTCGATGGCCTAGACAGGGGCCTAGCACCAAACACCATTCGCAGGCAGGTCGCAGCTTTGTCCACTCACCTGCGCCAATACAGTTCCCCTAGCACAGCACCCCAGGATTCGTGCCTTCCTTAAGGGCGCCTCCCACGCAAAACCGCCCGTGGTTCACAGGTACCCCTCATGGGAACTACCACGGGTTCTTCAGGCCCTCACCAGGGCACCATTCGAACCCATCAAGTCTTGCACTCTGAGGGACCTATCCCTCAAAGTAGCTTTCCTGGTCACCATAACTTCGGCCAGACACATTTCCGAGCTTGCGGCTCTGTCAGTCAGGGAGGACCTCTGCACCTTTCATCAGGACCAGGTGGTCCTCCGATTGGACCCAACTTTTATTCCCAAGGTTAACACCCTGTTCCATAAGGCCCAAGAGATCGTCCTACCGGACTTTTGTGCCAACCCGTCTCATTCCCTAGAGTGACAGTGGTACACACTAGATGTCCGGAGGGCACTGCGACATTATATCAGGTGAATTGCATCCTTACGCAAATCAGAAGCTCTCTTCGTTTTGTTTCACCACACCTCTAGTGGACAGAAGGTGTCTGCCTCAACCATAGGCAGGTGGATCAGACTTTGTATTGCGGAAGCATATCAATCACTTTCCCTACCTACACCAGGACAAATCACAGCGCATTCCACTCACAGCGCTGCAACCTCTGCAGCATGAGCCACACAGGCCTCTATCAAGGAGGTTTGCAGGGCGGTGACATGGTCTTCGCCCTCCCCTTTCATCCGACATTACAAAATAGACCATTTTGCCTCCGTGGACGCCTCCTTCGGAAGGAGGGTCCTGCAACAGGTGATCTCTACCAACACAACTTCACCCTCTTCTGTTTCCCACCCATTGGGACAGTGAGGCTTTGGTATGTCCCATTGGTGGATTCTACGTCTCCAGTGCTGGAGAAGGGGCTTTGTCTTACCTGAATGCCTTTTCTCAGCATGGAGACATAGAATCCACTCCCACCCTTAAAATTATTAAGATCATATTAGAGAACCAAGAGCCATCACGTCAAAATTGTGGTCAGCTGCTCCATCTTCGTCAAGAATGGGAGGAGCTACCCCAGGACGGGCGTGACAAATTAGCTGACCTGGTCTAATGGGCAGGAAGGCAGAATTAACCCATTGGTGGATTCTACGTCTCCATGCTGAGAAAAGGTGTTCAGGTAAGACAACGCCCCTTCTACTAAAGCAAACAGCATTGAGTTAAGCCCAGCCTAGATATGCTTTGTAATTTACAATTGACCTTCAATTCTCTTTGTTCAGTGACCTTTCAAACTTACAACAGTGCTGAATGAGTAGTACTTAGGACTAGTCCTAAGTTCCAGCTGTGATCTGGGTGCTTGCCTGTTGGCCTAGATTTCCAACTATTACAACATCCTGCCTTCATGTTTTGCTACTTTTCCTACTAGCTTCCCTGAAGAAAAAGGGGAAGCTAGCATGTAATTGGAAGAAACAGTTCCATAAAGCCCTTGTTTAACAACTGTGGCGATTAGCTTAATGATGGTAAAGGGAACTGCTGGAATTGCATTCATGTGGCATTGTTCTTTATGAGTGCATCACTTAGTGACAGAAATTCTGGTCCCAATTATTGTCATTAAATGAGGACTACTGGTACTTCTTAATGTCACTAATTTCATCAGCCTGGGTTCAGGCAACAATCTTGACTATGGAGACAAAGGAGAATATGAATATGAATGTATGTTATCTTTCAGGTCTTTAATCTTTTTGAGATGAAAGGTCATTGAGCTTTTCAGTATCAAAAATGAATACTGCAGTACTATACTTCATAGAAGAAATACGCTGTAAAGTGATTTGGAAACAAATGCAAGAAGATTTTAAGTGCAACACTTGTCTAGAAGTTATTTGCTATCCTGAATATTATTTTGGGATAAGTCTAGACATTGAAGGAATTTAATTAACAAAAAAAACCCTACCCTTTTGTTTAGCCAAATAAAAGTGTATTCAGTTATTTTTTAATTTGTTCTTGCTTTATCAGTCATAAATTAAGTGCACTTTTTCCATTTGTTAAATTACTATTAATAAACCAGTATTAATAAAAAAGGAACAGCAAATGCTGAGAATTTTGCCATTGAAATATTTCTGTTTTCTGATAAGTATTCTTTTTATTACCTTATTAGACTAAAGGGTTTCATGGAAGCATTTCTTTTCATTGTGAATGCTTCACAGGTTGACACATGAAACCTCAAGGCAGAAAATACAATTTATATTTCTAAAATGTTTTCCTACTGGTCAAATGCTTATTTAACTCAGTATTGCAGTCTATTACTACTTTTTCAGTGCTGTAAACCAAAATATATATCTGAAATGAAATTGTACATATAATGTACAGAATGATTTATTCCAATTTTAGCAAAATAAGCCAGTGCTTTAAAAATGAAAATGAGGCATCCATGACTAATATATCTCTAAAGTATTTGGTTATTTAAACATATTAAAATGTGTTTCTGAAGCCCTGAGGTTCATGTAAATATTTTTGGTCTTGTATATAAATTGCCTGCATTCGCCTTTTCCCCCACTATTTTGCAAGCAGCATAAGCTAGTTTGTATCAAAACTAGGGATTTTAAAATATTTTTGGGCTGAAGATCCTGTTTCTGATTTAAGCAGATGTTAAGAGGCATGTTTTAGTGATAGAAAATTGGCTTTTCCTTCTTTAACCTATCATGGAATCTCATCAAGTGATCTTTCCAGTTTCCAGGGACCAGGTTAAATTTCTTTTCTTTTTCCCCAGCCACTGGCCCTTGGGTCATATAAATGGTTGATAATGGGGAGGGAGTCATGCCAAGACTATATTATTTGGTAGCTTAATGCCAGGCACTTTCAGTCTTTCCCTGAGGAATTTTGACAGTAGGGAATGGCTGAAGATAGAATTCTGGAATGCAGTTCAATGCAAGGATAGGAATAGACTACTAGGGCATGCAAGAGCAGTCTGTAAGCAGGAATCAAGGTTTATCACTTTAGCTGTAATCCTCTGCATGGAAATGCTCTTTAATTAACATATAGGATTGCATTGCAAGACTGCTACATCGTTTCAGCTCATATCTCTGAATAACAGTTTTGCTTTTAAAGCTTAGGGCCAGTTTGCTTTCTTCTTCTTGGATAATGAAAACTCTGTTCGCCTATATGCACTGAGAGAAACCTTTGTATCACACAATTCTTAAATGTCATTTTTATGAGAATGGGGCAAAAGGTCTAGAGTTTAGAAGCAGGATACATGTCTGAAAGCTATTCTTTTTTTCCTTTGGAAAACACTCTGAAAACTACTGAAGCAGATTCCTAGATAAGAAAGGATATTTGCCTCTGCTTTCAGAAAACATCTTTTTCTGTTGTACATATATAATATTTTGCTCCTGATAAGTAAATCATAATCATCCTGTATTACTTGCTGATTGGGAGTGGCAGAGAAAAGATTACTTTTTGAATTTTTTTTCAAACTCAGCATAAACACAAGCAGTTTTAATTAGTGGCACCTGCTGTTTTATTGAGTTTCTTAGAAAACACTGGATGCATTGTACTTGCACAATATGCATTTTAGCTGCTATGATAGATAATGTCTGTTGAATCCAGTTATAAAAAGGTTAATTTTTAACTCTCATCTCTTTGGAGTTAGTTAAAAGAGATTCCATAAGGATCTTTTAGATGCATGAAAATAGGCCTGAAGAAAATAAAAAAATAGCACTTTTGTAATGAAATGGGGAAAAACGTAATGTAATAGTGACACAGGAAATTGCTTTGTACTGTGTAAAGCTATTAATCCATTGGCTCATCTACTTATGCAAGTTCACGTCAGGAATAGTTTGGGGTGTTCCAGTGTGAAGTTTTTTTTTCTTAGTCCCTCTAGCTGAGATGCCAGGTCCCTTGAATGCAAAGCATGCCCTCTAACTATAGAAAAGCATTTCAAGAGAGAAAATAACTTTAGGTTTGTATTCAGTAGGAGTTATCTATTAATACAGATATGTAAGGAAAGCATACAGAGCACGGCTTTATTGAATTCTTTCCGACCTCTTTTCCAGCACCAGCCATAGGAAGTCTATATTTTTCCCTGTTTTTTTTCTAGTCAGCAGCATTCTGAGCCACTGCTCAACTATCTCTCCAGTGCAGCTGCAGATTTGTATGGATCTTTTTAAAATTGAAGTTGATTTTATTGATTCAATAAATAATTTTAGATATTTAATAACGTTTTTGTCATAAAATGGGCTCATTAAGAATAGATAGACATCAGGTGAAAAATCTGAATTCAAGTAAAAATAGTTAATGCTTTGTTAAACATTTCATTAATAGATTAGAAAAGGTAGCTATAAACCTTAAATTTGGGGTAGGTTTGCATTCTGAATTATGATGTGTCTTGTAATTACCATGATTTGTTCATTAGGCCATAGTAACTGGTTCATGTAGTCTTCAGCCTAACACATACTTGAGTCTGGAATTATTATCATAAATCATGGTGGTTGTTAAGTAAATCATCACATGACTATGCCTGATTTTATGACCTTTTTGTGGTGGTCATTAAGCTAATACAGCAGTCAAAAAGCAAACAAGGTGATGGTTAAATGAACCTGTTTTCTTCAGTGGGTAGGGTTTTTTTTGCCAGAAACTAGAAGTAAATGCCAGAAACCAGCAAAACCTGCCAAAAATCATGGTTATGTGACAGCAAGACACTGCAAATGACCATAAATGCAATTAGTTGCCAAGCATCCAAAATCAATCACATGAACATGGGGGGGGGGAGGCGGCATGCTGCTGCTGTTGGAACTCTGAAACCAGATTTTAAATACCCTTTGAGACTGGTCTTTAAGAAGGGCTACTATACATAGCATTGTTATAAATCAGGGGTGTCAAACTGCCGATCCGCAGGCCGGATGCATCATGCCGAAACCACGCCCACCCCATTGCTGGCAATGGAAAAAAGTCGTGATACATCGCAACACGTCACGTGACATTGTGAGTTTGACACCCTTATTATAAATCATGATGTTCAACAAAAGTAGACTTGCCATAGACACCCACGTTTGCAATCTCCAGAACTCTCTGAGACTATCCCACCTCAAATTATGTGATATTTATTATCTGCCCAATTTCTATCCCACTGCAGTGCTTGTATCCAAGGAACAGTATGCTGGAAATGTGCCTATAAACCTCTACAAAGCAAATTGTATCAGTTTCTCTTTTTTGAACCCATTATGGTGCAATGGTCTATATCTATATGATGCTGGCAAACATCCTTTATGACCTTTTTTCTTCTTTTTTCAAACAGGGCATCATTCACCTGAAAAATTCTTTTTGAGAGACACACTGGCTTCATACTGAGCTTAATAAAAATAATAAAAAGCTTTATATTTTAGGGTGATTAGTTGACATGGCCATTTGTATTCATTCTAAAGCATTCTGAAGGATAAACGAAGATCCCATTCTTGAATCATTAAAGCAGCCACATCCTTTGCTATACTCATACTACTTTGACATTTGTTGCTATTTATCTGCGTGTGAGCTGGCAATCCCATCAGAAGCATATCAGTGCGGGTATACCTATGTACATATGTACATATACACTGACAATAACAGATTTTAAAGTAGCAACATGAGTTTTCCAAAGGATGAGACTATTAACACACCTCAGAGGGATATTTCAGTTATGCTAACATGATTTGCTAAGTGCCCCTTTAAAATGCTTTGCACAGTTAGAGTTGCTATAGTTAAAATCTAGCATATGTTTCAATGTTTGAAATAATATACAAGCTGGCTCAAGTTGTTTCAGGCTATGATTTTTAATTTAGAGATTGAGATTTGTGCTAAAAATGGCATTTCTAACAATCAACCTATTTTTTTCTCTTTTTCTCCGTCTAAAATAACCAATAAAAGGTGACATAAAAGCTATAATAAGTTTGCTTTTGTAAACCGACTTCTTCACAAATAAGATGCAGAATAAACCATTATATTCATACTGTTCTTCCACAATCATGAATTCATTGAGATATAAATATTAAACCACAATTTGACATAAGTATAAATTGTGGTTTGGCTTTGAGGTGTATTCAAAAGCCTTTGGTTGCAATTCAGAAATCCTAACCTTAACCATGGGTTATGAATCTGTATCTTGACAAAACTGTGGTTTATTTTAATTATGTTTTGACATTCTGTTTCTAGTTTAAATTAACCAATGTTTAAACTAGGATAAATGAAGTAAATGGTGAGACCATACATTTATCATTTGATTCTTTGTTCATTCTACTAAATGGAAAACTCTTAATTAATGAGTCATGCTGGCAATTTTGCTGGATGAATAAATATGTGTTCTGATTGGTTTTCATCCTTCTCTTTCCCTCCCCTCCTTTCATCAAGAATGCATTTTTAGGAAATGTTATTGGAGTACCCTTTTAAAGCTTTTTAAATGGTTCTCATTTATTTCTTCTAAAATTTCTTCTTGGTTTTTTATATTTAAAAATAATTCCCTATTGAATTATGTAATCCATTCTCCCTTTTAAACATATTTGTTTCCTTCCTAAATGTTTAATATAAGAATGTATGTGTATATTTAATATATTTCTCTTAGGTTAAAGATTAATATTTTCCTAAGTTGTTTTCAACCATCTTGGTCCCAAAGAATTCTTACCTGAAATTTTTTTAACCAGGTAAATCCAGTTTGTGACAAATCATTTCCAAGCACATTTAAGGAATAGGAAAGGCTTGAAGTCAGTAAGCTGAAGTACTGCAGGATCTGCAATAGGCTTTTCACACTTCGAAGTTTGCCTTTTTAAAGTGGTATAAAATCAATCATTCCAGATTTTGTTTAACAAAAACCATATTTACATTTGACCTCATTAATTATATGAACATGCTTTTTGAGGAAAGCAATACAAATTTATGTATGTTCTCAGATAACCAGATGTCCTAGCCAGCTTTAAATTATTTCGGGTTTTTTTTAACCCAAATTAAAAAAAGCCATATAACAGCTTTTGACATTTCTTAAAGGTGACATCTCTTGGGGGAAAAGGCAACTTCTGAAACAGGAACAAATCGTGGGAGAAGTGACATTTTGATAGCTGCCAGTCTTCCAAGTGAAATAATTCAAAGGTTTTGTGAAGAGGTTAATTTAGTTTGAACTTATTGAATTAATTGTATTATGCACTGTGCAGACAGAAAAATACTAGAAGATACTGGTAGCAAATGAAGTATTAGAATTTCTCAGTTAATTAAAATCCATTGGGCTACCTCCACATCAACTCATGTTTACAATAGTGCAAATCTTGGGTGGGGGGGAATTTGAGTTAAATTGGACACCTAGCAAATCTATACAATTGGGGGAGGCAACATTTCCATAAGTATTTTTCCTCAAATGCAGTGGTACTTTGCCTCCCCTAAGGCATGCTTAACTAAACTCAAATATGTAAGCGCAGTTTACTCTGGCATGATGTCATGTCTTCCTCTCAGCTGTCCTCACCAGCAGAGACAATGCCCCTGTGTCTATGGACATTCAGAAACAATAGAGCATGTGCTTCTAGACATTCATACTAGCATCATCTCACAATTATTGCATAAATGCCCAGAGCGCACAGGAGAATTCTACACTACTCTTGTTATTTTCAGATACCAAACATGCTACAACCATCAATAGGTAACGTTGACAGTTTCTGTGCAAAAACACTAAAAATTCATTGGATGATGACCTGTGCTATAAACTAGATATATTGAACACATAGTTCACCTAATTAAAGTGTTTTGTAACTTAATATAGTTTTCCTTGTACTAAACTTTTATGTTCTATTAAGCCCAACTAATGTTCCTATCCCTTCTCTTAGATTCTTCTAGATTCTTGCTTTTTATATATACTTTTAATTTTTAGTTTATATATCTTTTATCTATTCTAGCTTTTCATATTTTCTTAGGTTTTAATCTTTGCTCTTGCATATGGACAGTTACATGTAGAGACATTCAAAATTGATTTGCCAGGTAGGTTTATAATGAACAATTGTAGGGTAGGAAATTTAGATTTTCAAAAATAACTATAATTGTGAGAAGAATATAAGGCAATATATTCAGTTTTAACATCAGTCAGATGAAATATTCAGATGCATTAAGTCCATTTTAGTTCATTTATAAATTGAAATAAATATTTTTGTTTCTGCTGTACCTGAAGCCTACCCAGCCCAATATGTGACTTTAATGTTGCTCTCCACCACCTTGGTTTTTCCCTTTTCAGTGTAGTACACAAAGTATCAAATTTTATGCAACCTTATTGCATGCAAAAGCCATGTTTGTTATTTATTTATTGTTTATTTTTAAATGTATTTTACCTAAATTGCACTGATTTAAAAGATGCACAAAGGCATTTTTAAAAAATATCTGCAGCACTGATTGGAAAACAATGTAACCAAATAATAATAGAACCAAGACAAATGAAAATTCCATTTCTACAGCAAGCAGATTACTATTACCAAGACTTGTCTGGATATTTTTAGACTGTTCATTGTTAAAGGACTAATCTGCTTTGGAAAAATTGAACCAAACAGAAACATGATTAATGACGTTATGTGAAGAGCTTAAAAATACTGCTAAAAAAAGAATTGTAATTAAAAACAAAATAAAACCTGAATGCTTTCCAGCATCTGTCTTAATTTTGAGTAATACTCAACTTGCATCATTTGGTTGATGAATGCACAAGAATGGAACTGTCATAAACATGTTGCATCTTGCAAGACTCCTATAAAGATCTAAGAGATACTTCTGCTTGATAGTACTCTATAAATGTCTTTATCCGGAAAGATTGAAAATGCAGGCATTATAAATGTCCATGTGATAATACTGTCAGAGGTACTAAAGAAACATAGTATGATTCAAAAGTGGCATCATAATATTGCAAAGGGAGCAGGATATAATAGAACTGCATATTTGCAGCAGTGTCAAGGAATCTGGAATGGACTTTCCAAATTATGAATGCATTTGCTTTTAAGCCTTTCTTAATAGAGGTTCTTTGTATCATTTTAGTAGTAATGCACTTATTATGGATGCAGTGTCCTGAGGTCATGTTTGTGACTCTTCTAGCCAGCTTCTGACAAGCAAAGTATACTTTGGAATTACTTTTGAATTACAAGTGTACTTTGGAATTACAAACAAAATTAGATGTGTGACATTTTCTCTTACAGTTATGAGATGAAAAGAATCCTGTGGGATCTGTATTTAATCAGAAGCACTTTAAGTAAAACTGAAATGACATGCTCTATACCATAGGTCAGCAATCTGCGGCTCTGGAGCTGCATGTGGCTCTTTGAGCCTTCCCTTGCTGCTCCCAGCCTCCCCTGCCATTTGCAGAGAGAGTTAGAGACAGAGAGAGGCACTTGCGCTTCCCTGCTTCCCTGCTTCTCTCTCTCTCTCTCTCTCTCTCTCTCTCTGTGTGTGTGTGTGTGTGTGTGTGTGTGTGTGTGTGTGTGTGTGTGTGTGTAAAAAAGAGAGTGGACTCACGGTGTTCTCCGACGAGCTGAAAAGCTTACTAGGCGAGGCTCCTCCCTTTGCTGCATCTCTGCATCTCTGCAGGAAGCAGGAAGCGGGAAGGGCAAGAGAGAGCTAGCTAGCCCAGCTATGCTGACTCAGGAATTCTGGGAGTTGAAGTCCATGAATCATAAAAGAGCCGAGGTTGCCTACCCCTGAATTTGTTGGAGAACAGCTTGAAGCCAGCTTGCCAGGTGAGCAGAAGATCGCACAGAGGGAGAGGGGGGGAGAGAAAGAGAGAGAGGGAGAGAAAGAGAGAGACACAGAGAGACCCTTTTGAGATCTAAAATGAAGATAACACTGCATATATCCTTTTTACCTTTATTATATATATGTGTGTGTGTGTATATACATGTGTATACAGAGCTTTTTTTCTCATAGAACGCCCAGAACGGAGTTGTTGGTTTTTTTTTACAAAAAAAGCATTGTGTGTGTGTGTGTGTGTGTGTGTGTGTGTTCTAGCAGCACGAAGCTGAAAACACCAGCCTGAAGATGACGAATGGGACTTCGTCGAAACGTCACCAAGAAACTTCCAATTTTATGTGGGAGAAAACCCGAATAACCAAAGACCTATATATGTATGTGTGTGTGTGTGTGTGTGTGTGTGTGTGTGTATGTATGTATATATGTATATATATATGTATGTATGTGTATGTATATATATGTATGTATGTGTATATATAGTGTATATATGTGTGTGTATATATATGTATATATATATGTATGTATGTGTATGTATATATATGTATGTATGTGTATATATAGTGTATATATGTGTGTGTGTGTGTGTGTATATATATATATATATATATATATATATATATATATATATATATATATATATATATATATATATATATATATATATTGGTTTTCTGAGGTTTTCGCGGGTGTTTGTATGTAGGTCTTTGGTTCTTCGGGTTTTCTCCCGCGTAGAATTTGAAGTGTCTTGGCAACGTTTCGATGAAATCTCATTCATCATCTTCAGGCTGGTGCTTTTGGCTTCTGCTTCTAGGAGCCATGTGTGGTCTAAGCTGTTTTTTCCTTTTAACTGCCAGTGGGGGTTTGAACTGATTGGCTGGGAGCTTGGCTATGTTCTGATTGGTTAGGGGCTTGGCTGTGCTCTGATTGGCTGGGGGGTTGGCTGTGTTCTGATTGGCTGGGGGAGTGTTCTGTTTGGGTGGGGGCTTTGTTGTGCTGGAGAGGTTCAAAGTGGCCACTGTTTGCAGCTCTGGTCTGGCTCCTGGTCTGTGGTCTTGCCTCATCATTGGTGTGGGTTTGGGTTTGCTTTTTGCGTGGATGTGTGGAGGTGGCATCCTGTGTGTTTCTGGTGTCAATCTTTGAGTTAGGAATACGTTTGTCAATAAGGGCGGGTTTCCAAATGGCTGGTAGGCGGGAGGTATCATCTCGTTTGTTCATGCTGTGGGGGCGTTTTTCTATCTCGATGGCTTCTCTGATTATTCTGTTATTAAAATGTTCAGTTTTGGCAATTGTTCTGGTCCAACCCCCCAGCCAATCAGAGCACAGCCAAGCCCCTAACCAATCAGAACATAGCCAAGCTCCCAGCCAATCAGTTCAAACCCCCACTGGCAGTTAAAAGGAAAAAACAGCTTAGACCACACATGGCTCCTAGAAGCAGAAGCCAAAAGCACCAGCCTGAAGATGATGAATGAGATTTCATCGAAACGTTGCCAAGACACTTCAAATTCTACGCGGGAGAAAACCCGAAGAACCAAAGACCTATATATATATATATATATATATATATATATATATATATATATATATATATATATATATATATATATATATATATATATATATATATATATATATATATATATATATATATATATATATATATATATATATATATATATATATATATATATATATATATATATATATATATGTATATATATATATATATATATATATATATATATATATGTTTGTATATATACAGTGGAACAAAAAAGTATTGAGGCAGCCACCAATTGTGCAAGTTCTCCCACTTAAAAAGATGATAGAGGCCTGTAATTGTCATCATAGGTAGACCTCACCTATGAGAGACAAAATGAGAAAACAAATCCAGACAATCACATTGTCTGATTTGGAAAGAATTTATTTGCAAATTATGGTGGAAAATAAGTATGTGGTCACCTACAAACAAGCAAGATTTCTGACTCTCACAGAAGTTACTCTCTGTAACTTCTTCTTTAAGAGGCTCCTCTGTCCTCCACTCATTACCTGTATTAATGGTTGAACTTGTTATCAGTATAAAAGACACCTGTCCACAATCTCAAACAGTCACACTCCAAACTCCACTATGGTGAAGACCAAAGAGCTGTCGAAGGACACCAGAAACAAAATTGTAGACCTGCACCAGGCTGGGAAGACTGAATCTGCAATAAGCAAGCAGCTTGGTGTGAAGAAATCAACTGTGGGAGCAATAATTAGAAAATGGAAGACATACAAGACCACTGATAATTTCCCTCAATCTGGGGCTCCACGCAAAATCTCATCCTGTAGGGTCAACGTGATCACAAGAATGGTGAGCAAAAATCCCAGAACCACACGGGGGGGCCTAGTGAATGACCTGCAGAAAGCTGAGACCAACGTAACAAAGGCAACCATCAGTAACACACTACGCCACCAGGGACTCAGATCCTGCAGTGCCAGACGTGTCCCCCTGCTTAAGCCAGTACATGTCCGGGCCTGTCTGAAGGTTGCTAGAGAGCATTTGGATGATCCAGAAGAGGATTGGGAGAATGTCATATGGTCAGGTGAAACCAAAGTAAAACTGTTTGGTAGAAACACAACTTGTCGTGTTTGGAGGAGAGGGAATGCTGAGTTGCAGCCAAAGAACACCATACCTACTGTGAAGCATGGGGGTGGCAACATCATGCTTTGGGGCTGTTTCTCTGCAAAGGGACCAGGACGACTGATCTGTGTACAGGAAAGAATGAATGGGGCCATGTATCGTGAGATTTTGAGTGCAAACCTCCTTCCATCAGCAAGGGCATTGAAGATGAAACGTGGCTGGGTCTTTCAGCATGACAATGATCCCAAACACACTGCCCGGGCAACGAAGGAGTGGCTTCGTAAGAAGCATTTCAAGGTCGTAGAGTGGCTTAGCCAGTCTCCAGATCTCAACCCCATAGAAAACCTTTGGAGGGAGTTGAAAGTCCGTGTTGCCCAGTGATAGCCCCAAAACATCACTGCTCTGGAGGAGATGTGCATGGAGGAATGGGCCAGCATACCAGCAACAGTGTGTGCCAACCTTGTGAAGACTTACAGAAAACGTTTGACCTCTGTCATTGCCAACAAAGGATATATAACAAAGTATTGAGATGAACTTTTGATATTGACCACATACTTATTTTCCACCATAATTTGCAAATAAATTCTTTCCAAATCAGACAATGTGATTGTCTGGATTTGTTTTCTCATTTTGTCTCTCATAGGTGAGGTCTACCTATGATGACAATTACAGGCCTCTCTCATCTTTTTAAGTGGGAGAACTTGCACAATTGGTGGCTGCCTCAATACTTTTTTGCCCCACTGTATATATATATGTGTGTGTGTGTGTGTGTGTGTGTGTGTGTACACACACACACACACACATATAATAAAGGTAAAAAAGGATATTTGCAGTGTTATCTTCATTTTAGATATCAAAAGGGTTTTGCGACTCCCAGTGTTTTGTTTTCAGTGGGAAACGGGTCCAAGTGGCTCTTTGAGTGTTTTGGGTTGCCTACCCCTGCTCTATACTATATCATGTTAGAGACTGAAGTCTAGCTACATAACCATTTAGTTACCAAGTGAGAGAGGAAGTAGATTCATTTACGGAAAGCATGTCAGGAAGAATTGTGTCCCCTGTTGGCTATTTAAAGGGTGTCCATTGTTTGAAACAAAATTAATTGAGGGGTGGGAGTAGAATGCCTTACAGACGACAATGTCATCTAGCTGTAAATAGAAAACCACAGAATTTACATTGGAACCAGATTATACCTGTGTTGCCAAGATCTGTAATAGATACCAATGGAATGTCTGAAGTGTGACCCCACAGACTGGAAAAAAGCTAGTTTACTTTCAAGCACACCGAAAGCTCATTCTCATGCTGAACTATGCCTGTTTTTCTCCATAAATTGCAAAATAATCCAGCAGAAGAAGGATAGTAGTAGTAGTAGTTACTTTCTTGCTCTTGATTGAATTCTAAAAGCCCAAATATGAACATCATGGCTTAAAGGTAATAGGAGATGGTCAGAATGGAAAGGTTCCATTCCTGCTTTCTCTCACTCAGTTGCTCATCATGGACCATAATTTCTGCAGAAGAGGATAGGGGAACATGCCTGACAGTTAAATAGCGGGACTTAAATTCAGTTGGTTTTCCTTTCTTTCTACTTATAATTTGAGCAAGGCTGATGATGGAGTAGACTAAATTTGCGGTGGGCATGGCTTAGAAGAGCAGGTGATAGCAGGAAGTTCCATGAGAGACTTATTTTCTCTTAAGATTTCGGTGAATTTCAAGTAGTCTTAGACTTGCAACAGTTTGTTTAGTGACCATTTGAAGTTACAACTGTGCTGAAAAAAGGTTACAACCAGTCCTCGGACATACGACCATTGCAGTGTCCCCATGGTCACAATGCAGGCACATGGCACCTGACGTGCACTTAAGATGGATGCAATGTCCTGAGGTCATGTTTGCGACTCTTCTAGCCAGCTTCTGACAAGCAAAGTCAATTGGGGAAGCCCAGTTTTGCTTAACAAGCAGGTGATTCATTTAATGAATGTAGGGACTCGCTTAACAATCACAGCAAAAAAGAGCATAAAATTGGTTGTGACCCACTTAACAACTGCCTCACTTAGCAACAGAAGTTCCAGTTCCGATTGTGGCTGTAAGTCAAGGAAGGAGTTCAAGCTTTTGGGGGAAATTCTTTGGAAAAGGTTAAAAGTGTCCCTGTTCTGAACGGAAATGGACAAAGTTTAATATATAGTTAAAGATTTGACCTTCAATAGAAAGAGAAGATTGCTCACTTTTTTACTGTTGAATATTTGGGTACCCACAGTGTTGTAGTTGTTGTATAGGTCAGATGGGTAGTATAACCTCTGCTTGTATTAACTGTGAGGGTGATGGGAAATACTATGATTTATTCAAATAGCTAGACTTTTAAAAAAAAAGAAATTTCTCTCAGACTGCACTTAATTACATGCATCCATGGCAACAGTGTAGAAGCAACTAGCTATTGCCACCTTTGCAGGTGATTCTTTAATTTCCTAGTGATTTAATGATCACTGCATTTAGATATGGATTTCTTGTGAGTTCCCGTTTAGATATTGACCATGACTGATCCTGCTTAGCTTTTTGTGATCAGCAAGGCTCAGCTAGATGTTGCCAAATGATATAAGATGGTTGATTAAGGAAAGCTTTGTGTAAAAAAAAAAATAGGAAAGAAAAATGAATGTATGCTACTATAAAGAAGGATGCTGTTCAGATAACAACATGAGAATGAAAGAAATATAATTTGTCTAATTTCAAGGTTAAAGCTGGAAGAGATGAAGAAAGGTTTAAGGATAGGGTAAGATAAGATATGCACTGGCATTATAACAGATCAGATCTTCAGTAAAGAATGATTGGATAAGAAAGTTTATTATGCTGCAATTCAGCTTTTGATTTTTGTGGGCTAATGTTTTGGAGTTCCACCCTGGTTTTTTTTAAGTCCAGTGATATTAATTATGTAATCTTCATCTGGCCTTTTGCATCCAGTGAGGAAGGCAGTTTAGATGAGAGGCGTAAAGCAGCTAAGAATTGCTAGCTCCAGAAGCAAAGAAATTAAGATCAATTAGGACCATTACCAATAAATGATGCAAATATTTTCAGCATCCAAGAAGAAAAGCATAAAGAAACCTTTCTCATGTGAAGACAGAAAAAAAAACCCCATAAGATTTAAAATCTGGGTCTGTGTTGTTGAATTCTATAATAATTGATAATCATCATTGGAGCTTTCTTATCTTCAATATAAAACCATCTATCCAAATTTAGTTCTTTGCTCTTCCATACCTAGTTGCTGAATGTTAATTTCTGGATAAAAATATTTTACCCTAAGTGAAACTGTGAGAATTGGTTCTTTAATATGGTATATCAGGAGGATACTGTTACCAATTACAAAAACTTATATCGGGAATTTTCTTTGACTCACTTATCTCACATTTTCATTTTTAGACTCTGTAACTTAATTTATTTGTCTCTTGCCCCATGTACGATTTTTCCCATCTTTAGGGATAGATCTGTTTTTTAAAAAAAGTTGCTGGGTAACATATGTTTTTATTGCTGTTTGCCTTCCTTCCTAAACTACAACAAAGGAGTTCTTATAACAAGAAGATATATCTACCGGTATTATGATGCATGGTGAGATTGTCAGTTAATGCATAATTTTGTGACTGATATCATTGTTTTTGAGTTGCAATGACAATCCAAATATAATGAAGATTATGGGAGAGTATTGCAATCGAATGTGGCAATTAGAATTTTGAAGCTAGAGATAATTGAAGTACTTTTTGAAATATTAACTCTATAGTTAATATATATATTCAGATTTCTTTTTGCTGACAAAGAGTTAAAGAATTAAGTGGGAGACTAGAATAGCTATTTCAAGCTCATTTGCTCTCATCAGCTAGCCACACCCTTTATGGGATTCGAACCTAGGCAGCCTACATGCTAGGCAGTTGTATTAGCCACCAGGCCACAGCTCTCCTCCCTTCTTTGTCAGCCGAGTCAAGGGAGTATATACAGAAAGTTTTTCAGACAGACCGGTCTGATTGATTGCACCTTGGCATTTTGACTGCTATACTGCAGTTCTAATTTTTTTATAATCACTTTTTTATAATCACTTTTTGCCTTGCAGCCCCCCAACTAGGGGTGTTAAGCAGGCTCAAGTCGCTACTGTGATACATTACAAATTCAAATTTCTTTTTGCTGACAAAGACTTAAAGAATTAAGTTTGAGACTAGAATAGCTATTTCGAGGTAGCTGATGAGAGCAAATGAGCTCAAAATACCTATTCTAGTCTCCCACTTAATTCTTTAACTCTTTGTCAGCAAAAAGAAATCTGAATTTCTAATGTATCGCAGTAGCGACTTGAGCCTGCTTAACACCCCTAATTGGGGGGCTGCAAGGCAAAAAGTGATTATAAAAAAAGTAGAATTGCAGTATAGCAGTCAAAATGCCAAGGTGCAATCAATTAGACCGGTCTGTCTGAAAAACACTCTCTCTCTCTCTCTCTCTCTCTCTCTCTCTCTCTCTCTCTCTCTCTCTCTCTCTCTCTCTCTCTCTCTGTGTGTGTGTGTGTGTGTATGTGTATATAATATATATATATATATATATATATATATATATATATATATATATATATATATATATATATATATATATATTGTTTAAAATTGTTGACAAAGAAATAAGGGAATTTCTGATATAGCTATTTCGAGTTTCTTAACTCTCTTCAGTCAGAACTCACCCTTCTGGGATTCGAACCTGGGCAGTCTGCATGCTATATGTATATGTATATATACATATAGCATGTATGTATATGTATGTATATGTATATATGTAGGTCTTTGGTTGTTTGGGTTTTCTCCCACATAGAAATTGAAGTGTCTTGGCAACGTTTCAACGAAGTCCCATTCGTCATCTTCAGGCTGGTGCTTTCAGCTTCGTGCTTCTAGGAGCAATGTGTGATTGTAGCTGTTTCTTCCTTTTAACTGCCAGTGGGGGTTTGAACTGATTGGCTGGGAGCTCGGCTGTGTTCTGATTGGGTGGAGGTGTGTTCTGATTGGTTAGGGGCTTGGCCCCCACCCAAACAGAACACTCCCCCATCCAATCAGAGCACAGCCAAACCTAAAGGCTTTATGTAACTGCTTTATTAATGGAGTAGTTAACTCATATAATTAAAGCAATTGTAATAGAATTGTGTTTTGTTCCAACTAAGCCTCACTATTTTTTCTGGTGGTGTGACAAGTTTTTAGTGTATTATGATAGTTATATTTGCACATTAAAGGTTATTTATAGTACAGCATTTGGTTTAAAGCTGATCTTTGTCATATGTTCACTGGATAGCTTAAATAGTGTACTGGAAATTATATTTCAATACATTAAATATGTGAGGAAAAAAATGTAAAACCATCTGAATCTTAATGCAGCAGCCCCCAACCTTTTGGACACCAGAGACCAGTTCTGTGGAGAGAGATTTTTCCATGGATCAGAGGGAGTATGGTTTCTTGTGCTGCCTGCATCCCATGGATGGGGCTCCGCTTGTTTGCGTGAACCAGTTTCTGGCATGTCGTGGACCATTGCTGGTCCATGGACTGGGGGCTGGGGACTCCTGCCCTAACGTATGTGAATATAACAAATATTTTATTATGTAGAACTATAATCAGGAAATTATGAGTAATCACAGCTGGGTTTGCCACTGAAATGTATGCATTGAATCGGTTTGAAATTATTCCTTGTGTAAATGTCAGTGTAAATGTCTATTCATTGCAGAAACACAATTCTTACTAGTTGTTGTAATTTTTAGAAAAACTTTTTGTTTTCTTCTCTGTTCTGCCCTCAAGTGGTTGTGAATCAGCATGTTATACTTCAGACCTTTTAATCTACCGGTAACTGCTTATAATAGATTGACCTATACATAGTAATGTCTGTAACCAGCTTACATTATTCATATATAAATTCTTCTGGTAATTAGCCAAGCCTGGGAAGAACCTCATCTGGACCTAGGAGATTCCAAGGTGCTTTGCATGGTTCTGGGTATCCTGGGATCCTTGGTTTATTTAAACATGATCTCTGGGCCTCAGCAACTGTCTACATCGGTTAAACTACAACTCCCTTTTACCATGTCATTGCTTGCCATTTTACATTCACTGACCATCTCCTCATCTGAAAATCCAGCAGTTCCTACATTTTCATCTCCACTGCATGTAAGTCAAAATCCCTTCTCTTTTTCTTTCCTGTAACCAAGTAAAAATGATTCTGGATATTAAGAAAATCTTGGAGTGATATGAGTTTAAATGATATGAAGTTGGAATCCCATTTATCTGACACCTCATAAAATCAATATTTAAGTTAGTAAAACTTAATGGATGATGACTGAGAACCAACAGAACACTTTGCTTCTTGATTCTGTTTTGTAATTACAAAGCTGTATGTTATATCCAGATGAATCAATAGAAGCACACCATGTACTAAACTGTCATGGTGCTGTTTTATTTTAAGTTTGTGTTCGGTCATTCAACTTATTTTTGACCCGGACCTGGTTGTAATAAAGTTTATGTATACAGGTAATCCTTGACTTACAACTACAACTGAGCCCAAAATTTCCATTACAAGTAAAACAATTGTTAAGTCAGTTTTGCCCCATTTTATGACTTTTCTTACCACAGTTGTTAAATGAATTACTGCAGCTATTAAGTTAGTAACATGGTTATTAAGTGAATCTGGCTTCCTGATTGACTTTGCTTGTCAGAAGGTCACAGAAGATGATCACATGACTGTGGGATGCTGCAACCATCATAAATACCGGTACATGCCACGGTGAGCCGTGGTGGCGCAGTGGTTAGAATGCAGTACTGCAGGCTACTTCTGCTGCCTGCTGGCTGCTTGCAGTTCAGCAGTTCAATTCTCACCAGCTCAAGGTTGACTCAGCCTTCCATGATTCTAAGGCTGGTAAAATGAGGACCCAGATTGTTTGGGGGGGGGGCAATATGCTGACTCTGTAAACTATTTAGAGAGGGCTGTAAAGCACTATGAAGCGGTGTATAAGTCTAAGTGCTATTGCTATTGCTATAAATACATCCCGTGGGGAAGCTGCAACAGTCGTGTGAAAAATAGTCATAAGTGCCGTTGTAACTTTGAAATGTCATCAAATGAATGGTTCTAAGCCAACGACTACCTTTATATTCTAGAGTAATTTTTCAGGGAAAATTAGGATTAAAAAATTGTCTCTACAGCATCTTGATTTTACTCATTTTTTCTTTATTTGATTAAAGAACATAATCATAGCATCTGATCCCCCCCCCCAGTTGTAAGCTCTGACCAAGGAAAGGAGAAAGTAAATAAAAACTGCATCTGACATCAACACTCAGTATGGGTAATGCAAATACTTGTACATGTTGATCTAAGATAGCTTTAGTGTAAACTGTGCACTGGTTGAAATAGTTGCTGTCTGACTTTTGTTTCAAGTCTACCCTACATTGTAAGACAACAGTAACTGTAGTGCTTAATCTGACCCTTTTCTTTTGAGCATAGAATGCTGCCACCTGTCTTTCCCACCAACTAGCCCAGGAAAGAATGCACATATTGACAAACTATTATGTGGCTTATTTCATTTTGCTTAAGATGAGCCCTAATCTATGTGATTCCTAAACTGCCTGTAAAAGTGTATTCCTTTATTCTACTCCAAGGTTACACAGCAATTATCACAATTAAGCAAAGTTTTGAACTGGTTCCATTAGCAACCCACTGACACTTGTGTTAATATGTAGATAGTAAAATAATATAAATTTTATCTGCCAATTAAAAGTAGAATTTTATGTTTAAAAAAGGCACTTGTGACTGATAAGGGATGCTATGTTTGTCTTAATGTAGCATGGTTTTCCACTTAAGAGAGTGAAGGTTCTTTTTTTATTTTTCAGACAATGATAAGAATATTTTAAAAGAACATACATTTTCAATATTTCCAACCCTTCATTAAGTTTTACTGAAGGCTTATATCAAAAGTTCATATTTTGTTCATACTTTTAAAGACTCTCTTCCATTTCATTTTCCATTTCCTATTGTTATATTCTCACCGTAGGCTGCAAGAGCTGTTTGGCCATATTCTTTCCTTGTGCACCTTCACAGAACAGATCAATTTTGTAAAGGTCTTTTCATTGTTTATTTTAATTCCAAGGTTGTAGTTCTTGGTTAGCTTCCAATAGGTTTCCTGTTTGCTCCCCTAACATTTAATAGAGACAATTAGCACTGTGAAAGTCTTGGCAGTCTAAAGCTGAAGTAAAAGGAGTTAGGATACATTGTCCTATTAGGCATCTCGTCAAAAAATAGTTTGTAACATTTTCCTTTCTTTGTTGCTTCTATAGCCACTTCTGAAGTTGTTTCCCCATTTCTGAAATTAATCTTTTTGTCACATGTGGCTGAAGTTTCAGCCTTAATCATAGAACATTCAAGTGACTATCTCTTTCCACACTTGAAGAAGAAAACTGCCAAAAAATGTTAACTGTTTCAATTGTGATGTAGATATCAAAAGAAATTTTATTTTATAATAGATTGCAGTGATACAATTTTCCCTTTAAGATTTTCTAAAGCTGGTGTTGTTCTTGCTGTTAGATTCTTTTTTTAAAAAAAATATATTTTATTAATTTTCCAATTTTACATTTAGGTATTTAAAAATCAACGTGGTGGCTGGGTATCAATAGTTCGATAACAAAATCTTTAGTACAAATCTCAAGTTGCAACATCAAATATTTCTTCTCTTTTTCCCTTAACATTTACTGTCTCGTATTCAAGCTAATACAGTTCTTATTATATCAACTCAATAAAAACATCATTATAACATTTATCAATAAATATTTAATTTATACGTATCTTAATTACATTCAATCTTCATAGACAATCCGTATCCTGTTATTAATTTTTACCCAATTTTTAGTTTCTCATCAATATTCCAATTTAACCTTTGATATTTATAATTTTCAAGCCTTAGGTAACCAAAATTTCCCTTATCTCAATTCATAACAAAATCTAATATCCAAAATACACATTTTATCTATTTGAATATAATCTTGTTCTATTTCCTAAAAGTTACCTATTTCCCACCATATTAAATCATCTACTTAATAATACAATATCCTCTTTAATAAATCAAAACCATTATGTATATTACCTGGGTTAATCAATAAATCAAACATATTCATAATAATTTTCTTTTTCCTTTTAAGTCTAATTTTTAAATATTAAACAGATAGAGTCCTTATTTTCAACTAATTTCCAAGTATTTTAAATCTAATGACCAGAATTCCCCTTATCTCAACTTCTCCCTTTAACCTTCTAATTAATAATGTGAAATCCCCTCTAATAAGTCAAAACCCCAATTTTCTTCAACCTTATTCTGGCTTTCTTCCTTTGCTAACTAGGCTTCCATATCAGTGCTTTTAGATCATCAAATAGATCTCCCTCTATTATTATATATGTTATTTGAAATAAAGGAGATTATTAGATTCTTATCCTGCCTTTTTGAATATATATTTTGGTCAACTCAAGGCAGCAAACATGGTTAATACTCTGGTTCCTGTTTTTTACCCCCCACAATAACAACCCTGTGAAGTGGGATGCGCTGAGAGATAATGATTGGCCCAAAGTCACCTATCTGGCTTTAATGCCTAAGGCAGGACTAGAAGTCAAAATCTCTTGCTTTCTAGGCCAACACCTTTACCACTATACCAAACTGGCTTTCTGTGTGATATGTGTGTGTGTGTAATGCTAGATCATATTGAACTGATAATTCAGAATGGATGCACTGAATGGAAATCTCTGCTTTCAAACACTGAAATAGCTACTGTGTTTCAATATTTAAAGGGGACTCCCAAGCAATAAATATTGCTGAATAGAGAGCATGAGAGAAATGTGACCAGCAAATGCCAAAGCAAGAGCTTTCCTTCAGTTAGCGTCCAAGGAATCTAATATATTGTATATTTGACTAAAATCTGATTAGATATCTGCTGAGATCCTAGGACACAAAATCAGTCATTATCTTGTCTTGAATTTCATGTTAGCACCTACAAAAGATATAAGAAGTTTTGTGACTTTCAATATATATAACAAAATAGCCAAATCCTGGTATATGGAGATGCCCTCTCTTTCATTGCTCTCAGCTTGATTTCAGCTACTGAGGTGGATAGAAATTAAAATTAGAATGATTGTGCTTTCCAACTAATGTGAGTGACATATTTCAATTTTTTGTTGATTCAGTTCTTTTTGTATTTGAAAACAGTGCATAGTAACAACTTTAAACAGCATGCAGATACATCTGCCAAATGTTTCAGTGACAACAATGTAAAATTAATTATACACAAATGAAATTGGCAAAGTAATTGCAATTCTACATTATGTATTTATGAGGCACGCTCTCAGTGTAAGTTGCTTGATGCTTCATGCTACTTTGCAATGAGCCTTTCTTAACTGCTGCTTTAAATGGAAAAGGAAATGAAAAGATATGTTAAATTGCTAATTATGATTGTTTCCCTCCCTTCCTGGAGGTTAGATGATTTAAAAATTTGCCTACTGAAAGGTAAACTCCTGGCTAGAATCAAAGTGAGAGCTGTCACTTCTGGATACTGGGAACATCTTTAAATTGTGTTTCTCAGGGAGCCATTTCATTTCTCCCTTCTCTTGGAAGGGAAACCCAAGTTGGCCATGGCTTGAGGGGCCTGGAGAACATCTCATAATCCACCTGTAGCCATGGTAACTGACCAGATGACTTTGGACCAATCTTTTTCATTCAGCCTAATTGCTGCTATTTCATGTGGGGAAAAATAGTCAAAATCTAGTCAATACAAAGAATAAATATTTCTTAAAGCAATTGTGTTATCTTCATCAATGTAGCATAGGTAGTGCCATTTGAAGAAATATTTACCTTAGTCTTAGTTTGCTTTTGCTGGTTGGCATAATACTTAGCTAGCTGCTACTGTGATAATAATCTAATAAAATTAATAAACCTTGGTTGATTTATTGTGGCAGTGTTTAAAAATTTCAGGCAATTTGTTTTAAATGCATTATTTTCCTTTAAAAGTCATTACCTAAACTTCCTTTGTCTTTATGGTAATGCCCCTACTCATTTAAGGGCTGCCACAAAGAAGAGGGAGTCAAGCTATTCTCCAAAGTGCCTGAAGGCAGGACAAGAAGCAACAGATGGAAACTAATCAGAGAGAAGCAACCTAGAACTAAGGAGAAATTTTCTGACAGAACAGTTAACCAGTGGAACAACCTGCCTCCAGAAGCTGTGAATGTTCCAAAACTGGAAGTTTTTAAGAAGAGACTGGACAACCATTTGTATGAAATGGTGTAGGGTTTCCTGCCTGAGTGGGGGGTTGGACTGGATGACCTCCAAGGTCCCTTCCATTTTTTAAAATTATTATTACTGTTGTTATTATTATTATTATTAATGTTTTCCTACACTTCTTTTTCAAGTTCAGTTGTGTATATTGGTACTTTTGTAACTTCATTGAAGGGGGAGCTAATAGGCTTAAAAATCTCTGCTCCCATTGTAGCATTCTTTGAGCAGCATATTATGTCATGCTGAATGGAGCAGGCTTTTTGGATGAGCTTTTTGCCATAATTAATAACCCCCTATAATGATGGCAATTTTTCAGGCTCTCAGTGAGCCTTCATGGGGATCTCTGCTTATGTTTTATTTTATTTTATTTTTATTATCTTGTTTCTAGAAGTTGTTCCTCTTAGTGAATACCTAAATTGTTAATTAGGGAAAGTGTTGGAAGAAATGCCCCTACTAAGTAATAGTGCTTGTTTGCTTTCAGTCATTCCTCACAGAGGGACACAGCAAAATTTCCTCCTTTTTAAGGTTAAGGGGAGACTGCATGATACACCATTTTGTGGATCATTACTCAGGATTCAATAAATCAGGCAGACATTTCAGTGAGTCAAGTAGAAAAATGAGCTGTCTCCACAAAATGTCAAATTCTTTCTCTTACACAGTAAGAGTAAGCATTTTCAGTTACTAGGAGAGCATACTTTTGTATTTAATACAGATATATTTAAATCCCTGGCTACCAAAAATTTAGGAAACACTACCTTTAGTGACTTTGGTCTTAAAATATAAGAAATCTACTTGTTTTTCTGATTTCTAGATATTTAATAATAGAATTAATTTACGAAAAAGGATGGTTAGATAAAATATTTTCTGACAGGTGAAAGCCTGAGATAGCATTACAGTATAACTTGAATGACTATTTTAGGAGATTATATTGAAACTTACTTATTTGCAAATGGACAGAAACATAGTATTAGGAGTTTGAATACTATAGCTAAAATATATATCTGACCTTGAATTCAGCTCAAGGGAACTAAAGTTCATTCAGTAACTCACTAAGCCGTTGCTTGCATATTTAATGACAACATTTAATACTGTATGCTGGGGATTGTTTCTTAGAATGAATCCAGATAGGTTGACAGTAAGAACATCCTAATCAGAATGTAAATGCATGACAAATAATTAGTTGATTGAGCTTGGATGTCATTACTTTCATACTGAACAAGTATACTATAACTCAAATGCCAGTGTGAAACTATATCAAGACACCTGGTTTCAGTGTATGTTTTTAACTATAAGTTCTGTAGCCTGAATTTGTAATTTTGGAATAGCCTTAATGAGTATATCCCTGATTCAAATGTTGTCTCTGTTACAGATTTACTGCATGGCCTGAAGCCTGCAAGTCTCTATAAATGTGTTATTTCTCAAAAATGTACAATATACAGACAAATAACATTGAGCTGAGATTCATTTTTAGTAATAACAGATTACTGAGAACCCTTCAAGACAATATTTTTGTGTTCCTATTTGCTTAGAATTCGATTTCCTTAAAACAGCTGCTTGGTGGCATTTAGATTAGATTTCTGCTAAACATCTAGAACTGCCTACAAGAGAGCTTTTATGAGAAAAAACTGATTTTGAGAGCACAAGTAGTGTAGCTCAGGGGTGTCAAACTGCCGGCCCACAGGCTGGATGCGTCCTGCAGAAGCCGCACCCACCCCAGCTCTGGCTAGGGCAGGGGTAGGCAACCTTGGCTCAAGAATTCTGGGAGTTGAAGTCCACGAGTCATAAAAGAGCCAAGGTTGCCTACCTCTGGGCTAGGGGAAAAAAGTTGTGATACGTCGTGACATGTCACATGATGCGGCAAGTTTGACACCCCTGGTGTAGCTGCTCGATTTTGAAGTTTCCAGTCCACTTTCAAAGGCAGCTCCATATATAATTCACTACTGTAATCCAAAATAAGCATTCTGAGATTGTGAATAAATTATTTCAGGATTCCTTCTGTCCCAGTAAAGTTATTTTTTATTTTTATTTTATTTATTTGTATCCCACCTTTATTATTTTTACAAATAATTCAAGATGGTGAACATATCCAACACATCTTCCTCCTCCTATTTTCCCCGCAACAACAACCCTGTGAGGTGAGTTGGGCTGAAAGAGAGTGACTGGCCCAAAGTCACCCAGATGTCTTTCATGGCTAAGGCAGGACTTGAACCCGCAGTCTCCTGCTTTTTAACCTGGTGCCTTAATTATTAGATCAGATTGGCATTTGTAATTGCTATATTGTCCAAAGCTGATAAAAACAATGGACCTCCTTATTTTCTATGATGACAGTTGACAAGGATGGGTGTAAGAATATCCAGAAACTAAACTTCTGAACTGAGAGAACACCACTTAACAGAACTGAACAACTACCCACAAACACCCATGTTAGTATATAGTAGCCAAAAAATCACTTGTCTTGTAGCACCTTTTCCAAGAAACATATTTTATTAAAAGGTATAAACTTTTATGAGCTACAGTTCACTCATCAGATGCATTGCGTAGTGAAATAGATATGAGATTTAAATTGCGGTGAAGAAAGAGGGAGAAAGGATATGTTGGTTATGAAGATGCAGGTTACACTTGAGACACACTACAAACATCTTATCAATTAACAATTATGTTTAAAAACCCAATGTGACCTTTTGAGATCTCCTGAAAGCTTATGCTTTTAAACCAAATTTGTTAGTTGGGAAAGTTGGTACCAGATTTCTTCTAATTTTTGGCACCCACAAACAGAATTATTAATTTATTTGGACAGAGTATCAGTTCATTAGCTCAGTCTATTCATTCCAATCAAGTTCAGATCATCATCAGTTATATATTGGATTGAGTGTATTGGATGCACAAATGTCAAAACAATATTTAATGTTAGATAATATATTTCTAATATGCTTGATAATGGTTGATTTTTGGAAATCAATGTTATTTAATGCCACTATCTTGGCAGAAGAGATCAAATTCTTGAGTGCTGGCATCAAATTTTAAACAATGTTTATCCTGTCCTATTTTATTACTATACTCTTTTCCCAACTTCGTTACCATTTGCAGAATATTTTTGCTTCATTAATAATTCCAGTCATGCTTCCTATTCTCAAAAGAATGTGTCCTTAGCTACTATATGTCTGTAAACTTCCATCATTCTTATCAATGTCCAAATCTCTAAACACAGTGCAAATTGTTATAATATTTGTGATGGTATATCATAATTATCTTTAATGAGGCATTGCCTCCCCTTTGCTGTCATGTAGCACATTTTTTTACAATATGAATTATAAAAGAGTTTATAATTGTAGGTTACTGAGGTCATGTCTCCAATACTGAAGTCTTTTTCCAATTTGCTAATACTTTGCACCTTCTCTTTTATATGTTATGATCAAGCCAAAAGAAACAGCTGTGGGAAACTAGCCAATTCAATAAATGGGAGCCAGATTATTCCTGCCTTTGGTAACCCAGTGAGATTTTAGTGGACATTCTTTTGGATCTATATGAAACTACTTAAGGAGAAATGCAATGGTTTACTAAACAAAGTGAATTGTTGGATCTCTCTTAAAAATGTTCTGTTTTTAAAATGTGTATGTAATCTCTGGATTCCCTGTTGAACTACTAGAATTCATAACTAAACAGAAATTGAATATACCTCATCAACAGTATCACATTTGATGAGAAGGTGATAGGTTTCATGTTTAAATGTGGCACAAGAATCATAGAATCATAGTGCTGTAAGGAACTTTGGAGGTCTTCTAGTCCAACCCCCTTCCCAAGGCAGGAAACCTTATTGTATCCTGGACAAAGGGCTGTCCAATCTAATAATAATAATAATAATAATAATAATAATAATAATAATAATAATAATAATAATAATAATAATAATAATAATAATAATAATAAAGTTGGAAGGGACCTTGGAGGTCATTGAGTCCAACCCCCTGCTCAGGCAGGAAACCCTACACCATTTCGGACAAATGGCTGTCCAGTCTCTTCTTAAAAACTTCCAGTGTTGGATCATTCATTCACCGCTTCTGGAGACAGGTTGTTCCATTGTTTAATTGTTCTAACTGTCAGGAAGTTTCTCCTTAGTTCTAGGCTGCTTCTCTCCTTGATTAGTTTCCATCCGTTACTTCTTGTCCTACCTTCAAGCGCTTTGGAAAATAGCTTGACTCCCTCTTCTTTGTGGTAGCCCCTGTGATATTGGAACACTGCTATCATGTCCCCCCTCATCCTTCTCTTCATTAAACTAGACATACCCAATTCCAGCAACCGTTCCTCATATGCTTTAGCCTCCAATCCCCTAATCATCTTTGTTGCTCTTCTCTGTACTCTTTCTAGAGTCTCAGTATCTTTTTTACATCGTGGTGACCAAAACTGGATGCAGTATTCCAAGTGTGCCAATTACCAAGGCATTGTAAAGTGGTATTAATACTTCACATGATCTTGATTCTATCCCTCTGTTAATGCAGCCCAGCACTGTGTTGGGTTTTTTGGCAGCTGCAGCACACTGCTGGCTCATATTTAAGTGATTGTCCACTAGGACTCTGAGATCCCTTTCACAATTACTACTATTGAGCAAGGTACCTCCTATACTATACCTGTACATTTGGTTTTTCTTGCCTAAATGTAGAACCTTACTTTTTTCACCATTGAATTTCATTTTGTTAGATAGTGCCCAGATCTTTCTCGAAGATCTCCAGCATTAGAGCACCCACAATTCTGGGAGACAAACTGTTTCATTGATTAATTGTTCTTAATACTCAGTAAATCTTCGTGAATTATTGTATGTACTGCTGAAAATACTTTTTAAGAGTTATGATTCTGTTGTCTCTTCTAAATAATGTCAATAACCTTGCTATTTTAGGTCAAAGGCTGTTATATGAATGTTTTACTAGCACCCATTTAGCTCCAGATTAGCTGCAATATTTTGCAAGCAAACTGTATTGAAGAAGTTACATTTTGTGGATCAGTTACTGAGGTTTACCTGCAGAGTTTTCATTATCAGGAAAATATATGGGAAATGTTGACATAGGTTGGGTTGATTTCTTGTGACAACTGGCTGTACACATAATTTCAAAGAGAATATTCAGCTTTTATGCAAAAAAATTGGAATGAATAACAAAGGACTTGACAGGCTATAATCATGATAGGAAGCTTGCAGAATTAGGTTAATTAAATTATCAGACAAAGAATTGAATTTCTTATAATCTTATTTAGTCTTTCATAGGTACATAATAAAATCTTAAATACAAAACACATTGCCAAATTCTAAAAATCATGTTGAATAAATATATAATTAAAATAACAACTAATGCATTGTAAATAAAATTGTAACAGTATAAAGTCTTAGTTCAAAAAATAGCACCCTATAACTAATGTAAAGTGAAATGCCTATTTTTAAAACATCCTGAAAATCAGAAAAGAGGTGATGAGATAATGGTATAATAAACTGAAATTACAAAGATTAAAATCTAAGTTAAACATTAGAAGTACATGTCAACAGTTCTGCATAGTAGGTATGGACAGTCTCTGGTAATTCACTTCAAATTTAAAAAAGAAAATTGCAAGAATCACTTCCACTGATATATAATCTACAAACATCATTAGGAATTAGTAACATTCCTCCATCTCATCTGAACTCTCAAGCAACACATATAAAAAAAAATAAAGACTTCCGGTGGCTCCGCTGACGTCGCTAGAGTCTCCTCTGCGAGGCTCCGTTCCCTGGGTTTGTAAAGCCGCAAAAAATAGCGAACATCAGCTGTTTTTTGCGGTGAAAAATCCCCCCTTCGGGCAAAGAAGGGGTGAAGAGCATCAAGAGCAAGGTTGAGCCCCTCTAAAATTCCTGGAAAAATTTTCAGGGATAAAGAGTGTGCGCTCCCTAGGCACTTGAAAACGCTCCTGCCCAGAGACGCTTCTGTCGGCTGACAGAGAAAGACGCCGCGACCGCCTCTGCTTTTAAGAAAGAAAATAAGAGAGACTACTTGCAGACGGAGTGATTACAGGAGTCTTTTTTGTATCGCAAGTATTTTGTTACTTTATTTCTGTCCACATACCTATAACTTTTAAAATCAACATAATGCGAATCAACAAAATGGCGATAGCTTTCACTGCTAAGGGAAAGTGGCTGAAAGTGAAAGTGAACTTTTTCTCCCTCTTTCGGAAGTAAAGCCAGAGAGACTATTTTGACCTGAATTTTATTTTTTAAATTATAATGTAAACTGGAATTTAAAAGAAGATAAGAAGAGAAGAAAATTTGGCAATACAATTTCTTTTCTTAAAGGGATTTAAAATGACTGCGAGACAGAAGGCAGCCATGGCGAAGGCGGCTTTACCCTCCCCGGGTCAGCTTTCTAAATTACAATCAAGCAGTCTGCCTGCCTCTTCAGCCTCTGCATCTTTGATACCGATACAATTCCAAGCCTCTCTGCCTACTCAATCTCCTCCAGAAACGCTTACAATGAAAGACTTACAGGGTGCATTATCCACAATGACTGATAAGCTGGAGAGAAAGATTGAAGAACAGATAAAAGGTTTAACTGACGAACTGGAGACAATAAAAGGCACAATAGAGACCCATAACATTGTGATAAGAGAAGATATTATTGAGACTATTAAAGGGGTCTGGGACTATACTTTGAGAGTTGAAGAGAAGTTGGAAGATATGGAGCAGCAGATGGAGGAAAAAATTGAGGAGGTTAGAAGTGATGTCCAAGATCAAGCTGTTATGTTACAATATAACCAGATGCAGTTGGCTGTCAGAATTAGGGGCCTGAAAGAGGTTGCAAAGGAGAACCAAGAAGACCTAAGAAGAATTTTTGTTGAAGATTTGGCAAAATTTCTGGAAGATGGAGCTCAAAATGTTGCCTGGCAGATTGAACGGATATTCAGAATCAACTCACGTATAGCAGCACAAAGAAATTTGCCTAGAGATATTGTGATATATTTTAGTACAAGAAAATTTAGAAATTAGGTTCTTACTACAGCTTA
Organism: Bothrops alternatus; assembly: GCA_034064705.1. NCBI lineage: Eukaryota > Metazoa > Chordata > Lepidosauria > Squamata > Viperidae > Bothrops > Bothrops alternatus. The sequence goes on along the minus strand of JARGCV010000145.1, from coordinate 1,355,149 downwards.
TAATAAACAATTAAGTGTTGCTGGTCAAGAAGTACAGGTTTTGAAGGAGATACCTCCAAAGATGTTGAGATCAAGGCCCAATTTTAAGTTATATTATTATGCTGCAGTTTTAGTAGCAATAAGTGATTGGATTAACTTAACTAACGAGAGAATATTGAATATAGAAGGGTACGGGTTATTGTATGGGTTGCATGCGTACTTAGTCTATGATAAAAAGTTAGACAGGAGTTTTAAAGAGCACTTATTGAGAAATGCTCTGTTGCGTGTCTGGAAAAAGTTTCATTACAAGTTAAATGGAAAGATTCCCCTTTGGACAGTTCCCAGGCATGCAATAGAGAGTGTAAATAGACAACAAATTCAAGATGTGGTGTTCTATGAGAAACTCTTAACTAAAGAAGGGAATATTTTAGTATTGAAATCATTAAATAGGTTAAGGGAAGAAGGAATAGCTCATAATTGGTATTCACATGTACAACTTCAGACTAGATGGCAAAAAGATGTTAAGATGGGTTTTTCCTCAAAGGATGATAAATTAATTAAACAAGTTAGAGATCAAAGAACTATGCATATTAAAAGATTATATAATGCATTAATTGAAATTGATTCTGGAACTGAATTAGTTAAAGACTGTATGATTAAGTGGGAACATAATTTTGGACAACCAATTATGATGGAAACATGGGAAAAGATATGGGTGAAAAATGTAAAATTTACACAAGCACAACACTTAAGAGAAAATTTTTACAAAATGTTTTATAGATGGCATTTAGACCTGAAAAAATTATCACTTATGTATTCAGATGTGCAACCCAAGTGTTGGAGACGTGAGTCTATGGACGCTACTTATTTTCATATTTGGTGGACTTGTAAAAAAATCAAGGCTTTCTGGATAAAAATATGGTGGATTCTTCAGAATATATTGAAAAAGCGTATTGAATTCTCACCACAGTTGTTTTTGCTTGGCATTATAAAAGACTGTACCACCATAGAGACTAAGCTGATTTTGAATTTGATTACTGCAGCAAGACTATTGGTGGGACAATATTGGAAGACGTCTGAATTACCACCTATTGAAGAATGGACATTAAAAGTTATAAATATGGCAGAAATGGCTAAGATATCCGCATATTTGAAGAATATGATGAAAAATTTATGATGGATTGGAAAAAATGGATAGACTATATACAAGGGAAATATCAATTGAAGAAATTATATTTAGTATATAGTTAAATATTTATATAATAAGTAGTGTGGGGTTTCTTAGCGTTCTTACCCTGTATTCACTCTGGGAAGTCAGGGAGGGGGGGTGGGAGGGTATTTATAATTTATACACTATGTTTTCTCAACTGTAATCGGGGTCGATGTAAGAATATGTAACAATAGGTATTAAGGGGTTGCTCGGGTGGCCTCTTGGCACCACATCTGTTGGAAAGAGGAAGGAGGAGTGAAGGTAGAGGTAAGTAGGAAGTTGGTAAGAGGGGGGAAGAGCGGGGATAGAGGTGGGTGGAGAATAGAGGAGGAGTGAGGAAAGTAGATAGATGGTAAGAGAGGGGGGATGGTTAGGGTTAGGGGGATGTGGTGGGGGGGTACCGAGCAGTTATATTAATTGTTTGGCAAATGTGGTATATGATTGTTTTCAGTTGAGTTATTATGGGTTCTTTTCTTTTTTCTTTGTAAAATTTTAAAAATCAATAAAATTATGTTTAAAATAAATAAATAAATAAAGAGTTATTTGGGACTGTTATCTAATTTTGAGTGAAGTTTGAAGAAGAAAAGCAGAGGGAGATTTTTTTTAACTAACCTCAAACACCAATGAGTGATACTTATCTTTCTTCTTTGAAATATCTGTGCTTCTTTAGGAAGGGGAAAAAAGGGTGAGCTTAGAACTTCTTTATAGATTTGATGACTTTGAAAGGTAACTCAGCAGTGAGCCAAGATATTTAAAGATTATATTCAGTTTTCTTCTATAGATAATTGTCTCTCAAAAACAACAAAAAATACCAGCACCAGCACCTTGGTATGTCTCTTCTGGGAATACTTCTTTCTGATTAGGTGGCAGCTGGAACTTACAAGTTGTCCTCATGTAACAACTACAATTGTGAAGGGTTGTTCAGCAAAAAGGTTATTATGTGAGCAGTTTGTAAAGAACTGTGACCCCAGCATTCCCTGTTGTAAACCGGGTCTCTCTCAGTGCCTGCTGAGCTGCCTGCAGGGAGGGAGGGATTTTGAGCTTAATGTGTGTAGCAGACATAAGCTTCGAATCGTCTCTCCGTGAAAGCAAGGAAAGAGGGACTTAGGGCTCCATGATTTTTTTGGATTTAGGCTGATGAAGTTGAAGCAGGCACAGGGCTTGAGGTCCTTCTCTCCCCATCCCTGCACAGAGCTCTGCTGGAACAAGACAAGAAGGATCCCAAGCTCAGCACGTCTGGACCATGGCTGCCAGACTCCTCCCTCCTCCCTCCCCATCTACTCAGAACTTTCCACAGAGCAGGGAGAGAAGGACCCTAAGCTCCGTGTCTGTCCAGACCTTGGCTGCCAAGATTCAAGCAGGCACAGAGAGCTCCACAGAGGCAAGAAGAGAAGGACTACAAGTTCTGTGCCTGTCTGGGTTTTAGAGATGAGCAGGAGTCTTTTGGCCATGTGGCAGCAGCTTGCAATCTTCTTTGTTGGCTTCCCCAGTAGTTGGAGACCCTAGCAGAGAAGATTGCAAGCTTACTTATTTACTTACTAGATTTTTATTCCACGTGTATTATTTTATAAGTAATTTAGGGCAATGAAAATACATAATACCCTTTCCTCCTATTTTCCCCACAAAATTAATCCTGTGAGGTGAGAGGTGGACCGAGAGAGAGTGATTGGCCCAAAATCACCAAGCTGGCTTTCATGCCTAAGGCAGGACTGAAACTCACAGTCTCCTGCTTTCTAGGCTGGCATTTTAAGTACTACACTAAACTGGACCTCCATGATGATTATATAATCATGGGGAGCTTGGCATGCAATCATGTGAAAACAGGGCTGTTTATGACATTTTGCAATGGTCGGAAGTGCTTCGCTGGATGGTAAAGTGTCCTTTCTGAAGCTGTTACAACTTCAAATGGTTAAGTGGCTAGTCATTATCTGAGGACTACCTGTAAAGGTCTTGCCAAGGTAGAAACTTGGAAAGTTTCTATTAGAATTGAAATTCCTACATTGCTTGCTACTCATTTTTTGGTCTACCTTTGGGTCAAGCAGGTGTTGAAAGCCAATAATATGTGTTCAATTACTAAGTAGGAGTGAGAAGACCACATTTCTCACACATATTTTTTTTCATCTTCAATTCGTCTTTAATATTTTGAGTCTGCAAATAGGCAGTTTCAGAATAAGCTGTGCAGTTAAGGTATATCACAGTAAAAAAAAAAAACCAGAACATTCAACCTCTCTACATGTCCTTTGCCTGCCACAGTTCTGTGCATCACCTAGCTGTCAGAAGGTTGCCCATCCCTATTTAAAAAAAAATCTTCATGGTCCAAGGTCCTCAAAGACATAATCTCTGACTGTAATATATCTAATGGTGCTGAAAATATCTCTGATGTCCTAGCCAACTTTGCAAAGTATCAGATTCCTTGCAATGGATTCTATATTTCAAAATCAGCATTTTTAAACAACATTCTGCTGATGCATATGATTAGACTGCAATTGGGATGGCCTTGGTAGCCAGCCATTATTTTTAGTTGCCATGGCACCCTCCCACAAGACTTCTGGCATAAAGCATAGGACACTGGTGAGTGAGAGAGTCCCCTCTGACTTTGCAATGTATTTTGAAAGCACTCTGATTATGAGAATGTGAGAAAAGGATACCATCGCTTTCCAAACTTCAAGAATCACAGAAGAGTTGGATTCAGTCCCTAATTTTGTACTTTGGGGTGTGAATATATTTGAAGCAGGGTATAATGTCAGAGATGAGATAGATGGATACTGGTCACCATAATGAGTTCATTGGTGGACCTTTGTCTTGATGCTTTATGGCAGAAAGAGACTTGGATGATCAAATATGAAATAGACTTAAAATTAGGTAGGAGCGTTAATCATTTGGAACTGTATAGGAACTCATACATGGCTGATTTTATTAACCTGACATAACTTTGCTATGTTAACATTATTAAAGATGCTAAAATATAAGTGGTTTACAACTCAATTTATTGTATTTATTAGATTTACTCTACATCCTGACTTTATTTTTGTACAGCTCGAGGTGGCATACGTAATGCTTTTTATTTTCTCCAACCACAACAACTCTGTGGGCTGAAAGAGACTGGCCCAAATCACCCAGCTGGCTTTCATGCCAAAGTTTAATTCATTTTAGGCTTAAATTGTAGATTTAACTTAGTACCTATAATTACATTAACATAGATTTCAGTTGGTGAAAAATAGATGTGATGATTTAAAAATAATTTGGAAAATACTCTGAGGGTCATTTAAAAGAAATTAGCATGCTGCTATATTAAATTTGTTAGTGATTATTTCAGGGAATTTTATTTTTATTTGAAATACATTTTATTATTAGCATTTATATCATGTTAAAATTTTTAAGATAAATCAAAATCGTTTATTTTCTTTACTTTCTTGCTATCAGACAATTAATTCTAAAACAATGTCAAATTGTCTGTAGTAAGCTGTTGAAGGAAAGATTGACTGGATCTTTATGAATTTATGACCTACTTTCTGAAAAAAATCATTAAAAAGATCATATGTGATATAAAATACTTTAAATCTTAGAAAATATTAGGACATAAATCAGTGATAGAGCTTATGTGTTTCCAAAAGCTTCAGGTTTCTTGAAGTCTCTAACTTCAAACTGTGTACTGTTGAACCATTACCAGACAAGAATAGTTAACCTTAAATTAGTAATTTTAAAGATCTTACAGTCTTCTGGTGGAACCATGTTGATTTGCATTCCATTTAATGGGATTATTCACTGGAGGTGGCACTAATAGAGCTTTATGCTTTAATGTGCACTGTATTTCCAGAAACCTATTTTAATTGTACGATGATTTAAAATAGCATATAGAATATAACATTGTTATACAGAGGGTAAGTGTTAAGTGGGGAAAAATTATTTAAAAACAAAGTACAAACTAGGCTACTGCACTGAAAGTCAAACACTAAGGCAGCGGTTCTCAACCTTTTTCAGGTTGAGACCCCACTTGCCCCGCCCATGCGCGGTGCGACCCTGGTGCGCGTGCGCGCCGGGCCAATCCGCGCATGTGCGGCGCGCGCGATGAAAAAAAAACCAAAAACAAAATGGCGGACCGCGACCGCCCGATCCGCGCATGCGCGGTGCGCGCAATGGCCCAAACTGCGCATGCGCGGCGCAAGCGCGACAAAAACAAACAAACAAACAAAATGGTGGACCGCGACGGCCTGATCTGCGCATGCGCGGCGCGCGCGTGCTGAAAAAAAAACAAAACAAAATGGCGGACCGCAACAGGCCGATCCACGCATGCGCGGTGCACGCGCGACGGCCCGATCCGCACATGCGCAGCGCGCGCATGACGAAAAAAACAAAACAAAAAATGGCGGACCGCGGTGTCCGGCGACTCCCACGAAACAGTCGTTCGACCACAAATGGGGTCGCGACCCATAGGTTGAGAACCGCTGCACTAAGGTGATAGCTAACTTTTTCATTTAGCCTGTGGAGGAAGATCATTGCTGAGAAGGGTCTCTTCTTGTATAATGTTTCTAATGATGGAGTATACAGGAAAGTCTCCTTAGCAAATGTGAACCAAGAAAGATATTTTTTTAATATTCCAAACTGGTTAAACTTTAATCAATATAATTAACCATAAGAATATAACCTGGTAGCAGATTGGCTACAAGTACTGGTTCTTTAGAACCTGTGAAATACTGTTTCTGAAAGATACTTCTAATAGGATTATCTCTGAGAATGGTGTGACCCAGAATGTCTCACAGTTATCTAAATAGGGGAGTTACCAGTAATGAACATAGACAGTAACTAACAGAAATTGACCAAGGGCACCTTAAGAATAGTAGAGTTTCTGTGGACAAAGATGTTTGTAGCAACACTTTTAAGCAACGTTTGTGGTTGGTTCATGTTTTCCTATATCAGTGTTTCTCAACCTTGACAATTTTAAGGCATGTGGACTTCAACTCCCAGAATTCCACAGCCAGCATTGCTGGCTGTGGAATTCTGGGAGTTGAAGTCCACATGCCTTAAAATTGTCAAGGTTGAGAAACACTGTCCTATATTGTTGCTTTTACTGAGAAGTGTCTCCTCCTGAGGATTACTACTCTAAAGTGGTAGAAGAGCTAAATAGCTCACTGAACCTAAGGACAACATTGGTAAGCACGGAAACTCCAGGGAGAGTTGGTAAAGCTAAAAGGAAAGGGTGAAGGCTCAGAAGAGAACATGAGCTGGTAAAGTGCCATTTGAAATCCTCCTATAAGACATAATTTGAAAATAGAATCCAGGCAAGAAGCAAGTGGCAACAGCAATCACTTCTGTGTTGTTGGCTAGACCAGAAGCCCCCAACCTTTTGGGCACCAGGGACTGTTTCTGTGGAGAGAGGTTTTTCTGCAGACTGGAGGGTGCGTGGTTCTCCAGCATGTAAGGAATGTAGAATCCACGAATGGGTTTTAGAACTCCTCTAGCCCAATTAGACCAATCAATCAAAGTTGCCACGCCCCTGCCCCAGTTTCTTTTTGATCTCAGCTCAGAAGAGACGTGGAACTTTGGCTCCCAAATTTAAATTAGGAGGACAGGTAGTATTATTTCCATTTGTGGATTCTTCATTCCTGTTTTTGGTGAACTAGTTCAGTGCTGGGCTCAGCGCTGCCCTAGTTTACGTCTCAGCATTGCTCCTTGCCTGGCAAGTTCTTTTCTACCGCTGAGCAGCTGATCGTCACGATTGCCGCTTTTTGCACAGCGTGGCGATCACACCCCTTCGTTTACAGCCTTCCCAGGCCCCTTCGGTTGATTTCTGTCAGATTTCCCTTACAGCTCAAAAAATTCAGCATTTCCCTTACAGCTCAAAAAATTCACATTTACATTCTCCGTTTTTTTCTTTCTTGCTAGGACCATCGTGGGCGCCATTTTGAGGTTTGCCGCGCAATCGGGCCTCTTTTCCTGATATTTCATTTGCTCCTTCCCGGTTACCTTTCCTGACAGCGTGGGCCATCTGGACAGTTGGGGGGGCCTTTTCTCTCAAATTTTCCTTCCTTTTTTTATCAACAAGGGACAGCCTCTCGCTGGGAATATAAGGGCTCCTATATCCCTCATTGTGTCCAGGCTCTTCTTCTTCTCCGCTATAGACGCCATTTTAGGCCACCACGTGGCTGGCGAGGGGAATTTCTGAATCAATTCTCTTTGGTTTTCTCAATCTTACTCTGCATCATGCAAGTTCATCTGTCAGTTCTCAGTTATTAATTGTACTTTTGCCTTAAATATACAGTGTTAAGCACCTTCCACATTCCTGCCTGCTAGATTGTTCTAACAAATCAGTTATAATAAATTTGGGTTGTTTCTTGCCTTGCCTGTTCCACTGTCTGCATCTAGTAGACTGGCATTTGCTGTCCTAGCCGCCACTAAGTGAGACATGAGCGTCCCCATTAAAAAAAAATAACAACAACAACAACTCAATTATTTACAATACTAACAACCAAGGACACTGGACAATTGAAAGGGGAGAGGACAGCTCCCTGGGTGACGCGCGACTTATATCGTGCAGTGTTACTCCATGCTTAATTGTAGGCCGGATTTCACAGACCCTCGTGTAGGCCTGTACCACCTAGGTGGGCCATGGCCTCATCTTCTGCAGACCAGGACAGCTCCAGAGATCTGCTGGAAAACTCCTGTTTTTATTCAACATGGCGGATAACACTGTTCCATAGGCCTCCACTTCCAGTGGAAATAAGAAACGCAAGTCGCCCAACCAAGAAGCGTCCGCAAAGGTCAAGGCCAAGATTAAACGGGCCTCTAAGGCGGCCGAAAAACAGGCAGGTAGCAGGCATAGGGCATTGGAAAGACAATTTACCAAGGCCCAACAATGTGCAGTGGAGGTCCAACTTGCCTCCACTTCCCCTCCTCTTACATCTACAACTGAGAGTCCACACCCCTCACTCTTTGCACGGGCTTGATCTCCCGAACGGGCCCTAGAACAGGGTCCCATACTCGGATTCAGCCGGGATCATCTTTCTCTTTTTGATCAGGATCTGAGGATGCAGATCCAAGATCCGGCTCTGGTCACTGAACTCATCCCTCTCTCAGTAGCTTGTGGAATCCCGGGGAGTTTCTGCCTTATGGGTCCACCTCAGATCCCATCAGCATCTTTCACTCTGACAGTGGTGGGCCTCTGGTCCCCGGAACAACCTTCATTCACCGCCCAGCTCCAGGCCATGATCTTTCAGGCGGTGGCTCAAGCCATGGCCTCGTCTGTGAGGACCCCACTGGTCCCAGGGCCATCAACCCCCCCTCCATCTGCAGGGACTGCACGGCCCAGGGATTATGAGTTCCCAGATCCGGCCTCACCACCGCATTCTGGTGGCAGCGAGGTATCTGAATATTCTGAACAGGCCCTCAAAGAGGGTCTGTGGTCAGATGACGAGGACACTCACATGGAAGCCACTCCCCTGGTCAGTGTGTTTAATCCTGCTTCTTTCTCTTCGCTCTTACGCAAGGCCTGCGCCACTGGAAAGATTGAACTGGTGAAACCCCAAGTGGATTCTGGCCAGAGTTTTGATCTGCTGTTCTTGGAACCAGTTACAAAGAACCAACAGATCCCTTGCCCTCCCATGTTTTTGAAATCCATTCAGGATCAATGGGGATCCCCTAGTATCTTCTTGGCCCTTGGGGGAATAGACTGCAAACTCTTGGATATGGTCTCTACCCTCAATGATGCACTGGAGATTCCGGGAGTAGACGAGTCTCTTTCTCCTATCTTGTCAGACTCCAAGATCCCAGGGGATATGTCTGAAGCTCTGAAGGCCGAGGCAAGAAATCCAAGGTTTCTTTCCGTAGAATGCACCAGGCCTCGGCATGGGCGATAAGGGCTTCCACGTCGAACTCCTTCTTCGCCAGGATTTCACTAATGTGGCTTCGTGAACTTCAATCTAGGATCTCCCCAGACAAGGTAAGAGTGCACCAGGATGTCACAAAATTGTGGGCAGCACTAGAATACATGGCGGACGTGTCTCTGCAATCAGCCAGGTTTTCGGCCCAGGCCATAGCCTCTAACTGGCTTACTACTTCCACAAATGGGAAGACACCACCACGGACACTTGGGTTCTCACCACCATCAGGGATGGTCTGTCCCTGGAGTTCTTAACATCCCCTCCTCGGCAGTTCATCGCCTGGCCCCTATCGCGAAAATCCACAAACCAGGGTCTCATGAAGGAAGCCATTCAATACCTTCTAAACATAGAGGCCATAGAGCAGGTACCATCAGATCAATTGGGGCAGGGGTTCTACTCCATCCTCTTCATGGTCCCGAAAACCTCGGGGGGATGGAGGGCAATACTCAACCGTACCTAGTATATTACAAGTTCAAAATGCAAACTCTTCACTCCATTTTGGCCAGCATTCATCAGGGGGATTTTCTGACGTCAATAGATCTTACAGAAGCATACCTTCATATTCCCATACATCCAGGTCACAGACGGTTTCTCAGATTCAGGTATTCCAGCCATCATTACCAATACAAAGCTTTGCCATTCGGTCTATCATCGGCCCCCAGGGTCTTCACCAAGGTCCTGGCGGTTCTTGCCGCACAGCTCAGATTGGTGCCAGTCTGTGTTCAGTGCTACTTGAACAACATTCTAATCCAGTCGTCCTCAGCACTGAACGCTAGCTCGGACATGGTTTTCTGATCAACTTTCAAAAGAGCCACTTGACTCCAGTCAACCGACTCTTACACTTGGGCGCAATAATAGATAACAACCTGTGTCAAGTTTTCTTATCTCAGGAATGTCAGGTCAGCATACGTACACTGATCCTCAAAGTGTGCAGGGAAAATGGGTGACCCTACTTCTGCTCTCACAGCTGTTGGGAAAACTGATTTCCTGCATTGCCATAGTGCCTTGGGCCAGACTCCACACGAGACAACTCCAGTGGTTTTTGCTCCCCTACCAGAGGCAGGGCATAGCCTCTTTTCCCCAGAGGGTACGGGTCCCAGGACAAACGTTCTCATCTCTTCTCTGGTGGCTATCCCCAGCTTTGTCCAAGGGATCTTTTTTCAGAGAACCGGTTTGAGTGACTTTGACCACAGACTCCAGCCTATTTGGATGGGGGGCACACCTCCAATGTCAGTTTACTCAGGGCCGGTGGTCCCAGTGGGATCTCAAACAAAATATCAACTGGCTATAGCTCAGGGCTATCCACCTGGCACTTCGTTATTTCTGCAAAACGATTGCGGGCTGCCACGTGTTGGTCCTGACAGACAATGTGGCGGCAAAGGCCCATGTAAACAGGCAGGGCAGAACTCGATCTCGGGCCCTGATGTCCGAGGCCCGGCTACTGGGATCATGGGCGGAGAGGAATCTTCTGTCCCTAAAGGCGGAGCACATATCGGGGGTGGAGAACCGACAGGCGGATTATCTGAGTCACTCTACGGTAGATCATTCAGAGTGGTGCTTACATCCCCGCCTCTTTTGGGAGATCATGCATCGATTCGGTCAGCCCAGGGTCGACCTATTCGTGTCCCCAGCGAATGCCCAACTTCCCCGGTTTCTCTCTCGGTTTCCCTTTCAGGGGTCGGAGGGAGCGGATGTCCTCTGCAGTCCTTGGCCGGAGGGCCTACTATATGCCTTCCCACCTCTTCCTCTGATTCCGTCCATCATCAGAAAACTATTGCAGGGACAAGCGGAGCTGATATTTGTGGCCCCACACTGGCCAAGGCGACCATGGTTCACGGATCTTGTGAACCTCACCATAGCTCCTCCATGGAGAATTCCTCCAGAGTGGATAATTTTAACGCAAGGGGTCATTTGACACCCGGATCTGCAGTGGCTCCAATTAGCCATCTGGCATCTGAACGCCAGTTCCTGATGCAGGGATCTTACTCCCCCAGAGTGATATCCATGATTCAGGCCTCGAGGTGGCCGGCGACAAATTGAATTTACGATGCCACTTGGAGGAACTTCTGTAACTGGTGTGACCGCAAGGGTTTGTCCATCTCTTCTGTCACTATCCCGAGAATTCTTGAGTATCTCATGGATGGAGTGGATATGGGTCTTGCACCCAGCACTCTTCATAGGCAAGTGACGGTACTCTCCATGGTGCCCACCTGTGTCAACTCTGCACCATTGTCTCATCACCCGAGGGTTCGATCCTTTATCAAAGAAGTTACTAACAGCAGACCTCCTTTGGTCCATCGCTTTCCCACTTGGGAGCTGCCCCGAGTCCTACAGGCTCTTACAGTTTTCCCCTTTGAACCTACCAGGTCTTGCACTCTTCGTCTCTTGTCTCATAAGGTGGACTTCTTGGTTGCCATCACATAGGCAAGGCAAATTTCGGAACTGGCTGCTCTTTCTGTTGGGGGGGGGACCTGTGTACCTTCCATCAGGACAGAGTGGTACTGCGATTGGATCCTTTGTTCATCCCCAAGGTAAACATGTTGTTTCACTGGGCTCAGGAGATCATGTTGCCAGACTTTTCTCCCAATCCCTCACACGTCCTGGAGCGGCAGTGGCATTCCCTGGATGTACGCAGGGCGCTGCGATATTACCTTAAGAGGACTGCTCCTTTTCATAGATCGGAAGCACTTTTTGTCTCTTTTCGTATGGGTTCCAAAGGTCAGAATGTTTCTTCTTCTACTATTGCCTGGTGGATTAAGGCCTGCATTGCAGAGTCATACCAGGTTTGTTCCTTGCCAGTTCCAAGCCGTCTAACGACTCATTCCACGCACAGTGCTTCCACGTCAGCTGCATGGCAAACTCAAGCTTCTATAGTTGACATCTGTAGGGCGGCGACGTGGTCATCACCTTCCCCTTTCATCTGTCATTACAAGCTCGACAAATTTGCTTCTGCAGAGCCCTCATTTGGCCATCGGGTCTTATAGCAGGTGGTTCAATTCGGCACCAACACTTGACCGGCCTGCGTCCCACCCGTGGGGTCATATGGGCTTTGGTATGTCCCATTCGTGGATTCTACATTCCTTACATGCTGGAGAAGGGGTATTGTCTTACCTGAACACCTTTTCTCAGCATGAGGAATGTAGAATCCACCCCCTCCCTTTTCACTTTAGCAGTCAGGTCAGTGTCAGCAGTTTGGGAGCCATCACGTCACACAATCATTGGTTTCGCCCTTTTTCAAAACTGGGGCATGGTCAGTTGGGGTTGGGGACCACTGGGCCAGACAATTGTATGGATATGGTTGAAACATTTGAACAAGTTTGGGTGCCAATTGTGATATAGAAAAAAGGGGCCAAAAACATTTCAGGTCTACCATGTTCAATGTCAGATTCAGAGGTTACTTTGAAAGAGAGGTCAAGTAGACCTATCCAGTTGTGATCATTAGAAGGTCTATATTTTCCCCAATTTCTTGCATGATAATGAGGGTGCCTGATACATACAAATTATGGTTAGATGCAAAGTATCCACTGCTCTGTGTTGGATTCTGTCTGTGTTCCATTTTTGCTAATCAGTAAGCCTTTTTCATTCCAGATGCAATGTTCAAAAGCATGTGTGTTTTTACTAATATTTTTGTAAGACTATGAGTTATAATCATTACCATTGTTTAATCGGGCGATTTCCATGAAGAAAATACCTTGCTTAAAGATAAATTATTCTATATATCTCTTTCTCCAATTTATTTAAAATATTTTTAAGGATGATTTTGTTATAAGTTCCTTTTCCCAGATCTTGGTAAATTCTTTGTCAGAACCTGACTCAGGGTTTCTGGTTCTTTGCAGTACTTGGCCAGTCATTTGGCCCTCCTGTGGGAATTGCCAATGCATGCAATGCATATCCTAGTAGTGATGCATTGTTTAAAATCCTCCCAAGCACATTGGCAACCACCAATTGTATTAGGCTGGATTTTCAAGTCAGTTAGGATTCCTGTGGCTTGTGTCATTTGGGCAGGAGCGTGAAAATTGCCATCGGATCTCAAATGGAGAGGCTGGAAAACTGCTGTTCAGTAACTTGAGTGAGCAGCATATGCAAGAGCCCTGAAATTACTCAGTGAAATTTATTTTTAGATTTGGTAAGAATATATACTTTATCTCTGTTTGAATTCTTTTTCCTAACCAAAACCAGGGAATAATTTAAAAACTTGCTGGTTTGCAGTTACTGGAATACTTAAAAACCTGAGCTTTTAAACACTTGAAAAACACATTTTGTTTTTTATAATAAATGTATTGAATACATTTATTACTATAGTAGTGCAAGATTCAGTATTAATGTTGGTCAGGTAATAGGACCAGCAGATTAGCAGTGATCAATAAAAGTTGTCTCATAAGCAGATTCTAATATCTTGCAAATTATTTCTGTGATTTTCCATCCACCTACCTCTTAAAAATTTAATCAGGATGTCAGTTGTCTGAATGCTGTAATTTCATACATAAATAATACATAAAAAGACATGAAGCAGGGGTGAGCTGACAGGCCAACATAACCCAAGCTAAAATGTGCCACAAGTAGAAAATAGGAACCCAGAGTGCATATAATAAAGTGTGCCAGATGACAGAAGCAGTGAAGTCAGCTTCAGACCACATAGCAAGTCTGTCTTCATTGTTTCTGCATAGCTGCATATTTCTTAGTCAATATAATTAAGTAAATAAATTTGACATGATAAAACACTTAAAAAGCAATCCATTAAAACAGGAGAAATAGGAACTGGATCAAAAGAACTGAGAAAAAAATTCCTCTTAGGCACAGGAAAAGAAGGCAATATGGGGCCAGTAACCTCCTGGGAAGGATGTTCTGTTATGAAGGGGATGGGCCTGTGATGGAGCACCCATATCCTGAGTAAACCACCTGTTGTACTTCAGTATATGAGGTAGCCAAGAGCAGGGCATTTAAGGGGAGCACAGTCAGAATGTGTGGGAAAAGTAGTCTTTCAGATACAGTTGTAAAGTACTGCTGAAACACACAAGCATTTCAAATGAACCATAGAAGATCAGGGAAGATCATTCAACCAAGATTGTATTGTAACATTCAGATTGATTCTGTACTATGCCTTATCGCTGGAATTTCTTTGCTATCTTCAAGGCCAGCCCCATGTACCAAACTTATTTGATTCAAACTAAAGCAGTTCAAACCATGGATTTATAAGGAACACAGCTTATTTATATCTATGTGTTTTAGTATTATTTTAAATGTATAGTATTTCTATCCAGCTTTACTATTAAAAAGAGTTCTAGGAATTTAAATTGAAATAAAGTTTCTCCCTGACAGTTCTTCACTTGATGCAAACTGCATTACTGAATATGCAAATTTTAACCCACTATAGTACTTTACAACAATGAGGAAGGTATACTTTGTACAACTTTTATTTGCTCCACTATCTGAGGTAGAATAACAGTTGGAAGGCACCTTGGAGGTCTTCTAGTCCAGCATTCCCCAACCTTTTCAGGTTGGCAACCCAGCGCGGAGAGGTGGGGAGGATGGTTTTGTGTGAGGCATGTGTGCCTACCACTCACATGAGTGAGCTGCAAGTGACAGCGCCTGCCGCTTGCATGAGTGGGCTGTGTGCACCAGCACCCGCTGCTTCCATGAGTGGGGCTGCTTGCACATGTGCACGACCCAGCCCGCCATTCACACAGCCCGGTTGCGAATAGGCCACGGCCCAGTAGTAGGCTGTAGCTTACAGGTTGGGGACCCCTGTTCTGGTCCAACCCTCTGTTCAAACTCTATACCATTTCAGACAAATGGTCGTCCAATCTCTTTTTTTAAAAAATCTCCTGTGTCGGAGGTTTCTAGAGATTAAATAATTTTATGCTAAGAGATTACTAATGAGATTAAAAAATTCTAAAAATGGCAAGAGGAAAAAAACACCGGGGTTGGATGGATTTCTTATTGAGTTGTATAAAACATTTATAGATGTTTTGATGCCAAAAGTTTGTTAATTGGATGAGATATTTGATAATATCAGTGACATTTAGTCATACTAAGTTATATCAAAAGCAGTTAAAGAAGACACTCAGCATGCTAATTATTGTCTAATTTCATTTGTTAAAGTTGATACAAACTTTAACAGCAGTATTGGCAAAATAGATTACAAGATAATATTGTTCATTAGTAAGAGTGATCAAGCATATTAATAGCATATTTTCTTCTACTTTCCCACTATTTAGAGAAACTAGAAAAGGATGTCCACTTTCACCCTTGTTTTCCTATTAGATAACATAGGAACATCTACAGATTTTTCTGTAATTCAGTGTAACAGAAATTTGTTTTCTTTGGAAAAGGTATTCTTTTGTTGATTTCTAAACCTCAATTACTGTTCCAGTGTTGATGCTAATAATTGATGCTTTTAGTAACTGGTTCAATTTAACTGGTTCGTATTAGAATTGATGCCAGTAGCTGAAAATTTGGTTACCTGTCCATTTAAGGAATATCAATTCCATATTTGTACGAAATCCATTAAAAACTAGGGATATGCATACCAAAAGATATAATTCAATAACATATAATATAAATAAAATATAGAGAGATCTTTCTTCAGATATTAATAGATGAGAGTCATTAAATCTCATCTTTTGGGGAAAGTTGAATATTCTCTAAATGAATATTATTCCCAAATTAATGTATATTCTGAGAATACACACACAGACATACCTACAGCTGGATCGGGTAATGGTTAGAGCCCCCACCTTTGGTGCAGGCGATCAGGCTTCAAATACCAGCTGGTACCTACCTTACCAGTAAGGGTCCTTGGCTAAAAGGCCCATTAACACTTCACCTGTCTATTCAAAATATGAGAGTGACATGAATCAATTTAGTTTTTTCCCACAACCCTTCCAGCTATGCTTTCCCTTGTCCTTGCTTAGTCCAGTTACACCACACATGTGTACAATCATATAGCACAGCAATATCTACATGTATGACTTCAGTGTTGGTGTATTTCTAAAAAAAACCCAAAACTCTAAAAAAAAAATCTTCCCACTGTCTTAACAATTAGGTGATTGTTTATTACTCTAAAATCTGCATCAACATTTGTTTTCTCCCAAGGCCAGAGTTTTCTAAGGATACTCTAACATGCCTTCTAGGAGAACTACTGTGTGAGCCATTCCCTTTAATTTGGTTAGAGTAGTGAGTTATAGTGACTGTGTTCTAGTTTTGTTTCTAGTACCTATTTGTTGCATTCCCATTTCCATTTCTCTTGATAGTTTTTGTATTTTAAAAGACTGACTCTAGATAAATTAAGGGGCGGGGAGGAATCCATGTACAGATAGTCCCCAACTTACAACTTATAACACTTTGTTTAATGACTGCTCAAACACTGAAAAAAGTGATTTATGGCCGTTCTTCATACTTACGACCTTTACAGCATCCCCTTCGTCATGTGATCAAAATTTGGATATTCGGCAACCAACTCATATTTATGACCATTGCAATGTCCTGGAGTCATGTGATCACATTTTGTGACTTTCTGAGAAGCAAAGTCAACAGTAACTCACTTAACAACTGTGGTAAAAAAGATGGTAAAATGGCAAAACTCACTAAACAAATGTCTTGCCTAGCAGCAGAAACTTTGGGCTCAATTGTGGTCATAAATCAAGGTTTACTTGTATGTATGGATTCCTTTAGCCAATAATTTTTTAAAAATGGAAGAAAAGAGATGAAAATGTCATCAAGATTTAGAATTTTGGAGCATGTTTATTTATTGTTTAAATTGAAAAAAGGGTGAATAGCTTTCACTTGGTGCATACTTCAGACTGTTGTTCCCTCCCTTTAGTAAAAATGGTTTGTAAATTATATAAGGAAATTAAATATATATATAAAGCCAAAGTCTGAGAACTGTTTGTGTATGGCAACTGCATAATTTACATAAACACATATCTATTTTTTAAGTATATTTTTCCATTGGACTTTTTAAAACACAATATACAAACAAACAAGAAAAAAAGTAAGCATAAAAAGAGCCTATTTAAGTATCTTGAAAACTGAACCAAGAATCTTAAACTTTCTGGGATTTACAGACTTACTTCAAATATAATACAAACACTGTTTTTGTTTCTTTGTAAATGAGTCTAGAATGTCAGACTTGATTTTTCTTTTGTTTTGTATTCTAGATCATTTTCTGAATTCCTACTGTGAACTCTATCGTTTGTTTTTTTCTTAATTAAACAAATCAGCCGTAAGGCCTGATATAATAAAATATCTAGAATCTAAAATACCTAATAGTAGAACTGTTATATTAATCTATCTCAAACATCATTTTTATATATATATATAAACAGAAAAAGAAATATCCAGACAAATGTAAGTACAGTTAAAAAATAAAATAAGATACAAAGCCAAAAGTATTTTTTTAAAGAAAGAAATATAGGAGAGGGTGTACCTATGAATCTTAAGAATGCAAAGATTTTGAATATCAATAATATTTCTATAGCATTTGTATAAGATTATATATGGCCAGTAACTGGAGGTATTTTAATATTTTAATCTACAGGTTTTAGAACTATTTTTGTGCTAGCCAATGAAAGATGTATTATCATTATTACCCAGTGCTTTGTAATTACAAACGTGGCAAGTAGCAATAGGAATTAAATCAGTGTCTTATGCTGCATTAATTGATATAAAATAGAAAATAGAAACAATAAAGTAACAGAAGTATTCATTATGAAAACTAGTTAGGTTACTTTCCCAATTTATTCAGATGCTTCAAACAGAAGAATTGACAGTGAGATTTATGGAGTTCAAATTTGAAATTTTCTGAAAGTTTAAAATTTTCAAGAGAAACTGCCATGCTTTAATATAATTAAATAAATAATGTAATGTAATAATATAAGAACCTAGCCTAATATTGATGAGATTCCTTTGAATATACATGTACACCATTCTCAAATGTTTTTAATGATCTTAACTGATGGGATAGTTGAACTTGATTCATTTGTAACCAAGTTGGAACTTCTGACTAACTTATTTTGGCTTCAGCCTGTCAAATTTGGACTTTAACAAAGAATTATAAGGAGTTACTACAATTATCAGTAGAAGAATTAGGGTTCTGTTCGAAAATGAAAATGAAGCCAGATAAGAAATGTGTCAAGTTGATTGATGGTTATAACAAAATTCTCAAGTTAGAACATATTAGTAATCATATAGAGACTCCCTGTTTTCTTGAACAAACAGTGCAGCCTTCACTTCTCCCAGTCTAGTGACTCATCTTTGTGTGCCAGCAACATATGATTTGACATGACTCTGGCAGCCATGTTTTTAATTCTCCCAGCTGCTGCAAGAAGTCATTTTTCTTCCAATTACCTTTCCTTTCCCTTGTTTAAATGAACAAATAAACTACAGGGTACAATTGGGGTTGGTGCCACAGACAGGTTTGAAAAAAGCATACCTTCATACATTTTGCCTCTTTTTCACTTCCTGTAGGGCCTTAAAGATACATTCTAATGAACCTTTAAAGAATTACAACTGAATAGAGTTGAACAGCCTCTGGCCATGCCTGCAACATCATGCATCATTGCTCTCCTAAATAATTTGTTTAGTAACTAAATTCACATTTTATCATCAAGAGCAAATTTAAGGTAGAACTCTGTGTTCTATTTTCTGTATTTTCTGTCCTGGTCATAGATGCTGTTAGTTACTAAACAAATTGAAGCTTGTAGTAACTCCAGACAACTATAGCTTCTCATACTGGAGTGTTCCCAGTAGTCTTGTGCCCTATGACTCCACTTTCCACTAGCACAATAGTCTGGAATATTTAACAATCAAATGTCTAGGACAGCAATGATGCATGATGTCGCAGGCATAACCAGAGGCTATAGCACTCTATTTATTCAGCAGCCATGCAATTTTGATGAGTTGATGGTTTTGTCAAAAGTACAATGATGACTTCTGGGAACTGTCAAATAATTAATTGTACTCTTAGGATTAGCCACAGTATGTTACTTAATGCTTCAGTGGTCAAAATATCACTGTTTTTGGAGCTAGACCATTTTAATGATCTTGGAGGGAGAAAATAACTGTAATCTGGCAATTAAATAATAGTTGGACCATTTGTAACTTCCTCTCTCTATATAGTTGAAGATAATTCTACAGATGTTGCTTATAGACAGGAAATTCAGCTTTTCTCTTCCTACTCACAGTCTACAATGTTTTGGATGTCAGTTGTACAATGTCCTGTTAGCCTGCTGCGTCAATCTTTTAATAGCATATGCCTGAAATGAAGGCTGTTTGAATTAAGTCTCTTGAATTTGACAAGCTGTCTTAGAGCATGTGGCTGTCATAAATGTCATAAATGTATGGGGAAGAGGAAAGAAGGAGATCTGTTTATATTATATGAGCAAAACAATTTTTTTGTAATACTAACAATATGATATTTAATACTAATAATAATATGATCTGGTTGTGCATTACATTTCCTATATAGGATACATACTCCTGGCAGTGGTGGATCGAGCCAGGTTCAAGTCAGCTATGTAAGTTCTTGAGATGACAATGAGTTTTTTTTCTTTTCAGCCTCACTGAAAATTCTATTGTTTGAGTATTGACTATAACTCTAAAAAACAGCTTTCCTCAATCTTGTGTGTGACCTCTTGATATGTGAACTAACATTCTCAGCAAAGTCATGCTGTGGAATTCTGGGAGTTAAGGTTCATTCATTTGGGATGGGACTCAATAGGAAATACCGGTAGCTGCCTGAAATTGTTATATAGTTGTACTTGAGACAGAAATTAAACTGAATACTGTATACATTTGTAAATACATGTGCTTGTAGTTTTGCCATAGATTTCAAGGATAATGTCAGCTTTGCGAGGTAGTCCAGATAGGAAGCCCGCTTAGATGAACTAATTCTACTTTATTCTAAGGTTACATTAATAAAATATTGCAAATCTGAAATTACATTTTTCCCTTATCATCTTTAGAGTCCAAGAAGCTTTGGAAAGTCCCTTCTGAGATATTTGTCATGCCCATATATATTCTTTCTGCAGTCTCAGCTAACGCTTATTCAACCATTTCGTGGCTGTGGCTCTTCCCCTTGTCTCCCAAGTTTATTCCCACATAGCATTCCAGAATGTTTTTAATGCTTCTCATCAAGCACCATTTTATGTAGCTACTTTATTTTCCTTCTTTAATTGATTGCATCTTTAAAATAAAGAATAGAAACAGTAGGAAAAAATAAAGAGTGGGCTTTATGTCTTATGCTCATTCTCCTTTGAATAGTAAAAACAGTGTCCTGAAGAACTCTTCCAGTTCCTATGAAAACACTCAAGAGTTATGATAACTGTTTTAGTGCTTGAGATACAAGGATGTTTCTACTGGGGTATAAATTAAAGGGAGTTTCAGACTTTATATGCTCTTCAGCTTTTTTCATTAGTTACTGTTGCTGTCTCTAAATTCTGCTACTTCATTGTCACTAGTAGGTTATGCAGTAAATAATAGAATGATGTAAGACCAGTAAGATTTGACTAGTGATATCAATGAATATTCAAAATAATAAAGGGAGTTCTTGACTTACAACCACATTCGGGACCAGAATTTCCATCACTAAGTGATGTGGTTGTTAAACAATTCACACTCATGTTTACAACCTTTTTGCCATGGATAATAAGCAAATTCCCCATTGATTTCGCTTTTTGGAAGCCCACTGGGAAGGTCACATGTGTTGCGCATGTGCTGCAACCATTGTCCATACATGCCAGAATTTTGATCACGGGACGGTGTGGACACTGTATTGGTGATAAGGGTGAGTGAGGACTGGTCATAAGTCAAATTTTTCAACACCATCATAACTTTGAATAGTCATTAAATGAATGATTGTAAGTCAAAGACAACCTGCACCAAATTTTGAAATAAGAGTTTTCCTCTTTCTGAATGAATATAAACATATCTTCACCTTTTCACCTGAAAAATGTATCTATATATACATTTCATGTTACTCTCAAATGTAAACAGCATTTCCTGATTTCCCAGTTCATGATAGTTATTGACATTATGCCCATTTAAATTTATTTGTCTACGGTAAAAAAAATCTGAAACTGACCACAGTGATGACGCTAGGATTGTGGACTGTCCGTTCTAAAGATACCTGAAAGCTATCAAAGATTACTAAGACTAACAATTAGCATAACAATTTGAAATAAAAGCAGACAAAGAATGGGGAGCAAAGCCAGGACCCCTTTTGCTCTCTAAATTATAAATTGTGGAGCAGTTTTATTAAAGAAGATTGCATAAAGTCAATCTTTATCAGCAAATCAATCGAGATTGGTTTTGTTTTAAAGAAATCCATTTAATAACCAGTGTTTACAATTATAATCCAGTACAAGTAGTCCTCAATTTATGATCACAATGGAGCCCCAAATTTATGTTGCTAAGTGAGAAATTTGCTAAGTGAGTTTTGCCCCATTTTATGACTTTTCTTACCACATTTGTTAAGCGAATCACTGCAGTTGTTAAGTTAATAACATGGTTGTGAAGTGAATCTGGCTTCCCCATTGACTTCACTTGGCAGAGGGTTGCAAATGTTGATCACATGACCCCAGGACACTGCAACCATCATAAATATGAACCAGTTGTCAAATATCCGAATGTAAATTATGGGACCATGGGGATGCTGCAAGAGTCATAAGTGTGAAAAATGGTCATAAGTCACTTTTTTCAATGCCGTTGTAACTTTGAACAGTCACTAAATGAACTGGTGTAAGGTGAGGACTATCTGTATCTAAATGGCAAAAAGCAATTACCCCTTCAAATGTTTTTGGAGAATAATTTCACGTATGATGATAACACTTCTATAGCTAAAGTTTTCTTTGCACTTGATTTTAACAAATGAATATAATATGAATAATGCCAAAAAGAGAAACAAGCTTCTTCCTTTGCATCTCAGTCTCTCATTTTTCTGACACAATTATTGGTTCTTGTTGGTATTTCCTATGCATTTAAGATATAAAGAATGTTATAGTTACTCTTTAACTTTTTGTTACTGCTGCCTCTGAAATTTGGGCTTCATTCCCACTAGTAGATTGTGTAGGGTGCTACACTATAATTTAACATTTTAATTAATTTATTTCAAATTATTTGGCAGGTTTTTGAAAGATATAAATCTAAAACAAATAATAAAAATGAAAAATCTTAAGAAATGAGTTTATATACTATGCCAGTTCCCAATCTATTTTCTCAGATTGCTACTTATTCAAATAGAAGTGCATGCAAAGAGAAATTTAAGAAATAAAATATTAATATAAATATTATTCTATTAGTGTAAATATTATTTTCTCTCTTATCTGTAGCTGCATTGGTTTTCCTAGATGATATTGACATTAAAGAAATTTATTTCTTCTTGGATTAGAATAGAAGGTCACATTTGACTTGTTGCAATCACTATTTTATCACAATGCAGCTAAGTTAGAATATCTTCCTCTCCCACATTTAAGGTTTCTTGAGTAAGAATGTCAAAATGTGCAAGAGATATACAACATGAGGAAATCTCAGATGAACGCTATACAAAGAACAAATAATTAAGAGTACTTTTGTTGACATTTATTGCTAAGAAACCATATTCACAGATTGGATCAATTTGTATGCAGCCACAGATGTAATTCAACGTTTCTGCACAAATCAGGAAGCTACACTGATTTGCAGGAAGACAGACACTACAAAACAGTTAAGTATTTTAATGAGCCAGATGGCAGGAGAAGTCTAGATCATTCTTAAATCATAACTATTTTGCTTCCTGATATTCAAAGAACCTGATGTTTTTCCCTTTTTTTATTTCAGTTAAATATGCTAATACAGTGGTTACTTGGAAGAAATAAAAATTGAATGTTTATTTTTCAAACCTTCATTTTGGCTTTCTTAGATATTATATTTATCTAAAAAGAAGACAACTATAAGTTGAGGAAT
Source organism: Bothrops alternatus (assembly GCA_034064705.1). NCBI lineage: Eukaryota > Metazoa > Chordata > Lepidosauria > Squamata > Viperidae > Bothrops > Bothrops alternatus. The sequence goes on along the minus strand of JARGCV010000145.1, from coordinate 1,332,142 downwards.
TTATAATTATATAAAAGAGAATAGTGAACAAAAAAACCCCCTCCTTTGCAATACCTAGCTTCACCATATCAACAGACAGCAGAAACAGAATAAGGGAAAAACTTGTACATTGAAAGGGACAGTCCTGTTAAGAACATTTTGAAAATAATTAAAATTCATGTAGTAAGTCACTCCTCACAAGCCATGACTAATCTTTAAAAAAATTACATGTTTCAACATGGATACCTGCAGCTATTTTTAGCTCTCAGTGGGTAATTACTTGAGGGAAACAATCTTACCTTCCTTTAGGATACATAGATTAAGTTTTATTTATTATACTTTATTTATTACAAGCCCAACCTACTTCAGAGGGAGGTTACTGTGAGGATAAACTAAAAAAGGTCCCACGTAAGTCATCCTGGAACTAGCTTAAAGGCATGATAAGAATCAGCAAAATAAGCGCTGCACTGTAATTTAAGGAGTGAAAGAGATCCCCTGCCTTGTACCCTCTCTTTTTCTGCTTACCCTTTAAAGTGATTGCTTAATCATTTTTCATTAACATTTAGCAGCTTTCAAATGTCTCAGATATGAATGCTCCACAATTTGAACACTATTGCTGCAGTCAGCTTGAGGCAGATTGCAGCTGTGTGTGAACATATGTATGGTTTACCTAGCTTGGTGAATTTTTAAATGAAATGGAAAAAAAAAAAGAAAAACAAGATGAGACTAAAATATTTGAACATGCATCTCTGTGACAGCCTTCTGACCCTGTAATAAACAGCTGTAGGCTTTGTGATCTAGTACATGGTCAAAACAGAAAGTAAGCGCTTATACTAGTATCAAGAAACAAAATTACTTTGGCCTTCAACTTTTGCTTAGGTTGAAAAGGGCACATTGAAAGAGGATAGATGACCCTTGCTTCTTGTCTCCCTTGATTCTGTTATTTCAGCTGCTGCGCTGGCAAAATAATCACTTGTGAAAAAAAGCTCTGTCCCCGTATGTTACATGATGGTCTCAATCTCAGTATACCTTTTGATATCTACTCTAAAAACTTGGATGAAAGAGCTGGTTTATAAATCAATAAATGGTTCAGTTACCTCTCTGTTAATATTTCCAAATTCTTCTAAGGAGACTGGATCCTGATTAACCACTTGTTTCCTTTTTCTAAATTTCATTACATTTGCTTAATCTTGGAATCCATATTCACCATGTTTTTGAGTGAAAAGTATTACTTAGTTCTTTCTTCTGAAAATTGGCAAAGTACTTCTTTCCATTGCTAGTAAGGATTTGTACCAGTGATTCATCCATCAAACAGTCAACCCTTCTGACAACTGATGACACAAGAGGCAGATCTCATGACAATAAATATGCTTGTTCCCAGTTTTGAAGGAACCTCTGATATTTTAAAAGCTAACGGTGAAAACTGTTCTATCCTTGGCCAAAAGTGATTAAATAAATAAAGTTCAGGAAAAATGTTCTTGTGAAGTCTAATATTTCCAGAATTTCTAACTGTACTATGCAACTGTACTACATTTATATGTGCTCAGGGGAGATTACCTACTGTGTACATTTATTTTTCTCTGTTCCGACATGCTTCCTTCCAATCTGGCTCTTCAAGAAGTAGAATAAGGCATCTATGCCTCAGCATCAGGTATGATCAGTCACTTGTGATTATAGAAATGCAAGAATTGTCTACTTTCAAAGGAAGCCTTATATAGTGATTTATGTAGACTGAAAATTAATTTTTAGGTTTAAGAGTAAAATGTGGCTCGCTAACAAAGGTAGCAAACTCTGGTTAATGTAGACAACATAGCCCACAGCTGGATAGTGGGCAGAGCAAGAGGTCCAGAAGGGATCTTTATAGTTTCTTGGGCTACAAAGGAGAAGAGACAGAGATAGAGATGTACTTTCACACTTGCAAGATTCTGTCAATGTAGCAATAGTTACAATAAAGTAGAATTAACTTATCTGGTTGCGATTCTCATCTTGTTTACCTGTGAGGCCAACAGATACAGAATGACTTATATAGCTTTTATCCATGGAATCATCAGTAGTCAGCTATGACTTCATGGAGCATTGTAAGATAATTTTTTGAGTGACTGGGAATGTACTATAACTATATTAGTCAGATTTCATATCTTGTAAATCAGCGGTTCTCAACCTGTGGGTCGTGACCCCATTTGGGGTCGAATGACCATTTCACGGGGGTCGCCAAACACCGCAGTCCACCATTTTTTCCCCTTTTCCCCTTGGCCGGCGCAGGGGGCAGCACCGCGCATGCGCGGGAGTAGCACCGCGCATGCACGAATTCGGCCCATCACGCACGCCGCACATGCATGATTCGGGCCATTGCGCGCGCCGCGCATGCGCAATTTGGGCCATCGCGCGCGCCGCGCATGCACAATTCGGGCCGTCGTGCCGCGTATGCACGGTTCGGGGCGTCGCGCCGCACATGCGCAGTTCAGGCCGTCGCTCCATGCATGCGCGGTTCAGGTCGGGGTCTCGGCCTGAAAAAGGTTGAGAACCGCTGTTGTAAATCTTTCTGTAATGAAAACACGGATTTCCTCTTTGCTGCAGACTCTATAGACTCTAATATAACCTTTTGGTCTGGAAGACTGATTAAACAGAGGCACTTTCATAACTATTGACAGCCAAATTTACTCTTAATCATGGAGACTTAATTTCTCATACCCTAACCTAGGCTTAGCAGTACAAAATGATAATAATGTATGTGGGCCATTTTGGGCTTCTGGAGAAAAGGCAGGCTTTAAATCTAAAAAATAGTGTCAAAAGCTGCAGTTGATAATGAAACCAGCTCCCTATTTGAAAATGTGTTGAGATGAATAACTGGAGAGCATCCTTACTTCACCCTCATTTTTATAATGATCATTAATCAGCACAAAGTACTACTTCTCAACCTTTGGGCTGAGATCAAGTGTAGACTGAACATATTTTCTGTTTCTAGAACAATTGCATCAATCATTACGATAAATCATTGATTTTAATAAGTTGTTTATTTTAAAAGAAGCTTATTAATATTAATGGCAGTGCAATAAATGTCAAAAATTTCATGCCAAGTTTGATTTATAAAGTGAATTTGGCATTTTCATGAAATTTCTTTTTAGCTACTAGATTAAACCACAAAGATTGGAGACACCATGAGACACCAATGAATCATTTTCAGAATACTTAGAAGCCAGATTCTGAGTTCAAAAATGACACAACAATGCTATTTTTTTTCTTTCTTCTTTGATGGACTTTCCCCCAGTGGTATTTATGTAATGCATCTCTTCCGTAATTGACATCTGCATTTGTTGCCAAACATTTATACATTCACAAGAAATGGCAAAAATCCCATAATAATACTTTTTTCCATTTCTGCTTTTTCCATTCCCTGTTTTTATTTAAGCAGTTTGCCATGGTTCTTTCCAAAAAGTAAAACGATAGAAAAAAAATAGCCTTTAGGTTTTAGGCCATATTTTTTTTGTCACTACACCTCCTGGGGGTTTGAAGAAATTTAGGTAAAATCAGAAATATTGTTTGTTTATTTAAATCCTTTATAGAGCTGCCTAGCTTATATCAGACTTTGTCCTCTAACTATTAAAAAACCCTCATATGCAATGAAACCTGCTGCATCATAATCCTTGTGTCATTAAAACTAACTTTAAAAGGTTTTAAAGCTTTCAGTTTGTTCACTGTCAGTTGCTTTGCTGCTACAGAGGAGGCTTGTGCTTCTGGGCTCAGTCTGCTTTTGCCTTTATCACCTCTCGATTACAGCAGATCACTGATGCAGATATGAAAAGCAGGCGGCACTCTCCCACCCCAATCAAGCTATGATAAGTTTAACTTTGGGCAGATTAGAGCACCATATTGGGGGGGGGAACAGTATGTAGTCTGATTTTCTCAAGTCAGATTGTATTGAACATGACTGTAATTCCTCTGTTGTCAGAATAATTAGTTTTTTCCCCCAAAAAATTATGTAGTCTATGATTATCTTGTGGTCTAAAAAAGCAATTTCCTCCCTCATGTTTGTGTTAAAATAGTTAATAAACAACATTCCATCCTGAAGTTCACCCTTTTTGATTGTACATTTTTTAAATTGCACATACCTGATAGAATTCTAGACCTTACTTCAGATTGTGTTCTCTTAAATTGCTTATTTTACAAGATTGTCAACGCTGCTAACATCGGATGTTCTTGCTTTGACAACAGATGGAAATGCAGCCATTTTCTATATTGCTTTTAGAGTTAGTTGCTGCTGAGAGGAGGAATAGGGATGAGAGTCTAGCTAGTCATAACAATAATAACTTAGCCCCTGCTTCAAGCTAATTGGGGAACGTGATTTATTGGAGGAGGGAATTGCACTTTGTTACTTTGTATCCAGGGAAGGGGAATTTCATTTCTGGTTTCAACTATGTAGTGCCGATACTTTGTTTCTCAAATAAAAAAATCTTTAAGGTAAACAATGCCTCGAAGTACTTTTGAAGAGTTTAATCTGTCGGAACCCATGACACAAGTACTATGTAAAATTATCCAGTTTGGGATCGCATGGTGTGAATGTTGGTGTATAGATTGTAAAGATGAGAGTGGAAGATGGTTAACTGGTTAGCCTGACTGGCTGAGGGGATGCGGAATACAAGTCAAAAGCATCTCAAAGGTGACACCAGCTGCTTAATGATGTCATTAGAGATTTGGATGGTGGGATGGGATCCTTGTCTGGGAGGAAAAATGGATTGAATTAGGAAGATTGGGGCAACTGGGGGAGAAAGAGCAAACTAAGTTATTGTGGTGAAGAGCAGAAAGTGTCTTCTTTACCAAGGGTGATAAGGAAGAAGATGGGGCAGACTGCTCTACTAGAGGAGATATGGGAGGAGATGAAACAGACTGCTTTATCAAGAGAGTAATGGCAGGAGATGGGACAGACTGCTCCCAGGGAGGGCAATCTCTGTTTGAAAAAAACATAAATCTAATCCAATTGGTTTCTGAAGTTGTTATTAGTGTAACAATCATCTAGTGTTAAAGGCTCCTTCATTCATCCAGCCATTGGCTTGGGTGGGCACCAATGGAGAAGCTTGGAAATAAGGGTGCCAAAGAGTAGGCTTGGAGATGTACCTTGCTGAGTTTGGTGCTTGGGCCAGGACAGCGGTGTAGCCATTGATGTACAAGAGATTCTGAAGGGTACAGTATTGCAATTAGATGGATGTGAGATCCTGTTTGTGAAGTTGGGCTACAGGGATTAGAGGGGATTGTTGCTAGTGAATCAGCTTCCCTGCTGCACAGCAATCTCCCTAATGAGCTCCTGGAATTCATAATGGGCTCTGGTACATGGTTCAACTGAGACCACTTGGAATCGCCACTTGGAATGGGGTGTGATTACAGCCTTGGAACACCTTCATCTCTCCTGATTCAGTTGAACATTTAAATTAAGGAACTGGTGAAGGTCATCTGTCAACATGAGCCAACCATACACCTGTACTCTAGGTTGACCAAGTGATGCCATCAATGTTCGTTCCCAGTATTTGGAAATTGTGGGTGCTTGGATGAGGTAGAACAGACTGCAGCTCAAACCTGAAAAGACAGTGGATGTAGGTTTTGAGATTCCCCTGCCCCCAGACCCAGAGACTTTCCATCTTTATCTTTGAATAGGATAGTGTTCCCTCAGATAGCATTAGTGTGCAATTTATGGGGCCCTCTTGGACTTATGGCTCCTGTTCGAAGAGAAGGTGGCAACTGTGGCCCAGAGGGCATTTGGACAAGTTCACCATATGTGCCAGTTGCATCCATTTCTGGATTGGGAAGCCATACTTCATGGTAATTCATGCCAACTCATGGCTTAGTCACCTTCCAGTTGGATTACTGTAATGCGTTCTATATGGGGCTACTCTTGAGAAGCATTTGAAAAATGCAGGTGGTCCAAAGCGTAGTGGTATGGGAAGATTTGGGGCATTTCAAAATATTCCCATGTAACACTTTTGCTCTGCGACTTACACTGGGTCCCAGTGAGCTTCTCGGTGCAATTTAAGGTGGTAGTTATCACCTATAAAACTGTACTAAGCACAAGGTCAAGTCATGTTACTATCTATGCTCATCCCACGATAACTGGAAGAATTGACATGTTCCAGGTTCCATCTACTATATTTGACAAGGTCATGTTGTGTGACAGGAGTTACTCCTTTTATTTTGCTTCATTGCTCTGTGGAACAGTAATACCCTCCCCCCCAGGTCCAGATGACCCCATCCTTGTTGGTCTTACAAAAGGAGTTAAAGACCTGAATGTTCCTAGGGCAGTTAATTAATTTATTTAGTCATTTATTTTTCCACATTTCTACCTCGCCAAAGGTAGTCTCTATAGAGAATAAAAATCAAGTAAAATATCCATAGTATTCATAGTCTCCATATCAGCTATATAAACAATAAAACAACACCACTGAAGCTGGAAACTACAAAAAATAAAAATTAAAAATGAAGATGGCGTATTAAAATCAGGATAAGATACTCTGGAACAACCCTATCTTTAAAAGCTTCGAAAACGTCATCAAAAAGAAGGCTAGCCTGATTTCAGCCAAGAAGTTAGTGTTTCACAGCATTAGAAATTCAGCCTCTTTTTGCTTCAGCCCCTCAGGCCCGAAAATGTGGGATCGGTAAAGTTTTTCTTGATTTGGTTATGAGATTAAGATTGATTTGTTACTTTAGTTATTGTTTTAGCAATTCAAAATGGATAGACTTTTTTTAATCTTGGCTATTCATTATATATATATATATATATTTTTCCTGGATGCTGATTTTTAATTGTATTTTAATCTTCTGCATGCCTCTTAGAATTACCTTGGTACCTATATACGCTGTCTAAATATAAATGAATAAACGCTATGATTTTTCTTCTCACCTTTTTAATGTGAGTGGTTTTGTGAAAAAGTAGGGCATCACAAATCTGCCAAGGGATAACTGCATTTTTGCTTGAAGAAAAGTTCTCCAAGGTCTCAATTCTAGCTATTTGGAGCATCACTATGTAGCTGATAAAAAGAATAGCTCAAGAATATGTGGTGATGTGGTTACTTTTCCAAACTAGATAATAGTTTCAAATAACGAAAACATTGATTATGTCTGCCAAGGGCCTTAAAATGTTCCCACTGCAAATCCCATATTTTCTAGGCTTTGTGACCATATTGCTATAATCTGAACTGAAACTTGGCTTGTGTTTATTAGCAGATAAGTTTTCTTTAGCAAATTTAATATAGTAAGCTGTTCCCTAAATTCTGGAGGTGGCAATTTTTCTTTTACTTAACTAGATGGGATATTACTTTCCAGTCTACCGACTCTAATTAGATTTATGAAAACAAAAATCCTGCTCACTTTAAAAATATGCACATTTTTTATGTTTCATTTGCCACAAGATTTTGCCTCCAAATGGTCTGCTTCTTTGCTTTGGCCAGTAATTGACTAAACACCACCTACCTCCCCTCTCATTTCTCCTTCTATGTGCATATTTTCCTTTGCAGCGTTATTCCTTTCAGCTGCTGTTTCCTTTTCTTTGCTGCAGTGCATTTATAAGCGTCTTTGGAAGAATGACTGTATTAGGTTCTTGTGGATCTGATTCTTGATCTGGATATGCAAATCTTTATGGTAAACATAAATATATATACTGAATTATTCAGGAATTGAAACATTTCCAACCAGTATCACTGTCAATTCTTGATCCTGATGCAACATATTTTTCTGATCAAGATTTTTGTGGCAGATCTGCTTGATGTTACTATATGAAAGCTAAAGGTATTTTTTATCTTCTATTTTTATAGTGTAGTTAGAAATAGAAAGCAGAACTGTAATTGCTGTCACTTCTTTGTTGAATTTTACTATTTCTCCCCCCCCCCCTTTTTGTGTGTGTCACTTCCTGAAAGTCTGTCAGAAGTGAACCCAGGAACTGAAAAGTCACTTGCGAGCTGTTTCAGCTTAAAAGAATTATTTTTGGATAAACATTGATTCTGTGCTTTGTCAGAGGCATCTATGTAATTGAAGATATTGAGAATTGAGAATTGAATCTGAACTAGATTTACTCAGTAGCAAGTCTTCAAGGACATCTACTACTGCACAGCAGAAGTTGCTCAGGTGGGAATCTCAATGAGTGTCAATATGTATATTAAATAGATGTGTAAATTGAAGTTCCTGAAGTTATTGGTGAGAAATGAGTGTTTTTAAAAAGTTCCCTAGTCCAGCGCTTTTTCAAAGATCTGTTTCCGAGCAGGATGGCAACACTACAAAAATAGGATGTAGCTTGAAGGACTATCACTGGTATCACCAAGTGAAGAGTAAAAAATTATATGAAGATGCAGGTTTGGATTTAGCAAAGCTTCTTGGAGCTTATCGATGGCAGACTCCTCAATTTCATGGGAAGACGATTAAGAGAACAGATGCATCAAAAGCTGATGAACAGCCCCTGAGACGGCAAACGTTAATTGCTGATGGCTGTCAAGAACAAAAGGTTGCTATGCCAGCAGCCAGGACATTTCGGGTGCCGTTCTGCAGGTCTATATCTGAACCTGTACCATCCTGGAGAGACAGAAATCCAAAGCTACTTCTGCAACCAGAAGGTGGTGAGCCGGACACTTACTTTATTCGTGGTTTCTTCTCTACACTCTCTGGCAGCCTTTCTAAGGTTTTGAACAGGAGAGAAGAACAGGATTTAGCAGTGACAGATGAAATGGAGGACAAACATGAGGATTTGGCTGCAGGTATATTTGTTTTGTTTCTGAGCCAGACTACTTCCTTCATAGAGATTATGATTTGAAATGTTTTCATTTGGAAAAGTTAAGTTGTCTTTTCTCTACTGCATTTAATTTTTTTTTTGTTTTGATTACCTGAAGAAACTGGTATTGTATTCCCAGATGGATTGTTTAAACATTTTTATGGTCTTTAAAGCTGTTACTTTCTCAGTAATTGCTCAGTGTTTCTAGCATGTTGGCCCATTAGAATAACAGTTATTAAAATAAGTGAAATTATATTTCTGAATTGTCAATCAAATTAGATAAGCTAATGTTAGAATTAATCAATTTAAGATTCTTTTAATGGGAGATAATAGTTTTAATGAATAGATAATACATTATGTTATGTAAGAGATATTAATATTTACCAAACTATCATTGTGTTAGTCTCCAGGCCCAATTAGCATTCTATTCTTCTTGCTTTGATAATGCACCACAAAAGACTAAAATTCATTAGCTCAAAATCAATCAAATTCCTGCCGCAGGATGTCTACCTGGCAGTGTATAAAGGTGCTTATAGTATGGCAGGTTAGAGTAAGTTTTTCTATTTTCTCCTGGAATTAGTTTTCCTATTTTTAACTTTCTCAGTTTCAAATTATTTCTATGCATTCCTCTCACTGTTTTCCCACAAAGGCAGGAAATGACATCAGTGTATTTATTTAAAAGGAAATTATGCTAAGTAAATGTGTAGAAAAATAAAATATCTTTAAATTGTAGCCCAGTCAGTGAACTGATTCTTCTTACCATCTGATACCTTTAGCTTTGTCACCTGTCAGTTAATTGATGGATGCTAAAAAGTCAAGCAAAGAAAATTTAAAGTTTTTGATGGGAGGAGATTTAGATTACTTAGTATCCTACTATCACACTCTGGATTTCTGGTAAATTTCCACTGAGAAAATTATTATCACAAGAAGATTACCTTTTCAGTTTTATTACCCATTTAGATTCTCAATACACAATCTAATTTGATAGAAGTTACTCATTCAGCTATAACACACTGTAGGTTTTTTAACCTTTCCCTTAAAAAACTTGTCTAAATTTTTCTGATTACTGCAGTAAATGTCTGTAAACATCTGGAAATCATTGAGTCTGTGGCTGGTTTGGCTGGTTTGATCTTCTACAATCAAAACCTCTTACTGTATTATAAGCTAGCAATGCTGACGTGGGCATTTAAAACCTCTTAATCACAGTCTAGTGCACTTTTGTATTGAGTAACTCTACAATTACTTGACACAAAACAATAACATCAAAACTAGATACTTAAGTTGAATTTGAAAATCTGTGTGAAAGTATGGCAAAATAAAAACTTCTCTCATTGTAAATATTGTTAGAAGTAATTTTCTGAATAGAGCAATGATACAAAAATGCTATAATAGTTTAGTTATAATAATTGGACTACAGTGTGGGCCACAATAGTACAAAGTTAAGATTTGTCAATTAAATGAGAGGGGTGCAATGTGGAAAATAGATCACAAGTGAGGGATTTTCTTTGCTCTTATTTCTGTTTAATTTCTTTTATTGAAATGTTTTTGAAAGATGCCTTGGAAACCTGGTGAATAACATAGTTTGAATCCCTTTAAATTTTATTCAAAATAATAAAAGGGAGAAAAGTGCAGTGGTTAATGTACCAGGTTAGAAACTGTATGGGAAACCATGAGTTCTAATCCCACATTAGATACAAAGGCTGCAAGATGACCTTGGGCCAGTCACACTCTTTCAGCCCTAGAAAGAAAGCAATGACAAACCACTGCAGTGCATTTCTCCATTGCTGGTTCCTTTATTCTCCATACTTGATCTAAAAGTCTTGGGACCTTTCAATATCTTGGCTAATTTGTTGAAACTATTAATAAACTGTTCTCTTTATTGGCTCCTTTGAGAAGGTCAGTGATTGCCAGAAAAGTTTCAATATGCAGGTATTTTGCTGGGCCTTTTTCATTTGTGATGTGAGTGCCAGATAATGTTAATACCACTTCAGCTGAATTCAGCTTCAAGGAAGAAAAGAACATCTATTAATATTTGAGATGGGAAGCACAATTGGGCATTATTAAAGCAAACATTGCATGGAGAGCTAGATCCTCAAAATAGCCAGTTCACTTCCTTATATTGAACAAGTTGGAAAGAACTCATAAGGACTGATAAATCATCACTGAGACAGCTTTTATTGACACAATATTCACCGTCTAATTATTTGGGCTTTAAATCCAACCAACTTTCTTGCTGAGCGCAGCTAAGCACCTTTTCAACATGTGTGTGTTTGCATGTGTTTGTGTGTGTGTGTGTATGAGAAAGAGAGAGTACAAACACATCATGAGCTGGAAACTGTTAATCAGTTTGGTGATATAATTACTGAATTTAAAAATGTAAATGTGAAAACTGTTAAAATACAATTAAAACTGATTTTAACAGTTTATAGTAGATTAGAGATGAGGTGTGGTTATGTATGAGCCATGCTGAGAATGACTAATGATGATATCCTTTTAAAATAATTTACAACTGAGCCCTTATAGCTTCTAGCTGGTTTAAGATTCTTTGTCCAATTGTTCCAATTGTTTCCCAAATCCATTTTAAGTTGAAATAATGATCAGTTTAGTGAGAATTCAGGGGTGTGGGTTGCTAGTATTAATAATAACCTAAAGCACCTACTGCTCTTATAGAAAAGAATAGCAATGAAATACCTGGCAATTGTTGATATTTAAAATACTTTGAAGTACATTGAGAAATCACATAATCAACCCATGTTAGTGATCTTTTTGTTAGAGTTATATTTCTGTCTTGGGAGGAAAAAGTAACTCATGTTGTCCTTTCCAAATTAGGATAGGGTTTTTAAGCATCTTCTAGTCAAAATGGAATGTTAGCCAAATTGGGCTGATCTTTGATTTTTAATTTTTTTTATTTTGGAGGCTCTAGTTCTTTATAAAGTTCTTATTTGTTTTATTTTTATGCCATTATTTCACCTGAAGGAATACTATACTGTATAAAGAAAGATAGAAGTTATATAGGAACGTCTATTAACTGAAGCAATTGGGTAATGAGTGCATTCTGTGTTTTGAACCACACAGACAAAAACATTAATAGCAGGATGAATCCATTGTAGGTCTTCATTAAAACCAAGATTAGTATGGTAGGTTCTCATTTATCTGTGTAAAACAGAGTGTCTGGGCCTGGACTGTTCAAATCATGGGTGGCTCTGAAACTCCATTCCTGATGTAATTTTCAGGATCTAATTCTCTTTGACCACACTAAAACGCAGAAGAAGAAAAAACTTGGAGTTTTTGTAAATGCTATAGGAACAGGTATGGGATATAGTGGATTATTGATCAGCAGATTTAGCCTCAATTCAGATTTTTTTTTTGTTATCATGACATCTTTGCTTATTCCATGTCGGATATTGGAGAGAATTCCCCTCCTTTCTCTAGAATCAGTTCCAGTCTGTGGTAATTGGGGAGGAAAGATCTCAGCCCCTCCTCAGTAGGGTGCCAGATGAGTTGGTACTTTCTCCACTCCTATTCAACCTCTGCATGAGGTTGCTGGGTAAGCTCATCTGTCACCTTGGGGTGAAGTATCATCACTGTGCAGATCATACTCAATTACACAACTGTGCTTCTGGCAAATTAAGTGATGCTGTGGAAGTCTTATCACCTCCCTATTTGACTATTGTAATGCATTCTACATGAAGCTGCCCTTTAAGAGTATTCAGAAACTTCAACTGCGAAATCTAGTGGCATTGATAGTTATATGTCTTTCTAGTAGAATACCCATTACCCCTCTGTTCCGCAAGCTGCATTGGTTACCAGTTTCACCTGCCTCTTCCTAATTACATCTGCCATGCCCATCAGATCCAGCAGAGAAAGCATGCTATGGGTCCTTCCAGCTAGAGCAGGGGTGTTAAACTGCCGGCCTGCAGGCCGGATGCATCATGCCGAAACTGCGCCCACCCCATTGCCAGCAATGGAAATAAAGTTGTGATATGTCGCGACACGTCACGTGACGTTACAAGTTTGACACCCCTGAGCTAGAGAACTACGTTTGGTGGGCTTTAGGTGGGAGGCCTTCTCTGCTGTGGCACCTGCCTTATGAAATATCCTGTCCCCTGAAGTGGAGCTGGTGTCATCATTTTTGTTTGCCACGGCCCAGTTTCTGCGGGATGCAGGCAGCACACGAAACCACACCTCCTCTGGTCCACAGAAAAACCTGCCCCTGCTTTACAGGCTGTAAAGCAGCCATTTTATGACTGGTCATTGAGCCAGGATTTTCTGTACAGTATTGATCTTATCAGAACTTTCAACACCAAGAGCTTCCTAAAACTGGGAGCTCTTCCTCGCTTGTCTGATTGTTTCCTAGCAACATCTCTTCTCCCCTTTCCCCAAGGTCATTCCCATATTCCATTACAAAAACTCAGCATGGCAACATGGGTGAATGACTATTTGTCTTCTGAGTTCAGGATTTGCAAGAACAGGAGAAATGTATACAGTATCTGTGTTGCTGAGTTGAGTTTAGAAGTCTTTGCAGGTAGCAAAACCTATTTGGGGTGCCTCTAGGTTCTGCACAAGGTCAGAATTGATACCGCACAGGGCATTCACAGGATTAAAAAATGTAGAAAGAGCATGATGAATGTAGACACTTTTGTTTCGTAATATAATCTTTACATAAAAAAATATAACTAGATTTAGAGTCTTACAATAGTTCAGTGCATGTATTAGAGTGGAGAGAGAATGCCCAGTCAGATCCAGTAAGTTTCATTTACCAGTTTCTAAAGGTAGCAAGCACAGTTCTGCTTGCATGGAGTTCTGATATTGGAAGCTACTCTTAATACAGTTGCTCAGTTAGGTCCATGTGCTAAGGCTGGCAGTCTTTAATCCCTGGTTAAAATTTGCACTTTGTTTAATGGACCTACCTCCACTAGAAATCTTGACCTGATCTAGAAAAGGGCCTTGCTGCATAAACTGCTGACTTATTGTCTGGAGAGTTTTTGCTCTGAATGGGCTATGATTGAGCTTGACTGCTGCTTAAACACCAAGTTCTGCACAATGAATTGCAAGATGAATTTAATCTGACTCCTAACCCTGCTGGGTCCAGGAGGGTGAATCTGAATATTTTTCTACCTGAGAACTGCCTATTCTCTCAAGCTATATGTAATGTTGTTGTTTTTTTTAATTCTGGAACCAGGCTTAATATAAGCCCTGTATGTGGAACATATCTTGTTTTACAGGAGATTTTTGTAGGGCGTATGGATCTGTGCAATGAATTTGTCATGTCCTTTTTTAAAAAAGTGTTCCTATTCTCTCTCTCTTTCTCTCTCTCTCTCTTCCCCCAGATGACAACATTTATATATTTTCTAAATTTTGCCTCTGATTAATCCATATTTCTATTAATTCATTCCCAAATGCTGATTGGAGATGCAGTATGGAAGCAAAATATCTGCTACTTATTGAAACTCCAGCTTCCTCAAATGCAGTTAATACTGTTTAGTAGCCCTCATACATTTTTACACCTCATTATAGTTTTTAGATGTTTAGATGCTCTTGTTTAACGATATTTTTGGGAAGGATCTTGATTCACTGTTGGGATTGCAATGCAAATTATAAATAGTTGCAGCAATTAGAGATTTAATTCAATGGATTAATTATAGACAACTCCCATTTTTTCTCATTGTTGGCCTTTCTGGCTGAGGTTTTTGGGAACTGTAATCCAGTACCATTGGAAGATTATAAATTATTTTCTTGCTTTATAACTGCCCCAAAAGGACATCTTATCTCATATAACATCAGATGATTAACATGCCATTGAACAAGTACATCTGTTAGTGGTAGAAGCTTATCTATCTGGGAGAATTCCCTTGTGAAGTTTCAGATTTGATAACTACTTGCTACATGCAGTGTTTGGTTTGTAAACTGAGGCTCTATGGCCTAAAATTGCTATAATTTTGAAACATTTTAAAGTGTATTTCTTGTAATATTGAAGATAGATAAATCTATGAGAGTTTGATCGAGTTGAGCCAAGCTTAGTTTAAACCAATCCTTGCAAATGAAATTGACTCATGCTATTTTGGCATAAAAATGTAAGCTTGAACAGTTCGGTCTGACTGGGAAACCTTCTCAGAAGCTAACTTATACTGGCAGAGAAATGACATATTTCCAGCAGGGTCACTTTATGGAAATGAATCTCCTGTAAAAAGAAGATCCATTGTTCTCAAAGCTATTGGGATCTCTTACTTTTCACAAAAGGGTTTAACGGTTTGGCCCATTCACATGCCATAAACGTATGAAGCCAAGGGCCGGGAGGGTAGATAAAGACTAGATATTCTTTGGGAATATTTTGTTGCCATCTAGCGGAGATGAATATCCTTGTTCCTATTTCATGTCTCAGTCTCTGAAATAGAGGGAAAGTAGCAAGGGCTCAAAATACATGAACCATAGATTTAGTGATAAATTCGTTATTAATTTTTATCAAGGGAGGCAGAAGGGAACTGATATAGTTAAGATACTGTTTAGCTGAGTTTCGTTACCATTAATCTTGTGTAAAAGCCTGTATATTTATTTATTTATTCGACTTCTATGCCGCTCCTCTCCGGAGACTCGAAGCGGCTTACAACATATACAAAACATCAAAGAATCTAAGTCCAATCAAAATATTAAAAAATAGACACCCAACACATGTACAACTTTCAAACAACAACCCACAATCATCCCCAGGCCTGCCGGCAAAGATAAGTTTTAAGGTTCTTTCAGAAGGCCGGGAGAGTGGAAGAAACGCGGACTTCAAGGGGCAGTTGGTTCCAGAGGGTGGGCGCCACAACAGAGAAGGCCCTCCCCCTAGGACCCGCCAAACGACATTGTTTCGCTGACGGGACCCGGAGGAGGCCGACCCTGTGCGCTCTCACCGGTCGTAGGGAAGTATGTGGCAGAAGACGGTCCTCTAAGTATCCTGGTCCAGAGCCATATAGGGCTTTATAGGTAATGACCAGTACTTTGAATTGCGCTCGGAGACCAATAGGCAACCAATGCAGCGTGCGGAGGGTTGGCGAAATGTGGGCACAACGTGGAAGGCCCACAATTGCTCGCGCAGCTGCATTTTGCACTAATTGTAGTCTCCGAACACTCTTCAAGGGCAGCCCCATGTAGAGAGCGTTGCAGTAGTCGATCCTCGAGGTGACAAGAGCATGTGTGACTGTGAGGAGAGACTCCCGGTCCAAATAAGGACGCAACTGGTGCACCAGGCGAACCTGGGCAAATGCCCCCCTCGCCACAGCCGATAAATGATGTTCCAATGTCAGCTGTGGATCGAGGAGGACTCCCAAGTTGCGAACCTTCTCCGAGGGGTTTATAGATTCACCCCCCAGGGTAATGGAAGGACTGATTGAAGCGTCCTTGGGAGACATAACCCACAGCCATTCTGTCTTGTCAGGGTTGAGCCTTAATCTGTTAATGCCCATCCAGACCCTCACAGCCTACAGACACCGGCACATCACCTCAACCGCTTCGCTGATTTGGCCAGGAGTGGAAATGTACAGCTGAGTATCATCAGCATACTGATGGTATCTCACTCCATGCCGATGAATGATCTCTCCCAGTGGCTTCATGTAAATGTTAAAAAGTAGGGGGGAGAGAACTGACCCCTGAGGCACCCCACAAGGGAGTAACCTAGAGGTGGACCTCTGACCCCCCACAAACACTGACTGCGACTGACCAGAGAAATAGGAGGAGAACCACCGTAACACGGTGCCCCCCATTCCCAATCCTTCCAGCCGGCGCAGAAGGATACCATGGTCGATGGTATCGAACAGCGCTGAGAGGTCAAGAAGCACCAGGAAAGAGGACTGGCCTCTATCCCGGGCCCGCCAGAGATCATCCATCAGAGCGACCAAAGCAGTTTTGGTGCTGTAGCCGGGCCTGAACCCAGACTGCAGAGGCCCCAGATAATCGGCTTCCTCCAGAGACCGCTGGAGCTGGAGTGCCACCACCTTCTCAACAACCTTCCCCACAAAGGGGAGGTTGGAGACCGGACGATAGTTGGTCAGAATTGCTAGATCCAGGGAAGGCTTCTTGAGGAGGGGGCGCACAAGTGCCTCCTTTAAGGGAGACGGAAAGGACCCCTCCCTCAAAGAAGTGTTGACAATCTCCTGGATCCAGGTACGTATCACCTCCCTGCTGGCAAAAACCAGCCAGGAGGGACACGGGTCCAACAAACAGGTGGCGGAACTCACAGCTCCAATGGCCCTGTCCACTTCATATTAGTTTTTAATACACTATATTAGTATTGAAGATAGATATAAAGAATATTGCTGCATATGATTATATTTATTACCATTGCTTGTTACCATTTATTTCATTTTGTGCAGAAAAAAATGTTAGCTATAATAAAAAAATTAAAAAATATATCCAGGTTATGTATTGTAGAATGACATGATGTTTTAATATCACAATAGGCATAAAATAACATTTGTAAAACCTTAATTTACTTAAGTCAAAATTTTGAGAATATGTAATTTATTTCAGAAAGAAGAAAAATTTACAGGATTCTCTCCCCCCTTCCCCCTCCCACCTAATTTCTTAAAAATCACACAAAATATTTGTTTGGTTTTTAATTTCTGTTTTCTTCTGAAGGCAACAGCTGACACAGAGTCCAACAAGTAGCTTTTTAAACAATACCCTCTATTTATTTGATAGTTCCCTTATTTCAACAAGTGATAAAGCAGCTATCCAGGGAGGTAATTCATTATAAAACAACATGGATATATACATATATCCTAGTGAGGGCATTTCCCCCCCCAAAAAAATAATAGTGTGTGTGTGTGTGTGTGTGTGTGTGTGTGTGTACATACACAATATGTGTGTGTGTATATATGTATGTATGTATGTATGTATGTATGTATGTATGTATGTATGTATGTATACACACACACACACACACATATGCTATTATTTTTTTGGGTGGGGGGGAAATGTCCTCACTAGGATGCCAGCATTAAAATACTGTATGGTGCCTATAACTGGCTGTTGAAAATAAAAGCATTTTGGAAGCACAACAGCAAAACAAGTTCTGTCTTCCATTATTGAATACTCATCATGGACTTCTTGTTGCTGCTGGTTTCCAAGGCTACCAGAGCAGCAAATACAGAACAAGCTTTGATATTCATCCCTAAATTAGACACTTATCAGACATGTTTTCTTCTGCTTAAGAATATATTAGAGACACACAAATTCTTAAGCAATTCCCTTCTCCCTCCCTATCATGTTTTTAGGTCTTGGAGAATCTCAGAGGTGTGTGATTGAAGTTATCTACCCTTAATTGAGATTTGAAGATGGAAGGAGAATTTGTCTCAAATGTCACAAGTTGCCAAATGTCACAAGTGACCCAATAGTCCTTGAATTGAAGCTCACAGTTTTTCAATGAAACACATAAAAGAAAATAAGTTTAATATATAGGAAAGTAAAAAAAAACCTGAATAAAAATAGGTAACAAAATGCAAACTATTGTTTCTTTTGCTCAGTAATCCAGTAAGGTTTTCAGGATCCTTTTTAAAAAATATTTGTATTTTGTATTTGTATTTACATAGCATATTTGCTATCTTCTCTAGATCGCCTACTTTATTTATGTCAAATACTTAAATGTGATTGAATTTAAGAAAATTATAATGGATAAAAATGTTTTGAATAAGAGTTAAAGGACTAGATTAGACATGTCAGAAAAGGCCCAGGGGCCGGATGCGGCCCGCGAAGTGGTTTCATGTGGCCTGCAAAGCCATTCTGGAAACAGTGAGGGAATGGTCCCCGCTGCCTTGGCCCTGGCCCAGGCCGGCTTGGAGCCAATGTACAATTTTGTGGTGGCCATCTGTGCTGAAACACATTCAGTCTTAGCTCCCCAAGGCCAGCTAGAAACAGCGAGGAACCAGTCCCTGCTGTGTCGGCCCCATCCCCTGGCTGCATGCTGGGTGCATCCTTTGTAAGGAATGAAGAAATAGACCATGCCTTGGCGCTTCCCCCGGTCCCACCACCTTCTGCCAGAGACCCTCAGATCTGTCCCACTCCTGCCCAGGCCCCCACAGGCCCCCTTGACGCGAACGATGTAGAGCTGGCCATGTCCACCCAGTAGGCCACACCCACTCCATCCACGCCCACCCAGTAGGCCGCGCCCACCCTGGCCACACCCACCTGCCCCCCGAGGGCAACTGCAATGCTGATGCGGCCCTTAATGAAATTGAGTTTGACACCCCTGGACTAGATGACTAGATGTATTAAATGGAATGTTTGAAGATTAAACATATTTTTAATTATGGGTAAAAGAATAAGAAATTTAGGAAATAAATATATATTAGCTTAGGAGGGATATATATTTTAATTAGTATGTTATTTTTTATGTTTCTTTACTCTTGCTTTCTTTTCTTTCTTTTTTCATTGTTCTATCTATTCCTTAAGAAATGTAAAAGTGTGAGATGGTTCATATGAAAAAATAGAGTTAAATTTTTAAATGTAATTAATTTTTGAGAAAATTCTAACCAGTAAGAATACCTAGAATTTGGTGGGAGAAACAAATTAAAATAAGGATTGTAACAGAATCTATGATAAGGCAACCAGAATGATTGGATAGAAAAGAAATATTATATTGATGTGACTATTATTTTTAGGAATATTGGGAAAAATTATATATTTAATTGTTATCTATCAAAACAATAAGAATTGTATTAACTCAATATTTGCAAAAGAGGACATTCGGGGGAAAAGAGGAAATCAACTAAAACCGTTATGTGGATTATGGATTATAGAAATCAATTGTTAATGATTGTTTTACCAATGTAACCCAGACAACACACTGTTCACCAATTATTGTGATTTATGTTTTTTTTAAAAAAATCAATAAAATATATTACAAAAAAAAGATGGAAAAATGATAGGACATCAAGAGCCATAAACAATGAGAATGTTAAAAAGGATAGAACTTTGAGAGTGATGAGAAACCAGTGAAGGAATTTAATGCAAGATGAAGTAAATATGTAATACTGTGACCATTTGGAGAGTGATAGTATTATAGGAAAGAAAGACCAGTATGGCTTAGCTCTTTATGCAATTTCTAAAGTTAGTGGATACTTGTCCAATAAGAATTTTGTGTGTGTGTGTGTGTATGTGTGTGTTTGAACTTATGCCTTTCTCTCTTAGCATGGATTCACCACCCCCTAGTGGTGATGTTTAATTTACAAGTGATGCTACTATAGTATAGTACTTTTGGTCAAACTCAATGAAAATGAGAGCACTTTGTGTCATATAGAAAACACAGATTGTCCTGTATAAATTTATAAATACATTTGCGGAATCCTCCTGTTTTGCATTTCTTTTGCAATCCAAATAAGCCCATCCTATGGATATATATTAGTCGCCTGCTGGATACTTGGTTTTTAAACATTATAAATGAGTCAATTCCGTTCAAAGGGACTCAAGGGAGGTGGGAAACAGTATGTCGTATGCCAAGTCTAATAATAATCATGATGCTTAATTAAATAATATCTTCATTTTATATTTTTATTTTTAGAACCTTAGTAATAATTTCAATCAAAACTTTAAAAGTTTTTCTTGAAACTTGGTGGTGAATATGTGTAGCTCAGGTGTAGGATGAAGGTGGAGGTTCATTCTCTGAGCTTGTTGGTTGGTTTCCAAACGTTTCATTACCAAGCTAGGTAACATCTTCAGTGGAGTTTAGGGGGTGTCAGTGTTGGTGTTTTTCTGCTGATAAGGGCTTTGTGTGGTCTTGTGATGGGGAGATCACATCAGGTGAGGGTCTTGCGATGGGTCTTGTGATTGGATCAGGTGTGTGTCATGTCAGATGAGGGTCTTCTGATGGGTCTTGTGATAGGGAGGTCACATCAGGTGAGGGTCATTGGGAGGTAAAGTGCCGGTTGGGGGGCTTGCATGGGTTGGTTGAGGGTCAGGGCTGTCTCTGGATGGCTGTGCGGTTGATTTGAATTCTGAGGGGTTCATAGGCTGTAGGTCGATGTGTCTGTTGATGGAATTCCTTGTGGAGTGCCAGGCTTGTGCGTGGCTGGTGCTAGTGTCATTGATTATTCTTGTATTGCTCCAATACAAGAAAATGCATAAAGAGCCAAGCCTTGCTGGTCTTTCCTTCCTATAATTGCTCCAAGAGATAGTAGTAGATGATTTTTTAGATATGAAATGTAAAACATGCTACAGATAGTCCTTAATTTATGACCACAATTGGAACCAACATTTCTGCTGCTAAGCAAGATGGTTAAGTGACTTGTGCCCGATTGTATGATTTTTTTTTGCCACAGTAATTAAGTGAATCACTGCAGTTGTTAAATGAATCATGCAGCCATAAAGTGAATCCAACTCCCCCCACCCCATTGACATGGCTTGTTGGAAGCCAGCTGGAAAGATTGTAAATGACCCCAGGGTACTGCAGCCATCCTAAGTATATGCCAGTTGCCAAGAACCTGAATTTTGATCATGTGAATGTGAGGATGCTGTGAGAGGCTAAGTGTGAAGACTGGTTAAAAGTCACTTTTTAAATACCATTGTAATTTTGAATAGTCACTACTAAATGAATGGTTGAAAGTTGAGGACCACCCATGTTCCAATAGAGCAGGGGTTCTCAACCTTGGCAACTTTAAGACTTGTGGACTTCAACTCCCAGAATTCCTCAGCCAGCTTTGCTGGCTGAGGAATTCTGGGAGTTGAAGTCCACAAGTCTTAAAGTTGCCAAGGTTGAGAACCCCTGCAATAGAGGAACACATGATTCAGTTGGTTTAGACCAGGTGTTCTCAAACTCTTCAGCATACTGAGCCCTTCATGAAGTTACAGAAAGAGTTAAATGTGATTTAGACTGTGCATCTGTGCATCTCCTTAGGTTAAATTTCACATTCAATCCATATCTCTTGGCATAGATACTGTATAGTATTGTTAAAGCTGGTTAGACTAACAAATTGTGATAATTTGAGTAAGATTGCATGTGGAGGTGGGTTGTTTATTGGATTGCTTTTACAAATTTGGTAAGCAAGTCCTACTATAAGATGCAGGTTTGCTCTGTTAATCTGCTAAATCTGTATTTAGCAGCTGAGTGGGTGGCTGACATGTTCTAATCGTGCTATTATTTTTTTTTTACAGATGTGAAAGGACCTGCAACTCATAGACTCTCTTGCGGTCAGTCCCCTGATTCAGAGACTATAATATGGGAGACAAAGTACTGTATTCTGACCAACAGCCAGCTTGTGTTGCTGAACAAGGAAAAGGAGGTAAGAGAGAGTTTGTTTCTTCTGACTAGTATTGACCCCAGCAATGTTTGCATAGATTCAAGTTCGTTTGTTTAAAGTATGTATATTTCATTCATTACCCTGAAAGGTTACCCCACCCAGCCAGCTTTGAAAATAGAAATCTCACTAATTGCATGTGGCTTCAGGATGAAATTCTAGGTGCTTATCACCTGTAAAGTCCTTCATAGGACCTGGCTACTTGAGGAATCATTATTTTCCATCTCATTTACCCGTCTGGTGAATTCAGTTACAGTGGGCGTACCCTGGGTCCTGTTGAATGAGGAAAGTCATCTCCTAGGACCTAGGAACCATATCTTTTCGGGGAGAATTCCTGCGCTCTGGAATAATATCTCCCCAAAGATCTATACAGGTAGTCCTTGACTTATGACCATTTATTTCTGTTGCCAAGTGAGACAATTATTAAGGGAGATAGTTGTCTTGTGACTTTTTACGATCGTAAAGTGAATCACTGCAGTTGTTAAGTTAGTAACCTGTTTGTTAAGTGAATCTGGTTTCCCCACTGACTTGTCTTGTCAGAAAGTGACAAAGGGGGATCATATGACTCTGGGACACTGCAACTGTCACAAATACATGCCAATCGCCAAACGTCCGAATTTTGATCATGTGCTAACACCAGGGGTTCTCAACCTTGGCAACCAGGGGTTCTCAACCTTGGCAACTTTAAGACTTGTGGACTTCAAAGCTGGCTGAGGAATTCTGGGAGTTGAAGTCCACAAGTCTTAAAGTTGCCAAGGTTGAGAACCCCTGTGCTACACTATTACAAAGTTAAACTTCCCACCCCAATATGATGCAATCCACTATGTTTCTCAATAGAATAGTTTGGCAGGCTTTCTAACAGTACACCCAACCCCTCAATCCGACGGTAGAAATGACCTTGGTTCCCAACGGACAGAAAATTGTTTAGACTAGCAGAAAACCTCCGCTTCCCCCTTCCCGTTCTCGTAGCAACCTAGAAAGAGCAAGATGGCTTCAGCCAGGTTTGTTGTGGAGTTGACACATAGTGTATATTGTAAACATTTTTTTCATGTTTTGACTCAAATAGTATGGAACAAAATAAGAAGGGAAAGACTGGCAATATCCAGGGTGCAGTTAAAAAAAGAATGTACTGCAGATTTTATTGTCATTCTGTAGTTTATATTTTTTTTTCTTATTAGACAGTAATAGACTTTAGCCTAACAAGACATGAACAGTATGCTGCCCATTTGAACTGCTGAATTGAATGACACAGATTTAACTTCAAAAACATTTTGAAGTTCTTAGACAAAAAGAGATTTTTGCCATGCCTTTGTTCTTTTTTAGTAGTCTAGGCAACTGACTGGAAATATAGAAAAGTGCATTAGTATTTTGTTAAAGCTGGAAAGATGTATGTCCTTTAAAATGTATGCAGTTCTAAAGGACATTTCACTTGGTAAAAATAATGTATTTTATCAAAGCCAGTTCTAAGCTGTTTCAAACAGAAGTTTAACAGATGTAGGTTTGGCTCACCAACCATTGATGTGAAAGATATATGTAGCCATAATGACTGTGGAATCCTGTCCAAAACCATAGGTAACAAGCAGTTAATTTTGCCCAAAAGCAGGGGCCATAATCTGATCTGGGTACCATTTTGGATAATTGTGTTTTGTGCTCATGTTGTGGTGACCCCCAACCATAAAATTATTTTCGTTGCTACTTCATAACTGTAATTTTGCTACTGTTATGAATCGTAATGTAAATATCTGATATGCAGGATGTATTTTCATTGTTACAAATTGAACATAATTAAAGCATAGTGATTAATCACAAAAACAATATGTAATTATATATTGTGAAATATTTATTTCTAATTACAAATAAATGAAATTTTGTCTTGAAGCATGGTGTAGCATGGGTAACAGTCTTAATATAACAACAGTAAAGTACATTGCTACATTTTGCGACAGTATGCTTAAAAAGCCTACCCACAGGTTGAGAACCGCTGGTTTAATGCATCCAGCAGTAAACTAAAGCAGGGGAGGGGGCTGGCTTTGCATGGCATCTAATCCCCTCTCTGCAAAAGGAAAAAAAAACGAAGCCTAAAGTGATGGCCAATAACTTTAGCAAATGACACAAATAGAGTCAGCAGGATCCTGTCCCGGACAGAGACCAACTGGGTTAATGTGAAAGACCGTTTTTACCAGGGAATCCTCAAGGATAAAGAGATTCTGCCTTAGGTCTAGGTCTCCAGGTGGAATAGATTTGGCTGGGGGGGGGGTGGAGAGGGAATTTCAACAAAAGCCTCCCAATCTTAAACCCTCAGACCTTTCCAAAAGGTTTTTTCCTGATGGAAAGAAACTATTTTCTAAAAAAAGTAGGCTTGGTTTTTCTCTGCAGAAAAAGTAAGGTGGGGAGAGCCTGGATTGGAAAAAACAAGGGGGATCACACAGTCTGAATCTGGCAGAAGTCTGGATATGCTGCCTTCTTTTGACAACCCCCCTCCCCTCTTTTGCATATCGGAGGGGCCGGGGATAAATTCTATTAAAGCTGCCCAACAATGCGAGGAGCTGTCAATCAAAACCACCAGATCTGCACCTTCTGTCTGCTTCCTGTATATGTGTAACTAAGGGCGATGGCATATAGGTGATCAGATTTTCTTTCTGCAAAGCCATCCTAGGCCTCTAAATCTCTTTTTTTCTCTCCTTCTTTCTTTGGAGCCTTTGAAAAGCATTTTGAGCAAATAAAACAAGCTGCTCTCCAACTTTTCTCCCCCACCTTCTATTAGGGGACATCAAATTCACCCGATCTTCTCCTATTGAATATTATTTCTCTCGCGTTCCTAAACGGGCTCTTCCTATGATTTACTTCTTTCTTTTTTTTAATATGCCATTTATTCATTGATATTTGAAGGTAATAAATCCGGGAGGTTAAAAAGTTTGAGCAAACTATTAAATGGCCAAGCCTTTGCCTATTTAATAAGGGGTTGAAAAACCTGGACACTCGACCCTCTGGGGCTTTTTCCTTGCAGGCTGCTTGAGCAGAAAAGCAGCCGAACCTCTCCGGTGGGTTTTTCCCTTCTTCCTAGGATCCCTCCCCCCAATCAGCTCTCCCCTCCCCCAGCTCAGAAAAGCCGAAGAAGCGCAGAAAGATTCCCCACCTGGGAAGGACTTTTTTTTTTAAATAATTTTTTTATTATTAGATATCTGTTTTTTTTTAAATGCCCCAGCAACAACTATTGGCTTGAAGATCCCCCGGCTGCTATTTTTAAAAAGACGAGAAGAGGGAAAGAAAAGGGGAAAAAAGGAGACTAGGACTTTTTTTTTTGCACTATAAAAAGAGGGAGAGGGAAGGGGGGGAAAGGGAAATTCTCCCCAGCAGCTGGTTGGTCTGGCAGCGGTGCTGGTGGTGGAGCAAAGGGAAATCGGGACCCCGCGCAAAGCTCTCCAGCCTTCCCGGGCTTCAGTCTGGGAGTCCCTTTCCTTTGCAAGTTGCAAAGGAGGGGAGGGGGAAAAAGTCAGGGTTTGGGAGGCCCCGCCTCTTTCTTTTCAGCCCAGCTGGCTGGCTGGCTGGCTCGGCATACTTGCTGGCTGGGGCTCACTGACTCTTCCTCTCCCACCCCCCCCACCACCTTTGCTTTCGTGACGTCGCTTCCTTTGATTTGAGTGCTTTTCAAAAATTGGGCTGAGCCGCGCCAATCGGTTCCTAAGACCATCAGAAATATGTGTTTTCCGATGGTCTTAGGCGACCCCTGTGAAAGGGTCATTCGACTCCCAAAGGGGTCATGACCCACAGGTTGAGAACTGCTGATCTAAGGTTTTATGGAAAGAGCAGCCACAATGGACTCTTTTAGCATCTGGGTAAGATTTCTGTCTAATACCAATTAGTCTATATAAGCTTTCTTACCACTGCTATTACACTTCTTGGCAAGCTAGGCTTAAAATACTCGAACAAGCAACTAAGAATCCAGGAACTTTGATAAATAATTTATTGTAGAAAAGCTGAGAACCCACAAATCTCTTCAAGTCCCCAAATCCTGATGAAATACATTCTAGAATATGGAAGAAACTGGCTGACGATCATTTGGATCCTCTCTTAGCAAACTTTGAAAATCCTGGAGCTTCTGGGAGGTGACAGAAAGTTGGAGAAGAGTAAATATGGTCCCTCACTGCAAAAAAGAAAGAAAAAGGAAGCTCCAATTAATTATCAAGCATTAGGGAGCATCAATACCCAGAAAGACATTGAAGCAAATGATAAAACTGGCTGTTTGTAAAAGTAGCTTGAAGACAATTCTATGATTGCTAAGCATCAGCATGACTTTGTCAAAAAATAGGTCAGACGAGACAAGCCTTTTCTCCTTCAACAAAGTAACTACTTTATTGAATAAGGAGAATGCTATTCAGCAGAGTGTCTGCCAAGTTCCACATAAATTGTCATTGACAAGTTGTTAAAATGTGAGTAGGCTGGCACTACAGTAAGGCAGTTCCATAACTGGCTGGGTAGCCACATTTAGAGTGTCAACATCGATGGCTCTAGATTGAGTTGGAGAGCAGTGATCAGCATGTTCCTTGGAGATCTTTCTTGGGGCTAACATTAACATTTTTATTAATGGCCTGGATAATAGTATTGATTGGTTGGTTATAAGATTTGCAGATGAAAAAGATTGGGACGACTTTGCCAATATATAGGATAAAGAAAGAGATAGCAATGTAATCTGAATAAAGTGGGGGAAGAAAGCTCCCAATCTCTTGGCGTTTCTCAAAGGGATCAAAATCTGGCTGTGTAGCCTTTGCTTGTAGGACACAAGGGCCCACACAGCCACATGGGGCTGGTTGGTCCCACGAGAACTCCCCCCCCCAGCGTGCATTAACAACTCCTAGTCTCCCAATCTTGGAACTCTTCATTTTTGTAGTTTTATAATGTTGTTTTACATTAAAAAAATTTAATCCTAAATTATTCAGTTTTTAATGTTTTATTATATTGATTAAATTGTATAATGCCCAAAGCCTCTCTGTGAAGGAGATTGGTTTGGAAGAACCCGTTAGATAAAAACTTGGTAACTGAGCATGATACTGAAAACTGAAAACCAACTGAACGTGATACTTTGTTGTAACAGAGACATTAATGATCAGACCTAGCAATACCAATGAATACTATTTATTACTACTAATAATAAAGTCATAAAATCCTAACATCAGCAAGCCAGAACCAGGAACTGTTGGGAATCAGGCTGCGCAAGCAGTAGACAAGCACACAAAGCTTCATTTGCACATGTGCAGAATCTAGGTTGCGCCCACAAAACTATCCCCCCCCGCCCACTGCAGCCACCACTTCCAGTCAGTGTAGGTGGAAAGGTTGGGGACCACTGCTCTAGGTAGGAGGCCCAGATACCCTCCATTTTTGTTTTGGCAATGAACAGATTTATATCTCGTTGTTTTTGTCTATTGCACAAGAACTAACTTCTAAAGTTCTTGGCAGCAGCCAAGATTCAAAGGAAGTATCAGTTTAAGAGTCATAATGCACTTTCAAGCAAAACCAGATAATCGCCAGAAGTCAGCATTGACTCAAAGGCTGTACTGGTAGTTCTCATTTAGTGCCTGTATAATTTAGTGACCATTTGTAGTTAATAACTTTACAACCAGTTCCCACATTTATGATCTTTGCAAGTAGGTAAAGCAAAGGAAAGCTGAAGTAACAACATAAGAATGGTTGTGGTTTTACTTAATAATTACTTTGCTTAATGACTGAGCTGCTGATACCAGTTGTGGTCACTAAGTGAGGACTACCTGTATATATATTATTTTATATTTTTATGCTTCTTTTTAAAAATTGTAGCCAACCTCTGCTTTATTAACCATAATAAACACAGACTGATAGATCGATTGTAAAGTTTTGTATAATCTTTCTCTTCACACTTAAACTGTGGACCAGTACCGGGCCACAGCATGCCAGCAACCAGTCTGCACAAACAAGCAAAGCCCCATCCACGGGATGCAGGCAACACACAAAACCACGCACCTTTCAGTCCATGGAAAAACCAATCTCCACGGAACCAGTCCCTGGTACCCAGAAGGTTAGGGACCTCTGCTTTAGAGTATATATTGCTGTTCATGTAGCAGCTATCGACAGCTCTTTAAACCAAACAATCTTTTTGACACTCATAATTTGGCATTATTAGTGTTTGCCATGGATAATGTAGCACTAAAAGTCTTTGAACCACTATACATATTTGTTAGAAGATTGATTTGAATGTTCCTGGCATCTGAATTTGCCCTTGGAAGGCAAATTGAATATAGCCTACCCATTTTGAATCAGAAAGTTGAGAACAGTAGAGATCTGCTTTCTTCCCAACTGCTCTTCTTGCCAACCATGCTTCACTCCAGGAAATTACTTCTCACATATTTTTTTATACAAGATGTGAATCAGAATGCCAGCACTACTCTCTTCCCAGATAAGGATTTGCAGTCCCTCTATGGTCTAAATCAGAATTAGGCAAGCGGATTTGCACTTGTGCAAAAGGATTTTCCTTCCTTGTCTCCTCATCACCATAGAGCAATTTTGGAGGACACACAGGGAGGGATCAAGAGTCTCTTCTACTGGTATTACATAGATGGCATTGAATATTCTGAAGCCAAGGAACCCAATTGCTCAGTCACTCCAGTTACGGCCACCACCAAACTGCTATTTTGGAAAGTACAAATCTGCTTGCCTAATTCTGATTTAAACTACAGAGGGACTGCAAATCTTTAGTCCTGTCATTCTGATTCACATCTTGTATAAAAAAATAACTTTATGCTGTAATCAATTATAACAAGTCTGATTAGAGTTGAAACATTTTAAAGTTACTAGAGAAATATTGGCAAGTTGTGAGACAATTATTTATCAGTTGTAGGCTAGTTTGAGTTCATGGTTTGCTACATTTATTTAGAAATGGATACATTTTTGCAGAAATGATTTGGAAAAATCTTTACATTGCTAGAATGTCTTGCTGGATTTTTCATTCTTTTGATGTGAGAAATAAACAAACTGCAAATTATTTAATCATTAACCTTCATAAATGCTATAAAATTACACATACCTGTCTCTTTGAACATATACTGAGAACAAGCATATCTAAAATCATAAGTTAAAATGCCAACACTGTCAAAATTTTGTCCAACTGAAAACAGACATCTTAGCTAAAAATCTGAAATGAAGCAACTAATTAAAGTTCTTGAGTAAAATTTCTACACAAGGCTGTCATAACTTCCTCATCAGCAATTCTTGGACATCTTGAAAATAGAGGTTTTCTAGTGTTTCATGCAGCAATATCATAATTTCAGGCCACCACTTCTGGATCATGACTTTGAAAATCCTTATCTAAACTCATCTTACAAAAGCTCATCCTACTGTAATTCAGTTTCTGTGCTTCTTAATAATTTGCTCTTTTTCATATGTGTGTGTGTGTGTGTGTGTGTGTGTGTAAAACTCATTTGATAGCTCAACTGCCTGAAGGATGAAAATCTGATATCTTGCTTTCTGTACCACATAGTTGAACGAGTAAACTTGAACCGTATTTCATATATCAGAAGGCAGTCGTGGAAGCTAAACAAAAAAAAAAATGAATTCAGAGTTTAGTGTCTAAAATTGCTCATATCAGGATATCAACACAAACTCACTATACAGGACACAATGTTGATAGTGGTTGAGCATACATGATCATTGCTTTCACCTCAACCACAATTATTATCCCCACTGATTATATCACACTGTACATTTTTTAAAAATAATACAGTTGAAAGAACATATAATTTAGAAAAGGGACCCCCAAATATTATTCACAGCATGTCCAAGGTCTTAGGTACCATTCTAGGCATACAAAGTTAAATCTTGGCTCAGACATCGATGAAATATCTGCAATGTGCATTAGTAGCAAAGGCTTTTGAACCACAAAAAGTAATTTATTCTTCCAGTTTTTTTAATATTGAGAGCTGAAAATTGTATCATTCCTGTATTCTTTTTCATGTACAGATAGCAATCGAAGGAGGACAAGAACAGCCTGCAGAGCCCTCCAAAGGGCGTTGTCTACGACGTACTGTGAGTGTTCCTTCAGAGGGTCAGTTTCCTGACTATCCACCAGAGGGAGCGACTAAGCTTGGTAATTATATAAGGAAACTTGATGTTCTAGGCTAATATTTCCCGTTCAAGAAACCACATCCTGCTGTTCTGTAATAATCTTGTCTGAACTAAAAGCCTTTTAGGAATGTTCCAGGAAAGGCCATATAGCAGTGTCATTCTGAATTGATACTGAACTGTTTATTTGCTTTGTGGATTTACCTGAATTAGTAAAGTTCCTGTTACATTTCAGGTTGGAAGCTGATAGACTACAAAGACTATGTTTGAAGTTTACAGCCTCAGATTCATAGCTATTTATTTTGGCCTTTGGGAATAAGCGCAGAATCTTTTTATATTGGTTTAAAATGTCTCCTGCTACTTGTTGGAGTTGCTTAGTTAAGATTTTAATTTTGTTACAGTGTCGGAGCTCTTAGTTCCTGCAAGGATTAAACTATCATACAGTATACAAATGTGTAATTTTTACTATTTGGTATTCCTGCTTTGTTTGATATAAATCTGACATCTTTATTAGGTATATATGGATAAGAAAATATGTTTACAGCAATGCAAATGGTTTCCCCTGCTATAATTGCCCAAGAGATACAAACAGAGAAAAGTTGGGTGAGAGACATGTTCCTCCTCTTCCTACTCCTTCTTCTCTTTCTTGACCTAGTTTATGCAGAATTGGCTGGGGAGGAATTCTTAATGATGGGTTATGACATGCATATAAACAATATATTAAAGACCTGGAAGCCCGACAGGACCAGTCGGTACTACCTAAGAACACTTTTCTGAGAAGTCAAGCCCCTTTTTACAAACCAGTAAGATACTTACACTACATAAAGGTTTCCAAATTGTAAAGAGCACTAACTTTAGCATACTTAAGCACTTTCCCTACAATAGTTTTGCAATACCCATATAAAAAAAGTCCCTTGTAAGCTAAGGCTGTGCCCCCTTTGGACAAAGATCTATTAAAACTACAACTCATGTCTTGCTATACTGCACCTTCTACAAGGATTCAATGTTTTACCTGGTAAACCACCCAGAAACCTGCGATCCTTTTTATGTACAGCTATTGTTATCAGATCAGTATTGATTCAGGAACGTAGCTAAATTTTGTTCCAATGCCTGTAAAATTAGGCAGACTCGTCCATTTATGAACCCATTACCAGTTGTAATATTTTATCTTGTTTCGATTTTACTTTTTTATTAATGTGTTTCTGTTTGAAATTCTGGTCAGTGACCATAACAAAAATTCTATTCTACTAGTGTGAGGTTGAAGTAAGTTGAATCCTGGAAATTTATGGTAAAAGTCATGAGAAAAATAAATATCTCTTGTATTACCATTTTTTTGAATCCAAAACTACTTTATTTCACATCCTTCAAGGTTACGAAGGAAAGTTCACTTCACACACAACCATGATACTAAGTTCTATGTCACAGACTTCCTGAAAAATAAGCCAGACTATATCAAGATATAAATGCCCTGGTGTCCCTGCTGTGTCAAATTTAGCCTTTAGCAGCAGGTCACCTAGATAAAGCCTCTAATTAATTTCTTGGAACTTATTAGATGCAGATATACAAATGCTCCCTCTTGCACATCACCCTACCTGTTTATCAGGGGATAATGCAGTATTGACTCATTTGCCCTACTTCATTGGGATGGCATCATGGAATGACTAGTTTGAATGACTAGAATGTTGAAAGAGTAAGCAGTAGCAACAGAAAGATGGAAAGGGCAGAATAAGTACTTAGAAAAAAATTATGAAGGAAGACTGAAATAATGTCTCTGAATCACACTGTTTTTTCTATTAGTTTCCCATTAACTCATTAGTTTTGGTTAGTTTAGGATTAGTTGTTTGGGTGAATTTCATAATTTGAAGGTCATGCTTTGGAGCAAGTAAAATGGCATTCTGTCTCTCTTAAAAATTAGAAGGAAAATTGATATGCTGGAGAGCATTAGATGTGACTGAAGCAAAAAAAAAAAGAAAGAAAGAAAAGAAAAGTAAAACAGATGGCATTTAGCAGCATGTGCTACCAGCAACGCTGGCAACAGCTGTACTCAAAATAGCTTTGGAATGACCACCAAGTGCTGGAAGGCACAGGAGAAGAGAGAAAATAGCTAAGACAGCAATTACAGTGTAGAGCTATCCCTCCCTTCACTGTACAGACATGCAGATGATATCCGGCTAGTTTTAATTAGCAAACATTTTATTCAGTGAAAAATAGTAGCTGAAGATTGATGTTGATTTTCCATTATATGCCCCACCTTGTGTATTGCAGTGCTTTGGCAATTTGATTTGTACTTTGGAGGGCTGGGTTCAAATCCCTTGATGGCAATGAACTTTAAAGTTAACATAAGCCATGAAAGTGAGTATATGATAGCATCAGTTATTAGCTGCAGTAGTGAAAACATACTGATATGGCCTTTGCAAGCTTTCATTGCTTCAGATTCTATTATCAGGTTATGTGCTCAAATGTTTTTACTAGGATGAAAGACCCTCCTTGGATATCACAGGAAAATATCCAGTCACAAGAAAATTGAAATTCTGTTCCTGATAAAAGTGAGAATAAATTTAATAAATTTGTTAAAATAAATTAATTAATTTAATTTAATAAAAAAATAAAATAAATTTATTAAAAGAGCAACTCTGGATATATTTCTAAAAAATTGGTCATGTTATATAAAAACACGTTTCATTCTCCAGCACAGGAGATGGAGAATCCACCAATGGGTTTAGACTGTGTTCCTGCCCAATCAGATCAAGTCAGCCAAAGTTGCCACGCCTCTCCTGAGCTAGAGCATCCCAGTCTCGACTTGATCTTGCCCAGGACAGACGTGCAAGTTTGGCTCTTAGGCAGGTATAGTCTCCATTGGTGGATTTTCCATCTTTGCCATTTATCAGTTTTCTGAACAGTGCTGGGTTCAGCACTGGGTTCGGATTGCTGTTTCTTTCCAATCCCCCCCACCTCCCTTAGTTTCAAAGAGAGGCTTAGTAAAGCCTTTTCTTGCATTTCTTGACTTTCTGTTTCGTTTTCCACCACCACCCAGCCTCTATTACTCCTGAATCTCGGCCGAGATCAGTGTTTTTCTCATTCTCCCCTCTGGGGAGCCTGCTTTCATCCCTCAGAGGCAACAATAATTGCCTTTTTCCTTTATGCTTCTTTGAGTGCTTGCCGGAGCCGGCAGCTGCAGCTCCAAGGTCTCATTGCACGCACAGACCAAAGGTGGTGGTGGAAGTTCAGCGTGCTTCAGGGAGGTTTTCCCTATAGCTTGTGCTAGTATTTATTGTTGCCAGGACTGTGGCTGCAGTTCCGGAGTCCTCGCTGATCAAAGCCTTCACTCGTGACGACTGGGGGGCTGCGGCTGCATCCCCAGTGCCCTATTATGTGCGCAGGCCCAAGAACAGCAGTTTGGGCTCAACGCGAATCAGGGAGGCTTCCTTGCGGTTTTTCGGCTATTTTTCTGGTTGCTGGAGCTGCGATTGCAGTTCCAGAGGTCAGGCGGCCCTAATATTTTACTTGATTGTTGGGGGGATTGCGGCTGCATCCCCGATTGCACGACGAGTGCGCACCGTCTCCCGATTGGGTTTTTCTTTGAAATCAGCTGGCTGGCAGCTCGGTGAGGCAGCGAAACGTTCTCTCTCTCCTTCATCGGCCTGCTTTTATTTGGGGCCTGCACTAATCCTCTTACCCTGAGCAGGATTACTAGGCCAGCAGTCCACTAGTTTTTATATCACCGTCTTGGAGGTATTGAATTGGTGTCTCCTTCTCAACACACACACACTCTGTCCTTGACTTCCCCTGCATTGCGGTGATTTGAATTCCAGGTGTACCCCTTTGTGCACCTGGGTTTATCTACATTCTAAAGATCTTTGGATTCCAGGTGTACCCTATCGTGCACCTGTGTAGTCCACTAGATTAGCAGTCCTTGGATACCAGGTGTACCCTATCGTGCACCTGTGTTGTCCACGAGATTAGCAGCCCTTGGATACCAGGTGTACCCTATCGTGCACCTGTGATTATCCATGAACAACAGCAGTCTCTGGATTCCAGGAGTACCCTATTGTGCTCATGTGTTTATCCACTGAAAAAAGCAGCTGTCTCTGGATACCAGGGGTACCTTATCATGCTCCTGTGATAA
This sequence comes from Bothrops alternatus, assembly GCA_034064705.1. Taxonomy (NCBI): domain Eukaryota; kingdom Metazoa; phylum Chordata; class Lepidosauria; order Squamata; family Viperidae; genus Bothrops; species Bothrops alternatus. The sequence goes on along the minus strand of JARGCV010000145.1, from coordinate 1,297,935 downwards.
TCCACGAGGATGGAGGATACTGGCTCTTCCAAGAAGGGGGCTTCACCACTTTCATCAGCCTCCAAAAGGCATAAATCCTCCAATCAGGAGGCTGCAGGGAAAATATTGGCTAAGGCCAAGGCCAGGTCTGCAGGCAAAACGTCTAAAAAGGATGAAAAACAGGCCAGTAGGAGACACCAGGCATTAGAGAGGGAATTCTCTAAAGCACAAAGACAAGCAAGGACTGAAGCCACTCAGGCTGAAGTTCCTTCGATTTGCCACTGGGACCATCTGCTTCCCCTCTGGGGATCTGGTCAACAGGGGATACCATCTCTGCCCCTGTGCTGGGTGACTCATCTCAACAGAACCCCATCTTCCAGCCTGCTGCTCCGTGGGCCCAGCAGTTGGCCCAGAAGCTACTTTCACTCCTACTGCGGCTGGACTCAGATCAACAGTTCCCCTTCCCATGGAGGACTGCCTAAACGAGTTGATTGCACAGGTGGTAGCGCACGCTCTTCAGGCTAGATCGCATGTACCTAGGTCCTCGGTTTCTCCCCTACCTATCCACCAGCCAACTACCGAGGTGTATGGTGCATCTTCTTCACCTTCACAGTCTTCTTACTCTGAGGGTTCATCCTATCGTGAGTATGATGCGGACTGGGGGATCCCAATGTCGGATGAGGAGGAAAACCCTCCTGAAATGCCATCCTTTGCTGGTCTCTTTAATCCGTCTCATTTTGTTCCCTTGCTCCAAAAGGCCATGTCCATAGCCCATCTTGGTCCCGAACCCGCTACATCGACATTGATGGCGGCTCCGGACTCGGAGGCGGATCCGAACTTCACTGAACCGGTAACCACACAACACCGCATCCCCTGTCCACCCATGTTTCTAAAGGGGGTCAAGAAACAGTGGGAATTCCCGGGTACCCTTCCCCCCCGAGTAGCAGTGAAAAAGTCTTTATAATGTTGCCCAGGACTTGGCAGATACCCTGGAGGTTCCCACGGTGGATGAACCCTTGGGACCCCTGGTATCTCCCACTGCCACTCCTGGAGACGTGTCTGACGCCTTCAAGGCCGAGGACCGCAAAAGTGAGCTCACTTTCCGCATGACACACCAAGCTACAGCTTGGGCTATTAGGGCAGCTACCTCAGCATCATTCTTCAATCAGTCTGCTCTCTGTTGGCTTAGATAGCTTCAGGCCAGGATTCCGGGGGAAGATATCTGAACTCACCAGGATCTGAGCAAGATGGTGGTGGCAACGGAATATGCTTCTGATACAACGCTACAGGCTGCCAGATTTTCATCCAGGGCCATGGCTTCTAATGTCACTGGATGCCGTATGCTTTGGCTGAAACACTGGCACGCTGACGCCAAGTCTAAATGGCGCCTATCAGCAGCCCCTTACCAGGGAGGGAAGCTGTTTGGGGAAGCTTTAGATCCTTACCTTATGGAGAATAAGGATAAGCGTAAGGTCCTCAATCGCCTTATTAAACATCCGGACAAACGACCCAACACCTTCTCACGGAGAGAGTCCTTTCGTACGAGTACTAGGTCCAATTATTCCTATTCCCCCTGCTCCTTTCCTGTGAGACAGGCAGACAGGACAGACAATTGGACAGAACGGATTCTAGGCCCAGACAACAGTTTCAGGGAAAACGGCCCTTTCGTGGGAGCGGTTGCCCTTTCTGTCGCTCCAGATGACTCTCTGGCAGTCCCTCCCATAGGCGGCAGATTTTCCCTCTTTTCCCGCCAGAGGGAAGCCACTACCACAGACGCATGGGTGCTGAACACGGTTCGTCACAGGTTCTCCCTGGAATTTTTCACTTACCCTCCAAATCATTTTCTCTCTTGTCCCCAACCAAGAAATCCCACAAAGAAAAGATTAATGCAACAGGCCATTCAGCACCTTGTACACATAAGGGCCATAGAACCGATACCATTAGATCAAAGAGGTTGGGGATTCTATTCCATCTTCTTCGTTGTCCCCAAAGCCTCGGGGGGATGGAGAGCAATACTAGATCTAAAAAGACTAAACCAGCATCTTGTATACCGCAAGTTCAAGATGCAAACGCTCCAGTCCATTCTCGGAAGCATAAGGAGAGGCGACTTCCTGACGTCTGTAGACCTCATGGAAGCTTATCTCCACATCCCCATCTCTCTCAGCCACCGCCAGTTTCTAAGATTTGCTTACAGGGGCCCACACTATCAATACAGGGCATTACCATTCGGCTATCCACGGCCCCGAGGGTTTTTACCAAGGTCCTAGCGGTTCTAGCAGCTCACCTCCAGATGGTGCCAGTCAGAGTCCAGTGTTATCTGGACGACATTCTGATTCAGTCATCATCAGGCCAAGCTGTGCTGACAGATCTCGAACGGGTGATCAACCTTCTTCAAAGTCATGGATTTTCGGTAAACTTCTCCAAGAGCCACTTGTCTCCCACGACAAGGCTATTACACCTAGGGGCCATCATAGACACGGTGAACTGCCGGGTCTATCTATCCCAAGAACGTCAGGACAGCATACGGCAGTTAGTCCTACAACTCTGCGAGAACCGTATGGTAACGTTAGCAAGTCTCTCCCAATTACTGGGAAAGATGATTTCAGCCATTGCCATTGTGCCTTGGACCAGGTTACACTTCAGGATACTTCAGTGGTTCCTGCTCCCTTTCCAGAGACTGAACATCAGCTCATCCACTCGAAAAGTGCGGATTCCACTCCGAGTCTCGGTGGCTCTCATCGGCCATGCTCAGGAGGTCTTCCTTCAAGGAGCCGGACCGAATCACTCTGACGACCGACACCAGCCTGCTCAGTTGGGGTGCACACCTACACTCACAGTGGGCCCAAGGCTTTGGTCCCGCTCGGACCTTCGGCACAATATAAACTGGTTGAAGCTCAGAGCCATACACCTGGCCCTTCGACACTTCCGCAACTCTGTAGCGAAACGTCATGTACTGGTCCTCATGGACAACGTTGCTGCCAAGGTCTATGTTAATCGGCAAGGGGGAAGCCGACCCCATGCCCTCCTGTCCGAGGCTCTCCTCCTGGGCTCTTGGGCAGAGTCCAACCTAGCCTCCATCAAGGCCGATCACATATCAGGGGAGGCAAACACAGGCAGATCTCCTCAGCAGGGTGACAGTGAACCACTTAGAGTGGTGCCTGCGCCCAAGGATTTTCAGGGAAATCTCCCACCGATTTGGACTTCCAGTCCTAGACCTCTTCACCTCCCCGACAAACACTCAGGTACCGAGGTTCTTCTCCCGTTTCCCATCCCCAGGGGCAGAGAGCACGGACGCTCTTCGGAGTCCATGGCCGGAGGGTCTGCTCTACGCTTTTCCTCCTCTCCCTCTTCTTCCGGCGGTCATCCGCAAGATCCTCAGGGAAAGAGCGGAGGTTCTTCTAGTGGCCATGTACTGGCCTCGGAGACTGTGGTTCGCCGACCTAGTGAACCTCTCCCTAGCAGAACCGTGGAGGATTCCCCCGGAAAGGGTCTCACTCAGTCAGGAGACACTCCTTCATCCGGAACCCCAATGGCTCCAATTAGCCATATGGCACTTGAGCGCTCAGTCTTATCCCGGGACCACTGCTCACCAGGAGTCATTTCTATAATCCAGGCCTCCCGTCAGGCCTCGACCAACCATATTTATGAGGCCACGTGGAGGAATTTCTGTTCGTGGTGTTCAAAGCACTTGACAATTCCAGATCTGACAATTCCTCACATATTGGACTACCTTCTGGAGGATCTGGAGAGGGGTTTGGCTCCAAACACACTACGCAGACAGGTCGCTGCTCTTTCCACCATACTTACATATGATTCTGCAACTTCCCTAGGTCACCATTCCTTGATCCACTCTTTCATCAAGGGTGCTACTAACACCAAGCCCCCTGTAGTCCATAGATATCCCTCCTGGGAACTACCAAGGGTTTTGCGGGCTCTTACCAATCCGCCCTTTGAACCCCTCAAAACATGTGATTGCGATACTTATCACACAAAGTATTTTTTTGGTAGCTATCACCTCGGAGTGGTGGATTTCCGAATTAGCTGTTCTCTCCACTAGAGATGATTTGTGCATTTTTCACCGAGACCGAGTGGTCCTTCGTCTTGATCCGACCTTTGTTCCAAAGGTAAATTCTTTATTTAACAGGACTCAGGAAATTGTGTTACCAGATTTCTGTCCTAATCCATCACATGCTCTGGAACAACAGTGGCACCTGCTAGACGTCCGCAGAGCAATCCGTTATTATATCTCGCGGATAGCTGCCTTCCACACTACCGAGGCCCTTTTCGTTTCCTATCATCCTCCTTCTAGGGGCAGGAAAGTGTCCTCCTCCACGATTGGCAGGTGGATTAGGGCTTGTATTGCGGAGTCATATCGGGCGCATTCAGTGCCGGTTCCAGGTCGCATTATGGCCCATTCCACCAATAGCGCGGCTACTTCCGCGGCCTTGGACACTCAAGCATCCATTGAAGACGTTTGCAGAGCGGCCACATGGTCCTCTCCATCACCCTTCATTAGACATTACAAAATCGACAAGTTCGCCTCGGCAGAGGCCTCCTTTGGCAGGAGAATTCTACAATAGGTACTACCTCAAAGTGCCACACTGGGCAGGCCTGATTCCCTCCCTCAGGGACAGTAGGCTTTGGTATGTCCCATTGGTGGATTCTCCATCTCCTGTGCTGGAAAAGGGGCGTTGTCTTACCTGAACACCTTTTCTCAGCATGGAGATGGAGAATCCACTCCCACCCTAGTAGGTTTTTAGGCCTAGTTCTATGTTTATGAGCCAACACGTCTTGCTGTCAGTCATGGCTTCGCCTGCGTCGATACTGGGATCCTCTAGCCCAGGAGAGGCGTGGCAACTTTGGCTGACTTGATCTGATTGGGCAGGAACACAGTCTAAACCCATTGGTGGATTCTCCATCTCCGTGCTGAGAAAAGGCATTCAGGTAAGACAACACCCCATTTCAGTAACTACCCCCTACCTCAGATGTCAAACACAAGGCCCAGGGGCTGGATGCGGCCCGCAAAGTGGTTTCATGTGACCCGCGAAGCCATCCTGGAAACAGTGAGGGAACGGCTCCCGCTGCCTTGGCCCTGGCCCAGGCCGATCGGGAGCCAATGTACAATTTTGCGGTGGCCATCTATGCTGAAATGCATTCAGTCTTAGCTCCACAAGGCTGTCCAGAAACAGTGAGGAACCAGCCCCTGCTGCGTTGGCCCCTGGGTCTATGCTGAGGAGGTGTCACCCTTTGTGAGGAATGAAGAAATGCACCATGCCTTGGCGCTTGCCCTGGTCCCACTCCCTTCTGCCAGAGACCCTCAGATCTGTCCCACTCCTGCCCAGGCCCCCACAGGCACCCTTGACGCGAACAATGTAGAGCTGACCATGCCCACCCAGTAGGCCACACTCACTCCAGCCATGCCCACCCAGTAGGCTGCACTCTCCCTGGCCACACACCCCACCCCCGAGGGCAACCGCAATGCTGATGTGGCCCTCAATGAAATTGAGTTTGACACCCCTGCCCTACCTCTATGATTTTAAGTAATGTCTCAACTGGGAAAGTTATCTAACGGCAAACAGTTTGCCTTTGATCATTGATGGGTCGTTATTGCACATTGTTGTTATAAAGGGGGTCTCAGTGTTCATCACCTTGTGCAACTGCTCCTCAGTACTTTAATTACTTTTCCAGCTGCCAAGAGACAGGATCTAGACTTCCCATTTCTGGCTGATGTTTCACTAATGTGTGTATCTACATCTGAGTCATTGAAATATTTTATTTAATTATAGGATACATTTTATTTATTTATTTTTATTTGCTTTTTGTTCACTGAAGGAAGTCATCCTCAGAGTCTTTCTTGAGATGAATTTTTAAATGTTTTAATCGTTATCCTGTATGTTTTTCTAAAAATAAATACTTTCTATTTCAATCGTTTTCATATTAAAACTATAACAGGCAGTCTTCTTGTAATCAATGTGGAAAATGTTCTTTTGGAGTACTTCCAAATAGCTCATTAGTTCTCTTTTGAAAAAAACAAGAAGCCACATGTAAAACTCCTTTAATTGTTCTGCTTCTGTATTTCCATTATTACCTCATTTGTTCAGCTATAACAAGTTTTTTGATTAAATTATTTAATTAAAATATATAAATAAGTAGCCTGCTTTATCAAATTGTGAGGCTGGGGGGGGACAGGAATCCTCCGATTCATCTATTAAAAATGCACTTCAGAGGACGGCAACTGATAGGGCAAATCTCTCTCTAATCAAAGTTTCATTTCCCAGGAAAAAAATCGGACACCATAGCAAGCCTGTAATTAGCAGCAGCACAGCTTGCTGTTCCTTTGCTCTAATTGGGAAGAAGACAAAATACTATTTTAGATTCCCTTGTGTTTGGAAAGCTCTAATTGTTGCAAATAAAGGAAAGCTGGCCTAAAATGAGGTCTAGGGAACAGAAATTAATGACCATACCCTCTTGAAGGAGTTCTGCCTTTTCATTATCTTATAGGCTAGAATTCAGGTTTGGTTCATTAGGGACTAACAATTCTACCTAACAGCAAGAAGGATGAGAAGAGGGAGAGCATCCTACGCTGAACATCCTACCCCACTGGGCTATTCCACATGGATGCATGCTCATTTTTCCATTTAACTTTAGATTATACATACCTCAGATAATCGGAACAGGTTGGCACCATCCCATTTAATATAGCTAAAGGTTTCTGCTGATCACAGTATGATCTGCTCCTTCTCCTATGTGTTGCTACTGCTTTTTCATCATTTTTGTTGTCTTCTTTGCCTCCAGGGAACATTAAATTTTTCTTAGCAAAGGCAGCATTATTTGTTGTTGTTGTTAGTTGCAAAGTCATGTCCGACCCATCGTGACCCCATGGACAACATTCCTCCAGGCCTTCCTGTCCTCTGCCATCTTCTGGAGTCCATTTAAATTCACGCCTACTGCTTCAGTGACTCCATCCAGCCACCTCATTCTCTGTCGTCCCCTTCTTCTATTGCCCTCAATCTTTCCCAGCATTAGGCTCTTCTCCAGTGAGTCCTTCCTTCTCATTAGGTGGCCAAAGTACTTGAGTTTCAACTTCAGGATCTGGTCTTCTAAAGAGCAGTTAGGGTTGATCTCCTCTAGGACTGACCGGTTTGATCGCCTTGCAATCCAGGGGACTCGCAGGAGTCTTCTCCAGCACCATAGTTCAAAGGCCTCAATTCTTTTGCGCTCAGCCTTTCTTATGGTCCAACTTTCACAGCCATATATTGCAACTGGGAAAACCATGGCCTTGACTATATGTACTTTTGTTGGCAGGGTGATGTCTCTGCTCTTTAGTATGCTGTCTAGATTTGCCATAGCCTTCCTCCCCAGGAGCAAGCGTCTTTTAATTTCTTGGCTGCAGTCCCCATCTGTGTTGATTTTGGAGCCCAGGAAGATAAAATCTGTCACTACCTCCATTTCTTCCCCATCTATTTACCAGGAATTGAAAGGGCCAGATGCCCTTTGGTTTTCTTAATGTTGAGTTTCAAGCCAACTTTTTCATTCTCCTTCTTCACTCACATCAAGAGGCTCTTTAGTTCCTCTTCACTTTCTGCCATTAGAGTGGTATCATCTGCATATCTTAGGTTGTTGATATTTGTCCCAGCAATCTTAATTCCAACTTTTGATTCATCTAGCCCTGCCTTTCCCATGATGTGCTCTGCATATAAATTAAATAGGCATGGCGACAGAATATAGCCTTGCCGGACTCCTTTCCCAATTTTGAACCAATCAGTGGTTCCGTGTCCAGTTCTCACTGTTGCTTCTTGACCCACATATAGGTTTCTCAAGAGACAAATATGATGGTCTGCTACTCCCATCTCTTTAAGAACTTGCCACAATTTGTTGTGAGCCACAGAATCAAAGGCTTTAGCCTAGTCAATGAAGCAGAAGTAGATGTTTTTCTGGAACTCCCTAGCTTTCTCCATGATCCAGCATATGTTGGCAATTTAATCTCTAGTTCCTCTGCCTCTTCAAAATCCTGCCTATACTTCTGGAAGTTCTCGATCCACATACTGCTGGAATCTAGCTTGTAGGATTTTAAGCATAACTTTACTTGCATGTGAAATGAGTGCAATGGTGTGATAGTTTGAACATTCTTTGGCATTGCCTTTCTTTGGAATTGGAATGTAAACTGACCTTTTCCAATCCTGTGGCCACTGTTGAGTTTTCCAAATTTGCTGGCAAATTGAGTGTAGCACTTGTATTGCATCGTCTTTTAAGATTTTAAATAGCTCAGCTGGAATACTATCATCTCCACTAGCTTTGTTGTTGCTCAGATTTCCTAAGGCCCATTTCACTTCACATTGTAGGATGTCTGGCTCGAGGTCAGTGACCACCCCATCATGGTTATCAGGGACGCTAAGCTCGTTCTTATATAGTTCTTCTGTGTAATTTTGCCACCTCTTCTTAATCTCTTCTGCCTCTGTTAGGTCCCTGCCATTTTGGTCCTTTATCATGCCCATCTTTGCATAAAACGTTCCCTCCATATCTCCAATTTTCTTGAAGAGATCTCTGGTTCTCCCTATTCTATTGTTTTCTTCTATATCTTTGCACTGCTCATTTAAGAGGGCATTCTTATCTCTTCTAGCTATTCTCTGGAATTCTGCATTCAATTGGGTGTATCTTTCTCTTTCTCCCTTGCCTTTTGCTTCCGTTCTTTCCTCAGCTATTTGCAAAGCTTTCTCAGACAGCCATTTTGCTTTCTTGCATTTTTTTTTTGCTTGGAATGGTTTTAGTTGCTACCTCTTGTACAATGTTGTGAACCTCCATCCATAGTTCTTCAGGCACTCTGTCTATCAGATCTAATACCTTAAATCTATTTGTCACCTCTAATGTATATTCATCAGGGATATGATTTAGTTCATACAACTACTTTATGTTAAACAAAAGCACTAAGTAATGGAAGTATAAAGGTTTCACATACAGGGGAGTTTTTACAAATGATTCGATGATCATAAAGATTGTTCAGTCCAAATAACTGTCTTTCATGCAGATAAAAATAAATGTCATGTTTCTAGGAAGTGGACTGACATCTGATTTTCACTCTCCTTCAGCCAAAAGCAGAGGACTTCTCACTAAGTCTGTATAGTGCCTCAGGTCTGATTCAGAGGAGGGTGTTAGAGATCAGTGGAAAACGGAAAGAGGGGTACATAACTAAGGCAGAATATCAGCAAATAGCCCGAGCCTGCAAAGTTGAAGTCAGGAAAGTGAAGGCTCAAAATGAACTTACTAAGGCATGCGGCAAAAGTAAAAAAAAAACCAAAAGCTTTTTTCAACATGTAAAAAACAATTAAATAGTCAAGCAAACAATTGGTCCATTGAGAAAGTGACAAGAAGATGACAAGCAATAGGGAGAAAGCAGAAATGCTTAACTCATTTTTAGCATCCGTCTTTACACAAAAGGAAAAAACAGTCCAACCTATCAAAACAGTACTGTAAAAAACAGATTAGGAATACAAGTTAAAATAGTCAAGAAAATGATAAGCGAGCACCTACCAGCCCTAGAGGAGTTTAAATCACCAGGACCAGGTGGATTATACCCTAAGGTTCTGAAGGGACTGGCAGACATGATCTCTGAACCACTGAACTATAACTTTGAAAGATCCTGGAGCACCGTGAAACTACCAGAGGACTGGAACAGAGCTGATGTAGTTCCCATGTTCAAAGAAGAAAAAATTAGATCCAGGAAACTGCAGACCTATCAATATCTGGGAAGATTCTGGAAAAGATAATCAAGCAATGAATTAACTAACACCTAGAGGCAAACATAGGTTTGTCAAAAACAAATCATACCAGTCAAATCTTATTGCATTTTTTGACAAGCTGACAAAATTTAGTGGATCAGAGGAGTGTTGTGGATATAATTTACTTGGACCTCAGTAAGGCATTTGATAAAATAGACCACAACCTACTACTTGATAAGATAGAAAAATGTGGGTTAGACAGTATCACCACCAGATGGATTCGTAGCTGGCTGACCCGCCGTACTCAGCGTGTGGTCCTCAGTGGAACTGCATCTACATAGAGGAAGTATGCAGTGGAGTATTCCAAGGCTCTGTTTTAGGCCCAGTACTCTTCAACATCTTCATCAATGAGCTGGATGAAGGGATAGATGGGGAATTCATCAAATTTGCAGACAACACCAAGCTGGTAGGAATAGTCAACACTTCAGAAGATAGGCTTAAAATACAGAAGGATCTTGACAGATTTGAACATTGGGCCCTATCTAACAAAATAAAATTCAATGGTGAAAAAAATAAGGTTCTACATTTAAAGAAAAACCAAATGCACAGGTACAGTATATGTGGTACCTCGCTCAATAATAGTAACTGTGAGAGGGATCTTGGAGCCCTAGTGTACAATCACTTAGATATGAGCCAGCAGTGTGCTGCAGCTGCCAAAAAAGCCAACACATTTCTAGGTTGCATTAACAGAGGGATAGAATCAGGATCATGTGAAGTATTAATACCACTTTACAATGCCTTGCTAAGGCCACACTTGGAATACTGCATCAAGTTTTGGTTGCTACAATGTAAAAAGATGTTCAGACTCTAGAAAGAGTGCAGAAAAGAGCAACAATGATGATATGGGGACTGGAGGCTAAAACATAAAGGAAGGTTGCTGGAATTGGGTATGTCTAATTTAATGAAGAGAAGGATGAGGGGTGACATGATAGCAGTGTTCAAATATCTCAGGGGTTGCCACAAAGAGGGAGTAAAGCTATTCTCCAAAGCGCCTGAAGGCAGGACAAGAAGCAATGGATGTAAACTAATCAAGGAGAGAAACAACCTAGAACTAAGAAGAAATTTCCTGACAGTTAGAACAATTAACCAATGGAACAACCTGCCTCCAGAAGCTGTGAATGCTCCAACACAGGAAGTTTTAAGAAGATATTAGACAACCATTTGTCTGAAATGGTATAGGGTTTCCTGCCTGAGTAGGGGGTTGGACTAGATGACCTCCAAGGTCCCTTCCAACTTTCTTATTCTATTCTGTTCTAATTCTATTCTGTTCTACTCTACCCTACTCTACATCTGGATAAAGAGTTTCACTAGACTGAGTCTCAAGTTGAGCCACAAGACTTACCTGAAGTGAGTGGACCAGTGAAAGAGACATAGACTGAGCCAAGTTAGGCAAGGTCCTGAGACTTCCCATATGCTATAAATTAGAAAGGGAAGAGCAAAGAAAGTCAAGCTGTATACTTGAAAGAAAAAGTATTTTATATTCGTCCTTTGAAGAGAATATATGTAGCTCAGGGTTGAACTATGGAGTCACTTTGTAAGGTGACAGATCATGGGGATGATAGGGCTTTCCTGGGAATTGTAGATGAAAATGCAAAATATGATCCTTCCCTTAGGTCTGGGGTTCAGAATAGCCTCTGCTTCACAAAAGCTGAGTTTTACTGGCAAGGGTAGAAATCATTCCTAAAGGCAAATGAACATTTCTTTTTCGTTTTGAAAAAGAAAAAAATTAAAGTACACATTTCATTCATTTTTTGAGGAACTCTACTACCAACTACCTTTCTTTCAACAAATCAAATGAACAATATGCAATAGTGAGGCATACATTCTCTTTAGCAACCTAACCTTACCTCATAATCAATCAAGCCGGCCTGGCCTAGATCTCCTCGGGTTTTAAATTTTTAAACAAGGCTGTTCGGGTTTTAGAATTGGGTTTTTTAACAGGTTTTTAGTAACAGCCTTGTATATATTTAATTTAATTTAATTTTAAATATTTATTGTTTTATATGTTTTTATTGGGTTGTAAACCGCCCCGAGTCCTACGGGAGAGGGGCGGTATAGAAATTTTATAAATATAATATAAATATAAATATAATATAATATAATATAGATTGTATTAGGGTTGTCACAGAATAACTGAAGCAGAATAAATCTACGATGCTAATATTCCTCATTTATCCAATTTCAAGGATCTTTGCTGCAAAAGTGCTATACCCTTCATAGAAATGCTAGCTTATTGACCTACTCAATACAACAAACAACTAGTAACTGTCCAAGCACTGAAAAGACATGTGAAAAATATTGTGATAAAATAATACTTGAAATTCTTTTTAAAAACCTGACTGATTATTCTGCTGGTTATTATTATTAACCATGCTAATAATGATAAGGTTAGTACACTTCCTAAATATTCGTATAAATTATTGCAGTAGTCTTATCAGTACCATTTATCAACATTATGCCAAGGAAATGACACTGTATTTTGCCTACATAAATGGGAGAGTAACTTGAAAAAATATTAGGTCTGTGGTTTTGCTAATTTTAGAATAAATATTGTATGCTGTAAAAGGAAAGGGCTGTTTTTCATAGGAAGGTATGATCAATGTCACTGGTCTGCATCTCTGGGAAGCTACCAAGCCCCACCGCTGTTGGTTTTTTTAACTAGGCAACACTTGGCTCTTTTCAACTTTCCTTTTGACATAGTGTCACTCTGAATTTCCATTGAACATTAAAAATGAAGCCGGCCTCCAATGCTTGGCATTGTTTAGAGTACTGTTACCACATACGTAACTCTCAAGCCAGACTGCCAGGGCCCTTCAGCAAAAAGGGGAGTCCCCAGATGCCTCTTTTTGCCCTGATATCCCACACCTTGCAATAGCCCTATAATGCTAGATTTTGAATTTTGGTAGAATTCATTTTCATAGAATCTATATTTTCTGTAAAATATCAAGTTAGGTAAAATGGCTGTTAATTTGGAACAGCAATGCTAGAGTCTTTCAAATCCTCGGCATGAGTAGCAGGATATCTCCCTTGGAACATGTAATATGAATACACCAAGTTTGATGATCTCAGTCTGTGAGATAGCGGGAGCAATTACTGGCATTTGTAGCTGGCCATTAGCTGTTGGAGTGCTGTTTAAATGCCAGGCCCAGCCAATTAAGCTTGGTGACTGATAGCAGAGCCTAGAGTGCTTGTGAGACCGAGGTAAAGTGAATCTGTCAACTACAGCAGTAACAGTGCCAGGTTTTTCCTTCCTAGCATTTTGGAAAGATGGAATGAATTTAGCTGCAGCATTTTCCTGCTCTTAAGAAACATGTGTATACAATGCCTGTGGCAGCAAATTCACCGGATGGCTTCAGACATATCATTTCCGACATGAAGAAAAGGCAACGTAAGAATATGCTAAATGGACATTTTCCATAACATCAGATTCTGCTCTGGTTGGAGTAGTAGATTTTTTATTCTCATTTGATATAATAAATGAGAAAGGATAAGTACTGTACTCTAGAACCTAAATGTAAGTGTAATAGAATAATAGAAGCCCAGTAACCTTTCACTGTAAAATTATCATACAGTAATATAGTTGGTGCTTTTATTTAATTGCACTTGCAACTAAGAAGCCCCTGAAATTGACTAACGGAGCAGATGTGATGGTTTGAAATGTTCAGGAGGTTAAAAACTAATGGAGTTAATAATGAAAATAGTTCTGATGATGGTTGAGAAAATTCCTTTAAGAAATATAAGTAAAGGGTCAAAGAGTCCAGAATTAAGCAAAAAGCTGAAAAGCAAACTATAAGAAAAGACGAGAGAAATAGTTTTAGAGGGTAAGGAGAAAGAAGTGAGATAAAACCTAGTCATAGACAAATGCTTTTTGGAAGCTCAAGTTGTGCTCCACAAGTCCACAATTACAGGTTCTGCAGAAATTATGCAAAACATTCAGAGTGATCTGAACCTGGACCAATGTTATTTTTACTAATAATGGAAACTGAGCTTATTTTTACTGAAACCAGGTTGTCCAGCAAACTAAGAAGGTCCTGTCCTACATTATTTTCCTAATTTGTATGTGGTTTTGGCATTGGGGTGCTGGAGTTGAATTAAAATATGGTTTTGTTCTGTTATATAGTTAGCCTGGAAGCACATATACATCATTTTAAAGGGGCAAAACTCCAAATATTAAAATGATTTATATGTGTGTGTTGAGCTGTAAAATCAGAAAGGATATCAATTGGTCTGTTGAGACCACTTGTAATATTGAGATGGACCACAGAACAACAACAACAACAAAAAAACTGGGTTCCACTGCTCTTTAAAAAATTCATATGGGGGAAGGACTGTTGTTAGGGGGAGGAAGCTTAGAGAGTCTTTTACTCCAAGGGATAATTGGAAAAAAGACAGAGAAAAAGGCAGTGTGCCAAGGAGAAATATTAAAGCAGTGATAAGACTAGAGCCAGAGGGATGAACACATTGGCAGATTGGGAGGGACTTTGAGGGGGGCAGAATTTTGATCATGGTCAAGTCTACTTGCACTCCAGTGCTATAGTTTGACACAGAAAACTGGGCAGGAGGAGGGAGGAGGCTCTAAAACTGTTGATGGAATTTCCCATCAGATTTGTGCAAGTTGCCCAATTATTTTGCCACAAATGTGGACATTTTTCTATTGTCATTAACTCATTATGATTTATGCTGAGATTTTGATACAGCCAGATATGTATTTGTTTTGAACGTAGACCTGGCAATCAAGCAAAAAGCAGAAACATTTGTGGTCCAAATTTATGCTTGTCTCTGGTTATTTGCTTCTGTTTTCGCAGTTTTATAGCAGACTCCAGTCTTGAGGAAGATGGTTACATTTTTGATAACTTGAAGCTCCACCACAATTTCCATTTTGTGAAATGACTTTGCACTGATGCACAGCTTAAGAGCTCCACACTGATACTCTTTAATATATTTGTCCTGGGTGGAGTTGATTACATTTTGTAATCTTCTGAGAGAAGCTCTTTTTCTAAAACAAAGGAAAACTTATTTTAATTTGGAAAATAATACACTGCAGATATATTATGCAGGTAAGCATCTTGATTGCTTAAATTTATACACATACCAAAACGAAAATACAGGTATGCTTAACTTGCCAGGGAACTGTGATTTTTTTTTTAAAAAAAGAAACCCCTTCTTTATGACCGTTTGAACATTTAGTGGTTCAAGTGAACAGATTCTAGCTCTCTGAAAAGGCCCTCAGGTGTCTCAAATTCTGTGTTTTTAGTTTCCTGTGAGGTATGATGGTTCAGCCTGAGAGCAATTAATATCTTTTATGGATTCCTTTTAGATGCAACGTGCCTTGAGGTTCTCAGATTTCTTGTCAAAATGACTGGATTTACTGGGAACAGACTGATAGCTATTTGATTCCGTCTTCCTCTATGCTGATTAAACATTGACTGATTTCCAGGCATTACATTATTCTGCCTTTCTAAAATTACCTGTAGGTATAGTAGCACTCATTGGCCTTTTGTGCAGTTAACACTTTCTCTTTAAATGAAAGAGGTATGTTTGCCCAGGAGCATTATTATTTTACTATTTAGAGGAGATATTTTTTATTTGTTTTGTATGAGAACTAAATGTAGTTCAGTATTGGCTTATGAATGTTCATTTCTGTGCTTCCCTACAACATTTTCTCAAAACAGGGGCTCCCTTTGCACTATCTGTGTGGCATCCCCCCCCCTCCAAGACTCCTTTTGCCTCAGAAGTGCTTTAAAAACCAATTCCCTGAAGTGGATCACTGTGGGGAGCTGCTTTGGTATTTCAAGAATTCTCTTGTTCCTTGATAGTTGAACCAAGCTTAATCCTGGCAAATGAAGGGTGCAGCTTCTTGTATTACTGGAAAGTTCGTTCTGTTTTCTGACAATAAAGATGAAAACGCAGATGCTTTGATGCTTTCTGCCAATTTCTTTTTTAAGGACCCAGTATTTCACTGGAATGTAATGGGGATACGTTTTGTGCCAAATCACAGCACAGGTTCCTTTTGAATGCCATATGTTTAATAATCACAGTAATAAAATGCTGTTCCCTTTCCTTGCAAAGTTCTTGGAGTTTTCTTCCATATGAACCTGCTTAGTTCTGAGCTAATATTGTGTATACAGGTAGTTCTCAACTTATGACCATAATTGAGCCCAAAATTTATGTTGCTAAGGGAGTTTTGCCACAATTGTTAAGCAAATCATTGCAATTGCTAATTTAGTAACCCAGTTGTTAAGTGAATCTGGCTTCCCCATTGATTATCAGAAGGTCACAAAAATAATCACACGGTTTCAGGACACTGCAATTGTCATTAATATGAACCAGTTGCCAAGCATCTGAATTTTGACCATGGGGATGCCGCAATGGACCTAAGTGTGAAAAATGGTCATATGTCATTTTTTCAGTGCTGTTGTAACTTTGAACAGTCATTAAATGAACTGTTATAAGTTGTTACTTGCCCCAGCGTTGAAATGGCTTGGTGAGAATGTTAGTCTACGTTGGTTGCACAGTCAGCTAGATGCTTAGACCAAATTTGGCATTTTTATCCACCTATCTAGTCCTTTCCAAACAGCTAGGATAGATAGATGTTGTTGCTTCATGGTGTTAAAGATATTGTTGCTATTTTTTAATCCTTTAACTATTCCAGGAAGAATGAGATGAGCTTACAGAGGGAACTTGCTCTCCCCACGATCTGGTGATGGGTGTAGCTCGGGCCCTGGGCTCAGGCTATTGCTGCTTAACGCCAGGTCGGTTAACAATAAGGCTCCCCTCATTCATGATCTTCTCATGGATGAGGAGACCGACTTGGCGTGTGTGACTGAGACCTGGTTGGGCCCTGAGGGGGGAGTTCCCCTCACGGGCATGTGCCCATCAGGTTATCAGGTATGGCATCAGCCGCGCCCCCAGGGAAGGGGGGGAGGAGTGGCTATTTTGGCCCGGGAGAACTTCAGTCTACGTAGACTCACTGTTTCCGAAATTCCGGGTTGCGAGTCCATCCTTATGACGCTGGACCTAGGGGTCCAGGTGGGCTTATTGCTTACGTACCTGCCTCCCAGCTGCGTGGCATCAGCCCTGCCTGTGCTACTCGAGGAGGTTGCTGGGCTGGCGGTGGAGTTCCCCAGGCTTATAGCCCTGGGGGACTTCAATCTGCCGTCGCTTGGCGAATCCTCGGGATTGGCACAGGAGTTCATGGCCGCCATGACAACCATGGACCTGACCCAAGTAGTGCAGGGCCCGACACATGAGGGTGGACACGCCCCGGATATGATTTTCCTTTCGGAGCAGTTGGGTAATGATCTGGTTTTAAGGGGCTTAGATATCATGCCTTTGTCATGGACTGATCATTTTCTGCTTCGACTGAATTTTACGGCCCCAATCCTTCCCCGCAGGGAGGCAGAACCGATTAGGTGGTTCCGCCTCAGACGCCTGATGGATCCAATTGGCTTTCAGACGGCGCTTGGGGAATTACCGAGCTCCCTCATTCACAGTCCGGCGGAGTCCCTGGTAGCGGCATGGAATACGGCCGCGAAGGGGGCTATTGACCGGATTGTGCCTTTGCGACCTCTCCGTGGTGCTGGCCCCAGGAGGTCTCCTTGGTTTACTGAGGAGCTCAGGGGGATGAAGCACCATAAGAGACGTCTAGAGAAGCGATGGAGACAAAGTAAGTCCGGATCTGACCGAACCAGATTGAGCTTATTTATTAAAGCCTATCTGAAGGCGATTAAGGCGGCAAGATCTTTGTATCTTTCTGCTTTGATCGCGTCTGCGGAATCTCGTCCGGCCGCCCTGTTTAGGGTGACCCGATCCCTTATTAACCCAAGGGGTCCGGGGCCTCCCTTGCAGGGTAGTGCCGAGGACTTTAATAACTGTTTCGCAGACAAAGTGGCTCAGATCCGGGCTGACCTAGACTCCAATTGTGTAGCAGAGTCGACTGATAATGATTCAGTTGAGGGGACAGGGGCATGTTCTTGTCCGGTCATCTGGGGAGAGTTTGAGGCTGTTACGCCTGAGGAAGTGGACAGGGCCATTGGATCTGTATGTTCTGCCACCTGTTTGTTGGACCCGTGTCCCTCCTGGCTGGTTTCGACCAGTAGGGTGGTGACACGTACCTGGATCCAGGAGATTGTCAATGCTTCTTTGAGGGAGGGGTCCTTTCCGGCTCCCTTAAAGGAGGCACTTGTGTGCCCCCTCCTCAAGAAGCCTTCCCTGGATCCAGCAATTTTGACCAACTATCGTCCGGTCTCCAACCTTCCCTTTGTGGGGAAGGTTGTCGAGAAGGTGGTGGCGCATCAGCTCCAGCGGTCTCTGGAGGAAGCCAATTATCTGGGCCCTCTGCAGTCGGGATTCAGGCCCGGCTACAGCACCGAAACTGCTTTGGTCGCTCTGATGGATGATCTCTGGCGAGCCCGGGATAGAGGCCAGTCCTCTGTCCTGGTGCTTCTTGACCTCTCAGTGGCGTTCGATACCATTGACCACGGTATCCTTCTGCGCCGGCTGGAGGGATTGGGAGTGGGGGACACCGTATTGCGGTGGTTCTCCTCCTATCTCACTGGTCGGTCGCAGTCGGTGTTTGTGGGGGATCGAAGGTCCACCTCTAGGTTACTCCCATGTGGGGTGCCTCAGGGGTCGGTTCTCTCCCCCCTACTTTTTAACATTTACATGAAGCCACTGGGTGAGATCATCCACTGCCACGGAGTGAGATACCATCAGTACGCTGATGATACTCAGCTGTACATTTCCACTCCTGGCCATATCAGTGAAGCGGTTGAGGTGATGTGCCGGTGTCTGGAGGCTGTGAGGGTTTGGATGGGTGTTAACAGATTAAGGCTCAACCCCGATAAGACAGAGTGGCTGTGGGTGATGCCTCCCAAGGACACTTCTATCTGTCCTTCGATTACCCTGGGGGTGAATCTATAAACCCCTCAGAGAAGGTTCGCAACTTGGGAGTCCTCCTTGATCCACAGCTGACATTGGATCATCATTTGTCGGCAGTGGCGAGGGGGGCATTTGCCCAGGTTCGCCTGGTGCACCAGTTGCGTCCTTACTTGGATCGGGAGTCACTCCTCACAGTCACACATGCCCTTGTCACCTCGAGGATCGACTACTGCAACGCTCTCTACATGGGGCTACCCTTGAAGAGTGTTCGGAGACTACAATTAGTGCAAAATGCAGCTGCGCAAGCAGTTGTGGGTCTTCCTCGTTGTGCCCACATTTCATCAACTCTCCGCACGCTGCATTGGTTGCCTATTGGTCTCCGAGCCCAATTCAAGGTGTTGGTTATTACCTATAAAGCCCTTCATGGCTTGGGACCAGGATACTTACGGGACCGCCTTCTGCCACATACTTCTCTACGACCGGTGAGAGCGCACAGGGTCGGCCTCCTCCAGGTCCCGTCAATGAAACAATGTCGTTTGGCGGGCCCTAGGGGGAGGGCTTTCTCTGTTGCGGTGCCCACCCTCTGGAACCAACTACCTCCTGAAGTCCGCGTTTCTCCGACCCTCCTGGCCTTCCGAAAGAATTTAAAAACCTACCTCTGCCGGCAGGCCTGGGGATGATTGTTGATTGTGGTGTGATTGATGAGTATGTATGGGGTTTGTATTTTTAATGTTGTTCGGATTTGTTCAATTGTTTATATATATATGTTGTAAGCCGCTCCGAGTCTTCGGAGAGGAGTGGCATACAAATCCGAATAAATAATAAATAATAATAACCATTTGTTATGTTTCTGCAAATTTGGCTATTTCCATTCATAGTAAAAACAATATAGAGCATAAGCAATTTGTGCTGTCTATATATTTTGGACTCCAGGTGTCATGAATATGTTGCCATATTCCATGCATGGAAAGTTATACATGAATCAATAAATTTTGATGATGTCCTGCTTTTCTGTCTTTGATGCATCAAAAATATTCAGACACAGCTATAGTCATTTTGGAGGGTGTCCTATTTTGCCCCAGAGAACCACAGAATTGATTTGGGATTCAGCCAAACAACCTTCTTACTTTCTCTAGGTGACTTTCAAAAACAAATTCTGAGAAAGTTTTCAGTGGGGCTCAGTCTGCACTGGGGAGAAAAACACTGTGACTCATGTCCACTGTCTATTGTTTACAGTGGAAAGGGACAACTTGCCACAGTCAAATCGCTGTGGCCAACTCACCACAGCCTACTTGCTACAGCCAAATCAGCGTAGCCAACTCACCACAGGACAATTTAACAATTCGATTTAATTATTTAAAATAAAAAAATATTATTTTTTGTCATTTACATTTCATGCTGCCCCTCCTTTTGCATCCTTTCTTTAATCATTCTATTCCACTATTTCTTTGATATTAGTATAATTCTTATCCCGCAGTGAGTTGGCCGTGGTGAGTTGTCCGTGGTGAGTTGGCCACAGTGAATTGTCATAGACCCTGTTTATAATCCCCATCCTTAATTTAGCCTTCAGTCCCTAGGACAGTTTTGCATATTTATTATTATTATGATTGGACGCAGTCAGCCACAAGTTTAGACTGGATTTGGCATTTTTGTCCACCTATCAAGTCCTTCCTAAGGCAGATGTTATTATTTGATGGTGTTAAAGGGATTATTGCAGGATGTAAGCTCTTCCAGATAAAGCTACTTTTGCAATTGACTGATAGTGATTTTTGTCAATGCTGATGGTGTTCAAGGGCTACTCCAGATGTTTTGGTACTGCATCCAAAGCTCCTATTACTATTGGTACTCTGCTGTCTTTTGCCATATTAAGTCTATTTCTATTTGCAGGGTCTTTGTATTTTGTGATTTTTTCCAGTTCTTTCTCTTCCATTCTGCTGTCTCCAGGTATTGCAACATGTGATGTTGGTATTGCAACATCCATTATTCAGACTACTCTTACTAACAAGTGTTAAACCTGGGATGTTATGTGGCAGATGTTTGTTTGAATTCTAAGATACCAGAGCACTTAAAGCAGCGGTTCTCAACCTGTGGGTTGCGACCCCATTTGGGGTCGAACGACCATTTCACGGGGGTCGCCAAACAACGCAGTCCGCCATTTTTTCCCTTTTCCTTAGCTGTGCTACTCCCTCTTATTCTATTGGCTTTTGAAAGCCAATAGAATAGACTCTCTTGAATAGAGGGAGTTTAGATAGAGGATTGCTGGCGCACATGGGACCCGGCGGGTGCCTTACCTCCCTTGGGCTGGGCCAGCTGGTGGCCCAGCCGGTGGTCGCCCTGTGCCATCACTGCCTCTTGCCAGCTACGCCTCGGCTGGCAAAGGGGACGGCACCACGCATGCGCGGCTCTCCCGGACAGGGAAAGTCCTCAACTTACGACCGGTTGGGAAGTCCTCGACTTACGACCGGTTGGGAAGTCCTCGACTTACGACCGGTTGGGGCCCGCGGCATTAAAAAGGTTGAGAACCACTGACTTAAAGCTTCTTTATTTTCCATTACAGTACTTGGTCTATTTTGTGATTCCATCAGTTCTTGCTTGCAGGCAAATGGTATTTCTTGCAGATATTCCAATGCACCATGGTTGCTACTTTGTCATGCCATTGTTTGTAATCAGTTTGTGATCTTCTTGCAGTAGCTAACTAAATGGTTCACTGTTTCTTCACCTTCGTTGCAGAGGTGGTGTTTGTTATTTGTTGCTATCTTCTCAGTCCTTTGAATCCATTTGTTCTTAAGATTTGTTCTTGTGTAGCCAGAATTAGCCTCCTGTCTCTTTCTTCAACTTTCCTGCTATTTGCCATTGCCGCATCTTATTGTTTTCTGCTTTTCCTGTTCCTTTTCTTAATGTACTGATCATGCAATATTATGCCTTGCTGCGCCTCTATTCTATTTTTCAAATGGTCTTTCTTGTAGGCCATTTTGGTCTCTTTGGTATTATTATGCAGTTTCCTGGATACCGACTTCTCTAAAAAGGAAGATGTCACTAATCCAGTATTTTTATTCGGATTAGCTTTTAAACACTTCCTTTAATTTTTGTTTTGTTTCATTTGTTTCATGACACTACGGGCAGGAGAGACAGGGTGGGGCAAGGGCGAGGCGGTTTTTGGGCACTCGGTCTCTTAAAGGTGCGCCATCACTGCCCTAGTACTTTTCTGCTCTTTGGTCAGTAACTATTGTGATTCCATGACTAACCATATCATGGAATTCACCTGAAGAAAGCATTTACCAATTCCTTAGCTCCAGATGACTTATTGAATTACAGTTTAACAGCACTTAGGTCAGTGGTAGTGAACCTATTGCATGGGTGCCAGAGGCAGCACTTGGAGCCCTCTCTGTGGGCACATGTGCTGTTGCCCCAGCCTTGCCTCCGCCCGCGACCCCCTCCTCACCAGCAACCCCCTGGAGGAGAGTCGCCCCCGAGCGTGGCCCACGCAGAGCAGCTCAGCCAAGGACATGGCAGCCAGGCAGTGTAGACAAGACTCTGCCCTCACGCCCCAACGCACACAGTTGATGCTGCAGGGGGTGGGCAGAGGGCGTGGCTGCCATGGTGCTGCTGGGCTGCCTGGGTGATCTGCGGTGGGCCCTGGAGGCGGTGAGTGGCCCTGTGGGCAGGCAGGGTGGAGCAGAGTGGGGGCAGGGCAGGGGGTGGAGTGGGGCAGGGGCGGGGCCAGTTTTTGGGCAGTCTCTAAAAGGTTCGCCATCACTGACAGGTTATTACTTTTTTGATCAGTAATCTGGCTGATTGATTAATACTTCTTGCTATTTTCTTTTTGGTATTACTATTTTTAAAAAGCGTGGTGACTTAAGTAGGGTCAGAGTGACTGCAGACAGGATGCAATAAGGCTCAGATTTTTTTTCAGCCATAGTGTCCTCTTAGGGGGGTTAAAAAATTGGAAACAGAAGAGTCTTTGTGAGTGTTTACATTTTATAGCTATACTAACTTTCTCAGTTTGGAGACCAGGAGAATTAATCACAGATTTTCACTGCCCACTCCAAGTTTGTATAACACACACAGTGCAGTTATTTATGTACATAATCAAATTACAAAGCCTAGATCCAAGTCATGTTTAAGGTACGCAGTAGTATAGAATACAAGAAATGTACCATTATGTTGAACTGTTGGATTCTTGATATTTTGTGTGCTTGGTTGTTTTCCTGTAGATCAGGGATGTCAAACTGCTGGCCCGCGGGCCGGATGCGTCATGCTGAAACTAGGCCCACCCCATTGCCGGCAATGGAGAAAAAGTTGTGATATGTTGCGACACATCATGTGACGTTGCAAATTTCACACCCCTGCTGTAGATGTTTCATTATCCTGCTTAGCAATATCAACAGTGCAAGAGAAAGTGGAGTTTATTGGTTGTTCATATATAGCAGCTCACCTTTCCAGTCTAAGTTGGGATGTGGTTCCCTTTTGATGGTTCTTTGATTAAAGTACTGTTTCTTCTCTGATTGTTTACTTGGTACTGCTTCCACTATACCTGATTGTTGGTTACTAGGGAGAATATTCTTTGGGATGTTTGGTTCCTTTCCTGAGTTATGTTTATTTTAGATGATATATAGATGAGGTTTATCTCTGTGGGTCTGTTATAAAGATTGATTTGTTAGAAGGCCAAGCTTCTGAATACTCCCTAGCATTTTTTAAAACAATTTGGTTTAGTCTAAAAGTCAATAGTTTCCAAGCTAAGAGACTAAGAAGAGTCCCTCTCTGAGGGAGAAGGGTTATTCAAAAATGTGAAAAATGTACACATACATGCATGCATGCATACATACATACATACATACATACATACATACATGAATATTGATAATCTCTTCTGATTGTGTCAGTTGATGATTGGGGATGGCTTCTGCTTTTTCTTCTTTGGTTACTGGATCTTCATATGTTTTAGAGCACTTTTGTGGGTTTGTATGCTACAATGATGACAAGAGGTTGCAGTACTATGTTGGCTGTCTCAGGGATATTTTTGATGTTGGGAAAAGTTATAGTTTTCATAGTTATAAAGATTGCATTGTAATAGGTTTTGTAACTAGGCACATTTTCGGAGCGTCATGTGGATATTATACAGCTAGCCTGTTTTCTTTTTTTACATTTCTGGGTTACTGCAGTGTGATTTTCCTGGCCGAATAATGTTCATATACAGTCTTCTTGTGGGTAGCTGAGTTATTGCTTTTATAGAGAAGCACCTGGTTAGTGTGGGTCGTTTTTCAATAAACTTGAATATGTAATCTGTCATTGTTTCTTCTGCTGATAAAGATATTGAGGAACAAGGTAGTTTCTTATTTTTTTTCCTCTTGTACAATGAATATAGAAAGTGTATCTCAAACTCAACACTTACATGTTTAAAATTCAACACTTGGTAACTGGCATGTATTTATGACAGTTGCAATGTCCCAGGGTCATGTGATCACCATTTGTATCCTTCCCAGCTGGCCTCTGACAAGCAAAGTTAATAGAGGAAGCCAGATTTGCTTAATGACCATATGGTTCACTTAACTGCAGTGATTCGCTGAACAACTGTAGCAAAAAAGGTCATAAAATGGAAAAAAAACTCACTTAACAATTGCCTTGCTTAGCAATGGAAATTTGGGGCTCAATTGTGGTCATAAGTCGAGGACTATCTGTACTAAAACTCTCTTGTCTATCTGTTTATAATCTTCAGTTGGCACAAACAGTGCATCTGTACCTCAGATCCACCAACTTACTAAATCTAGGGCTCATTACTTCTCTGCAATTGCAATTTCAGGGATCTTCACACCAGTTGTATATGCAAAATTACAACTGCTGCTGTGTTGCTGCAGTTAGCCACTGTCGTGTGATTGTGATTTCCAGTGATCTCTGCCAGCTTCCCACAACTAGTCAATGGGAAAGTTGGTAGGAAGTTAAAAATTGCTCCTGTTTCCACTGCTTTTGTGCCTGTCCGTGTCACTCTGTTTCTTTGTTTAGGTAAAAAAAATATCACTGAAAAGCCGACTCAGTGACTAATGTGTCGCCTACCGGTAGTTCATTTATGGAATCATGCAATTGGAAAGGGCCATTTAAGGGCCATCAAATCCTAACTGCAGGAATACATATTAAAACATCAAAAAGATAGTATGGAGTATAAAGTTAATGTAGTATGAAAGGGACCTTGTCATGTCTCTGGGTAATAATTTCTACTCTCAAACAGCTCCTACTGTCAGAATTGTTTTTATGTCTGCCTTCTTGTAAATTAAAATCATTTATTTGTTTATTTAGTAAATGTATATAGCTGCCCATATCGCACATATGTGAAATTCCATGTCCATAATGAGAGGTCAGGTATCCTGAACTTTTGAAAGGGAGGCAGATCTAGCATCCCAATTGCCTTGATTTCCCTGGTTAGCTTTACAGGAGAGCAAACTCAACATTCAAAGACTGTCCTGAAAGCTTTGTAGTGGATTTCCCTTGTGAGCAATAGAAGTTCAATTCATCTTATTTCCAGGAGGGGAGGGGAAATCTGACGACTATTGTTAAATCAGCAAGGGAATAGGATCTTTCTTCTAACCACAGCAAAGGTTCAGACCCTGCAGGAGCATAAATCTCATGTCTTTGGCTCATGGTTAATTGTAGCAGCAAGACATAGAGTTATTCTTACCTCTGGCTTAAGCGGGAGTTTTGACTCTTCTCTTTGGCTGTTCTGGACGACAGGTGGGAACTAAAATCAAACAATGGCATTCTTAAAATTGCTCAAACTTGATGAACAGCTCTCTGCATTGGTATTATCATGTCTTCACGTCAGAGCATTAAAGCAAAAGCTTGGAATGAGTACTATTTCAGTTAGTGTAATTTGTTTTTATTCTCAGACTGCCTGAGAATTCAACCTAAGAGCAAGCAAAGAAGATTGGTTTGATTGGAATTTCTGCTATTTTGGAGCGGGGTGGGGGAGGCTTGGAGGGAAATAAAGAAAACAAACAATTATTTCCTTTAGTAACAAAAAATGCAGATAGGAAACTAATTTTATCACTGCTTCAGTTTCATAAAAACATTTGATATGAAGTTTGCCTTCTTTTTTGAAAAAAAAAAATCATTGGTACACCTACTTAAATTCAGATTTAAGGAGGTGGCACCGATACTTTAGGAATGGACTGCCTAAACTGAATTATCAAACAGTCATTCAAACTTTTTCACTCACTGACTTCATGTTTTCACTGCCTGGAGCCGCCTCTTGCTTACACACGTGCACACCCCTTTGGGCAAAGGAAAAGAAAACTCCGTCCCTATGAGTTTGATTCTGTACACACAGACGACGGACGGCCCAGGGATTCCAGCCCGCTCCTAGCAGTGGGAGAGAATGCGAGCCAGAGAAAGGGCAGCTATTGTTGAACTGCTTTAAGAAGCCAAAGCAGAGAATACGGAGGCCGGGCCTCTGTTTGGCTGCTGGCCTTTCTGCATTCCCAGGCAGAGGATGGACAAGGAGCGTGGCTGCTGAAAGTGGTGCTGGGAGAGTGGGGCTGGCAGGAGCATGACTGAGGCACTGACGCATTCACGAGATGGAGGATTCAGGTAAAGTCCCTTGCAGCCACAATTGCCGCCCCAGGAAAATTGGGACCCACAAAGAACGGGACAGTAGTTTTGACAAAGTGGCTAAGAAGTTGGTGAGTGGTGTTTTGTTCCTTCTAGGGCCGTGGGATTGGGAGGGGGAAGGCTAAGTGCTATCCTCTAGTATCTGACTTGTGAAGTAGAGTATTTTTTTCTTTGGAAAGTTTTTTCTAATGACGATGGGTCAGAGGAATATTTGAACTGTGTTTGTGTTTCTCTTGTCTTTATTGTAGCTCCTTTTTTTCTGGGGGAAAGGGAAAGCAGGGAAAGTTTCCCCTTTGGGCGATCAAATTGTGTTGGAGCTAATATTTCAAAGACATGGAACATTCTGAACATTAGAAATTATTGAAAAGAGTGTACGTTATCAATGGCTTAGATTGTGAACCCGTGTAAGTCGTCTTGCTTTTAAAGTGATACATTCATCCCCCAACATTTACTCTCCAATATTGCGAGTTGTTTTGAATTCTGATATAGTTCAGTCCTGTGCAGGTCTGTTCACAGATGAAACTTGTTCAGTTGTAACTGATGTCTGGGAAAAGATATAGGATTGCAGTCTTAAGATAGCTTTTATTCTGTCTGTAACTTGATTAAGCAAGCTGCAAACAGATACAATGTACAACTATTTTCTCTGACATGTTTTTAAACATTTTTGCTAATCTTGTTGGTGGCAAATGCCATCTATAAAACATTTTATATAAGTTTTCTTTCTATGAAGCTGACATTGTCAATTCAAACTTTGCCACTTTTCTATTATATACAAAATTCTTTGCCCATACTATCATTGTCTCTTTTACTTGTTCATCTTCCATTTTGAAATTTAATAAGAAATTGTACATTTTTAAATTAACGTTTCATCAGAAGTTAATAATGTCTGATCAAACATAGTCTGTTCTTTGTAAAATCCATCCATTATCATATCTGACTTGCATTTGTAAATGTGACCACCATGTTAAATCGATGCCCTGATTTTTCCATCTCTTGCCTGGATTTTAAGTTCCCTTCAAAATTTAGAATATCTTTGTATGTCCATATTTTATCGAGACTGACTAGATTTGGATGTATGAATACTTCCATTGTTGAAAACCATCCTGGAATTTTCAACTAAATTTTACTTTTTTTCCACCCAAGTTAATAATAATGCATTTCTAATGTAATGGTTTTGGAAGTATTTATGTATTTTATTTTTTCTGTACCATAGAAAAGCATGCCAACCAAGTTGCAGGTCATGTCCCTCCAGATACAGCAATCTTTTATTTTTTAGAGTTATCCATTCTTTTATCCATGTTAACACTGATGCTTGATAATATAAAACCCAATCTGGCAAGCCAAAGCATCCATTTCCCTTGGCTTCTTGTAACATTTTCAGTTTAATTCTAGCTTTCTTTCCTTGGTAGATAAAATTTTCAATTAAAGAGTTTAAATCTTCGAAGAATTTTTTTCTCCAGTTTTATGGGTATCGTTTGAAATAAAAATAATATTTTTGGTAATATATTTATTTTCACTGTAGCAATTTTTCCTAACATTGACAGTTGAAGATTCTTACATTTTTCCAAATCAAGTTTATTTGGTTTAACAATTTAATGTAATTATCTTCTTTTATTGTTGAACATCCTGCTGTCAAATATATTCCCAAATATTTGACCTTTTTGACTATTTGCAATTCTATTTTCTTCAATCAGAATTTTCTAAAACAAGTTGGCACAAGTAATTATGTTTAATTAGTTCAGGACATTTAAGACACATTTAAAACCCCAATCCTTATAGTGGCTTGGATTTAAAATTAACAATTTCATCCCCCCCCCCTCAAAAAAAGTGGGAATGATTAACTTGTAATCAGCCTCAAATTGTAACAGACAAAACTTCCTGTTCTATTATGGAACTGAAAAAAAGTCCTGAAGCTGGATATAAAAACAAAGAACTTCAATTTATTGTTTTAAAATAGTTGCAAAGTCAGTTCTTTATCTCACAGTGCTATTGACATATATATAGGGGAATTATTTTGCAACCATGTCCTTCCTGTCCTAGACAGTGAAAAATATGGCATGTGACTAAGCGCTTAATAAGGCCTTTTACCCCTCTTTCAATGAAGCTTTTTTTCCAGTCATGAGGTCAATGTTATTATTATTCATGTAGTAATTTCCTGCCTGCTTCCCTATTCCAGATCCATTTTTAGTGTTCTCTTTGGTATTCTGCAACCTGCTACTGGATTTGGTGGTTCTGTACCACTGGTCTCTACCATCCAGGCTCCTTTCTGCTGGTTTCCTTGGATGCCTCCTTGCTTGGAAGTTTTCCACAATTCTCTTTCTCCCTTCAAATTCCTACTTAAACCCCATCTTTTCTGTGCAGTGGTTTGCTAAACTCCAGCATTATTGAAATGGAATGCCTATTCTTACTGGTTTAGCTACTTTGGTCTTCTTTCCTCTGGAGTCTTTTCCATGGCAAATGTCAGACTGTATGCTCTTCAAGGCAAACATGTATTGGGAACAAGTGACATTTTTTTCATTTGTTCCTAAGCTCCATGTACAACAGTATGAATACAATGATTCCCATCCTCTATCAAAAATAAGTTCCTGCCAAGTATTGCAGACCTCTGGCATGTAAACTTAAAATCAGTTAATATATAATAATAATAATATAATATAATAATAAAGTTGGAAGGGACCTTGGAGGTCATCGAGTCCAACCTCTGCTCAGGCAGGAAACCCTACACCATTTCGGACAGATGGCTGTCCAGTCTCTTCTTAAAAACTTCCAGTGTTGGAGCATTCACCACTTCTGGAGGCAGGTTGTTCCACTGGTTAATTGTTCTAACTGTCAGGAAGTTTCTCCTTAGTTCTAAGTTGCTTCTCTCCTTGATTAGTTTCCATCGGTTGCTTCTTGTCCTGCCCTCAGGCATTTTGGAGAATAGCTTTACTCCCTCTTCTTTGTGCTGAGACAAAAAGTGATGTCCTCAAAATAAGCATTCATTTTTCTTTTATTAGACTTTCTAACCACAAATATAGTTGGGATAGAGGAAGGGCCATTACTTCTGTCTGTCACGAGCCAAGATTTCTCCAACAAGTTGGTGAGCTCCTCTGCATCTTTGAAGAGTGAATACTCCTCAACTTTTTCAACATTTTGTAGTA
The DNA here is from genome assembly GCA_034064705.1 of Bothrops alternatus. Classification (NCBI taxonomy): domain Eukaryota; kingdom Metazoa; phylum Chordata; class Lepidosauria; order Squamata; family Viperidae; genus Bothrops; species Bothrops alternatus. The sequence continues at coordinate 1,268,561 of JARGCV010000145.1, read as the reverse complement.
ATCAAAGACAAAACAAGAAACTGTACTCAGTAGTAATATATTAATAGGACAGAGAGGGGAAATTAGGGAATGTTCATTAGTACACTCGAACAATATAGTACGCTGGGGCAGCATCTTATGCAAGGATGCGCTATGGACTGAAAAGAGGCAGTACAACATAAATCTACATTGTGGAACATTGTTGTAAAGCTAGAAATTTCTCTCAAATAAATTTTCTCACCTGAAATTTTTGTTTACTGAGATGAGCCATGCTACCATGGTAGCCATTTTGAGAATGAGAAAGCTCCTCCTTGTATCAACTTCCATTGTCAAAATATTTTCTTAAGATGCTAAATGTGCCCAATAAGGTGCAGTGAGGTTGGGACTCAGTCTCCTGAATCAGTCAGAAATTGTGGGAAATCTACCTTGCATCATCTCTAAAAATGCTTCTGACTTTTTAGGGATAACTTGCCTCATAAAATTCAGGAATGAATTATCACAATGGAACATACAGTCCAAAGATAAATACAAAGGAGAAATAGTAAACAACAGAATACTACCTAGATACTTCTTGTTATATGATATTTAGAATAATGACAGGCAGTGAGTATTATCTCAAAATCCATACATTTCCTCTGAAAAGTAGGTTAGCAATATTCTAATATGAAGAAAATAATGGCTTCCGTGAAACTGACTATTATATTTGTGATTGAAATGAAATTTGAAGCAGGGACTTTAATAGTAGATAACCACTGTGCCATTCTGGGTTGAAAACTTCATTTTTCTTTCTCAGACTTTACATTTTCCGTTCTATATATGTTAATTCACTTGTACAACTCTATAATGTGAATAATTACAACAATAAACAACAGTTATCAAATCTTGTAACAATTGTAATTGTAACAATGTGTAATTAGCTGACAAGCTACCAAAACAAATAATGCATTTGTATTTTCATAGTTACACTGAAGACAGATTTTACAAATACAAGCTTGTTGTGAATTACAATAATAAGGCAGGGGTTCACACCACAGTAATTGCCATCATCTTGCTTTTTTGACATCCCCAGGTAGATGTTCCTGGGCACACATAATATTTTTGTGTTATATTTTTAATAAATTAGAACTTTTTAATTTTTATTCTGTGATAGTGTTTTTCTTTCACTAGTCAGTGTGCAGTGTGAAGCCCAAAAACTGTTATGGCACCTGAAACACTAATGTTGTTTTGTAAGTTTTTTTTAATCAAATCCCCTTCATCAGTGCCATTCAATTAAATTAACCGTTATCCACAAAAATTCATGTGTTTAACATAGTAATTGTTATCTACATTTGTATATAGACGCACAATATTTATATTACAAAAATCTCTCTGCCACGCACCATAATGGTATCTTGTATTTTGAACATTTGGGTAAAGGTTCTTGTCATAGTTTTAACAATATTGGTCCCTCCTTAGCTACATTTTATTAGTCCCTTTTCCCTCTCCTTCCTCAACAACTTCATATGAATCAGATTGACTGAAGTAATCATGTTTTTTTCCTAATATACATATATGTTTGAAATGAAGAGGAACTAACCAATTTGGTTAAAACACAGATAATCCACATAAGATAATCCAAAACTGATGACAGATTTCTTGATATCTTAAACACTGTGGTGGATGGAATAACTCACTAGTTCTGTTTTGTAGGTAATTTAAATCTTCCTACTGGATTCTTTTAATTTCTTCCAAGTCAGAAAGCAATTTGATGCCACAATCATCCAAATTGTATGGCATGTCTATACTTTTTCTGAAATTCCAGAATGGCCTTTAGCAGAATGAGAATGCCCATGTTTCCCCAAATAGCTGGAGGTTACAAGTTCCTGCCTATCCATCCAATTAATTCAAATTGTGCAGGAATGTTTCAGCCTCCAGTTTCGGATCTGAAGATATTTAATGTCATTTATCCCACCTTTAAGTCCATCTGTCATTTATCACCATAAGAATGATTATAAGTAGAAGTCAGTAAATACATTGATTATTTAAAAAATAGTTACAGAAAGTATGTCTGCTTTTTTCAATCTCCATCAAGCTATATTACCATGAAGTATCAGTCAAGATTATTTAATGTACTGCACTGAGCAAAACATGATGTGCTGCCAAGTGGATAACCAACAGGAAGCTGCAGTCAGTCCATCAATTTGTGATTCGAATTAATCAACTAGTATTTGGAATAGGCCATTCAAGAAAATATTGCTCCCTCATAAATTAGAATTAGCAGTTAGTTTCTTTCTACTGTTCTGAATTCCCTAGTCTCTATATTGTTCCCATGCATGCCTAGGCAAAATGGCTGGCAACAGGAAATGTCTCACCTAAGATTACATGATGAGCCTATGGCAGTATTAAAGTTAAAGGGCAATGGAGAAGCCAGAGAATTGAAACATAGCAGTTCCAAAGAAAATAACAATAACAAAACACAGACAGAGCACTTCATTGGAATTGGAGAGGAGAGGAGGTGTTTCATTCTCTTGGGCACCTGCTGATTGGGTAGAGTATTATTATTTCCAAGTGAAGCATTCACTCAGTATACATAGCATGCAAATATTTGCTGCCTCTCTTTCAGGGTGAAGCATATACTGGAATGAACTTAAGAAAATGAAAAGTAGCTAACTTGTGTTGACATGCTGTGGGCTAATATAGGAATGATACCATTGGATATTTTACCAAAGCAGTAAGGTTAGACACAATTACAAGATATAAATCCCGCCTTAGTCTTTATCCTTTGATGCTGCCTAACAGCTAATGGAGCCAGTGTGGTGTAGTGATTAACATATCAGGCTAAAATCCCTGGGCACAAAGTTGCTCTGTCTCAGCCCTAGAAAGCAGGCAGTGGCAAGGCACTTTTGAAATCCTGCCAAGAAAATTGCAGGGACCAGTCCAGCAGATGCAAGAAGTCAAGGCTGACTTAAAGGTTCCACCCTCCATAAAAGCAAATGAAGTTATGTGATCTATGATATTTGACAACAAGTTATTTGCTTTTTACTTTCTTTCTGATGGACCCCTCTGCTTTACACAATAACTTAATCTCTGCCAAACAGATGCAGCTAGACCAATCATAACACTGCATGAAAAGAAATTCATACTCTGAAGATCCCACCCCTTCCTAATTTGCTTTCCATCTGAAATGAAAAGGAAGGACCAGATTGGTGATTGATGTAACATATTCCACCTTAATGCAGATAATATCTAGCTCATTACATCTAGTAAAACTTGTCAGGTTTGCAGATGGAAGAAAATAGCAGGTGCTTTGAAGACGAACATAGCACCTAAATTTTGTTTTTCCTTGAAGACATTTTGCTTCTCATCCAAGAAGATTCTTTAGTTCGTACCAAGGAGTTATTGGGTGGTTAGCTGATCTGAAAGCAACTGGAAGCAGTCTTAGAGTCATACTACATCAGTCGGGCATTGGAGAACATGGAACATACTAATGTTTTGTGAAGCTGATCAACCATTGCAATAATATGCTGCATTTTCAGGCTTGTCTTAGTTCCCATGGCTATTCTACAGTCTTCCTTTAACTAAACTGCACAAGTGAGGTGTACAGCTTAATGTTCATGGTATAGTTTTATTTCCTTGTGTTACAAAGTAATTGCTATAATTCAGACTTCCAAAAATCTTGTCAGTTGTTTTATATGTAGGCATTCTAAGGTTTGGTTGCCAAACCTGATAACTTGGAGTGAAAAGAAATATGCTAAATTAAGATCTTCCTTCAGTCTCAATTAGCTTTGGACATTTTAATACATATTGTTTCAATAATATGATAAAATTATTGACCACTGCAAAGTTACTGAGTGATGACCCCTTGGACTCATTTGAGTTAGTTCCATGGCTCCATCTTTTGTGGCTGTATAATGCTTAAAAAGATAATGCACTTTATTATAGTACCACTCCTGCTTTTTGTGCACACAAAGCGTCTCTTGCCATGGCTGTCAAAGCTCTAGTATTTGCATGCATTATGAATGATCATGCTACTAGACTGCATTATGAACTGCTTATACGCAAACTTCTGTGAAGCTTCATTTATCAGAAATTGAACTTCTAAATCCACAGGAAAACAAAAACTGCTTAGAATCCTAAATTTTAGACATGCAACATCTCTAAACATGATTATAATATACATACTGATATTTAGACATTTTGATACGTTTTAAGATATGTATTGATACTTTGCAATTTGAAGTTTGAGTATTTCACAGACATGGCATAGTGTCAAAAACTTGACCAAAAAAGAAAAAAGTGATAAAGTACAGGTAGTCCTTGACTTACAACAGTTCGCTTAGTGACTGTTCGAAGTTACAATGGCATTGAAAAAAGTGCCCCCAAGCCACAGCCGAGCAAGACACCTGCCTGCCCACCCAGTGGTGCTCTTCCTCCTGTCCAAGGTTTTCATTGTTGTGAGCATTTCTCTTGAGGATTGGCAGCGGGTGGGGTAGGTGGTTGTTTGGTTTTTATTCCCCCCGTCTGCTGGGTGGTTGCAGCAGGTTTTGGTCACTTCACATGACCCTGGGACACTATTACTGTCATAAATATGAATCAGTTGCCAAGCATCTGAATATAAATCACAAGACCCTGGAGATGCTGCAACATTCAGGCTGATCGGCGCTTCTTCTGGGCTCAGCAGAAGCGTCAGGATCAGTGCTGCTTTCCACCTGATTGGTGCTTCTTCAGGGCTCAGCGGAAGCACCAGGACCAGTGCCAAGCTCCAGCTGGAGTCTGGCGCTGATCCTGGCACTTCCACTGAGCCCTGACAGCCCCGAAGTAGCGCCAATCAGCTGGAAAGTGGCACTGATCCTGGCGCTTCTGCTGAGCCCTGACAGCCCTGCAGCTCCAGCCATCTCTCGCTCAGGCTTGTGCAGTGCTGCCACCAGTTCAGCTCATTCCCCTCCCCTGCTACCACTTTTCTAGGATGGTCGCGTACCACCTACCAAGTGCCAATGTACCACAGGTGGTACCTGTACCACTGGTTGAAAAGCCCTGGTTTAGAGAGTGATCATTTGGTAGGATTTAAACAGGGGAAACCAACTATTTGTGTTTCCGCTTGATAATGGCTAATTCATAATTCATTCCCATTTAATTGATTACCAAAGATTTTTGCTGCTCAACTGATCACCTTGTTCCTCCTTGCCAATACTATATAGCAGTGATGGCGAACCTTTTAGAGACCGAGTGCCCAAAAACTGGCCCCATCCCACCCCTGCCCTGTCCCCACTCTGCCCCACCCTGCCTGCCCACAGGGCCATTCACCGCCTCCAGGGCCCACCGCAGATTGCCCAGGCAGCCCAGCTGCGCCATGGCAGCCACGCCGTCTGCCTGCGCCCCGCAGCATCAACTGTGCATGTTGGGGCATGAGGGCAGAGTCTTATCTACGCTGCCTGGCTGCCATGTCCTTGGCTGAGCTGCCCTGCGTGGGCTACGCTTGGGGGCGACTCTCCTCCAGGGGGGTTGCTGGTGAGAGGGTCGCAGGCGGAAACAAGGCTGGGACAACGGCATGTGTGCCCACAGAGAGGGTTCCGAGTGCTGCCTCTGGCACCCGTGCCATAGGTTTGCCACCACTGCTATATAGTGCCTGTTGAGGAGGGAGATGTTTACGAAAATAGTCCAGATTTATGGAAACACATGGTTAGAGGATTTTCTTGGTGTCCCCTCCACTCTCAACTTTATCACTGAAGAAAGAAGACACTAAGTATTCTTTGATTGCAAGGCTGAACCAGTTTTACTTACTGCCTCTTCTCATTAACCTGTGAGTTTAAGAGCATTGGCCAGAGCATAGTTACAAATGTTTGGCTCTATATGCAAATGTTATATGTTACAGAACAGTGAAATAATTGGAATTTTTCTCCTACTGAGAATTGATGCCGTCTATCCCTGCCCATATGCTTTCCTAGCTTGAATGTACTTTTTGTTTGTTTCTTTTGCTGATCCTCACTATGGTTTTTATATAATTTCCTACTAAATGATGATTAGTAGGATGCAGGTATAAGTGGGGGTTCTTTTTATGTAGATTTATTTTAAAATAATAATAAGGAGTCCTGTTCCCTTAATGAGAATGATTTTTCTCAGAATACCAGCACAGGTTTCAGAGGGAGAAAGATGCTTCTGATTTGTAAGGCCCAGACGTTTCTCATTTGCCAGGACTCGTTCTTGCTTTCATTTCTACAAACCTGAAAAGTGACCCTTTAAGTTATATAAAACATATTCTCTCCCCTCTCATTCTCAGTTTTCTGTTGCTAAACAAACAAACAAGCAAACAAACAAACAAATGATACACCCAATGCACAGCTACAGAACAGACAAAGGTAGTGGGCATCCTTCATATAACCGCTTCTTTGTCAACTAATTGGACCCTGTTTCTGTAGCTGTGGCTCCTTTGATTCTCATAACAGGTCCTGTTTCTGCTGACCCTTTTCTTTGTCTTTCCCAAAGGATAGGAGGAGCCCTATTAACCAAAGAGGCCAAAGTCGAACCAGGGTTGCATTGGGCTGCTTCTCGTTCTTATGAAGAGGAGCTGTTCTAATATCCTTAATGCTGTTGTTGGCAGTCAGAAACAGATTCCATTATTGTCGATCAATGCAGCTGCCATGCGGAGGGAGGGAAGGAGGGAGGGACTCTTCCTATTCACAGATTGATCAACCTGCCATTGCATGAGCAAATGTGTTGTAAGCGAGTCAGATGCTATTCTAATTGTAGCTGGAGCAGAAAAGGTCTGGTGGCGATGCAAACCTCTCTCTGTTGTTGGCAGGATTCTAAATGGTCTTTCTTCAGAAAGCTGAAAAACAAAGCTACTAGAATTTTATATCATTTTTCCCTAAAAGGAAGGGAGTCATATATTACACTTTATTAACTGAATGGCTTTGCTAATCTTTGTTGTAGTGGGGATATTTTTCTTTGTCTTCTCGTGCCTCCACATTTTTAAATTCTGTTTTGTCATTTTTAAACTGGAGGCCATCAGCCTGTCATCTTATTTTTACTCTTCCTGCTTGAGCTGAGAAACTGACATCAAATCTTGCTCTGTCTTTTAATCAGATAAGTCCGTCAGCTAGGGAGACCGGAGTCAGGCCACAGTACACTTTCTTTTCTCCATTCCATTTTATTTGGTTCAGCCAAAAACCTAAGTACTGGCCTCCCAAGAACCTCCACGTTTCCCCGCTTTCCCTTCCCAGATTTATGCTGCCATTATCTACTGTATGGAAAAGTTTTCTAGCTGGAGAATGAATCTCCTTTCTCCTGGAGATGCGGCCGAGTGGCTGGATAGCAGCACAGAAGATGAGCGAAGCCTCCTTTCATTTCTTGGTACGGTAGGCTTGGAATACTTATTTCAAAACTTGAAAAAAAAATTAGCAGATATTTCATTTTGATTTTATGACTGAGAATGGTCTCAGGACTATGTATGCGATTTTCTCTTTGGCTTAATAGTAAATGTTCTCTAAATGCGAGTTCATAACATTCCTGGCAGGTAGGCATAGTTGATTGATACTTTGAAATGTATGCTGCTTTTCTGCCTAGTCTCTCCCTCCCCCCCAACCCTCACCCTCTATCTGTTTCTGTTAGCCTGAGAGAATCTGTCTAATTTCAGTTCACTCATCTGAAGAAATTTATTTCTGGCTTGTGTCCTATTTTCCTTAAAGATTTATGTATCAAGTAACGTGTACTTAAGTGTTGCTGTGTTAATTTGTAATAAATGATAATAATGTGAACATTTTAAAGGCCTCGTTTTAAAGACATTTTAGTTCATCAGTATTACTTACATCCAGGCACTGCACTTACGTTTTTAAAAAGTAGCCAATGCTGGTTTATGAACTTTTTGATAAAATTGGATAAAAATTAAAAACAGAGAACTAGTCATATTAAATTTTATTTTAGGAAATATAAGAATTCTAATATTGGATCAGACAGATGTGAATCCATATAAACTGTTTACCAGAATTGTTGCTTATAGAGTAGTCTGTAGACGAGTTTGAATTCTCTTCAACATGAGAAACTTATAAATGTGCATATAGTGTTCGTCATGTTAAACATGCACTTAAAGTCCACTCCAGAATGTCTTAAGAATTCTCTGTGTTACAACAGATAGGGCTCCTAGACTCTAAAATGAAATCAGAAAAGATCTGAACTATTTCTTGATCTCTTGCCAAAGTTGCCATTTTTTTTCAAACTTCCTTCAGAAAGATTAAATCCTTTACAAGGTAACACATTCTGAAGAACTATTAAAGTCTCAGAATTCTCAATTTGTTTACTCAGTTCTAGAACATATTACTCATTGTTAAATTAGAGTAGGTACTACATGAGATACTCAGTTTTTGTAATTATTGGACCCAAACTCACTTTTTAACAGAATTTATATATATATATTTCTTGTAATACATACAACTTAGTCCATTTTTTTTAAAGAAAGAGATTTCGTTCCTTTATTCCTACAATAGTCTAACAAGGTAGATGAGGCCAAAAGTGACTGTCTCAATAGGCAAAATGATCCTGGGTTGGCACTGAATCCCTACCATTACTAATGAAAAGGATATTTCGATGCAGAGGTGGATAAAGCTTCTGTTGATCAAAGAAGCAGTATTAGGTTTCACAAACAAATATTCTATTGCTAAACATGACTCTTTCATATCTCCATATGTTTATGAAGTCAGTTTAGAGGAAAGGACAAAGAAACCTGAACTACAAATTCTATAAGATTGTCCAACAGTATGTATCTTGATGCAGTACTCATTCCAAGGCAAAGAAGTAATGCTTTTTTAGAGAATATACATCTGTAGCCCCAGGTGTGGGGTTTGGATTGTACACCATTCTCGAGGATGGAGAGTCATGATCTCACAGGATAACTCCTGCACCAGTTTCACAACCTATGAAGCTTCATATTGTGTCAGAGCTACTCTGATGAGATTTCAAGTGTTTGCTTTTCCCATCCTTCTCACCTAAAAACCCTCCCCCATCCTTTCCACCTAAAGATCTTAATGCCAGGAATTAAATCTGAGTGTGACCTGAGAAGCCCCCAGTCTCTTCATTTGCTGGAGAATGGCAGTTGGTTTGGGAAGACGTATTTATATTACTACACACATTTACATTGTTTATTTTGTCACAGTTGTTAATAATACATGACCATTTAGAGGCAGGGAGATTTATTAAATCTGAATGTCAGTTAACTAAATGTCTGTATTTTGCATCAGTTTATGTCATCTGAGTTAATTTACTTTGTTAATAATTGTATAACTTATTTTTTACAACATTTATGTCTATGACATTGCTGTAATTATGCAAATCAAATTAACTTGATTTGGATGCAGATTACATTAACCACTTGTCCAAGCTGCTTACCCATTGTTTGGAAGTGAAGTCCAAACTAAAATTTGGTTGATGGCAACCATGAATGCCATGTTGGAAAACTATATTGAAGGACAGAGCTCTGTTAGGTTACTGGGCAACTACCACACCCAACGTTGCTTTCGAACAGGTTTTTGACAATAGTACAAAAGTGATTTGCCCTTGTCTTCTTCTGGAAAAAAAAATCATATTTTCCAGTTGATTCCATAGCCATGGTATTGCCATTCTCCAAGTACAAGAACCCATACTACTTAACTTCCAAGCTGCAACAAGGGAACCCAAATGCTACAGCTTCTGAGAGAATTTTCTTTCTTTCTTAGACTTATATCCTGCCTTTCGTTCAGAAATTCAAGATGGCATATATAATGCTCCCTTCTCTGTTTTCCCCATAAGAAGAATTCTGTTAAGTCACTTGATTTAAGAGAGAGTGATTGGCCCTGAGTCATCTGGTGAGCTTCCATTGTTGAGAGTGGATTAGAGCCTGGACCTTTCCATTTCTTAACTATTGCACCATATTTACTCTCAGTTGTAATTAACTGTGACTTCCCATCACTAGGCCCTTTTCCGTTTCTATTACTCTAAGCTACATGGTCCTGTGTAAAGCCTTGGTAATCCATTGTGGTCCATAGTTTGTCTGTGTTCTTGTCAGTTGTCTGGCCAGATTCTACTTGCCAATGTTATGTAGTAGTTCAGGTGTTCGCCTGGCAGCAGAGAGATTCGGATTCAAATCAATTGAAGTTCACTACGTGACCTTAGCCAGTCCGCATCTCAGCCCAATGCACCTCACAGGATTGTTTTTAATGTGAAAAATAAGAAGAGGGAGCATTTTGTTTATCACTTGGAGCTCCTGAAATGAAGACAGAATGTAAATCTATTAAATCAACACTGACATTCACCAGGAGCTGGCAGAGTCTGTTCATCACATCAGCCCAGCCTCCGCCAATCCACTGCCAGTTAAGTGCTCTGATGTTAAACACTGTGACATCACATCACTATTTTTTTAACAAGAGAATTTCTATATGGAGCTAGCAGACAAGAAGCAACAAAGAGGACATTTCCAATTGCTGTTTGTACTGTTTCTAGTTTACCCAAATTGGATGCCTTTAATGATGATCATGCTGAATTCTTATGTGATTTGGGAAATTGGGCCAGTGGGTTCAAATGTATTCATTGACATGTATCAGTAATAATGCATGCAGGAAATTTAAAAAAAAATGACAATAACACGAAGTCTTAAGTCCAGTTACCAACATGTAGGTCGCATTGCTATGTTAAGTAGAACTGTGGTCTCTTGGGGCTACCCAAGCAACATTGCGATACAAAAAAAGATGCTGAAGCCCTAGAAAGAACAACAAAAGATGCTGAAGCCCTAGAGAAGAACAACAAAAATGATAAGAGGTCTGGAAGCTAAATTGTATTTAGCCTAATGAAGAGAAGGCTTAAGGGAGACATGATAGCTGTCTTCCGATACACGGAAGGACTGACACAGAGAAAAGGGGGACCATAGCATCGGAGGGCAGGACAAGAAGCAACAGGTGGAAGCTTGTCAGAGGGAGAGTCAACTCAGGAAAAATTTCCTGATAATGAGACCAATTAACCGATAAAAGAGGTTGCCTTTGGAGTTGTTTGTCCTCCATCGCTGGAGGTTTTCAAAAACAGACTGGACAACCATTTGTCCAGGTTGATGGAAGAACTCCTGCCTGGACAGAGGGTTGAACTAGAACAGGGCTTTTCAACCTTTTCACCCATTGTACCACTTTTAGGATATGGCAACATCTGAGTACCACCAGTTGCCTAGCAAGGTGTCAAAAACTTGACCAAAAAAGAAAAAAGTGATAAAGTACAGGTAGTCCTTGACTTACAACAGTTTGCTTAGTGACTGTTCGAAGTTACAATGGCACTGAAAAAAGTGCCCCCCAAGCCACAGCCGAGCAAGACACCTGCCTGCCTGCCCGGCTGCGTTCTTCCTTCTGTCCAAGGTTTTCATTGTTGTGAGCATTTCTGTTGAGGATTGGCAGTGGGGGTGGGGTGGAGGGGTGTTTGGTTTTTATTCCCCCCCCCATCTGCTGGGTAGTTGCAGCAGGTTTTGGTCACTTCACATGACCCTGGGACACTGTGACCGTCATAAATACGAATCAGTTGCTAAGCATCTGAATGTAAATCACAAGACCCTCAGATGCTGCAACATTCCAGCTGATCGGCGCTTCTTCTGGGCTCAGCAGTAGCGCCAGGATCAGTGCTATTTTCCAGCTGATTGGTACTTCTTCAGGGCTTAGCAGAAGCACCAGGATCAGCACCGAGCTCCAGCTGGAGTCTGGCGCTGATCCTGGTGCTTCCGCTGAGCCTGGACACCCCTGCAGCTCCAGCCATCTCTCGCTCAGTGCTGCCACCGGTTCAGCTCATTCCCCTCCCCCGCTACCACATTTCTAGGATGATCGCGTACCACCTGCTAGGTGTCGTAATTCCGTGCCAGCCTGTGTTCCCAACAGCTGAGTCTGGGGAATCTGAGGAGGAGGTGGAGGAGGCATTTGAAGGGCCATCAGGGTCAGAGGGAGGCTCTGATGAATTACAAGATTCACGGTTTGATGAAGAGCCTGGGCCCTCCAGTCGTGTTCTTGATGAAGCTCAGCTGTGTGGGGAGAATGAGTCAGACTTGGAGGACTCACACCTGATGGACATGATGATTGATGCTTGTAGACGCGAGAGCCGATCAGCAGCAGTCAATACGACAACTCCAGAGGAAGAGGAGAAGGCACTGAGAGGCAACGCCTTGGGACTGCTGTATAAAAAGGGAAGGTGTGGGCGGTGCTGGTTGCTGAAGGCTACCGTTGCAAAGTACTTCATGGGATCATGTTCTGTTAGTATTGCCGGTGACTACTTTTCTGTTTGCATCGTGTTTCGTGTGGACAATTCCCTCCATTTGGATTGTGTTTTGCTGCTTTTGTTTCTGGACTATTTGGCAGGTTGGTTACCCATATTAAAAGGGGTTTGTTTTGTTTTGAGTCTCCAGCCTATTTTCTCAACAGGGGTTTGGTCCTTGTGCCTTTAACAAGGATGGCTATAGGCTGGGATAGAACACTAGGTGCCAATGTACCACAGGTGGTACCCGTACCACTGGTTGAAAAGCCCTGAACTAGAACACCTTCAAGATCCCTTCTAGCCCTATGATTCTATGATAAAACAAAAATAAAAGGGGCTTTTAAGATGGCGGGAATAGGAAGATAATCCCCAAACCAAATGCAGGTAAAATTATATTTGCCAAAAATGTGAACATCCTACATTTTAACAGTGTAAAAGAAGGGACAGAGGGTTTGTTTACTTGAGTATTTCCCACTTTTTCTGAATTTCAGTCTGTAGTTGGAGAAAGTTTGAGAAATACTGCTTGAAATTATTATATCCTTTACTATTTGATAATTTTAAAAATAATTTTGAGTATCTCACTACAACACCCCCCCTAAGATTCTGAAGAAAATAATGAAGGGAATCCTAAAATAATGTCTCAGGTATACAGGTAGTCCTCGACCTATGACCACAATTAAGCCCAAAATTTCAGTTGCTAAGTGAGACATTTGTTAAATAACTTTTGTCCTATAGTGTCCCTTTCTTGCCAAAGTTGTTAAGCGAATCACTGCAGTTGTTACGTTAGTAACATGGTTTAAGTGAATCTGGCTTCCCCATTGACTTGGCTTGTCAGAAGGTCATATGAGGTATTCACATGACCCCGGGACACTGCAGCTGTCCTAAATATGAGTCATTTGCCAAGCATCCTAATTTTGATCACATGGCCACAGGAATGCTGCAGTGATCGTAAGTGTGAAAAACTTAAGCCATGTCACTTTTTTCAGTGCTGTTGTAACATTGAACAGTTATTAAATGAACTGTTGTAAGTCAAGGACTGCCTGTATTTTTTCCTGAGCTGTCACAGAACGGATTCTTGCACAGGGATTAAAAAGATAATCTATTTTTTAAAATGTTGTGCATGTTAGCTCGACATTATTCTTCCCATTATTCAAAGCATTTTGCTTCATTTAAAGCAGGGGTTCTCAACCTTGGCAACTTTAAGACTTGTGGGCTTCAACTCCCAGAATTCCTCAGCCAGCTTTGGCTGAGGAATTCTGGGAGTTGAAGTCCACAAGTCTTAAAGTTGCCAAGGTTGAGAACTCCTGATTTAAAGCTATCATTATACCCACCAAATAGCCAGGCAGGATATCAAAATAGGCTTAACCTATGACAGGTTTAAGAAACAATACTCTGGCTATAGCAGATGGATGTCTGTGATCCCATTCCCGATTTTAAAATATTTTAAAAGCATTCAGAAGGGCCTTCATTCAGGAGGAGTTCTCAGCTATATCTTCTTCGTCAAGCAACAGGGTTAGGAGGAATGTTCCTTAAGAGGAAAATGACATCAAACGAAAAGGGTTAACCACCAGGGCTGTGCCAAGCATTCAGAAGAGAGGCTTTACCGAGATCATCGGCTACTTCAAAAGCCTTTACCAGTTATTTCTGCATGCAAGTGGAGGCGCAGCTGTTTTGTTGGTGGTCCCAGCAGAAGAGTCCCTCCGGGCACGCAGACAGATGAGCAGAACACTAAGGACTGTCTCAAATACACCAAGTGATGATTGCAAATCATGCAGTCACTTTAACCAATTGAGTTCCTGGCTCCCTCCCTTGCAAAGCACCTCTTCGGGATGCTTTGCACAGCCCTACTGAGTGCTTTCTTCACTACTACAGTCCCAGTTGAAGGTAAGGCTCCATCCTCCTCCTCTTTCTGCTACCAACTTTATAATAGATTGCAATATTTCTGTAGCAATCCTTGGGTATTTCTTACATTTCGTGTCTGTAATATTGTTGTAGTCCTCCACATGTAAGTTTCCTCCGTTGAACTGCAGCTTGGCTTATGCCTTTAACTTTACTGTAGAGCTCTTTGAAAACAGAAGAGCAGGAATATGGTTGCCACTTGTACTCACTCATCAGAAATGCAAATGAACGAACTGTTACTCTGCTGTCCAGATCTTTGCTGAAAATAAACATTTGATTAGCTTATGGTAACTTTATAGTTGTTAGCAGCTGAAGGGATGTTGACCTGATTTTTAAATATATTAATAATCTGGGGGAAAACTATGAAATTCCATCCTTCAATCCTTGTGCTAGAAGCTCTAGTCCTTCCTGCCTCTTTCTGTAACTGACCCACTTGATAGTATTATTAGGATATTATTGTTAATATCTCCAAATTCGTTCCCTTTAAGCAACAGCTGCATTAATTTTAGTGTTGATACTGAGTTTGGCAGGCCAATTTCTGTTTGACTCCCTATCCTTCCTTATAGTGCTGCTTTATCAGAATTATTTGCTCTACTGAGCTAGTTCTCTGAACATTGTCTGGCCTCTGTTTCTCTCTTTATACTATAAGCCCACTTCTTCTTGTAAGAGAAATTGTGCACTCTGTGGTTGTAAATGTTTTGTGCATTTCAGTTCCTCTAACCAAACTTTATTCATGAGAATTGGACCATGAGAACAGTTTTTTTCCAATGTCTTTGTACTCTGATATCTTCTCTTTCTCATATTCATGGGCTATATTGGATCAATTCTGTTTGAAAATTCAGAGGCTCGGAGACGTAATTAGTGGCTATCAGAGCAGCTTGCGGAAAACTCTTTCAAACTCTTTAGATTTTTATTAGTATTGGATTGGAGGTGAAGCAGCCTTCTTCTGTTTTGTTCTTGAAGAGTTACGGAAATATAGCAGTGAGAGAATTGCCTCCGCCTTTATATTTTATTTTCCCACGGTTCTTAAAACTTTTCTGATCAAACTCCATAGGTAAGTACATGGAAGTTGCTATCCCCCAGCCTCTCCCCATGTACCTGTAAGTTGCTATCTCGCAGCCTCTCCCCATCGCTATATGCAGGGGGGGATATAATATTCACTGCCTCCGAGAGTTATTACTAGAACTACTGTTCTAAGTCACAAATTCGATAAATTCTCAACTAATGCAATATTAACATTGTTTTGCAACTGCCAGTCCTCGTGTGTGTGCTAAAAGGGAAGAAGCGTTTGTAACTTTATTACAAAGAGCCTTGCTGTTTTGTGAACTGTCAGTAGAAAGTAGACATTTTTTGAGGTATTACTCTTGCACAGAAACAAACTGTTTTCAAAGGTTTTAAGGTTAGTTTCATGTCTTTTCCCCAGGCTGTATTGCATGAATATGAGCATGAATTCGTGAACTTGTGTTGAGCATTCCAACTCATGTTATTAGCAATGGGGTGTAAACCAGTTAAAGGTTTAAAGCAGTGGTTCTCAACCTTTTTCAGGTTGAGACCCCACTTGCGCCGCCCATGCGCGCCACGACCCCGACCCGCGGTCCGCCATTTTCTTTTTTTCTTTTTTTATTTTTTTTAATTTATTTTTCGTCGCACGCGTGCCTGATAGATGATTACATCTGAATTGGAATAAAGACACACAATTTACTACCGTCCAAATTTAGCAGATAGCAACAGCATTTGTCACTAATTATTTGGGGGGGGAGGGAGGAGCAAACCTTGCTCTATATAGGAAAACTGTCTATGACAGAAGAATGCTAGTTTTGGGGTGCCTGTTAACAGCCTGAAAGTAACTGATGGTTTGGGAAGAGGGATTAAATAGCCACAGTGTATTTCCTCCTTCCTGTCTGCAGAAGGGAAGAGAGAACCAAGCAATTGTCTTGAGTAACTCCCCTTCTGTGAGTAGTCATCCAAGGGCTGGGAGTTGATCTGGGCGGTCTCAGCTGCTTGGCCTCCCAAAGGAGAAGAGAGAGAGTTTGGAGTTTGTATTTGGACAAGGCATCCCAGTGCCTGACTTTCCAGCATCTCAAAATATGTTGAGACTCTGAAAAGAGTGCAAAGAAGAGCAACAAGAAGAATTAAAAGGGGCTGGAGGCTAAAACATACGAAGAACAGTTACAGGTTATTGGCTGTGTCTAGTCTAATGAAAAGGAGGACTAGGAGAGACATGACAGCAGTGTTCCAATATTTGAAGGACTCCTACCAAGGTGAGGAGGTCAAACTATTTTTCAAAGCACCAAAAGGCAAGGCAATAAGCAATGGATGGAAGCTAACCAAGGAGAGAAGCAACCTAGAACTAAGGAGAGATTTCCTAATGTGAGAGCAGTGGAACAATTTGCCTTCAGAAGTTGTGGCTTCTCCATCACTGGAGGCTTTGAAAAAGAGACTGGACAACCATTTATCAGAACTGGTATAGGCCGGGTCTGCTGCTTTGTACACATTTTCATTTTTTTGAGGCATTTCTTAACACCCAGTTATTTGATTAACTGATCCTGATGTTATTACTGCATTTCAATATGGTTGTGTATAGAATAAGAAACATGTTTTGTTTTGAATCCAAAACAAAAAAGTGTATTTTGGGAGTTTGGCCCATCCATTTTTAATTGTCTGTGGTTCAGCAGAAATATAACCTGGAACATTTTGTTGTTCCCAATTTTGGCTAGAACCACATCTGGAGAGACCCTGGAATGATTTTACAAGTGATTGTATAAATTGGGTAGCTGCTGTTTATGCCCTTCTACCTATCCCTGCTTTGCCAAGGACTCTGCTGTGTCCCGCCTTCTCAGTGCCTTGCCGCCTCCCTCTTCCCTGCCCTTCCCTGCCTCCCTCTTCTCTCAGTGCCTTCCACCTCCCTCTTCCACTGCAGCATATCCCACTAGCCCAGCCCCTCAAGTCTTGCCAGGGCTTTCCTTGCTTTCCAAGCCACTTGTGCCACTGATGCTCCTGTGTGGCATATTCCACTGGCATGCCTATCCCTGAGTTTTCAGCAGATTTTCTCCCCTCCCTCCCCTTCAATC
This sequence comes from Bothrops alternatus, assembly GCA_034064705.1. Lineage (NCBI taxonomy): Eukaryota > Metazoa > Chordata > Lepidosauria > Squamata > Viperidae > Bothrops > Bothrops alternatus. The sequence continues at coordinate 1,251,390 of JARGCV010000145.1, read as the reverse complement.
ACTGCCTGCCTTGTTAAACTGTTCCTTGCTGTGAAGTTCTCAACAGTAAAAGAACAAGATCTCAGCTGTGCCTGATATTCCTGAACTTATCTCAATTTCTAGTCCTGCTTCAAGAAGCCAGGAAATTAGAAAATAAGCCATTAATTCAACACAATCTCAGGAGCTTTTGCTGAGCCTCAGAGGTGATAGCATGACATTGTAGCTTTGCAGCCAGACATTTTCCCCAAGAGCTGTTGGCATGATTATGAGTTGCAAAGTAGAACCTGTGATGTGGAGGGAAAGGATGGCAGAGGAGTAATGTTACGCCAGAGTCCAAAAACTGGAAGGTGGGCTAAAGCAGAAGTGCGGCTCATACTGCGTACCTAAACAGAAAGAATCAAGACAAGCATTTTTTACAAGATGAGATTTCCTAACTGATCAAACACTGAATTGATGCATGAAGTGAGAGTCCCTGATGGGATTACCTGTGAAATTTGCTAGAGGTCACAGATGAGGCTGTAGGAAACAGAAGAGCCAATGCATTGACACATAACGAAAGATGTGTAGCAACATTGGGCTGTCACACAAGCTCTGTTTTTTTGGGGGGTGGGTTTGGCATATGTTGAGATGTTACACAAAAAGGGCAGAGTGAGATAAACTTCCATCATTCTGATGAAAACTGTGAAAAACTAGAACCATCATTTCTCCCATGAAGGGGGAAATAGCCCACCCCAGACTTTATGGAAGTCTAGCCCTGCTATTTTTATGATTTGTGTTGAGCATCAGCTTGAAAGGGTGAAACCAAACTGTATTCTGTCTCCAACACAGGTATTAAGAATTAGAAATGGATAGGCTTACATTGAAAATGAAAGGGAAAGAAGATACAGTATATTTTCAAACATGGGATAGTTTTTATAAATGGCTATAAAAATGGAATAGAGAATAGAAATGGAAGTTGTATTACTATTAATGTCAAATATATGAACCCAGACAACACGTTGTTTAATAAGCACTAAAGATTTGTAACTATAAAAACTTAATAAAATATTTATATATATAAAAAAGAATTAGAAGTTCTTTCAAAGCAGTGCAGAACTAGATCGTTCAGAGGAACATTCAAAATCTTTGTGCTGGAAGAAATTCTGACTTTTATAAAGTGCATAGCTGAAACCAGATTTGAATTTTTAACCAACGTTTTAGAGGGCACATATAAATATGTTTCCCTTTTTTAAATTTGGTAATCAAATTTGGTTAAAATAAAAATTTAACAAAAAGAAAAGTTAAAATGAACTAAAGTTCAATGAAAAGTAAAAAGCTTAAACATGCTTAAAACTAAAGTGAAGTTACTGTGCTACTGCTTAAATAATATTTTACTCGGTTCTTCAATAATATTGTAAATTATTATTTTATTATGAAATGCTGGGATATTAAATTCTTGAACTATTGAATGAAGAAGTAACAAGTGTAACCTCTCTTGACATTGCACTGTCTCTGTAATAAAGGTGAGTGAGTTTAGCATGCTATCCTATCCCCAGTATTGGAAATCTATCGATATCAGGAATGGTAGACTTTCTCTATGAAGAATAACCAACAGAATGATTAGATATAAATCTATATTTGATTCCTGTAATCAATTTGCGTTATTATTTTACAAAAGAGCAAAATGAATAGAATAAAATAAAAGGACTTCTAACCAGGTTGTTCAACGTTTTCAGAATTGTTTTAGCTCTACCATAATTTCCCAAAATTTCTCTTCTTGTAGTTTTCTATTACATTGTTAACTACACCATACATATATAATTTTATTATTTGATATAATAAATTCATTACATTAAAAGATTTGCATAGACAATGAGAAGGAAGTTTCTATTTTAAAAAAAACTTATTTTCCCCCTTATTTCTTTTCATCGTTCTGTCTCAGAGGTTCCACCAGAGACATCTCCTAGAAGACGGAGCATCTCTGGAACAAGCAATCCCACAGATACATCAAATACATCACCTTTTCGAGTACCGGTAAGTAGACATTTGCTTTGAATGGGATTCTGTGACAAACTCAGTATATGTCCGTTTACTCCTAGAGCAGGGGTAGGCAACCTTGGCTCTTTTATGACTCGTGGAATTCTGGGAGTTGAAGTCCATGAGTCATAAAAGAGCCAAGGTTGCCTACCCCTGCCCTAGAGGATATAGGGTTTTCTTTTCTTTTCTTTTCTTTTTTACAAGTTCAGTGTCTGGGCTTGTGGCATCAGAGGCAAAGCATTGTGCTTGATTGGGCAGAGAAACATCTCTCTTCCCCTGAGGTGGGCTTTCGTTTACCTCTGGATTCTATTCACCTGTGAAACCAATGCTCAGAAAGATGAAGCAAGACAGCAGGTTTGCCAAACAGTCTCCAAGCAAGAAGCCCAGATGAACTACCTTAAGCTACCCTCACTGCAGCTACGTTTGGATGGGTAGGATGCAGCTAGACAGATTTTATTTCTAACTTTGTTAAAGTATGATTCAAAGGTATATCAATTCACATGATTGTCTGTGATTCTGTATTCTAAAATATTCATTCTTCATAATAATTCTGATGCAGGTGGATACTTTTTTTCCTATTCTGTAGATGGAAATTTATCATTGTATACTTTACATTTAGTTTGTGAATCATATGTTCAGTTTTAATTATTTGTTTTTATAATTTTAATCCAAATTTCCTGGAAATTCTTACCTGTCTCTTTTGGGTGGACCAAAGTTCAAACTACCCATACTTGAATTACTACAGTTTTTCTAGTATTATGCTGAGAGTGAGTCATATACAGTGTAAATGACTTTTCTAACAGAGGTGCAACAAGTTTTTAAATGACAGTAATGAGCAACAATATTCTGGAATGTTATTTTATGATCTACTTAAGAATCTAAAAAATAAGAAAGAATTGTTGCTGTTCTCATATCTTTCCTTGTTTTAATTAACGAACACATCTCTGTCCTACATTCTCAATTTTCCTTATCCTAGGTTTCAAATTCTGATAATAGTTTTTTTTATTTAAACTTCATTACAGGCTTCTTTATATACTTTTAAAATTCATGGCTTATTCTTTCCATGGATAATTCTGAGTAAGAATTTCAATTTTTGTTCAGCATAAGGTTGATAAGTAATAAATCCTGTACAAAATGGAGGCATATTATCTTGTCCAACCTTTTGCAGTGCTAATTCCAAGAATTGGAATAGCACATATTGAAGAGAGAGGGGAAAAGAGACAGGATTATATATGTCTGATTGAATTCTGTAATAAGACAAGATAACCTTTATTGTCATTTTTTCTCTGTAAACACACTGGTACATATTAAAAAGTGGAATTCTTATGCTTGCTCTCAAAAGAAAACAAGCCAAAATGTTGAAAATCCACTCAGGCTAACAGCACTATCTGGGATGGAATGCTTTAACCAAGTTTCCGTTGCAATGGTGATATGGCAGTTTCTCACCTGCCGCTTTGTTATTAACTCTAACTTCATATAAACCACTTTAGACTCTAAGGAGTACATTAGCAAATAAAATAGATGGTAGTGACATTCTATATGGATTAGCCTTTAGCCGAGCTGTTAGCCCTCTATGTTTGCCTCGTTTCCTCTTTCGATCACACCACCTCAACCTCAGAAGACACTCAGCACTGGAGGGAGATTTCTCTGCTTCAGTGGCTGCTGCTCCCCACTGCCTCCGCTGTCTGAAACATCGAGCACTTTCAGACACTGCAGCCGATCTCACACCCTCCGCGTTTCAGAGACTGCAGCCTATCTCACATCCTCCGTGCAACCCATTGACATTTCAACCATGCTGCACCTTCAACCAAAGCAGTCCGAAGCAATGCAGACTCAACAGCTTTATCAATAGTTGTTCTTTTGCTAAATATCACCAAATCCAATATAGACTGATGGTGATGTAACAGTTTGGTAATGCATTTCCACTTTCTTGTCACAAAGAATCACTCCAAAACCCCAACACTCTGAGAGCCAAAGCAGCTGCAGCCAAGCAAGGAATTATCTAGCATTGTTGACAGAGGACCAGATATACTCTTTGATCTAACCCATTGAGAGTTTACATTCATAAGATGACTTTGAGTAAGTTCACACAATATGTTAAACTCTAAATTTGACTTAATAAAGTAGACTCTGAATATATCAGCTCCATTTCTGTTCCAAACATAATTTTGCAATGTTCTGTTGTTATACAAAAGGAAGATTTGCAGTCTCAGTAGGAGTAAATTCATTACTACCTCCTATTTATGCAGACCTAGAGCTTGAGGTCTTATACAACTCACAGAGTAGGTCCAGGAAACAAACATTCAAACTCTGCTGTCTTACTCTTTTTAAGGAACCTTCATTAAACCTTCGGTTTAGACATAATAGGAAACTTTGCTGCTGCTTGGGTTTCTGGTTAATGGAAGGAATAAGTGGGGGATGGATGAAGACCATACCTAACAATAAACCTGAATTCTAGATGTCTTCAAATGCAGGTGCTTTCCAACAAATGTTCATTGCAGTGAACTGAAAGGGTAAAATGGAACCAACTGTGAGGTCAGGTGGCTCAGTCCCCTGAAGGAACAGAATAAAAAAAATGATAGGTTGGAGTACAATCAATTATTGATTGCCCTCAGTTTCCGGGTTAAGTGTGATATTATCTTTAGAAACAAATTAGCAGTCTTAAAAGGCTCTAGAAATACATTACTTGCAGGACATGTGATATGTCATTGTTCTTCAATTTCTTTTTTTTTTCTTTCTTCCAGTTGTTAATATGCACAGCCTGGCTATTTTAAAAATTCAGTTCTGAATAGAACATTCAATTCCAGTAGAGACTTCATCGCCATTCTTCTAGGCACTGAACAATGGCATCCATACAGGAAAAAGAATTACTCAACTGCACAACTTAATGGGCCTTTGTCCAGTGCTAGGAATTTTGATTTACAGTTGCATAATATTCTGAAATGAATGCTTTCTTCTTGATTTGGAAGAAGTTCTTCAAATAACTCTTTGCTGTGGAATGCTTAGGATCTATTCACATTTAAGAGACTATTAGATGAAATTTAAGTTTTTCTTTTCCTCTTAAATATCTGATATTACTGTTTCTTTTAAGATACCCACTTCTTGCATAACAGTAATGTTCAGATCAGTTTGTATTTAGCAGCATCAACTTAATGCAGTCCTTGGGCTGCCATTGAGTGATGTGAGGCACAGGCTCTGCAGGCAGAATTTCTTGACCCAAACTCTGGTATTTCCTGATTAACCTAGAAAACACTGTTTCCCTTCACTCTACTGTTGTTATTTTAAATTTATTATAGCTGCCTCCTTCCATAAATTCTAGGTGGCTTACAAATACAAAAAAGTTAAAAGTTAAAAAAGTTAAAAGCTTTCCATCCCATAGGTAGCCCACATCAAAACAATGCAACCATAACAAATCACAGGGTCCCGCAACCACATCAACCCCAGGCCTAAGACCAAGGCCAGTTCTTCAGTGCTTTTTAGGAGATACAGAAAGGGTGCTTTCTGTATCTGTGAGGGGATGCTGTTCCAGAGGGCAGGGGTCATGACCAGAGAAAGCACATTTCTTTGGTCCCAGAAGATGCAAGATTTAATAGAAGGGATCTGGGACATAACCAGTCTACTGGAATGGACCGTGTGGGCAGAAACAGTACTGAGCTAGATGGATGAATGCATAACTTCCTTTAATCAAGTAAAACACTATTTTGATGTTACACCCCTTTCAGCAAAGTCCAATTTTAGATGTCTGTAGTTGCCAGCAAGTTTCTGGAATATATCAGTGTAGCATAAAGCTATGTCTGGGCTGTCATTATTGGGTGCAATGTTGCAAAGCCCAACAATTTTGGAAAATGAGACAAATTCTAAAAGGTTGATTCTAACAGGTCACCTTTCTATGAAATATTATTAAATGTTATATTTCTACAAAGCATAATGAACTAGCTTTGCATGTCCGAACAACTGTTAGGATACTCTATACTTTGTACTGGAAGATGCATATAACTGCTTCAGTAGAAGAATGGCAAATTGTAGGAGCATGTCTTGATATTTTAAATAACTTTATATTGAAAAATAAATCTTAGAGTATGAATGTCATCTAAAATTTGATTTTCTCTTAAATCTATTTTAAAGATATATTTCTTATTAACAAGACTATAATTTCACAGGTTATGCTTCATGGTGCATTGATTGCTGTTGTTGATAATCATACATTAATTTTTTTAAAAAAATTGAGATTTTACTCAGTACATTAACATAATCATAGATTAACTTGATTATAGTCCCAATCTGTATTTTCAAAATAAGGTGTTATATGTATAGAAGTAATCTAATAGCATTCTGGGGATTTGTGCTCAATTTACCTAAACTTGTGATACTTTTAAATTTCTGGTCTCTTCACTTTGTAATTTTTTCCTCTCTTCTTTTGGCTTTTCTGGTTTTTGTTTTCTTTTGCTTTCTTTTAAAATGTTAATATTTTTGGGGGGGGGGAAAGCATACCAAGTGACATAAACATAATGAATCACAACTGCATTCTTATTCTATTTTAATATGAATTGCTTTGTTCATATGTCCTATTTCTGAAAATGATGTCTGAACAAACTGGTTGCTGTGTTGCTTCCCTGACTTATGCTGTCAAGGGGACCAGCTGAGCAGACTTCTTTTATGGTTAATCTGCTTAATATATAAACTTGAAATCTCTCAGATAAATCAGGAATTAAAAGCCAAGAACAAACCATGATTTCCATCAGAGGAAACAGTCAAAAATTGTGGCTCACAGATCAAGATAGCCATTTAAAACTTTTTGGTGGTCTTTTCAGCCATTCCCGTTGACAAGAAGAGCAATCAATAGTATTTACTTGCATACTTGCTTATTCTCATTAAATTCAGACATTCTTAATTATTATGAATTGTGATCACTTTCAGTAGGCCCTCCAACTAGCTACCACATTATGCTATTTATTTCCATTGTAATTTGAATGGAATGAATTACATTGTACTTATTGTTATAATTAATGTTATCTTATTGTACACTAGTATGTGTTCATAATGGATATCATTTTGTTCAAATATGCTATCATACAGGTATACTTGGTGAGTTTCCATTATTTCTATTTTACCTGATCTGTCAGTCTTGCTGCATACCTCCCTTTTTTTTCATCCTGCAATTTTGTAAATCCCAAGAAAGTTGTCACTGAGCAGATTTCTTCACTTTCTAATTTATGCCAGGAAGCGCTGTAAAGCGACTTACATCCTTGGAATTACCTACCCTCCTACTTAGTTCACCTCCCTAGTTTTATTTCCTTGCATTCCCCCAAAATGTATTGTTCTTTATCCTCATTCCTACATGTACACTTTCATGTTTTTCTTCTCTCAATGGCATCTTCTGAAAAAGTTGTTATATTACTTCCCTTCACCAGCATGCTTTAGAGCTTATGTTTAAGTACATTGCTATTATTCCCATATTGTTTAAATTCTACCTGAATAAAAAAAAATGGTGAAAGCAGCACCAAAATACATTAAAAATAGCTTAGTGAAAATGAGAATAATCTGCTTACTGTGTAAGCATTCATTTGAAGTGATACATGATAAGCAGAGAATCAAAGAAATGATATTGTAAAAGAAAATAAGGCTTGGTAAATGGAGACAGAATGGATTTTCCTAAACAAGCTTAAAATAGTGTTGAGGCTTATATTCAGGGTCCTTAAGCAACATTGAAATTGTTTCTTTAAATTGTTCAGGAACTGTTAGTGCAGTGTTTCTCAACCTTGACAATTTTAAGGCATGTGGACTTCAACTCCCAGAATTCCACAGCCAGCAATGCTGGCTGTGGAATTCTGGGAGTTGAAGTCCACATGCCTTAAAATTGTCAAGGTTGAGAAACACTGTGTTAGTGGGTTGCCTTCTAGTTAATGGTGTGAAGGAATATGAACGTGTCCTTGAGGATGGGGAAGAAATGAGCAAACCATTAAGGAAGAACTGTGGGAAAAGATTAGTCAATCCTGAGAAAGGAGGGGGGGTGAAAGAAACTCAAAACAGCCCCACCTAGAATTTATTTGGCGTACCATGGAATAGGCAGTCAGACAGGATCTCAAGATTTCGTTATGCTATCCTATAACAAACAATAAAATGCGTGCCCAGAATCCCTATTCTGCCTGCTTCTTAATTTCCCTATCTTGAAAGGCTGAGACTAACTTTGAATGTTACTGGTTTTTGGGGTGTAAGTAAAAAGTTGTAGGACAAATCTTTACTAAATACCCTGCTCCCTTCAGAATTAATTGTACACATCCTGCTTTTTTTTAGTAGAGTGCTTACAAAGTTACTTTGCACCAATTATGCATATGGAAGTTTCTGGTATAATACTTTTTTTTTTACTACAGTAAATATAGAAAAGATTTGCTCTTGTAAATTTTATTTTGTTGCAAAGTTGGCGGTGGGGACTGATTAGGAGTCACTTTCAGTTTATGCCATCAGAAAATGCATAGAGACAGAACAGAATAAAAGGCAATACTTAACAAATTGGATCGTTGAAAATAACAATTAACCAATGGAACAACCTGCCTCCAGAAGCGATGAATTCTCCAACACTGGAAGTTTTTAAGAAGAGACTGGATAGCCATTTGTCCAAAATGGTGTAGGGTTTCCTGTCTGAGCAGGGGGTTGGACTCGATGACCTCCAAGGTCCCTTCCAACTTTATTATTTATTATTATTATTATCATACAAGATGAAAATGGATTTTTCAACTCTTGAAAGAATATAGATGTATATCAAAAAAATTTCTCATTGGATAAAAAATAGCATAGTTAAGAGCAATTTTAATCTACTGGATGATCAAAATCAAAGGAGTAGCCATTTTTATGTGGTAACTACTATGTCTTGAGAGTAAATGTACATCTTCCTTAAATGTCTGTTGGGAAAAGAAAACAGCTGGTTTTTTGCTATTCCTGCAGTAAGAAACAATATGAATAACCTTTATCTGGCCAAATTGCATTCATTTCAAGAAAACTGAATAATACTGGAGGCGATTTAAACCAAATTTATACAGATGAAACAACAGTATAAACCAGTGATGGCGAACCTTTTAGAGACTGAGTGCCCAAACTGCAACCCAAAACCCACTTATCGCCGGGTGCTGGGTGGGCGTGGCCCACTGGATGGGTGTGGCTGTGATCATGGTAGACTGGGTGGGTGTGGCCAAGGTGGGTGTGGTCACCTCAATGTTGCTCATTGGGAGGGATGCCTGTGGGGGGCGGGCAGGGTTGGGGGAGATCCAGGGGGTCTCTGGCAGGTGGGTGGTAGGCAGGATGCTCATACTGAGGGGTGAGGTGAGGCAAGGCAAGGCAGAACAGGGTGCCATTGTTGCAAGGAAAGGCGAGGCAGGGGCCAGGGCGCCTGCTGCCTGACACATTGGCCCCCGCACATAGAGGCCAGCGAGTGCATGGGGACCGACAGTGTCCGTCAGCAACCACAGCCTGCTGGCCCATCGACTGGTGCACTCTGGGGCTCCGCAGCCCACCCCAGCAGTTCAGAGAAGCCGCCTCTGAGCTGGACGGCTGGCCGACAGCTGAGGAGGCGATGCAGTGGGTTTTGCCTGGGAAAAGGAGAGTATGCGAGGCCAGAAGGGATGGGATGAGGGGGAGGGAAACCAGCCATGCTGGGATGCATCCGGCCACGTGGGACCTCACCGAGTTAGCGGGTGGCTGGTTGAAGAGGGACAGTTGCCATCCCCAGGGCATGGTGCACATGCCCACAGAGAGGGCTCTGAGTGCTGCCTTTGGCACATGTGCCATAGGTTCGCCACCACTGGTATAAACCATTACAATTTATTTAGCATATTGCCTTTTCTGCTAAGTTCCATGCTTTAATAGATGAGATCTGTTTATGGCAGAGGTGTCCCATTTTATTATTTGCTATCACAATTCACTAGTTTAGAGCTATTGGCTAATTCAGAAGTGAAGCTGGGGCATAAAAGGCAAGTAATACAGTCGTTTGCAGGTAATATTTTGCTTTGAAAGTCTAAGACGTTAGAAAGCTGTCCAGTTTTAGCTAAGGTTACATTAAAGTTACTTTAGTTTGCTAAATATATCTTCCGGCATTAGCAAGTTCACCTTTCAATCTAGGAAAAGAATTTTGCTTCTTAAATATTCCCCAGAAAAAGTTGCAGCTTGTTGCACCCTTAGGCACCGTAATCTTAACTATTTAGAAATACTATTTCACTAAAGATCTGAATTATATATGAGGAAGCAGTTATAATCCTCTAAGTAAAAAAAATAACAAGCTTATAAAAAATTGGGAAAAGTTAAAGCATCGCTTGTTGGCGATATAGCAACAATAAAAAATGATAGTCCCTAAATGACTATTTCAACTGCTGCTATTTTACACAGGTAGCAAAAATTAAGAGGGGTTTATTTATTCCTTGTAAAAAGAATGCTTTTAAAGTGATAAAAGTCAACAGAAGAGCGTATTCCCAATAATAAAAATATTCATAAAATTAAAAATTACATACAGACATTCAAGTTGGGATTCAGGAATCCCTATGGTACATAGCACTCCAAGAGAAACAAGTATGATTAAAAGGAATTTGTAAGTTTTATGAATAACAAGGAGCTTTTTTCCTTCTTCCTAAGCAGTTGTCTCTTTTTTCCCATTAGATGAAAAGCTGGCCTGACAAGAGCAAAATAAATCTAGGGCCAATATCCTACAAAAATGTTGGGGTTTTTTTAATCAGAAAGAATGAAAATGAAGTAGAAGTAATTTATGTTCATATCTTTTAATAAATATTTTTTTCATGGTTTTGAATAAAACATGCAAATGTAAAAAAATCATTTAATCAATATTATTAAAAACCTATAGGTGTAGCGTGACTATTAAAATGTAGTAACTTTGATGATCTGTGACAGACATAGTTATTAATTGGCAACAACTGATTATTAGAAACTACATGTAATATTTATTCAATATTTCTCTGTAAAAATATGAAGAAAATATTGAAAATCATATAAAATATAATTGTGGTCTTTGATTCGGGCTGCTGGAATCAGAATTTGCTTTGGAACTTGTTTGGATCTGTTCATCTTGCTAGACATGGTCTCCTCTAATCTAAGTATAATTAATAAGTGGAACAACTTACCTCCAAAAGTTGTGAATGCTCCAACACTGGAAGTTTTTAAGAAGAGATTGGACAACCATTTTTCTGAAATGGTATGGGGTTTTCTGCCTGAATAGGGGGGGTGGACTAGAAGATCTCTAAAGTCCCTTCCAACCAATTCTGTTCTATTCTATTCTATTCTATTCTATTCTATTCTATTCTATTCTATTCTATTCTATTCTATTCTATTCTATTCAGTAATGACAAGTTAGCATATGGTGAGTCTTATCTTTCAGTACTGCCTATTTTGGTACTTGATAAAATCTTGGTTCAGCTAAAGCAGAGGAATTGAGATCTAAATCTAGATATAGTATCCAGTATGACAGCACCAAAATTTCCCTTCCCTTTCATGGCACAATCACCTTCCTGCCTAGTTTGTCCCTTGATATTTCTTGTTCCAAAAAGTCTATTTACTTTGGCCCAAATTAGGACAATGTCTGGTAGACATATAAGCCTTCCATACTAAAGCTGAGCTTATTTCTGTTCAGACTTGGAAGTAGAATCTGTCTAATGTGTTATTATAATGTTCATTGCATATCCAATGGCAATCAAGTGTGATCAGGAGGCTATTACCCTTCTCTTGGGTTATCACTCTTCAGGGAACCTCTAAGAAAGTTTCAAAATTCATATTAATAGCTATAGCTGTTAGAAACCATCTGTTTCCCTTCTCATGTTATCAGTTCTTAGCTGCTCATTATTCTAGGATTTTCTCACTATTTTAAAAATGTTTGTTTAGTTGTTGTATTGTAATCTGGTGTTTTACTGGACTGCAAAAAAAGTCTATATATTTCTGAAGTATTTTTAGAATTGGGACAATGGGCCATTACTCATGGATTGATTTCCATAAGTAATAATAATAATAATAATAATAATAATAATAATAATAATAATAATAATAATAATAATAATAATAACAACAACAACGATGATGATGATGAAAGGGATATTGCAGGTCATCTAGTCCAACCCCCTGATCAGGCAGGAAACCCTATGCAATTTCAGACAAATGGTTGTCCAGTCTCTTCCTAAAAACATCCAGTGTTGGAGCATTCACAGCTCCTGGAGGCACGTTGTTCTACTGATTAATTGTTCTAACTGTCAGAAAATTTCTCCTTAGTTCTAGGTTGCTTCTCTCCTTGATTAGTTTCCACCCGTTGCTTCTTGTCCTGCCTTCAGGCGCTTTGGAGAATAGCTTGACTCCCTCTTCTTTGTGGCAGCCCCTGAGATATTGGAACACTACTATCATGTCCCCCCTCATCCTTCTCTTCATTAAACTAGACATACCCAAATATAAAAGAGGTTATGTATAAGAATTGTGTACATGTTTATTGTCATAGCTACTTGTTATATGCAAAGTTTTAAGCACACATACCTAAATTAAAACTAAAGCAATTTTAAAGACTGAGTTATATTTGCCCCTTTGATAGGAAGACTATGGAAGAGAATGCAATTGTCTATATTTTTTTTATTCTTACAGATTATTAGCTACTAAAACTGTATCAACCACTTCTCTTAAAATTTATCATAGCAGTTTGCCCATTCTGCTTTAAAAATTATAGTCATACAATTGTTTTAAGTCAGTTAATACAAAACATACAGTTGGTTTCATACGATAACCAAAGAAGGGGGCCAAAAGCTTGTAGAGAAAGTACTACATTTTACTTGTTCTTTTAGGCACTTTTTCCAGACAGCCAATATTTTTTTCTGAAGAATAATAAAAATTGTACAACATTCACCATTCAGAATGTGACTACACTAGAGATGAGTATTGTCATACTTTATACCAGACAGAGTGATAAATCTTTAGTCAGACCTGCATTAACTAACAAAAGCTTCATACATTTGACATGGCTTAGAGAAGAAGTTGCTTTATTGCAAACAAGCAAGCAGTTTTATATGCCTGTTGCAAAGTACAGAAATCAAGCCATATGTGTGAGACAGAGCTCACAGAGACTTTGGCATTCTTTTCCCAGCCTTGAGATTCAGTAGCAATTGTTTATTGTTTACACAATTCTTTATAGCCAGAGCAAAAAGCATCCCCTCATCAGCATCACCTTTTACAAGTATTAGTGTACAATCTTCATGATATTAGTTGTTTTGTTCTTTGGCAGAATTTTTGCTATTTCGTATTGTGGGTTATTTATTGAATAATTTCAATAGTTTATTGAACTATCCATTACATTCCTCATAATATATATTGTTTGTAACAGCTAGCTCAAGACACCAGTTTTTTTTTAAACCAATAGCCTGATATTAAATTTAAAGTGAATAGTTGCTAGTTTGTTCAGTCATTTAGCTCAGAAAAATCATTATGTAGATCTTTGCTCTCCATTTGGTATTTATTATATTGAATAAATCAGAGTTAGCTTCTTTGCTATCTTAAAACTCAGACCTTTGTGAATAAGTTAAAAAGAAGTACCTGTAGTCCTGTTCATATACTTATGGATCCTTTTCTGACTCCTTTTATTCTAAGAATTGTCATTTTGTGCAATACAGTGAAAGTCCAAATACATAAGAGCTACCACATCATTAAGTTTGCATAAGTTTGCATATACTGGTTGACATTTTTAGAAAATGCTAAATGTATAGTGAAGCAAGACTTGCCTTTCAGAAACCACCCTCATTCCTATTCGATTAACCTTGAATATGCCTTAAATCAGAGGGTTTTTTTTAACCCAGTACAAATATTACATTAATTGGGCTGTTTTATTATATAGTTTTTGAAAAAGCAGTCTTATATTAAAGTTTCTTGGGGAAGGGTTATGCCTCTAGTGTAGTGTTAGGAACAGGTTATATTTTCTTGCTAGACTAGTGGCATTTTCATATTTAAAAACAATCAAATAGAAACAATTCTAAATCAATGACTTGTTAATTTAATTTATCAGTTTATCCTAAACTATCCCACCCCTGTGATATTACATTTTTCTTCAGGAGAGAAGTAGGAGGTGTATCCAAGAATGCATTCCCCTTCCCTGCTTCAGACTGTCTTTCAACTCCCTTTTTGCTAGTATTGTAAGTTTTGAAAAGAATTAATTTTGGGGGTGGGAGTTTCTGGGAACTTTTTCATTTATCTGAAAATTCAACATATTGCTTCAATTATGTACAGGTGGTTCTTGATTTAGGACTACAACTAGGACCAGAATTTTGGTTGCTAACCAAGGCAGTTGTTAAGTGAGCTGTGCCCAATTTTATGCTTTATTTGCTGCAATTAAGCAACAGTTTTTAAGTCAATCATGCAGTCATGAAGCAAATCTGGTTTCCCCATTGACTTTGCCTTTCAGTAGCCAGCTGGGTAAGTAGCAAATGACAATAACATGACACTAGGACGCTGCAGCTATTGTAAATACATGCCCATGGAGAAATGCCCAGATTTCTACTGTGGGGATGCTACAGTGGTCAGAACTGTGAGAACCAGTCACATGTTGCTTTTTCAGTGCACTATAATTTGAGACTGTCACTAAACAAATGGCTGTAAGTTGAAGACTACATGTATCTTGCAAGCTGATGTCATACTCCATTAGGGATTGTGTTTAAGGCTAGCTTTTCTGAATAATCTCTGCAATAAAGTATTATACTTATGTTCTTACTGTGACTCTGAGAGAACGCCTAAAGCGCTTATTGATTACTTGCCTACATAAAGCATTTGTCAAAACTTATTGTTCAAATAACCCTTTAATAAGGCTTGTTTTCAGTACCATGGACAACTATAGATATTTCTTAATGACCTTGGCCCTTTATTTTTACAGATCTTGCTGCTGTTGTCTCTATACCGTCCCTTTGTTTGCTCAATCATTACTTTTTGATTCTGTCCTTAATTGTTTTGACTAAAATTTCGCCTCAGTTGAGTTACAGTTATCTGAATCTGGCTCAATTTAACAATTGTTTTTTAAATGCTAAATTTGTATGGTAACTGAAATTCCTTTTTTAATTTCTTAATTTTCTACTTAAAAGATACTGAAAAAATACTGTAATATATTTCAAGCCATACAATAATTAAATGCGAAATGAAACTATAATGTTTAAAACCCAAAGGCATCTCTAGATCATCAAAGCAGCACTTTATTTTTACGAAAAAAATTAAAAGAGAATTTTCTGTGACTAATAGCCATGTCCTGATTTTTTTTAATGGAAACTTTTGTCATGTAAGTTAATCTGACAGCCTGTAGAACTACCATGGAGACACAAGTTTTTTTGTTTTACCTGTTATATACAGGGCTTTTTTTCTCATAGAATGCCCAGAATGGAGTTCCGGCACCTTTTTTGGATGGAACCTTGTAGGGTAGGCAAGGCAGGTTGTATGACGTATGTGAGTTCCAGCACCTTTTTTTTTTTAAGAAAAAAAGCACTGGTTATATATACTGTAAAATTGAGGCTATAGTATGGTATTAAACTTTCTCCGAAATGCTAAGCAAAAATTGACTTAGATTTTAATGGGGTAACAATATTTCTTAACTAAGAATATTTCTTAATTTAACCCATAGGTTAAAAACATTTTTCTTTTGGTTCAAGGATAAGTTTGTTAAAAGGACTGAGAAAGAAAAGAGTGAAGATACTGACAGTGAGGGACAGGTTACCTTATATTTTCTTCATTATCTCAGAGTAATTTATGCTAAGATTTGGTGAGATTAATTCCATTAAATTTAATTATTAAATTAGAGCTAATGTGAGATGTGGTTCACCATGTTGCTTCTCATTGCCACAGACTACCAGTCAACACCACATAAGCATTCCCTCTTCACTCCTTGGCCTTGTTTGGCAATTCTCAACAAATCTATAGAGTTATTCAATTTATTTTGCAATAATGTTTTTGGGTGATATCAGTTTCTCTGATATTCCTAGAGAGTTTTAAGATATAACCCAATTTCATCCTCTGTTACTGATTTGATTGAACTACCTGGGGCAAATATAAGTCCTATTATCACAATTACCATTGTCTTAGATTGAGTTGCATAATCCAAATATTACCAAAGCCTTTAAAAAAAAGAAGCTACTTAAAAATACTAATCCTAGGCTGTATAATTTTCCTTCTTGTGTCTTTTTCTAGGGCTTCTTTAGTAGGCGGCTTAGAGGCTCAATCAAAAGAACAAAGAGCCAATCTAAGCTGGATAGGAATGCCAGCTTTCGTCGTCGTGTGACCATTGAAGAAAGGTAAGACTCTTCGTGGAGGGCCAAAGGGTTAGTTGTTTCCAAGAATTTGGTGAGGTATATTAATCTGCATTAGTACATATAAAACCACTAAAAAGTTTCAGTTAAAATAAACTGAATTTTTTTTACCAGAAATGTTCAACTTAGGGTTTACAATCTACAATTTAAAAATCAAGGAAACCTTTGCCATTGGTTGGTATGGCATGTCTCACTCACTGACCCACTAAAGCCTGATGCAAGCTCATGAATCGGTTAATTTATTCCCAAAGGGCAGCTGTATTGGTGTTTTACTTCACATGCAATGAAGAGTTTCATGGCACCTTAAAAGTTTACAATTTTTTATCATAGTAAAAAAGCTTTCCCCTGGTGAAGTGCATAAAAGCCTTTACCATGGCATAGTAATTGTTTTTACTGGAGACGATATCACTAAGTTAAGTGTTGCACTTGATCAAAGAGTTACAAAATGCTAAAGAATATATTAGTTGTCTCCTGGACAATAGCGTCTTTGATAGTGAATCCTGAGTACATAAAGCTTCTTTTAAAGATAAATTAATATTGTTGTACTTCCAATATATGTATGTATCAAGAATACTTTTTAAAGTGTTTATTGTGGTCTTTATAACCATGAGCTAGGACAAGAAACCTAAAATAAGACCAGTGACTTCTTCTGGTCTCTTTCAAAACAGAAAAGTCTCCTGTTTCATGGGTAACTGTCAAGCATCATGGAAATCAGGAGATTCAGGCAGTTCAAATGAGTATAAAGATTTATTGCAAGCTTAATCTCTCTACAAAAATCTGACCTATTAATGGTCAAGGGAAATGAGCGGGAATAAGAAGGTATTCACGGTGGTCTGGACTTAGATCTCTTGCAGGAACAGCAGGGGCTCATGATGTTTGAGCCCTCCCTCGAGCTCAGTAACATTGCATAGCCCAGCAAGATGGTAGTCCTTGGGCAATCTTCACTTCATTATGAAATACCGTAGTAGGCCAAACTTAGTACTAAATCCTAGAAAAAAGTACTGGCAAATCTCTTCAAGAAGACAATATGGTCACGTCCAGGAGTTGAATTCAACTTGACAGAGAATGTATCAAAAACATACTACTTTAGTTTGAAAACTGGACAATTTTCAATTATTATTCCAAAATTATTCAGTTTTGCATTAATGGATGTTTGAAGAGGGATGATTATGATTAAAAAAAGGAAATAGAGAAGTGTTCTTTTTGCAGTAATTGAAAAACCAGACTGATTCAGGAAGCTCTAGGATAAATAGAGGCTTCAGAGTTTATATTAAAAAAGGCCTGACTTTCATTTGTAAATTGTTTAGTATTGTTACAAATGCTTCACTGTAGAGACATTTTGGCTCCTAATTCTAGTTCATTACATTCTAACAGCTGGTGGTTGAATGAAGTGAGTTTTTTTTCCTAGTAGCTAACATGAAGGTTCAGCTCTTAAATGTGAGTAATGTGATAGCATTGGTAGCATTGATAGAAATCATTAGTGCTCAAGTTTCTGCTGCAGAGAGCATCCATTTCTTCCTGAAATGGCTTGTTTTAGCTTAATGATTGAATGTGTAATATTAATGCATTTATCTCTGATAGTCTTTCAGTCTCCATTCTAATGTTAAAAATAGCTTGCCGTTCCTTATGTTTTTGAAACATTTCTATTTTTTATCTTTATATATATATATATATATATATATATATATATATATATATATATATATATATATATATATATATATATATATATATATATATATATATATATATATATATATATATATATATATATATATATATATATATATATATATATATATATATATATATATATATATATATATATATATATATATATATATATATATATTGTCCTAATCAGAAGAAAGCCATACGTTTGTGGTGATTTCTCAGAGGCTTACTTCTCTTGGAGTTTAATACAATTAATCTGTTCTCAAATATTAACATTGCTGCAGTGCACATTCCCAAGTCAAAAGCGGAAGTTTTTGATCCTTCAGAAGTGTTATTTAACTCAGTGCTTCCTCTCTTTGTGAGGAATTGGCAAAGAGAAGGAAATAGAAACAGATATGAGCAAGAGGGGTCCTAACTCTTGTAGAAATAATAATCATTTGCTTCCTGGGTGTAAAGATTGCTGTGCCTGATGAATAACTTGGAAAAAATTGTGCTGTAAGATGCAAGTGCCCAAACCAGCTCTCTTTGCAGTTACGACTGTTCATGTCTTAACCATTTGGACTCTCTACTGACCAGGCAAGGTCAGTTTAGTACCGCCAATTGTGTAGCAACAAACGTGTCATGGTTCCAATAGATGAAGCCAGTAAAAGAACTTCAAGGCAAGAATTCTTCCTTAAAGAACATTTTATTAGGAAACAAAGTATTGGCACTTACATAGTTGAACCCAAAACTGAGGTTCCCTCCCCTCAGAAACAAAGTAACAAGTTTCAATTCCCATCCCACAAAGGCTGTCGTAAATCACATTTCCCAATTAACGCAAGGCATGGGATTTTCTCATGAGCCCCTCAGCCCACCAAAACCTTATCAGACCATGTCTTTGAGTTCCCACACTTCTACATTGTTATGGCTAGCTAAACCCTCAAGCATTTACCCCATCCCCCCTTCTACATCTGAACTCTAAAAGAATAGGAAAGGCACGCTAGAAGCAAAAGTAAAAATGGCTGCTGATTCTCAGTTGTCAGAGCGACAACATCCATTGTCACAGCGTTGACATCTGGGCCCCCTTAACAGAAAGGTGTAATCCTGTGATTTAAACAGAAACATAGATTAAGTGTTGCCCCTTGCTTGTTGGGGTAATCCGTAACTGGATTTATGATTCTGACAATAGGGAAGGGACTGGGTATTTTGGTCCCAGCTTCTTACTAGGCAACTTAAGTCATAGATATTTTGTGGATAAATAAACCTTTTCCCCAACATGGAAAGATCTCTGGGGAGATCACTTTTTATCAACTTGTTTTTTACATGTTTCTGAGGCTTTTTTCAGTGCTGTTTTTGTTTTGTCCCAAACCTCTCTCCATTTTGACATCCATTGGTTAAGAGTCTGGGAGGTAGAGGGTCCTCGAGGATACTCAGGTATTGAATTGAATTCGTTTCCTGTGGCAATCTTAAAAGGAGTGAAACCAGTGCTGCTATGAACAGTATTGTTATAAGCCACCTCAGCAAAAGGGAGGGGGTCAGTCCAGTTCATTTGTTGGTAGTCCACATAGCACCTAAGGTACTGCTCCACCATTCAGTTCACTTTTTCAGCTGCCCCATTTGTAGACGGGTGAAAAGCTGATGACAGTCCTTGTGATGAGCCAATTATTTTCAGGAAATCCCTCCAAAACTTGGCCGTGAATGGCACCCCCTGTCAGAGATTATCCGTTTTGGTGCGCCGTGCTTAAGGAACATTTTGGCTAGTTTCTGGGCTGACAGGAGTCCCTTGCAGGTGATGAAATGAGCCTGCTTCAAAAAAAGATCAATCAAAGTCCATATTACCGTATTTCCTCTGCTTTTGTGTAACTCAACTATAAAATCCATAGCAATCTCTTCCCATGGCTGGGAAGGGTCTGTGATAGGCTGTAATAGTCCAGGAGGCTTCGCCGGAATTCTTTTCATGGTGACACACATTGCACAGCTTTTGACATAGTTTTTCACATTCTTCTTCAAACATGGCCACCAAAACTGCTGGTGAATTAAATGTAATGTTTTCAATTAGCCAAAGTATCTGGCTTGTTTTACATCATGGCTGCATTGAAGTGCATAGAGGCAGAGGGTTTCAGGCAAATATAATTTGCCCCCCTTGTAAGCTAGTCCATCTCTACAGGCTAAGATGGTTTGATGGTCTTTAAACCATTGATCATGGAGGAGTTCATGCTTCAGCTTTCTTATCATGGGGTCATCTGGGTTCGGCTCTGCCGTAGACGGGGTTTTCTGTGGTGTTAATTGAGAAATGATCTGTGCTGTAGGCATGATTGAATCATTGACTTGTTCATGCTGGCTTTTATACTGAGGTAATCTGGACAGAGCATCAGCCAAAAAGTTCTTTCCCCACCCCCAGTATGTACTTTAGGGTGAAGTTAAATCGATTGAAGTATTGCGCCCATCGTACTTGTTTGGGGAAAAGTTTGCGAGGAGTTTTCAGTGCCTCTAGGTTTTGTGATCAGTCCATACTTCGAAAGGCACCTTGCTCCCTTCCAGATAGTGCTGCCAGGTTAACAGAGCCCAACGAATTGCAAAAGCTTATTTCTCCCAAACTGCCCACCTCCTCTCACAATTGGTGAATTTTTTTGAGGTGTAGGCGCAGGGTTGTAAGACCCCCTTATTATTCTTTTGCAAAAGTACTGCTCCAACTGCTACATCACTAGCATTGGCTTGAATCACAAATGGTTCCCCCAGGCAGGGGTGCTTTAAGCTCGGCTCAGCCACAAAAAGTCTTTTAAATTCTCAAAAGTGGTTTGACAGCTCATAGTCCATGTTAGTGGTTGGCCCGGTCATGGCTTTTCCCCATCTTTACCTGTTTTTAATAAGTCTGTTAGAGGTAAACCTTCAGAAGGGGGAGGGTACTTATTTGCCACACTCACAGTGTTTAACTCCTTATAATCCATGCAGAGCCTCAGTGACCCATCTTTTTTTCCTTTGAATAACACCAGGGGCCCCACCTGGGATTTAGCTGGGTCAATGAAGCCTCTGGCTAGGTTTTTATTCACATATTGCTGCAGCTCCTCCATCTCAAGGGGAGACATAGCATACATTTTTGGTTTAGGCAGCCTGGCTCCTGGTAATATTTAAGTGGCACAGTCATTTGGCCGGTGCGGTGGTAGGATTTCACATTCCTTCTCACTAAATGCTTCCTCTAAATCTCGGTATTCCCTGGGGATGAGTGGCTCTCTTGGCAGGGGAATGGTGGCTACTTTCACTGTTTCTGCTGGTGGACTAGGCTCTCTGCTAACATCAAAAGAGTCACGAGGGGGGGGGTTGGATCCTACCGGCAATCTCATAGTCCTCATCCTCTTTTCCCACCAAATTAAAAGTTTCCATTGGTCTAGCCACACTAGACCTAAAATCACAGCTTCAGTCATTTTCAGGACCACCACAAAATGGATGAGCTCCCAATGTTCTCCTATTTCTAAACGTTCTGGTTCAGTTAAGTGGGTGACTAAGGCCCCACCCATTAAAGATTCATCCACTTGTTCAATTCTCATAGGTTTGGAGAGTAACCTTGCTCGTATGCCCAGTTTAAGGGCAATTGGCAAGCTGATAATGCATCAGGAGCATCCTGAGTCCACTAGCACCTTCAAATCCATTTGTACCCCTGTCTTAGGGACTATGAGCTTGGCAGCGAGGAAAAAAGGTGGAATGGGTCGACTCACCATCTGGTCATTTTCTCCCTCATCATCACTGTCATATAAAGCCAGAGTAATGGTGGATCTGGCTGGAGTTTCCACTCTCTCCTGCGTAGGTGATGCAACCGGGTGACGAGCTCTTGGGTGACCTAGAGTGTCTTTTCTTTGGTCGGCTGCTGAACGGCTTTCTTTCTCTTTGGCAGTCCCAATTTTCCTCTCTGCTGGGGATACGGGACTGGGCAATTCTCCACTCGGTGTTCCTGCTGGCCACACCTGAAGCATTTGATCAGTGGTGCTGGCGGGGGCCTGGGAGATTCAGCTGCTTTTATTGCTGGACGCTGGCAGGGAAGTGGTATCGCTGGAAGTTGATGAGGAGGCAGTCGTCTGGCAGGCTCTGGTTTTGGAGCTGGTCTGGGAGCTGCTGACTTTTTCCAACGGGTAAGCTTGATGTCTATCTTTACTGCTATCTGGTACCATTCTTGAAAGCGGTCAGGAACTCCCCAGTAGATGCAGGCCTCGAATAAGTCGTTGCCCAAACCCTCTTTAATATGGTGTACCAGGGATCGTTCTGGCCACTGTTCAATAAGGCCTGTGACTCTTCTGAATTCGCGCACATAATCCATCGCTGGTCTGCCAGCTTGCTTCACTGCATGAATGTCTTTCTCTGCTCTTAGGGCTATGCAGTTGTCTTCAAATCGGGTTTTCAACCCTCAGATGAATAAGTTGAAATTCCATAGTTCAGGTGTTTGCTCTTTGTACAGACTATTGAGCCACTTGGCAGCCTCTCCTTCCAGGTTAGCTGTGATGACATCAACCATTGCCTCCAGGTCTGGATAGGCATCGCCATTGCAGTTCACATAAGAACACTCTTGATTCAAAAAGAAAGTTAACTTTTCAGGGTCCCCATCAAACATAGCTTTCAGGGGGGGAAACAGCCATGTGTTGTTGTCGGTCTAGCAGATCATGCATTTGCTCATAATGCTGCATCAGGTCATGCTAGAGGTCTCTTCCTCGTTCAGCCCTGGGAAGGGGCCCAAGACTGGCATGATGATTAGGGTAAGGATCAGGGCTATGTCGCCGGCGATGAGGCTCAGGGCTCCGTTGATAATAGTGATAGTCAGGGGTGTCCCTATCCCAGTACTGGTCAAGGCCACCCCGGTCTCTGTAATGGCCAGGACTCTCCCTGCGCCAGGGATAGTCGGGGCTGTGGTAACGCAGGTAGCAATCACCAGAAGGGAATGCCATGTCACAGTTGATTCTGCCCATAAATTTTAACATCAAGAGAGGTCTGCTCTATGTTCTGACTAGACCAGGAGATTAAGGGGACTGGACCAGGAAGCCAACCTTCTAAGTAACAGCCCTCCCTATTACATAATTCCTTGGGATTAGCCTGTATTCTGTTTGCATAAAACATTTTTTTTATTTGAGAGTGCCTTTATACGCTAGAGTGATTCTGGCATTCATCTGGGTTTTATGATTTGTGATTTTTCAAAAATAAATACATGGATATATTTTAATGTATATATTCATAGTTTAGAGTTACTGAGACTGGAGTGGTCTATAAATACTGTCAAATAACATTTTTTATACATTCATTTTCTGCTGGCTTTAAATAGATCACATGGATTAAAATGATCTTATCGCCAGTGTGCTAGTATTAAAAAAAACTTCCCCTTTTCTTTGTGTCTTAACTGAAAAACAAGAATAAAAACACAGAATACAAATATTAAAATGAATTTGTTTTTATTGCATACAGTTCAAATACTTTAAACCATTTTCAATTTTCTGACTAAATTTGTTTACCATCAGTCTGCAGTCATTAAAATACAATTTAAGTTGCATTGCACTATTTCCTGGGGCAGTCTCTACCAAATAAATTTCTACATTTAGGCAAGAAAAACCACATGTACAGGTATAATATAGGTGGTACCTTGCTCAATAGTAGCAACTATGAGAGGGATCTCAGAATCCTAGTGGACAATCACTTAGATATGAGCCAGCAGTATGCTGCAGCTGCCAAAAAACACAGTGAAGAGTGTTAGGCTGCATTAATAGAGGGATAGAATCAAGATCACGTGAAGTATTAATACCATTTTACAATGCCTTGGTAAGGCCACACTTGGAATACTGCATCCAGTTTTGGTCACCATGATGTAAAAAAGATGTTGAGATCCTAGAAAGAGTACAGAGAAGAGCAACAAAGATGAATAGGGGACTGGAGGTTAAAACATATAAGGAACGGTTGCTGGAATTGGGTATGTCTAGTTTAACGAAGAGAAAGACAAGGGGGGACATGATAGCAGTGTTCCAATATCTCAGGGGCTGCCACAAAGAAGAGGGAGTCAAGCTATTCTCCAAAGCGCCTGAAGGCAGGACAAGAAGCAACGGATGGAAACTAATCAAGGAGAGAAGCAACCTAGAACTAAGGAGAAACTTCCTGACAGAACAATTAACCAGTGGAACAACCTGCCTCCAGAAGCAGTGAATACTCCAACACTGGAAGTTTTTAAGAAGAGACTGGACAGCCATTTGTCTGAAATAGTATAGGGTGTCCTGCCTGAGCAGGGGTTGGACTAGATGACCTCCAAGATCCCTTACAACTTTTATTATTATTATTATCATCATCACCATCATCATCATTATTGTTATCGTTATCATTATCATCATCATCATTATTGAAATAAATTTTATTTGCAGAATTTTCTTATATGTTTCCCACTGCCCATTCATAACACCTGGGAAACCTCCCTAACTATACCTGAGACTGAGCTTTCTGTATGATTATTGCATATCTGTGGAACTGATTTCACACTAAAACATGGGGGCTGCCGTCCACCTTAGCCTTGAAGAAGACTTTGAAAATATATCTTTTTATTAACCTACAGAGTTTAATTTTATGCTGGTGTGTGGGAGAGAGATGGGTAGTCTAAAATTGGATTAATTAATGGACTTGCTTTACTTTTTTTTTGTCCTGGCAATGGACTTATGTATCTACCAGTTAGAGAAACTAAACTTAACTGAATGTAAACATTTTCATTTTCGATTTATTGTGAAAATAAAAATAATCGAGTCTCTATTTCCATCATGGAATCAGCCCCTGTTCAATTATAAGAAAGATAGAATAGGATTATTTTCATATGAAAAATAGCTGTATACATTTGTATTTTAGCAGATTTATACTATAGAAACTCAGAAGAAGGCTGCAGCCAACTTAAAAAAAAACATTTAACTGAAATCTGTAGAAAACCTTGCGATGCCTTCATAAGTAGGAATCAGATCCCTAAATATGTATAATACTGCTTTGATGTAACAAGTGTTCTCTCCTTTTTGTAAGCTTTGTTTTTGTTTTTGACTTGCCATGAACAGCTGTTCCCAGCTATTTGTGTTTCACACACACTTTCCAATGTCTTAGAAATCCCCCTGCCATTGCAGGTCTCCCTTAGCAGAGTCTGAAGCAAATTACCCTTCCAGTACGGTCTCATTTTTGATACTGCCTGACATGCTTCAGCTTGTACTTCAGGCATATTTTGGTCTCCTACTCCATGAAGGATTTTTCAGAGATGCAAGAAAGTATATTGAATTGGACACATGTTTCTTCCTCTATGATTCTTGTTTGCTGCTTTGTTTTGCTCTTTATGCAGGTGATAAAGTTAAAATAACCCTGCATTTCACTTGTGACATTTTGTTTTTAAAAAGAAAAACAAATCACCAAGTTTTTATATTGAGTATATAGGCAGTTAGGTAATGTGAGGGATTGATGATTTTTCTTACTGGCCCTGGAAATCCTTCTTTTTAGTTTTGCTTATAATGGGGGAGGGCACAGAATGATGGCTGAGATAGACTGAGTATGTCAATGGCTGTAGTTAAAGCACAGTGGACAGCTGGGAGAGGTTTTACCGTCTTGGGATTTATTGCCATGTGAGAATCGCCCTGATTTAGTAAAAGTCATTTTATGGTATTATCAGACAGCTGCAGATTGTCAGAGGATCCTCTCCATACTACCAGAGAATGGCATCTCCTGGGCTCTGCAGTATCAAATAGCCATGGCTTTGGGGTTCTTGGTGAAACGGTACTCCTTCTACTCTAGGTGGGACTTTTTTGAAAAAAAAATGTCATCTTGCAGGACAAAGAATCCTGGTAGATCAGCTTGATAGTGTCATACTACACATTTTCTTTTTATACTTTTCGTAATTTTCTTGCCTGGTTTCTAACCCTAATTTCTAGAAGGCACCAATAATGGGGTCGGTTGATTTGCTTCTCTTTGACCTGGAGGAGTAAGAGTTTGCTAGCTGCTTTGCCTTCATAATCAGTATATAATATTTCTGTGAATATTGTGTGGTCCTATTATTCTATTCTCCTTCAATGAATCAAGAGTTGATAAGCCTGCTGAACAGTTATTAACAGTGAAACTTTCGGCGTAACACCAGTAGGGTGCCTCAGCTTGTCAACCTGAAGTCAGAGGATGTCTTATTTCTCCCTGTCAAATGTAATGTAGCAAGAGGTTTTTGTTTATTTGTTTATTTGTTTGCCATCAGTTATTTCATCCCATTGTAGACTTTGTTAAGTAGTGCCATAAGACTCAAGATAACTGGAATCATCCAGTGAAAGAGCCTTTTCAAAGTTTTAAAAAAGTGACTCAAAAACAGTAGCAGATAGTTAATGATTGCAAAGGAACCCAGAACCCTATGAAAAAATAGTAATTTTGGTTTTCCACCACGTTCTATGTTGGCAGCTTTCTCACATGTGTACATTTAAAGAGCAAATGTAGTGCAGTCTCTGGTTATTATATTTCAGATTTGCAAGATTGATTTGTATAATTTATCATTCTTCTTTTCTGCTGAGTAAGCCTGAGAAAGAAAGTTGCCCAGGGCTGTTCAATACGTCTACAACCAAGCTGCAATAAGGACCTATATATGGCTTACTTCCTATTTGCTTGAATATGTCATGCTGTATAAGGTTAATGAGTGCAAGCATTTCACTAGGAAGGGTAATGTAGGGAACTGTATGTGGCATTTTAAATCAGCTATATTAAGCTTATGAAGAGTCTAATATCATTTTGCTGAATGAATGCTACCTATAATTAACCTTCCTTGATTTGTTCATATGGAAAATGAATTAGGTTATGGGCGGTGCTGACATTGTGTTAGTACCAGCTTTAAGTTTGCTTCCAAGAGATTTGCAATCCTTTGGAATTATTTTAATGCCTTGCCACTCTGCCTCATAGTAATCATAATTGAAATCTGCAATTTAGACTTCAAGCTTTAAAGAAGTCAGAAGCAGCACATGTGCTTCATATGCAGAGAGCAATCTGATTTTCAACTCTTCTCTATCCTCTTCTTGAAAACTATTATTGGTAGAATGGCATGGTTACATTCCTGTTGTGTGTTGTCTGAACCAATATGAGAATGAAAAAGATTAATAATCCCAGCAATAGTAGACAGTTAGTGAAATTCTTGATCACCACACAATAAGCAAAGGAACTGATAGTCTCTTAATTTTGGATAGAAATAGAAGAGTTGCTATTGCCAGCACAAGGCAAAGTGTGTAGTTGCTAGTAGATTTTAGCTTCTTCTTATAACAGCACCTTGTATCTATATGATCAGAGCAGTCATTTATTCAGCAAGGATGCAGTACATGGCACTGTTTTATCCTGGGATTGAACAAAAAGAACAGGAAAGTTCTTGACATAGTCAATGGCAGTTCACCTTAACAAATCACATCAGTGGCCACTATTTATTATTTTATTATACTATACTATACTATACTATACTATACTATACTATACTATACTATACTATACTATACTATACTATACTATACTATACTATACTATACTATACTATACTATACTATACTATACTATACTATACTATACTATACTATACTATACTATACTATAATTTTATTTTTGTGTATCCGGGCTTTTGGGAGGAAAACTAGAGGGCTACAGGATTAGTGGTATAATTTGTGAGCTGTATATGTAATGGCAAGTAAGGATATATAAAATATTTCAATTCTGAATAATTTTCAAGCTCAAGCCCTGTTTTTTAATTTGAAAAAGTTGCTTCCTCCAACCATTATGGAAATGAGTCAAGCTATAAAATGTTCTGTTTTGAATCTAAATATGGATATAAGTTCATAGAGCATTAACTAGAACAGACTGAATGCTATTAGTTAAGACAGCAGTCAATGACTTTGCAAATTGGGAGTCACTTTTAACCTTTTCAGTAGTGAACCAGTAGCCATTCTCCAAAATGGTAGTAGGACAAGGACAAAATAAAATGTGATTAAATCTTCATTTAAGAAACATTTCATTTAATAGAGATATGATTATTTGCTCATTAGTTTCAGCAGAGAAAAATAGCAGTTACTTATTTTTTGTCTTCTTTATTTTATGTGAAAAGATTTTTATAGATCTGGGCTGTAGAATTGAAGGGAAAGGGTTAATAATCCAGGTTAAATGGAAATTAAATAAATATTTGAGAGGCCAATGAAACTCTAGGAAATAAAGACAGATATGTTCATGCACTAACTGAATTGTTCTTCTGCCATGCCACTCTGCTGGTCTTTGTGATATTCCTGTTTACAACTATTGTACTTCTTTTGATTAACTTCCATCTTTGCAGATATACTACCAATAAACACCTCTTATTTTTCAAATAATTTCTTTTCTAACAGAGGAAAAGGTCTTTTAATCTACCACCACTGGGAGTCTCTTATTTTTCAAATAATTTCTTTTCTAACAGAGGAAAAGGTCTTTTAATCTACCACCACTGTTGGTCATTAGAAACCAGTGAAGTAGCTTTGGATTATTATCTCCATGCTCAAAGCCAGAGGTTTGGTCAAATTGCCTTCTTAATTGCAGCACTGGGATGTCAGATGAGATTTCTGTTCTGCAACACAATCAAATTATCTTTCTAGATAGAAAGTTACTTTCATTCCAGTGCTTCTTTATGAGTATATAATGTTTATGAACTAGCAGTATTGACAACTGTTACTTGTTTGGGATGTGATTTAAGAGTATCTAAGAAAATTGTATTTGGTTAACGCATTGCATAAAAGTTTGAGATTAATATATAGAAAAAAGAATCTGAAGTTGGTTTCAAGTCTACAGACAGACTTTTCTAATTTGCAATTCAGTCCTTGGAGCCACTGTAGATCCTTGAACACCTCTAAGCTCTTATGCAGAATGTGACAAGAGAAATGAGAAAATCATTGATTTGCTTTTTAATTGTGTACACTGAACCCGTTAGTAGTATCAGTAAACTTATAGTTGTTGACCGATGCAAAAACAAAGAAGCCAAATTCTGAGACAGCAAATGAAAACCATTATGGAACTGAACAATGATAAAATGGATAAAATCAAAACATGGTCTATTTTACAAATTGTGGTTGACTGGGAACCTCCCAGAATTCTGTTTGAATAAATGAACAGCATAACAAAACTTAGCCGCATCCAGAAAAATACAATCATACAGATCAGATAACAGAAGTTGTAAATAAAATGGATCGAGGTGGGATATAAATCTGACTAGATGTGAAGTTAATAATCTAGTGGAGTTTCTAATCCAGTTTCCAACTAATAGTTTTTATATATTGTATATGTATGTGGTCCCTGTGTGTGAAATTTATACAAAGAGGATTTGGTATTACTTTGTGGTAATTTCCCTGCCTTTGTACACTGTCTCTGAAATGTATTTGAAGTGGAGAGAAAATACTGTATGTGTTGTGGCAAATTCATAGGGAAAGCTTGGAGCAGACTTTATCTGATAACAGAAGGAAATACAAATTTAAAATGTGGAAGATTCATATGGAGTATGTGTGCGTATATTCTGAGTGTGTGTGTGTGTTTGTAAAATTTCCATTTGCAGGATTCCATCTGTGTTTTAGCCACATGAACCTATATATTTTTAGGGATCTGCTTCTTTTGAATTCTTGATATCTCCATAGGAAGCTAAACAGAGATCAGCAGAGGACACAGCCTGCTTGACACCAAAAGGCCTCTAAGCGGGAAAGATGAATAAAGTTTTTTGTTGTACTCTTCACATCCCCTACTCCGTTTGTCTTGCTCAGATCTTGTGTCTGTATCTTGAAGGAAATGGAGGGACTCCTCCTCCTCCTTTGAAAGGTCACATCTTTGCAGTGTTTGCCCAGAGGGCTCCCTGAGCTCTGCCACTGCTACTTCTCCCTGCTGTCTTCCTCCTCTAATCTCCTTATGGATGCAGCACCATGGCAACAGACCCAGAGCTAAGTGAGCTGGGCTCGTACCAGCAACCTTGTTTTTGTCACTTGAGGGATAGGAGGTAGAGGGTGAGCGATAAGGGAACAGAGCTTGGGTAAGGAGTGAAGCTCTGCTCCAGCAAATTGTTTGCCTTGGCTCTTCTTGGAAGTACCTCTGTCGAGCTCTGAAGCAGAAACATTGACCCTGTACCTGCCGCTGAATTTGGGCATCGCAGCCTTTGCCCTGAGGAATTCCTCTTCTGCAATGTAGCCAAAGAGAAGGAGGTGTGTGGGTATCAGGACACATGGCACCGCTATGATTTGGGGATGCACAGTCAGGTGGCTGAACAATTGTTTCATGTAGGTGTGCTGGTTATTTGTCTGCAAGGATCTAGCAGTGCACGTTGTGCTAAAAAGTGATGCTGTGATGATTTGCCTTTTCTTTGGATGTTCCCTTGGTGTAAAGAGAATGTTGGAAAAGATGTCTCTTCCTGGCCTTCTCTTCTTTATTTTTTGGACTTCCAGAGGTTTTCAAAGAGAGCTTATTGTAGCAATGCTTAGACTGGAAATTCAAAATACTATATATATATATATTATATATATAAGAGAAAAATTTTAGGTTTGTACTGATAGTCGCAATTTGAACGGAACAGATTTTACAAAAAATACTTGCAGAAGTTTTTCACTTTTTGTCACTTCTTTTCAAACAAGGTTCATTGTTATTATCTCTTCTATGCTTGTCTGTAAATTGAAACATTTTGACTGTTCAGGAGCTCTAAATTGGGACTGTTGATCTGAGGTAAAAATAAAACAATCTCTTCCAATTGCTTACACAGGCTTTTTTAAAAACCTAAATTGGTGAACAATGATTTAACATTAAAAAATTCAGGGTAACAATGTTTCCTTTTTAACTGACCCTGTACATATGCCTTTTAAAAGCAGGGAATGGTCTTATTTGACCTTTAAAAGCAGAGGAGTAGTACCAGAAAACAAAATTGATAACTCTGGAAAGGAAAGAGAGTGGTTGCAAAATATTTCCTATACTCTTTCTCTTTTCTATAAATATAATTAATCAAAACTTAAATTTAAAAGTTGAAATGGATAGAACCTCAGTAGAAGAAAATATAATTTTCATGAGCCATTGCATGTTAAAAATTGCAGCAATTATGTCACTAATCCAAACTTTAGACATCATAAGAAAAGCACTGTATTAGTCTAAGGTGGAGGAGTCTGGTAGCACCTTTCTGACTAACCAATGTTATTGCAAGCTTTACTACAAGCCGTAACTCCCTTCACTGGATTCATGCAGTGGCTAGACTGATGTAGGATTTAAATTGGAGTGAGGTGTGGAGAGGTTGGGATGGAAGAGAGGGAAAAATAGGTTGATGATACACAATCTGTCTTCCTTCTCTTTCATAACCTAAGACTGGTTAGTCAGAAAAGGTGGTACCAGATTCCTTCTAACCCAAACTGTAGAGATTTAATTTCTGAGAATAATGTTAACTCCAGAATAAAGGGGAAATGATAAAGAAATAACTACTTATTTTTAAATGTCAGAAATTGCATGAATACATTTTTTATAAAGTTAAATGCAGTTTTTTAAAAATAGCCATCAAATTGTGTCAAAAAACTTTTGTAGTTGCTGGGTTATTAACAGCCAGAAAGGAGAGTATGCAAAAAGGAGACCTACTATCCGGACTCTCCATTTTTAAATAGTAACATAGTTAATACACTGCTCTGGGTGGGTGGGTGTTAATATCCTATTCTACTTCAAATATCTACAAGATTCTTCTAAAAAAAACCAAACCAGTTTCTAGTGAGCTTGCCTGAAGTTGCAGATCCAACAACTGCTCAAATGTTCATCTCTATTAATCCATCTCTACCTCATTGGTATTATATTTAATGTTATATCTCACTGTGAAGTCTACTTCACAAAGGAGAGTAGCTTTCCCTCTACTTTTCAACATTTACCAAGAACTGGAATATACAGTAGGAACTTTGAGACTTTTGAATATTCTTTTGGATATTCAAAATGTAGTATATTTTAAGACTTTCTTTATAGGAATCTATTTGATAATAGCACTATGCCCATGATTTAGAAGAAGTATTTTGGACCTAATGAATCAGTTCATTAAATCATCCACATACTGTTTTTTTATGCTCCACCACAAGCCTGAAAAAGCAGATAACTGCTTCAATGCATAGAAATGCTCTGCTCACATTTGAAGTGTGCAAATCTTTACTTTCTTTTTAACCAGGACTGTGCATCTAATTCAGTACAGGTAGTCTTCAACTTACAACCATTCATATAGTGACCACTTAAAGCTACAAGAGCACCAAAAACTGACTTACCACCGGCCCCTCAGATTTACAACCTTAGCAGCATCCCTATGGTCACATGATCACAATTTGGGCGCTTGGCAACTGCTATATATTTACGATGGTTGCAGCATTTCAGGGTCATGTAATTGCTATTTGTCACTTTCCTGAGTGCCTTGCGATAAGCAAAATCAATGGGGGAAGCTGGTTTTGCTAAACTACTTTGTGATTCACTTAACAGCTGCAGTGATTCACTTAACCATGACAAAAAAGATAATAAAATTGGGCTTAACAACAGAAATTCTGGTCCCAGTTGTGGTTGTAAGTCAAGGACTACTGGCATTATTTCTTCTTAAAACAGGTAGACCTCACTTATCAACTGCATTGTACAATGAATCATTTGATGTTACTATGTAACATTGCTGAAAAAAATAACTTTGCAATTAAGTCATGCTTTTACAACCTTCCCAGCACCTTTCTCTCAATCCTGTGCTCATCATTACATCAGTTTGTACATTTTGTTCTGTGCCTGACCCATTTTTTTCCTCTCAAAAACAGGAGAGATTGTGTAAACAAGCAATCACTGAAGAGGAAGGGATTGCAAGAGAGTAAGCAGGCATACAAAGGGAAACAAACATTGAAAGAAATGTGCTAGTGCCAGTTGTTTGCCTAGCATACTCAGTGCTGGGAGCCCAAAGCACACTAGACAAACAGCCAGTACTACCGTGTTTCCCCGAAAGGAAGAAGTGTCTTACTTTCTTTTTATCCCCAAAAGCCCCACTATGTCTTACTTTCGGGGTATGGCTTATATTGATTGGAAAACAATTGTCAGTTTTATTTTAAGTATTTTAAGTATATTAAGTATTTTAAGTATTTTAAGTATTTAAGTATTTTAAGTATTTAAGTATTTTAAGCAGGAGGCGGAAGTGGGCAGGAGTAATATGTCTTACTTTCGGGGCACGGCTTATATTAGCCGGCCCCTGAAAACCCCGATACGTCTTACAATCGGGGGTGTCTTACTATCGGGGAAACACGGTAGCACATTTCAATGTCTATTCACTATTATGTGCCTGCTTACTCTCTTATAATCTCTTACAATCCTTCCTCTATGATGACTTGAAATACAAATATTAATTCCTTTCTTGCTAATTATCCCAGAATCAAGATAAGCATTCCAAAGAACAGGGATGTGGTGGGGTGGGAAGGGAAGGGAAGAAAGCTTGTAAATACACTAATAGTCAGGTGATTTTCCACATAGTAACTGGGTCACTTAGCAATCAATTTGCCAGTCCCAATTGTCATAAAACAAAGACAATTTGTAACTCCAAAATTTCAGGATTAAATTATTTCTCATAATCTTTATAATGCAAACTTGGTTTACAATGCTATATTTTGATTGTAAATGGTCAACTAACCTTGATAACTGGCAGCATGTCAAGTCAAATAAATAAATAAGCTACCTACTTCATGCTTTTAATTCCCCAACCAGCCATTGTATCTCCCAAATACTGCATAAAACATCTACTGTTTCCGAAGCCTATATTCTCTCCTTTTAAAATAGTTAAAGAGAACTTTTCCTTATTTGCTTGTTTGTTATAGCATTGCTGTTCTTCTGAAATAGATTTTGAAATAGCATCAAATGCTTTGTCGCAAAAGATGTCTGTCATATTCATTAAAAGTACTGATTTTTAAACTTGGCAACTTTAAAATCATCTTACAGTTGAAATCCACACATCTTAAAACTGCCAAGCTTGAAAAACACTGAATTACTCTGTGCTCTATACCTCTATAGTTGATATATTATTGTTTACGAAAGATACCTGGTATTTACTTATGGCTTGAGGATGATCCCATCTGGGTGGCAATTCTCCCGCAGCAATCTCTTTCTTGGTTGTAGTTAATTTACTTGCATTGCTTTAGTTTTGATCTTTTATAAGATTCGGAGACTGTATTTTCACTAACTATTGGGATTTTGATAGATTTACAGCATAATAATATCATTTTCCATGATTTAGGTTTGTCTAGATCAGTGGTTCTCAACCTTGGGGTCGCGACCCCATTTGGGGTCACGAGACCATTTCGCGGGGGTCGCCGGGCACCGCCGGCCGCTATTTTGTTTTTTTTATTTTTATTTTTTTTAATTTTTTTTAATTTTTTTTAATTTTTTTTAAAAAATTTTTTATTTTTTTTTTGGCGCGCGCGCGCTGCGCACGCTCAGATCCGCCCGTCGCACCGGAAATTTTTTTTAAAAAAAATTAAAAAATTAAAAAAAAATTAAAAAAAATAAAATAAAATAAAAACAAAATGGCGGACCGCAACGGGCGGATCCGTGCATGCGCGGCATGTGCGACGGGCCGATCCGCGCAGGCGCAGATCCGCCCGTCATGGCCACCATTTTGTTTTGTTTTTTATTTTTTTTAAAAAAATTTTTAAATAAAAAATAAAAAAACAAAATGGCGGCCAGCGACGGGCGGATGCGCGCATGCGTGGCGCGTGCGGCGGGCCGATCCGCGCATGCGCAGATCCGCCCGTCCCGGCCGCCATTTTGTTGTTTTTTGTTTTTTTTTTAAATTTAAAAATTTTTTTTTGCGCGCGCACACGCACGCGCCCCCGGGTCGGGGTTGCGGCGCGCATGGGCGGGGCAAGTGGGGTCTCAACCTCAGAAAGGTTGAGAACCACTGGTCTAGATCCTTTTCACTGTATATATGAATTTGAGTGTGCATTTGTAAGATAATTTTTCTTAGGCCAGTGTATCTATATTACCTAGTGCCTAGCTATAGTTTAAGCTATTACAAGCAAACTGCAGACATCTACAAATTTCTATTATTGAAATTAGCTTGAATGAATTCTAGCTAAATGGAAACCTTTTGGCTTAACCCTACTACCATAAAATAGCGGCTGATGCTTCACTGTGGCCAATACCAGTAAAAGAAATTGCATTCTAGCAATAGCAGGGCATAAGGAATACCAATCGCAAGGCTCACTTCCAGTTTAGTTGATCATAGTAAAGCGCAATCAAACCTACAAATGAACTACTATATTAAGAAAAGAGATCATAGCCTGAAGTCAGAAAAGCCATGGATGTGGCTCCCAGCAATCCCAAAACTTGTGTCTCTTGTGGTGGTGATGATTTCAAGTCAGCATAGATTCCTGGCAACTATATGGACAAGTCTTTGCAGTTTTCTTGGCAATGTTTTGGAAGTGGTTTGACACTGGCTCTTCCAAAAGTTGTTACCAAATCATAAAATCCTTAATGTGACATGAAAGAATGAAATAAGATCCTGTTTTTTTCTATGTGTGTCATCCCAACTTTCAGAGGATTTTTAAGAATGGTTTCTTAGATGCAATTCAGAGCGTTTTTTTCTCTGTGTAATTGAAATGCTTTAGGTAGGAAGATGGCTGATCAGGAATGCACCCAATTAGAGCATGCCAAATTAATATAATGAATATGATTAGTAAGATTATCTTCTTGTACTATTTGCAAAAAAACAAAAAACACTCTCATAAACTGTGAAACATTTTAGTATAAGATTAATAGATCTGTCATTGTTTGTATCCCGTTTGTATTTTTAGAAAAGAGAATATTAATAGTGGGCGTAGATGATAATATTGTGCTTGGAAGCTGGTTCAGATCTTTGACTGATTATTGCACTACTTTGACCCCATTATCTTTCAGCCAATCCTGTTTTTGGGGATTGTTTTTAACATGAAATACAAAAAAGAATGTCTGTTACTCTAAGCTCCTTGGAGAAACAAATAATGATACAAACAACACACACAAATCTTTTTTCATTTTCGGAGCACCCTTTGCATTATTTTTAAAGGAATCTACTGGATAAGGAGGGGAAGGAAGAGAAATTGTACACCTCTATAAATGTAACATTTTCATGTAGTGAATTAAAAATATGCAGCCTTCGGAAGTTACTAGTAGGATTTTGGTTTCTATGAAACATACTGTATAGAAAAACATTTGAACCATTCACCAACAATTCAGAATACGAAATTTTAAAACCAAAATTGTTTTATGTTTCTGAATTTTCTAAATGTTGACTGGCATTTGTTAGGGATTCCATTTTCCCAACCAATATTTGGAATGAGGCAAACCTAAAAGATGCTTTTAAAATTTAATTTTGTTAAATCATCTCCTTTTTTCCGGGTGTCTTATTTCCAGCTCCTACTGTCTTTATACAGGTCCCCTGGCTTGTCAAAGCTGAAACAATCATTTTCCCATGAATCTTTGCTGAGTCCAGGAGGTCCTATTGAGACTTTGGATCTTGGGACTGATGAGAAAGTCTTTGTCATGCCACTTCATAGTAGTATAATTGGACGAAACTTCTGCTTTGAGGTAAATAAATAACAAATACAGTGGAAGACTGATATATAGTTTCTGATCTTCTCAGTCTTTTTATTCTTTCAATTTTATAAGAATAACCAATTTTGTTGCTTTAGATTTAACATAAGAAGGTTGTGGATTATCCAATGATCAGATGATCTTTAGTACATGAGATAACTAGTATCAGTTATTGAACAGAAATAAAGACTTTCAGTTATTTTTCACTCTTAAGAAAACATTGTAGTGAGTGACTAAGAGAAGCAACAAGGAACTAGGACATTTCTTACTGGGCCGTTGTCAATTGATGGAGAGTTGTGTCACAGTTGGGCATGTTAGCAATGCAGTATCAGATAAGGAATTTATTTTCATGTTTTGATTATATCAGTGAAGATTAATGGTCATCTGGTTAGCTTACCTTGATTTATGATTGCTTTTTGCAGTCTTTACTGGTGCATGCTTGCAAAATTTAACAAGTGTTTGTCCAACAGCATCTGCAACATATCACAGATGAGCTAATCTTGTGTATTCACTCTCCCTTTCCTGTCCCCCAAATTTATTGGAGGCAGCTGAAGCACAGCTTAATGTTTTTCTCCTCTGCCTGGATGCGTGTTTCCTTTCCTTAATGCTTTTTATGCTGCAACATCACCATCCCAGATTCAAAAACCTAGTAATTAAGAATAAATGGCCTACATTTTAGGAAATCATCTGGTCTTGGGCAACTTTTTTTCCAACTGAAATATTGAAACATTTTAGGTAGAAAGAAGGCATCTTGGGAGATTCAATGATTCCCTAAGATGTTTGCCATTAAAAGTGAGGGGGGGAATGATTATTTTGATGTATGACTCAATTACTGCTTTCAGTATCCTTCAAAACCACAGTTTTTCTGGACCACAAATTGGGAATAATTGGCTTTGGTATTTAATATATTCAAAAGCTTTTCAACTAATTTCCTTAATACATTTTTTCAAAATATTTTTTTCCTCCTTGGTATTCTTAATGGGAAAAATGAAATAATAAGTTTTCCATTTAGATAACTGAATTTGGGATGTATTTAAATATATATTGAGCTAAATCACCATGTTATTGATTTAATATGGAAACTATATACATGTGCACAAATACACATTGATGGAAAATTAAAGATCTTTTCCTGGTTGTCATGGAAATTACCTAGCAGATGTGTTCCTTTCAGGGAAGCCAGAAAAATTGCAGTATACTTTTTATTGATATTTCATTCAGTACAATACCATAAAAACTTCAGTTTTTCTAGTTTAAATACAATGAGTTAGGTAACAAACTTAGATTTATCTTTCATGGGAAGTGGCTCTCTCACAAAGACCAAAGAGCATTTAAATATAATTAATAATTTAAACAGTCATATTTTAGCAGTTCTCCAGTATGATGTTTCAGATTTCATAATAACCAGATCTTGCTACGGAATAACCTAGACCTAATTAAAGGGGAGTGTCAATGAATGAAAAAAATAGCATCATATTTAATGCAATCCTATGTTATATAGAATTCCCATGTTTTCCTTTTCAAACTTGTTCATTATTCTTATTTTCACTGCTTTCCATCTCTTTTAGTACCAAATTCAGATCATGTCCTTTTTCTGTAAAATAGAACACATGCTTTTTATAAGCAAATATAACTGTTTATAGGCTGTGCATCACTTTGGATTCAACAGACAAAAAGTGCTTTAGAGCACATGAGGGCAGACACATATCCTCTTTCGGTAATTCTTCAATCTATCCTTCCTGCTATATCTACAGAATCCCTGGAGAGACATATAGTAATTGATTTAAGAAGTTGCCAGTCAGTGTTACATGAGGGCTGATGTGGAGTCAAAGTACTTTTTTTCTCTTTAAATCTAAAGCACTTTACAGCCTTGTTAGATATAGCTTCAAATTGGAAAATAGAAATAAAAAATGATTTTGCAACAATGATAAAAATATTGCTTAGAAAACTTTTGATTTATGACTAACATTGCTATAAACTATAAAAAGCAGTTGTTTAAAATGTCTCTCAATGCTTTTTATTATTTTATAGGTAAATTTATTAATTTAATCATCTTTATAGGCTAAATTTCCATTTGAAAGCTGTACTCTCCAAGTTAGGAGGATTTGGTGAACATTTCAACCACAATTAATAGATTTCAAACTAGATCATAATGTTTCTGACACTTGGAGCTTTGTAATACCCCAGTGTGTTAACATAATCAATGTGTTAGTATTCTGTTTACATTTCCTTGTTAAGCTACTATGTTATAAAGTATCTCTGCTGTTTTTTTTCACGCAACTACAATCTCAGCTGTAAGTTTAATTTGACTTTCTGTAATATGTTCTAGATATCTTGTTCCACTTATAGTAAATGCTTCAGTTGCACTTCTGCTACTGAAAGAGACGTCTGGATGGAGAACATACGGAGGGCTCTCCAGCCTAACAAGGTATAGTGTAAAATGCAACCTCAGAAAAGCATCAATTGGAAAATGCATCCTGATTAGTAGCTGGGTATATCAGTCCCCCCTCCTCAAACAAGTATAGCCTTCTAAGTAGATTTGTGGCATCAAATTAGCTGCCTCAGAAAGAAAACTGCTTAATAAACCTCATTTAGACATTGTTGATCAAAAAGTATGATAGATTGCATCTTTAACCTGTAAATATGTGACATTGTTATCACTGATTTTATTGTTCAGAGTACTTTGGGGAAATGATTGAAATTATTTGTGTGTATGTCTGTGTGTATCAGTGCAGATTTAGAATCTATCACATTATGAAACTGTTCCTAATTGCTGGCCATCGTTGCCAATTTCACTGTTTAATATATTAATGCTGAACATGACCATCTACTTTCTTCCAAGTGGACTTGGGAGCACTCTACTTTCATTACTCTTATACATGATTTATAATAGGAGAGACACAGAGGAGTGCTGACCTTGTTTAACTCTCTGGAATTTCACAGTATTTGTCAATGCAGAATAGTTACAATATGCTTCAAAACTTGCTTCTCTAGAAACTGGGGGGAGGGTTGCCAAACAGCCATTACTTCTCCAAATGGTTTTAGATTATCATCCTATCATTTCTGATCATTGGGAGATTTTATTTTTAAAAAAACCCTGAAAGATGGCTTTCCTAATATACAAGGTGCTAGGTGAGGTCATTCTGGAAGAGGCACACAGTTGCCAAAAGGCACATTGGGGTGATGGCTTCCCAATATCTCAACAAGGCTCCAAGATATTCTCCACCAACCCAAGTGACCTTTCTAAATTCTCAATTATATTATTTCCTATTCCTCTTTATCAATAGTAGGATAATCCTTTATGAATGATTGCTACCTGAAAAAACAACTAACAGAGAATAATCTGAAACTTAATCCAGATTTAAAAATATAATATGGCTATGAAAGATAAGAACCACATAGAATAAACATTCTTTGTGATAAGTAAACCAAGTGCTTTTGTCTCCAGGATAATTGCCGACGAGATGAGAACCTGTTACGTCTTTGGATCATTGAAGCCAAAGGTTTGGCCCCGAAGAAGAAGTATTTCTGTGAAATATGTCTGGATGAAATATTAGTCGCCCGTACTACCAGTAAATCAAAATCTGACAATATTTTCTGGGGTGAACAGTTTGAGTTCTCTAGCCTTCCACCCACCTATCACATTACAGTCCACATCTATAAGGACACTGAAAAGAGAAAGAAAAACTTTAAGAATAATTATATTGGTCTGGTCAGCATTCCCATAGCTACTGTAACCGGTCGACAGTTTGTGGAAAAGTGGTACACCATCAGCACTCCCACAGTCAATAAGGGGAAGTCTGGTGTGCCATCCATCCGGATCAAGTCACGGTACCAGACCATCGTCGTCCTTCCTATGGAAAAATATAAAGAGTTTGCTGAATTTGTAACTAACAATTATACTGAATTATGCTCTGTTTTGGAACCAGTGATAAGTGTCAGAGACAAAGAGGAGATGGCCTGTGCTATGGTGCACATTCTTCAGAGCACTGGCAAAGCAAAGGTAAGAATATGTAGAACCACCACTCCCTTTGTTGGAGTAACCAACAGACACTCTAAAAGCTACTTATGGCTGTTTTTCAAAGTTACAATAGCCTCACCACCTTGTGATTGCATGATCACATTTTGGGCACTTGGCAACCAGCTCATCTTTACGGCCATTTGTGACATCTCATGGTCACATGACTATAATTGGTGATATTTTTTTGCCAATTGCCATGTTTACTTCCAGTTTTGGGCAAAAACACATATATTGGAGAAAATTGATTTACTTAAGTACCATGGTGATCACTTAATAATTGCCACATTTTTTCCTGCTCTTGTCACATGATGCCTCAATTTATGATTGCAGCAACTAATGACCCTAATGACATCCCAATCAAAAAACCTTTTCTCTATTTTTATACGTACTGTTTGAAATAAAAAAGGAATTTTGGTAAAATATTCATTTTCACAGCAGCTATTCTTCCTAATGTTGATAGTTGTAAGTTTTTCCATTTTTCCAAATCTAATTTTGTTTGATTTAGTAATTTGATATCATTATCTTCTTTTATCATTGCACATCTTGCTGTTAAGTATATTCCCAAATATTTAACTTTCTTAACTATTTGTAAGTAAGGTTTTTTTTGTTGCTTATCTGTAAGGTTTATAACTATAACTTTGGTTTTTTTTCTCTGTTTATTTTCAATCCTGCTATTTCTCCAAATTCTTCTATCCCTTTTAATAATTTAAGAGTTGTCTCCAACAGTTCTTTTAAAATGAATACCAGGTCATCTGCAAATGCTCGTAGTTATAGCTTTTATCTTTTAGCTCCATTCCTTTGATTTCCAGATCTTGTCTGATATTTCTGTTGAGAACTTCTAAAGTTAGTATAAATAGCAGTGGGATAGTGGACATCCTTGTCTTGTGCCTTTCTTTATATTAAAGTTCTCTGTAGAGTCCCCATTGACAATTACTTTTGCTGTTTATTTATCATATATTAATGATCTTTATAAACTTTTCTCTAAAGTCCATCCAGTTTAGTTGTTGTATCATAAATTGCCAACTTACATTGTCAAAAGCTTTTTGAGCATCTAAGAAAATTAGTGCTATTTGTTTTCTTGGGTGCATTTCATAGTATTTCAATGTATCTAAAATAATCCTTAAGTTATTTTTTATTTTGTCTTTTTGGTAAAAATCCATTTTGGTCTGGATGAATAAATTCAGTCAAAAATCTTTCAGTCTCTGCTATTATTGAAGCAAAGTTTTTGTAATCCATGTTTAGTAGTGATATTTTTTATCTGTGTCAAATCTGGGTCCTCTTTTGGTATTAAAGTAATATTTGTTTCTCTCCATGTGTTTGGTAATTTAGCCTCTAGTAATACCTCATTGCAAATTTATTTCATTGGTGAGCTTAATGTAGGTATCTTGTAAACATTTATAGAACTCTGTAGGTAGCCTGTCTGGTCCCGGGGTTTTATCTTTTTTTTTTAATACTTTCCATCAATTCCATCATTGTAATTTTTTCATTTAGCATATTTTTAAAGTTCTTTGGAATGTTTGGTAGATTAGCTTTTTCCAGTTATTGTACTATTTTTCCCAAGAGATTTCTTTGGTATCATATAATTTTTCATAAAATTCTTTCACTATTTTTTTTATTGCAGCATTTTGAAATTGTAAACCGCCCTTCTTATCTTGCAATTTATTTATCAGTTTCTTCTCTCTTTCTTTTTTCAGTTTATAAGCCAGCCATCTTCCCAGCTTATTTGCATTTTCAAAAAAGTTTTGTTTTGCCTTTTTAATTTGTTGAGCCAATTCCTCTGACTATTAAATTTAGTTTATGTTTTATTGTCTCCATTTGTCTTTTCACAGCTTTCTTTTGTGGATATATCTGTAATTCTAACTCCAATTTCTTAAGATCTGGTTGGCATCATGGTGATACAGGCAAGGGAAAGCGGAACTCAGCTTCCCAAGGCTGATTCCTACCTGTAGATAGGAATAGTTACCTCTTGAAATACAAGGCTGCTGTTTCTTCCAGGGCCATACAGAGAAAACTGGCTGTCAATAGATCAGGTTCAAAAATTCAATTTAGCAGTTATTTTATTATTCAACATCCAACCAGTACTGGAGACTATTTTTCCAGAATAGGAAAGACTGGATGCAGGCTGTCTTTGCTAATTACTCACTATTCCTATGGAGGTTGTTGTCAACAAGCTGTTAAAGAGCAAAGTAGGCACAAAACACAGATAGCAAACTCGGGCAGGAGGCACCAGTCTGAGTCACTCTGAGTTTACAAAGATGAAAAAAAAAGTATGGGCAGATCCTCTGTTGTAACACACCAAAGATGTTTTTTAAAGTTGTTTCTCCGTGCAGATATAACGGGGTACTCTTGCAGTTGTCTCCGTTAAACATATATATCTCATGAATTCACATATGAAAAACATCAATCCCAAAGTAAAAAGGAGTAACTACCACAGAGAGAATGTAACATCTTCTTCAACTACTCCCACCCCTCTATCCCACTGTGTTCTCAAGTGGGTAAACTGTCTTGGAGTGGGATTAGATTAAAGTTTAGAATGTGTAAATTGGTACGTGGGATCACGTAGCTTGCTAACTGCTATGTTGTATATTGCCTCCTCATTTTAAATTCTTTTTATTAAGTTTGTTGTTAAGTTCTCACTAATGAAAAATGTTCTCTAATGAACTTTGTCTCATGTCCTTTCCTCTGCATGGTCTTAATTATTCCATACATTGCAGCCAATAGCAACCAAAGCCCATCAGGTTCCACAATCAGATCCTTCCCTGTAGCATATTGTCTGCTATGTGACTTATCCATGGAACACCCTTCTTCTCAGGAGTCATTCCAAAGTAGGACTAAGAAGAGCTGTTTAGTCAGTAATCTCTCATGGCTATTGGCCAAGGCTATATCCCCTCTGGCAATCAAAGCAGAAATGCCTGCAAAGGCACAGAGCCTTGTGGCTGGATGGGAGGGGGCAATCCTACAGCAGGCTAGTTGGACCCCTGCAGACCACCAACCTCCTTCAGGTTCTTCCTCCTGTATAAGATAGAATATTTGCTAGGCTTATTCTGTTTTTCACCAGAAAGCACTATTTTTCTATTAGTTTGATGTGGTTTTAGCCTATCTCAGCAGCAGGCTGGCCCAAGATGGAGGC
Organism: Bothrops alternatus; assembly: GCA_034064705.1. Taxonomy (NCBI): domain Eukaryota; kingdom Metazoa; phylum Chordata; class Lepidosauria; order Squamata; family Viperidae; genus Bothrops; species Bothrops alternatus. Next base: position 1,207,712 of record JARGCV010000145.1, on the reverse strand, counting down.
TTTATTGAAGGATATATTCTTCTTCACAAACAGAAAACGGCTCAGCTGGAGTGAGTAGACTTCATATATGAGGCCTAAGTGAAGTATATCTGTATCTTGCTTATCAAAAAAGAATATTTGAGGCAAATTGTTCAATTGAATACATCTAATAGTCTCTAAATACCTTAGATTCCCTAATAGGAGGTACTGTCACTCTTTCAGCATTTTTACTTTTTTGTTGAGTCTGTCGTTTTAGTCATCCGGCATATTCTACCCAACCTCTATCCATAGAATACACCTATCATTATATACATCATCTTTTTTTCTCACCTTTTTTCCTTTCAGGACTTCTTGACTGATCTGGTGATGTCTGAAGTGGATCGCTGTGGGGACCATGATGAGTTGATCTTCAGAGAAAATACACTTGCCACCAAATCCATTGAAGAATATCTCAAGTTGGTGGGACAGAAGTACCTGCAAGATGCACTAGGTATAGAAACATTTCTCTATGATTACATTTGTTATTTCTTATTTTAAAAGTTCATTATGAACCCATTAAGGGAGAAGAGGTGATCCGAGTTGCTGAATCATCATTGGGTCAGAGAAATTAGTTAAAGTAGCCCAATCCAAATATTTGGATGTGGGATGAAATATGGTATCTGCTGTAGTTTCTAACAAATTTGAGAATGTTAGATTCCTTTGAGAAGCAGAACGTTTTCATTATTCACATTATTCAGCCATGCAATATATGTGGCTTTTAATGTAGATAAGAATACCTTAATCTGTGTTCTATTCCTAATGTGTCTTCCTGTTCTACTATTTTAATTCTAAGCCCCTTTATTATTCCTTTTTAGTACTGTTGAAAACTATAATAAATCCCTTTAACTCAAACTCATGAGAAATAACTTGGGTGAAGCCTAATCTATAGAGAATAGATTAGGAGTAATTAATGTAGGCATCACATGCTTTCCTTGCCCTTCTCTTAATTGGATTCCTAGTGCTCATCTGTAAATTCTATATCCTGATATCCCGTAGCCCTTCTAAATAAGTAATTCCCCGTTTTGTCCCAAATTGTGGACAAATACACCTTGCTGCACAGCAGTACTCGGGCTATCAACGCAGGCTTGCAAACTGTCAACCCAGCAACCTAACCATGTGAGCCCCCCCCTTTTTGTAATTTTTTTATTATTTTTTTCCGTACAGTTCAATAGTACTTATTCAACAATGTGTTGTCTGAGTTTATCATTCACTAATACAAATAATTCCTAATCCTTTATTCTTTTCTCCAGCCATTGATAAAACAAGTCCCAAGTCTGATAGCATTCTTTCTTCTTTTTCTTTCAACCTCATAGTACATCTGTCCATTTCTGCACAATCTAATATTTTTTTAATTATTTTTTCTTCTGATGGTAATTCTTCCTTTTTCCAATATTGTACAAATATGATTCTTGCCGCTGTTATCACATGTAAAATCAAATATATACTTTGTTTATCAATCTTTTCTGGCATAATACCTAATAAAAAAAGTTCAAGTTTAAAATCTACATGTTTTCCCAACATCTTTTCTAGCCAAGTATATTTTTTTTTCCAGTACTTCTTTGCTTCAACACATGTCCACCATACATGATAATAAGTACCTGACTTATGTTTACATTTCCAACATCTATCTGACATATTTTAAAACATTTTTGCCAATCTTGCTGGTGGCAAGTGCCATCTATAAAACATTTTATATAAATTTTCTTTATAAAAAGCTGCCATTGTCAGTTTATAATTTCTTTCCCATAAGTTTTACCATTTTTCTAATTCTGTGTTATATCCAAAGTTCTTTGCCCATGTTATCATTGTTTCTTTAACTTGTTCATCTTTCATTTCAAATTCAATAAAAATTTATAGATTTTCTTAATTAGTTTCTCATCAGAGGTTAATAATGTCTGATCAAACAAGGTCTGCTCTTTATAAAATCCATACAATTTGACATCTTTATCATATCTAACTTGCATTAATAGGTATGTCCACCATGATAGATCTACACCCTGATTTTCCATCTCCTGCTTAGATTTTAAATTCCCTTCAGAATTTAGAATATCTCTATATGTCCATATTTTCTCAAAGTTAACTAAATTTGGATATATAAATGCTTCCATTGTTGAAAGCCATCCTTGTATTTTCAAATATATTTTACATTTTATTTTTTCCCATGTTAATAGTAATGCATTTCTTATATAGTGGTTCTGAAAGTACTTATGCATTTTATTTTTCCCATACCATAAAAAGGCATGCCAGCCAAGTTGTAAGTCATGTCCCTCCAAATATAACAACCTTTTGTTTCTGAGAGTTATCCATTCTTTTACCCATGTTAATACAGATGCTTGATAATATAAAACCCACTCTGGCAAGCCAAAACCTCCATTTTCCTTAGCTTCTTGTAGCATTTTCAATTTAATTCTAGCTTTCTTTCCTTGCCAAATAAATTTCAAAATTAATGAATTTAAGTCTTCAAAAAAAAGTTTCTCATAGTATTCTGTAATTATCTTTTTTATTTCTTGATTTTTAATTTGTAAAGTCTTTTTCATCTACTAAATTATTTATCAGTTTTTTCTCCTTCTGTTTTCTAAGTTTATAGGCTAATCATCTTCTGAGTTTGTTTGCATTTTCAAAAAAAATGTTTTGCTCTTTTAACTTGCTGCCAATTTTTCTGATTCCATTAAATTTGATTTATGTTTTATTTCCATTTGTTTTTTCAGTATTGTCTTTTGTAGATTTATTTGTAGTTCTAATTCTAGTTTTTTAAATTCCTCCCTTAATAGTATATATTGTTGTCTTTTTTGTTTGTTTTTCGTCATATATGTTATAGCTATACCTCTAAAGTATGCTTTGACTGTATCCCATACATTTTGTAGTTTTGTATCTTCTTTTTTGTTTTCTTTTAAAAAGAACTCTGTTTCTCTTGTTGCTAATTCTATGAATTCTTTTTATTTTAAGATGGATTGATTCAATGTTCATTTTAATTTTTTTGTATTCCTTTCCATGTCATTTTTAAAGGATTATGATCTGCCCATGTACCTAATTCTAGCTCAGTTTCCTGCATATTGGTCCTTAATTCAGGTGTCATCCAAATCATGTCAATTCTGGACCAAGATTTGTGACTCTTTGAATATAATGTATATTGTAAATTTTTCGGATTAGTTTCCCTCCAAATATCTTGTATCCCAATTTCCTCTATCATATTAAAAAAAGTTTTTTTTCTTCCACTTTTTCCTATTTTACTGCTTTTATAATCCAATGTCCCATCCATCTACTATTGTGTTAAAGCAGGGGTTCTCAACCTTGGCAAGTTTAAGACTTGTGGACTTCAACTTCCAGAATTCCTCAGCCAGCTTTGCTGGCTGAGGAATTCTGGAAGTTGAAGTCCACAAGTCTTAAAGTTGCCAAGGTTGAGAACCCCTGTGTTAAAGTCTCCTGTTAAACAAATATTTTGGTACTCCATTTCTGTTATTTTTCTATGGAGATTTTGATAGAATTCTTCTTGTTTATTATTTGGTGCATATATTGCTTTGTTTTGATATAGAAATATTCTGCCATCACAATTCTTCCTTCTTCATCTGAATAAATCATTTTAGAATCTGTTGTCTCTTTAACATAAACAGCTACTCCCATTTTTTTCTGTTGTGCTAATGCATAATAGAGTTTCCCAATTTTTGGGCATTCTAAGAGTTTATAATATTGTTTTTTTATATGTGTCTCTTGCAAACAAATTATATCACTATTTAATTTCTGTAATTTTTTGAAGATTTTATTTCTTTCTGATGGAGAATTCAGTCCATTTATGTTTACTGAAAAAAACCTGTTTTCTTTCTCCATTTTGTTTACTTACCCCTTCTTATTCTAATATACACTAAGTCAGCGGTTCTCAACCTTTTCCGGGGCTCGACCCCGGCCCGCATACGTGGCGCAATGGCCCGCATCGCAATAGAGAAAAAAAATGGCCGACCAAAATAAAAAAATGGCGGGCCCGCACTGCGCATGCGCAGAGCAAAGGGGCGCATTGCGCATGCGCGGCGCGACGGCCCGGATCGCAATAGGGAAAAAAATGGCAGACCAAAAAAAAATGGCCGACCCCAAAAAAATGGCGGACTGCGGTGCTTGGCGACCCCGTGAAATGGTCATTCGACCCCAAATGGGGTCGCGACCCACAGGTTGAGAACCGCTGCACTAAGTTATTAAATAAAGCTAATATACAGCTTTAAGAAATATATGATTGTTTATGGCCATAAGCTACCTTTGAATTGATAGTTGCTTAAGAACTCTCAAGTTGAAAATTAATATAATAGAGCCAATAGTTTCAGTAGTTACTGGTAAACAATGGTTCACTGTTGCATTTCTTAAAAAGAATTGGAATTTTACATTAGAATATCTGAAAAGTGAATGGTTCTGGTAAAATTTCACACTGATGAATATATAGTTGTCTGTTTTCTTTTCTTTTTTTTTTGGAATTTCCATTTTCTTCTCATATTTTGTCAGCCTGTAATAGAAACGTAGATTTTAAAGGAGTGGGAAAATAATATGTGAAAGAGAGATGAGACAATCTGTTGGGTGAAGGAGCAATTACTTTTTTTTCTAGAAAGGTTTATTGGTAATTATGAATAATGTTTGCACTTCTCCGGTCCTCTGATATGACAAATCCTATACTCCAGGATTTCCCAAAAAATAAAACAAGGCTTCAAATTGATATCCACAATTTGTTTAGCTAGGTGCTCCCTAACCATATGCCTTAGGAGGCCATTCCCTCCTATCCTCAGTTCTCCCACTGTGTCCATTAGAGCATAGCCCCCATATAGAGAGAAGGCTGAAGCAAAATCAGAGATGAAGAACTCTTCTTCTGCCATTACCTATTAATTATCCCATTATCATCTTCTAGCAGTAGAGCCATACCCATTATTTGAACATTGTCAATACTAGGGACAGGTAGTAGGGTGTGGTCCTCAATGGAACTGCATATACATGGAGGGAAGTGGGTAGTGGGGTGCCCCAGGGCTCTGTTCTAGGCTCAGTGCTCTTCAACATCTTCATCAACTATTTGGACATGGGATAGATGGGGAAGTCATCAAATTTGCACACGACACCAAGCTGGCAGGAATAGCCAACACTCCAGAAGATAGGCTTAAGATACAGGAGGATCTGGACAGACCTGAACACTGGGCGCTATATAACAAAACGAAATTCAATGGTGAAAAAAGTAAAGTTCTACATTTAGGCAAGAAAAACCAAATGTACAGGTATAGTATAGGTGGTACCTTGCTCAAAAGTAGCAACTATGAGAGGGATCTCAGAGTCCTAGTGGACAATCACTTAGATATGAGCCGGCAGTGTGCTGCAGCTGCCAAAAAAGCCAACACAATGTTAGGCTGCATTAACAGAGGGATAGAATCAAGATCATGTGAAGTATTAATATCACTTTGCAATGCCTTGGTAAGGTCACACCTGGAATACTACATCCAGTTTTGGTCACCACAATGTAAAAAAGATGTTGAGACTCTAGAAAGAGTATAGAGAAGAGCAATAAAGATGATTCGAGGACTGGAGGCTAAAACATATAAGGAACAGTTGCTGGAATTGGGCATTCTAGTTTATCTAGTTTAATGAAGAGAAGGACGAGGGGGGACACGATAGCAGTGTTCCAATATCTCAGGGGCTGCCACAAAGAAGAGGGAGTCAAGCTATTCTCCAAAGCACCTGAAGGCAGGACGAGAAGCAACGGATGGAAACTAATCAAGGAGAGAAGCAATGTAAAACTAAGGAGAAACCTAGAACTAAGGAGAAACTTCCTGACAGAACAATTAACCAGTGGAACAACCTGCCTCCAGAAGCAGTGAATGCTCCAACACTGGAAGTTTTTAAGAAGAGACTGGACAGACATTTGTCTGAAATGGTATAGGGTGTCCTGCCTGAGCAGGGGGTTGGACTAGATGACCTCCAAGGTCACTTCCAACTTTTTTTTATTATTATTATTATTATTATTATTATTATTATTATTAGTTCTATCCTGCATTCAAACAGAGTTATTTGAGTTCACTTCGAATCAAAGAGGGGGAAAAATTGTTTGTGGAGATTTATGGAATATTAATGTCCTGACATAAATTGTTGTTGACAGAATAGGCCATATAATTGTTTGTTCTATCAAAATTATCTAGAAACCTTTCAAATATTTTTTTCTTGTGCCTTCTTCTTATTACCCAATTGTTAGGTGAATTTATCAAGGCATTATATGAGTCGGATGAGAACTGTGAAGTGGATCCCAGCAAAAGTCCACCTAATGAATTAGCTGATCACCAGGAAAATCTCAAAATGTGTTGTGAGCTAGCCTTCTGCAAAATTGTCAATACCTACTGGTGAGTGGATGAAGGATTATTTCTTGTCATTTGCGGGAAATACTTGCTGAAACAATGTTAGAAAAACCAATTCAGTTTTGGAAAAAAAAATTAAGTATGAAGAGATATTTAGCAAAATGAAAGGCTGGTGGTTCAATGAGTCTCAAAGGCCTCAAGGGAGGTATCCTCAGACACTGCATTGCCTATCTGAAGGCAATTAAAAGTCATGATGCTACCCTTCCATCTTCCCTTTCACTAGGAATGTAATATTTTAATTGGGAAAAGTGAAGGATTCCATAGGCAAACTCAGCCAGCAGCTGTGCTTCTTCAAAGCCACTTAATAGGAATTAGACAAGGAGTGGTATGTGTTTCTTACGTCATTTTTTACACAATGCTGTATACTCAAGAGGAAATGAGACTATGCAATTGATTTTATAAATACAAAGAAACATGCATCTATTCATATTTTACCTGTTCTGACTCCTTGTAGAACAAAATACAGAATCTAAGGCAAATCGGAAGATGCATCTAGAAGTACTTAATGCTTCTCATTCTGTAGAATTTCTATAGAAATTATAAGGGTCTGAGTAGCAAAAACTAGGCTACAATTATGAAACATTTGCCATTAGACAGTGACAACACTGATGAACTGGAGTTGGACCTAGCCCAGGGGTAGGCAACCTTGGCTCTTATAAAAGAGCTGCTGGCTCAGGAATTCTGGGAGTTGAAATCCACAAGTCATAAAAGAGCCAAGGTTGCCTACCCCTGACCTAGCCCAATAGCCCAGTCCCAAGCACAGTGTATCAGCTTATTAGGAATGAAATTCGTGTCAGAGGAAGCATTAGTTCCCAAGCTTGTGAAAGTGGTTATTAGTATTTATTGATAATTCTACCCTAGGGTTTTTTTCAAGTGTAGACAAGAAATACCATTATCAGTGTGTTGATAAGTATAATATTGGAATTTCATAGCAAGAGAAGCAATTTCACTTGTTTATCCCAATGAGAATTTGCCAAATATTGTTATTTTTTCAGTGTTTTTCCTCGGGAGCTGAAGGAGGTATTTGCATCATGGAAGCAGCAGTGCCTCAAACGGGGAAGGCAGGAGATCAGCGAACGCCTGATCAGTGCCTCACTTTTCCTCCGATTCCTTTGCCCAGCCATCATGTCTCCAAGTCTCTTCAACCTCATGCAGGAATACCCTGATGATAGTACCTCTCGTGCACTCACACTAATTGCAAAGGTTATCCAAAACTTAGCAAATTTTACAAGGCAAGTGATTTTTCATTATTTTCAATGATCATTAAGGGATTTGCTGTTATTTTATCATTGTGACGTATGTTATTTCATAGGAATGATTTGGCAACAGCTGTAACATACAGCTTTTTTTGCCTTACCTCTGTTCGTAATATATAGAGACTGGTATATGTGTTGAAATTCCATGTTCAGAAATGTACATCTGAAAGTTACATTTCTCTGTTTCAGATCAAAAAGTGACAAAAACATTATAAACAGAAGTTCCCACTTAAATAATAGAATGTAGGATAGTGGAGCATAGAAGGCTTGGATCCCATCAGCCCAACTATTTTCTCTGGAAGAATGCTAGATGTGTTGCATCCCAGGCCGGTGTTTAGGGAAGAGGAAGCAACTTGTCCTTATTAGCCCCAGATACTGGTTAGCTTTCGCTTGTGGCACTCATAATCCTACACAATCCATACAACACTTTCTCCAATTAGAAGCAAACTGCATATATATTTATTTGCTAATGTGTGTTAGTGATATTGCAGAAGTGACTGCAGTATGACCCTCCATCTAGATGCGACTAATACAGCCCCCATGGGTACTGAGGAAAGATCTTTTTACCCCAAAGATTTATAAACAAATATTTTCCTCAAGCCAGCAGTAAAAGATGACATACTAAATTCATTCCTTTGTCCTTACTGTTGTCTACTACCTTTACTGTCTCCAGCTGATGCAGTTTCTAAATTCAAGACTGTGATTTGACATTATGTGTAATTTGGATTTCACTTGCTACTATTACAGATTGGGGCCAAAGAAGATAATTAAGATAATGGTATTATTAACAGATGGACTCATGTGTGGCTTTTCATTTTCAGTTCTAATTCCCAACAAATGAACTTTGTGAAGCCAAGAAACCTCTAAGGATATTTGAGGGGGGGGCAAAGAAGGGGAATACATGACAGGTGTAACGACTGCCCTCTCACACTAACTTTGTCTCTCTATAATAACTATCTGCAACATTATTTAACTAGGTATTGCATGTAGAAATTGCCACTCAGTCACAGAAATATTGTTTTGTGTTTGGGAATATTTGAAGCAACATTGTAGGATTACCATTTCCCTTGGAAACTTCCTGCCCAACTGCTGACCTTCTTTCTCCCCTCCCTCTGTTTTCCTCTCTCCCCAACTCAGATTTGGAAACAAAGAAGAATATATTACCTTTATGAATGCCTTTCTAGAGCATGAATGGGCAAATATGAAATCCTTCTTGGCAGAAATTTCTAATGAGGACACCATTTCTAATAAGCCAGGATTTGGAGGGTACATAGATCTGGGAAAGGAGTTTGCTGTCTTGCATTCGTTGCTGTGGGAAGTTGTCTGGGAACTGGACAAGGTAAATTAGTTTGAAGGCTGGGAAGGGCTGGCTAGGCACAACTTTTCCACAAACTGTTCCTGGGTAATGATTAAAGTTAACTTTAACTTTTTTTTTTAAAGTAAGGGGTTATAACATCATCTATTTCTTTAAAAGAGTGTAGACCTAGCATTGGGAATCAGTAGAAAGACAGTAGTGAAATTTAATTGGCGCTGAACTTTCATCACGTTGGGCTTGGGTTAAGCTGCATTTTTAAAAAATCCTAAGTTCTAAAGCAAATGAAAACACTTTTCCCATCATATACATCATTTATATTGCTTTAGAACAATTTTGTTTTGAAGAAAATTATGTTTGATTGTCTTCTCCTAAAATAAAAGCCATACTCTAATAGTTTGGAGAGAGCCAGTTTGATGTAGTGGTTAAAGCACCAGGCTAGAAACTGGGAGATAGTGAGTTCTAGTCCTAGTCTAGTCTAGTCTAGTCCAGTCCAGTCCTGCCTTAGACACAAAGCCAACTGGATGACCTTGGGCCAAACATATTCTCTCATTCCTAGGAAGGAGGCAGTGGCAAATCACTTCTGAAATCTTACTAAGAAAATTGCAGAATGCAGTCCAGGCAGTCACCAAGAGTCAACTGTATACATACATACATAACAGACATTCCTATATGGTGCTGTTTCCTTTCTTGAGAATCATCAGTGGTGACCAGGCAACGAGTTACTATCATCTATGGAGGGATCACTTGAGATCCAATCCAGGAAGTTATGGAGTACTTTTTGTCCAGTAGTTGTGATTATAAACAAATTATATGATTAATGTTCATTCCTGTTAGTAGTTATAAGTTAAAATACGATTTAAATACCTTTGTATATGTCTTTGCACTTCCTTGTGGTTTCTTTCAGTGCTCTTGCCAAATTGCTGGTCTCAGACTATAGCAGCATGCATTTAATTGACCACAATCTTTCCCCCACAGACGAACATTTGCTTCCAACAAAAATCCCTTTTTAGTTTTCTGGATTACACTTTAATTTAGTAGTGATTTTAGTATTACTCCATCTCACCCTATGCCCTCTATTCTGGGCTTTGATTGCAGTTTGCTTTGCAGGATAGAAATGCATTAGGTTTATGAACATTAACTTTTTATTTTGGAGGCTCAATTTTTAATTTCTGTTTCCTTTTCTTTCCTCAATGTCTGCTGCACCCTCTTTCATCACCACCATCCATTGGGTCATCGTGGTCCTGCTGCTCCATAACAATGCATTGTTTTTTTCACTCCCACATATAAATGCCCATCTTGTTTTCTTACAACTTCCACTCATCCATCCACATTCAACATTGTTTAATTAAAAAAAAACCCTGAAATGAATGCTACATTGCTTATTGATGAATCAGGGTGAAAATTCCTTCCTACAGGCCACAGTAGAAAAATTGGGTCCTTTGCCAGACATTCTCGCTGACATCGCAAGGGATACAACACACTCTCTGCCCATCCAGCAACAGCTGAGACGTTATCCAGATCATAATTCAAGCCCCAATGTCAGTCTCTCTTCTGGGCTGCAAAAAATATTTGAAGACCCATCTGACAGGTATGCATTGTTTGGCTATTGTTCACATTATGTGGAAGAAAGAGAGATGCATAATTTTGTTCAGCTTGATAGGAAAAATAAGAAGTAAAATTTAGAGTAATGCCCTAATTACAAGAGTGGGGTTTTGCTGAAAGCAATAGTTTAGTTATGATAGTGCTTTATTCTCCTAACTGGATAATTGCTTTATTCAGCCCAATATTTTTAATCTTACATGTGCTTCTCCAAGTCACAAGCTTTATCCAGATTTGCTACCTGAGATCCTTTGGCACTAATAGGATGAGTTTTTCTACTGTATGTACAAACATGTACTCATATCAATGTGAATTACAGCCTATCCTTTAAACTCAGAAACCGTATAAGAGAGAGTGTGCCTTTGTGTGTGTAAAGAGGAATAACATTCAGAATATGCTACCTATGACCTACAATCTGAAGAGGAACAGTCCAAAATTCCACTGCCACAATTTAAGAATTCCTGAAAACTGCCAATAAGTTTTAGTCACAGTTTAATTAATTAAACAGACACTGTTTAATCAAATATTGTACTGATAATGTAATAAGAGGAGCACTAGGAAGCAGTTAGCTTGTATGCAGAGATAGTGCTCTGCCGACAAGTAAAGAATTTATTTTCTTGTATTAAAAGTATTTAACATGGTATAATAGATAAGAATATTCTTGCTACTTCATCACAGTAATCCTTAACAACAAAAGTAGGCTGATTATATCTTCTTTCATGGATCAGACTTCATACTATTGTATTTACTGTATTGGAGTTCTTATTTCACATCAAAGATGCTGCCTCATTTTCTCTAGATTTTTGTTAATGCAGGTTTTGAATATTTATTGCTATGACAAATAAGGCCTCCCTGTTCACCATAAAAAAAACACATTATAACAAATTTGTGTTTTTATCTTACTTTATGTCAGGAGTCCCCAACCCCTGGGCCACCTCTGGATCTTGAGTCATTCGGAAGCAGGCACACGCACATCCCCACTTATGTGAACAGTGACCGAATGTGTTTGTGTGCACTCCATTTGCGCAAGTAGTGAGTGTGCGTGCCCTCCGCTCACACAAATGGAGCTGCGTGCACAGATGCTTACCTGCTGCTTGTGTGGAACCATCCCCTCTTTTCCCCCCACTGGCCCATGATTGAGTAATGCAGGCATGTTGGACAGACAGAACTTCTTTTGTATAATTACGATTTTATCTTTTATGTGCTTTATACTTTTTATCCGTACAAAAAAGATATACATCTGAAAGGAGTAATTTCTCCCCATTAGGGCCTTTTTACTTTATGCTTATGGGTGGAGCTGTTAATGGAAATACAAAACAAAAATAAGAGCAGTAGAATATAGTTTTTATGATTCACCTGCAGCAACCAGAAAGACTGATGCAGGCTAAAATTATTAAGATTAGAATATTAAAACAAATCCATGGATTAGGCATTGCATTAAATGTTCATTTTCAGAACAATGTTGCTCACTTAAGCAACCACCAACTTACCCCTTTCAATAATCATTGCTTCTGAATGGGAACCAAGATGACTTTTGGTTCCATTCCAATACATAAATGACACCACTGCTCACCTAGGCTATTCCACTTGGGTGACTCATAATATGGAGATTTATGTGGAACCCGAGAAATTGTTTAAGCAGAAATATGTGTGTGTGCATGCAAAAAAGCAGATATAATGTTATGACCGTGATTGTTTGGATTCTTTCTCAGTGAGCTCAAGTCGAAGTCTGCCCCTCCAGCAAATGAAGAGTATTTCAAAGGCAAATTACTCTTGATGCAGCAGACGTCATCCCGGAGTGTGACTTATTCTGATCAAGGGGACGAGACCAATCTGCCCAATGTCCGAAGCATATCGCTGATGAATCTCCAGGATCCCAATGTCACACAGTGTGAATCTGGATCCATGATGCATGAGGCCCCAGTACGTTTATCTGGCAGTCAGATTTCAGTCGTCCAGGTAGCAAGTATCAAGCAGCTCCACAGAACACCACAGACTGCCCCCCAAGTCCGGAAACCTCTTCACTCAGCATTAAACCAGCCAGGCATTCTTCAGGCTCTTTTTTTCCAGAATCCAGTTTATCATCTCAATAATTCTCCTCAGCCAATGCCTAAAGTGTCTATGGAATCAAGCCTGGATAACCTGAGTGTCACCAGTTCCCGAAGCCACAATAGTGAAGACCTTAAACTCAGTGTACCCAGCAATAGCAGCATGGAGGATTATGCCAAACGCAGCACTCAGAATGAAGATTTTTCTGGGCAGGCCACCATGCTGGACAAACAAGCTTTGCCAGCTCGTCAGAGTTACACTGTGCAGGTCCAAATCCACAAAGCAGACCAAGCAGGACCCAGTGCAATGATCAGGTCACCCCACTCTCTTCCCCACAGTGCCTCTCTTCGAAGCACAGGCAGCATGTCTGTAGCATCTGCCACTATGGCAATGGAACCTCTTCAGGAGGGAAATCAATCCCGGCAGCAGTCTTCCTCCTCCCGAGAGAGCCCAGTTCCCAAAGTGCGAGCCATTCAGCGGCAGCAAACACAACAGGTAAGATAATCTGCTTTTAGACTGGACTGCCATCTATCACAGATAGTATAGGGTCTTCTGCTTGGGTGGGGGGTTGAGCTGGATGACCTATAAGAACCCTTCCAACTCAGTCATTCTAATTCTAATTCTCGAAAAAAAATTCTAAATAGGAGACTATTGTTTCTTTCTTTAGGATACATATTTTGTGAGACATATGATCTGCAGTATTTTTGTGGTATGTTGGACAGGAGAAATAGGAAACTGCAACTGGCTCCTTTGGGATCATGAACAAGAGAGTTTGTGATGTAGACAGACAGACTTCTTCATACATGGTGCCATTAGCCATGGTTTTGCTACCCACAGTAGAATCTTTCCCATTTCCATATTTTATTCCTTGCATGAAATGGCAGGCAACCTTTCGTAATCATAAAGTACTTTTTTCATAGCCTTGGTATTTGTGGCACTGACATTGGGATGGTGCCCAGAGAGTGACAAAGGCCATTTGTAGTTTGGTATGCCTCTTCAGCCTCCATACTCTCTGTTCCTTGGACAGCAGCTGTTCAGTGGCACATGAATGGAGTTGTGTCTCCAGCAACAAGCAAAATAATCATACTATCTCATTCCTGGGCTTGATATTTGGCACGTTTTCAAAAAAGATTGAAGGCATACGATATTAGGTGTACCTGTTTTATTTACACTTGTGTGTATGCATATATGTGCTTATATAAGAGGAAAAAATAGGTTTATCAACTGGAAATACAGCATATAAAAGAATATAAGAGAATAGAGAAATGTTTTTGATATGATAAACACAGGCTTCAGAAATAGAGAAAAGAGGAAATGATATCATCTGTTTACTAGTTTACCACCATAATTACTGATTATGACATATATAATGTTCTTTGAATGATCAAATAGTCATTTTTAACAATTAAAATGGTTTCTTTTAATCCTCTCAGCCTTTCTAGGCAGTCACTTCTAATGCTAAGAAAAAATAATCTTGAATGGATGGAAAATAATGTTGGTTTGTATTTTATTTATATTCATTCATTTATTCATTCATCATCTTTATATTAAAGTGTGACTCTGGGTGGAATTAACTACAAAAGGTTAATAATGTAAAAACCAATCAATAGTTTAAAAAATTATTAGAAGTAGTCCTCGACTTATAACCACATTTCAGCCCCGAATTTTAATTGTAACTTGTTGGGTCATAAATCATATGACTGGACCTGTTTTTACAACTGTTAGTAAATGAGTCACTAGTGTTGTTAAATGAATCATGTTGTCATTAAGTGAAACATGTGGTTTTAAGTCCGAATCCAGCTTATCCACTGTGCACGAAACAACAAAAAGTCACAAAATGTGATAATGTGACCATGGAATGCTGCAATCAGTTGTAAATATAAGCCAATTGCTAAGTACTTGAAATGTGATCACTTGACCGCGGGGAGGATGCAGTAGTTTTAACTTCAAGGACTATTCATAAATCAAGGACTACCTGTACAATTTTTAAAAGGCTAGGAGAGAATAACAGATATTAACAATAATGGAGCCACCTCGGCAACCTACAGTTCCCTTGGGGCCTCCAAGCCTGATGACATAGCCAAGTCTGGAGGGATTTGTGAAAAATGAATAGCCGTTCAGTTGAAGCCTGTTGTTCCCCATCCTGACCCTCACAGCCTCCAGGCACCACAATAAGACATCAAAGCATTGTTGTTTAAAACTATAAATTATTGCAGCCTTTTTCTTATTTTCTTCTTGTGATAACACAGAAGCATAAGCATCTGACAGTGGTTTGTTAAAAGAACTGTGGTTTAATATACAATATGAAACAACAATAATTAGGGAGCATACAGAATACAAGATAGTCAGTTATATTCAAACGGTTGAAGTGAGCAAGCAGATTCCAACTGCTAGTATTATTCTCAGACACAGTCTCTTAAAGGGATACTACCCCCAAATACTCTGCTGACTCATTCTCTATATATCACTTCTGCCAGTCAGCTACTAAATCATAATTACCTTGACAAGCATCACTTAATTCACCAGAGGCAGAGATGTATAATGGGTATCATCAGCATATTGATGACACTTCCAGCCCATGGCAATAGATGAGCTCACCCAGCAGCTTCATATAGAGATTGAATCGGTGAGGAGAAAGCACCAAACACTGCAGCATCCCACATAGTAGGAGCCAAGGGCCGGATCTCCTCTCCCCAGTCCCTACTGACAGGTATTGATCCTGGAGAAGGAGACGAACCAACACAATACAAAGCTGCCCACCCCAAACCCCAGAGCAGCTCAGAAGGTTATTATGGTGAAGGTTACAGAGGTCAAGCAGAGCAAAGATGGTTGCACAACCCCCATCCCATTCCCCCAGAGATGCAACCAATGCTGTTTCTGTCCCTTATCAGGCCTGAATCCTGCCTGATTATATAACTGGTTATTGGTAAGTCACTGGGTACCTTAGGCTGATTTTGGCCAAGAAATTGGCAATGAAAACTGCACTGATGAATTTTGCACAAGATATCATGAAAATCCAGGCACTCATCTTCTAATCCACAAATCTCCTAGAAACAACTATAATATACATGTGTGCATAGATGTATGCGTGCCACTTATGCTTACATAGTCCTTGTTGGTTAAAAAGGCATTTTCATATGATTACCCTCCAGGGAGAAGCATTTGTGCCTTCAGGGTATATTCCTGGAAATGCCAGCAAATAAACAAACTCTTAGTTGAAGAAAGTAGAGAGTTCTTGGTTCCTGGGTGGAAAGAAGCAAAATAGCTTCTAGCTGTGATTGATGCCTGTGTGACCCCATGTAAATCCAGAGGAACTCTCCTTTTGCAATTTAACCACTCGTCTCGATTGATGGGCTGCCTTCTATTTCCTTATTGAACAGCTGTCGTGGTGTTTGTGATGTTATTAGATCCTTTGGCATCCCTTGATGCTGCTCCTATGCCTCCAGCCAGTGCAGTTGTTCTCCAGTACAGGAGATGGAGAATCCACCAATGGGTTTTCTCTGTCTGCCTGCTCTTTGAGACCAAGTAGCCAAACTTGACACGCCCCCTCTGCTAGGAGATCCAGTCTTAACTTGGTCTCAGCTCTAGCAGACGTCTCAGGTTTGGCTCTCAGCAGATAGCAGGTTAGGAAAAATATCCATTGGTGGATTCTCCTCTTTAAACCTTTGATAAAATATAATTGGCATTCCCCTTAACAAATTCTAATAAATTTCCACTGGGCTCAGTGTTAATTCCCTTTGTTAAGGTGTGGGGGTGGAAGGAGGGGAGGCCTTGCAGCTTTCCTGCATTCCTTTCCCAGGGCTCTGGGGAAAAGATTCCAGGCAGGGCCTGCGTGGAACTTTCCCCAGACCTTTCTTCCTTTCCCCCCCCCCTTTTGTTCTTTTGGTGCCTGGAGCTTGTTTCCAGGCAGCAGCTCGGAGTCCTCAGACTCCTGATAGTCTATTTTCAATTAGAAAAAGTTGCGGTCGCCATTTTGGAATCGCCGGTCATATCGGGGAGCCACGAACGGACTCCCAGGCGTTCCCTGAGTTTCCCCCTTCAGGTGTAGGGTAGTGGAAACTCACTCAGGGCCCGATCCACCGAAGATTGCGCTCGCCTAGCGCACATAGGTGACGTTCCCTTGAGTCCCACGTGGAGCCTCTGTAGGCCCAACGAGGCCTATTGGTAGCAGCGGTGGCCATTTTAGGACCACGTGGAGGGCTAGAACCAGAACATTGGGCCCTAATAGTTTTAAAAAGAATCTGCAATATTAGGGAGTGTCTTTTCATTATTTAGTGAAGCAGCCACCAATTGATTGGAGCCTGGTTTTTTTGTCCGGACCATTTGTCCCTTCCAGGCCTCTTAAGCCCTTGGGGGGGATTTTGTTTTTCCCTTTCACCCCCTTTTTTCACTGGTGCACCTTGCCTGGCAACCTAAGGCCTCCGGGCGGAGCCCAGAGAGTGGCCCCAAACGTGCCTTCGGCATCTAACTCAAAGAGCCGTGACCGTAGCCCAGAGAGAATTTTTTTTCTGGTCGGGTGGCCAGGGGAACAGTCTTGTACTTGTTCCAGTTCCGCTTCTGCCAGCTACTTGCCTGCCAGAGCGATCCTCTCACTTGTTTGGGACTGCTCATCTGGGATGGAGGGCTCCTTGATGCCTCAAACCTCGGGAACTGTTCTCTCTGTCAAAGCCTCGGGCTTCTGAGGGTGCCAATTTTTCCTCCCCTGACTCCAGTGGGTTGAATCTACTTGTTCATTCCATTCAGGCAAAAACTCTTTGGTATGTTGTAAGCACAAGAAATATTTCCATGAATACTGGCACATATTTTTAAATTACAATTAAAATTTCTAATTAGAATTAGAAAAATGGAAACAATATATTACTGTAGGTGAATATATGAATGTATGACTTTCCATCAAGCTTAAATGTTGTCCTTGATTCCTTTGCATTTGCTTACATTTTTCACTTTGAAAGATGTGGTTAAAGTATCTTTCATTGTCTCATGTAAAAATGTCTATTCATGAGCAAAACATGAGTAAAGATAAATACTGTGGTCAGAGATCACAGTGCCTTTATAGAAGTGTATAAAAGTAGCATGTGTTCAATATCTGTACCCCATATGTTCCTATTTCTAACATCAAAAATAATAATACAACTCCTGCCACATAACACAACAGATGTAACAATTGTTGATAAGTAAGACAAAACATCTTGTCTGGATGATGAACATTGCACCTGGAGACAGCAGAATAGCAGAAAAAGAACTGGAGAAAATCTCAAAATACAAAGATTACCACATAGAATAACTATGGCAAAAGAAAGCAAAGATAGTATCAATAGGCACCTCTGGTGCAATCCAAAACAGTCCTAAAACACTTGAACGCCATTGACTTTGACAAACTTATCATCAGACAATTGCAAAAGGCAGCTTTACTTGTAACAGCTTCTATCCTATGACAGTACCTTTAGCACCATCAAACAAGATCTGCCTTATCCCAGGTCCTTGGGAAGAACTCAATAGGTGGATTAATAGTGACAAATTCCAGTCTAAATATCTGGCTGACTGTGCATCCAACAACATAATAATAAATATTCAAAACTATCCTAGGGATTGAAGGCTAAATTAATCAAGGGATGATACATAAACAATAGACAATGGTCTATTTTTTCCCAATGCAGATTGAATCCTTAGAATTTGTTTTTGAAAGTCACCTTGGAAAAGTATAAAGGATAAAGGACGTTTCAGATTTGGCTGAATCCCAAATCAGTTCTGTGGTTCTGGGGCAAAATAGGATAACCTTCAACCTGACTATAGCTGAGTCTGAATATTGCTGATACTTTACAGGCAGAAAAGCAGGACATCTGCAAAATGTATTGATCCATATATATTTTTCCATGCATGGAATATGGCAATGTATTTGTTGTGATTCCTTACCAGCCAGTGGATCCAGCAGCTGAGTCTGAGGAATCAGATGAGGAGGAGGGGCCTGGAGTGAATTAGAGTCAGAGGAAGGCTCTGAGGAACTCCAAGACTTACAGTCAGACAAGGAGCCTGGCCCCTTTACTCGGCTCAGGCTGAGACACAGCTGTGCTGGGAGTCTGAGTTGGACAGTGATAAAGAACAGTTGGGACAAATCCTGGATGCACAAATGTGCAAGAAAGAGAAGCAAGTAGGACAGAGGAATGCAATGGGGTCGCTCCAAAGGCAAAGGAGAAGGCATTAGGAAGCCACGCCTTGGCTGAATTATAAAAGAGAAGGTCTGGGAGGTGCAACCATTCGTGTTGAGGATTGAGTTTCTGTGGACTGTGTTTGTTTGCCTTGGACATTGACTCAGGTCTATGAGTATAAAAGGGGTTGTTTTTTTCTTGCAGTTCCTGCCTGTTTCTTGGAAGAGGGGTTTCTCTTTGTGAGCATAACAAGGACTCACGTAGGCTGAGACATAACAGTATTCATGAGAGCAAGATTGTCTATACCCTATATTGTTTTTATTATGAATAGAAATAGCCAAATTTGCAGAAGTGGAGCAAATGGTTCCCCCTATAATCTCATATTCCTTGAAATAGTTCCAATATTTAAAAATGGCCTGTTCTCTTGTTCTCGCCTGTATCAGCTGTTCTCTTTCCTATATAGCAAGGAAGCTGATACTGCATATTTTCTTTTTTTTTCCTGCAGGAGATAAGAACAGTCACTGGTTGTAGGGTTTTATGTAGGGTTCCAATGAATAACATACCACCAATGGTGATGCTGTCTAAGAGCTGGGTTCTTCTGTGTACATCCTTGCTTCTTCTATACAATGGTCCTTTACAGAGCACCAGTACTTGCCTAAAGCAAAGAGAGATCTACTTTGTCTGCCAAAGAGAGCTTGGCTATCACTGTCAAACTTAAAGCAACTTTCGAACTGTAGTGAAGCTACAATTCCTTATTCCTTTCAGTACTGGTGGACATCTTAAGTATGACCACATAAAGAAATCGTATTTATACAGCTTTCTCTCTCTTCGTGTTCAAATATTCTAAAACTTTCTTCTAAGATGCTGAAGTTGCTATAAATTGATAGACATGTGTATTTCAACAACTGAAGAATACTCTTAGAGGCAGCTACATCCAAGTTAGTGAAATTGGTTCAAGACAGAGTGGATATATGGAACAAAGCCTGCCAAACTTTCCACTGTGGCCTGGCCAGGTGCAGCCCATGAAATTCTAAGCTTGTAATAAAACTTAGAGTGTCAGCGCTGACTTATCAAAATAGTTGCAAGCAACCTGGAACAAATATAAAGATATTAGAAAACCAATTCTGGAATTTAAATGCATTTGGGATCCATATAACTTGTCACTACCCCCCCCCAGTTTAAATTTATAGGAAACACTGCAAATTTAAAAAATATAAATATGGAGGCCAGTATTTAATTCTTTTTAAAAGTGGCAAGTTATTAAGCCTTTAAGAAGATAGAAATAACTTTATTTTTAATAGTGTATCTAACACCTACATATAGAACATTTTTATTACTTTCTTTTGAATCACAGCAAAATCATTCCACTCCAAAGGGACTTCTTGGGATACTAATTTTGTATCCAAAATGAGCAATCATTTTCCTGAAAGAAAAAGGAAATTTTAACAGTTAACTGGTGTTCTTACTTATCTATGTCCATAGAAATGATTTGCACTTTTCTTACTGATATTCAAGAAAATGTGATTGATGCTTCCCATATATATTTTCACTTTCAAGTTACCAGAAGGGGTTGACATAACATCGAGAAATTGCTCCCAAGCAATGGTCAAAGAAAGTTTCAGCACCAGGTTGTCTTCTGGACAGTGAACAAGAAGGCTCTCTTTTGTTCTACCTGCAGGTGCAGTCACCTGTAGATTCTGCCACTATGTCACCTGTGGAAAGGACAGCTGCTTGGGTCTTAAACAACGGACAGTATGAACAAGTGGAGGAAGAGGCAGAGCAAAATCCAGATGAAGCCAATCATACAGAAAAGGTAAAGAGTTATCTAGGTTCTACCTTCTAGCCACATCTACAAGAAGTCACTGGAAAATATAACATGCAGAGATCATCAGTATAAAGTTGTTCGATTATCAAACATTTGGATGTTGCTGTTTTTCCTTTGTCAGGGCCTGAAGCTAGGCTAGATAATTGGGGGCTAGAAGTTGTGTTCAGATAAATCAGGAATCTTTAAGATGGCTACTTTCAAAACCATTGAGCTGATTTTCCTATTCTTTGGTATTCAGTTTCCTTTTTAAAATGTTTATATTCAGAGAGTTACTTTTAATTCAAGCTCTTTTAATAGCAGAATACTTTGTGGCTGCTTCTCTTGCTTTTCCTGCTGGACCCTTTCTTGGATACCCAGGGTACTAGAAAACTAATCCATGTTGTCACATCCTTCAAGATTTCCTGGTCTATTGTCCTTGGAAGAAGATCCAGCTAAGAAGAGAGTCTAGTGAAAATGAGTGAGGCTGTCCAAACACATTTCTTCATATTGGCCATGGTTGCCAGTATGTTTCTAGATTCAGTTCAGTGCTTTCACACACTAATGAAGTCCTTCACAACTGGAGTCCAACATGCTTAGGGAAAGCTGGTAGTACTCCTGTATCAGTATAGCAGCTGTTTGCAATATCAGTTCCATATATGAAAAAAGTTACATGCTTCTAAAATGAAAATATTTTTAAATAATTTATTTAGGACTTTCGGTTGTTTCTTTCTCATGTTACTGGCTTCACTTGTTTATTTTTGTTGATGCTTCTAGTAATGACTTTTTATTATTTCTCTTATGCTGCCTTGAGCTCTGGAAACCGGCTTAGGAATTACTAAATAATGAAAACTTTTACCTCCCTTCCTCCTGTCTTTAGTATCAGCAAGAGATTGTCAAGCTCAAGGATCGCCTGAAGGCATCAAGTCGCCGGTTGGAGGAGTATGAGCAGCGTCTCCTAGTGCAGGAACAACAAATGCAGAAACTCATTTTAGAGCACAGATCAATGATGGAAGACAGCAAAGAGCGGCTGCGAAAGCAGCAGGAGGAGAAGGATAGCCAGATGAAGAGCATCATCAGCAGGTATGGGAGGGAAGAGCTGAAGGGAGAAAGTTCTCTCTACTTCCGACAGTGGCATCCTTTGTGAAATATGACCGTTGCTTGCTAAATGGAAATCTTTACCTTGCATATAGCCTAGGTTGCTCATAGTCCAAATTCATACTGTTATTTGATGTTGTTAGACCGCATTATGTGAATAGGCAACCTGAGTTCAAAGGCTATATAGTTTATATTCAGTTTCACTGCAATGCAATTTAGGCCAAGCGATTTTAGACATACAAACTGTGAATTCTGGAAACTGAAATCCCAATTCATGGAGAAGATGATATTTGGACTGGTATAGGCATCCCAATTTCCTTGTAGCACCCATTCAAAACAATTTGGAGCTTATTCATTGAAATGCTTGTTCAAGGAATAAAACAGAAGATGGCAATATTTTCATCTTTAGCATCTTCACTAAGCCAATGTTTTGTCTTGTTTTTTTTTTGTGATGCTCCAGATATCCAAACTCTTGCCTTTCTTTTAGATTAATGGCTGTGGAAGAGGAACTAAAGAAAGACCATGCAGAAATGCAAGCAACCATTGATGCTAAGCAGAAAATAATTGAGGCACAGGTAAGGACCAATCTTTTTACTTATCTATATAGTTACTACTCCTTTGCCATTCCTTATCTTTTCATTGTTCCTTATTCTGAAATTAAGGCTCCGAGTCCTGTTTTCAGAGGCAGCATCTTTGTGGTTCGAGAGGAAAGAGAAAAGGGATGACTTTTTTCTTAGCTCAGAACATAATAGATCGAAGTGTCTATCATCCAAATACTCAAAAGCTTCATGTGCTCAAAGCCATGGTTGCATAATTCTGTCCGATACACAATGCTTTGAATTATAGCAGTGGTTCTCAACCTTTTTAATGCCGCGACCCCCAACCGGTCGTAAGTAGAGGACTTCCCAACCGGTCGTAAGTCAAGGACTTCCCAACCGGTCGTAAGTCAAGGGCTTTCCCTGCCCAGGAGCGCCGCGCATGCGTGGTGCTGCCCCCTGCGCCGGCCGAGGCGTAGTTGGCAAAGGGCAGCGACAGCGCAGGGCGACCACCGGCTGGGCCACCAGCTGGCCCAGCCCAAGGGAGGTAAGGCACCCGCCGGGCCCCACATGCACCAGCAACCCTCCCTGCGCCCACTGGCCTCCCACCTCCCACCCCTGGCCCTCTTACATTTTTAGTAGTTGCTCAGCAGGGAGGGGTGAAAACTTCTGGAGAGCTCGCCTTCGCTGCAGACAACTTGCAGCACCCTTTGCAGACTTGGACTTTTGGCGGGCTCAGCAGGGCAGAGACAGCCTGGACAATTCCTATTGGCTTTTGAAAGCCAATAGAATTAGACTCTATTCAAGAGAGTCTATTCTATTGGCTTTCAAAAGCCAATAGAATAAGAGGGAGTAGCTAAGGAAAAGGGGGGAAAAATGGCGCACTGCGTTGTTTGGCGACCCCTGTGAAATGGTCGTTCGACCCCAAATGGGGTCGCGACCCACAGGTTGAGAACCGCTGAATTATAGCTTTTAGTTGCACTTATTGTAAAATAAAACAGGACAAAATAGGACTTAAAACACAAAATAATTTTAATCTCTTCTTTATGCTATAATTATGAGACCTATACATGAAAAATATCCTTTGTCTATAGAATCATCTTGTACTTTAACACTGATCAATGTTAGGGTTAGTATTAGCCACATTTTCCTAAATATACCAAGATGAAAGAGCTATAAAATGCTCTTAAGCTGCTTTTGTAAATTTTCCGTGGCTTTGTTATTATTATTGTTCCTTCAAGTCAGTGTTGACTCCTGACGATTACCTGAACAACTCCCTGCAGTATTCTTGGCAAAATTTCAGTAGTTTGCCATTGCCTGCTTCTTAGGGATGAGAGAGAGTGACTGTCCCAAGTCACCCAGCTTTGTGCCTAAAGTGGGACTAGAACTCATAGACTCCCAGTTTCTAGTCTGATGCCTTAATTACCATACCAAACTATCTCACTCCATGGCATTCCATCAATTTAAATGTACTGATATTACTTTGGTTGTAACTCATGTTTATAAGTAAGTATTTGTTTAGTGTCCTGTGATGAATATAAATGTTCTCCTGGTGAATTATTCAGAAGCAGGGTTTTTTCACCTTTAGCCCAATTTTATCAAGAGAAGAAATATTTTCTGAAGATTGTGTTTGAAAAGCTGATTTTAAGTATGGAATAATGCCACAGGTTTTACAATATGGACTTCTGGAGATTGAATAAAGATAGTGGCTAAATGGAAAGCAAATTTCCCCAGCTCACTGAATTGATAGAAACACAATTTCTGTTCTTTAGTTATTTATGAATGATGTTCTATATGGTTGCTGAGAACTAAGCCCACCTGGGTTATCTTCAAGCTGTTTGATTCATTCAGAGCAGCATGGAATCTGGCTAAGGGCTTTGTGATAGATTATTCGAACAAGAGAAGAAAAAACAAAAACTCCAAACACTGGCTGGGTGAGAATTCTGCTGCCCTTGCTTTATCCCACAGAGCTTCTTTGTGGAATCAGGAACTGCAGAGACTGATTTCCCGCCCTGTGCCTTTTTCCATCCACTCATCAGCAAATCCTTTTTTTTTTTCCTGTCAGTCTGTTTTTGCCTGTTGAAGGTATGGTAGCCTGTATATCACTACTGCTTCCTCCTCCTCCTCCCCCCTTAATTAACAGACCTGTATTGTGAGAGCTACATCAGTTTGTAATGGCAATTGACATCATCTCTGTGTTAAATTACACTTCTTAAAAGGGGGATGAGATAATTCAAATGGGCAAGTATGTCTAATCAGATCTCTAGCAGAGTACTGTTCTGGCCTGCCCTAGTACACTTAATATTTCCCCAGTCCTACCCTTATGCATTCCAATTTCCGCTGCTCTCTGAATTTGTTTGTGAATTTCATAATCCATAAGGATTTCATTCTAAAGAACTTAATAACTTTATGTTGTGCAACTTTAATAATAATAATAATAATAATAATAAAAGTTGGAAGGGACCTTGGAGGTCATCTAGTCCAAGCCCCTGCTCAGGCAGGAAACCCTATACCATTTCAGACAAATGGCTGTCCAGTCTCTTCTTAAAAACTTCCAGTGTTGGAGCATTCACCGTTTCTGGAGGCAATTTTATGACATTATAGGAAAATTATTTCTGAGAAGGAACTGATTGCTTTAAGGAGATGGGGAGTGAGATCCAATCAAACAAAGCACTGGACTTCATAAAAAATGAGTTAACTATAGGCAATTTTAATTACAGTATCACTTTGCTCTCATGACTGTACAGTTGCCTCTTTTCACAAACACATTCCATATATTTACACCTGTTAGATGTTAGCCTTTTCAAACCCGAGTGCCTTTCAGATGCATGTCTAAATCTGTGTAGCTGACAAAACTCCTTCTGACCACTTTTCACATTTTTTCTGACTATATCCAGTGGGAAAATGGGTAACAAGCACTTTATTCCTTCACAGGACACTGGTTTTATGACAAACCAGTGCTGATATTGAATATTCTCGAACTGTGCCAAGATATAATGGCCATATATGCTTATTCTTAAGTTCTAGATTATTCCATTCTGGGTGTGCATGAATGCTCAGCTAAATAGGGTTGGATTGTTGTTCGGGGTATCATGTGAATATTGGATTTGTAAATAAATTAAGTAGTGATACATATGAGCCCAATATGGAATAGATAATAGATTGCTTATATTTTGCCAGGTGTTAAACCTGCCACATGATTATTAATAATAGTAGGCCATCCAAAACTTGTCCGGGATGCCTTCATTGATCATAACCTTATGCATGAAACTTCTCCAGTTTCCACTTACAACTCGGGGTAGAATGCAGCATGCAGCATTTCTCAAAAATTTAGGTCTCAGATTTTGAATGACAGCCCTACTTAGGAGAAATTGCTCCATGATTTATCATATGGTAAATGTATATAGTTACTATGTTATTAGACCTTTCCTATGATTTCTGTTTTTTGTAACTGAACAAAAACTGCCCTCAGTAGTCTCTCTCTTAAGTCCCAGAGGCCTTGTATTAAATTTTATCAGTAGATCTAATGAGATTAAAATCTTCCCTTTCAAGAAGTGATTTGTTCATTATTTCTGCATGTTTTTCATACTTTTTTGTTCTTCTTCTTCTTCTCCACATTCTTCCCATGTACAACTTTTGACATTCTGTCAAAAAGTATTTGCTCCCTTTTAGATTTTTGAAATTTCCTAGGTCTTTGCCATTGCTGTCTGAGCATCATGTAGATCCTACTGATATTAAAACATTAAGGTACTGCAAAATCCCAGGGAATGGTTATGACAGGATCTGAAATAAAGAACAGGTCATACTGAAAATTTCTCAAATATTACTGAGATGAAGCAGTTTGTCCTGAAGGAATGAGCTATATTCCTTCTGCATCCTCACACTGTTGGAATCTGATTGCCATATTTGTCAGCGTAGTTCACTCAAGCGGACTTCAGGTCAGTGTCTTTGGAGATCCCAGTTGTATATACACCGACTCTGGAATAATCTGCCCTTTCACTACCGTTTCCTGTTTTCCTTTGTGAAGAGCCAATCCTAAATTTCTGTTGTCTTCTGGGTTCTGCCTCAGTATTTCTGTGTGATCCATGTGTAAATGTACAATTGGCAACTCCCACAGAACAGATTCTGGAGAGCTGAAAGAGGCAAGCCTGTTGCATTTGGCTGATGGGCTAGGAGAAACTCTTAGAAGAAGTAATGAGACATTGATTTTACCTTCACTGTTTCAAATCTAGTGAAACTCTGTTGCTTGCTGTGAACATAGACAAATGTGATCTCTTTTGGTTTTGTTTTCTGTTGCTCCTGCAGGAGAAAAGGATCCTCTCCCTGGATTCAGCCAATACAAGATTGATGAGTGCCCTAACTCAAGTGAAGGAACACTATGACATGCAGGCCCGGAGCAGTGTCTCTCCTACTAATCCGCCCAGACTTTCTATCACAGAAAGTGGAGAATTTAGGAACAGCAGCTGCTAACTTCAAGTTGTCCCATCAAACGAATTGCCATCTTTAATTTCCCTTGCCCACTCCAAGCCTGGTTGACCAACTCACTTGGTGTTCTCCAAAATTACCTGCTTGAAAGCAGAAAAAAATCAGGGAAAACTGGACTGCTTGCCACCACCATATAATGACCTCCACTAACGACCTGCTTGGGCTTCCTTTCAACATTGCAGCTGGTAATCACATTTCCACATTTCAATTTGCTAGTTTTTCAACTTGCCTCTCTAAACTAAATTTCAATCATGGCAGCAACATTCATGTGCTTCAGGGTACATAAGGCAGAACAGGGCATCAATAGTTGCCTGACTAGATGAACACAGAAAAGACTGCTTAATATAATCAGGGATCAAAAAAGTTAAAAAACTGAAAAACAGATAGTTTGAAAATCAAAAGTTTAAAAAACAAGAAATGTGTAAAACTGTAACAAAAATATTTAAAAGGTAAAAACATGTTAAACTTAAGTTTTGAACACTTTGTTAAATATGTTATTTGGGGGAATGATAAGACATGTTGCTGACCCCTGCTCACTGCTATTTAGGTTTTATTTTTTTGTTTGTTTCCTCTAATTCCTTCTGTAAAGAGGTTTTTGGGCAATTTAGACTGTTTTTAAATTTAGATGTTATTAATTTTAGTCAGCTGTTTACACAGAACAAGAGCAAGGAGTTTCATCTGAAATGAATTACGTCCCCCTACTTTCCATTTCAGCAATGAAACTGACATTTGATAGCAGGTGAGACAGGAATACTATTCAAGAGTCTTTACCGTAAACATCTCATCCTGGTGGGGCAAGACAACTGCAACATGCAACTCATCCATTATCTCCCTAGCATTTCCTAACTGTCAGGAATGACTATATACAGGTAGTCCTCAAGTTATGACTGTAATGAAGTCTGCCCATTCCATTCGTAACTTGAGGATTCGTAGGAGTGAATCTCCTACCTTGAATGTGATTCACTCCCAGCTTTCACCTACGCATTCACTAATTTAATGTGTGGGTAAATGCGTGGCTTGTTAAGTGAACATGAGGTGCTTCCGACCACCCAAGGCCTCCCCTGACCCACTGAAATAACTCATGTTCCCTCCCCTGGAGGCCCACAATTGCTCTCCCCCATCCTGCCACGCCGAGTCACTTACCTTGTGAAGATCTGTCTCCTCACCAGCTTGTTTCTTTCTCTGCAGAGGGAGGCCTCTGAGGCCCAGAACAGATCTCCAGAAGGACGTGATCACCTCCCCGACCTCTGTTCTAGGCCTCTGAGGCCTGGAGGAGCCTCCGAGGCCAAGAATGGGCCTTCGGAGGCCCGCTGAAGCATCCCCCGGTGTCCATTCCAGGCAGTAGCAGCCCAAAAAAGGCCTCTGACATCTGGATCTGGCTTTGGGAACCCTGCTGAAGCGTCCCCCAGTATTATTTCCGGGTGGCAGCAGCCCAGAAAAGATCTCCAACATCTGGAAATGACGCCGGGGGATGATTCAGTGGGGCTCCAAAGGCCTGATCTAGGCATCAGTGGCTTTTCTGGGCTACTACCGCCTGGAAAGGATGACAGGGGACGCTTCAGCACGGCTCTGGAGGCTCATTCTGGTCCTTGTATGCCTCTTCCAGGCTTTTGAGGCCCAAAGTGGAGGCTGTGGGGGGCGGCCACGTGCCTCCAGAGGTCCATTCTGGGCCTTGGAAGCCGCCTCCAAGGCCCAGAACGGAGATCGGGGGAAGCTTTTGCATGCCTCCAGAGGTCCGTTCTCCCCCGGCTTCCCTTCTGTTCTCTGTTGCAAAGAACAGAGGCCTAAACTACTACCATGAGATCATGTGAGATCAGTAGCATGAGATCTTGTACCACTGATCCCAGGTGATTTTGCATTACTTTAGGCCTCCATTCTCTGCGAATGCAATAAAGGACGCAGAGAAACAGCCAAGACAGCAAAGGATCTTTGCAAGGTGAGTGCCTAGGGAGATCCAGGAAGGGGGAAGGAGGGAATAGCCAAGGTGAATGTTGCAGTGCCACTGCGATTGGTTGTAAGGGCGAACGACTGCCATGGTGCGGCAACATTCATAATTTCAGGACTTTTTCATAAATACTAGGGGACGGTTATCGCATAACTTCAAACATTCCCTAACGAACGCTCATAACTTGGGGATTACCTGTACACATTTCTTATTGAGGGCTGTTTTCTTCGTCTCCTGCATTTGTAATTGTGCTGACACCTGTTAAAATCTTGCTGTGGAGAGTGAGCCCTATCCATTCCTTCTCATAGCCCATACTTTCCTCTTGGTTCGTCATTCCCATATTAACCTGGGTACCTATTTGGTATGGCAGGCATCCTTCTTACATGGGGATGCAATTAACTCTCTTTTTCAGTCAGGGTTCTTCTCTTCTCCCACAGGGCAAAATTGGAAGTTCTACTTCCTTTCTCACTGTAATGTTTTGGCACTGCCAAAAGACTATGCAAACACACTTTTTCATTTCATTCCAGGTGAAATTAAATGCACAATACAAGAGGGTTCACCAGGCAAGAAAAGTCCAGAGGTCACAAGGCACAATCCAAGTCAAGGCAGTGTCAATCCAAAGCAAGGCAGGAATCACAAAGTCCAGAAAACACAAAGCTAGGAAATGAACACATTGTTCCCAGCATTGCCTCCATCTGTCTGCTGTGTTAAACAGACAGCTTCTGGTGCAGCCCATCAAACAGAGCAAGGCTGTCTCCTCACAAGTAATCTGGCTGACCTTCTCTGCTCCTGCCTTTTCTCTGCCCTATGTGTTATTGGATGAGGTGTAGAAGGCAGTTCCTCTTCATCACTGACTGGCTATAGCTGCGTGCTGTCCCCAACTGAAGCCTCAGGGCTGTCCTTCTGCAGCTGTGCTTCAGCCAAATTACTCTCAGACGGCTACTTATAGCCACTGATCAACTCCTCTCCAGACATGCCTGGAACTGGTTCATCCTCCTCCAAACTGACATTTGGAGATTCTGTTCTTCATGTGGGAAACCAGCTATATTTTTCAGGGAAGCCCAAGCAGGTCTATTCAGTGCATGGTGGTGATAGGCTGAAAGAGACACCAAATCTCAGGATGGCTGAATTTCATAGTCCTGTGAAAGAAGTAGAATTATTCTGAAATAACTGATGGTCAAAGGGAAGAGGTGTATGCCACTGAAATGAGAAAGAGTTGGGTTAGGGAAATGAGTTCCACTTCGCTGTCTCCTAGTCATGAAAAAGAAAATGTTGCCATTTCAGAAATGCAAGCTTGTGGGCAGCTTTGTGATAATCTGGGTTGCAATTGTAATGCCTCCTTCTCAAATTTAGTTTGGTGTTGGTAAAATGATATTTATAGAGATGGGGCAAGAAGGGTATCTTGGTGAGAGCTTTTATGAATTTTGTAAGTACAACAATACACTTTCTTCACGGCCTTAATGAAAATTATCTTACCAGACATTTATTTTCAGTGTTAGCTTTCAATAATTTATTTCTATCTGGATCTTAATTTTATGACTCCACCCCCCACCCACCCCCCAAACCACAGTTCTGTATTTTTCTGACCATAGTGTTGGATTCCTCAGGTCCCCAGGATCTACTTCTGCATTTCATTGTCTGGGTTTGTTCTAAAGAAGATTTATTTTTGTTCTGTGAATATTTTTGAACAGGTTCTTGTATATGTACAGATAGAGATACATTTGAGGTCTTTTATTGATATTCCTATAAAGAATTAAAAAATAAAGTTTAACTTTAAAACAGTTTTGACTCAGTCTTTCTCTACACTAATAAAAGTTTGAACTGTTACAGAACTGTTGAATATTCCCAACCTCAACAATGAACTTGTAACAGGGCTTACACTCTTGTGTCCAAGCTTCAGCCATTCATGTGGTTTCTTAGCACAGCAGTCTAGTGTGACATGGTGTCAGGGAGGGAGGGAGAGAGGGAGGGAAGAAGGAAGGAAGGAGAGGTAGGTCATGCAAATCATAGTTAGGAAACTGAAAATTGCACAAGAACTACTGAAAAGCAGTATCTTGGAAGATGCGAGACAGTGCAGAGATCAAGAGTTTCTAATTTTCAAGCTGCTGAAAGCATTCCCAAGACATTTGTGGACTCTCCTCATGTGAAAATTTCTCAGAGAAAAAAGTATACCCTTTCTCGGATAAGGCAGCATATGAGCCCATATGTGACAAAATTTGCATTGCATTCTTTGATGTTATGATAGATGAAATGATTATTCAATTAAAAGACAGATTAAAATGGTGAAAATTAGGAACATCCTATATATGAATTTGTATTTGATATTCATTAGCGGAAACGAGTAATGAAAACAAAAGAAACAAAACTCTATTTTCCCACAGTGTAGGAGATAGATTCTGCTAAATAGGTAGTTGTACAATCAATCTCAAGCAAAATCCACAGCTTTGGTATACCTTCAGTTAGTAGAGCCTACTTCGAACATTCAAGGTAAATATCCAAAAGGCTGTGATACTTGCATTTTTCCGTTAACATCTCTATTTCTCACAAGTAGCAGTTGTTTGCTACTGTTAATAGATTAGAGATGCCTCATTTTTTTCAAAGAACAATCTCTTGCTTTCGTGATCACGTCTTCGTCCTGCCAAGTAAAAATATGTGCACCAGCATGCCTTTCCTATTGCCTCAAAATAGTTCTTGGGAGAAACATCTACAAGATTTTTCAGTGGTTTGAATTCCTCCTGCTCCCCCTTCCCGGCTCTATTCTGTGCCAAGCTCACTCAATTCTGATAATTTTAAATAAGAGATATTCATTCAGTAATCTACATAACATACTACCGGTAGTTTCCCATTGCACAACAGTGTGTTGATGAAATACCAAATTCTGTAAAGGTAGGGTGACATCTTGTGGCAACTAAGCTGACATATACTGGTGCTCATTTTTATACATCATTTTTTTTAAAAAAAAATCTGCTTCAGGCACCTGGCTGGCAGAATTCCAAAGATTTCCTCTTAAAAACATAACAAAAGTCAAAGATTGGCCAACCCTAAAAGAGTTCCATGTATCCCTGTATCCCTAAGGTCAATAGGACAACAGTGTTGACTCTGCCCTACCCGATGGCATGGCCAAATCCAAGTTTCTCTCCACTTCTGATGCCTGTGTCAGAAAGCTACAAAAGGTGAGAGGATCTGTTCCAATATTGTTCAATTGTGTTATTTATTCCTGCACTTAAGATTTATAATTAACAATTTTCCTAAATGTTCAGAATTTCACATATATAATTCCTGCAGTTTTTGCTACAAGTGTAGTTCCAAAAGCCACTGCTAGTTATTAATAGAAAGAGAATCTGTGGCTAAATCTGAAAGTAGAATATACTTGTCTCAGAAATTAAGCCATGCAGATTTCATATTGTGGGCATATTACAAATAAACTGCAAAAGGCACATATGTTTCCATTTCTGTTTGGCTTTATAAATCCCAGTCCACCACAGAACAGGAAGAATTCAATACAATTTCATTCTGCTTTTTTTCTTGAATGTTTGCTTAGGTTAGAGTAACAATACAGTATGTTCTTGAAAAGAAATGTCTAATATGCATCACAAAAGCAAATAGTGATTTGATTTGCATTTCACACTAAAGCATGAGGTAGTTGTTTGGTTCTACTTTAGTGTGTGATTCCAGACAATGTAATTTCTAAATACTAGTGGTTTTGCTGTTATTGTTTCAGATTTTGGGGGGGGGCTAACCATAGTGGGTGAAGTCTGCCTTTGTCATCTCTCTCGTGGTTCCGACTGACAGAGACAAATAAAGCAGAACTCCGAGGCTTGAAAATTCCTCAAAGAACATGTTTATTAGTTACAAAGTATCGGCACAATCCAAAGTGAAACCAAGTCTGAAATTCCCACTAAAACTTTCCCACTTACAAAGTATAATATCCCACCGACAAAACTATGCCATCACTTTGATTCCGAAGGAAAATTCAGACCTAGCACATATTAAGAACTATAGACCTATTTCCTTATTAAATTCGGATTATAAGATTTTCATGGCCATAATGGCGCAAAGACTTGAACGATTTTTAGCGGATTTTATACATTCTGATCAAAATGGCTTTTTATCTAAAAGATACATAAGAAATAATGTTGGGATCGTTTTGGACATATTGGAGTATTATGAAGCGCATAACGCAAAGCAAATGGTTTTAATTTTTCTTGACGCACAAAAAACATTCAACAATGTGAAATGGGATTTTATGTTCAACCAATTATTGTGTATGGATTTTGGGGAAAACTTTTTAAATATGTTTAAATCAGTTTATTCTAAACAGGCAGCAAAAATAATAATTAATGGAGAAATGACCGACAGCTTTCAAATTCAAAAAGGCACGAGACAAGGTTGTCCGTTATCACCACTGTTGTTTATATTATCTCTTGAAATATTAATCAGAGTAATTCGGCAAGATGAACAGATTAAAGGTCTAGAGATCAAGAAAGAAACGTTTAAAATGCAAGCCTTTGCAGACAATTTAGTTTTTATAATCAAAGAACCATTACAATCAGGGATAAGATTGATGGAAATGCTGAGTAAATATGGGGAAATAGCAAGTCTGAAGATAAATAAAGAAAAAACTAAAATGCTCGTCAAAAATATGACTAAAATACAGAAAAATGAATTGGTTGACAGAATAGGTATTAAAATCATGAACAAAATAAGTTATCTAGGGATACAACTAACTGCTAGATGCGTGACACTCAAAAGAGATAACTATGGTAAGTTAATTGAACAGATTAAAAAGGATTTAGATATTTGGACCAACCTGCAGCTCTCCCTTATGGGCAGAATTGCGGTAATTAAAATGAATGTTTTACCAAAAATTTTATTTTTGTTCCAATGTATACCCATAAAATTGGACAAGAAATTTTTTCAAAACCTTAGCAAAATTATACTCAAATTCATCTGGCGAGGAAAAAGAGCAAGGATTAAATTAAAATTACTGCAGGATTCAAAGGAAAGGGGGGGATTTGGCCTCCCTGACCTGGAAAAATATTATCAGGCCATAGTATTATTATGGGTAAGGGATTGGATATTACTAAAGAACAGGAGATTATTATGTCTGGAAGGTCATGACTTACAAATAGGATGGCATGCTATGTTATGGGATCATAAATATAAGTCACACAAATATTTTCGAAGGCATTATATCAGCCAAGCTCTAATTGACGTATGGGTTAAAATCTGGCAACTGAATTATACTCAAGTCCCTAGTTGGATCTCATCGTTAGAAATGCATATACATCCAAAGTTTATCCAACTAGGAAAGATTATAACATATAAAAATGTTCTAGACGAGAGGGGAATTGAAACCCAGGAAAATTCTTCAAGACGAAGGGATAGAATTAGAATGGTGGGCATACCTTCAATTACAGGCGAGATATTGGAAAGATAAAAAAGAGTTAGGATTAAAATTAGAACCGATAGGGCTGGGTAAAATATTAGGTACGGAGGATAAAATGATTAAAAAACTATATCATTATTTGTTAGATCAGGCAATGTATGAGGAACAGGTAAAAGAGACCACGTTAAAGTGGAGTAGGGATTTTGATCTCAACTTTGATCTGCACATCTGGCAAGAACTATGGGTAAGAAACAGGAAGCTCACTCTGGCCACCTCCTATAAAGAAAATCTCTACAAAATGTTCTATAGATGGCATCTCCCACCCATAAGATTAGCTAAAATGGGTTCAGATGCTTCCTCCAAATGTTGGAAATGTAAATTGGCAATTGGGACATACTATCATATTGGTGGGAGTGCCCACGAGCCCGTGACTTTTGGAATAAGGTTAAAAAATGGCTGGAAGAAATTTTAATTCTAGTGGTAGAGTTAAAACCAGAACTCTTTCGATTAGGCATAACCACGCAGAAATACGAAAAAACTTGGTGGGCTTTCTTATATAACGCCCAGTCCCTGATCGCGGGAACAGTAGATGACCTTGGTTCCCATGGGACAGAAGATTATTTTAACTAGTGAAGCACCTGGGCAAGCCCCTCTCCCTCTGTTCTATGTGGCAACCTAGAATGAAGAGAAAGATGGCTGCAGCCAGGCTCATTATAGAGTTGACAGTCACCCCCCTTTAAAAGGAAAGAATCTCCTGTAGAGGAAACAAAAAGTACATTAGGTATATTCTCAAGGCTTGTGAGGATGTTTGATGCAAAATTTCTGTATTAACCATTCTGCTTTCACATCTGTACATTTCACCCACTTAGCTTCTGACAGTGGATAGCCTTTCCACTGAATGAAGTACTATAACCTCCTAGAATAACAACCTAGAATCAAGACTTTGTTTTATCTCCTAATGTGTTTCCCCCTGTACCACTATTGGACCAGGCGGTTTCTTTGGAATAGGTCTTAAAGAGGACTCAGAAACAGATTTCAACAAACTACAATGGAACACAGGGTGGACTTTCCCCAAAAGCCGTGGAAGTTTTAACTTCTTATCAGTCTGCTCCTTGTAAACTTTAGCGCCTTGGGTTAAGGCTTTTTTTACATTCACCCAAACACTTTGAAAGGAGGTCACCCACTGATCCAAAGTTTGGGAGGCAGATGGCTCCTGGGGGTACTCAGGCATAGGCACAAAATCACTCCTGGCAACTATCTTAAATGGTGTAAGACCAGTGCTACTGTGCACAGTATTGTTATTGGCTACTTCAGCAAAAGGCAGATTGACCCAATTAGTCTGCTGGTAATTAACATAGCATCTGAGGTACTGCTCCACCATTGAGTTCGCTCGTTCAGCCGCCCTATTACTACTCGGATAAAAAGCTGATGAGTGCCCGAGTAGACCCAATAAGCTTGACGAACTCCCTCCAGAACTTTGCAGTGAATTGAACCCCTTTGTCCAAAATAATCCACTTAGGAGCTCCGTGGAGCCGATAGATGTGCTTCAAAAACATCTTGGTCAATTTCTGAGCAGAGGGAAGCCCTGAACAAGTAATGAAATGAGCTTGTTTGGAAAATAGATCAAATACAGTCCATATTACAATATTTCCCTTGCTCTCAGGCAGGTCCACTATAAAATCCATAGCTATTTCTTCCCAAGACTGGGAAGGGTCAGCTACCTGCTGCAGGAGTCCTGGAGGCTTTCCAGGACGTTTCTTCATAGCAGCGCAGATAACACAGATTTTCACATAAGTCTCAATGCCTTTTTTTATACCTGGCCATCAGAACTGCCTTCATATCAAATGTAATGTTTTCAGGAACCCAAAGTGACCGGCCTGCTTTGCATCATGACTGCGCTGAAGGGATTCGATTCTGAGGGCACTTGGGAGGTATAGCTTAGAATAGGGGTGTCAAACTCACGTCATGTAATGTGTTGCGATGTATCGCGATTTTTTTTCCATTGCCGGCAATGGGGTGGGTGCGGTTTCGGCATGACGCATACGACTTGTGGGCCAGCAGTTTGACACCTCTGGCTCAGAACCCTTCCAAGCTAGCCCTCCCCAAAGGGCTAATAGAGATTTATTGTCCTTGAACCAGGTGTCAGTCTCTAATTGCTCTTTAAGTCTTTTCAGCAACCAGTTATCAGGACTAGTGGATTGCTTTCGCAATTGAGCTCTAGTGGTTATTTGAGAGGCAGATTGCAGTAGAGGAACGATAGAATGAATGATTTCCTCTTGGTGGCATTTGAACAGAAGCATTCTAGACAAAGCATCAGCCAAAAAATTCTTACCCCTGGAAGATACTTTCAGGTGAAATTGAAATGGTTGAAGTATTGAGCCCACCGGACTTGTTTCGGGAATAATTTACGGGGGGAGGGGTCAGAACTTCCAAATTTTTGTGATCAGTCCATACTTCAAAATGTATCTCCCCCCTTCCAAGAAGTGTGCCGTAAACGCCTCCTTTTCCCAAATGGTCCATCTCCTCTCTGTGTCAGTCAGCTTTCAGGAAGTGTAAGTGCAGGGTTGCAATTCCCTGTGATTTTTTTTTGTAACAGGACAGCACCCACAGCCACGTCACTCGCATTGGCTTGAATGATGAATTGCTTTTCAGGGTCAGGATGTTTGAGAACAGGTTCAGCTGTAAAGAGTCTTTTTAATTTCTTGAATGCAGCTTGGCATTCTGGGGACCATGGCAATGGCTGACAAAGTTGGGGTTTTTCCCCCTTTCCCAATTTTTAGTAAGTTGGTTATCAGCATGGCTATCTTTACGAAAGAGGGAATAAATTGGCGGTAAAAGTTAGCAAACCACAGAAAGCTTTGAAGCTGTTTACGAGTGTGAGGGGGTTGCCACTCCAATACAGCTTTTACTTTTGCGAGATCCATTTCTATTCCCTCATTTGAAATTCGATACCCTAGATAGTCAAGAAACATCTGGTGAAACTCAAATT
Organism: Bothrops alternatus; assembly: GCA_034064705.1. Classification (NCBI taxonomy): domain Eukaryota; kingdom Metazoa; phylum Chordata; class Lepidosauria; order Squamata; family Viperidae; genus Bothrops; species Bothrops alternatus. The sequence goes on along the minus strand of JARGCV010000145.1, from coordinate 1,170,718 downwards.
TAAATAGCTTTGCATACAGTTTAGCCCTCAGTAATTTCCTCAGCACTTCGCGAACCAGTTTAATATGCTATTCCATAGTCTCAGTGTATATGAGAATGTCATCAAGATAAACTAAAACCCTTTTGTACAAATGATCATGGAGCACCTGCATAAATATAGCAGGGGCTCCTTGTAGTCCAAAAAGCATCACTTTGAATTGGAAGCTTCCCAGGGGGCAATTGAAGGCAGTTTTCCATTCGTCCCCCTTCTTAATCCAGACTCGGTAATAAGCGTCTGTTTAATCCAACTTTGTAAAAACTATCACTTTTGCCAGGTGGGCCAACATGTCCTTCATTAAGGGAAGGGGGTACATGTTTTCTATGCTGACAGCGTTTGACCCTTTAAAATCAATGCATAATCTCAGCAACCCATCTTTTTTTTCTTTGAACAATATAGGAGTTGCTATACATGATTTTGCTGATTGGATCAAACCCTGAGCTAGGTTCTTATCCATGTACTCTCTTAACTCCTTCATCTCTCTGGGCGTCATTGAGTACATTTTTGGCTTTGGGAACTTGGCCCCGGGTAAGATTTCAATGGCGCATCTGTAACCCGGTGGGGGGAGAGGATGTCGCACTCTTTCTCACTAAACAACTCAGCTAAATCACAGTATTCAATTGGGGCAAGCTGGATTCCTGGCAGCTTTTCTACAACAGTCCTTAGTGTCTCAAGGTGCTCCTTCTGAACCTCATTTATGGTATGGCCCTTTATATCACTATAGTGGCAGGTCGGAGGGGGCCTGTCCCCAATCTTAACATCCTCACTCCATTCTCCCACCAGATGTTTGGGCGCCATTTGTCAAGCCACACCAGACCCAAAATCACAGCCTCAGATATTTTTGGGACTACTACAAAATGGATGATTTCCAGTGCTGACCCATTTCCAATTGCACTGGGTCTGTCAAGTGCGTGGCAGGTGCCCCTCTGATAAGGGATCCGTCAGCTTGTTCATCTCTCATGGCTAGGGGTAACAGCCTTGCTCGAATCCCCAGCTTGAATACTGTGGGCAGATTAATTAGGCATCTGGTGCAACCAGAGTCTATTAAAACATTTAAGTCCATTTGGGCCCTGGTTTGGGGTACTATTATCTTGGTGGGGATGGCAAAAGTTGGGATGGGCTGACTTACCATTGATCCTCCTCGCCTTCCTCATCACTGTCATAGGGCGCCGATATCTGCTGTGGCTTGGGCCGAGCTTTCATCTCAAGCTTGGTAGGATGACCAGGTCTTGATGTCCCAGTTTGACTTCTCTCTTCCTCCTTTGGGGGCTTTTTGTGGCTTTGCGGTGGCAACCGTTGTGCTTCTGAGTTGGGGATTAGGAGCTGGGCACTCTACAACTCATTGTAAAATTGACAATCTCTTCATTTTTTACACCTGACCAGTTTCAGACTTCTTCGTTATTATCACATAGTCTGCATCATCAGTTCTGCACAGAACTGATTCCAAACACAATCACAAAATGTTGAGGCTAGGGAAGGGCAAGTACAGAATAAAATATCTGAGAAACATACCTGAATCGAGATTAAAATCTGGTTTAGCACTGGAAGATTGCAGCACATTACTGGGAGAAGGATTTCTGTCAGCTACAAGGCTATGGCCAATGTCAACAAATCATAATAGATGAACACTTCATTCCAGAAATAGCAATAGCACTTAGATTTATATTTATTTATTTAATTAATTAATTTCTAGGCCGCCCTATTCCGGAGAACTCAGGGCAGCTCACAACATGATAGAAATCACAATAAAATACATAAATATAAAAACCCCTAAGTTAAAAAAGAAAAACCAATCATTCCACAAACATACACACAAACATACACTGGCTAGGGGCAAGGTGTTAGCTGCCCCAGGCCTGCCGGCAAAGGTATGTTTTAAGCAATTTACGAAAGGCGGAGAGGGTGGGGGCGACACGGATCTCCGGGGGAGGTTGGTTCCAGAGGGCCGGGGCCGCAACAGAGAAGGCTCTTCCCCTAGGCCCCACCAGGCGACACTGTCTGCCTGACGGGACCTGGAGAAGGCCAACTCTGTGGGCCCTAACCGGCCACTGGGATTCATGAGGCAGCAGACGGTCCCGTAAATAACCTGGTCCGATGCCATGTAGGGCTTTATAGGTCATAACCAACACTTTGAATTGCGTTCAGAGACCAATTGGCAGCCAATGCAGCTCGCGGAGTGATGCCGAAATGTGGGCATTTCTAGGCAAGCCCAACACTGCTCACGCGGCTGCATTCTGCATTACCTGAAGTCTCCGAACATTTTTCAAAGGTAGCCCCATGTAGAGAGCATTGCAGTAGTCGAGCCTCGAGGTGATAAGGGCATGAGTGACTGTGAGAAGAGACTCCCAGTCCAAATAGGGCCGCAACTGGTGCACCAGGCGAACCTGGGCAAATGTCCTCCTCGCCACAGCCGAAAAATGATGTTCCAAATTTAGCTGTGGATCAAAAAGGACGCCCAAGTTGCGGACCTTCTCCGAGGGGGTCAAAAGCTCCCCCCCCAGGCTAATGGACGGATAGATTGAAATATCTTTGGGAGGCAGAACCCATAGCCACTCCGTCTTGTCGGGGTTGAGTTTGAGCCTGTTAGCACCCATCCAAACCCTAACAGCCTCCAGACATTGGCACATCATTTCTGCTGCTTCACTGAAATGACACTGTTCAAAATCATATTCTTATCTACTATAAATCTAGTACCTAAAAAGAGGATGACCAGCAGCAAAGTTGATGAATCAGTTACAAAAGCAATGGGTGCACCATTTTAAGATCTGAAGTGTCCTGGAGAACCTCTATCTATATCAGCAGTTCTCAACCTTTTTCAGGTTGAGACCCCACTTGCGCCGCCCATGCGCGCCGCGACCCCGACCTGCGGTCCGCCATTTTGTTTGTTTTTTATTTGTTTTTTTATTTTTTTTCGTCGCGCGCGCGCTGCGCATGCGCAGTTCAGGCCATTGCGTGCGCACGCCGCGCATGTGCGGTTCGGGCCATCGCGCACGCGCACCGCGGTTCGGCCCGTCGTAGTCCGCCATTTTGTTTTTTTATTTTTTTTTATTTTTTTTTTCATCGCGCGTGCGCGCGCATGCTCAACAAGCCGATCCGTGCATGCACGGCGCGCGACGAAAAAAAAATAAAAAAACAAAAAAAATTTTTAAAAACCAAAATGGCGGACCGCGACGTGCCGATCCGTGCATGCGCAGCGCGCGCGTGACGTGCCGAACCGCGCATGTGCAGCACGCGCACGACGAAAAAAAAATAAAAAAATAAAAATAAAATAAAAATAAAAAAAACAAAATGGCGGACCGCGGTGTCCGGCGACCCCCGCGAAACGGTCGTTCGACCCCAAATGGAGTCGCGACCCATAGGTTGAGAACCGCTGATCTATGTGGTTTGTTTATTTATTTAAAACATTTACATAGCCATCTTCTAACTAACTTTGGGCAACTCCCAATCAAAATTTAAAACACTATATAAAATCATATTAAAACTATAAAACTAAACAGATTAAAACAATAAAAACAACAAAAACTTCAAGGCATTGTTTACCTTAAAGAATCTTTTATTCGAGAAACAAAGTATCGGCACTACATAGTTGAAACCAGAAACTAAATTCCCCTCCCCTGGATACAAAGTAATGAAGTGCAATTCCCTCCTCCAATAAACAGTCATAAATCACATTCCCCAATTAGCTTGAAGCGCAGGCTTTCTCCCCAGCTCTCCAGCCCCCCGAAACATTATCAGCTCTGGGCCCAATGTCCTTGGGTTCCCACGATTAAGTATTATTGTTATGACTAGCTGGACTCTTATCCTAGTCCCCCTCCCAGTAGCAACTAATTCTAAAAGCAATAGAGAAAATGGCTGCATTTCCATCTGTTGTCAAAGCAAGAAGATCCAATGTTAGCAGCGTTGACACAGAATTGTGATCTTATACGTACAAGAAATCATCTTAAAAAGCTTACTTAAAGCTATAATATCTTCTGCCTAATAATGAAAAACAGCGACAAGCAGTGGAGGAGGCTCTTGTATACACTGCCACCAATAGATGTCCAGATATAGGTATTGCCATATCAAATCTATGCAGACATGTAAGTAAACCTTGCCAAAGAGACTGGAATGCAGTTAGAAGAGACAAGCAATACCTCAAGCAAACTAGAGACATGAGCTTACAATATCCAAATATCTACAAGTGGCTATTTATTCTACTTAGGAAACATCCCAGTTTGCTGATTTAGCAAAGAGCAAAGCTCACTGCTATTACTTTTACCACCAGTGGTACATTGGCACCTGGCAGGTGGTATGCAGCCCTGCCCATCCTAGCCAAGTATACCGGGAGAGGGAATGAGCCAAAGTGGCACAGCTCAGGACTTGTCATGAGAGAATCCTCAGGAGCTGCAAGGCTACTGGGGCGAGACAAAGGCCCCAGGATCAGCACTTCCAGCTCATCCGGAAGAGAAAGGAAGAGGGGGGCAGAGATAGGAGAGGCTATAAAAGGAGGCAGTTTTGGCTGGAGAAGGAGAAAAAAAAAGAGATGCCAGAGAAAGAGTCAGAAGAGGAAAAGGCTTTTGTCTAAGAAGCAGTGAAAGAGAGAAAGGCTTTTGGAGGGACGTGTTCGTGAGAATGGGAAGGATTTGGAAGGATGCATGTGTGAGAATGGGAAGGATTTTGGAGGGACATGTGAATGAGAATGGGAAGGATTTTGGAGGGACATGTGAATGAGAAAGAGAAGGATTTGGAGTGACGTGTGAGTGAGAAAGAGAGAGAGAAAAGGCTTTTTGTGAGAGAAGCAGTGAGGAAAAAGGGAGAAGAGAAAGAAGGAGATGGGAATGAGAAGGAGGGAGGCAGGGAAGGAAGGAGGGAGGGAGGAAGGAGATTGGAATGAGAGGGAGGGTTTGAGGGAAGTCCTGCCTTAGCACTTGGCCAACAGCAGCCCTTCTGTTCTTTCACCATCGCCTTGCCCCCTTCTCCTGGCCTATCCTGGTGGGCTCCCATCCTATCGCTAAGGAGAAGGAGTGGGCCTCTTGCACCCATCATGAGCAACCTGGCTAAGGAGAGTGAGCACAGCAGCAGCAGCCTCGAGGAGGAGGTAAGCACAGCTGGATGCCCCCTCGGGGAAATGGGGTTGGACTGGGTTGGGCTGTGGGGTCCTGGTGCCCCGGGAGCTCGAGAGCTGGGCTGGGCACTTGCCCTCTGCTGCCCATGGCTCTGGGCTGCCCATACCACTGTCCAGGACTTTCCCTCATGGCCCAAGAGGGGCGGCAAGGCTCCTCCAGTGGACCATGCCCTGGCACCCACCCCAGTCCTATGTCCCTCCACCGGAGACCCCCAGACCCCCTCCACTGGCGCTCCCCGACCTGAGCAATGTTGAGCTGGCCACCCCCCCAACAGTAACCACAATGCTGACGTGGCCCTCAATGAAATCAAGTTTGACACCCTAATATAAAAGGAGAGGGGGGGAGAGGAGAGGATATAAAAGGAGGAGGGAGAGAGGAGAGGATATAAAAGAAGAAGGGGTGAGAAATTTGTTAAATGAATTTTGCTTCATTTTACGACTTTTCTTGCCACATTTGTTAAGTGAATCACTGCAGTTGTTAAATTAGTAACATGGTTGTTAAGTGAATCTAGTTTCCCCATTGACTTTGCTTGTCAAAAGGTTGCAAAAGGGAATCACATGATCCTGGGACAATGTGACCATCATAAATATGAATCAGTTGCCAAGCATCCAAATGTAAATCACATGACCCTTGGGATGCTGCAATGGTCATAAGTGTGAAAAATGGTCATAAGTCACTTTTTCAGTGCCGTTGTAGCTTCAAACAGTCACTAAGTGAACTGTTATAAGTTGAGGACTACCTGTACTTTATCACTTTTTTCCTTTTTTTTTTTTTTGGTCACCAAGTTTTTGACATCTTGCTAGGCGACTGGTTGTACTTGAATAGTGCCGTATCCTAAAAGTGGTACAATTGGTGTAAAGGTTGAAAAGCCCTGTTCTAATCCATCCCCCTGCTCAGGCAGCAAGCCCTACACCATTTCAGACTAATGGTTGTCCAGTTTCTTCTTTAAAACTTCCAGTGTTGGAGCATTCACAACTTCTGGACACAAGTTATTCCACTGATTAATTGTTCTAACTGTCAGGAAATTTCTCCTTATTTCTAGGTTGCTTCTCTCCTTGATTAGTTTCCATCCATTGCTTCTTGCCCTGCCTTCAGGTGTTTTGGAGAATAGATTGACTCCCTCTTCTTTGTGGCAATCCCTATTTCCTATTCCTTACTTTCCCAGTATTAGCCAATGTAAAGTGAAACTCAAACTCTGGCCATTCCAATTCACAAATTATATTTCCTACAAAACTCTGCTCAGTCCTACTTGGCTAGACTTAGAGAAATGGTCAGCACTTCCCTACATCACAATAGTCTCTTATCTGCATGAGCCATAAGGAGAGGAGAGGAAACAAGGAGACAGGACCCCATGATAAATACTATGGAGTCATGCCCAACAATTGGTCTGACAACTGTCATCAGCAGCTGTATTGTCCATTCCTCTCCTTCTGGTATTTTTTGCTCTTGCTATTCCTTCCCATTGCTTTAGAACTAGACTAAAATTAGGTTGACAGTTTTTTCTTTCCCATCAAGAAAAAATGTGGCTAAGGATGGAATTTTGTTATCAAAAACAAAGGAATTTTTCTCTATATGTAGAATAGTGGATTAAGTCTGGATCCAATCCCTCAACTCATGTTTCCCACAAGCAAAGTCAAGGGGGAAGCCAGCAGAAAGTTGGAAGTTGCTCCCGCTCCCATTGCTTTTTTTGCCTGTCTCTGGTCATTCTGTTTATCTGTTTAGATAAGTACTGAGTAAGTTTATTATACCAAATAGCAATGAACCTGGAGTATTATATTGAAAGATGAGAAAGTGCTTTGCAAACAATTTCAGACTCCCGCTGCTCATATGACAGCATTCAATACATACTTTTCTTTCCCCTGGGAAATAGTGGCTGGCATCATAGCTCCAAATGATGAAAAACAAGAAACTGACAACAATGCATTATTATGTATATTGAATAATGAACCGAGTGAATAAGTTTAATAAGTCTAAAATTTTGTCATTTCCAACCTCCAATCGCTGGGGCTGTTCTTCCCAGTGAGACAAACTAGTTTGGATCTTCTATCCCTTTATTGTAAGAAAACAAACAGAGACAAGAAGGAAGGCTGGGGAGCTCTGGTCAAGGGTAGACATCTGAGTCTAATGAAAGGGGTCTCTTCTTGCTATTCCCTCAGATTCAGATCAAGACAATGGTGAGACATTATAAGAATAGTTCTGAGGTGATGATAGAGCTGGGTGGAAATGCCTGGTTTGCTTTGGTCCAATGACTGCCTTCCAACCCAATCCATTTTTCAGAGTTATTGTAAAGATAATATGAAGATTCCAAACCCCCTTATGAACTCACAGAGGAAAGGCAGGTTATATATGTTAACAACAATCCATACTTTTTTTGGAACATAAGCAATATGATAAAGATTTGTTTAGGAGGGAATAGCAAAGAGAATTCTAAGCACTCTATTAATCTGTCATCAAGTGAACTAAAAAGATAAAGGCAAAGTAATTTTAAAGAGATGAGTACTCAGAAAAGAAATGAGTTCTTGGTACACCAAAGACAGCATGAATAGATGCATTTTACAGTACTAAATTTTTTCGTTTGTATGTGGGCACCTCCAAGGTCCTGAGAGGTGCTCCCATACACATTACTCTGTATTCAATCAGCTTTCTCTGATTCCAGGAATAGCTATTTGAGAGATGAAAGTCAAGATGATATTATAGTTTGTGGGTGGAAGCACTGCAAAATCATGATAATTCACGGCTGACATTTTCAGAAGAACAAGCAGTACCCTTCAAAGCATGCTGGTTTTGATGGCACTGTATGTACCTATGGAAATATTAGCTCAGAATTCCTAGAACTCAAGAGATTCTCACAAGTAGCAAATTAATGGGTGGCCTGTCTTAATGCCTTGACATTTACAATAAACTTCAGTTAAATTATTTGTCCTTTACAAGGAAACCTTTTTTTCTCCTCATGCATCATTCTACAAAAACCTGTAACTTAATTTTTTTCTCTCCTTCCACTAGATGGATCTAGAGCATTTCTTACTATTGTGGTAAACCTATTTTTTTTCTCGTTTTTTCTGTTTTTTCCCCCCCAAATCAATTGTTACTTATTCATTGCTTTTTAATGAATCCAGAGAACTTTTCACAGCTGAGTGTCTTTGGTGTAGGGATGTTCATTTCGCCAGCATTCAGACTCTTTATGTGGCAGGAAAGCTAACAGCCACACTGTAAGTAAATAGGTCTACTGTACTAGTATGCAGTGGGGAGAAAATGGAGCATGATTCTTAGAATTATGGGCATTTGGTGATAATGCCAGTGACATCACAGGAGATTTATTCACCAAAGCAATCCCAGCCTGCTGCTCCTACGTTTTTCTCTAGATGCCGACTTACTCAAAAGAGCCAGAATTGCAGCTCCTAAAATAACAAAGTCGAGACAGTTGTGTTTTATATAGGTGGGCTTGGCAGATAATGCTTTGTTCCATGTTCTGAGGAGGAGGAATCTGAGAGGGAAATGAGACTAAATTCAGATATCACACTTTTCAAATGTACAAGGAAGGCCCAAAAAAGATTACATGCAAATGCATATGCAACAGAACCTATACGACACACAGCCTGCGGACCACACGTGGCCCACCAAGTACCCTCGTATGGTCCACCCACTTTTTTTAAAGAATAACCATTCTACTACATCCAAATGTCTCACCTCTGAGAAGGATCCACCACTATTGCCACCACTGCATCTTTCACAAAGACTGGCTGCCAAGCATCTCCAACACTGCTAGCTCCATCACTGCTACTGCACTGTACCGCCAGCTTCCAAAGACTTGATTGGTGTACCAGCAGTCATAGCTCAGTTCTTCTTCTCTGCCAACCCTCCAGAGGCCTCCAGTGTCAACAGGTAGGATGGGAATTGCCAGATGCTCTTTAGCCTCTAATTGCTCAAAGGCCCCAAAGAAGCACCAACCGGACAGGGGCTCATATCTTTGTTATATCCCTTCATAGATAGATATGGATATAGATATAATTCTTTTTCAACATACCAATTATAACTCCCCCCCCCAAAAAAAAACACTTAACTACACTAAGGAAATAATAATCATATTTGCTTCAAAAACAGTTTGAGAATCAGCAAGTTGATGAGGTGAAAACATTTTGTACACTTACTGGGATTATAGAAGATGTGGGTGTAAATGCCCCCCTTTAAGGGAGAAGGGCAATTAAGAAATAGGAAATATAAATAAATCATTAAAATTTATTATTCAAATCTTGGACCACAATGCAAAATTTTAAGCAGGATCCCTCCTCCCTTGCAGGGATACCTTGCTGGCTGGAACACAAGACTGATCATTGTAGATCTACTAATGAAAATGTTGTAATACTATGCAGGGAAACATCACCAAAGCAACTGGAGTGAAATGGCCATTGGGAAACTCATAGCCTAGACCAGGGGTCCCCAACCCCTGGGCCGCAGCCCACTACTGGACCTTGGCCTATTTGGAAATGGGCCCAGAAGTGGAGGGTGAACATGTTTGTGCATGAGTGCAGCTGTACTTGCACAAGCAGTGGGCAAGTGCATACAAAGCTCCATTTGTGCGAGCGGTGGATACACACAGAACCATCCCCTCTTCCCCCCCCCCACTGCTCCACAAAGCCAGAAAAGTTGGGGAACGCTGGCCTAGACCATACTGAAGCAATATTACTAAGGCTCTACTAGCAAATTACAACATTTTTAATCAGATAAGACTTGCCTGCAGTCTTGCTTTTACAGATAAATAAAGTAAAAAGACATTCAACTTTTCAATTCTGCTCATTTTAGATTTTTTTTATCTGAATAAATAATAGTCGTGCCTGGATACGTCTTCTGTAACAATGAAGCCAGTAATGACTTCAGGATAGTACAATTGTGAGAACAGCCTATTTAGCAAAATAAATCCCAAGAAGTAAAATGGTTAAGAGTACAAAATTGGTTTTCCTTGCAATATTCCATGGACTACACATTACACAACAGTGCTTTGTGATAAACTAAAAAGGGGAGGTATTTTTTATTATAAGTAGTCCTTGACTTACACTTCATTTAGTGACTGTTCAAAGTTACAATGATATTGAAAATTGTGACATATGACATTTTTTACATTTCTGACTCTTGCAGAACCCCATGGTCATGTGATCAAAATTTAAATGTTTGGCAATTGACTCATATTTATGCTGTTTGTAGTGTCCTGGGGTCATGGGATCACCTTTTGTGACCTTCTGACAAGTAAAGTCAACAGGGAAGCCAGATTCACGTAACAACCATATTACTAACTTAACAACTGCAGTGACTCACTTAACAACTGTAGCAAGAAAGGTTGTAAAACGGGCAAAACTCACTTAAATGTTTCTCTTAGCAACAGAATTTTTGGGCTCAATTGTGGTCTTAAGTTGAGGACTACCTGTGGTGAAGACAAGGATAGAATTATTTAGTTTGCATGCAAAACCTTGTCAACCCGTGATACGTGAAGTTCAACCAGGATAATGCCATGGAATGGCAGTGCACAAAATAAAAAAAACTATTGTTCACTCCAAAAAAGTTGGTGTTGGATGAGAGAGTTTACTTACTCTGGGCATGGATGCATTCCCCATAAAGGTTCACTTTCACAGTATGTATGAACTTTTGAGATTTTGCACATTTCCTTGAAATTCCACAAATATCCTTGAATTTTTAGGTAGTTCCTATGGCGTGAAACAAGTTATTAGTGATATACCAGCTCTATATCTTCCAGAACTGAAAATCCTGGCATAGGATAACACTGCTTTGAGAGCAGCAGGGGAAATTATTCTAATGGCTTTTCTGTACACCATGCAGAACTTCAGTTAGCACAGTGTTTCTTATCCTGGCAACTTTAAGATGTGTGGACTTCATCTTCTAATCCACACTTCTTAAAGTTGCCAAGGATGAGAAACACTGTGTTAATTGAAATTACAATGGTAAGATTACATTAGTTTTTTTTTTTTTAAACTAAGTTGGTTCCTGGTCCATTTCCAAGCATAGTTAAAACATGCCCTAAGAATTACAATTGCAACAGAAGGGTGGAATTCAATTATTAAAGAGTAATATATAAAGTTTAAGCATTGGCATTGATTTTTGAAGCTGTAAATAACTTAGATGCACCTGTTAATGAGTCATTTTTCATGACCTTATCTAAGGATTAAGATCTTTCTCAGAAACTATTCTCCAGGCTTTATTGCTATAGGTTTTCTTCAGTTGTACTATCATAACTCTGGAGTTCTCACTTTTCAGGAGATTAGTATACTGGTTTTAAATCTGCATTGCTGGCTTTGCAGCTAATGTGTCATAGGCAAATTGCATTTGTAAGTTCTTATATTCAGTTCTGAATTGTAGGCAGCTTAGAGACGTTTTCTTTTGAAAATGTCCTATTTTAATAACATGCCATATCATGATTTGTTTGGATAATATCATTGCAGAGTTTAATTACTAGATAGAAGTAACTTTAAAATCTTTTAAGAAAAATGAATTCCATGTTATTGGCTTAAGAGAGACGATGACAGTTCTTCTCAGTCTTCCTGATGGGGATGTCCTTTAAGAATATTATGACAGTAAGCCTCAGACAAATAGCAACCTGACAGAATATAGTAATGTCCTTTCAGTGTTTATAAAGTGTGGCAATCTTGATAGACTGAGCCCTAATTTTCCACAGCTTTTAGCAGTTTATTGTTTGACAAAGACTGCAGAATATTTATGCTTCCATTTGTTCTAGAGCAGGGGTGTCAAACTCACAATGTCACGTGACGTGTTGCAACATATCACTTTCCCCCCATTGCCAAAGCTGGGATGGGCGCAGTTTTGGCATGACACATCTGGCCCATGGGCCGGCAGTTTGACACCCGTTCTAGAGCAATTATTTCAATATCAGTATTTAAACACTGGGCTTCACTTATCTATCTGTTAATTCCACACAAAAATAACATATTTTATTACTGTGAATTGTTCAATCTTACTGATGTATTGTAAATTGTTGAGTTATATGACTTGGCATATAACTTTTGATTCAATTTGGGAAATCCATCTTGCAAAACATAATAGGCCAAATTCCTTTTGTTTGCTTGCTCCAGTATATGCAAAAGTTGCTATTGGAATCTTGATTTGTTTTTAAATCTTTTTAACAAGTCCCCTGGCCTTTAAATTAATAGTTTTTTGTTGGTTGGTTAGTTAATCTTTCACTGGAGAACTCTTCGGAAAAATATTGCAAATTATTTTTTTGTTTTTTTGCTTAAATTTGCCCATTTCTTACACTTTTGAGGCTAAAGTTTAGTGCAAATTCTGAAGGACACAGGGATCTTATTGAACATATTTTTCAAGATGACATGCTCTGCCACATTCAATTGCAGTATGAGATCTAACCTTGATCATTAAAAAAAAATAGTGAAAGAGGAAAAGCAAAGCTTTCTCAAAATCTTAGTTGTTGAGCATTGTGGTTCCACTGCCTCATTCATTTTCATGTGTATTTGTTTTATCCATGTCATTATGTTTAGAAAACTCTATTCCAACTTATCAAAGACTTTTTCCATGCCTAAAAATATTATTGCTAATTTATTTTCTAATTAATATATTCTAATATTAGATGCCATTATCTGTCATCTTTCTTTTTGGAATGTAACCTATCTACTTTCTAGGTATAATTTGGGAATGAATTTCATTACATGTACAGCTAATGTAGTGAATATCTTATAATCAAATTTCAAGGAACAGTTTATATCAGGGGTGTCAAACTCAATTTCATTGAGGGCCGCCTCAGCATTGTGGTTGCCCTCAGGGGGGGCGGGTGTGTGTGGTGAGGGTGGGTGCAGCCTACTGGGTGGGCGTGGATAGAGTGGGTGTGGCCTACTGGGTGGGCATGACCAGCTCTACATCGTTCGCGTCAAGGGTGCCTGTGGGAGCCTGGGCAGGAGTGGGACAGATCTGAGGGTCTCTGGCAGAAGGGGGTGGGACCAGGGCAAGCGCCAAGGCATGGTCCATTTCTTCATGCCTCACAAAGGGTGACACTTCCCCAGCATGCATCCAGGGGGCAGGGCCGACGCGGCAGGGGCTGGTTCCTCGCTGTTTCTAGACAGCCTTGTGGAGCTAAGACTGAATGTATTTCAGCATAGATGGCCACCACAAAATTGTACATTGGCTCCCAGCCAGTCTGGGCCAGGGCCAAGGCAGCGGGGACCATTCCCTCACTGTTTCTAGGATGGCTTCGCGGGCCACATGAAACCATTTCGCAGGCCGCATCCGGCCCCCGGGCCTTGTGTTTGACATGTCTGGTCTATATGATTGAGGTTTCTTCAGTTCATTTCCTTTTTCAAAGCATAAAGTTATATGTTTTCTAAATTTTTGTTATGTTTGGCTGTAAGTCCATCTGATCTGGTACCTTTCCAGTTTTAAGTCTCTATTGTTTCTTTAATCGCTTGAATTGTAAAAGAGTTGTTTAATACTTGTGTTCTCCTGTGAATTTTTTAACTTCTGACTCTTTAATGCATGTTTTTAAATATTTGTTTATTTTATGCTTAGAATTCTTGGGGAAAAAATCTGTTTTTCTATTATTTCCATCTTATTTCATTTATCGATGTTATCATCCTTCTCTTTTCTGATTTAATACACCAAAAGTTTTCCTGGTTTAATTCTCAAAATGGCTTTATCAGTATCTTTATTTGGAGAATAACAGGTTGCTAATGTTAAAACTTTACCTTTATTTAGAATAGAATAGAATAGAATAGGATAGGATAGCTTAAAATAGAATAGAAGCTGGAAGGGACCTTGGAGCTCTTCCTAGTCCAGCCCCCTGCTCAAGCAGGAGAACCTATATCATCTCAGACAGGTGGATGTCCAGTCTCTTCTTAAAGATCTCCAGTGCTGAGTGCCCACAGTTTCTGGGGGTAAGCTGTTCCATTGGTTGATTGTCCTCACAGTCAGGAAATTTCTTCTTAATTCCAGATTGCTTCTCTCTTTGGTCAGTTTCCAACCATTGTTCTTGTCATTCCATCTGGTGCTTTAGTGAACAACCTGGTCCCTTATGCCTTGTGGCAGCCCCTCAGATACTGGAACACTGCTATCATGTTGCCCCTATTTCTTCTTTTCCTTAGACTAGCCAGACCCAATTACCGTAGCCATTCTTCATATGTTTTAGTCTCCAGGCCACTGATCATCTTAGTTGCTCTTCTTGAATTTTTTCCAAACTCTCAATATCTTTTTTGTGGTATGGTGACCAGAATTGGCTGCAGTATTCTAGGTGTGATCTTACTAGGGCTTTATAAAGTGGTAATAGTACTTCTCATGATCTTGATTCCATGCCTGTTTATACAACTCAGGATTGTGTTAGCATTTTTGGTTGCTGCTGCACACTGCTGGCTCATAGTCAAGTGATTGTCTACTAGGACTCCAAGGTCCCTCTCACAGTTACTGTTTTTGAGCCACGTCTCACCCAATCTGTATTTGTTCCCTTGGTTTTTCCTGCCTAAATGTAAGACTTTGCTTTTCTCCATATTGAAACTCATTTTGTTGGATAGGGCCCATTCTTCAAATTGGTCAAGATCTTTTTGAATCCTGAGTTTGTCTTCTGGGATGTTGGCTACTCCTACTAGTTTGGTGTCATCTGCAAATTTGATGAGTTCCCCTTCTATTCTCTCATCTAACTCATTGATGAAGATATTGAAGAGTACTGGGCCTAAGATTGAACCTTGTGGTACCCCACTGCTTACTTCTCTCCATGTGGATGTAGTACCATTGAGGACTACTCATAGAGTATGGTTTGTTAGGCAGTTACAGAGCCATCTGGTAGTGATGTTGTCTATCCCACCTTTTCTTAGTTTACCAAGGAGTAGGTTATGGTCTACCTTGTCAAATGCCTTATTGAAGTCTAAGTATATTATGTCCACTGAGTTTCGCTGGTCTACTAGTTTAGTTACTTTATTGAAGAATGAGATGAGATTGGTTTTGCATGATCTATATTTGACTGGTGCTAGCTTCTAGTTGTTCGCAGATCTGTTTTTTGATAATCTTTTCTAGGATTTTCCCAGGTATTGATGTTAAACTGATTGGTCTGTAGTTTCCTGGGTCCGTTTTCTTTCTTTCTTGAAGATGGGGACATCAGCCCTTTTCCAATCTTCTGGTACTTCCCGGTGCTCTAGGATTTATGGAGGATGTGGTGCAACGGTTCTGAGATTACTTCTGCCAGCTCTTTCAGAACTGTCAGGTCCCGATGATTTATATTCATCAAGGTTGGATAGGTGCTCCCTTACCATTTTCTTGCTTATTTTAATTTTTGTTTCTGGTATGTCTTTTGCAGTGGATTTTTTTGGTGTGTTGGGATGTAGTTTCTTTTTGTGTGAACACTGACATGAACTATGAGTTAAGCAGCTCTGCTTTCTCCCTGTTGCCTAATTTCTTTGCCATCTTCTCCCTTTAGCAGGCCTACAATTTCCTTGATTTTTTTTCTTGTTAATATGTTGGAAGAAGCTTTTTTATTATCCCTGATTTCTGTTGCTAGTCTTTGTTCGTTCTGAACCTTTGCTTTCCTGACTTTGTCTTTGCATGCTCTGCCTGTCTGCTGGTAATCGGCTTTATGCACCCCTCTTTCCATTTTTTGTATTTGTCCTTTTTGTCTTTTAGTTTGTTAGTGAGTTCTTTGTGCAGCCATGATGGTTTCTTCTTGGATTTCTTGTTTTTCTTTCTCATTGGTATTGTGCTGGTCTGGGCTTTTGTGATCACATTTTTCAGGGTTTCCTACGCTTCCTGGGTTGTTTTCCCCTTTAGGATTTTCATCCATGGGATTTTTCCTAGGTTCTCACTTAGTTTAAGTCGGCTCTTTTGAAGTTTGGGACCTTGTTTGGATTGTTTTCTATTGCTGGTGTTTGCATTATGTTAAATTCTAGTATGACGTGCTCATTTTCGCCCAGGGTTCCGGTAATTTCGATTCCATCACTTCTTGTTTCTAAGGATTAAGTCCAGTATAGCTTTACATCTAGTTCCCTTCTCCACCTTTTGAGTGACAAAGTTGTCGGCTAGGTTGGTTAGGAATCTGTTTGATCTCCAGCTCACTGCAGAGTTTGTCTCCCAGTTGATATCTGAGTAGTTGAAGTCTCCTATTACTACTGTGGTGTGCTTCCTGAATGCATTTGTTAGTTGGTTGGAAAAGAGTTCGTCTATTTCATCTGGTTGGGTGGGTGGTCTTTAATAAACACCTATGGCAATATCACTTTTGTTTTCTTTTATATTGATCCATTTCTTAGTTTCCGGAATATAATTCTTCATTAATTGTTCCAATAGTTCCTAGGAAGGTGATTTAATATAAACTCTTTTTCTTTGCTTTTCCTGATACCATATATTCCTGACTTATTTGTTCCCCATTTAATGAATCAACATAGTCTTGCTTTATGTATTTTTGAACTTGTTAAAATCTTTCATTAGACAAATTGGGTCCATTTACATTTAATGAGATTGATGTTATCCAATTTGGTTTAAATTTAATGATTCAGCTATATCAAGTTTTCCCTTTTTCACTGCTGGCTGCTCCACAGTTCAACCCTGAGCTCCGTATATTCTGTTCTATTGGATCTGGATCTAGAATCTATTGGATAAGTCATGGGCAGTTAGTTTTTCATATAAAGGGAAGCATCTATACCTTTCTATAGACTAAGGTGTGATTTCAGGTTGAATCTGGGGACTTTCCACCTGTAGGACTTGGAGAACTATTTCTGGAAGGTTTTCTATTTTAGTAATCAGAAAATTGGGTTTTTATAATTTTTAAGGACTTTTAATCCCCAGGCTGGGCATTGGAGAAATTGAAAATATTTTACATGATGTATCAGTAAAGTTGGGATTTTTTTTTTACTAACACCTTAAATTTAAAACTCTGCAGGATGAAAACAATTTACCTACCAAAAGACTATTGCACGAGCAAACAGAAAACTCTTGGATTTATTAATCATAGCCAAAGAGAAAATGTGTATCTTAATTGCAGCATCAATGTTGTTTCCATTCTTATAAAGGTGGGAAAACTGAACAAAATGCCCATTTTAAAAAAAATGTAATGCTTTTTCACATAACCTCTAACACCACCAAAGCTATGTTTTTTAGTTTTTCATTGTTAAAATCAATTTTAATTTTAATCATTATTGGATTTGCCTGGGAGAAATATTTCATAAGTTGCTCTGATTTTCCAAGAAAGTTTTTTGGTTTTATATAACCTTCAAATGAAAAAATTAAAGTCCAAGATCCAATACAATTAAAAATTAGCACAATATAAAAATATTTTTTTACATTGCAACAAATTCCTAAAGCAATTAATAGCTAACCATTAGTAGTATGGGGAAGGAACCATATTAGGCAATAAAAAAGAATTAAAACTATTTAAAATCACTATAGATCTTTCAATAATAATACAATTATTTTAAACTCAGAAAGGGAAATTGCAGGAAAAAATTTTAAGGGTTCAATTTTAGATCCTAATTCCTGTTTTTGTTTTTAAATAAACCACACTGCAAATTCAGCTGCAAGCTATAAGATGCCTGGAATCCTCATGCCAAGAGTAATAAGGTGCTAAGAAGGTAAGTATTAACTGCAAAAATGCAACCTAGCTGCAGAGGATTAAAAAAAATAAGAATCTGGGAGCTGTTAACACTAGCCCTGGGAATTCAAGGTGTTTAGGTATCAGTTTAGCTACAGAATCTTAGGGATGTTGTTTAAAGTTAAGGATTTATGCAATCATTAAATGAAACATTCTCTTCAACATATATTTTAATATGCATGTGAAATAGTCCAATCAGTAAGGTTAGCCTTATCAATCACATTGACTGTTAAGAGCTTATTGCTTAAAGTAGTTCAATCATTTATAACTTTATACCAGATTTTCAGTTCAATGAAAAATAATACATAGGCTATAGCCAACTTCTTAAAGACATATAAAATTTAAAATGTATTTTCCTACTAGTGCTTCTTGCTATTGTACTTTATAAATTTAATTGTGATCAAATCCAATATAACTGACATTAGAATTACAAATCAAGCAACTATATTTCATGTTCTTTATGTGAGTTTACATTCAATGTTTTTGCACACCCTGAAAGCTAAGTTGAAGAAGTCAAGTGCTGTCAAAACACAGCTAGACGTTAAATCTGAATTTTATGTTAAAGTTGAATTAATTCAGCTGTTGCGAGGAGAGATAAAAACAAAAGAGAAATTTGAAAGAAAACAGATTAAAGAACAGCACAGAGTAATATATAGAAGAAAGATACAAAACAGTGAAAAACTGAGGATATAGATACTCTCTGGTTCTAATTATGTCCTTCAGCTATCCAATAAATACATCTCTAATTCTGTCATTTGCATAATCCATCCAAAAATAATCTTTATATGTTATTGCAGAGCAAACATTCATGACTTAGGTTATATAAAATTTATTTTTTGGACGGTCTTGAACTTACTAAAAAGCAGGACTTTTAACAACCAACTATAGTTAAAAAGAAATGAAAAAGAACAGGTGTTTTCTACCCTAGCTGATTAATTACTACTCAGGATTAAAGTGTATAGGAAAACATATGGTAAGGATTTAAACAAGAGGACAGATGTATCACGAACTTAGCACATAAAACTCTAGAATTTAGGGAGTAGGCAGAATAATTCCTCTATTTGAATGGTGATCCAGTGCAACAGGGAAGGACTGATGGCTTTATAATTATGTAAAAGTAAGATATGCAGTGCTATGTCCTTCAACTACAGCCATTATTTAAAAGATAAGTCTAATGTATTTTTTCAACATATTTGGCAATTCAGCTATTTTCCTCTACAAAATAGCAACGATTTTCATGTCACATTTCTAGAAAAAAAATTAACCACACCATAAGTATTCTAGACATATGGTTTATAAGGTTTATATCCCACTTTCATTCAGAAATGGATTTTATTGCTTCCCCCCACCCTCTACAACTGCCTTGCTAGATGTACTTAAAAGGCCGAGAAAGAATAGCTCCAAAGTCTGGTTTCCAAGGCACATGGTGGATTGGAACCTTTGGGTTCCAGGTTCTCCAGGGCCAGATGAAGGCCACACAACACGGGACTTTGCAGTATTCTTGTACTTGATAAATAGGTCAATACTTCAGCCACTAGCTTTCAGCGTTCAGAAAAATCCGTGTACTTGAACAAACTATAGCACAATACTGTACTGCTACACTCGATGCAGTTGGGCCTCTTTTAACCTGCATCTCGGTTGCAAGTACGTTTTACCTATGGGGAAGCGAGCGCTTTTTAGATTCAAAGTGTACCTCCCCGAAAAAATATATTTGGGAAATCTACCTTCTTTAAAACGGACCTCGCTGAAAGGCTTTTTTGTATTTGTATTCTTTTTAGGGTTTTACAGAGCCACGTGCGCGTTTCTTTGCCACCTTCTCGCACCCTGCGCGACACAAGGAGACCAAATGGCGAGCGAGGCGAGGCGAGGCCAATCCAATTCCAATGGCATTCCTCTAAGACAGACAAATGGGAACGGGAGAAAGAAACCCTTCCTTAATTGGAAGATAAAGCCGCCGGCCAGAGCGTGCCGAGGAGACAACGGCCGCCTTCACGCGGCTACTCCCCCTCCGAATGGGGGGGGGAGCGTTTTCCTTTCGAGCGGGAGCAACTCCAGCAGAACCGTTTGACTTTGCCGTTGCCCCCCCCGTTCAAACCATACCGGGAGGGGTAAAAGGCGGGGGAAGCAGCGAGGAGGGAAGTCTCGGCAATGACCAATGGAACCCTCACCCCGCAATGCGGTCCACGCGCTCACGCGTTCTCGCCTTCGACTTTAGGCCTATATAGACTCGCATTGGAACTCAAGCGGTCGGCGCCTGCGCGCCTTTTTTTCCCAGCAAGCCGAATTCCAAGAGAAGGGAATGGTATGCGCATGCGTCCTTCTTGCCTTTCCTCCCCTCCCGTCCTGAGCGGCGCTCGTGTGTGGAGGGAGATTCCTCCCCTCCCTCCCTCCCTCCCTCAGATAAGCGGCTCCCGGTGCTGAATGAGGAAAGTCGGGAGCCGGAGGGCGATTCGCTCAGTCTCTGCTGCCTTTTGCCACCGCTTCTCCGGCGCCTGGTCGCCCTTCCCTCCTCAGCAGGTGAGCGAAGGAGCCGCGGGCAAGAGATGGGCTTCGGAGTTTTGGCGGGTGGTCGAGAGTCTCCTTTTGCCGGCTTGGTGAGCGCCTCCGCAAGGCCCTTGGCGCTGGCCAGGCTCCCGAGGAAGGCTCAGGCGCCCGCTCGGTGCTATTCGCGCTTCTCTTTATTCCCCGCCCGCCCCGGGCTTTATAGTTCTCCACCCGGCATGTTTCGGCTCGCCTCCTGGGCTAGGCGGGGGTCGGTGGGAAAGGGGGCGCTTCTCAGCCGCCCTCAACGCCATGCCTGTCAACACAGACGCGGCTCCTCCATTTAACAAACCTTCGCCCAATAAGTGCCTGCTTTCATACCGTTGCGGGGTGGGGGAATCTTCCAAAACTCTTTTAGGGCCGTTGAGTTTCTAGGCTTGACATAGATGAACTCTGTTGAGTTGCAAAAGATGCCACCTCAGATCCCGACCGCAACGGAAAATCTTTATTTTACCCGTAGGCATGCAACAAGCCTTTTTGTTGCATAGATTAACAACAGATGCTTATAGTTTTAAAAAGCCAGATGTTTCTCTGATATACTTTCACTTAAGGTCCATTCCTAATTTGTGCTGTCTTGTTTGTGACACACCTGTTTCTGTCTCTTGCACCTTTGACTTTTGGGGGCATATTTTATGTTTAAAGCTTCGTGATTGTCTCAGACCCAGGCTGTTCACATTAGAGACACCACATACTTCATCGGGTTTTTTCCCTCCTTGTTTTGCTGCTACTGCTACTGCTAGACCTGCCTCATTAGATGCTCAGTTTTACTGCAGAAGTGGAGTGTTCTGCTATTTATATGTAAAAAATGTAAATATATTCATTGATATGTTTAGACTCTTTTACATAGTGCATGTCTTGATGGGTTAACAAAGGATCCTGGTTTTGTAAGCTTGGGATAACTTGCAGCCTTCTAATTAGTCTGGGTCCTACATCACCTTGTATTTCAGGTGGTTCTGCTGATGTTTTTATTTTTCACCCTCCTCTAATTCCATCATACTATAAGCCAAAATTCCTGTTAGAAAACCCATTTGAAAACCCAGTCTCTAATTTTATTTAAGCTCTAATCTTCCAATCACAGGTTGGTTTTGTCCACACACTTGTGCATACTTAACTTGAATCGGACATTATTGAGATACTCTAATTTCATAGGTACGCACAACTTACTATCCCATAAACCCTTGTTGCCTTAATAAAATAAACAGAACAAACTAACCCCAATTTATCCTAATTCAAGAGTATACAATTTTTCTTGGTTCAAATAGCACATTAAATGCTTCATGACTTATTGAGAGTTGCGCTTCCAAAGTGAGAAGGGACATTTTTAAAAATGCGCTGTATATAATTGTTTTGTTTTCAGTACATATTGTTAGACCTCTCTCCATCTTTACCCCTTTTACAGAGTAAAAAAAAATAAAATGCTGTAGTTTGTTTGGCCTCCAGTAGATGGTGTCATGGGACCGAGATCATAGATTGAAGAAGAAGGAGCTCTTCAATGCTGAGAAGAGACAACAGAAAAAAGATTGGGAAAAAGAAGAGAACAATGTTAGGAGAAAATATGTGGAAAGGCTAAAACAAGAGAAGGGAGAGAGGTAAAGCGATTTGAATCTGTAGCAAGAAGAAACCCAGAAAAGATAGGAAGGAGAGAAAGTAGCATTTTGATGTAATGAAAAAGTAGGAATCAACTGAAAAATCAGAGGGGAAATATGGAAAGTCGGGAAGAGGAAGACACACACAGAGATACAAGATTGGAAGATTCCACAAGAGAAATCAAAGTACTAGGTAGTCAATGAAAGAATTAGAGCTGCAGATGGGAGGGAAAAATAGGATTCTAGAAGGAAAATGCTCTGAAAACCAAAGAAAAAGTAAAGCAATAGGGCAGGCAGAGGAGAGGTATATACTTAAAGGTAGGTTTTTGGTGAAACACGGAGGTGTGTTGCAGGCTGGATATAGCTAGAGACCTATCCTTGGCCTAGTATGCTATGTGAACCCAGTTATGGAGTAACTATTGGGGTTTATTAATACCATTATTGTAAAGTATTTATTGTGCTACTAAGTGGTTAATGTTATTAAAATAATGTTTAGGCAAAAATCGTCAGTTTTATGATTTTTTTATATTTTCAACCAAGTCATGGAAACTGCCAGTACTTCTAAGTGCTTCTTTTGCCTTTTAAATGAGAGCCAAACGTTCTCCCACTCTGAAGACATAGTGTAAGTGTGGGTAAACTGATGTTTTAAACTCAATTGTAATTACATTGGTACCTTAGCAGATGGAAGAAGTAGACTGCCAGAGAATATTGTGGCAAGATTGGGAAATCAAAAAACATTGTGGAAGAAGATAGTGCCAAGCACCTTTTATCTTATTGTTAAAAAAAATCTGCATAGTCCATAACATTACTAGGAAGTGTGATTTATCTTTTTTAACAATATTAATCATCCTAAAGAATTATATAAAACAAGAATATTTAGTCTGCCTAGATTCCTTTAGTGTAATTTTTGAGTTGCCTTTTTTAAGTATAATTGCAGGGCACTGTATATAGTAATTTGTATATAGGGTTGTTGCAGAGAAAATAAGACCAAAGATTATTAGGTATGTTTGCTGTCTTGAATTATTTAGAAAAATAATAAAGGCAAGAAATAAAACATTAGAAAAATTAAAACATTCCCCTGATCTTGGTTTATTCCAGTGCGCAGGAAGGAATCCTAAGAAAAATTGCCACAATTTTCCTTAAAGGGGGTAAAGTGAATCTGTTAATTCCTGCAGTTTTCTGAATAAATCAGCTAGGTGTCAAATGCCTGCAAAATCAAGCGATTTAGGCAGTTTAAATGAGTATAAAGATTTATTGTAAGCTTAAGCTCTCTATAAGTATCTGGTCAAGGGAAATAAACAGAGATAAAAGAGGAATAAAGGAGGTGGGTGGACTTATATCTCTTGTGAGTGCACAGAGATTCATTACTAATAAAGCATTTGACCCCCTCCCTGAGGCTCAGGCTGGCGATCTCCTACAGTGGGATTTGGGAAGGAAGACTTTGACATATTTGATGTTAGAGGTCAGAGAGCACCAAGGGGACATCACTGCCCTACAAATATTCTCCTTTATTGATATTTGATGACATCACTTCCCTACAAATATTCTCCTTTATTGATATTTGATGTCAGTTGCCCTGAACTGATGTAATGGTATTTGTCCACAAATTATTCTCTTGCAATAAAATATCAGCATTTTATTACCAAAGGGAAATAATACTCCAGCCTTAAAGAAACGATTTATATACCAGTGCCATTTTATATTCATTCCATTCCATGATTGGCCTGTAAAGTTCTTTATACTACTCTGAGCTTGATTCTTTGCTTAGATTATATTATCACTGGATAATAAAAACATCTACAAACAAGCAACCAAGCTTAGAGAACACCAAGAATTTCACATTTATATTATATTAATGCACAATAATGGTGAGCTCCCCTTCACTATGTGGATTATCAGTTTTTTCTTTAATTTGTATTCCTTCATTGAACAGTTGTACTTAGTGGGTAAATAACACCTGACTTTTCTAGACATTTTGAATTATATTTTGAATTATATTTTTTATAAATTCCACCAAAACTAGTCAACAATAAGGGATTATAAGAATTCTAAATTACTTATGTCAAGGTTCCGACTGACGAACCCAACCAAGCAAACACCTTCGAGACATTCTGATCTCTTAAGGTAAAACTGTATGAAGTAATACCAGCCCTAGCAAACCCCAGATCAAGCCCCTATAGTGAAAGTATAGAATCCCCCCTCCCTTCTATGAACAGGTCACATTGTTATGAGAAAATGTCTCTGAGTCGGTTCAGGCACCTGGTGAATTGTCCTTGATTCTCACGGTCTGACGTCTTTATCATTGCAGCCTGCATTCCATTTTCCCATCCTCCCCCCAAGTTCATTGGCAAGTTAAGAAGCAATAGTTGCACCAGCAAAGCGAGCTTCAAACTTGACAGGTGGACCCTACTAAAAACTGGAAGGAACCTGGAAAACAATAAACACATATTAAGGCATTTCTTCTTTCTCAGTTGCTTGCTTAAGGGGCCCTGGCTTTGGAGGATATTTTGCATGGAATCTACTTATTAAGCATTCTGCTCTAATGTTATGAGGTTTGGTCCAAATCATTTTCTCTATTGAATAACCTCTGTACTAGATACCTCTGTACTAGATACTGTAGTTTCCCTCTGTACTAGATACCTCTGTACTAGATATTGTAGTTTCTATCGAGTCTAAGATTTGCTTAACCTTGTAATGTCTTTCCCCCTCCACCATTATTGGACCAGGTGCTTCTTTCCCAACTGGCCTCAGTTTCAATCCCTGAGTCTGCTTCAGCAGGCTGCAGTGAAATACTGGGTGCACTTTACCCAGTATTCTGGGCAGTTTCAGTTCTACAATAACTGGGTTAATAATTTTTATGATTGGAGTTAGGACCTTGTTTCTTTCAGAGAATCCTCAACTTTAGGTGTTTGGTGGATAGATACATTTTATCTCCTACATGGAAGGTTTTCTGGGCAGCTTGCTTCTTTTCTGCTTGTTTCTTTTAACTCTCTGTTCTTTTAACTCCCAGGTGCTTTTAATGGAGTCTACCCATTCAGTCGATAATCACTGATGAGAGTCTCTCGGGCATTCTGGTATTGGCACAAACTCCACTCATGTAGCTGTCTTAAAGTGGGTAAGCCCCATGCTACTGTGTACCGCATTATTGTATGCCACTTAAATGAATGGCAGGAGCTCTGCCCAGTTATGTAGTTGACATAACACCTGCAGGTACTATTCCACCATTGGTTCATTCTGCAGCCCCATTAGTACTTGGATGAAAAGTTGAACTAAGACCTTGGGAGGATCCTATCAGCTTTACAAATTCACACCAATATTTGGCAGTAAATTGGATCCCTCGGTCCAAGATTATGAGTTTGGGCACTCCATGTAGCCAGTAAATATGTTGCAAGAATATCTTGTCCAGTCTCTGATGGGAGGCTGGAACATGCAGTGAAGTGGGCCTGCTTTGAGAACACATCCACCACTGTCCATATCACCATATTCCCTCAACTCTCTGGAAGCTCAACTCTAAAGTCCATGGCTATCTCTTCCCAAGGCCAGGTTGGATAAGCCACTTGCTGCAGCAATCCTGGACTTTCCCTGACCTGCGCTTCATGGCCATACACATGGCATAGCTTTTCACATAGCTTTCTATGTCCTTCTTCATCCCGGGCCACCAAAATTGTCATTTAGTCTTTAAGAATCCAAAGTGGCCGGCTTGCTTAGCATCATGGCTCCTCTGTAGAACTTATAGTCAGAGGCTGTCAGGTGCATACAGGCCAACTCCTCCCTCAATGTTAGCTCTCCTCAGTGGCCTCCAAACCATGCATTGGATTGCAGTTCTTGCTTTATCTGCTACGTGAAAAGGTCACTAGGGAGCAGTTTTTTTCCCCTGCTGGTCACTTGCGTTGCCAACTGCCTCGTGTGGATAATACGGTTCTTCTCGGGGCAAGTGGGACAGTGCATCAGCTAGGAGGTTCCCCCCCCGGATGTACTTCTAAACAAAGTCAAAACTGAAGTATTGAGCCCACCGAACTTGTTTAGGGGAAAATTTTCGGGGAATGCTCAGTGCTTCTAGATTTTTGTGATCAGTCCAAACTTCGAAAGGAATTTTAGGGATTGTCTCCTCCTCAGTAGTGTCCACTGCATGGTGAAGGCTTCCTTTTCCCATAATGCCTATTGCCTCTCAGTTTTGTTTAGCTTTCGGGAAGTGAAAGCACATGGCTGCAGATCCATTTGAAGAGTACAATAGAGCTGGAAGGGACCTTGAAGGTCTTTTAGTCCAGCCCCCTGCTCGACCAGGAGAACCTGTACCATTTCAGACAAGTGACTGTCTAGTCTCTTCTTAAAAATCTCCAGAGATGCAGTACCTCTGACTTCAGAAGGCAAACCGTTCCTCTGGTTAATTCTCACTGTTAGGAAGTTTCTCCTTAATTCCAGGTTGCTTCTCTCTTTGGTCAGTTTCCAACCATTGTTGCTTGTCTTTCTCTCTGATCACTTTGGAGAATAGTTTGACACCCTCTTCTTTGTGGCAGCCCCTCAAATACTGGAATACTGCTACCATGTCGCCCCTGTTTCTTCTTTTCTGTAGACTAGCCAAACCCAAGTTCTGCAGCTATTCTTCATATGTTTTAGTCTCCAGGCCTTGGGTCATTTTAGTTGCTCTTCTCTGAACTTTTTCCAAGGTCTCAACATCTTTTTTGTGGTATGGTGACCAAAATTAGTTGCAGTATTCCAGGTGTGGTCTCACTAGGGTTTTATAAAGTGGTACTAATATTTCGAGTGATCATGATTCTATGCCTCTGTTTATATAACCCAGGATTGTATTAGCTTTTTTAGCTGCTGCTGCATACTGCTGGCTCATAGTCAAGTGATCGTCCACTAGGACTCCAAGGTCCCTCTCACAGTTGCTGTTTTTGAGCCAGGTGTTGCCTAATATGTACTTAAACCTTTGATTTTTCCTGCCTAAATGTAAAACTTTGCTTTTCTACACGTTAAAACTCATTTTGTTGGATAGGACCCATTGTTCAAGTTTGTCAAGATCTTTTTGAATCCAGAGCTTGTCTTCTGGGCTGTTGACTATTCTTGCCAGTTTGGTGTCATCTGCAAATTTGATGAGTTCCCCTTCTATTCCCTCATCTAAGTCATTAATGAAGATAGTGAAGAGTACTGGGCCTAAGACGGAGCCTTGTGGTACCCCACTGCTTACTTCTCTCCATGTGGATGTAGTACCATTGAGGACTACTCGCTGAGTACAGTTTGTCAGCCAGCTATCTGATCTTGACTGATCTGGGATGGGAACAAAAATCTGAGAATTTTCCAGATAAGTTTTGCAGCTGTGTGAAGATCCCCCCTCCCCCTTTCTCTTTTTCCAGCAAGCAAGAGAGAAAAACAAACCAGTTAGCTGAGACAGAGGTCTAAACTTCTAGAATTTTCTTAATATGAAAGAAAAAACAAAACATGTCTCTATACCTCAGAATACAACAGTTTTCCAT
Source organism: Bothrops alternatus (assembly GCA_034064705.1). NCBI lineage: Eukaryota > Metazoa > Chordata > Lepidosauria > Squamata > Viperidae > Bothrops > Bothrops alternatus. Next base: position 1,143,381 of record JARGCV010000145.1, on the reverse strand, counting down.
ATTTCCAATCCACAAGGTTATATTAGTTTATTGTCACACTCTTCTCAGAATTCAGGATTCTTTTCACATTCTCCTCAGACTAGATTTAGTATTTTTATTTAATAATGAAACTTGTTTCCTACTATTGAAAGCAAAACTGTTACCCCCAAAATTAATAACCAATTGACATTTCAAAGCATGAGTGGACAACATTATTTTAATAAAAACTTGTTATTGCAATAGAAGTAAGATAAATAATTACACCATGTTTCCCCAAAAATAAACCCCACCCTGATAAAAGACCTACCCTGATTTGTGGAGGTGGGCCTAAAATAAACACTACTCCAAAAATAAACCCTAATTAGGACCTCGCCCACTCCGTCCCACCTGACTGCCACAATGGGGCAGGAGGCTGCATGGCACATCACGCCGCTGCCACCACAACCAGGTGAGGCAGGTGGGGGAGGGGGTGAAGCTGCCACATGCGCCCCATACCTGCTTCTTTCAGGGCCACCCCAGCCAGGCCATTCCTTGCTCCCTTTCACTCCCCTCCCAAGCCAGACTGCCATGCTACTGTACAGAGGATGGGTGGGGTAGGCCTGGTCACCCTCTGCCATTTCAGAGCCAGGAGGGAGTGATGGTAAAAGGCTCCATTGACGCTGTGCACTGCTGGAAGGGCTTTCTTCACTCTCCACCCCATAGATCACCTGCCCAACGGCAGCTACCGCCTCCACCAAGTCTCCCATGGCTTGCGCCATGACTGGGCAGCACAAGCCTCCGCTGCCTCCCTCCACTAGCCCTCCATCACCGCCACTGCCGTTGCTCTACGCAACGTTGCAGAGCAAAGAAGAGCACTTGCTTGCCGTCCTGCATCGCCCCACATCTCCCTTCTTCGTTCTCGAAATGGCAACCCTGTTTCCTGCCACTTCTCCTTCCGGTGCTGCTATAGAGCTTGGTGCACCATCGCCCAGCTCCTCCCTCTTCCCGAAAGCAAAAAAATTCAACACTCACCTGCTTTCTAGCTCTGGTGTGTTTCTCTCCTGCTGCAGGGAAACGGAGTTTGTGAGGCTAAAAAAAGTTCAGTCAGACCTCCCAACTTCGCGAGATCTTTTTTTTTTTGCGAGAAGTTGGAAGAACTGACTGAAGCAAGCCATGGGAGAGTTGGTGGAGCTCATGGCCATAATATTCAAGTACATTCCAAAGGTCTTGAAGCACTTAATTTTATTTTAGATACACAGTATTACCTTATTTTTGAATTATGTAGCTCAAGTACTATTAGTGAGTTTTACATTTAAGAGTGTTTGATTATTTAGCACAATTTTGAAAGAATTTTGCTTCTGCATGAATTACCACAATTTTGAAATAGATGGCTTCAGTGGATCACCAGTTAGATAAAAAGTAGTCTTTTTAATTTTTTCTATAATTTTTTACAAAAACATGTTGAATTAATACCTTATTGTTAAGCATTTTAATATGAATGAATGAAATATATGTATAAATTTCCTTGTTATGAGATATTATTTGTGGTGTCATAACTGATTTGTAAATCACAAAAATTAATGAACTAATTCTACTTTATTTTAAAACTATATTAATAGATTCTTGTAAGTCTCAAAGTGTCTACATCGCTTAGTGATTGTAATCTCAGGAGTCCCCATTGCTGTTGTTAACCAAATCCTATTAGGCAAGGACCCATCCCAATTCAAATAATTCCTAGCTTGGTACCTCCCAGTCCCAAGCCTTGGTAAAATAAAGGCTTGCCTCTGGTTGAATCCCACCATCTGCCTATCTTTCCCCAATATTTTCCCTTTTGGCTCCCATTACCTGCTTATCATAGGGGCCCTACATGCCCCTAGTGTACCAGCTGGGGCCTTTTGTGCTGCCTTCTTTGCGGCTGATTTACAACTGCATGCTTCATACACTTTACCAACGCATAGTTCAGTAATGGAAAAATCCAGTTCCAGTTACTGTAGTTAACCAAGGATTATCTGTAGAACTAACTTTTTAAATATTAATTTAATCTTCTATTATTAGTGCTGGTTGATTAAATTCTTCTATTTTTGAACCGGAGAGCTTGGATCTAGGATTTACATCCAGACATATTATTTAGATGTGCTCCATATTCTTTCCCTTATTAAAAGCTGCTTCACATTTGTTTCTTATTGTGTGATCACAACATTTCAAGATGCCAAGGTAGGCAACCCATAACACTCAGACAATATTGTTAGCAAGTTATCAATGTTCATACCAACTTCTGTTATCTTTTTGCAATAAACAATTGAGAAAATATTTTATACCTTAAAACTATGTTTCAGAAAGCAAGAGTACATTTTTATCTTATCCTCACTAGCGTCATTCTTTCACCAAACACATACCTTGTAACTTTCAACGCCTTTGGAGGCGTTGGGAATCATAGCTTCCTCCCCTGTATCAAACATTACAGATTTTTAAAAACGTATAAAATATCTGCTAAATTAGCTCCTTGAACTGTCAGGAGTTCAAGATGCAGCTGTCATCATTAATGGAAGATGTTTTTATTTTGAACTTTGCATATAACCAGACTTTCCCAGTCTTAAAGAATTACTTGCTATTAATTTAATAGTGTATTTATGTGAAATATTTTTGAATTATTCTTCCTCCAGAATAGTTAGAGATTAGTGCAATATATATGTAAAATCATTTTTGAAAGTTGATACACATGGTCCTCGACTTATGACCACAATCGAGCCCAACATTTCCATTGCTAAACAAAGCCGTTGTTAATTGAGTCATGCCAGGATTGTTAAGCGAATCACTTCAGTTAAATGAATCATGTGGTTGTTAAGCAAATTTGTTTCCCCCCATTGACTTTGTCAGAAACCAACTGGGAAGGCTTCAAATGTTGATCACAAGACACTGGGATGCTGCAACTGTTGTAACTATATGCCAGTTGCCAACCTCCCAAATTTTGGTCATGTGACCATGGAGATGCTGCAATGGTCAAGTGTGAGAATAGGTCATAAGTCACTGTTTTTAGTGCTGTTGTAACTTTGAACAGTCACTAAACAAATTGTTGTAAGTCAAGGACTACCTGTACAATACTGCAGAATCACGAGAAGACAAAACAGATCATTAACTTCCATTCCTTTATATCCTGAATAGTCTTTAAACTTCATAAATCTGAAAGCTAGCACTTCTGATTAATTTTAGTTGTCTTACCCTTGCAGCTACTATATAATGAAAAGACTGGCCTTCCTGCACCTTCCAAACTGTTTTAATGAGCTTCATTGCTTAGGCCGTTGCTTTGTCACAAAGTTATTTCTGCTCTATAAAATGACTCCGAGATTTATTGAATTCTAAATTTCTGTTTATATAAAGTCGTTTTAAATTGTAAGTTTCAAATTATATTGTTTTAAATATGTGGCTTTGGTTCATTTTTGTCAGTAAATAAATGAAGGTCTTTTTTTTTACTCTTTTGTTTAAATGGGTTTTCTTTATCTAATTTTAGGTCTTGTGTTAAGAACAGATCACATTTTCAGGCATATTTACAGGTAGTCCTTGAATTATGACCAGTTGCTTAACGACTGTTCAAAGTTATTACAGACCTCTCTAGGGGTACTTAAGGCCTAGTTTCAAAGTTCTGTCAGCTCACTCCCCTGGTCTGCATTTACAGCAGTTTGTAGAGTCCTGCACTTACATGACAATATTTTACAACAGTTTTTTCTAAAACCCAGCATTTACTTCTGGCTTTCAGCAAAACCTACCCAGTGTGGACCATTCATTCACGTAATAACCATGGCATTCATTTAATGACTGCTGCCAAAAATTGGGTCACATGGGTGAGCCAACTTTTGACTGTCACGACTTATGAGTATGATCGGTAGGTTCCATTATGTTCATAGGTTGATGACTACCTATGTGTAGAAATATTGAAAATTCAGTTTACAAACTTTTAAGGACCACTGCATTTACTATTATATTGTACAGTTCTAGTATGTCCTCTCTTCTATTTACTTCCATATCTGAAATGCCTGCTGTTGCTACTGTAAAGTCAAAATATCCATCGATATCTTATCCGGCCCACTTATCTAAAATGGAAAGGAACTAGATCTCTCTAATACTAGATACAGTTGGACATACTACATTGCTCCAAAACTGTGAAGAATCCTTAGATCTAAAATGAATTTTAACCTGGGCAAATCTACTTATCCAGTATGATGAAAAATGCTATAAACGTTGTAGTACAGAGAAGCATTTTACATATTTGTCCTCCTTGATAACTGCCCGCTATAGAAATTCTGCTGTAGAACGATGGAGAAAATGTTCAAGACAAGACAAAAAAAAACATATTTGAGTAATATAGTGCTGAACTATTTTAAAATAAATACTAAGAAGCACCAGTGCTATAGATATATAAATCTCTTAAACAATATAAACATCTAATGTAGAAGAATAAAATATATTAGCATTTGTAATAACAACACTAACTAGATACCTAATATTTTTCTTGTTTACTGGATCAGATGGTCATCAAAGTAATGTACTCTTAGTTTGAATTTGCTATTGTTTGTTGTGATTAAAGTTCCCAAGGATTTAATTGAATTATAGTTGATATTGTGGTGATTTTGCACAATGTAATTTTTTTATTCCACTGTATTTTGCATTAAATTAGATTTTTTGATAATTTTGCTATTAGCAAAAGTATGTTGAACTGTATTATGAGGCTGATGCATCCTTAACATTACTTTTCTTTTTTAAGGAATGATAACTTGGGTGAACGTGAATGAATAAAGCCACTTCTGCAAATGTAGGGCAGAAGGCCAATGATGCAAACAGTATGGCCCTAATGAACGGACAGACCAGTAATATTAATATTGTAGCTACTGCTTCAGAGGTAAGGAAGAAATAAAGAATGTCTTATGCAATTAGATGTATTGAAATGTATTTATATTTTGTGTATGGATGATTGTTTACTTTTATATTATGATTTGATATGACTAGTTTTTTTTTCTCTGTTAAAATTATAAAAAAATCCAATAAAAAATAATTAAAAAAAAAAGAATGTCTTATGCAGTCAACTTAAATAACAACAGAATAGGTCCATAATAATCATATATACTGCAGTACATAAAGGGGGAAAATTTAAACATTATGGTATGCAGAGAATTCCTCTGTGCTATAAAATTTTAAGGCATGTACTATTTACAGTATAAAATATGAAAACAAAGGAGAATCTAGGTATGACTGTAATTGACCTAAACATATGGTTGTAAATTTTGACAGTGATTAAACAGTTAAACCATGTGTCTGTGCCCAGTTTTATGACCTTTTTTGCAGTGGTCATTAAGTAAATACCGTAGTTGTTAAAAAAATCCATTTTATCCAATGGGTGTTTTTTGTCAGTAACTGGAAATAAATACCATAAAGTGGCAAAAAATGCCAAAATCATGGTCACATGACCATGGGGTACTGCAAATAGTCATAAACGTGAACTGGTTTTGCCAAGCGCCAAAAATGCATTCATGTGATTGAAGGAAGAGTACAGCAACCAGAACTCCAGAACCAGATCATAAGTAAGTTTTGGCAGGTCCATTGTAAATTGAAATAGTTGCTAGGCAACCAGTTGTTAATCAAGGATTACCTATATGGACATTTACATTTTTTTTTAATGATGACTATATAGTACTATTCTTTCAAACTAGGAGACCATGTCTTCTGACTGTACCTCTGGTTATTTCCCTGATTAGATTTGGGGGGTGGTGGTGTATATAATAAAATGAAAATCACATAACTGAAAACATTGTTTGATCTCATTTGAAATATTATTTTAATTTGAAAAATCCAGGTTTACCTACTAGAAGTTATTTGTCAATATGGTGAATAATTTGCCCATTGATGATCAAAAGAAGTAAAAATGTAAAACAATGGCCACTAATAGGAAAACTATCTCAACAATAAAGAGACAGTATTTTTATGAGTCCTGTGTCTGCATGTTAATGGCTTTTACCAAAATGGAGTATTGTTATTAATTGATTCTTTATGCAAGTTGAATTTGCAATTTATGTGAGGGGAAAGAGAGGAGAGGAGAACATGGCTCTTCTATAACAGGGGTCCCCAATCCCCAGGCTACAGCCCATTACTAGGACAGGGCCTGTTTGGAACCAGGCTATGGGAGTGGTGGGCAAACATGCAGCAAGCACATGCTCAGCTCCATTTACGCGAGTGGCAGGTGTGCATGCCTTCCACTTGCGCAAATGGAGCTGTGCAAATGCACCTACCCACCACTTGTGCAGAACCATCCCCTCTCCCCCACCACCAGTTCACCAGTCCACAAAGCCGGAAAGGTTGGGGACCACTGTTTTATAAATATAAATATATTTGGTATAATATATTTTGATTAGATTGACACAAGAGTTAAAGATTTCAAAAGATTTTCACTATTTTAATTTCACTGACTTGGTTTTTAATAATGCATTTTACATTTCTGTACATTCAATAGAATTCAATTGTACCTTCAATATGGTTTCTATCATATTTCTTTAATAAATAATTTAAATTTATATGCTGCCCAACCCTTAATAACTCTGGGTGGCTCAGAGAAATTATAACAACACCAATAAAAGATAAAAGATAGCAAGAATGACAAACCAGATAGAATAAAGCAAGAAGTCTCATTTTCCTTTGCCTAACCCTAAGGCCTGGGTGAAGAGCCAGGTCTTTACAACTCTTCTAAACAACAGCAGGGTGGGGGCCATCCAATCTTTGGAGGGAACCTTATTCTAAAATAATACAGGTGCTGCTATAGAGATGATGCACTTCCAGAGTCCCAGTAGATAATTCAAACAAACCCAGAACATCCCAAAGATGCTTTTTCACAAGGAGTATAAATCTTTCCATTACCCATCACCCAGTCAGAGCTGAAGAAGCTTCTTGGATGAGAAGCGAAACATCTTCAAAGAAAAGCAAGAAAGTCCAGTTGCCTTGTGAAAAGCATGTTTGGGATAACTATGACCTGGATGACTGAGAATCTCCATAAACCCAGAATATATCAACCCTACATTGTCAAATCAGCTGAGTGATATTATGAGAGAGGAGCAGTTCCTCAAGTACAGGTAGTCCTCAAGTTACAACCATAATGGAGCCTACCCATTAGGGTTGGAAGTTGGGATAGCGTTAAGTGAACTGCTTCAAGTAACAACCAGCCATCCCAGTGCATTTCTTAAATGAATGCACAGATCATTAAGTGGAGCTCAGTGATGGGGGGGATCCTGGGTGGACTTAAAGGCTAAACTGCAGACTGCCTCTAGATAGACAACTAAAGTTTGCAAAGACTCAGTTTTCTCTATTTTGTTGCCCTAGTTAGCTAACTTTTGGAGATAATGTTTTTTTCTCCAGTTCAAGAGAAAAAGCTGCAGAAAGATTTTCTTTCTTTGCTTGCTTGCTTTGTTCCTCTACTCTTCAGCTGGAGTCGAGGTAAATTTTTTTAAAGGGTTAAGAGTTTGAAGAGCAGAGGCAGAAACTTTATTTTTAGCACTTAAATGGGGAGGGGAGATCAACATACTTGTCCCTCTCAGCTTTTTTTGTTTTGTTTATTGAAAAAATGTGGCTTTCTGGGGGAAGGAGGATTTTAAGCAATGGAAATGTTTGGGAAAGTTCATCTTGAAGCTGGCAGCTTTTATTCAGGGTCCAGCTTCCTGAAGCCTAGCAAGAGGCAGGCAGCCTCCCAATAGCCAGCTGATCGGTGCAAAAAACACTAAAAACAGCTGCTATTTCCACCAAGGAATTGTCAGGGCTCTGAAAATGGGGTGTTGCAGCAAATGGTCTGCCATAAGGGCGAATGACTGCAGGGGCACTGCAGCTGTTGTAACTTTGCAACAGGTCATATGTAGCTTTAGGATGCGTAACTTTGAACCCTAGTTAACTTTAAACCCTAGGAATTTATAAGTAATGACTGACATTTTGAATCACATCTTGAAAGAAACTGGCAAAAAATGCAGCTCGTGAAACAGAGCTGTTACATGAGCATACCAAGGCATGCTCCTCACTAACATCCCCACATTCTGGCCTAGTTGAAGCTTCCAGGTGGTCTTCAAGGATATAGAGTACATCACATAGTCAAGCCAAGGGTATGAGTGACTTATCGGAAGGATCCCTGGATTTAGGAAAGCACATAGCTGGTGCATTGAATTGAATTGTACAATGTCCTTCATGACCACAGCTGACTTCTGCATGCTCTTTAAGCAGGAGCTGTTCCTCCCCATTCAAACTTACACCGCCTCCAGACACTGGGACCAAACCTTCACAGTCTGAGATGGCTGGCCTGAGATTTAATTGGGTGTCATCATTTATTTTTCCAGTGTTATGTTCATATAAAAATGGTGTGAAATAGAGTGTTTTAAAAACTAGTGACTGACCCAAAGCTACCAAGTTAGCTTATCTAGCTTAATGTGAACTTGAATCTAGGTCTCTGATCATTGCCTAGCAATTTAGTCTATACATGTACTGGTTCTTAATTTTATTTTCAGGGACAAAAAGTTAACTAATTCCTAGACAATTTTTCATTTGCCTGAATTGATACAATAATATGCAAGTAATCTCTCCTAAAGACCACTTAGGAACTCCTTCAAAAACATCTTTGTACTGAGTTAACTTATTTATTCTTGGACAGAAGAGTAGCAGCTCAGAATCATTGAGTGACAAAGGTTCTACTGAATTGAAGAAAAGTTTTGATGCAGTAGTTTTTGATGTTCTGAAAGTTACACCTGAGGAATATGCAGTAAGTAATTAACTAATGTTCCTAATCTAATAATCCTTTTGTTCTACATTTAACAAATTGTAGCATATTGGTTTCTATTTTTCTTCAAGAGAGTTAAGAGAGTGCTTGGGATACTCTGTACCACAGGAATGAAGAATTATACAGAAATCTACTATACACTGCATTAAGAGAAACTGTTAGGAGTACTGTATATGGGAAAAACATTTTCTGTCTTTATCAGTGCTGTTCTCTATCATAATTGATTATTTAGTATCGGTAGGGCTAGAATTAAAATTAATATAGTCTTTCAAATCAGAACTAAAACTTTTTTTATTACCATGTTTCCCTGAAAATAATACCCAGTGTCATAGTTCCGACAGATGAAACTCTTCAAAAGAACTTCTAGGCATTGTTTACCTTGAAGAATCTTTTATTCAAGAAACAAACTATCAGCACTACATAGTTAAAGCCAAAAACTGAATTCCCCTCCCCTGCACACAAAGCAGCAACGCACAATTCCCTCCTCCAATTAACAGTCATAAATTTCCCAATGAAACAAACTATCAGCACTACATAGTTAAAGCCAAAAACTGAATTCCCCTCCCCTGCACACAAAGCAGCAACGCACAATTCCCTCCTCCAATTAACAGTCATAAATTTCCCAATGAACTTGAAGCGCAGGCTTTCTCCCCAGCTCTGCAGCCCGCCAAATCTTTTATCAACTCTGGGCGCAATAACCTTGGATTCCCACCGCAGAGTCATTACTGTTATGACTAGCTGGACTCTCATCCACATTCCCCCTCCCAGCATCAACGAACTCTAAAAGCGAAAGAGAAAAGATGGCTACATTTCCATCTGTTGTCAAAGCAAGAACATCCAATGTTAGCAGCGTTGGCATCCGGCCCCCCTTACAAAAAGGACAAATCCTGTAATATAAACAAAGCACAGGTTAGGGGTTGCCTCTTGGTTTATTAGGGTGTTTCTTATAAAACCTATTAATGAGTCTGTCAGCTTTTATATCACTAGATTTCACCCAGGTGGCCTCAGACAATGGATATCCTTCCATTGCAGTAAATACTGCAATTTCCCTTTAAAAAATCTAGAATCAAGAATACGCTTTATTTCATAGTGAATCTGTCCTGCCACCATGAGGGGCCTGGGTGCCTTTTTAGGGGGAGGTCTTAAGGTGGAACCCCGAAAAGGTTTAAACAGGCTACAATGGAAAACAGGGTGAACTTTTCCTAAGAGCCTAGGAAATTTTAATTCCACAGTGACCAGGTTAATGATCTTTAAAATGGGAAAGGGTCCTAAGTACTTTGGTCCTAACTTCTTACTAGATAACTTAAGCCGTAAATATTTAGTTGACAGATAAACTTTTTCCTCAACTTGGAATGTTCTTTGGGGAGCCCTTTTTTATCTGCCTGTTTTTTGTATGTCTCGGAAGCCTTTTTCAAAGTGGTTTTTGTGGTTTTCCAAACTTCCTCCCACCCCCTCACCCATTGATCAAGAGTCTGGGAAGCAGAGGGCGCTTGGGGGTATTCAGGTATTGGGCTGAACTTTTTTCCTGTGGCCACTTTAAAAGGTGTGAAGCCGGTGCTGCTGTGAACAGAGTTATTGTAAGCCACCTCTGCAAAAGGGAGGAGGTCAGTCCAGTTTGTTATTGATAATCCATATAGCATCAGATACTACTCTCCCATTGAGTTCACAGATTCAGCGGTCGCATTGGTAGACGGGTGAAAAGCCGATGTTAGTCCTTGAGATGAGCCAATTAGTTTAAGAAAACTCCTCCAAAACTTAGCTGTGAACTGCACCCCTGTCAGAGATTATTCGTTTAGGTGTGCCATGCAGTCTATAGATGTGTTTCAGGAACATTTTGGTTAGTTGTTGGGCGGACGGAAGTCCTTTGCAGGGAATGAAGTGAGCCTGCTTTGAAAACAGATCTATCACAGTCCAGGTGACTGTATTTCCCCTACAGTAGGTCTACTATAAAATCCATAGCAATTTCTTCCCATGGATGGGAAGGGTCTGCCACCGGTTGCAATAACCGAGGGGGTTTCCCCGGAATTCTTTTCATGGTGGCACATACAGCACAACTCCAGACATAGTTTTCCACGTCCCGTTTCAATCCCAGCCACCAGAATTGATGGCAGATGAGGTATAGTGTTTTTAGCGGTTGAGCACAGTAATTCCATTACATTTAAATATCATCAGTACAAATCTTAAAGTATTACAACAACTAATTCCCTCTCTTTCCCCCATAAAATCTACTGTCATATTCAGATCAATACACTCTTATTCTATCAATCAAACAAAAATACCTTTTTAGTATTTATCAATAATCTTCAGTCTATACATATCTTAATTAATTTGACATTCCATCTTTTAGACAATAACCTAATAAGTTTTTCTTAACTTTAATTTCCCATTGATATTTAAATTTAATGTTTAATCTTTATCATTTCCAGATTTTAAATGATCCCAATTTCTCAGTCTCCTATCTCATATTTAGGGCTAATAATTTTTTTCTTTTCTTCCTTCTACTTCCTTCCTTTCTTCCTTTCCAGAAAAAGAGAAAAAAAAATAAAAAAATAAACCATCATCATTTGTACCACAAACCAATATACGAATATAATTATTAGTATTTATACTTCTAAGTTTTACTTAACCTGTGTCTCAACTCATAACAATATCTTAAACTCAAATCTTAGTTATCTGTAAACATTCAAACTTTTAGCAAATCAGTGACCTGGTGATTAATTTTCCATTAATATTTTAATTTTAACATTTAATATTTATTCTTTTCAAATTTTAATTAAGCACATTTCCTTTATCACAATTCCTCATACAATCTAATATTTAAAATACAGACCTTATATATAAATTCTACCATATATCTTAACAAACTAATAAAACAATATAATATTCGTATTTCAATATTTATATTTCTAAATTTTATAAAACCAAAAAATTTTTTTAACTCAAATCGTTACAATATCTTATATTCAAAATACATATTCTATCCATTTAGATATATTCTATTTTGGATCTCATGTATAAATCAAAACCCCAATCCCTTTCAGTCTTATTCTAGCTTTTTTCCTCTGCAAATCATGTTTCGTATCTTCGCTTTTAAATAATCAAAAAGATCTCCTTGTATTATTGTGGCTATTGTTTGATATTGATGAGGGCATTCAGTTGCTGTTTTCTTAAGAGGGCTAGCTGATTTAGCAGGTCATCTCTTTGTTTTTCCAATTCGATGCAGTTGTCCCGAAGTATTTATCTTCTCTTTCATCTGTTTTTCTTTTTTATCTTCAAATTCCTTCTGGTTTATAAGAAAAGTCCTTTCCTTGTTCTCTATTATCAGTTTCTTTTTTGTGTTTTCCACTGTCTGTATTTGTTGAGTATCTAAGTCTTCTGTCATAGCATTTGGTTGTTGTTTCACTTTCTCTATAGAATTCTGTATAGATTATTCTTTGGTTGAAGTCATAGTTTGAATTTGAAGAGTTTGGATAATTGCTTTTAACATATAAAGAATTTGTTCCTGTACTTCCTCTGTAGAAAAAATCCATTCCTGTTCTTCCATTGTAGTGTATTAAACTAAAAAAAACAACAACTTAAAATCAGAAAATCAACCACATAAGGAGCTGAGCTGAGTTTCTTGCAGATGGTGCTTCAAGGTTGCTTTATATCTTATCTATTTTCAAGGCCGTCAACAAGTCTCTCTTAAAGAATAGCAGGTTGCAGTCTCAAATTTAGCTAGCAAATGTAATCTCAGAGTTAGTTAGATCTTTTCAGTTTTCTTTTCCCCCTGTATTTTAAGGGGGAGAAAAAGAACCCAAATCTTCAATAGTAGTTAGAATTAAAATCAGGGAAGAAAAAGTAAAAAGAAAAATAGAGAGTAGAAAGTTACAAGTCTTATAATCCACCAGTTTTAGAAAATAGAATTCCAATTAGGATCCCAGTATTTTTCCAGCGTTTTAAACTCCCGAGTGGTTGATAGCTGCTGTTTCTGGAGGAAGGGCTAAAATCCCCCTTCCCTCACCACAGGGGGAAAAGTACTTTAGCAGCTTATGCAGGTAACTAAGTAATTAGGATGTAAGAGAGGCAGGTCTCACCCAATCCTTTCCACGCTGCTTTGAAGTTGCCGGATGTTAATGTGACTTCGGCTGTTAGCAGCCTAGGGACGAGCTATATTTCTATGGCTAGTCCTTTCGTCCGCCGGTTTGGAGGTATTGTCAGCTGTAACAGGAAAATTGCTGCTCCTACGATCCAGTGAAAGCCCCTCCTTGCTAGTTGCCTCTTTGGGGCGATTTTTGGCCCTTTTCAGGCCCCCCCAGCAATGCGAAACTGAACGGAGGAGAGAGAGCAAATCTCCTAGCCGTCCATGGTGGCTGCGTGACAAAACCGGAAGCAGAGGTGTAGTGTTTTTAAATGTCCAAAGTGCCCAGCCTGTTTTATGTCATGGCCATGTTGGAGCACATTAAGGCGGAGGGTCTCTGGCAAATATAGTTTTCACCCTTTGTAAGCCAAACCATCCCAGCATGTTAGGGAGATTTGATTGTCCTTGAACCATTGGTCATGAGGAGCTCTTGTTTTATTTTCTTTGCTCCAGGGTCATTGGGATAGGGGCTCTTGAAGGTGGGACTCTGCATGGCATAAGTTGAGAAGCAGTTTGTGGATTGGAGATAATTGCCTCATTAACCTCTTCATGCTGGCTTTTGTACTGGGGCAGTCTGGATAGAGCATCAGCTAAGAAGTTTTTTCCTCCTGGTATATACTTTAGAGTGAAGTTAAAATGGTTAAAGTACTGTGCCCATCGTACTTGTTTTGGGGACAATTTGCAGGGAGTCTTTAGTGCTTCTAGGTTTTTGTGATCAGTCCATACCTCAAAAGACACCTTGCTCCCTTCTAGATAGTGTCTCCAGTTTAATAGAACCCAGAGGATCGCAAAATCTTCCTTTTACCACACCGCCCACCTCCTCTCGCACTCAGTGAATTTTTTTGAACGATAGGCGCAGGATTGTAGGGTCCCACTCTAGTTCTTTTGCAGTAGCACAGCTCCGACGGCCACATCGCTGGCATCGGCTTGAATTCCAAAGGGCTTCCCTGGGCAGGGATACTTTAAGACTGGTTCAACTGCAAATAATCTTTTTAAGTTCTCAAAAATGGTCTGACAGCTCATAGCCCATGCTAGTGGTTGGCCTGGATGCGGATTTCCTCCCTCTTTGGCTGTTTTTAGTAATTCCATAAGGGGTAGGGCAATTTTGGCAAAGGAGGGGATGAATTGATGGTAGAAGTTGGTAAATCCTAGGAAGCTCTGGAGCGGTTTGCGAGTCTTTGGGAGTTGCCACTGAATTACAGCTTTCACTTTGGTTGGGTCCATTTCAATGCCCTCGCTGGAAATTCTGTAGCCAAAATAATCTAGTCGGCTCTGGTGAAACTCACACTTTGATAATTTGACATAAAGTTTGGCATTCAACAGTTTATGTAACACTTCTCTCACTAGTTTTGTGTGGTCAGCCATATTTGTGCTGTATATCAGGATGTCATCAAGATACACCAGAACCCCTTTGTATAAATGGTCATGTAGTACTTCATTAACCAGCTGCATGAAGACAGCTGGAGCCCCCTGTAGTCCAAACAGCATGATTTTGAATTGATAGCTCCACATGGGACAGTTAAAAGCAGTCTTCCACTCATCTCTCTCCTTTTTCCTCACCCAGTAATATGCGTCTCTCAAGTCCAACTTAGTGAAGACACTCCCCTTTGCCAGGTGGGTTAGTAAGTCCTTCAGGAGGGGGAGGGGATATTTATTTTCCATGCTCACCATGTTCAGACCTGTATAATCCATGCAGAGATGACCTGTCCTTTTTTTCTTTAAATAACACCGGGGCTCCCACAGCAGACTTGGCCTTTTCGATAAATCCCCTCGCTAGGTTTTTGTCCACTTATTGCTGCATCTCCTCCATCTCAAGGGGGGACATAGTGCACATTCTCGGTCGTGGGAGTTTGGCTCTCGGTAACAGTTTGATAGAGCAATCATTGGGTTGGTGGGAGGCAGGGTGTCACATTCTTTCTCACTAAACGTCCCTGCTAGGTCCCGGTATTCGCTGGGGATGAGTGGCTTGCCTGGTTGAGACAAGGTGGCCATGTGCGCTAGCTCATTGGGTGAGCTAAAGTCTCCTGTAATGTCCGTTGAGTTAAGGGGGAGGATTAGGTCCTATAAGTAACCTCACATTCCTCATTCCCTTCTCCCACCAGATAAATGGTTTCCATTTGTCTAACCAGGCTAGTCCTAGGATCATAGCATCAGTCATTTTTTTTTTAAATATTTTTATTGGTTTTTTTTTAAATTTTAACAGAAAAAAGATACTAATCATATCAAATCATAGTATTAAAATAAACAATCATCCATAAACAGAGCATAAATACATTTTCCAATGCATCTAATGATAATAACTCAACTGAAAATAAACATCTCAAACAAATAACCTTCATCCTTCTCTATCTCCATCCTATTATTCCCCCTTCTTATCAACTTCCACTTAAATCAATCTTCACTCCACCAAAGGCCAGCCAGACAACCCTTTAGTAACAATAATTAATTATTCTTCCACCAACCCCAAATACAGTTGAGAAAACATCATATCTAAAATTATAATCCCTCCCTAACCCACGACTTCCCAGAATGCTTACAGGGTATAACAAAAGAAAACCCCACTACATCAAACATAATTATTATATAATCTTAACAAGAATTTTAAACTATGTAATATATACATTCTCTAAATCAAAACAATCCATTAAAAAAAAACTCATCTTATTAGAATTAAACAGATGATATTAATGACGATAACAATATCAATGAATCCCTCAGTTCAAAAAAGAAAAATAATAATAATAATAATAGTAGCAATATCAATTACATTCTAATCAATTTAATTTCTCATAATACTTAATATATCTTCATTTAACCATCCTCACCAAAACCTTAGCTATAATATTTATCTTTAATTCAACCCATAATCTTAAATTAAGCTTAATTCCTTATTAAACAATTAACTCATCTTGTTAAAAATAATATTTATCATCTATAAATTTCATTTAATCAATCGACTTCTGGGCTCTCTCATCTAACAAACTATTTATAGCATTTCTAACTTACATTCCTTCAATTTTATCCAGTCTATCTATCTCATCATTAAATCAATCTAATGTCAAACCCAGATCATCAAAACAAATACATCCTTCGTCAATTTAATTATGTCAACCATTAAACATCTTCTCTTGCATCTTACTCCTAATCTTGGTCCTCAATTCAATCCATAATTTTAAATTGCCAATAATTCCTTACATACAAGTTTAAATTTCATTGCTTCAAACGAACTCTAGGTTTTTTTCTTAACCAAACAAGCCGCCATAACAGGGCCACCCTTTCAAATAATAAATCTCTCTTCGTTATTTCTTCAGCCCCGTAAATAAATTGCTTCTGAAACTGAATCTTCCTTTCTTGAATCAATTCCTCTTGCTCTCCATAAATAAACTGCTCATCAAACAAAGTCCATTTCACTTTGTAGCCTAAGTGCTTCTTGAGGTGAAACAATGTCTCTCTTTTGTGAATTAAATCCTCTTCTTGGTGCTTAACTGGATAGAATTCCTTTTCTTGAAACAAAACCTCTCCCTCTCCATAAATAAACTTTTCATCAAGCAAAATCCAGTTATAGTCCCCATTCTCAGAAGTATCCTCTTCCTTTCCCTGTTGATCTCCTAATTTCTCTTGTATTGTATAATACTCAACAGAGGATTGTAATTCATTTGAAGGAGAGATTCCAGTTAAATGTTCCAACTCTTCTCCATATTCAAATTGTGATATAAATTGTTCAGCAGTAAGTTGTTCAGCTTCACTCAAAGGAAGGTATCCAGCACATATAGTAAATATTTCTGTAAAAGCCTCTTTCAAAAGTGCTTTAATCTCTTTAAACTCTTGCGTAAAAGTCTTCTGTGTATCAAGTCTTTTTTCATAAAATTCATCAGTACAATCCAACATAGGTTTAGCATTTGACTGTAGATTCCACTCCATTTTAAATTTCAAATAGTCACAGCCATCTCTCTAGCTGCACTTAAAGAAGCAGGAAGTGAGAAATAACAAATCCACTTTCACTATCCAGCACTTTCCCTAACAATGAAAGCAGTGAAAGTTAAGCGCCATCTTAAAGCATTATGTTGATTGTGAACCTTAGAAATGTATAGCCAAAAAAAAACAATAAAAATACTTGCAATCCATTTAAAACTCCTGTATTCATTCAGCCTGCTTGCAGTCTCTCCAGTGTTGAACTTAGAAGAAGCAGAGGTGGTCGCGGCGTCTTTCTCTGTCAGAAGACAGAGGCATCTCTGGAAAGGAGCGTTCTCCGGAGCTATAGGGAGCTCACTCTTAATCCCTGAAAACTTATTTTCCAGGGATCTAAGAAGGCTCAACCTTACTCCCGATGCTCTACACCTCTCCTTTGCCCGGAGAGGGGATTTTTCACCGCGAAAAAACAGCTGATGAGCGCTGTTTTTCGCGGCTTTACAAATCCAGAGAGCGGAGTCTCACAAAGGAGACCCAGCAGGGGCCGCGGAGCCACCGGAAGTCCAGCATCAGTCATTTTCAGAGCCACTATGAAACGAATGAACTCCCAGTGCTCTCCTATTTCTAAGCGTAGGGGTTTAGTCAGTTGCATGACTAAAGTTCCTCCCATTAGGTAGCCATTGGCTTGCTCGAACCTCACGGGTTTGGAGAGCAGCCTTGCTCGTATGCCCATTTTCAGGGCCATTGACAAGCTAATAATGCACCAGGAGCATCCAGAGTCGACTAGTACTTTTAAATATACCTGTGTCCCCATCTTAGGGATTATGAGTTTGGCAGGTAGTGAGAAAGGTGGGACATGTTGACTCACCATTGGGTTGTTCTCTCCGTCATCGCTGTTGTAGGAGGGTAGAGCAGTGGCAGATCTGGCTTGGGTGTCAGCACTCCTATGTGGGGAACGTGACTTGGGCAATAGGTTCCTGCGTGATCCAGTTGGATTTCTCTTTCATCGGCTGCTGGGCTGGTTTCTTTCTCACTGGTGGTCCCGGTCTATTCTGCTGCTAAGGGTAAGGGACTGGGCAACTCGCTGCTTGATGTCCTTGTTATCCACATCTGAAACACTTGATCGATGGGCCTGCAGGTGGCCTGGGATTTTCAGTAGCCACAGCAGTTGGAGGCTTTCGGGGGGGTGGCTGTCGTTTGGGTTGATTTGGCCTCGACTCGACTTCTTATGGGGGTGGCTTCTTATAGCAGGCGAGCTGAACGTCTAGTCTTACTGCTGCCTGGTACCATTCTTGCAGCTGATCAGGGACTGTTCGATAGTTACAAGCCTGGGAGAGGTGGTCATCTAGTCCCTCCTTGAAGTGATGGACTAGGGATTGCTCGACCCACCTCTCTATTTGGCCGGCTATCTTGCGAAACTCTCGTATGTATTCCAGTGCAGGCCTGCTGGCTTGTTTTATTTTGTGGATTTGTTCCTCTGCTTTGAGGGCAATGGATGGGTCCTCGAACTTTGCTCTCAGTCCTAGAAGGAAGAGATGGGGGTCTTCCAACTCGGGTGCTTGCTCGTTATATAAATTGTTCAGCCACTTGGATGCTTCCCCTTCCAAGCTGGACGCAACCACATCGACCATAGCAGCTGGGATCGGATAGAAATAGGCACAGCGGTTCAAGTGACAGCGCACCTGGTTGAGGAAAAAGATCAGCTTCTCCAGGTCCCTATCGAAGGTTGCTCTAAGACGTGCGCCATCAGTAGTTGCTGGCCTCCCCACTGTGGATGTTGCACCCCCAACTGTTGCTGGCTACAGCACCCCCAGTTGCTGCAACCCTCAGCAGTTGTTGCACACTCAGGGGCTATTGCCACCCCCCCACACGGCTGTTGCTGCGTTGCCGGCAGCCGTGGCATCCCCAATTGCTATACAAACCCCACCAGTCTCCGCGGCTGCTGGAATAGCATCCCCAGTTGCTGCAGGCCTCCCAGTGGTTGCTGCATGGGCAGGGGCTGCTGCTATCCCCACTGCTGCTGGCCTGCTGGGAGCTGTGTTATCCCCAGTTGCTGTAGGCCCCCCTGTGGTTCTGGAGGTGGTTGTTGCTGGATTCCTATCGGTTGCAGGCTCCTCAACCGTTGCACGCTCAGAAGCAGCGGCCAGCCGCACTGCTGCTGCTATACTCCCAGCGGTTGCTTACCCCCTGGCAGCTGCATCATCCCCAGTTGTTGCAAGGTCCGCATCTGCTGCTGCATCTTCGGGGGCTGCGGCCACCTCCAGATCAGCTGCTGCTCCGCCAGCGACTGCTGGCCTCCCACCTGTGGAGGCTGCAACATCTCCCATTGCTGTATGGGTCCGGGGTTGGATGGCTAATAAGTGCGTCGATCTGGGGTTTGGCTGTCCCGGTGATGGCTCGGGCTCTTATCTTGTCGGTGGCAATCTGGGCTTTTGGAGGGGTGACAACTGGAGCTGTCTCTCCCTGCAGGTCTGGAGGCCATGGTAGGTGGTTTCGAAGACAGGAAGGCTGCCTGATCTGCACAGGTGGGACTGGGGGTTCCCCTTAGCAGGAACTGGTGGTTGCCTAACTGATCATCATGATCGCTCATGTATAGGGAACAGGAAGGCTGTTCTCCACTTTTCATCTCTAGTTCCTCAAATTTTTCTACTAACTTCTCCACTGATTGACTACGGGCTGTGGACAGGTACTTCCACTCACCCAAGTCTTCAGCAGTAGTCAATTTTGTGGTTCTCCATCGGTCTGGGGAATCTGACGTGCGGGAATCCCCTCCTTGCAGCTCAACCTCATCCGCCTTCAAAGCACTTGATTGTGGCAAGGCCGTCTCGAGGTGTCTGGAGTCTTTACTGGGTAAGGTCCATTCCGACGACCAGATCAGCTGTCCTCGCGGCTTGGGCCTTGCCCTCAACTGAGAGGCCTGGAGAAGTTTCTTCTCCACCGGCGCGCTGGCTTGCGGTCTGCCCTCTGGGGTAGCAGCCGCTGCCGGGGTGCTGGTTTCAGGCGCTCTTTCTTTCTCCATGTTGAAATCTTCCCCAAATCTTTGTCAGCCTATCTCTCAATTTTAGGGATAGCGACTGGAGCTCGGGACCCCAAGATAGTTGGATAAAAATTGTGAATTTTGGCTTAATGTTATGGTTCCGACAGATGAAACTCTTCAAAAGAACTTTGAGGCATTGTTTACCTTAAAGAATCTTTTATTCAAGAAACAAATTATTGGCGCTACATAGTTAAAGCCAAAAACTAAATTCCCCTCCCCTGCACACAAAGTAGTAAAGCATAATTTCCCTCCTCCAATTAACATTCATAAATCACATTTCCCAGTTAGCTTGAAGCGCAGGCTTTCTCCCCAGTTCTGCAGCCTGCCAATTCTTTATCAACTCTGGGCGCAATAACCTTGGATTCCCACCGCTGAGTTATTATTGTTATGACTAGCTGGATTCTCATCCACATTCCCCCTCCCAGCATCAACAAACTCTAAAAGCGAAAGAGAAAAGATGGCTACATTTCCATCTGTTGTCAAAGCAAGAACATCCAATGTTAGCAGTGTTGGTACCCAGCCAGAAAATAAGCCCTAGTATGATTTTTCAGAACACTTGTAATATAAGCCACACCCCCAAAATAAGCCCCATTTAAGATCATCAGACAGACAGACAGACACATTTAGTATCATATTTCCCCGAATATAAGCCCTAACCAGAAAATAAGCCCTAATTCATTATTTGCAGCAAAAATTAATATAATACTCGGTCTCATTTTTGGGGAAATACTGTAACTACTTTGAGAATACCAGTATTACTGTACATCCCCCCCTTTTTAAGAAAATGACTTGAATCCAGACTTGCATAAGCAGAATGTTCACTGTTCTTCTCCAGAAGTACGTTTGAGATTCACTGCATTTTGAATGGAATGGGAAATCCTTTTACATTAGCCTGGATGCTAGCAATTTTTTTATAGCTTTTGCTGTGTTGAGAATTGGGTAAAAATATATTCCTAATTCTCAATCTCTACCACTTCAAATGGTCTTGTTCATTATTTATAGCATTATATTTAAATAATGCTATGTTGTTACCCAGGTGAAAATGAAAATAAAGAACTTGTGGCCCTTGGAGTTTATTTTTTGAACTACAAGTCAATCTTTCTTTTTTTTAGTCTTTTACCACAAAGAATCCTTATTTTTAAGGGCTCTTAAGTTTAAAATATTCCAGGAAAATGACAGTGAGAATTATCTCTTATGCATGTGAGAATTTAATTTCTTCAGCACAGAATTTTGTGCCTGAAATCAGATATACTTCAAAATAATGAATACATTCATAAGTGCCTCCATTTATTTATGAACACTGCAGTCCATAGTGATTTCTTATCTGAACAATGTCTAAAGCATTCAGATCACAAGGTAAGTGTCATAAACAGGAGCTTAGTGAATATTCAGCAAAACTAATTCCTCATTAAAATTCGGACACATAGAAAATGACTGTCCTATAAAATTGAAAAGGAAAATGCCAAGTGAGAATACAAATATTGTTTTGAAATATATTAATATTTGAAAGGGGAGTTGGTTTGATGTAGTAGTAATTAAGATGCCAATGCTTCTACGATAAGAATAAAATCCTCTCTATGTTTCTAATTTGCAAAAGGAATGAAAAGCAAATATTCCTGGCTATAATATGTTACATTTCTTTATAGTCTTATTAACAGGTGGTAGCAAAGTGAGTTGAAATGAATGCAATCTACAACAAAATATGTTCCCGATCAGCTAGAATTCTTAGTAATTCTAATAATAACTAGTACTAATAATTCTGGTTGATCACTCTGGCAAATTGTGAAATTAAGTTATACTTTCTCTTTTGAATTGTCAGCATCTTAGCTCTTTCTATTAAGGAACGCTTTCCTGAATTTTTTTTCTCAGGACTGCTCTCATTTCTTCCTTACCCTAGAATTATAATTGTAACCATATATGTATTACGATATGTAATCACATAGCTAAGAAAACATAGAGGGGGCATGCTGTCATTTTTCTAGGAATTGTTAAATAATCAAATGAACAAATTGTGAAACAAGGAACATAATTTTAATTTTCTTATAACTTTCATTTAAGGGCCAGATTACACTCATGGATATTCCTGTATTTAAAGCTATTCAACCAGAGGTGAGTGTTTCTTAGAAAACTTAATATAATTTGATAAACAAGTTACAGTTCTATTATGGTGTTTTCCATATTTCATCTTTTATATATGGTAGATGCGTATAGGCTGTACTTTCCTTTTGCTTTAATAGCTTTAATGATTGACATCTGAATGGCTAGATAAATAAAACATGTAATAAGTAAATGTACTTTTCCTGCTTAAATATTATTATAGATTATATTAGGTGGGCATGTGGTATAGAAAATACTAGGATGACATAGTCCAGAAATTAATTAATTAATTTGTCTCAACAACTTTAAATTTGAATAACTTATCACTTTCTCTTCAAATATAACAATCTATTTATCCCATATCGCATCACTTAACATAGACAAATTCTTAAAACTTCATTGTTCAGTTCTGATCAGCAAAAGTCCACTTAGGGTTATCAGAAATAACATCTATTACCCTTTTGCCATTTATTCCCAAAGTTGCAAAGTACTCAAAGTTGTAAATAATAATAATAATAATAATAATAATAATAATAATAATAGTTGGGAGGGACTTTGGAGGTCATCAAGTTCAGCCCCCTGCTCAGGCAGGTAACCCTATACCAGCGGTTCTCAACCTTTTTCAGGCTGCGACCCCGACCTGCGCCATGCATGCGCGGCGCGGCGGCCTGCATCGCGCATGTGCGGTGCTACCCCGCGCTTGCATGGTGCTACCCTGCGCATGCGCGGTGCTGCCCCCTGCGCTGGCTGAGGCGTAGGCTGCTGCCCGTTCGGGATGGCGGCAGGCAGGCCCAAGTTCTCAGGTGCTCCTGGGCGGCTGCGGCGGCGACGGTGAAGGGCGACCACGGGCTGGGACATCAGCTGGCCCAGCCCAAGGGAGGTAAGCCACCCGCCGGGCCCCACGCGCGCAAAAAATCCTCCCTGCGCCTGCCGGCCTCCCACCTCCCACCCCTGGCCCTCTTTTACTTACAGTTTTAGTAGTTCTCAGCAGGGAGGGGTGGAAACATCTGGAGAGCTTGCCTTTGCTGCAGACAACTTGCAGCACCGTTTGCAGACTGGGACTTTTGGCGGGCTCAGCAGGGCGGAGACAGCCTGGACAATTCCTATTGGCTTTTGAAAGCCAATAGAATTAGACTCTACTCAAGAGAGTCTATTCTAGTGGCTTTCAAAAGCCAATAGAATAAGATGGAGTAGCACAGCTAAGAAAAAGGGGGGAAAATGGCGTAGCACAGCTAAGGAAAAGGGGGAAAAATGGCGGACTGCGTTGTTTGGCGACCCCCATGAAATGGTCGTTCGACCCCAAATGGGGTCGCGACCCACAGGTTGAGAACCGCTGCCCTATACCATTTTGGACAAATGGCTGTCCAGTTTCTTCTTAAAAACTTCCAGTGTTGGAGCATTCACCACTTCTGGAGGCAGGTTGTTCCACTGATTAATTGTTCTAACTGTCAGAAAGTTTCTCCTTAGTTCTAGGTTGCTTCTCTCTTTGGTTAGTTTCCATCCATTGCTTCTTGTCCTGCCTTCAGGCACTTTGGAAAATAGCTTGACTCCCTCTTCTTTGGGGCAGCCCCTGAGATATTGGAACACTGCTATCATGTCCCCCCTCGTCCTTCTCTTCATTAAACTGGACATAGCCAATTCCAGCAACCATTCCTTATATATTTTAGCCTCCAGTCCCCTAATCATCTTTGTTGCTCTTCTCTGTACTCTTTCTAGAGTCTCAACATCTTTTTTACATCGTGGTGACCAAAAGTGGATACAGTATTCCAAGTGTGGCCTTACCAAGACATTGTAAAGTGGTATTAATACTTCACGTGATCTTGATTCTATCCCTCTGTTAATGCAGCCTAGAATTGTGTTGGCTTTTTTGGCAGCTGCAGCACAGTGCTGGCTCATATTTAAATGATTGTCCACTAGGACTCCGAGATCCCTCTCATAGTTACTACTATTGAGCAAGGTACCCCCTATACTATACCTGTACATTTGGTTTTTCTTGCCTAAATGTAGAACCTTACTTTTTTCACCATTGAATTTCATTTTGTTAGATAGCACCCAGTGTTCAAGTCTGTTCAGATCCTCCTGTATCCTAAGCCTGTCTTCTGGAGTGTTGGCTATTCCTGCCAGCTTGGTGTCGTCTGCAAATTTGATGAGTTCCCCATCTATTCCCTCGTCCAAATCGTTGATGAAGATGTTGAAGAGCACTGGGCCCAGAACAGAGCCCTGGGGCACCCCTCTACACACTTCTCTCCATGTAGATGTGGTTCCGTTGAGGACCACACACTGAGTACGGCCAGTCAGCCCGCTACGGATCCATCTGGTGGTGATACTTTCTAACCTGCATTTTCCTATCTTATCAAGTAGTAGGTTGTGATCTACTTTGTCAAATGCCTTACTGAAGTCCAAGTAAATTATATCCACAGCATTCCTCTGGTCCACTAATTTTGTCACTTGGTCAAAGAATGCAATAAGGTTTGTCTGGCATGATCTGTTTTTGACAAACCCGTGTTGGCTTTTAGTAATGACTTTGTTTGCCTGTAGGTGTTCGCTGATTCGTTGTTTGATTATCTTTTCCAGAATCTTCCCAGGTATTGAGGTCAGGCTTATAGGTCTGTAATTTCCTGGATCCATTTTTTCCCTTTTTTGAAGATGGGAACTACATCAGCTCTTTTCCAGTCCTCTGGTAGTTCCCCAGTGCTTCAGGATCTGTGAAAAATATAGTTCAGTTGTTCTGAGATCACATCTGCCAGTTCCTTGAGAACCTTGGGGTGTAATCCATCTGGTCCTGGTGATTTGAACTCGTCTAGGCTGGAGAGGTGCTCACTTACCATTTTCTTGCCTATCTTAACTTGTATTTCTATTCTGTTTTTTATGGCACTATTTTTGATAGGTTGGTCTGTTTTTTCCCTTTGTGTAAAGACAGATGCGAAAAACAAGTTAACTAGTTCTGCTTTCTCCCTGTTGCTTGTCACCTTCTTGCCACTTTCACCCATTAATGGACCAATCGTTTCCTTCACTTTTTTCTTGTTTCTTACATGCTGAAAGAAGCTTTTTTTTGTTATTTTTGACTTTGGTCGCAAGCCTTAGTTCATTTTGAGCTTAGCTTTTCCTCACTTCATCTTTGTATGCTCGGGCTATTTGCTGATATTCTGACTTAGTTATGTGTCCCTCTTTTCACTTTCTATACTTGTCCTTTTTATCTTTCAATTTATAAGAGAGTTCTTTATGCAACCATGCTGGTTTCTTTTGAGAGCTGCTATTTTTCCTCTTTGTTGGTATTGTGCTAGACTGGGCTTTTATTATCTCACTTTTCAAAATTTCCCAAGCTTCTTGAATTGTGTTCCCCAGGAGGATTCTCATTCATGGAATTCTTTCCAAATCCTCTCTAAGTTTATTGAAATGAGCTCTCTTGAAGTCCAAGACTCTAATTTGACTGTGTTCTATTGCTTGTGCTTCCATAATGTTGAATTCCAACATTATGTACAGAAGGAAACTTAGCCAGAGAATGCCATCGAATTTGTTGTTCCCAAGGTTCTTAATATTTAAAAAGCAGTTAAAAGTCCTCCTACTATCAGCTTCAGATGTAATGCCATTCCTCAGTCCTTCAGTGACATCTAGCACACCAGGTCCTTGCCAGAAATGTTACCTTCTGGGTTCATTTCAAGCACTGGCTATTATTACCTTTAAAGCCCTATATGGCAGGGGACCAGATCGTATGCAGGATAGCCTATCCCTAAGGGAGCCTGTCCATCCAACAGATTAAAGGTGGGCACAATCCTAATCCCTTCCTTTAAATTATGCCATTTAAAGGAACCTAGGGAGCAGGCCTTTTCTGTGGCAGCCCCTGCCCTGTAGAACATTTTTCTCCTTGATTTTTTAACCTTTTAATCCCTCCCCACCCTTTTAATCTTCCAAAAAGGACTCAAGGCCTGGCTTTTCCCTCTAGGATAGGATAGGCAGAGATTGGTAAAATGAACTGTGCTGCGCATGGGAAAGTTTAGCTATGACGTCAAGTCTTTTGATTTTTTGTTTGTTTGTTTAGACACGTTTCTTTTTTTATTGTAAGCCACTCAGAGTTTGGTATAAGATGGGTAGTTATGTAAGTATTTTAGCTAATTTAGTTATTAATATTCCGAAGGCTGCTGTTCTTGGATCAGAAATAATTGTCCAGTTTGTGCCACCTTTTGTTCTTTGCTTTTATCATAGTATTATTGTTTTGCGAACAGCCCAAAATTGCTGAAAGTCAGGCAATATAAAAAAAAGTTGACAAATAATGTGGGTAACAGTAAATAATCTTTCAAGTAAAGCACATTTGCTATTCTTTGCAATATAAATACATGCATATACATAATCCTGTTCTCTTGCAATATAAAAAACATGCAGAACTCCAAAAGAATAAGATGCAGTTAGAAAAAGAAATTTCAGACAAAATAAGAGAAAGAAAAAAGGGAATCTACATTTAAAATTTAAATCAGTAATACTCATCATACCTTTCCATGCCTTTATAATCTTTGCAAACCATTTTTCTTTCACCACATCCATTCCTTGATTCATGCAAAAACATCTGTTACTAAAATCACATTCTTTCTTATGCTTTATTAATCCCATAGTGATGTAAAAGAAGGCAAGATCACTGCTAAGAATTTTTATGCCAGTTTTCCTAAGGGTTGATCTTAGGGAGTGAATTTAGACTGAAAGGGGATTTTAAGAAGAAGCCAAATCTTGCAAGAATTTATCCAAAAATTACATTTTAATCCAATCTTTCTCAGAATCTTTTCATATAAAAGAATGTGATATAAACTAAAGAACACAATTCTTTTAGGATTTATCTGCAACAAAGTTTGCAGTCTAGCATGTTTACCATTATACTTTTGAGAGAAATAAGTCAAACTAGAAAAGTTAACATTGAGAAGAGTGTAAGGACCCACCACACTCTACATCTTAAGAAGACAGACCTCTTGGACTATCTCTTCCAACAGGCATCTTTATTAAGATAAGATGGTTGCAGGCGTTCTAGACAGGATCTGGGGCCCAACCCATACCATTCAAGGTTTTAAGTGTTCCCAAGCAGCCCCCACCCCACCGTCCTTCCAGCGACAATCCCAGGCGTCACATTTCCATCCCCTTTTTCTCTCGGCAGAAGGAAGACTTCAGAGAGTAGTAGATGAAAGCTGATGGGCCATATTGTTATGGTTAGTCCTCTGGGTGAGATCCACATTCAGTCCCTTTGAAGTTTTAATGAAGGAAGTGAAAGCCATAAAACCCCTTTGCTCATCCCTCTTCCCCTTCGTAGTATGACAGAATCCAGAGAGGGCAGAAATGGGGTTTTCCATAGTCGATAACTAGAAATGAAATATAATTGGATTCTGACAAAGAGATTTATTTTTTTAATGTAGGGTGAGAAACACTGAGTATTTTAAAATAAAAACAAGCATTTGATTCATAGCTGTTTAAATTACAAGGTGACTTACAGCTTCAAAGGATCTTCTTCACAGAAATCACTTATTTTGCTTTCTGCACATGGCAAGAAAATATATACCACCTTAATGATGCCGTTTCCACTTTTCAAAACATCCAGAGTTGATCTGGGCTGTTCTCTGGCTACTTAACAGTTTTTGATATGTTTCCTGTAGCAACCCAGGTAAAGACTGGGGATTGGAGGGAGCTCCAAGTGGTTTTTTTTTCCTTTTTTTGTGGGGTTGGAGGATTAGGTAAGAGGGAGAGACAGTTTTCAGCCTGGTA
This sequence comes from Bothrops alternatus, assembly GCA_034064705.1. Lineage (NCBI taxonomy): Eukaryota > Metazoa > Chordata > Lepidosauria > Squamata > Viperidae > Bothrops > Bothrops alternatus. The sequence goes on along the minus strand of JARGCV010000145.1, from coordinate 1,115,727 downwards.
CCTGTTTAGAATATATTTTGCTATGTCCTCTATAGCAACATGCAACAGTGATTTTAGCTACTAGAAAAAGTGATTATAAAATAGCTGGCATGCTGTCTTTTGCAATTACAATTAATATATTAATATTTTTAAACCAGTCAAGCATTGGTGGTTTGGATGATTGCTGTCTGCTTATATCAACTGCTTACATTTTTTATAGACTCCAAACAAATTCATATAGAATATTCTAGAAAAATGGATTGGGAAGTGCCATTACAACCTCAAACAACCACTAAACAAATGGTCTAAGACTACCTATAATGGTAGTCTTTAATGTTTTAAGTATTGGCAGATAAACAGTTCTTCAACAAGCTTCTGTCTTCTTTCAGTGATCTTACTCTCTTGCACTTTTTCAAAATTTCCCCTCCATTCTCTCCTTATTTTATCTTATCCTTCCTAGTTTGAAGCGTGTTTCCAGTTCTGGATTGCAGACAAACTCTAGACCATTCAGGCATTATGAATCTGGAGCACTGATCAGGTGAGCACACTGGATAACTCCTGCCTCAGTGTTGCTCCAGTGATGTTTGAAGTCCTTTGAAGTTATTCATGTGTTTAGCACAAAGGAGAGCATTTTTGTTATGTTTCTCTTGAGCTAGTGTATAGACTGTTCTGTGCAATAATCTGTGCTAAATTCATGAATCACTGCAGGAAAGCCAACATCATTTCAGTGACATTGATAAGGGATGATTCTGTGATGGAGTCCCTACAGGTAAATACTCCAGTTTGCTTAATGTCTGAATGGGGCTATCTTTAATATGTTACTGAAAACTCAGCTTGTTATATAGGAATCAAGCTAATATTGCGTATTTATTAACATAGTTTGACTGAATATATTAGAGAATAGTACTTATTTCGTAGCTTGAGAATTTTAGTGAAATGTATACTATTAGACAAATTTAAGCATTAAAAACAAGGATATACAAGATAGTTCAGATTTCACACTCCCTTTTATACACTTAATTATCTCAATTTAAAATGCTATTCAGTGAGAATTTCAAATGAAATGCTTCTGAAGATTCAAAGATTCACACATTGCTAAAGACATGGAATTGTTCAAATTATGTTATAATTCATAGTACTTTTACAAAAAGCATGCTCAGAATTAACATTTATATCTAGCACATCAGCTTTACCAGTAATATTATGAAAAATATAAATAGAACTTCTATTAATAAAATGAAAAATCATGTTTTGTTTTGCAATCTGAATACTGACATTACATTATTTCTTTCATTGTTCATCTAGGAACTGTCAAGCTGTGGTTGGAATAAAAAGGAAAAATATAGTTCAGCACCAAATGCAGTTGCTTTTACAAGAAGATTCAACCATGTAAGTTTTGAGACTTAATTGTATACATCACAATAAAATGCTGCAATTAATGAAACCATGTGGTCTATTCTTTTGTTAAAACCTTAATTTATGTTAAAGGTAGGGATATCTCTATACTCCCATCTCCCACCTCTGACCCTACCCTCAATGAGGTTGCATAACAAAAATAAGACTAGATATGTCCATCTATCTGAATGAATAGAAAGAACCTATGCTAATTGAATTCACACATGAGTGAAGTATACATTCTAAGGGAATAATTTGCATTTTTTAAAGTGATCCATTGATTTTATAATGGGAATTTTTTTGATTATTTCAGTATTCACATTTTATTAGCACTACCGCCATTTCCTTTTTGTATATATTTTAATGTAGACCTTTTGTTTTCAGGTAAGTTTTTGGGTTGTTAGAGAGATTCTTCATGCACAGACATTGAAAATAAGAGCTGAAGTCCTAAGCCACTATATCAAAACTGCTAAGGTAAGAAAATATTTTTAGGGAACAGTTTTAAACTTTAAAACTCCTTTCAAAAATCTATTATAATTTTGCTTCCATTTACTTATGATATGAGAAAGGTATTATTGTGAATAAGTTATAGAAATTACAACATGTAATGATTCTTCATTATTGTTTGAAAGTTGCAAAAATAGATTATGATATTGCTAGTAAGTTTGAAACTGTTCCTCTGAAACTGGCAGGACATATGTTGAATCAACCACAAATTAATTACATTTGTAAATAAATGTATGTTAAAAAGTGCACAATATTTTCTGGCTTTATCTTTTGAATAATGTATTGAAAGTCTTGATTTTCGGGTTGTATGTTTCTCTTGAGCACATAGTACAAAACAACAAGTATTTGTTGATGAAGTCATGAACAATATTAAAGTTCACTCATATAATTTCTTGTTACTCATTTCTTGTATTTATGTAGCTTTTAGGCTTTTTATATATCAGTCACCAAAATAATATTATTTTACATGATTTTATACTATTATTTCAAAATAATTTTCTATTTGCAACAGTTTTTCAGATTTAGATGTTTTTATCAGAGTTCTAATAGAAATATGTAATTTCAATTCTAGTGATATATATATATTTTATAAATAGACACATAATAAATTTGGTGGAAATGTTAAACTCTGAATGATAGATAAGTCAACAGATGAATATGGCGGGCACATGCTACTGCTCTATACTATATTTCTGTGTTAATTTCCCCCCAGTTTCTCTATTCTAAGTAATATTAACCTTAATTTTATACTTAAAGAGTATAAGTGTGCTGCTGATCTCTTAACCTAGTTAAAGAAGAAATTGTTGTTCATTTTGCCCCTGGCCAAGCTAGGTTACACACAAAAATCACATTTAGACAGCTACAGAGGGGCCTAAACAGAATCTAGACTTCCCCATACCCAAGACCCTCAAATGTTTGGGGAATCCTTGTGGTAGAATGGCAAAAGGATAAGGGGAAAGGAAGTGATTGTTGAATAATTAGTAGAGTTGCTTTCTATTCCACTCTCAGTATTTCTTTTGTACTTTCTTCTTTCTCCCCTCTGTCAGAAAATATATCAGCAGATTCTCTCAGTCCTCAAAAAGAATATGATATATAGGTCAGGCAAAGAGCGAAAGCATTTGAAAGTTTCTGCTTGGATCCAACCTAATCTAGATCGTATAGGACAGAATAGTTGTGAAGCTTTATAATTCACTTCAGTTTTATAATTCTTTGGCAGTTTTATTTTGGCTGAAGTATTGGTTATCATCTGGTTGTATCCATTCTTTATTGCCCGGCACTCTTAGAACATTGTTCAAAGGTTTATGATTTAACAGTAGTAAACAATTACTTGATATTGAGCTTCCATTTCTGTTCTTGTCCTCAGAAACTTTATGAACTAAATAATTTACATGCTCTTATGGCTGTGGTTTCTGGATTGCAAAGTGCCCCAATCTTCAGGTTGACTAAAACATGGGCGGTGAGTGAATTACATTAAATAATTGCTTTTTTATTAATGAATAACAAAACATCAATTATATAAGGAGCTGGCCTAGCCGATGGATTTTATAGGCATCTGTGGTATAAAGAACAAAATAAGAAAAGAATATGAAGGGATGTATTTTAAGGCAAAAATTGGAATCTTTTGAAAGTAAGAGTAAGAAATTCAGCAGAAGTCCATTAAGGACTGCTAGAAATAATGTATCTATTTTAACCTTCATCAAATAAACTAATATTATATTTCTTTCTTTTATAGTGATAAAATATTGATAGTTCCTTCAAGTAATGTTCTAGAACTTGACTTTACATTTTTTTCTTTGTTCTTTCTCATAAAATTCTGTAAAGCTTTAACAAGCCTCTTTTGTAAATTCAATATAAGAAAATTATCCAGGTCACTTTCTTGATTTACTGTTTGTATAACCCTTTTAATTATTGAGATGTTAGCCAGCTTCTTTTGTACATCCATTGTAGCATCTTTTTTCATATTGTAGTCTGTTATTTTTAAATCCACTTTCAAATCAGTCTCCATTTTGTCAGGTAAAACTTATTCCTCTTCCATAACATCTTTTAGACACAGTCATCCTATAGAGGCAAACATTGCTAAAGTTAGCTTCTAGGTTCAGTGTTCAAAAATATTCTTCATTATGTTAGAATATTTTGCTTCATCCCAAGTCCACTTTGAGTGAAATTTTTAGTTATCTGTAGTATCCAATTCTTACCTTATGCTTTTTAGCATTCAAAACAAAAACATTTTTCCATTGGAAAATTATTTATAATTTATTTCAAATTAATCTGGATTCTTAATACATTTGTAACTTTCTAAAGTCAAAATTTTAATCAACCTATATTAAAATAATAATAGTTTTTAAATTCCTTAAGCTTGTATTTGAAATTTTTTTTTACTAAGGACTGAAGAAACTCACCAGGTACTAGAAAACCTGTTGATCAGAAGGTTTCTAGTATCTGAAAAGAGTTATCAAGCAGTTTTTAAAAGTGCTTGGAAAAAGAAGTATGTAAACCCAAGGTTCTTTCAAAGGCATCAACTGTGGTTTGAGCAAGATGGCTATTTTCTTATGTCCCAGAACTCTAAATTTGCCAGAGACTGCTGGCTTGCAATCTGCTTGTGAAGAGCAACTGTCTTTAGCTTTTATAGATGATCTCAAGTCCTTTCCTTGTCCAGAGAGGAGGTATCAAAGAGCTAGCTAGTCTACTTGTTGTTTTTTCATACAACTAAGGTTGTTGGCTCCATTTTTCACAGAGTCATCTTGAATCCGCCATTTTTTCCCCAGAAGAAAGAAATTTTCCTACAGGAAAATTACAAGTGGTACTTGTTTCCTGAGATGGTCAGGAACTTGGGTCTTGAAAGGTAGTGGTGCTTAGTGAATGGTTCTGCTGCTTATTTGAGGAATGATTTCAGCCTCAGATAAACACGCTGTTCCTTCAAAGGCCTCTAGCACTAGATGGTACCATTAGCAGTGGTGGCGCAGTGGTTAGAATGCAGTACTGCAGACTAACTGCTCAGTAGCAGGAGTTCAATCCTAACCAGCTGAAGGTTGACTCAGCCTTCAATCCTTCCGAGGTCGGTAAAATGAGGACCCAGATTATTGGGGGCAATAAAACCACTTAGAGGGTGCTGTAAAACACTATAAAACAGTATATAAGTCTGAGTGCCTTTGCCATTTCTATCTGGAGAAAAGCAGAAAATATGTTTTGAAAGATTGGAGGATTTTTTGGAAACACATGAAAAGCAGTGCAGATGGCTATAAAAAGAAGATATGATTGTTAGATATTTTTTATTAGATAATTCATATGGCTTCCTTTCACCTTTTCTTCACTTAGGAGTCTTCATTAGATTCTGATTCTAATTTTTCCTCCCTGAACTTTGATGCTTTGGGGTCTTTGACACATTATCTAATGGCAATTTATGATTTTTGACTTTGAAGTTTGCACTGTATTTTGATTCTGTTGTGACTACCTTATTAAGAGAGAATGGAATAAACATTTTTTAAAAAACAAACCATGGGGGATATATTTTATATTTATTGCTACTTTTTAAGCTTATTTTAAAAATCACCAGCAGAATACTAGGGATTTAATATGAAGGGTAATTTGGCCTTGAGGTTTATTTGTCATCTAACAGTTTAAATGTCTGTTTTAAATGTTTTATTTTAGTCAGTTGTAGGTTTTTCAACATCCCATTTTGTCATATAAAATAACTATTAAATACCTGAATATAAAAAAATAGCTTTTACAGTAATAGTTGTCTGTTCTTTATTTTCCTAAAAAGTTACTGAGCCGAAAAGACAAAGCTTCTTTTGACAAACTGGAATACGTAATGAGCAAAGAGGACAATTATAAAAGACTTAGAGACTATATTAGTAGCTTGAAGATGACTCCTTGTATTCCTTATTTAGGTAAGATAAATACTTTTTTTAGATAATCTGTTAAAATACTGATATTGGCTGCAGTCTGTGAACTTAAAAGTTTTACCATTACTGTTTCTGTTTAAAGAGAGTATCTTGTGACTTACATTTAAAATTCATTCTCTTTTCAATATGAAGTAACATAATAAAGCTTGTGTTGCAAAGCTGCTTTAGTCAGAAATTTGACCCTTGACCAGCCTACAGAGGTTGTGATGATCTGGCTCTGCTATCTGCTTGAGGCTAAGGCAGCCTCACCAGCTGAGGTTTTCTTGATTATTTATAGAATCTGTGTTCTCCGCAAATAATGTCTGGATTTCAAACTATCATAAATTTGCATATAATAAGTTTTAAAGCATTGCAAAATTTTCTTTTGAAAAATTTGACATGAGAAAGGACATGCTAAGAATTCGGTAAGTGTAATATATGAATTTTTATTGAATTTCAGCATTTGGAAAAAGAAAAAACAGGAGGTCAATTTACCTCATCCCTCTTGTGGACATCATCATTACTGCTATCATCCTAGGAGTGATTGGTTTTTTTAGAAGAGCCTAGCTTAGCTCACTACTGCATTTTAGAAATTTCATGTTGCTTCCATATTCTTTTCCAACACACACACACAAACAAATATAGAGCTAAGCAACAATCATTCTCAAAATACAAAATCCAGTCCTTGTTTTCACAGTTCCTATCCAACAAGTCTCTACAAAAATATCATTTTTGTCCTGTATGCAAAATTCTGGGCATATGGACTTACATTTTTGAATAGTAGGTAAGACCTACTTCGAAAATAAGCCCTAGCTTGATTTTTGGGGTGGACCTAATATAAGCCTTACCCCCAAAATAAGCCCTAGTTTTGGGGCGAGGCACACACCTAAAAATCAAGTTAGAGCAGAGGTGAAAGGGTGGAGCTGCCCCATGCGCTCCGCACCCACATACCGTTGCAACCGGTCTCTCCTTGCCGGCCCACTTCTGTGGTGTTCCCTGGTCTGCATTTTGCAATTAGAGGCCTTTCCGGAAGGCCTCTGCAACCAAGAACTGAGCTATGGATTCAATCCATAGCTCAGTTCTCAGCTGCACCTCTGACTGCGAAATGCAGGCTGTGGGACACCGCAGAAGAAGTGGGTTGGCTGGGCAGGGCTGTCGGTGCCGGAGCTGAATGGAAAAACCACTCCCTGAAAATAAGACCTGGTGCCTCTTTTGGAGGCAAAAAAAAAACCACTGGGTCTTATTTTCAGGGAAACACAGTAATAGCCCATATCCATGACATTTATTGATGTCTGGCCTTGAGAAGTTTGTTTTGCTGCAATTGGACTTTAGCAGGGCACTAGAAGTCAAGGAATACATTGGCACATCTTGAAAAATCTTTCGGTAAATATGGAAAATGCAAAATGTACTTGGGATGTACACAATGTTTCAAATTCAAAATATTTTGAACTTGAAACAGATTGGATTCCCATTGAAGCCACACTTCAATGTGGCAATGTATTTCTACAGTGCTGAGCACAAATTTGCACTATTGATGAACAAATAAATGGATTTGGCAAACATGAAGATAAAGATAGAAAAGTATTATTATATTATTCTTCTGTAACATAGTAATACTTATGACTTTCGTAGTTCTTCTTGTGCCTTTTATAGTAAAACAATTTCCAAAACTGTAATGAAATAGTGGATTTGTACAGATTTTTAAAATGATTTTAGGTAGTTACATATAGTAATTAATTTATAGATTTATTATGGTGTTGTATAAAGACCATTCAATCACATATTTACCTCAGTTGCTTCATTCAGGTAGATACATTGCTTTATTCAATCTATGGATAGTTTACTCTAAACATGATCTGCAAATTTTTTTCAATAGATTTCAAAAAAGGGATTTTAAAGAATTCAAGTTTTCCTGTTTTCAACAGAACTCCTGTCTAAGAGATAGATATAAACTAGCCATTTATATGCTAGTTGTTTTTAAATCATTAAACTGTTGTCAAAATAATGAAAAAGGAATATCATCATACATCTGGCTGTTCGAAACACTTTCCTCTTCTTAGGCAGTGAGAAATAAAATTTAAAAACATCCATGGTAAAAAAACATAGCAAAGATACATTGTGACACTTTCAGTGAACTGAAACCATTTAACTCCAAGATGAGAAACTTGAATGCCTTCCTATCTGCTGTACTGCTATGAAAGAGAAAGGTAATCATGTCGAGCGTGAGTGCACGTTTATGCAATTAACATGAAAACTTTAAAATGTGTAACTGTAAAAACACCTAATTCATATATTGGCAATGATCTAACCTAATAGAGGTGTGGTGGTTCAGTAGCTTTATGACCCTGGAGAAGGTTTCTACTCCAGCAATTCAAATTCTAGCATTGTGTATCAGGGTAAGCTCCCATCATTTGCTTCAGCTTTTGTCCCCCTAACAGTTTGAAAGCATGTTCTATGCGAGTAGATAAAATAGGTACCACTTCGATGGGGGGGGGGGAGAGCTGGTGCAGGCAGTCACATTCCTGCCCTCTTAACCTTCCCAGATGCGGCGCCTGTTTGCAAGATGGTGCCAGGGAGGGAGGGGGCCTTGAATGACTCTGCAGGAAGAGCTGCTTGTCTTTTTTTCTGATGCGAAGCTAGCTCACCCTTATGTGACGCGCCACAGGAAGCACGCATTTCCTAGAATAGAGCTGGTACTTTGGAAGCCAAAGTATATTGTGGTCTTCTGGCTAATGTAACAATGCCATAGGCTAATAATAATAATACGATATAACCTAATCATATGAAATAATTGAGAGAATGTATAGGTTCAGTATTGGGAAAAAATCAAATTCTGCCTGCCCAAATGGATCCCCAAAAAGCTACTTATGGTTGCATCGGTCTTCATGTTCATGTCTTCGCATTTCAGCATTTGGCAACCAGTGCTTACATTTATGGCTATCTGTAACCATTTGAGATTGCATTTTTTTGACTATTTTTGTTAATTTTCAGTGGTTTTTTTTTCAGCTTCCAGCAAAAACTGCCATTGGATAAAATGAATTAGTTTAACCACCATGTTCAGCTAACAACTCTGATGTTAGTTTAATGACCGCAACATTCACTTAATGGCTGCCACAAAAAATGTTGTAAAATCAGGCGTCATCATGTGGTGGCCCACTTAATCACCATCACAACTTATGACTGTAATTCTGAGCTCAATTACAGTCATGTGAGGTCTATCTGTATATATATTCAGTACACACTATAATTTAATAGTTTGAATAGGCTTACGGTAGTCTACATTTATTTTTATGTATCTTGTAACCAAGAAAAAAGATTGAAATCCATTTGTCTTAAATTAAGTAGAAAGGAACCACTGGCCTAGGAGGTTTTAGGAGTGTAATACACATATTTTTTTCCCCTGCCCTTTCTTCATTTCTCCACAGCCTTTGTCCGGATAGTGGGTGAGCAAGAATGGGACTTATATTGATTGCATTTAGGTTAAAGCAAATGATGTGAAAAAAATCTATTGATATCAGTGAAAGATAGTTTTAGAAACTGAATTGTATGGGTATAATTTGGAGAATGACACAACTTGGACAAAGAAGTGCATTACCTGAAAATTTCCCATGTTAAACTTAGAAATATTTTTCTATTATCTTTAACAAGGTTTTCTTATTTTAAGCAGAAAATTCATGAAAAGTCACACATTAAATGTAAAATTGATTGTTTTGAGTATTAGGAGGTATTTCAAGTTTAAGGTTAAAATGTTTCCAAAATACTTTTAAGAACATATTTAAAACTCAAAAATGAAACATTTCCTGAAATTTGTATTTGAATCCATTCAGTATGAAGCAACTTGCATACTTTTAGTTCTTTCTAAGCTTACTATTTGTATAAGTAAGTTTTTCAGAGCACCATAAATGGACAGAGAAGGATTACAATTTTACTTGTACTATACTATTTTTACAGTTTTACTTGTACTATTTATTTTATAGTTTATTTTATCCATTGTGATTCTTTTGTTTCATTCTGCTGATCAATCACAAAAACAAAATGATTGTCCAAAAAAGATTAACCCATTCTTATATAACTGCTATCTTTACTCCCTATCCCTACATTTAATTTAGGAAAAAAAACTCATGCTATATTTATGCCCTATGGATATAGATATGTCTAGTACACTGAGCTTTATTAAAAACATAAATTAAGTAGTTTGTAACTCCTGAAACAGTTCATTCTTTAATGAGTCCAATGGGATGCTCTATACTGGACATGGTTGGCGGACCATTGACTAATACCGGAAATATCACCTCCTTGTCTGTTTCCAGAAATATCACCTCCTTGTCTAATCTTGGTTTCTACTTGTTATTTATAATAATGATAACAACAACAACAACATTGGAACGGACCTTGGAGGCCATCTAGTCCAACCCCTACTCAGGCAGGAAACCCTATACCATTTCAGTCAAATGGCTGCCCAGTCTCTTCTTAAAAACTTCCAGTGTTGGAGCATTCACAGCTTCTGGAGGCAGGTTGTTCCACTGGTTAATTGTTCTAACTGTCAGGAAACTTCTCCTTAGTTCTAGGTTGCTTCTCTCTTTGGTTAGTTTCCATCCGTTGCTTCTTGTCCTGCCTTCAGGCGCTTTGGAGAATAGCCTGACTCCCTCTTCTTTGTGGCAGCCCCTGAGATACTGAAACACTGCTATCATATCACCTCTCTTCCTCCTCCTCTTCATTAAACTAGACATAGCCAGTTCCAGCAACCGTTCCTTATATGCTTTAGCCTCCAGTCCCCTAATCATCTTTGTTGCTCTTCTCTGTACTCTTTCTAGAGTCTCAACATCTTTTTTACATCGTGGTGACCAAAACTGGATGCAGTATTCCAAGTGTGGCCTTACCAAGGCATTGTAAAGTGGTATTAATACTTCACGTGATCTTGATTCTATCCCTCTGTTAATGCAGCCTAGAATTGTGTTGGCTTTTTTGGCAGCTGCAGCACACTGCTGGCTCATATTTAAGTGATTGTCTACTAGGACTCAGAGATCTCTCTCACAGTTACTACTATTTAACTCTAGTCAAATTTAATTGTTTTTATGTTTGTGTTTTTATTGTATTGAAAGCCACCATGAAACACTGTTTGGTGAGTAGTATATTATTAAATAATAATCAGAGCGTCGGAAAGTAGCTGTGCAGTGGAAGTTTCTATAAAGGTAATCCTCGACTTACAACCAGCTGTTCAATCATCATTTGATCAATGGACTTTTTTAAAAGCTGCTTTCAACCCATCCTCAAACTTATGACTGCTGCCCCCCTCCTTCACACTCTGAGCACTTGGCAACTAGTTTGCATTTATGATTAGTTGCAGTGTCCTGCAGTTACATGACCACAACTTACAACTTTTTTTGCAGTTCCTGGCAAAAAAATGCCCATTTGGAAGAATGGATTTGCTTAGCAATATATGATTCAGTTTATAACTGCTGTAACTTACAACTATCATCAAAACAGTTGTAAAATTGAGTCTGGTCACATTGTGTCTCAACTTACCAACCACAACAACTTATGACCAGAATTCTGGTTGTGGTTGTGGGAAAACTATCTGTACACTGAAATGAATATAAAAGATATGTAATCAATCTTAGCATTACAAATGGTATTTAATATTTGGGAGGGTTGAGTCAATTTTTTTATTATTACAAAAACTGTATTTTGCAGTAAGAGATGGCATATAGTCATGGCTGTGTGATGTGCTGAATTAAATAGCAGCTTTAGGAGATTGGAAATACTATTTTATAGGTATTCCCCCATCTCCTGGAACATAGTACTGGAATATTCTGAATATTTTTAAACTAATAGATGATATCTAATTTAATTCTAATTCTAACCCATTTTAAATACATTACTCAGTCATTAAATACTATTGAAATCAATTTTTTTCACAGAACATCTCTAGTACACTGAACTTTATTAAAATCATAAATAAAGTTGTTTGTAACTCCTGAAACAGTTCATTCTTTAATGAGTACACAACTTTGTTTCTTAAGTCTTAACTCCAATTTGTAACATAGGATTAATAACATTAGTCTAATGTACAGTGTTGTAGCAATGCTACTAATTTTGGATTTGACTTTCAAAATAATATGTGATTTCTGATCCAGAGTAAGTAGGATTCCCATGTCCTAAGAAAATTGTGCTGTAAAATACAGCTAGTCCACAATTAATGACCACTTGTTTAGCGACTATTCAAAGTTATTATAGCACTAAACAAATGATGGTTACAACCAGTCCTTGAATTTCTGGACATCCCAGCATCTCACTGATCATGGATTCATAATTTAGGGGATCCAGTTGGCTCTTAACAAGGTTAAGTTGCAGCACCCTGCGGTTACATGATCTTGATTTGCAACCTCCCCTGCCTGCTTCCCACAAGTTAAGTCAATAGGGAAGTTGGCAGAGAAGGTTACAACTTTTGGGTAAGCCTCACTGGTGCACTGTTCTCCCAGCCTCTGCACCTCACCAGCTACTTGCACTCTCTCACACCCTCCCTGGGACCCTTAGCACTCACATGGTGTGTCCCTAGCACTTACATATCCTTCTCCCATGCAGCAGCAGCTACCCTAAGCCGTGTCCCACTCTTGCTGTGGATCCCATTCATGCACTCTCTTCTATTCAGCAGCAGCCATCCCAAGTCTCCCCACACTTGCACCATGCCTCCCTCACCACTCACACACCTCCTTCCATCCAGCAGCAGTTTCTTACCACCTATCTGCTTGCAAGCTGCCTGGAGCTTGCAACTTCTGGTCAGCTTCCTGTTCTTTTTTAAGGTCCTGACACACAGACAAAAGCAAACTACTGTAGAAGCAGGAATATTTACTGCAATTTAGGCAGATAATAGCAGACAGGGATGAAATTCAAATGCCCAGTAAAGAATGCTTGCCTGAAAGGAGCCAGATACAGTCAAAGAAACAACAGCATAGTCCAGAGATGTTCCAAAATATCCAGGATGCCAGATTGGGCAGTCAGCCAGTCCAAAGGTCAAGAGTCAGAATCATGATTCAAGAGCTAGATAGCCAAATGGTTGTTTCCAACAAGGGCTTGAAAGTTCAGGAACTAATCAAATGTGTCTGCAATCCACTGACTGCAGTTACTCATGCTTTGCCCTTTGTTTTATTGAGAAGCCATGTAGAGGAATGTTGCTTTGCTCACTTCTGTTTGAGCCTAGATCTGGGACTTGGGAACAGGAGATACCTGTGACTGAGCAGCCATAATTGAATTCTTACTTACTGATTCCTGAGTCTGACAGTTCTGAAGCACAGGCTAGCTGGGGCAACATCATCAGATTCAAGGTCAGAGTCAGACTCTGAATTGTAGCTAATAGCACGTCCCACTAACTTTGGTTGTTGTAAGCCAGCAGGAAGTTACAAGGAGCTGCTCGCTTAAGGACCCATGATCCTCACTTAATGATGGCAGCAGAAACTGCAGGAATTGCCATTCTAAACAATGTCACATGACATATTTTATTAGCACATCACTTAGCGATGGAAATTCCTGAACCAATTGCCATTGTAACTCGAGAGCTATCTAGTAACTGTTGCAATAATGAAATGATAGTACTTTATTTGATGCAAAATACACTTGCAAAACTAGAGTTTCTCTCCAATTCTTTTGTCTCATTGTGTATAAGGATCGTTAAAGAATTTTCCCCCCTAACATTCAGGTCTCTGAAATAAAAACTGAAATAGTTTTAATCATATGAGAATGAATTGATTTAACTGTTTAACACATAAAAAATGTTTCATACTTGAACTTTAAAATTCAGTTATTTTATATCTATTAATTTTTCCTCCTGATCTTGAAAAACTGGTAAGTTTAATAGCTGCAGTTAATATTCATATCTTATATGAACAGAGAATTATTTTAAATGCAGCCTTCAGTTTTGCTCTGTAATTAAAATGTATAAAAATTAACATACATAATATAGCGAGGATTTAAAAGAATACTTGGTAGAGTTCTCCAAAGAAGATCTTGAAAAATGACATCTGCTTTAAACTCAGGTATTAATTTTTTAAAAAACGTTTTGGTAGTCTCAATCAATAGGTCTAATCATCATCTGAACTGCTTTCAATGAATATGAACCTCCTCTGTATTCGGCCCAAAAAATCCCATCCTGGTGTTTGCTTCTGTAGTGTCCTCCTCTATACCACACTCCATTGAGATTAGAATGAGCACAAGCATTGTACCACCAACCTCCTTTATGAAAGTGGGCACAATTTCCTGCAGAGAGAAGCAAAACATTAAGATACATTTCACATCACATCACAAAACATTTCATTGTAATTTACTTAGTACAAGTCAGTCTGTGAACAGGTGGACACTATTGTTACTATTTTAGAGAAGGATGGTATTACTGAATCATCCAACTGTACTTCTACAATCCTCATTTTAATGAAGACCTGTTGGTTCTGATGAAATTTTATCTTAATGAGGAAAACAATTACAACAAACCTTCAAGTATTTCCTTCTCCAAATATTTGTCTCCTGTATCATTCTCCTGATAGTATTTAGCATAGAGGGAAGGAGAATGGGCCATTAAAATGAAAAGAAGTAGCAAGAGAAAAAAACCCAAACAGCTTAGTGAGGTAGCACAAACAAGAAATTGAATGGATCTAAGGAGCTAGTGAATGTGCTGAAATAGAATTTTCAAATGCATTGTATAGGTACTAAGGGATAATGATTCCTACGTTCTATTTATTTTATGAATAAAATATGAATTTATTATATCTGGTAATTATATTTTGAGAAAAGAAAGGAATGATCGTAAAGAAATACACGTATTTGTTCTATCAGTCTCTATAAGCTATTTTTGTCCTCTTTTTAGAGAACAAATATTAGATAAAAATAGAAAATAATAGAATAAATTGTGCATGTGAATAGGTATTTGCAGACCTATTGCCTGAGAAGAAAGCAAGTTTTATGATCAACTAATTGATCCATAAAGTATCTTTAGCATTTAAGTAAATTTAAAACCATATAATATATCCTTTGGCTATTAATAGTTCCAAAGTTAGTTTTGATACTTGAATTAAATTCAACATTATAAAGTATAATTCTGTGTAAGCATCTGCAGTTAGTTCCAAACTAAACAGTGTAGTGCATTGTACAATTAGTAGCACAAAGTTCCAAACTAAACAGTGCAGTGCATTGTACAATTAGAAGCACAAAACCTGGAACTTGGAGATTTGGAAGAAACTTTTGAATCCTTGTCTGAAAGAAATAACATTAAGTAGAAATCACACAACCTACCCAGATTTTTATTTGAGATCCAATACTCTAGTTTCTCTACAGATCAGTCTAAATCTTTTGCCTTTTTCACATAGTCAGAACAGATGCTTTCCTATGAAAAAAAAGCCTTTCCATCCAATATTTACCTTGTTCAATGTAAATCCTAACTCTAAGCATATGGTTTTGTCATTGCCAAAAGTATACAAGTTACTTGTACATGTCTATGGATCATTCTAATTGAAGATGTTTTTATGTTAAACAGTACTATTTTGCAGAGTCCTCTATCTTCCTAATGTTTTATCAAATTATTTTCTCAGCTCAGCCAGAATAAGAAGTACATAGATCTAAATAGTACTAATTCTTACCTGTGTGCATATCTCTGTCTCTGTCCAGTGTTGTAAATTGTTTTCCATTGTGCCATATCATGGAATCACCAGCATTCCCTTGATAAGTGCCTAAACGTAGTCGATAATATTCACTCTCTGGCTCCAGTCGAAAACTGCTATATTCTGCATAGACTTTCTTATTACTCCAGTCTTCTAATTCAATCAGAAGTCTGTAATTATCCTGATTGGAGAGCAAGTAAATGTTTTCCAGTCCCAGCCAGTATTCTCCAGCAACATTTCCAAACCCTTTCTGTAAACAAAGCAGAATGTTGATTAAATTGTCTTCCATTTCTCATATAGAAGGTTTTCATATATAATCAATGTATTATGGATATATCTTTGATGTTCTGAAAGTATTGGAAAAAATCCAATAATTAATTCATCTTTGACCATAAACACTGATTTGTGGAATGTTCACAGATAGACACATTATCAACTTCTCTCCATCATTTGATTCAGATTACATGCAAGTATGAGACTTAAGTGTGGTTTCTAGAATTTTGTTTGCCACTGGATTCTGGCAATGAAGCAGCTTGCTCCCAATTTACTAACAGATACCCTAAGATGTAAAAGCAAGCTGATTCACTATTATGCATCCACTGAGTAAGCACTAGTAGTGAGAAACTATAGCCTGGCCATACTGGTTGAGGGAGAATTCTTAGTATTGTTGGAATTAGTACTGTACTAGTAAAAATATTTGTATTATATCAGTCATGGAAAAATGATTTGATTAAAATCATTTTAATAAATAGATTAAAATAGATTAAAATCAGGTAATGAGTGGGAAATTCTTTATATTAAATAGAATACATAATTTTTGTAATTAAGTTTTGGGAAGTCATGCATGAAGGAAATTCATTGTGTTGGATTTATGAATGGGAAATAAGTTAATAGTGATAAAATTATTAATTAATGAAAATAAATTTGAATATGAAAGATGATCCAATCAATGTTTTTGCTTTGAACATTTTTCCTTGCAGCCAGTCCACTTCCTAAGGGCATCTCTTAGTATGCTGTGCTTCAAATAAATTGTTTATCTCGTTGTAGCATCTTCATAACTTGCCCCTTGTTCTCCCATGACTGACGTATATAAACATTTTGTACATTATTTTTTTGACAAAGTCCTTCTTAGAAGAATATTTTTGCCATTCTAGGGAGAAGAGGCAACACCTCATTGCAACTTTTTCACAATGTCATTTAAACAGTTAGTTGTAGACAAAGAAGAGTTGTGAAATAAAGGCACAATTTGTTAATGATAATTTAAAACTCTCATGCCCAGTTAATAACATAATCCTGTGCATATTTTCCCAGACCATTCTGTTCAAGATTGTGATCTGAAACAAATCCAACTCTTTATTTTATGAAATTTACAATAATTATCCTTAACAAAACCATAAGGTAGGAACACTATACTCAAAAAAATCACAATACTGATTTTCATAAAGCTAGCAGGAAGGGGAAGTAGTGATTTGTATGTTATACTGATTATATAGTAGTGATTTGTATGTTATATGAAGCACCACATCTTTGATGCTTTTCATGCAGATGCTGAACCCAAACAAAAAAATATCCTATGTGGGCATACCTTTAAATAATGCTTTGTAGATTTTTTTTTTTTTTACATATATGCTAGTTTGTAGTTCCTGGTGCTTTGCAGCTATAATGGAATTTCACAAATTGTGGTCATTGACAGGAAAGTTGTAATCCAGCAAATTGAGAAGGTAACTGAATGAGGAAAGTTTATAGTAACAGTGCATTGTAAATTGCACCTTGGATATTTTTTTATAATTACCTTATAATTGTCCCAGTTTGTGAAGAAGTTCACAGAACCATCTGTTCTTTTTTGAATAACTGTCCAGCCTCCAGGATCAAGGCTGTTGTCACACCATAACTGCACTGGTCCATGACTGTTTTCGGTCTTGATCATATAAATCCCACTGCTGGAATAGCCAGTTTGTTTGGCTTGATGACAGTCTTTGAACGGGCCTTTTGAAAAAAATTTAGCATTTAAAAAATATCCATTGTTTTGTATTAGTATACTGATATGTATAAAAAAGACATTATTAAATACCATTATGTGTTCTTTAGTAATAGACATTGTTTCCTTTTTTCACACTGTTCCTTGATAACTTTTATAATTAGCATTTTCAAACTTCTTGAGCATTACTAATATTGACATTGCTACTAAGATATAGTCATTCAGAAGAATTTAGGTGAAATAACTATATTAATTACATTAAATAAATATGTTTTTGAAATGAACAATCAATTTACGTACAATGTTTCAAGCTTAATAAATTAATGTAATTATATCTGTATTCTACTCATTCTACTACATTTATTATTTTAAATAATAAAAAATATATCCAAGATTAAATCATTATTTATTACCTTGGATATCTCAAAATAACTGCTTTACATTAGGATTGTGCACCTGTTTCAAACAGATGGGAGGGATTCTGCTCATTTTTTATTTCAGATACAGTGCATTCAGAAAGTATTCAGACTCCCTTCACTTTTGTTATGCTGCAGCCTGATTCTACAGTTCTTGAAATTCATTTTTTTCTCATTAATCTACACTCAGTACCCCATAATGACAAAGTGAAAACAGAAGTTTAGAAATGCCTATAAATTTATAGGTAATCACCGAGTTAAGAGTGTTCACTTAGCACTTGTTCAAAGTTATGCAGTAAGCGCCCCCAAGTGTTTATGAGCAACTCCCAGAATTACAAATGTTGCAGCATCACAGCAGTTGTTCACTCTTACGAATGCCTGCAGAGGCTCTGCAACATTCACCTTAGTCCTCCCCTTGCTCCCCACAACTGCTTCCTCCTCCCATTCTGCCGTGCTGGATTCACTTCCCTTGCAAAAATCCTCTCTGCTGCCATTTCTCCTCTCTACCACTTTGAGGGACAGGGGAGTCAACGGAAACTCCTGGGTGCTGTAATAACGTGCGAGTTCAGGCACCAATCCTCTTTTGCAGAGAACGGGTGCCTGAACTTTTGCGAGATCACGGACCCCAGAAACACTGATTTTCCGGGTGAAAAGTGTTTGGGATGCCTGTCTCCTGCTCTCTCCCCCAACTCCTTTCCGCCACTGCCAGAACACCTTTTATCCAGATGGAGCCCTTGGGGAGGCTGGAAGCTCCCTTTGGCTGGTAATGGGGCACTTTGAAATGCTCCATTTAAAAATGCCCCATTTGCAGCCAGACGGAGCTTGCAGCCTCCCCAAGGTCTCTGTCCGGGTAAAGTGTTTGAGTGCCTGTGACAGAGGTCCCCAACCTATGGGCCGTGGCTGGGCTGAGTAGCTGGACAGTGCACATGTGCACGTGCTCACCCCTCCTCATGCCACCGTTGCCATGAGTGTTGCATAGGCAGCAGCAGCGCCACCAGTATCGCACAAATGATGGTATTGCCATGAACTTTGCGTGGACAGTGGCAGCACTGCGAGCAGCAGATTGGCAGTGGCGCGCCACACGCAGGTGGAGGCATTGCCACGAACTTGCATGGGTGGCGGCAGCAAGTAGAAGGTGGGCTGCAGTGCGAGTTTCGCGCCGGGGCAGTGGTGCAAGCCTCACGCTGGGTGGTGGAATCACTGCAGGCCGCGGCACGATACTCAACACCAGTGGTAGCATGTCCAGGAGTTCAAAGCTTGTCACATCATACCCAAAAAGACTTGAGGCTGCAATTGCTGCCAAAGGTGCTTCAACAAAGTACTGAGTGAAGGGTCTGGATACTTAATGCCAATGTGATATTTCAGTTTTTTGTTCTTTTTAATAAGTTTACAGACATTTCTAAACTTCTGTTTTCACTTTGTCATTATGGAGTACTGGGTGTAGATTAATGAGAAAAAATGAATTTTAACAACTGTAAAATCAAGCTGCAGCATAACAAAACTGACAAAAGTGAAGGGGTCTGAATACTTTCTGCATGCACTGGATCTACCTATTTCTGGATTTACCTATTTCTCAAAACCTATTCCAGGTTTTGCTGTGTGTGGTGAGGCTTAGTAAACTTGCCCAATCAAAACAAGTTAGTTTTGAAAGCATGCACAGTGATAGGCTTAAAAAGAAAAGATATTTTGTGAGATCATAACTGACAATTTAAGAATCCCTGCATAAAGTCTATTTTCTTTCTTATATGAACAAATGAAAGTTTTAGTTATTAAAAGTTTGATTTCATAGGCCATTTTGGACTTGGCATGTATGGCAGTTGTCAAAAATTGGTAGGTATTGGGGTATTAGGGAATTGTATGCAATACACATCCATTCTTGTTTGGTCCTTGTGACCATGTTAAATTAATGTTGTGGGTGAATCAACTTGAAAACAGTAAAACCATTCTTTTGTTGAGACTATGGATGGAATATGTGATGTATATCTTAGAGCACTTAATATTATGACACTAATTATTTGAAGAGTTGTGACATAATTATGATTTTTCAAAATGTGTAGTTTGTTAATATGTTCAGGTAAAATTATGTATGTATTGGACTTATATTATAGTGCTCCAATTGTTACAAATAATACATTTGAAACACCAGCCTTAGTCTGCACTACTGCCCCTAATATACAGAATATTTTAAACAAAATAAAATATACAATACAAATAGTTAATGGAATAAACTGATTTAGATGTATAACAGTAGGATAGTTATAGAAAAATAAATTGGAATGCACAGTTCATAAAAATTACTTGAATATCATTCTATTCCAGTCTCCTATACGATGGAAAACCTTTCTTCAAGGAATTGAGAGTAGGGGCAGGTCTACTCACAAACTTAAAAAAAAAAAGTTAAAGGATAGTTTATTTCTCCCTTTACTTCTAGCATCCAGAGTTCAGGGTTGAAACGTTACACAAATGATGTAAGATTTTAAAAATGGTGCATACTCCTGCAACTTAGACTTTTAAACTTTTCCAACTTTTAAAAAAAATTCTTCAGGAGACAAAGTATTAGGGAACATTTAGAGGAAGAATTTGAAAGTTCTTTAGTTTATGATAATGTGGAACAGAGTTAGAGAAACAGAGTTAAAGAAAGCAAAATGAAAATTCTTTTATAGAGTTAATAGAAAACTCAATATAGGAACAAATAGTAATTGCATTAGCATTGTATGTACTAATATTCTTGGCTTCAAATGTAAAAAAAAATCTAAGACAAAGGATTTGATCTACTCCAGGAATCTAAGATTAAATATTAGAGTTGAGATGTCATATACACTATTGATTCCACCTTCCCATACAGTGCATAAATTTCATTTAAGCCATCCCCAACAGAGGATTATCTAGCCTCCTCTTAAACATGCCTTATAACCCTATAAGGATCTCAAACTGAAGTGAACAAAATTGTTAGGACTCTAGAGTTTTGTTATGACTTCTAAGAGCTATAGAAAAGAAGAAACTGTGTTTATGGTGTTTATAGAATCATTCCTGAGCAGTTTTCTAATCACGTTATTTCTAAAAACTCTCTTCTAGCAACAAACATAATTATATCAGATATCAGACAGACCCTTCTCTTACTGTTTTATAATTTTATCAGCTTGTCAAGAAACACTTCTACAAAGTTTTAATTAACATTCCTAAAGATGCGTGAATTATATAACATACTCTGTGTACTAACACATAGAGAGTTAGAAGATGGCAAAAAACAGAAGACAGTTTTATTTGTATTGTGCCTCTGATCCATGTGGGTAGATTGCTGATAACTGCTATACTGTTCTCTGTCTCCTAGTATATCTTCCATGTCTCTACTCACTCCAAAATCACTGGACTTGTGTTTTCAGACAGCACATCTATATTGTGTGCACTTTTCATTAACATAACTCTTGTGTATGATTGATTAACCATCACGCCCCTCTCCAATTTCTGAATGGTGAAATTCTGTAGGGTTTATGCCCATAGAAGTGGCAGTTATGCCTGAACAATTTGTACTGTATAAATCTGAACACCATGGACTTAAATGACTATTAGTTGTGTTCCTTTGTTTTTTAGATCTAGCATTTCATTTGATTCTTTGTTTTCATTTGATTATTTATTTTGCCTTCTATTATTTATTTTGAATAGTTAGTTCATTCTTCTTTGAATTCTTATTGAAGTGACTAGCTGTGACAAATAACATTCATGTTGAAAGAAAGTAACAGGCAAAAAATAATTTCATTGACAGCAAAATTGTATATAGTGCAGTAAAGCAGGGCTTTTCAACCAGTGGTACGGGTACCACCTGTGGTACATTGGCACTTGGCAGGTGGTACGCAACCATCCTAGAAAAGCGGTAGCGGGGGAGGGGAATGAGCTGAACCGGTGGCAGCACTGCACAAACCTGAGCGAGAGATAGCTGGAGCTGCAGGGCTGTCAGGACTCAGCGGAAGCGCCAGGATCAGCGCCAGGCTCCAGCTGGAGCTCGGTGCTGATCCTAGTGCTTCTGCTGAGCCTTGAAGAAGCGCCGATCAGCTGGAAAGCTGCACTGATCCTGGAGCTTCTGCTGAGCCCAGAAGAAGCGCCGATCAGTTGGAATGTTGCAGCATCTCCAGGGTCTTGTGATTTACATTCAGATGCTTGGCAACTGATTCATATTTATGACGGTCACAGTGTCCCAGGGTCATGTCAAGTGACCAAAACCTGCTTCAACCACCCAACAGACGGGGGGAATAAAACCAAACACCACCCCCTCTGCCAATCCTCAAGATAAATGCTCACAACAATGAAAATCTTGGACAGGAGGAAGAACGCCACCAGGTGGGCAGGCAGGTGTCTTGCTCGGCTGTGGTTTGAGGGGCACTTTTTTCAGTGCCATTGTAACTTCAAACAGTCACTAAGCAAACTGTTGTAAGTCGAGAACTACCTGTACTTTATCATTTTTGGGGTGATCATCAAGTTTTTCACACCTTGCTGGTGGTACTTGGATGTTGCCATATCCTAAAAGTGGTACAATGGGTGAAAAGGACTTAGGTAAGTTTTAAGCTACTATTTCAGGGGTTTTTTTTCATAAGAACTACTTTATCTGTGGCTTTAAACTTTAACATAAATTTAGTTTTTGTTATTGTAGAAAAAAATAGATTGAAAGCATGATAACATGGCATGATCCAACAATACTTCCAAAATTCAACCAGTATAGGAAAATCATTTCCCATAACATTTGTATTCATTTGATGCCACCATGCTTGTTCACCTCTCCTGAATCTTTTCTAGATATAGCCTCAATATCCTATTCTTCCACTACTCACTAGGTTAATAGCTAAAATCTACTTTTAACTTATTGCATAAAATAAAATCTACTTCAACTTTCTAGAAGGTATAGTATAAGGGTTTGATTTGTACAAGTCTAATAGCTTTTACCATTACATCTTTTAACTTTATATTGACCTTAGCTACAGGTATTAGATATATGTTTTATGTTATATTTGTTTTCATAGTTTTTATATTGCTACTTTATGTCAGCCTGATACCAAAATATTCAATTGTTATAAAAACTTGTAACCACAAGGGGGCATTCCCTGCACACATAAATATATCAAACACAGCCCTTCTATTTTTGTGGAACTGCTCTTAAATACTGGACTGGGATAGGGCTGCTGTGGTAAAAAGCTAGAGAACCATTAGATGACAGTAAAATAATATATATAAACTTGCTGCCATCTATTGGTCATCAGATTTTTAAAGTCCAGATCTAATAATATTGCCTAAGAGCAGCACAAATAGTAACTGCTTGAGATTGCTAAACAAGATTAAGGAAATAAAGGAGACGGGAGCCTTCCCTAGTCTCCCTTAAAATTATTAAAAATGTCAGACTCATCAGTCAGAAAACTACTTATGTAGTTTTCATATAGGTGGTGCTTTTAAAAGTTTTGGCATATTAGCTAAAAATACAAAGGTTTCAAAGATATTTGTTAGAAATTTTCAAATTAAAAAGAAAAGGCTTACCTTCATTTATTAAAGTTAATGGTGGAATCTTGAAAGGACTTTTTGTAGGCGAAGTAGCTGGATCAGTGGGTGGCCTTACATCTCTCTCTCTAGGATAACCTGGGTCTCTCTGAATTTCATTACTTCCAAGCAGCATAGGGTTGTAATGTGGGCTATTAGGAATGTGATGAGGCACCACTGGAACTAGTGGTGGTGAACCATGTGCATCCTGCCGTGAGAATATTCGCAGACATTGCTCTTCCAAAAGTGTGATGATTACCGATTGATTATTTACAAGGTCAGTTAGTGCTGCATACTTTATTTCAAGCTCTCTGTACCTTGATGCCATCTTCAACATTTCAGTTGTAACATTGAGGATTTTGTTTTCCAGCTGGGAAAGCTCCAGTGAATTGTCTCGTTTGCGAATTATCTCATGCAAGAGCTGCATGTACAGCTGAGTAACACGTGAATTCATGTTACGACTCTCTTTTCTCAGCAATTTTACTTCATTCACTATATTTCCATCCACATCTACCACTAACTGCAAGAGGTCAATCTCTCGCTTTTGCTTGAATAATACTTCCTTCAAATTCTCAATATCCATCCTAGTAATTTCATCTTTTTTGTTTCCTGGACTTGGGCCTTTAGTGTTGACACAAATTGGTCCAGTTATTTTTTGTTCCGGAACAATAAATGTGTAGCCACACTTTTTCCCTTCCTTACCCTCTTCTGTAGAACGTGGATTTCGTTTAGGAAAGGATTTTTTAAGTTTAGTCTCTACTGTATAATACCCATTTGATAATAGCATTACTAACAAACTCAAAATCCATGGGACTGTCTTCATTTTCAAGTGAACTAAATGGAGAAAAATACATTTTATTTATTATCAAATTTAGAAATTGCCCAAATACTTTGCAGAGGGACATTGAATGGGGTGGAAATAAAATACTAAAAACAAAAACTGTATAAAAATAAGAAGCAAGAATAATTAAAATTCAACATTAAAAAGTTAATTAAATGGCAAAGGGAAGACCTTTGGAATGCTAACCAGCCCCACACCTGCATGCTCCTTTGTGAACCCCATGCAAGACAGCAGAGTCAGGTCTTTAGATATTTCTGAAAGGCCTGGACAGTGGGGGCCTGCCTTCCCTCTCAGAGGAGAATGTTTGAAAAGGCGGGGGCAATGGCAAAAAGAATGCTTTCTTCCAGGACTTTGCCAGTCACAGTCATAATTCTTTAACTTACAAGGTCCGGGACATGCCTTTCCTACCTGTCCAGATAGGATGGGCTGATATAATGGAGCAATTTTAGGCATTGATAAGACCGCATCAGTATAAAAATCCATGTCAAAAATGATAGAAAGATTAAGGGTTTTGTCAGTCCTTCAGGCTTTAGTTCTCCCCTATTCACTATATATTCTGTTATAATTATTAGCAGAAGAATGGAAAGCAGAAACATTTAATATCTTAGTATTAGAAATCAATTAAAGTCACAGCAGCTGGATAAGTTGAGTACTATAATATGGTATCAGGATAATTGCTATTAAAAGCAGTGAGTTCATGCATATAGTCTTCTTAGCCTTCAGGTTTTGTATGATTAAGATAATTGAATATGGAGAAGAATGATATACATCTGTTTGCAAGGAAACCTTAATATAATATTCCACATTATTGATAATTATTTGTTTCTATATCTTACTGGAGTCCATTGTGTCTTCCTTATTTTCTAAAGTGGTAGCAAGGTGAAATTTTTGAAATGAATGTAGTTTGTTACTCTATAGATGTGAATGAAGATTAGTCATCAGTAAAAACAAAAACAAAAAAGAACCATCATCTGTCATTTAAGAATGGGCTTTTTAAAAAAAATTGTTCCAAGCTTAGTTTGAGTATTTTCATCTTTGAGAAATTAAAAATCCAATCTACCTCTGAGCATGAAACATTTTAAACTCATGTTCAACTTCCAGACAAATTATACAAAATATTTTTTAGATAAGAAATATTTTGAAGATTGAATTAATTTCTGTAATTCAGCTACCATATATACCACAGATTTAAGCTGTGCTTTCATTGGAACCCAGAAGAATGTTTGTTTGTGTAATCATTTTATTCCTTTTACTTAGCATAAATCAGCATTGGCTTCAACTCATATATCTCTGCAAGTAGAAGCTATCAAACCAGTGCTGTTTTTGTCGGATATAGTATCTGATATATGGGACAAAACAATGTTGTATGTTTTTCCCAAGAAAGGTGTTGTGCTCTTTTTTCACATGGCTTTAAACATATGTGATTTTTCGCTCCATAAGCAGTCTTTTATCTTGAGAGAAACCTGCAAATTTGCTCAATTTGTGAATAAAAATTTCCAGAATTTTTTTAAAAAACGTTTTCATCTACTGCTTGCAGATATGTTGACATTCTTTTTTGTTTGTGAGGAAATTTCTTGTAATAGTTTTTCAGGTTTCTATCCTTTATTTCTGTGTAATAGTTTTTCAGGTTTCCATCCTTTTCCTCTTTAATTAAGAGACACTCTTAATTAAAACATAATGTAAAAACAAAATAAAACAAGCAATTACTTATACATGCATTATTCTGTATTTAGTAACACAAACAGATGCTTTGTTATTTTCAGCAACTCTTTGATTAGAATAACAACTATTTTGTATCTTTAATTATTTTATTGGATTGATTTTACTTTTTTTCTATTTTTTAAAAATGTCATTGTAACAAGCAACAAGCAATTAGCCATTCTTAGTAACATAGTTGACAAAAAAGTGTTTGTTCAAAATGTATTAATATAGTACAATTGTTCTGTTTAAGTTGATCCTAAGAAAAAAATAGGTTGGTGTGATAATGAAAAAATATGAAAGACAGTAAAGTATTAAAGTATTTCAACTTTGGGCACATAAACCATGTGTTATTTGATTTTCTTTGGAAATACAAGAACCTTATGTGTGGATAAGATGTTAAATGAGTGAAAACACTCAATTTGATTTCATTTGCATGTTTCTCATTACTTTTATATACCATTAAAAATGGAGCATCTCTTGACTGTCTTGAAAACAGTCATATAATACAGAACTGAATAAATTGTAGATTGAAAATGTGTACCGTAGCTAGAAAATTATGAAATGATAGTAGTGCCCAGTGATATTAATGTCTTATATTGCATTAATTCTGTTGAAATAACTTATTATACATTCCATTTAGTCAAATTGTGCTATTTTAGTCATTGGGAGATTTTATGTCTAAAAACCTGATTCACTGAATGATAAATATTTTCCTTTAATATCAGAACTTTGATTTAATTTTATCTTCTGCATTTCACTTTCTGAAAATCAGTCAGAAAAGGAGATACTGTATACCTGGCTTTCAATAACTCTAAAGATAGCTTGCTACTTCAATGACTTTCTCTTGAATATTATATTTTTAACTGAATGCCATTCTTGCAGCATGAAGAATTTGTAGTGGTGTTCGATTACTATTTACAAGTATTTACAGGTTAATATGGTAATTTAGGCAAAATAGCATTTATCAAATCAACCTTCTAGAATACTTTGCTCCTAACTCTATAGACATCTACGTATGCAGAATCATACGTCTTCATTACCAAGTATATCTTATTTTCAGAAAACTTAGTTCAACAATCTACTGAAATACATGGAATTATTTCCTACTAAATGGCAGTTATTCAGCAGTAAGAACATAAGTGCAAACATAAGTTGTCTCTTTTCCATTCTGAAGTGCACAATACTTACATTGTCTTATCTATCAGATTAACAGAACAAGTCTCTGAAGCATAATGAGCAGGTAAACATCTATTACAACTAAATACTAATAGTTTGGAAAAGCCAATATTAACTATTTGCTAAAATATTTGTTCCACTATTATATCAGATTTATTTATAAAAATGTCATTTTTAAAAAACTGCATAATTAGCAAAACAATTAAAAACTTTTATATTGTACAGAGGAACAATCTAATACTGTATTTTAGTCAGTTAAAAACTTATAAAGTTCTGGTTAAAGCTCTGAAATTATTTATGATACATTCATTGTTAAAATGAAATACTATTGCCTTGGTTCTTACCTATAATGGTAACTACAATACATGAATATCAGTGCTTCAACCGTGTCCACTGGATATTTTGCCACCTTCCAGTTTGGCTGTTTTCTGTGTTGGCTGGGTCTGACAAAAAGTGCAGTTTAAGAAATCTGGAGAGGACCAGGTTGCAGAAACCTAGATTTCACAGCTAAGTGTTCTAATAAGATCCTGAACTTTGTTGCTTTTTGCTTAACAAACTATTTTAATTAGAACTGGAGAATAACTGTTCACTGCATATATTAGTCTAACATCACATGGTACTCTCTGAAAGAGAGCAAAAATGCTTTCAGGACTAAGCATGTATAAGCAATATATATCGATGTAAGATAGAAGTAATTGTTAACTAGTTTTGTGCCAAAGAAAACTCCAATATTTGTATTGTTCTTTATTAAGTACCACAGGAATTATTGTATTCAGCAATCATGGGCTATAACTTCGAGCCAAGATAATTAGTACATTATATTAGGTTGTTTTTTCTTTTGCAAGCTAATTTAGCAATTTTTGAGTTCCTATGGCAGCAAATAGATAATTGAATCTTAAAAATATTTAAATCTACTACAGTAGATACATGCTTATTCCAAGTACAAATGAAATGATTTTGATCAAAAATTTGGGGTGCTACATTAGCACATGAACAGAACTAAATTAAATGAAGATTTTAATTACAGATGTTCATGCTAATAATTGATATGCCTGAGAGAATCTGAGAGTTACTGACTTGCTAGTTTTATTTTCCTTTATTAGGAAAAAAAGTACTTTAAAGCATTAAACTAGTTCAAAAACATTGAAAACTGTTTCACCATGGAAGCTTTATAAGAATGTATTTTTTTCCTAATTATGTTTGAGGATTGAATGTGTAAGAGAAGGTCCTCTCCCCACACATTGCCTCAGGATGCAGCTAATAATAATAGTATTTTGATGACTTTCTATAATGGATTATAATAAAAATCAATGGAGTACAATAAATTCTAAACTATGTGTATTTAGTGACAGCAATCTCATCCTTAATGCATGCATACTGATAGCAATATATATATATATATATATATATATATATATATAAATACTAACCTTCTGATGACTCTTTCTTCTGAAATCAAGTAAAACTTCAGAGGCTTTTTCTGTATATTTCCTCCTCCAGGTGCTAATACAGTTGGCTAGCACAGTTCTATGTTATTTTATTTTGTTATATTTATATCCAAGTACATATCCTCCACTTTTAGCTTAACGAAACGACCTATCTATCTAAATAATTTCCTTCTGCAACAGAAAAGATGGAGACATTTTCTAGCTGCTGTGCCTGTTCCTTTCATTTGCATTCTGAGCTGCACTAACCAGCAACAGCTGAACTTGCTTCCATATACAGCACAGAACACTTGGGTGTGTTTTTTAAACAAATGCATGCCTCGACATAAAAACTGCCAGCCCCCATGTATGAGGTAATTGAAGAAAGGGAAGGGGGGAAGAGAAAGAGAGACCAAAGGATTTCCTATCCATGGCTTTTGGAGTAGAATTGAAATTGGGAGAGGAAAATGAGTGGGAATCACAATATGAACAAGGAGATACTGTTTGTTAGTTGAATGGAAAGCAAGCAGCAGATGAGGAAACTAAAGAGTTTAGGTACTGTACTATAATTGCAAAGCATTGTTACTTGGTTGCTCAAAGTCGCCTTTAGCTGTTACCATAATGAGCTTACTTTAGAGGAGAGATTCTTTCATACTGACATACCCAATTTTCTGTTTCCACGAATAAAAGGAATAGGAGATTTGTGGATGTATGTGTTTGTATTCAATTATTGTCCTGAAGAATGCAAACCTGAATGTCCTATTAAATTCTTTTTTAAGTTTATTTAATGAGAAGTAGTTGTTACAGCAATAGTGTTTAAAAAAAACTTTGGCAAAATAAGACATTAAAGCTATAAACTCTTAAGTTACATGGTATACTAAATGAGAAGGGAGGAGAAAAGACTTGGTGATTGGTCCAAGAAAAAAATAATTCAGTTTTTTATGTAGGTGAAAAATCTATTAATTGGTTTCTAACTCAGTTTCTTAAATATTTATTTAGCCAGAAACATAGATGTCATTTTATTTTATTATTCCCATCCCAGTTCAATAACACCAGTTACCAACAATCAGGCAAACACAAATACCAGCCAGTATTTTCCTGATTACATGTTCTGTCATCACTGAGTGGCCATCTAGAAGCCAATAGATTATTTAGGATTCAGTTAACTCAAATCAGTTAGCTCGGACTGAAATACCAAAAACAATTTACTTACGGTTACTTACGGGACCGTCTGCTGCCTCATGAAACCCAGTGACCAGTTAGGGCCCACAGAGTCGGCCTTCTCCAGGTCCCGTCAGCCAGACAGTGTCACCTGGCGGGGCCTAGGGGAAGAGCCTTCTCTGTTGCGGCCCCGGCCCTCTGGAATCAGCTCCCCCCGGAGACCCGTATTGCCCCCACCCTCTCCGCCTTTCGTAAACTGCTCAAGACACATCTTTGCCGACAGGCCTGGGGCAGTTAACATCTTGCCCCTAGCCAATGTATGTTTGTGTGCATGTTTGTTGGATGATTGGTTTTTTTTAATTCAGGGGTTCTTTTTTATATGTATTTTAATGTTGATTTCTATTTATGCTGTGAGCCGCCCTGAGTTCCCGGAATAGGGCGGCATAGAAATCCAATAAATGAAATGAAAAGTTTTATTGAATAAATATTAAGAGGGTTACAGAGAAAGAAAGGCACCAACTCATTTCTCTTGGACTGATCAGAAACTCCAGAAATCACAGTAAAGAGACCCAGTAAAGTTGCCCATTTCATGTCATTTTTTATTCTTTGGACTTTTTGGTGCCTGGGGCTTTTGTTTCATTTTTATATTTAAGAGACAGGGAATATAATAACACCTAATTATTTCTTATTCACAACTTTAAACAATTTAATGCTCTGCTTAAATAAGATATTGTCTTTAGTAGACAACACCTGAGATTGGTCTGGTAGCATATTTTATCAACGTGTGGGAACAAAATAGTAAAACCTTTGCTAAAAATATTTTTAAGAGAACCATTATTACTATTTCACTTTTTCCTTGTCAATCTTGTATGCTACTATTACAAATACAAAGTTTATATAATTGAATACAAACAGCAAATGATAATCACTTAGAATAGAAGTTTAATTTTAAAATATAATTGGTGCATTAATTAAATACTTTGTTGAATTGCAAATAAATTTTAGATACAAATAGAAATATAAAGCTTTTATATGTAAGGGCAGAGTTGAATGTTTCAGGTTCATGACATGTCTTTAAAATCCAAATACTATCTGAAACAGGACCGGAAGGCTGTGATGTTATTTGATTTGAACTTACAGATAGTTGGGATCAGCAACACCATTACTAAATGCCATGGTTGCTGAACAAAAAAATCACGTGACTGCAAGGACTTACAGCCTCACTTCTGCTTCAGCTGTTAAGCAAATCACCACAGCTGTTAAGTAAAACATTCCATATTCTCCTTTAACTCTGCTTCTCACAAGCCAGTTGCAAATCATATAAATGGCGTGACCTTGGGACACTGCAATAGTCATAACTATACCATTTGCTAAGCTCCCAAATGGTGATCACATGACTGCAGAATATTGCAATCATAAATGAAGGATTGATCACAAAGCTGGGGGTTTCCTTCACAATTATAACTTCAAACAGTCACTAAATGAGGGAGTCAGTAAGCAAGATCTACTTGTAACTTTTATTTCAATGCTCTGTATGATAAAAAAAATCTTTAATTCTTCAGGTATTTATCTCTCAGATTTGACATATATTGACTCAGCATATCCATCAACAGGAAGTATTCTGGAAAATGAGCAGAGATCAAACTTAATGAATAATATTCTTAGAATAATTTCAGACTTACAGCAATCTTGTGAATATGGTAAGTTACACCATGCATTTATATTACAGCATTATCTGCAAACAGTGAATAAAATAGCTTGAATATTAATTGAGGCTTGCTCAAATTTCACCTTTGATTAAAGGTGGTGATGGGATATTTTAAAAAAATAATTCAAGATAAGAAGATAAGGTGAACATTTTCCCAATAAAACAGCAGAAATCTAATCAAACACCCCAAGACCTTTGAGCATATCTTAAAATATCTCTTTGGATCTTTACTATAATTGAAGAGACAAATGTAAAAGGTAATATTTGTTTACTAAATTCTTTCAAAGTAAAAAAAATGACTTTTCTCAACTTAGCATTAACTATAATTAACAGACTTTGATACAGTAAGTTTTCTGTTATTCAAAAACATCTTGAAAGCCACCCTCTTAATTTTGACTAAGTCTATTTCAAATAAAGTAGTTTCTCAGTAAGAACCTTCCTTTTTATTTATTTATCTATTATTTATTTAGTTGTTCAACTTCTATAGCTGTCCATCTCAGTCAATGACTCTGGGCAGCTTACAGTTCATTTTTACTAAAGATTAATTAAGCTTTCCACTTAATTTTATTTAGACAAGATAGGCGCAGGAAATGAATACAGGTTTATTGTATGCTAATGCTCTCTAGAAGAATCTGAACTATTAAGAGTCATAACAAATTGGTGGTAGATAAGAGTCAATGGAATTCAAAATGGGCTTGGATCTAGATCTCTTGTGGGTGTGAAGGGACTCGAGACTGATGATGCAATTGACCCATCCTTGGGCCTCAGTCTGGTCATCTCCTACAGATTACTGAAGCCAGAATTCTTGTTTTTTTACTTATGGGAAAATAATGAGTAGGAAGAACCCAGCTTCCATTTACGGATGGCTCAATTGCCTTTTTATACCAAACTGCAATTGATAAAACAATGCCCAAAAGGAAATCACTGTTTACCTCTAGAATTATATTACATCCTCAGCTGATGAAGTTTTTGGTAGGAATCCTGTGCAGATTGCTTTTAAATTGGATGCCGTATTGTTTCAATATGTCCTAAGGCACGAATGTCACTTGATTGAGTCACATGGTGTATCATGACATATTGTGATGTTTTTTGCCTTTGCAGAGCCGGGGTGGGCGTAGCCTGCATGTGATGCATCCAGCTGCAGGCCGCCAGTTTGACACCCCTGTCCTAAGGTCTAGAATATTTACTATGAATATTTGGAGGAAACAAATAATTTTTTTCCTTTATGTATTTCTGTTTTCAGAAAGTCTTGTATTTTGTTACTCAGAAATAGATATTTTTCTTCAAAATAATAGAGCTTTTACATTCATGTGGGCTGGAATTTCTTTTTATCCTGTCTCTACCCAATTTATCAGGCTGATGATTTGAGTTGGTGGTTTTTTTTGTTACTCTTTTATTTTCTTTACACAAGGTTACATGTTTTTGGCAGAGTGAAATTATCTCTGAGATTCTAGGATGCTGCTTGTCTGCAAGGGTTAGACAGCTCCCTACTGTGCAAAGAAACTATGGTTATATATGCAAATTCCCTGAGATCAAAAGCCATCTCTGATGCTCTAAGAAGAGAAATTTATGATAAGATATTTTTTTCAGTACTTGTCTGAAAAATATTTTGTTTATTGCATTGGAGGAGATGTAAATCATGTTATTGGGCAAAGTCTTAGAATCTGACTAAATACAAGATGATTATAGGGTGAGAATATTTAGGAAATCACAAAATACGTAACATCTATAAAGCAAATTTTAAATGTGAGTTTCAATTTATATATATGTAGAATTGTAATCAGAATTCTATATACAGAAGATTAGTAGCCACCAACATTTATTAATATGACATTACTCTTATGAGTGGGGTGCAATGTCTCAGCCGTTAAAGATGCTGAGCTTGTCAGAGAGCTGACAGCCTCGATTTGAGACCTGAGGTCTGCACAACAAGGTGCGCTCCTCTTACTTGCCCCGGCTCCTGCCCACCTAGCAGTTTGAAAGCATGCAAATGTAAGTAGATTAATAGGTATCCCTTCAATGGGAAGGTAAGAGAATTCCATATGGCATATAGCCATACTGGCCATATGACCAGATATTGGTTTCAGACAATGCTGACTTCCCTCGGCCAAGAAACGGATATGAGCACTGTGCCCTAGAACTGGACATACCTGACAGGGAAATCTTTACCTTTTTATTGATATGAAGCAGGTTTTAATATACTGCTCAAAAAAATAAAGGGAACACATCCTATAGGATTTCTTATAGGATGTGTTCCCTTTATTTTTTTGAGCAGTATATATTTTAGCTGAGAATGAGGTTGCCAGATTTCACATTAGGAGCAAGGGGACAGCAAGGCCATATATCCTTTAGTTGTTCAACAGTGAAAGGACACAGGGCAGAAAACATCCTGCAAAAAACAGAGCTCCACAACACAGTCCTTTCAGCAGTTCCAAGAAGGCTCCACACCCATTTGCACTACTCAGGTGATACTGAAGACACAAACAAACCTTCAAGTATTCTCAGTGACTCTCTAAAACAGGGGTGTCAAACTCGCAACGTCACGTGACGTGTCGCGATGTATGGTGACTTTTTTGCCATTGCCGGCAATGGGGTGGGCGTGGTTTTGCTATGATGCATCCAGCCCACGGGCCGGCAGTTTGATACCCCTGCTCTAAAAGAATGCAAATGATCAGCTATCTGCAAAGAATATAAATCCCTCCATTCCCCACCATCCTGTCAGAGCTGAAGATGCTTCTTGGATGAGAAGCGAAATGTCTTCAAAGAAAAACAAAGTCTGATTTTATGTGCATAGCCTAGTTTCCTGCTTTTCCTTCCCCATCCAATTACTGCTATTAAGATTCTTATAAACAAGTTGGTCTTAATTCTATCACAGACATTTGTGGGAATAGTAGTTAGCTAAATGCCTGCTTTTGTGGGGGGAAAAGGAAGATGATAATATAACAATAATAGTCAACATTGATATGAAATCATGCCATATAAAAATACATATATCTTAATGGCTGCCAATAAAAAACCTGCTTTTGTGGAGGGAAAAGGAAGATGATAATATAACAATAATAGTTAACATTGATATGAAATCATGCCATATAAAAATACATAGATCTTAATGGCTGCCAATAAAAAACCTGCTTTTGTGAAGGGAAAAGGAGATGATAATATAACAATAATAGTTAACATTGATATGAAATCATGCCATATAAAAATACATAGATCTTAATGGCTGCCAATAAAATAACTGCTCTCCATTATATACTAATTACTATTTAGATATTCCTGTGTTGCCTCATGTTCAAAAGTACCTGAATTCTGTTCAGTATATAGAGGAACTTCAGAAGTTTGTGGAAGATGATAATTATAAGTAAGTATATAATCTAGTCAATTGTAATATATTCATTATTAAATTTTTGTTTTTAAAGTAATTTTTCATAAAGAACAAAACAATACTTGTAGTTTTGTTTCATAAGTGTTTCAAATTTTTAGGACAGTTCTGTTTATAGGCTCTCATTTTTCATGAATACTTTCTTGCTCTTCCTTTTTTTCCCTTTTTTTTCTTTCTTGCTCTTTCTTTCCTTAGCTGTAAATATTAAAAATGAATGAATGAAAAGAATAAACAGAAAGCCCTGTAGTGGTTTAGGTATTGAACTAGGAATAAAATTCACTGGGTGAGCAGTAATTCTCTCCACCCAACCTGCAACACAGGGTTCTGATTTTTGAGGAGATTCCAATGTAATTTCCTTTGAGTTCCTATAGAAAAGGTGGAATATAAATCTAACAGATGAATAAGAATCAACAGATGTTCAAGATCTAAGACAATCTATTATGAATTATTTGTTATATTCCCATATTCTTAATCATCTTCCCTCCCAATTTCTTACTCTGTTATTAACTGCAGTATTTGATATTCATCATATAAATCCATATTGGCCTTTTTAAAAACTAATTGACATATAGCAGTTATATGTGCAACTGTTTCATTCTTCTTTTCTTTAAGTTATACAGAGTGGGAGAAAGTTTCCAGGAAATCACAGCGTTTTTAAATGGCACTTCTAAATCATGCATTTTTCTTTTAAAATGAAAAATGGGTATTTTGTATCTTACTTATTAAAAGAATTGAAGTTTTTTTTATTTAAATCTGTAAAAGTACGATAAGGGTTACTATTTATTTTGGTTTTTTTTAATTTATACAGCACCTAATTCATGGTTCGATACCACTCTGAGAAGCTAATTATTATATTTTTATCTCACCTTTTCATATGTGTAACTCAAGTTGGTTAACATACTTAACACTCCTGCCTTCTTCTTTCCCCAAAACAACAAACCTCTGATATCTATTGGGCTGAGAGAGAATGACTGCCTAAGGTCATCCAGACATTTTCATGCTTAAGGGAGGGCTAGAAGTCACAGTCTCCTTGTTTCTAGGTCAGCACCTTAACCATCACCAATCTAGCTCAAATGATTTATTGATGGATTCCTAGTAGGATGTCCTAGAACAGAGGTCCCCAATCTTTTGGGCACCAGGGACTGGTTCCGTGGAGAGACGTTTTTCCGCGGACCAGAGAGTGTGTGGTTTTATGTGCTACCTGTATCTTGCAGATGGGGCTTTGCTTTTTTGTCCGGCCCCGTTGCTGGCATGCCGCAGTCCTGTACTGGTCCATGAACCAGGGATTGAGGACCCCTGTCCTAGAAAATGAAAGTAAGTGTAGATGTCCGAATTTGCTATTAGCAATTTTTTTTTCTTAACACAGACTTTCATTAAAAATAGAACCTGGGACCAGTACCTCACGCCCCACTGCATCTCATGAAGATTTAGTTGGTAAGTACTCAACAATAAAACACTCTGATTCTACTCCCCAGTATTCCTATTTTCTGGATTTATAATATCCATAAAATCTTTTTTTAAGCAAATCTAATTTAAGCAAACTTTAGAATAAACTAAAAAGAGAGGGAAATAGATAAAATCTGTATATGTACTTCCAAATTATTTTGAAGATTTTTGAAGAATTATAATAACAAACTTGCTCTTTGCTCTACTCATTTTACTTATTTTTTCCAGGCCCTGAAGTGGGTGTTTCTCCCCAAATGGTGCGAAAGAATGCTACTGCTGAAGAAGCATTGCTACCACCAATTCCTCCATCTCCTAGAAACCTGATGCCTCATGGGCATAGAAAATGTCACAGTTTGGGATACAAGTTAGCATTTCATTTGAGATTCAGTTCCTTCTGTTATTTAAATTCATTATACTCCAAATTATTGTTATTTAAAAAGCCATATATATGAACTAAGTATCTTCTTTGCCATTGACTTTTCAGGCAGTGTGTATATTAGGTTGTTTAAATAGTTCAGTACATGTATATCTTTTTTATAAGTAAATACAAGATAAATATAAGTAAATCGTGATAATTGAGGATTATTAAATAATCTATTAAACAAGCCAAACTCAGATTTGTAGACAGGCAGTGCAATCATGACATTGTTGGAACTCCAAAACAGAGAAACAGTCAAAAACAGAGAAAAGTCTAACAATACAATATGTCAATCTTGAGATATATATAATTCTCCAGCGTGACGAGTGGAGAATCCACCAATGGGTTAACTTCGTCTTCTGCCCACAGACTATTCGTCCAATTTTGCTGCACCACTCCTCCTGGGACCTCCCTGACCCAGTCTCAACTAGTCTTGAGAGCCCGTTTAGACTGAATTCTTGACTCCTGAAGTGATTCTTTTTTAAGGTCGTATATTTCTGATATTTTGGTCAATCTGTGGGGGGGAGAGGAACTGCAAGAACGAACGAAGTTTGTTTGAACCCTTTCTGCTGCCGGATTGCAGCTCAACCATGAGACTGGCCTGAGCCTAGCTGATCACCGGACAAACAAGGAACCGGATGCCATTTTCCGGTCACCAAGTGTGACCCTGAACAAAGGGAGAGACAATCTCCTTCCCCCCCCCCCAAACCAATCATCCCACAAAGCAAGCCAGGATAGCCAAGGCAAATTCAGAATACATTAGCACAGCTGATCAGCGGGCAATTTAAACCTCCCGCAGATCATACAGAAGCCAGCGAGCTACGTGGGAACAATAGGGGGCTGGTGAGCTACAGAGAAATATCACAGCTCTCCAAGGCTCTTACCCTAAATTCAACTAAAGACCTCGAAGGCTCCTGTTGTTTTCCATTGCCTGAAGCGGGGATTAGCTGGTTGGCGGAGGACTTTTAAACTCCGCAGCTCCCTCACAGAGTTTCCCTGCATCTCTGCGACTCCCTTGCAACTCACGCTGACCGTATTCCACTGAATACAAGCGCAGTTGTTTTTTTCTTTGGGCAGTCTCCAGGAAATTTAGCTGAGGGAGACACGAGAGAGACTTGGGTTCGACCAATAACAACTTCAACTCACCCAAGCTCAGTCCTTCCTAGCCACATAGGAATAATAGTAGGTAATAGTAATAGTAATAGTAATAAAATAAATAAAATAAATAAAAATTTGATATTAACAATAATAGTAATAATTGAAGAGCACAAGACATAAATCAGCTCACAATTACCCTGAATCAGACCGGAATTGAATTTTATTCCAGTTAAGAATGGCAGATACCAGCACAGTTCAAACAGCGCAAGAACCTGCCACCACCAGCCCACCTGCTCATAAAAGTCAGAGATCACCCAAGCAGGAGGTGGCTAGGAAGATCAAGGCCAAGGCAACATCGGTCAAAAGGCCTTCCAAAGCAGCAGATAGGGAGGCTAAGCGACATCACCAGGTTCTAGAGAGACAATTCTCCCGAGCCGAAAGGAGACAAAACTCCACTGAAGATGAATTAGAGCCACCCAATTACAGGGAGGAGGAAATTTTTGGCACAAGAAAGCCCAACTAGGAACCTCTGGAAACAGAGGCCGATACAGAACAGGGGAACGGCTCTCCCCTAAGCAAGGGGCCTGGAGATCTGCGTTCAGAAGCAGGCACCCGTCGCTCAGATAATCATGGAGCAATGTCTTCAGAGCACCTTCAATCCCTGATATCTCAGGCTGTCGCACAGGCCATGGCCTCCTCAAGACACCATTGTTCCAGAACAAGGTCTGTTGCCTCTAGGGGTGGCTCCCTCTTTTCTCAAGAGGAGGCCTCTGAGTACCAAGACTCTGTTTCCTCCTCCAGGTCCTCCAGAGGCAGGAGGTCTCCTGCGGAGGACCATGAGCTGATGGATCAGAGACTGTCCGACGAAGAAGATGTATCTCCAGATCCTCCCCCGTTTGTAGGCCTGTTTAATCCGTCCTTATTCAAGACACCACTACATAAAGCCAGTGGCACTGCAAATATAGAGAGGCCCCCGATTCCGCAGAAAGAAACCACCACCAATCCCTCAACTAGTAAGGTCACAAACAACAAAGTGTTTTCACAGCCCACCTATACCCAACGCTTTGTCCCCTGTCCACCTCTCTTCTTTGATTCTGTTCAGAACAACATGTGGGCACTGGGTTCCATCCTCCCAATGGGGGGGGGCAGACAAGAAAATGTTCAACATAGATCCGGCAGTATCAGAGATAATAGAAGTGCCAACAATAGATGAACCTATTGCAACCCTCTTTTCTCCACCCCCAATAGCCGGGGATGCAGCGGAGGCCCTGAAATCAGAAGACAAGAAGTTGGACCTCATCTTCCACAGGGCACACCAGGCCTCGGCGTGGGCAATCAAGGCAGGCATCACTACGTCCTTTTTCGCCAGGAGATCTCTTCTTTGGCTGCGCCAACTCCAGTTAAGTATTCCCCCAGTGGAGGAGAAAACTCACCAGAATTTAAGAAGGTTAGTGGCGGCAGCGGAGCTCATGTCAGATTCCTCCTTACACGCAACCAATTTCTCTGCTAGAGCAATAGTGTACAATACTGGTGCACGCAGATTGCTGTGGCTCAAGCATTGGAGAGCGGAAATGAAGGCTAAGTGGCGTTTAGCGGCGGCACCCTATAAGGGTGGCCGGCTCTTTGATGAGGCGCTTGACTCTTACCTAATTGAAAATAAGGACAAATGCAAGATCCTGGCCCACCTGACAAAGAGGACAGAGAGGAGAGCTCCCTCCTAGTCCCGCAGACCGGCCTTCTGACCTGATGCAGGCATGGATCAGGGGACCTTTTCCCGTCCCTATCAGCCCAGATCAGACTGTCAAGGTGAGAGAAACAATAACGGACAGGTTCAGACAACAGGCCCAAGCAAGACGGCCCTTTCGAGGAGCCGGGGGGGTGTCCCTACTGCAGATCCAAGTGACGGCCCAAGGGGGCCCCCCATTGGTGGCTGGCTAGTCCTTTTTGCCCACAAATGGCAAGCCACCACCACGGACCTCTGGGTCCTAAATACCATCAGATTCGGCCTATCGCTAGAATTCCTCTCAACACCCCCGAACCGGTTCATTCCTTGCCCATCTCCAAAAGATCTGATCAAGAAGAATCTCACCAAGGAGGCCATCCAACACCTCCTGGACATTCAGGCTATAGGACCGGTAGAAAGAGATCAGTGGGGACAAGGATTCTATTCCATCCTATTAATAGTCCCAAAGAATTCGGGGGGGGGGGTGGAGAGAAATACTAGACCTAAAGAGTCTGAACAGACACCTGGAATACAAAAAATTCAAAATGCAAACCCTTCGCTCAATATTAGCAAGCATCAGGAAGGGGGACCTTCTGACATCCATAGATCTGATGGAGGCCTACCTTCACATTCCCATACTTCCGGGTCACAGGAGGTTCCTCAGGTTCTACCACACAGGTCAACACTTCCAATACAGGGCCTTACCTTTTGGACTTTCTTCAGATCCCAGGGTATTCACAAAGGTATTGGCAACAATCGCTGCGTACTTGAGAACAATTCCGGTGCGCATCCAATGCTATCTGGATGACATTCTCATCCAATCCTCATCGGCCCAGACAGCACAGTCAGATCTGGCACTGACTCTGAAAACCCTTCAAGACCACGGGTTCTCAGTAAACTTTCAGAAGAGTCAGACCGTTCCCTCAAACCGTCTTCTTCATCTGGAAGTGGTCATAGACACACAAAAGTGCATGGTCCATCTCAGGACCGTCAACACAGCATTCAAATCCTAGTCAGGCTCATCCGAAGGAAACGGTCCTCAACGCTGGCTACACTCTCACAGGTGCTAGGAAAGATGGTGTCATGCCTCGCAATCGTACCTTGGGCAAGGCTACACTCCAGAGAGCTCCAGTGGTTCCTACTTCCGTTCCAAAGAGTGGGGATAGGCTCCTCAAACAAAAGAGTGAAGGTGCCATCAAAGGTCCTGAGGTCGCTACAGTGGTGGTCTTCCCCAGCGATGGGGAAGGGACCCTTGTTCAGGGAAGCCAACCGAGTCACCCTTACAACGGATGCCAGCCTATTCGGCTGGGGAGCGCACCTGCAATCACAACTAGCACAGGGTCAATGGTCAAAGAAAGACCTAAAGCACAACATAAACTGGCTAGAACTCAGAGCCATACACCTGGCTCTCTGTCACTTCCACAGCACAGTGGCTCATCGACACGTGCTCATACTCATAGACAATGTGGCGGCCAAAGCGCATGTCAACCGACAAGGAGGCATGCGATCCAGGGCCCTCATGAACGAAGCACAAGCCCTGGGAACCTGGGCAGAAAACAACCTAGCCTCCATCAAGGCCAAGCACATCTCAGGAGAAGCCAATTGCCAGGCAGACTTCCTGAGCAGGACGATAGACCACTCAGAGTGGAGCCTGCACCCTGCCCTCTTCAGAGAGGCAGCAGAGAGATTCAGCCATCCAGTGATGGATCTGTTTGCCAGTCCAAAGAACACTCAGATTCCAAGTTCTTCTCTCGTTTTCCGACACCAGGAGCAGAGAGAGCGGATGCACTTCGAGGCCAGTGGCCAAAAGGACTGCTGTATGCATTCCCACCTCTTCCTTTGATACAAGCAACCATCAGGAAGATATTGCAGGAGCAAGCGGAGGTAATACTCATTGTACCGCACTGGCCAAGACGGCTGTGGTTTACCGATCTCGTAAACCTATCTACATCTCCACCGTGGAGGATTCCACATGACCAAATTTCCCTCAACCAGGGATCCCTGCTACATCCAGACCCACAGTGGCTCCAATTGACCACCTGGCGCTTGAGCGGAGTCTCCTAGAGAGAGACAACTTCTCACAAAAAGTCATTAAGACTCTCCAGGCCTCTAGAAGGCCTACAACTAACAGGATCTATGATTCCACTTGGAAAAATTATTGCGGTTGGTGCAACAGGCAACAACTAGACCCATGCAACATCTCTATCCCAGATATCTTAGACTACCTAGTGGAAGGCCTGGATAGGGGGTTAGCACCCAACACAATTCATAGACAGGTGGCTGCTCTATCAACCATTCTTACCTAGGGCAACCCTGAAACTTTAGCCAGACACCCAATGGTGCGATCCTTTGTAAAGGGCGCATCTAACAGCAGGCCACCTGTGGTGCACAGATACCCTTCCTGGGATCTACCTAAGGTCTTACAGGCCATAACCTTACCTCCATTTGAGCTTGCCAGGACCTATGACCTACAGTACCTGACCCTTAAGTTCGTCTTCTTAGTCGCCGTTACCTCAGCAAAACGCATCTCAGAACTAGCAGCCCTGTCAGTGAGGGAGGACCTTTGTACCTTCCACACAGACAGGGTGGTGTTACGTTTGGACCCCTCCTTTGTTCCAATGGTCGATTCCCTATTCCACAGAGCACAGGAGGTGGTGCTACCAAACTTTTGCCCTGAACCGTCCCATGAACTGGAGTGCAAGTGGTACACCTTAGATGTTCGCAGAGTTTTAAAGCAGTACATCAAGCGAACGGCACTCTTCCGTAGATCGGAAGCACTGTTTGTCTCCTTCCACTCACACAAGAGGTCAGAGGGTCACTGCATCCACAATCGGTAGATGGATTAAAAGGTGTATAGCGGAGGCATACAGGGGACAGTCCTTGATGGTCCCCAGACTTTCCACGCGCGGTGCTGCAACCTCAGCAGCATGGGCAACTCAGGCTTCGATTGAAGAAATATGTAGAGCGGCGATGTGGACGTCGCTTTCCCCTTTTAGAAGACACTACAAATTAGACAGATTCACATCTGTGGAGGTCTCCTTTGGCAGGAGAGTACTCCAGTGCATACCGGTAGTATCAGAGAGTGGGACACAGGCCCAGACGGCATCCCACCCACAAGGACAGTGAGGCTTTGGTATGTCCCATTGGTGGATTCTCCACTCGTCACACTGGAGAAGGGGCATTGGTCTTACCTGAACGCCTTTTCTCAGTGTGACGATGGAGAATCCACTCCCACCCTTGAGGCCAGTCAGGTCCTGTGAGGGGAGAGGATGGAGTCAACGCAAGAAAACATAGCCAACTAGCTTTCGCCTCGTCGAGACTGGGTCAGGGAGGTCCCAGGAGGAGAGGCGGAGCAAAATTGGACGACTAGTCTGCGGGCAGAAGACGAAGTTAACCCATTGGTGGATTCTCCATCGTCACACTGAGAAAAGGTGTTCAGGTAAGACCAACGCCCCTTCTACCATCACAAAGTATTTATTGTTTATTTGACTGATTACAGAATATTTTTCTATTTTGTTTTAATTTCCTTTGCTTTATACTTCTCTGTATTGTTAGAGCTTTGAATAGGACATTTGGATTAGCAGGTTAACTCAGTGATCTAAATGTTCCTTTCTGTTTTCAGGAAACAAAACAAATTAGGCATAAAGCAAGAAATTGTGTGTTTCTGTTTATAATGTTTTGTGAAATCATAGTTACAGTCATTAAACTGACAAGCCATGGTTTCATATTGATTTATAGACTGAACCCAATTGTTCATATATTGATTGATTATGCTTCATCAAGTCAATGTCAGTTCTTAGCAAACACAGGGATAGATTTTCTCCAAAATAATCTGTATCTAACTTGGTCCTTCAGGTCTTCCATTGGTGCACCAGTCATTACTATAACTAAGTCCTTCTACCTTACTACTGATCATCCTCTTGCTCAGAGCAAAAGAAAAAAAATGAAAAAAAATGCAGTTAATCCTCATATTTAAACATTAGTTCCAAAAAATTAGGAATTAAATTGCAAAGTACATACATACAGCTTCTTGCTTGCAAATCATTTTATGATTGTAAATGTGGTTGACAATCTATTTGGGCTGCTTGTGGTAAAGAAAGACCAATATTTAAACACTGGTAGCAGACATAACTTCCTAATAACATTTTCATTCTTCCATGCCCATTTCTAACTGTAACATTGGAATCCATTCTTTAATAGTCCATGTTCAGGAGGAGCGAAAATACAAGAGGAGTGGGCTGGTGGAGGGTGTTCTGGAGGGGGGTTCCGAGCAGTTCTTTGTATTGTTTATTTTTATTATGTAATTTGTTTGTTTTCAGTTGAGTTAATAGGTTACTATGTTATAATTGTTAAAAGTTTTTTATAAAAAATTTTAATAAAAAAATTATTAAAAAAAAAAAAATAGTCCATGTTCATAAATATTTGCCCATTGTTTATAAAGGTATAAAGTACATGTACATTAAAAGAAAAAAGCAGGAATTGTAGAATTTTAGTACAAAAATATTAACTAACTCATCTATGTCTATTTCATATCTATTATACAATTACATATTCTTGGGAACATTTATCTTTTTAAACTTTTTTAATTGCCTTTATTCTGTCTTTCCCTTTGGATTTGATTATTGAGGTCTGATCTATTATTAAATATACTTTTGCTACTGTGTTATATTTACTGTTTTAATAATATGATCAATCTTAATGTATTTTACTATTTTTCTAGTTTCATTCATAAAATGAACACAGCAGAATTTAAAAGTGCAACATTCCCAAATGCAGGACCAAGGCATCTTTTAGATGATAGTGTCATGGAACCACATGCTCCATTACGGGGGCAAGCAGAGAGCTCCACTCTTTCCAGTGGAATTTCAATAGGTGAGATTTTAACTCAAGTCAGTAAAAGTGTCTTTTGAAATTCAAATTTGTATATTTTTTTCATTATATTTATATGCTACTTCTCCTCCATATTATTTAAACAGCATGCATAGGCACTATCCACACAGCATACATAGGATAATGGGGGAAGATAAACTTGCGCACACTGCAAACAGAGTTAGTAACCTGATGATTTTTTAATTAAAATCTCCCATGTTGTTAAATTACTCAGAATTTACTATCTTTTCAATGTCTAGTATAAAGTTCTATAGAAGCCTCATGCAACGCCTTGCCTCCCCCCCCCATCATCCCACAGACTGTGCAATTGAAATCTTGTCTGGAGCGGAACGC
Organism: Bothrops alternatus; assembly: GCA_034064705.1. Classification (NCBI taxonomy): domain Eukaryota; kingdom Metazoa; phylum Chordata; class Lepidosauria; order Squamata; family Viperidae; genus Bothrops; species Bothrops alternatus. The sequence goes on along the minus strand of JARGCV010000145.1, from coordinate 1,071,100 downwards.
CCCAAACCAAATATGTACTCTGTGACTCCAAAAGAGTTGAAGGAGCTGAGAGATTACATTGACAAGAATCTAGCTAGGGGGTTCATCCAGGCTGCTAAATCCAGAGTGGCAGCCCTAGTGCTATTCAAGAAAAAGAAAGGATGGCTCGCTGAGATTGTGCGTCGATTTCCATGGGATAAATGGTGTATGTGTGGAGAATATGTACCTTCTACTCCTCAAGAAGGATATTGAAAGTTATGTGAAAAGCTGTGCCATGTATATGGCCATGAAGCGCAACCAGGGAAGAGTCCGGGATTGCTGCAGCAAGTGGCTGACCTGACCCGGCCTTAGGAAGAGATAGCCATGGACTTTATAGTCGAGCTTCCAGAGAGTGGAGGGCATATGGTGATATGGACAGTGGTGAACCTATTCTCAAAGCAGGCCCACTTCTCCACATGTTCCAGCCTCCCATCAGCCCAGAGATTGGCCAGGATGTTCCTGCAACATATTTACTGGCTATACAGAGTGCTTAAATGCATAATCTCGGACCGAGGGATCCAATTTACTACCAAGTTTTGGTGTGAATTTGTAAAGCTGATAGGGTCCTCCCAGGGTCTTAGTTCATCAGCTTTTCATCCGAGTACAAATGAAGCTGCAGAACGAACCAATGCAATGGTGGAATAGTACCTGCGTTGTTATGTCAACTACCAGCAATCTAATTGGGCAGAGTTCCTGCCATTCTCTGAAGTGACATACAACAAAGTGGTACACAGTAGCACAGGGCTTACCCCATTTAAGATAGCTACAGGAGTGGAGTTTGTGCCAATACCAGAATGCCCAAGAGAGACCCCCTCATTGGTGAATTAGCTGATTGGGTAGATTCCCTAAAAGGCATTTGGGATAACGTGAGGAAAGCACTTGCCAAAGCAACAGAGAATCAAAAGAAACAAGAGGATAAGAAGCAAGCTCCCCAGGGAACGTTCCATGTAGGAGATGAAATGTATCTATCCACCAAATACCTAAAATTGAGGATTCCCTGTAAAAAGCTAGGTCCTAAATACATAGGCCATTTCCTGATCGTGAAAATTATTAACCCAGTGACTGTAGAAATGAAACTGCCTAGAGTACTGGGGAAAGTGCACCCAGTATTTCACTGCAGCCTGCTGAAGCAGGCTCAGGGATCGAAAATGAGACCAGTTGGGAAAGAAACACCTGGTCTAATAATGGTGGAAGGGGAAAGACATTACAAAGTTAAGCAATTTTAGATTCTAGAGTTTATAAGGAGTTGGCTAATTCCAGAAGATGGTGCTAAATTGTTATTGTTCTACTTCATTTCTTCCATAGAGACACACAAACATAATGAAAGAAGAGGCACAAATGCTTATTCATTTACTAAACAAAGAACAAATACTATATTCATATTTAATATAATGCAATTAAATTATATTATGCAATTAAACTATTTGAATTTAAGTGAGTTCTAACAGTTAAGTGGGGAGAGAGAAATTGAACATAAAAATTAGTATGTGCAATTAATCTCATAAACAAAACTCCCAGAAATAAGTTGTTTTCTTTTTAAATTAACTGTCATTGCAATTGAGTCAGTTTTATTATGGGTAGAGTTTTTTTGAAACATTTTCCAGGCTTGGTAAGTCATAAAATTAGAGAGTTTTTAAATTTATTCATTTATTCTGATTTTAGGTAGCAGTGATGGTTCAGAGCTCAGTGAAGAAACTTCATGGCCAGCATTTGAAAGGTAAGAGAAGTCAATATATTTTATATTTATTCATACATACGTGTATTTAACATATGACAGTTTTACATTTCCACATAGAAAAGCGTACCAAGTGTACTAAACTTTCCTGGTATAGTGCTTTTTAATCAAAACACTGCTTTTCCTACACATGGGTTATATATGTAAGACAAAAAATAATGGCTAAAGTAGTTCGATCATGCAAGTTTTCTGGAGGGTGTATTATCACTAATATTTTGGCAGGGGTCCCAGAATCCTGTTTTGTAACAAATTTGTTCAAAGGGAACATATGCAGCTTATATGAGTGGTTCATCATCTACTTACAGCTATTTGGGAGATTGTTGAAAGAAGCTTCCCAAAGCTGAACTCCTATTTACAATATAGGCTTGGAGTAAAATCCAAGTGACAGTTCTCCTGTGATGCAGCCTGACCAATTTAGAACAGTAGATGACTGACTTTTCTTTCTTAGTGAATGTATATGATTGACTTATATAAAAACATGCTGTAAATCTACTATTGTTTTTAGAAAATTACTTTTATTTTGTATATCATTGCAGCAGCTTTCAAGTGAAAGGCATTGATCATTTGATAAAGCACCACTATGATCTGAGGTGCTTGTGCCGCTCCCAGTTCAGTACAAATGAAGTGACATTACAAGCTAGTAGAATCATAGTTGATTTTATAAAACTAAAGGTTTTTCTTCTGCAGGATGAACTGTTCAAATACATTTTATTCCCTGGCTTAGATTACCTTAATGCATTTTTGCTCAGTAATATGCATACAACAATAGTTCTATCAATATAAATAGAGGTACTTCTTGACGTACAAATCCAAGTTATAACAGTTCTGAATGAATGGTGTTACAATCGATCCTCAGAGTTCTGGGTATTCCAGCACTCGTCTGGTCACATGATTACAACCTGGGTGCATGGGACTCATTTGCATTTACAACAAGTTGCCAAGCACCCCACTATCATATAATTGCCATTTGCAACCTTCCCGCTGACTTCCTCAGAAAGTTAATGGGGAAGCCAGCAGAGAATGTTGTAAGTCACTGGAATAAGTTCCCCCATTCTCACATCATCCTCCAGCCCTTCTGCACTCACGCCACATCGGCCCCTCACACATCCTATTCATGCCACACCTCTATGCATCATATAATCTCTGAATTTATTCAGAAGAAAAAGCCAAGATATGTTGCTAAACCACTTTATGAGGGAATGTTTTCATATTCTAAGGTAATTGCTCCTAATCATTTGCCTTTTAGAAATTTTTTGTTTTAATTGCAGATGTTATTTATTTAAGATATTGATTGTCTAATCATTCATTGGGATGCCAGTAAGAATATTTTATTGTTATATGTGTTCACACGAAGAACATGTGTTCAAATAAGAAGAGATCTTTTGAAAACTGAAATACATGGGTGATTACAGAACAAGAAGAAGTAGCAATGTAGCAGAAAGGAAAGCTTATTATGGTGTTCTAACAAATGATGACTATGAATTCAAAAAATGTAACCCGTACCATTTATAATGAAATCCAACAGGAACAGATTATACCATTCTCTTGGTCCGGTGACAAGAATAGCACGAAATGGCTATTGGAGCCACATGAAGGGCAGCAGGTACCAATCCCTTGTGTTCAAGGGCTAGCCATTTTCCTCTGGTGCTGGTGACTGATTTGATAGTGACGTGGATGTAATCTGATACTCCTGTTCTTTCTAACTATCTTGACATATCACATTGGTGAACATTCTCTATCGAAACAGGATATATGTCTTGAAACTTAATCATATCTTCACAGCCTATGGCTGGCCCATTGTAATCTGCATATCTGATTTTGTAAAATTACTCAAAAAATCCCAAAAATGTTTTACTTAGCTCGCTACTTTAAAAAAAACCCCTCTAAACCATCATTTATGATACTGGATGGTACTGGAAGTGATCGGATGGCAAGAGGAATAATGTTGGAACTTTGAAGATTGAGTGAGAATTAGGAGTTGCTTTTTCTTTTTATCCTGAGCCATATAAATTGTCAATCAGATGCCCATTATTTCCAGAAAGGCAGAAAGAAGTGTAGGATAACTGGTATGGCCAGGTCCCCCACATTCAGTTGCCTATCCCCTTCCTTGCCTATTCTCACACCTCTCCAGAATACCTTTGGCAGTTTTTAATTAGAAGACAAAAACTATGTCACTGAAGATGAGTCTCTGTGCCATAGTGCCTTTTACCAAAAAAAGGCAGTTTTTTTTTAAAAAAATGCAGTAATAATAATATCATAAAATAAAAAAGGGCTCCCCTTCATCTTCTTTTCTTAGCAATGCTATACAAAGAACAGAGCATTCCTTGCCTTAAGGTTGCTTTGAATAACATTTTATGAGAAGCACTTACATTCACATCAAGGTCTTTTTCATTCTTCAGTGAACATTAATCTAACCTCAAATAACTGTTATTATCTGATGTAATGTGACAGGTATATGTTAACTTTTTGAAGGTCTAGAAAGTTTGTCATCTCTCTTAGTTTATAGGCTAAGTAGTTGAAAGATATATGGAAGAAATTCTCCAAGATGTTTCAGAAATTTTTACTTTCTTAATCTGTCTCTGGAGAATGATGGCTATGCCACATAAGTTGCTTGGTATGCAGTTACACAAACACTTGTGCAGTCAAATATTTCCTGTCATTAAAAGTTGGTCAGCTACTCACTTGTTAGAACACAACCTATGTTACAGCAGCTTTATTTTAACAGCTCTGGGCCAGTTTTTCTGCTTTCCTGCTGCTTCTGTTATTGCTTTCAAATATCTTGGTATGATATTCTGCATGTATTAAGCTCTTGCTGTTTTTCTTTGTTTTTCTTTTTATACTTTTTTTCATTAACTCAAATGACTACTATAAAACCAATATTTTTAACAGATCTGGAAAAGTCTGGAAAGAATTATTTAAAATAAAAGAAAAGGACTTTTTAAAGTGGAGTTGATTTCAGCTTTTTTGCTAATTAGAATTATTTGTAGTTCTTTGTCATAGTATATAATAGTAAAAGTTATAGTTATTTATAAGTCAGTTATTAGCATGTTAATTAGTGCTGTGCAACTAAAATATATAATCCTTCTAAAAGTTTCCATAATTAAATCCAATAATTAAAATGGTAGTTTCAGAAAACATAGATATTAGGGATACTTCAAGAATTTCTGTTGAAATACACAATACCTTCCCATACTTTACAGTTGCTTTTTTTTTTTTAGTTCTGCAGAGTCTGAAGATTTAGCTGTTCATTTATATCCAGGAGCTGTTACTATTCAAGGGGTTCTTAGAAGAAAAACTTTGTTGAAAGAGGGGAAGAAACCAACAGTAAGTTATTAAATAAATTATTTAAAATGCTTTCAAAATTGGCTTTTCCTGTTTCAAAAATATTTTAATTCACCAATGATTGCTCAAGCATTTGAATTACGTACATCTCAGGAGGTCACAAAATATTTAGAAGTCAGTTGATAGGAAAACAGGATATAGAATATATAAAATGCAAATTGTGGCAGGATATCTCATGACTTATTCAAACAATCTGTGTGGCTACCCCTCCAAACTACTTCCTATGGATGGTGCTGAAAAATACCTGAGACTGGCTTCTGGTTTTGACGTCACGGCAAAGCAGATGCAGGAAGACAGGGCTCCATCTTTGACGTTCGATTTCGCCCCGCTGGGAGACCCTGGTAAGGGTCGAAAGCCACCCTGTAGAGGCAACAAGCAAAGAGGGGACCCTTGTTGATCTCAGGGGGGCGGCAGCCCTCCCATTTGCTCTGAGGAAGCCCTCCAAACTGGCACAGGAAAGACTGGCTACATTCATGTAGCCAGTCAGAAGCTGCTGTCAATGGAAGACAACAAGCACTAACAAGCAATTTTACAGCAAACTGGGTGAGATCTGAACCTCTATGACTTTAAGAGATCTTCCTGAAAATCTACCCAAAGCACTCCCCCGGATGAGGAGGGAAAGGGAATTTCCTCCCCATTCCCTCAAGAAAAGAAAAGCGGAGAATTAATTACTTGGGGGAAATGGAGAAACCTACAAGACTAATTTGGAATTTATATATGTATATGTGTGTATATATATATATGGCTTGGAAATTTGGGGACTAAAAGTGCTTTTAAGAGCATTTTTAAAAAAAGAATTGAAAAGTTTACAATATAAGTTTTGGCTTTAAAAACTGAAAAACAGTGTTAATGACATTTAGTGGTGAATTACGACACTACAACTTATTATGCTTAAAAGAAACCTGGCTTGAAGCCCAGAACTAGATAAGATTCTGGCTGGCCTTGGAAGCTTTTATTTTTGAGAATTGCAGCTGAGAAAAAGGAGTAGACTTGGGGGCTGCTACTCTAAAATTGGCCTGTCTGAACTATGAACACAAATACTGACTTTCAGAACTGTATTGTGGAACCATTTTCCTGTAGGAGAAACATACACTATTGCCTGATATGATGGAACATTTTGGATTATAAATCTTGATTAATAAATAACCTTTAATGGTTCTTTCTTCTCCCTGGACAGAAAGACTATATTTCTCATTGGACAGAAAAAAATGAATTTTATTTATACTTGCTTAGGGGAGGTTTGAGAATGGATAATTGGTTGGATAATTTATAAAGGCCACTTACAAAAAAATGAAATGGATGTTCCATACTTGGCTCTAAATGGTAAGAAAACAGCCTTAACATCTGTCTCCAGAAGCCTCAGTTTGACATACCACCAAGAAAATACTGATGAACCACAGAAAGAAATTCTCTTCATGTTCAAATTAATACGAGAAACAATTGCTTTAGCTCATGATGAGATTAAAAATAACACAAAGGAGATAAAAGAACAAGTTTCTAATTGAAATATACAAACTCAGAAAATAACTACAGAGAAGAACAACCCAGAAAATAGAAGGAAAACTAGAGAATACTGACACAAAAATTGAGGATGAAAGGAAGAAACTAACGACCAGACTCAGACAAATGAAGACTTAGAAAACACAACAATAATATTGGAAATAGAAAAGACATTCTACAAACCAAGATTTTAGAACATACTGGAGGATAAGGAAGGAGAGCTGATGGAAAGGAAGATAGAGCCATTAATAGAACTGTGGGAAACTGGAGAAGGTGGGAGGCTCTTTAATGAATATCAATGGACTAGTTCTTCCAAAAATACTTTAACTAAATTGTTTCTCTTGTTTCAAATAACATACATAAGAATAGAGGAAGAATTATTTGATGATCCAGATGCACTGACTTGGAAAGTTAGTTGGCAAAGGAAGAAAGCTAGAGTAAAACTGAAGGAAATTGAAAAAAGCAAAAATAAGATATGGACTGAATAAATGGATATTGAGTGCAAATGCAATTAAAATATGTTTTGGTTGGAAAAGATATTCTAAACTGATATTATTGACACTATTAGAAAAATGTAACAAATGTTGATATGTAACTTTATTTACTAACAACAATAAGAATTGTATTTGCTTAGTGTGGAAAAATATTTATTACCAGAAGAAGAGAAGATGTATTGGAGGGTGTAATATTGGATTTAGTTTGAAGAATCTTACATGTACCATGGAATTACTAATGGACTCAGTCATCACATTGTCTATTAGGCACTTGATTGTAAAAATAGAAAATTAATTAAATATTTATAAAAAAAATACCTGAGACTGACAGTAGTTCATGTCCAGAAAATAGCTTTTAATTTTAGAGGCTTAGATATTAGTTTTACATTTGTTTGTGAACCTTCCACATCATCAGGTCAGTCATTGCAATGAACAGCTTTTGCACTGTGTAAAGCCATTATCGTATAAAATAATGTTTAACGGTCCTCAGTGAATTAGCATTCGTCTGCAGAAACGCTGAGCTAATAGCAGATACAGTAGGCAAATTTCTAACACTACTAATGATTTGACATAATAATTTATTAATATTACATCATCCAGATTTGGGCAGTATAAATAAAATTTTAAAGAATATTATAGACAGTTCTGATAGACAAATAGTCACAGTATACAGATACTCATGATAGTTTAGAATAAAAAATAAGCCTTACAGTAATCTCCAAGTCAATACTAATGTGTCAAACCATTTAATAATTTACTCTTAGCTATAAAATAATAGGCATATCAGAAATTTTAATTGGAGGCCCTGTTGTACCTAATGGTTTCATTTTGATAGCTTTTCTGAAAGATGGCTCCCAGATGATTATCAAGAGGCAGTTGTAGATATTGCAGAGACATATAACGTCTTGCTGTCTCATGTGGATCTCATGTGGATCTCATGTGGCAAGGAACCATTAGAATCCTTCCCAGGATGTGGATGCTGTCCGAATAGGATTCATTTAACGTAGACAATCTTGCCAAGCCAAATTGAGCATTATAGGTCATTTTGAATTGTACCAGAAGTCTGAAAACCAACGCAGAACCTGAAGCACTGGTGTTAAATGCAAATTTAACAAAAAGGGTGCTGCATTTTGAACCAATTCCAGTTCCAAGTAGCCTTCAAAAGGTAGCCCCATTTACAGCACATTGCAGTAATTTAGGCAGGAGGACACAAAGGTGTGTGACTCTGTTGCCTGGGCCTCCGGCCAGTTGATTGCTGTATAAACAGCAATTCATCCTTGCTGATACTCAACTTCTATTTGTCTTTCCCCTTCTTATAGCTTCCAGGCACTAGGCCAGGACTTCAACCATATTGCTGGCCCCAGTACTGATGATAATTCACCCCAAATGGACAGATGACCTCTCCCAGAGTTTTGATGTAAATGTTAAATATCTGGGAGAGAGAAAAGAAATATGTATGGAATTCCACATTGGAACAAAAGAGATGATGATGATGATGATGATGATGAAGAAGAAGAAGAAGAAGAAGAAGAAGAAGAAGAAGAAGAAGAAGAAGAAGAAGAAGAAGAAGAAGAAGAAGAAGAAGAAGAAGAAGAAGAAGAAGAAGAAGAAGAAGAAGAAGAAGAAGAAGAAGAAGAAGAAGAAGAAGAAGAAGAAGAAGAAGAAGAACTTGTACTTGGAAGGGACCTTGGAGGTCTTCTAGTCCAGAGGTCCCCAACCTTTTGGGCACCAGGGACTGGTTACATGGAGAGAGATTTTTCTGCGGACAGGAGGACGCATGGTTTGTGTGCTGCCTGCATCCCGTGGATGGGGCTTTGCTTGTTTGTGCGGCCCAGTTGCTGGCATACTGCGGCCCGGTACTGGTCCATGGCCCAGGGGTTGGGGACCCCTGTTCTAGTCCAGCCCCCTGCTCGGGCAGGAAGCCCTATACCATTTCAGATAAATGGCTGTCCAATCTCTTCTTAAAAACTTCAGTGTTGGAACATTTACAACTTCTGGAGGCAGGTTGTTCCACTGATTAGTTGTTCTAACTGTTAGAAAATTTCTCCTTAGTTCTAGGTTGCTTCTCTCTTTGATTAGTTTCCATCCATTGCTTCTTGTCCTGTCTTCAGGTGCTTTGGAGAATAGCCTGATTCCCTCTTCTTTGTGGCAACCCCTGAGATATTGGAACACTGCTATCATGTCGCCCCTCGTCCTTCTCTTCATTAAACTAGACATAGCCAATTCCAGCAACCATTCCTTATATGTTTTAGCCTCCAGTCCCCCGATCATCTTTGTTGCTCTTCTCTGTACTCTTTCTAAAGTCTCAACATCTTTTTTACATCGTGGTGACCAAAACTGAATAAAATATTCCAAGTGTGGCCTTACCAAGACATTATAAAGTGGTATTAACAGTTCACGTGATCTTGATTCTATTCCTCTGTTAATGCAGCCTAACACTGTGTTGGCTTTTTTGGCAGCTGCAGCACACTGCTGGCTCATATTTAAGTGATTGTCCACTAGGACTCCGAGCTCCCTCTCACAGTTACTACTATTGAGCAAGGTACCACCTATACTGTACCCCTGCATTTGGTTTTTCTTGCCTAAATGTAGAACCTTACTTTTTTCACCGTTGAATTTAATTTTGGTAGATAGTGCCCAATGTTCAAGTCTGTCAAGATCCTACTGTATCTTAAGCCTGTCTTCTGGAGTGTTGGCTATTCCTGACAGCTTGGTGTCATCTGCAAATTTAATGAGTTCAAATTTGAGTTCAAAGTAGATCTCCTCTAACCCACCATACTGTCTGGTACCACCCATCAGGAAAGTGTAAAACCACTATAAAATAGAACCCCCCCCCAGCCCTTGCAGGCAGGTTAAAAAAATTGTGGTTCATATTCTATTAGATTCCGCTAAAAGAGGTAAACAGACCAGGAAGGATGTGGTACACTCATCCATGTCCCAAATTAAATGATCCATCGGTGTAACTAAATTATATCAGATCTTTGTTACAGTCATAGACCAGCGAAGTATAACTAAAATATTTTCTGCCCTATGCCCAGACTTAAACCTTATCTGAAAACATTGCAAGTAACCTTATTTTCTCTACTGCACCACTATTTCCTTAGAAAGGCCAGATTAGACATTTGAAGATGATCCAGACAGGTGTAAAATCGCCCTCTTTTAGAAGATGAACACCACTGCCTATTTGCATACAGACACTTAATGATGATCTTAGAAATGAAGAGATTTATTTTTAAATTTAATCTAAATTTAAATCAAGATTATCTTGCTAATCCCCCTTTTTGTTTGATAAGCTTTGAATAAGTAGATATTGATCTCCTGCCATGACAGCCAAAAATAACTGGTTGTCCCTGGACTCCCTATGAGATATAAGGAGTTCCAAAAATATGCATTAAGGTTTTTTACCCTGTAGGCCAGTCTTAATATATAAGCCAACAATATAGACCAGGCATGTAAAACTCTTGACATCACGTGACGTCGTGCGACGTATTGGAGCTTTTTTGCCATTGCCGGCAATGGGGTGGGCGTGGCTCCGGTATGATGAAACCGGCCTGCGGGCCAGCAGTTTGACACCCCTGATATAGACTATAATGAAAATACTTTAGCAATAAAGGATATAATGGCTTGTAAGTATGTATCTCTATAAATAGTTGTACCAGTGCTGCTGTGACTAGCATGTAAAACTGCCCAGTTTGGTTTGGTGGCTCACAACATACTTTTGGTTTTCTTGGTGATCCTCAAGCCCTAGATTGGAAAGAGATATTACTTGTTGCACTAGTTTGCTCTTGGAGTGATTTAAGACACATTGCAGTTTGAGAATCCTGAATCAATGCCAAATATATGTTTTTAAATTTCCATGTTTACTAAACTAGATTAATATACAAAATGTATATTACAGCATATAATGTGGATTACAGCTAACAATATCCTAAAAGTCTCATTCTGCTTAGTTAATGTGTAAAATGAATAGGAGTAAAATATATACAAAATTAAGATGCAATGGCAGATACTTTTTGAATTTATTAACCTTGTGATTTTCTAATCATTTAGGTCGCTTCTTGGACCAAATATTGGGTGGCTCTGTGTGGAGCACAGCTTTTCTACTATGCTGCAAAGTCTTTAAAGGCTACAGAGAGAAAACATGTGTGTATTGTAGTCTTGCTTTTAGCTTTTGTCAGAAGGGTTTTTTCAGCCTTTCAGTGTGAATGCTGCATATTGTGCAACACTGAATTGCCATCATTCTATAAACTTCATATTGTCAATATATGTTATTCATTTGCTTCCTCTTTGTTAATCTTGAGCTTTGCTGCAAGCAAGTTGTAGTATTTTTTAAAACTAATTCCAAAATTCCTGCTGTAATTGTTGCAGAAAGGTCCAAATCTAGAATCTGTACAAGCAGCCTTATAATTCAGTTCAGTTTTTCTGTGCATGGAAAAATAGCAACTTTCAGCCCACACAGGGAGATTCAAAGAGAAAAGGGGGTTTCCATAATTGACATAAAACTTGCTTATGTGACACCGCTGTTTGTGGATCAAGGTCCAGTCCCACATTAACTCTGGAATATATAAAATACTGTATCCCTTTTGAGTTTACTTAATCTGTGTTGCATTACAAAAGCCAGCAGGTCAACTTTGCTCTTCTTGTTGCAGCCATTATTTTTAATGCAAATATTGCAGTACCTTTTTGTTTTTATTTTCTTTTCATTGATGTTTCTCCCCCCCCTATTCTTAGTTCAAATCTACACCAAGTAAGAATGTGTCAGTAGTGGGTTGGATGGTTATGATGGCTGATGATCCAGATCATCCGGATCTTTTCCTACTCACAGATTCCGAAAAAGGTCAGTAACATTAGTTACTAGTAGTAAATTCTTGATTTAATCGTCTTTAGAAATAACTAACACTGCAGTATTCACCTTTGTCCAAATTAGACATTAGCAGATTTTGCTCCCCAAATAGTCAAAGTCTGTTCCAATCAGTCCAGAAAGTATTCAGTGCTCTTCTTCAAATTGAGATTCAGTATTAACCCATTTTACTGATAATGCTAAATCCCATTTTGAAGGGAACAGTGAATATTGTCTGGACTTTTCATTTGTGACTTGAACAATCATTTGGCATTTAATGGATACCTCTTCCCTGTTATTGGACATCAGTGGTTGTTATTAAAAGAAAATTAAATTTAACAATCATGTTGTTACATTCAACAGATACCTTTTCCTTGTGATTAGTTGTTAAATCAATTATAGCAAGTCTTCAATTTGCATTTAAGGATAGTTCAAAGTTACCACATCTTATGAAAAAATGACTTATAACATGTATTTGCATTTATAACTGTCACAGCACCTCCACTGTCACGTGATTGCAGTTTGGACACTTGGCATCTGGCTCACATTTACGACCAGTTGCAGCATCTTGCAAACACGTGATCATTATTTGTGTCCTTTGTTGCTGATTTCCAGCAAAAAATGCCCATGTGATTCATTTAACCACAGTGATTCGCTTAATGTCTACCATAAAAATTGTCATAAAATCATTCTGGCTCGACTTACAACCACAATGACTTACAATGGAAATTCTGGTCCATTTTTGGCTGTAAATCAAGGATTCCTATACAAAACTTACTTAGACTTTAATTATAGTAGTGAGGTGTGATGTAACAAAGTGAACGGTGTCATAATTCTTGAAGACAGGACTAAAAAGAATTACATAAACCATTAATAGATATTTATTTATTTGTTGTTGGAAAGTCATTTTGAATGTTTTAATCAAATTACCTTCTTTGAAAAAAAATCTATCTCAAGTCCCCCAAGAACTAAAGACTGATGAGGGGAATTCAGAATACAAGCAGTGTGAGGTTAGTTTTTAGTTTAATAAGTCATCTGGCCTAAACAGTCAAAACGGAGAAATGATAGAGCAGGGGTGTCAAACGGCCGGCCCACGGGCCAGATGCATCATTGAGAAACCATGCCTACCCCATTGCTGGCAATGGTGAAAAAGCTCCAATACGTTGCACGACGTCATGTGACATCGCGAGTTTGACATGTCTGTGATAGAGCATCTGGCCTGGAATGTTATTATAGCAGCTCAGAAACTTTATATGTCAGGAAGATAAATCTCAGGTAGATTTTGCCTTCTTACCAAATAAGTGAGAAGTTACCTAATGAGTGAATAATTTGTGATGGAGATGACTTTATATTACAAATAAAACTTCTTGACTTATTCCATTAAAGAAATATTGGACATATGTTTACAATTCTATACTTTTTTCTTAGAAGACATTCTTGATTAGCTATATCAGTATATGTTTTATCATATATTAAAAAATACTGGTAGTGTCCATTGCTAGATATATATATTTTTTGTATGATAGGTCAAAGAAATGTCTACAAGATTTGCTCCAGAGAGTTAGGGGACTCTGCCAAGTGGATTTTGAGAGTGTTCAAGTGAAAATAATAAATTCAGTCAGTGGAAGCATATGATTGCATTCCACCCACTAGGTTTTTTTAAAAAAAATGTTTAATTGAAAGTACGAGATGGTTTTAATTTTTAATGGAAAACTCATTGTCATTCAGGGAATTCGTACAAGTTTCAAGCTGGTAACAGAATGAATGCAATGCTGTGGTTCAAGCATCTAAGTGCTGCCTGCCAAAGCAACAGACAACAGGTTAGAGAGCAAGAATTATGAAATCATGCTTTAGTTGCTAGTAAGACCTGAATATAAAGTGGTTCCTCACAAGATACAAAAAAATTGTGTATTGCTGTATTGCTCTGTTCCAACTCAGTGGGGGTGGGGTGTTGTCATGGTTCTGATAGAACTCCAAGGCAAGAGGTTTCCTTAAAGAATATGTTTATTGGCTACAAAGTATCAGCACAGTCAAAAGTGAAACCAAGTCTGGAGTTCCCTCCAAAGCATTACAATGTTACAAAGTTGAACTTCCCACCCCAACACGATGTAATCAACTATATTCCCCAATAGAATACTTTGGCGGGCTTTCTAACGGAAGGCTCAGCCTGCCAAAAGTCAGGCAGCAATTACCTTGGTTCCTACGGGACAAAATATTGTTTAGTCTAACATTAAAACCACCCATTTCCCCCCTCCCAGTACTGTGGCAACCAAAAATAAAGTAAAAATGGTTTCAGCCAAGTTTGCTGCAGAGTTGACAGGTGGGTTGAGGATTCTTTTGGATTAGGAAGCAGGTGCTCACCCCTTCCTTAAGAATCCCTGTTTAGATCCAGCTGCCCAATGTCTTAGAAGTGGCTTCTAGGTACTCTTTAAGTTTCAGTTTAAAGATAACATTAGTCATTCTAATTTATTACCTTTATTGGGAACTAGATAAGTGACCGCACACCTCTTGTCATTTAGCCTCTTAGCAGGTTTTGATACCCATCAACCTATGGTATTCTAAATGGGGGGGGGAGTTGGAGGCATTGTTTCAGGTTCTTATCTTTCCTCCATTGATAATTCTAATCAATGACTGACAAGGAAGAAAGGTCAACCCAGTGACTGCTCACATGGGATTCAGCAAAGTTCATTGGGCTGTCCCCTTCAACATCTATATAAAGCTCCCGGAAGAGGTCATTCATTATTTTGTGGTACAGTAATATCTATATGCTGATTATACTGAGATTTATATTGCTACCCTGGGCTCATCAAGGGATCCCACTGATGTTTTCATCTAACTCCTGGAACATGTTGAGAATTGGATGGAAACAAACAGATTACAGTCGAATCCATGCAAGACATAGTTGCTATTTGTTCATTGCATTTCTCTTTTTGCTCTAGAGTAGCCTCTAGAGCAGGGGTGTCAAACTTGCAACATCATGTGACGTGTTGCAACGTATCGTGACTTTTTTGCCATTGTCGGCAATGGGGTGGGCACAGTTTTGCTATGATATATCTGGCCTGTAGGCCGGCAGTTTGACACCCCTGCTCTAGAGGGAGAAGCACACAACTTGGAGTTCCTTTTGACTACTGCTGGATTTGTAGATGGAGACACTGGCCAGAAGGGCCTTTGCCCATTTTTGGTTATGTGCTGGTTGCACCTGGAGCAGTAGAATCTAGCTGAAATAACATGCTCTTATAAACACTCATTTGGAGTTTTACAGTCTGTTCTATGTGGGCTGTCTTTAAAATGACCCAGAAACTGCAGTTGGTTAGCACTCAATGCTACAGGCATATTACATCTGCATTGCAAGCCTTAGGTTAGCTACAATAGGCTTCCAAGTGCAGTTCAAATTGTGTGCTTTAACTTACAAACTTGCATGTAGATACTTCTTCAACCTGAATTGGACCTCTGTGAAGTGAAGTGAGGGTAGATAAATCCTTCCTCTTCCTCCCCCCCCCAAAAATGAATCCATATTTTTTTTAGTCATGAGAACCTTCCCCTGAAAACAATTATTTTGGTGATGGCTTCCAAAAGTTGATTAAAATCAGCCTTTATAGAGACTATTTGACATTTCATAGATTATCTCTATTTACATTTATTTTGTATATTCATTGTCTCTAGTGAGGTGAATGTTTCATATTATTTATATTCCATTTATCAGTGTTTTAATTTTTAATTGTTGTAAGCACCTAAAATCTGGGAAGATTCAAATACCTAATAAATAAATAAGAATCATGGCTCTGTGGGAAATAGAATAGTCCAAATGGAGCAAGCTTTGGACTCCATTTTTGGAGATCTCTTCCACAGAGTATTTGGTAATAATGGTTCTGTGCAGGATGGATAGGATAATAATAATAATAATAATAATAATAATAATAATAATAATAATAGTAAAGTTGGAAGGGATCTTGGAGGTCATCTAGTCCAACCCCCTGCTCAGGCAGGAAACCCTATACCGTTTCGGACAAATGGCTGTCCAGTCTCTTTAAATAGGATGATGCAGCTGGAGCAGTTTCTGAAATCATATTGACCTGGTTGCCTCTTTCACTGTCTTAATTAAAAGAAGCATAATTGTAGGAATCCAGACTAAATCTTTCCCAACAGAGATATACAGCTTCTGCCTAAACACATCCATTAAAGAGAAATTCATTACCTCCATGGATAACTGTTTCCACTTTTGAATTGCTCTTATTATTAGGAATATTTTCCTAATATTCAACTAGAGTCTGCCTTCCTATAATTTAAAAAAGCTGTCTTATGACCTGAATAATAGGATGATGGATAACAGGCTACGGCTTCATTCTGTGTGAAATATCCTAATATACCTGAGTCAGTTTATCATATCCCCTTAATGTTATCTTAACAATAAAACTATCAAGTTATCTCAGTCTCTCCTCAACATAGTTTCCAATCTACAGATCTTTGCTGCCCTTTTCTGAAAGCTTTCCTTATTTAAATAGAGAGTCCATAACTAAACATTGGGTATAATGGTCTGATTAGAAAGGAATAGAGTAGAACTATAATATCCTACTATTTGGAAATTACCTTACTGTATTCATGCAGCCTAAGATTGTATTTCCTTTTCTACAGCCACATCATTTTCTAGCATTCAACTTGTGGTTTACTTAATTCACAAAATTTCCTTTTTGCATATACTATTGCCAAATATTCTCTATCTATCCTATACATATATGTACATTTTATTTTTGAAAGAAATGTTTCCATCAATTATTTTCAGTTTGACTCCTTAGTCTCCCAAATTTATATCTGAAATATTCCCCCCAGCTTAATAATCTTCCACATCATAATAAAAAATGTCCGTGCATATCAAGTCCAGGATTGGATTCTGTGGATTGATTTCTCCCATAGCCTGGCTGAGGAGCCTTTGAAGAGTAATCTGAGTATAGTTTTATGACAAACAAAATAAGAACCGTTAGGTCTTCATTCAAGGGTTCTCTTGTTCACCTCCCCTCTTTTTTATACTAATGAAAGAGATTGGAAACCTCTGTTTTTGGTTTTAATTATGAGAACTATAATTTGTTTTTAAAAGAGTAGTTTGAGAATAAGCAAGAACCAATGGTTAGTTACTTATCCTGCCTAATTCTCAAACCATTCTTGAAAAAAGTGGTATATCTACAAATTTAGCACAGTTGGAAGCAGCATATAAATCTCAATCTTGTCTCTATTTGATTACATAACAGGAAACTAGGGCTTAATTTCTAAACTTGAACTTAAAGTTATACCTTTAATTTGCTTTACAAAATTATTTCTTCTTTTGATAGGTTCCTGCCAATTTGATGACTTTTGAGTGACCAGCTACTGCAGAATTTGATCCATGAATTTGATCCATCCACTTTTGAATGCTATTTCATGGTTTGAGAAGTCCTGTTGAAGGCATGCCAGCTGTACTTTTGACTAGGAAGAAAATGGAAGTTCTGAATAAAAGCACTAAGATTTCAGGGAATTGAATGTGACATGAACTACCATGAGGCTTGCTGCTACTCAATATTCTCTGAACTGACTTGTGGAAACCACTGCCTTAAAGAATGAAAGGTTATCCAACATGAAACACCAAATTTGTGTGTGTGTGTGTGTGTGTGAAACCTCTGACAGTGCTGTGCTTAGGTTAAGTAGGTTGTAGCTAGTTTGTATTTGTGTTTACTTTGTTACATTTTAAAGCCCTGCTTTTTGCAGTTTTTCTTGTTGTAAAATCTGTACATCTGAAACTTAAGAGTGTTTCAAGGGGTGTTTGAGTAAGGGGATAGCCTGTGTGTTCTTGAAAAATATGCAGCTTATATCTGTGTCCCTCTGTATTAGCTCTTGTGCTCAGCTAATTGGGGGCACAATATAATTAATTTAGCTTAGAATGTAACAACTGTAATATATGCAAATTTATCTTCTTTTTACAAAGCACTGACTGCAGAATTTGATACTACTTGAGGTTTTTCTTTTCTGCAAGTGACACAATGGCCAATATCATATTCATTCTTTTTTTGAGAAAGAGAGAGATCTTGGTTGTCAGTTTCAAGGAGATTCTGGGAAACATCAGGAGGTCAGAACTGAGAATTTAATTTCAACATATTTTCAGACAAGACACCCTCATTTCTCCAAGAAACAAGTTTTGACACACATAATACACTTTCCACAAGCACATTTACCCCTGAAAATCTTCATTAACTATTGTTTTACAGATGAAAACCTTATATTTTCCTTCTTGTAAAAGAAGCACATGATTAGGATTAGAAGTTTTTCATTTCTTTTATGTCAGAGCTCGAATCTTATTTGTGTATAGTTTGCAAAAGTCACCTCCTACGTAATCTGAAAAATCTGCCAGTATAAAGGTTTAGATTACTGTAAGAAAATATAGGTTACCATTTCACACATTTCTTTAAAAAAACAACTTACCGCCACGTGAGATAATTTGTAAAGTAACTCATGCTCTGAAAATTTGTCTATGTTAATATGATAGCATGATACTTTGAACTAGACAATTTCAGAGTCTTCACATATTTTAATCAAAAGAAAACAAGGTCAGTTGAAATCAACTCCATCAGTGCTATAGTACAGCTTATAAGGAAAATATAGACTGAAATTATAAAAAGTAACTCCTCAAATTCATGTATGAGTAGAATATCATGGATTCATGTAGCTAAAGGATATGTTTTCTAAACGGCTTTTTCCTGCTAATAGGATGGGCAGGAATGGCAGCTGTCCACAGAAGGAAATAATAAGGTTCACATAAACGTTTTGTTCAAAGTAAAAGTACAATGAAAAAAAATAGGAACATATTTTAAAATTATCCACTTTTAATATCTATTTCTTCCTGCCAAGAAGTTAAATTCTGGATTCTTGGGGAATTAATACTCAGTTCTGACCTTATAGTGGCATTTGTTATAAAAGGAGACTTGCATGTTCTTGACTTGCTTAGTTTACACATCTGCCAATAAATGACACAGAAAGTTTCATGGGAACATCTTTATAACCAGCAGTATTACTATATAGAGTTTGCACAATTTAATTTCCACTTAATTTCCATCCCATTTTTTAATTTTGTGGAATGGAATCCTGTGGAATTTGTTTGTTCTAAAAAAAAGCATGGAAGAAAAAGAATTGTGTAGATAGATTTATCCAATTGATCACCATTCTTATGAGCAGAAAGATGCAACTGCAAACCACAGCTTAATTAGATATAGAGTTTTGGAAGATAAAAAGTCAGCTCATGCCAGTTTTTCACATGGTGTCTATAGTTAATTTTGGCACGTTGAATGAGCATGTTTGAACATTTACAATATTTGATTCAGATCATAGAACATCACACATACTTTCTGAGATACGTTGGTTTTGAAGCTTATGTAACATTTTCAGAGCTAATTCATTACGTCAAAATGTTTCTCAAAAGGAAATGGATGGTTTGGAAAGAGAGCACACACAAAAACAGACACATGTATCAGCTCAAAACCAGGTTGGAAACTTGTTTTTGCCCAATAGATTAAATACCAAAAGCAGCAAAAAGTAGTAAAAAGTTCAACTTAAATATAAATACATCTGTTTAAAAGCTTTACTTAGCCTATTTCCTTTAAATAGCAGATAGGGATGTTATACTTTTACAGCTTTCAGCTTTCTCATACACATTTTGTAGTTTTTGTATTTATTTGTCTTGATTTAATTTATTTGAAAAAATCTTTCAAGCCTTGAACCATTCCAGATTTTATGGTAGTTTTAAAGATTGCGCTTGTAAAAAGATCTATTTAATTTCTAACAATTTGCTTCATTCATCAGTTAAATTTCAGTAATGTAAAATTTCACAGTTCATATTATTTAATAACATATTTTTAAAAGATAGCTTTCAAAAATATGTATCAGAAAATCTAAATGCTGTTTGAGTGTGAATGAAGCATTTTGCTTGGTAGTACAAGTTTCTTCTAAATGAGCTAAATACATAGATGCTAATACTATTAGGGATTGTTTTTATAATAATTAATAGAAAATAGAGTGAGTTCCATTTTTACTATAACAAAAACACTGGATTTTTTGTATATAAATACATATTTCACTAAAATTAAGATTTTTAATATTTCATCTAAAACAAATCAAGTTGCAAGAAATGTTTAAATCTAAAGGGCAAGATGTATTACAAGACACATGCATCTGGTCAGTACAACTGTAGAATGTCTTATATGTCTTCATTTCTCTCTCTCTCTCTCTCTCTCTCTCTCTCTCTCTCTCACTCACACACACACACACACACACACATACACACACGAAAGAGAGAGAGGGAGAGAGAGAGAGAGCGAGTTTCATCTTGCATACTGTAAATGAACATCCTCTACTGCATATGCCCAACAGCCTCAGTTAATCAACTTTCTAATTTCCTCTAATTGTTATAAAATGCAGGGGTCATATATTCTGAGTATCTCAGTACTCATTATTCTGAAAAGTTGATAGCAATTTGCCAGATTTCAGTTAGCCCACATGACGCTGGTTGAATAATATTGTCAGACTACTTTGTCAAATCTCAGCCAAGAAGATTTTCCTTGTAATGAAATTGCAACTTGCACTGCTTCACGCACAAATGATCCACACACACTTTTCTATGTACACTAAAAGACATGGATGAAGCTGCTTTTCAGAATACATTAGGTGAAATGAAAGAAATTGTATTTGAATCATAGAACATTTACTGTAGATATTGTTATAGACATACTATTTTCAAATAGGGTTAAGTGAGCTTTTTGGATTTCTTCCTAATGTTGTAGCATATTCCTGTACCTTTGTATCAGATCAAACAAATCTGTTACAAATTAGGTTTTCATGTAATGCAAATTTCCAGTGGCTCAAGTTGCATCTTTCTTCCTCATGTTTTTGTGCATATTGCTTTTTCAATTGTAAGCATTCTTAAATCTGATTTAGTTTTCCAATTTGGAATATTATATACTATGCAAACTTGAAGACACTAAAATTTGAAGAATTATTTTTACTTTCTCTGAAAAGTCTATCTGCCTAGATTTGGGGGATTTCAAGTCACTCTCTTTTCCCGTTTAAAAATGGCCTGTATTCCACCTTAAAATTTACATTTAAAAATAAAACAGAAACAGAATATTCATTCAGAGAAGTATAACATTTCCTGCTCATTATGAGATGAGCATTTTATATCTGTATAAGATTTTTGCTAGTGCCTTAATTACCAGTTTGAAAGACCAAGGTGGCAACCCACCAAGTGTTATTTCTATGCATTCCACTACTTGTGTAAGTTGGGCTTTGCAGAAACTCCAATTAAATAACAGCCAGTAGAAAAACTCAATTTTTCTTAGCTCATTTCTGCTTTGAAAGTCAAGCTTTCTATTTAGTCGACCCAGTAAAAAAATCTTTTAATTTGAATAAGTTTCAGTTCATTGATCTTATACAAGGAATGTTTGTGCATTTGTGAGCCAGCTCACATTTTTTGCATAAACTCCTCTATATATGTATGTCCTAGGCAACTGGACTAGGCAATGGATCTTTCAAGTATTCCTTCAGACCCTCCTCTCTCACCCTCATCACCAATGTACGATCAAAGATACTGGACCATATACAGACTGTTCATAGTGAAGATTGTGAAAGTATATTATAGTTTTAAGATTTTTCACAACTTTCTGAAACAAAGTTGCAGACGTATCAACCTGTTTCTTGAGTGTGGGTGTCATTGAAGATCTAAGATGAAATGTGTTCAGAGCCTCTTCTTTGCAGTGGACAAATTGGCACCTTTTTTCCCTGAAAAAAAATATTTATTTTTCTTACTAATTAATGTGCTTACTTTACTGTAGACGTATTAGAAGATAAGTGGAAAAGGGAGAGTTTAATGAAATCTTGTCTTTTTGTATCTCTTAAAAATAACATAATTTATAGTCATTCACATCATTATGAACTTCACATATGTAAAAACATGCAAAGTCTACATTATGCTACACACAAGCCATTTTAGTATATTTTCCTCCATTTGACCTCAAGCACTATTTTGATGGGGAAGGGGGGTAAATGCACTATGACCTCTATGAGTGATGTGCAGTTTAGCTGTTCCTTGTCCTTTTTTCTTAGTTTTTTTAAATATTTTACTACGTGTGTACTGTATGTTTGAACTGTTTGTTTGCATAAGCTGTTTCAAGATAGCTTAACGTATGAACTTAAAACAGATTTTTTCCTACTGAAATAAATTACTTAAAATTTGGATTCTGTGCATTGTCTTTTGCATAATCATGCTGTGTTGCAGCAGATCTTAGAGATGGAGCCATTTTTCCTCAAATGGCATGACAACTCAGATCAATTGGAATTTGGCTGTCGTGTGGTAGTTTTCAGCAGAGTGGAAAGTAATATGGAAGCATAATATTGCCAATTGTTGGAGGAAAAAAAAGTATTCTTATTTATAACTTAATGCACTTTAAAACTTGGCATGTATAGTAGTGTGGTTGAAAAAGTGTATAAAATCCTACTGTTTTTACTAAAGTATTGCAAACATAATGTCTCAAAACTCTGGAAGCAAGATTTTAAGAGTTTGATTTTGGAATAGTTAGACAATGGCAGAGTTGTGTTTCCAAAAGGAAAGAGTTCAGAGAAGCTACAAGAATCTATTAACAATGCATTTTTCCAAGAAGGGGTTTCAGTGATCATAGCAACCCACCATATTAATCCCAGACTGTATTTATTCAGAATGTTTATAACCTGCACCAGTTTGAAAGGACTCTGCAACAAAAAGGAGTACACCAACAAAAGGAGTTTAAAAAAAATTAAAAATAAAACCGTGATTGTATTTAAAACCTACTCCAAATAGAATTTTAATATAACACGGTTATCCTGAAGAACTCTAGTTAAAAATAAAAGACATTCTTTTAGTTCCAAATAATTATCAAAAATAGCCCCAAGAAATTACCATTATACTATTCTAAATAGGTGGTTTATACCATTGCCAAGTAACGTTAATTTTCTTTCATATATACCGCAGTGGAGGTTTCACTGAAATCTTGACAAAATATGTGTGTTTCTATGAGTTATAACTGAGTAACAACTGTCCAGGTTTCAATAGTGTTTCGAACAGCTTGTTAGTCACAGATTTGGTGGAACTTGTGAAACAGATTATTGAAGATCTAGCTAAAGGAGAATATTTGTAGCTCAGGATTGAAATGAGGAATCCTTGATGCTCTCTTGAGTTTGGTTATTTTCATTACCCAAACTAGGTGATATCAATGTTGATATTACTTAGTTTGGGTAATGAAACATTTACAAGAAATCAACCAAATTCAGAAAGCACCAAGGACCCTCAACTACTAGCTATTTAAGAATATATTTAATCAATTTATGTGATGGTGAATCTCAGAAATGTCAGTTTAGGCAAATAATATCACACTAAAACAATAAAAACATTAACAAAATTTAAAAAATAACAGTGGTCCTAAGGATGAAGTCAACAAGACAAGTGTCATGGTTCTGATCAATGAGACCAAATAAATCAACTCCGAGGGAGGAAAATTCCTCAAAGAACATGTTTATTGAATACATAATATTGGCACGGTCAAAAGCGAAATCAGATCTAAAGTTTCCCTCCAAGAATCAAAGTAATACAATGTAACAATGCCCACCCCTCTATTCATGTGGGCTTTCTGACTCAATGATCCTCCTTCCCTACGGCATGGGAATGATCTCGGTTCCCACAAGATTTGCTCATGTTTAGACTACCAGAAATACCTTTCCCTCCTTCCCTAGAGGGCAACCTAGAATGAAAAAAATGGAGGCCTGGAACAAATCACGATCTAGCTCCTCCTTGGAATAATGAATCAGCGATCATTCTGACCACTGTCTGATCCTGCCTGCAATTTTCTGGAATTTCAGGACGTACTGTTTAGCTATTTCAGGCTGTAGCTCTCTATCTCAGCTCACAGGGCTTCGGACTCATCTTCGAACTGGGCTCTCAACTGGCCCATTAATAGATTTATGTCCCACAGTTCTGGCACTTGCTCATCATGCAGGCTGTTCACACATTCCACTGCTTCCCCCTCTAGGTTCGCTGCTATTGCATTCACCATCACAAAATTGTCAGGGTATGCAGGAGCGTAGCGATTCAGGTGAGCCCACATCTGGTTCAAGAAGGCAACTTTGGATCTCCATCAAACATGGGCTTGATAGGCAGATCCGCTGGCTGCTGTCCCCAGTAAGCGGGGCACAAAGCAGATCGCTGATACTGAGACTGTGGTTGTGCCACACTCTGGAATCTCCTTGGCTTGGAGATTTTGCCTGGGCACCAGACTTGATGTCGAGGCTGGTATAGGTCACATTGAAGCGGCACCATTGCAATCGGGCTTGGACAAGGCAGAGGGAGCATTGGCAACCTCCTTGCTTCCTGCCCAACCGAAACCACATATCAGGTGACTAGGGCCACCTCCTTTACCTAGAGCCAGTCAAACTTCGATTTTTCAACCGAGTGGCTATGGATTGCTGTCAGGTATGTCCATTTTCCAAATTCATACCAACCTGCCGGGCTCATCACCTTTCTCGGCATGGGTGACAGAAGACTGTGGGAGGAAATCAGGAATTCAGCTTCAGCAGCTTTGGGAGTACTGCACAGGGGGGCTCAGCCCGACTGAGGTCTCTGAGGATTCCCAGGCAGGGTCACCCGGGTCTTCAGCCGAGCCCCTGCCACCAGTGCTCATTCCCCACCTGGGTAGTAGCCTGTGTCCTGGCAGTTGAAGTTGCACTGAGGCTAGCGGTTGCTTCCTCTTTCTTCTCCATTCTGGATTCTTCCCTGAATCTTTGCTGTCCTCCCAAAGACAGTGGGTAGGTGACCGGGGCTCAGGACCCTGTAGAAAAAAAGGTTTTAAGAGATCTGGTTTAATGTCATGGTTCCAATCAATGAGGCCAAATAAATCAACTCTGAGGGAGGAAAATTCCTCAAAGAACATGTTTATTGGATACATGATATCGGCACAGTCAAAAGTGAAACCAGATCTAAACTTTCCCTCCAAGAATCAAAGTAGTAAAATGTGACAATTCCCATCCCTCTATTCAGGCTACCTAATAGAACACCTTGGTGGGCCTTCTGACTGAACAATCCTTCCCTCTGACATGGGAATGACCTTGGTTCCCCCAAAATTTGCTCATATTTAGACTACCAGAAATACCTTTTCCCCCTCCCCTTCTTGTGGCAACATAGAACGAAAAAAAGGGCTGCAGCCAGTTTCGTTGTAGAGTTGACAGCAATAAATAGAGACCAATCAATCTAAACCCCCAACCCTGGAACAATCCAGATATTTAGTGCTTTACAAAAGGCCCGCAGGATCAGAGCTAGAGTGCCAGAGGGCAGGTGCTGCCAGAAAAACGGCACACTTCCAAAGTCCCATAAGCTGACATTTTTAATTGAAAGGACCCCCAGCATGCCTCTTTTGTGGGACCTAGTGAGACATATAGAAACAACTAGGGAGAGGCAGTTTGTAAGTAACTGGCCCTGTGCCATAGAAGGCTTTATCGGTAATGATCAGCATCTTGAATTCCATATGGAAGCCTGTACAGCTCCCAGAGTAAGGTTAACGTAGGAGTACCAAGATGTACCCGTAACTACTTGCACTGCCTTGTTCTACACCAGCTACAGTTTCCAGATAGTCTTCAAAGACAGCCCCATGCAGACAGCCTGGCAGAAATCCACTTGGGAGTTGACTAACACAACCCTTATTACTAAATTACTATTAGAGATTTATGTTTTTAATTGTCAGGGTAGATTAAGTAAAGTCTCTTTGGTTTCTGAGCCACTGGTGTGTTCACATTTTACACATTGTTTGCATTGTGGGTGCAGAACAAAAGTATCCGCTGTGATAATGCTCTCAGGTGCATCACTACCTTGTGCGTAATTGCAGAGGTAGAATTTGAAAGACCGTATTTGCTGTACATTATGAGGGCGTAGAGATTGTGGAAGACATGGAAAGGTCACCATCCTGTTCAGATTCTGGGAACCATTTTGTATAGTGAACTTTTCACCTGTGAAATAGCACAAATTTAAAATAAAATATTTACACAGTTATTCATATCCTTATGATATTGAAAATTAGGCTCAAAACCATAAATGACACTGGTCCGTTGAAGGAAGAGAAATAAAGAGAGAGAGAAACTGCTACATACAAATAGGTTAAAGCTGAAGGACAAGGAGGAAAGAGAGAAAAAATGTCTATAAAGTGATTGGAAGAGCTTCATATACAGATAGTTCTCAACTAATAATCACAATTGAGCCCAAAATTTCTCTTGCTAAGCAAGACAGTTGTTAAGTGAGTTTTGCCCCATTTGATGACCTTTCTTGCCATAGTTGTTAAATGAATCACTGCAGTTGTTAAGTTAGTAACGTTTGGTCACTGAATCTGGCTTCCCCATTGACTTTGCTTGTCAGAAGGTCACAAAAGGTGATCACATGACTCCAGGACACTGCAACTGTCATAAATCTGAACCAGTTGTCAAGCATCCGAATTTTGATCACATGATTATGGGGATGCTGTAACGTAAGTGTGAAAAACGGCCATAAGTCATTTTTTTTAGTTCCGTTATAACCTTGAACAATTACTAAACAAATGGTTGTAAGTCAAGAACTACAGTACCTGGATGTAAGTTAATAGAAATGGTAGACACTAGGAATATTCACATACACAAAAGTCATGCTGTTTCATTTATAAATAAACAAAATATTTGGCCATATTTTTCACATGCATATGATTTATGTATTCTGCATACTAGGGATTGTGATATTTCTGGTATCCTTGTCCTCTATTCATACTGTAAATAAGTAATTATTCATTTCAATCACTACAATGACAGCATATTCATTCTTTGGGAGCACAAGCATCCTAGAATACTTTTCAAATTTCTTATGATTATTATTCCAGTCTGCTTTTTTATCCACTAAACAATTGTTGGATGGAACATTTTTCTCCTCTTTTGCAAATCTTCTGGCTTTGGATTATAACCTTTAAGATCAGTGGTGGGATTCAAATATGTGAACAACCGGTTCTCTGCATGGATACTACTTCTGGAAATCTGTTCTGAGCCGGAGAGGCTCTGTCTGTTAAGTCCTTCCAGTAATGGCGAATGATAAAGACACATCTTGTATAGAACAACTCTTTATTTCCAATTCAGTCACAATACCAACAACGAGCAGAGGCACGTAGGCCTCCTTTTATACGCCCAGATCCCCGGACACAATGGCAACAAAACAGGCGCTTTTCCCGCCTTGCGCATGCGCACGAAGCCGGCACCACTCAGTCTGGTCCCGGGCAGCTTTTGCAATCCCCGGGACCATTACAACGTCCCGAGCCTGTATTTGCAGGCTCAGGACACAACACAGTCCATGCACTTCCGGTGGGCCATCTGGCCTGGGAGGCCTCCCCGGCTCAGAAGGGACTTTCAGAAGTGGCATCCATGCACTTCCAGTGGTCTGTTCTGGGCCTTGCAAAAAAGGGCTGGGGCATCAGCCGGTTTGCCAAAGTCAACAAAAAAAATTAGCTACTGGTTCTACTGAACCGGTGCAAAATGGCTGAATCTGACCACTGTTTAAGACCCTATTTTTGGCCAGCATTGCAGAAGCAAACATCTCCTCTCAAAGAGCAAACCTCTCCTTGACTGCCTTGTGTAAGATCATGCACTAGTGTCTTGTAAACACTTTGCAGCATATATTGAATCACAATACCTTTCCATATTTGTGAAGCACTCAGGAAGAAGATTTTTAAAGTGGTAGATTCTGAAATTATATACTGTAGCTTCTTCATTTTCCTCCAAAGCTGTTAGAGTATCCCAGACTTCTCACCTTTCTTTTAATCACTCAAATGCCTCACCTCAAGACCACTGCCACACTAATAGGGAAAATAATGTACACTCCAAGATATTTAACATGCTTGCTCACATGATTAGTGCAAAAAAAAAAAGCTCTGTGGTTTTCCAATAGCTGAACTAGCAACTTCATTTTTTCATCGTCACTGCTGCTACTTCTGCTATTTGTGGAGATCTGAACTGTACAATCACCTCAGGATTTGATTGTGGAAGGAAAAATTCATGATATATCTTCTTTAAAGTCTCCTGTTCTAGGGCTAGGCTACTTTATTCTAGATGGTTGGAGCGAAGATTTTCTCCCACCATGAGATTGCTAAGAACATAACTTGTTCTCAGGCTCACTGTAGTTTTGAGGATTACCTCTCAATACTTCTCAGTTCCATATCTTCTGACAAGCCTTCTTTTTTTCATTCACCACCTTTCAGGACAACTCTCTTAAGCAGATCTTACATCTATTATGTAGCCTTGCATGCTTTGGTCCCTTATACTAATATCAGTGTCATCTCAATCAAACATGAGACCTGCATATTCTGCTATTGTTATTTAGCCTCATTCGTTCATTCATTCATTCATTCATTCATTCATTCATTCATTCATTCATTCAGTGGCCATCTACTCAACTTCTGCATCTGCATGCTCAGATAGGAGACAAAGCACATATGTAGATTTTCTTCTAAAGGTCTATGTTCCTATAATGTTGTAGATAGCCATGGAGATAAACTTGAAGAAATATTCACACGCCTTTAAAAAAACAAAACATCCAGAAGTGTTCCTCAAGCCCTGGGAAGGGGATAATATTCGGAAGAGCCTCAAGCTAGCTACTTCCTGACTCACTTCCCTCAGGAGGGAAGAAAAAACACTTATCAGACTTTCTGTCAAAATACCTCATCTCTGTAAAGCTTTGTTCTAGTCTTGTATGGAATCTGTATCATGACCTGGACAACCTCTAAGAGTTAATGAGTAAATGAGGTGTGCTCTTCTACCACTCTGACAGTGAAATTCAATAACTACAGAGTGATTATTTTGCAAGATATTACAACTTCTCCAATCCCAAAACCCATGCTGCCAGTCTTATTGAAGATAATAGTGGACTAAGACAGCTACTATGCCATCAACTTCTTGCTGGGTGAAAGTTTATACAGTGAGAGAAGAGCAATGCTTTTTGATATACTTCAATATCCACTTCCCAACTCTGTTCTCATCTTTCTATTACTTATTCCTTATCTTCTTTTGATTATAACTTTGTTGCTTATACCTTATGATTTATATTGTTTTATTTAGTATCCTACTATGATTCATGTTGATTGCTTTATTTAGTATCCTATGACTACCACTGAGTGTTGTGTCTTATGATTTATGATGAATGTATTTTATGATTATAATCATGATTTATCATTTGTTGCTTGTATGCACACAGAGAGCTTATGCAACAAAGACAAATTTCTTCTATGTCCAGTCACACTTGGCCAATAAATAATTCTATTCTATTCTATTCTATTCTATTCTATTCTATTCTATTCTATTCTATTCTATTCTATTCTATTCTATTCTACTGAAAATGTCTTAATTGGGTTTCCATTGTCAGTAGTGTTCTGTGTGCATTGATAAGGAGGGTGAGAAGACAAACAATCTGGGTGTAATATTCCATATTGTCAATTGCACAGCTATTGTGGGAAAAGTATCCCAATTCCTGTACTTTATGTGACATGGCTAGCATCACATAATCTGGGTTCTTCATGCAGAAGCAGCACAATTTGCTAAACAAGAAGTGACTATGGTTTGTCACATAGCTGTTTTGACAACCAAAATTATGACACCTTATTTTCTGCTCTACTGCTTTATGCCAGAGATCAAGACTAGAATTTCACAAGGTGACTTATTAAGACTGATAGTACGCTAGAGATTAAAAGTTGTGTATGATAGTGTCTAAATGAAACACTTATTCTTTGTCTCACCTCTGCCTTAATCAGACACTGCCAGAGTTTCAGACAGAGCCACTATGCCTGTGGGCTCGAAGCCGTTTTGAATAGAATAGAATAGAATAGAATAGAATTCTTTATTGGCCAAGTGTGGTTGGCACACAAGGAATTTGTTTCCCCGTGCATAAGCTTTTAGTATACATACAAGTAATCATGATAATCATGATCATATACAACATGAAAATACATTCATCATAAATCGTGAAATACAACACTTCATAATAAATCATAAGATGCAACACTTAGTGATAGCCATTGTATACCAGCTAAGCAACAACATAAATCATACTAGGGTGCAAAAAAAACCCGAATATAAATTGTAAAATACAAGCAGCAAAGTTATAGTCATAAGAAGATAAGGATAGGTAATAGGAAAGATGAGGAGTATCATAGTAATACAGCTTTACTAAGTATTTTGACAGTGTTGTAGGAATTAATTGTTAAGCAGAGTGACAGCATGGGGGGGGAAAACTGTCCTTATGTTGTTCTGGTGTGCAGTGCCTTATGGCGTTGTTTTGAGGGTAGAATTGAAATAGTTTATGTCCAGGATGTGAGGGG
The DNA here is from genome assembly GCA_034064705.1 of Bothrops alternatus. Taxonomy (NCBI): domain Eukaryota; kingdom Metazoa; phylum Chordata; class Lepidosauria; order Squamata; family Viperidae; genus Bothrops; species Bothrops alternatus. Next base: position 1,040,764 of record JARGCV010000145.1, on the reverse strand, counting down.
CCTGTAGATATTTTCACAGCCCTCTTTCTTGCTCATGCAGCATACAGGTCCTCAGTGGAAGGCAGAAGGCAGTCTGGTAACAATTGATTTTTCTGCAGTTCTAACTATTTGTTGAAGTCTGTGTCTGTCTTGTTTGGTTGCAGTTCTAAACCAGACAGTTATAGAGGTGCAGATGATAGACTCAATGATTCCTTTGTAGAACTGCATCAGCAGCTCGCTGGGCAGTCTGAGCTTTCTGAGTTGGCGCAGGAAGAACATTCTTTGTTGTGCTTTTTTGATTACATTTTTTATGTTAGGTGTCCATTTTAAATCTTCAGATATTATAGAACCTAGAAACTTGAAGGTCTCTACTGTTGATACTGTGTTGTCTAGTATTGTAAGAGGTTGTAGAATAGTAGGGTTTCTCCTAAAGTCTACTGTCATTTCTACAGTTTTGAGTGTGTTCAGTTCAGGATTGTTCCGGCTGCACCATAAGGCTAGTTGTTCAACCTCCCGTCTGTATGCTGATTCATTGTTGTCTCGAATGAGGCCAATCACTGTTGTATCATCTGCAAACTTCAGTACTTTAACAGAGGGATCTTTTGAGATGCAGTCATTGGTATAGAGAGAGAAGTGGCGAAAGCACACAGCCCTGGGGGGGGGGCCTGTGCTAATTGTACAGGAATCTGATGTGATTTTGTCTAGCTTCACTTGCTGCTTCCTGTCTGTTATAAAGCTTATGATCCACTTATAGGTGTGGTCAGGCATGGCTAGCTGATTTAGTTTAGTGAGAAGAATATCTGAAATGAGGGTATTGAATGCTGAACTGAAATCTGCAAAAAGGACCCTTGCATAGGTCTTTGGAGATTCAAGATGTTGTAGGATATAGTGCAGAGCCATATTAACAGCATCATCTGCTGATCTATTTGCTCAGTAGGCAAACTGCAAGGGGTCTAACAGCGGATATGTGATGGTTTTCAGGTAGCCAGCACTAACCTTTCAAAGGTTTTCATAACTACGGATGTCAGAGCAACCAGTCATTCAGTTCTTTGATGGAGGGTTTCTTTGGCACTGGGACGATAGTAGAGCATTTGAAGCAAGAAGGAACATAGCATAACATAAATCACATCTCTAGTGATTTATTAAAGATTCGGGTGAAGAACAATCAGCACAAGCTTTCAAGCAAGAAGGACTTATCTTGTCTGGGCCTGGCGCTTTTCCAGGCTTTTGTCTGTGGAATTGACCTTGCATATCATTTTCTGTGGGGCCAGTTGTAGGAGGTATGGCTGTTATTGGTGTATCTGAGATGGAGGTGGTAGTGACAGTTGACAGTAGTTTCCTCTCAAACCTTCATTAAAACACATTCAGGTTGTCTGCCAGTTGTCGATTTGCAGGCTTCAAATATTAAATAGCCTATTGGTCTCATCTCAACTGAAAGTATCTCACTTCTAGTGGCTAGTTTCTATTTACTATAAAAATCAAATTTTTCATTACACGTCAGTGAAACAAACAAAATTAGACTTACTAAATAAAACCTAAAGAATAGTAAAAGCACAAATATTCATACTCACATTTATGTTTACACTAATTTGCTATCAACAGTGTGCAAGTTTTACAAGCTGCAAAACCAAACTTTGCAACGGTGATTTATCTTGGGATACTTATGTGCCAAAAAAAATTGAATATAAAATTCAGTTCATCCTGGAAATGAGGTTAGAGGAGATATTAGTAGCTCTTTATAACAGATTATGAGGCCGTTTTTTTAATATTACTATTTTTGTACATACAGAATTTTACCAAATTTTCCATGCAGCTGTGCTGATGATACAACATGGAACCATAATAATATAAATGTTCACCAAAATTTATTATTTGTTAAGCTGACCAATGTTGCATTAAAATCTGCATTGCTATGGCCATGAGAGAATTTTCTCTAATGCTTGTGCTATTCTGATTGTAATTTTATATTAAGGATGCTTTGTTTAAGCACTGTCATTCCCTAATTTTGTGTGTATTCCTTGAAAAAACTCATTCTCTCTCTTCAATTTGAAGTTTCGAGGACAAATCATATTGGTCATATTTGTATCTGCGTCTAATATTTACCATAATTTTTATGCGAAATTTCAATAAAGAAATATATTTTTTAAAGTGTTTGACTTTACTACATTTCTATCAAAGAATTCGCCGACGATCCTGAGCCAATCTGATAGAAGATTGAAGAAATAACTTTCTATCCTCTTTCTCAATATACTTTGAATGTACTGCTTGCCTATAGAACTTTGATCCTGAAACTGAGCAATGTGTCTTTCTCAACCTTTTTCTGTGCTTTTGGAACTATGCAATGACTTGTGATGAAAAGCATCCTATAATAGAATAGTACTGATAAAAACTTCTCAACAGACCACCATCATTCCATTTCATAGTATCCTTTCTTCAGACCATTTTCACAGCAAATAAGTGTTTCACAGGCTGATACTGACACAAGAAATGTTAGTAGATTAAGCCATTTGGCCCTCCATCTAGGGGTAGCAAGTCCTGAAATATTTCACACAGGGGGGAAAAAAGACATATTTGTCAGGCAGCAGAAGGAACCAGGCCTGACAAGATTGGCTTCCGTTATTTGCTTATTGCATTATCCACATATTACATACAGTATGACAGGGCAAAGGCTAAAGGAACAGTAGTTTGGCCAAGAGCACACATGAGCTACTGATTAAAACAAAACACTGTGCCAGTTCCAAAGACTTAGTCATCTAATTACGCTGCCAATCAGTGACATGCCATTAAAATTAGGGGCTTAAAATTAAAGCAGTGATGGTTGGCTCAGTTAATGTACGTTTTGGATGCCATACAGCATGAGAAAGATTATTATTCATAACTGAAGTTTTAGCTCCTGGATTGGGAATCAACACAACTCCTTATGAAGAAATGCATTAATTACTGGATGCACCATGGAAATCTGGTACCTATTAAAGCAAGTTTGCTGTCATGGTAGCCAGTAAACATTTCCTAAACAATGCTTTGCTTAAATCAAGCTTCTTGTGCTGCTATTCTTTCATCTGCCAAAGGTGCATAAGGACTGTCAGAACCTGGCAATTTACTGGCCTCCAGTTTAGCATCAGTATCTGTCCAGAGCCAGTTGGATCTAGTGACTAGAAACTGGGAGATTGTGAGCTCTAATCCAGCCTTAGGCACAAAAGCCAGCCAGTCACTCTCTCTTAGCCCAACTCACCTCACACTATAGTTGTTGTTGTGGAGACAATAGGAGGTGGAGGAAGCATTAGGTATGTTTAATGCCTTCAGTTGTTTACAAAAATAATAAATGCAGGATATAAATAACATTTTTAAAAATGCATGAATAAATCTGAGGGGGTACCCTTGTCATTCTGCAGTGTCTGTGAATTTCTACTAGTTTGCGGTACCTGCATTCAACTGATTGCCAGAAAATAACTACTAGGAAAGTTGAAGATGGTATTAAAATTGGCTTTGTTTCCTATCTTATACCCATTGACTCTTTCATCCCTCCAGTCCAACATTTTACAACAGTCTGATACTTTATTTATTTATTTGTTCAGATTTGTATGCCGCTCCTCTCCGAAGACTCGGAGCGGCTTACAACATATACATAAAACAATTTCAGTCTAAATCCAAACAAAAACATTAAAAATAAAACCCCACACATACTCATCAATCACACCACAATCAACAATCATCCCCAGGCCTGCGGGAGAGGTAGGTTTTTAAATTCTTTCAGAAGGCCGGGAGAGTGGGAGAAACGTGGACTTCAGGAGGCAGTTGGTTCCAGAGGGCGGGCGCCACAACAGAGAAAGCCCTCCCCCTAGGGCCCGCCAGATGACATTGTTTCGCTGACAGGACCCGGAGAAGGCCGACCCTGTGTGCGCTCACTGGTCGTAGGGAAGTATGTGGCAGAAGACGGTCCCATAAGTATCCAGGTTCAATGCCATAAAGGGCTTTATAGGTAATGACCAACACTTTGAATTGCGCTCGGAGACCGATAGGCAACCAATGCAGCATGCGGAGAGTTGGTAAAATGTGGGCACGATGAGGAAGGCCCACAATTGCTCGCGCAGCTGCATTCTGCACTAACTGTAGTCTCCGAACACACTTCAAGGGTAGACCCATATAGAAAGCGTTGCAGTAGTCGATCCTCGAGGTGACAAGGGCATGTGTGACTGTGAGGAGAGACTCCCGATCCAAATAAGGGCGCAACTGGTGCACCAGGCGAACCTGGGCAAATGCCCCCCTCGCCACAGCCAACAAATGATGTTCCAATGTCAGCTGTGGATCGAGGAGGACACCCAAGTTGCGAACTCTCTCCGAGGGATTTATAGACTCACCCCCCAGAGTAATGGAAGGACAGATTGAAGTGTCCTTGGGAGGCATCACCCACAGCCACTCTGTCTTGTCGGGGTTGAACCTTAATCTGTTAACGCCCATCCAGACCCTCACAGCCTCCAGACACCGGCACATCACCTCAACCACTTCACTGATTTGGCCAGGAGTGGAGATGTACAGCTGAGTATCATCAGCGTACTGATGGTATCTCACTCCGTGCCGGTGGATGATCTCACCCAGTGGCTTCATATAGATGTTAAAAAGTAGGGGGGAGAGAACCGACCCCTGAGGCACCCCACACGGGAGTAACCTAGAGGTGGACCTCTGACCCCCCACAAACACCGACTGCGACTGACCAGAGAGATAGGAGAAGAACCACCGTAACACGGTGCCCCCACTCCAATCCCTCCAGCCGGCGCAGAAGGATACCATGGTCGATGGTATCGAACGCCGCTGAGAGGTCAAGAAGCACCAGAAAAGAGGATTGGCCTCTATCCCGGGCCCGCCAGAGATCATCCATCAGAGCGACCAAAGCAGTTTCGGTGGAGTAGCCGGGCCTGAACCCGGACTGCCGAGGCCCCAGATAATTGGCTTCCTCCAGAGACCGCTGGAGCTGGAGTGCCACCACCTTCTCGACAACCTTCCCCACAAAGGGGAGGTTGGAGACCGGACGATAGTTGGTCAAAATTGCTGGATCCAGGGAAGGCTTCTTGAGGAGGGGGCGCACTAGTGCCTCCTTTAAGGGAGCCAGAAGGACCCCTCCCTCAAAGAAGCATTGACAATCTCCTGGATCCAGGTGCGTGTCACCACCCTACTGGCAGAAACCAGCCAGGAGGGACACAGGTCCAACAAACAGGTGGCGGAACTCACAGCTCCAATGGCCCTGTCCACTTCATCAGGTGTAACAGCCTCAAACTCGCCCCAGATGATCGGACAAGAACATGCCCCTGTCGCCTCGACTGAATCATCAGTCGACTCTGCTTCACAATTGGAGTCTAGGTCGGCCCGGATCTGAGCTACTTTGTCTGCGAAACAGTTGTTAAAGTCCTTGGCAATACCCTGCAAGGGAGGCCCCGGACCCCTCGGGTTAAGGAGGGACCGGGTCACCCTAAACAGGGTGGCCGGGCGAGATTCCGCAGACGCGATCAAAGCAGAGAGATACAACGATCTTGCCGCTTTAATCGCCTTCAGATAGGCTCTAATAAATGAGCTCAATCTGGTTCGATCAGATCCGGATCTACTTTGTCTCCATCGCTTCTCTAGACATCTCTTATGGCGCTTCATCCCCCTGAGCTCCTCGGTAAACCAAGGAGACCTCCTGGGGCCAGCACCGCGGAGAGGTCGCAAAGGCGCAATCCATTCAATAACCCCCTTCACGGCCGTATTCCATGCCGCTACCAGGGACTCCGCCGAATTGTGAATGAACGAGCTCGGTAATTCCCCAAGCGCTGTCTGAAAACCAATCGGATCCATCAGGTGTCTGGGGCGGAACCACCTAATCAGTTCCGCCTCCCTGCGGGGAAGGATTGGGGCCGTAAAATTCAGTCGAAGCAGGAAATGATCGGTCCATGACAAAGGCAAAATATCTAAGCCCCTTAAAACCAGATCATTACCCAACTGCTCCGAAAGGAAAATCATATCCGGGGCATGCCCACCCTCATGCGTCGGACCCTGCACTACTTGGGTCAGGTCCATGGTTGTCATGGCGACCATGAACTCCTGTGCCAACCCTGAGGACTCGCCAACCGATGGCAGATTAAAGTCCCCCAAGACCATAAGCCTGGGGAACTCCACCGCCAGCCCAGCAACCTCCTCGAGTAGCACAGGCAGGGCTGATGTCATGCAGCTGGGAGGCAGGTACATAAGCAATAAGCCCACCTGAACCCCTAGGTCCAGCGTCATAAAGATGGACTCGCAACCCGGAATATCGGAAACAGTGAGCCTGCGTAGACTGAGATTCTCCCGGGCCAAAACAGCCACTCCTCCCCCCTTCCCTGGGGTCGCGGCTAGTGCCATACCTGATAACCTGGTGGGCACATACCCGAGAGGGGAATACCCCCCTCAGGGCCCAACCAGGTCTCAGTCACACACGCCAAGTCGGTCTCCTCATCCATGAAAAGGTCATGAATGAGGGGGGCCTTATTGTTAACCGACCTGGCATTGAACAGCAACAGTCTGAGCCCAGGGCCCGAGCTACGCCCATCACCAGGATCATGGGGTGAGCTAGATTTTTCAGAAGGGCCAGAACAAGGAACTGCTACGAGACAGCAGGACCGAGTTTCCCGAGTGTGGCCTACCCTCCTGTTCCCGCCATATCTGCCTCTTCCCTGAATGACCGGTATACTCCAACCCTCAGTGACTCCAGAGTCCGCATCCCCCCAGTCCCCGGCCTCCCTCAAGCTCGGCAGGCCTGTCCATTCATCTATCATACATTCCTCATACATATCCTCATCCCATGCATACATCTCCCACCCACCTAATTTAATAAAAAATAAAAAATTTAAATTTTAAAAATTTAAAAATTTAAAAATTTAAAACAAGACACATAAACATATTAACTACAAAAGCCACAAGCAGAGGTGCGAGGAATAAACCAGTCACCTCCTACCCAGTGCTTCATCGGGGGCACAAAGTGAGCCTCAAGGTCAGCTGAAAAATGTTCACTGGAAGTTACTCTCAAGAACTCCACAGCCATGTCCCGCAACACCGTCTCTTCCACTGTAGCAAGGCTCTCAAATGGGGGCAGCAAGCAGTGGACATAATCAGGCCCCCCAACCAAGGCTGTAAAGGTTCCGAGCTGTTCTACCAGAGCAAATAAGACCTCATCCTCCTTGTAAATAGTATCTTGATTATTATCCCCTGGTAGCCAGCATGCACTTCCACCAACTCCCAACTGGCTTGTACACACTAACCAGACTCCCCAGCTGGCTGCCAGGAGCTCGGCAGTCCACGGCGACCTCACCGGTTCTCCATCAGCTCCAGACACCAACCCGACTCTGCCTAGTTCAATGGCAAGGCGAAAAAGGATGTTAAAACGCTCGGCCGGCTTCTTGTTCTGAATTGTTTTACCCATCCCAGCCTTAGCTCCAGGGCTCCGGGGCTCTCCTTTCCACCGGTCTTCCTGCATGGCGGTTAGGGCGGTGGGCAGTTAGGGCGGCAGGCGGCGGTTAGGGCGGCGGGCGAGTTCTTCCAAATCCTGGCTTCTTGCTCCTTTGGAAGCTACTCGCGCTGGAGGAGCTGAAACCAGCCTGGGCGCCCCTGAAACCCCCCATCATATGTTGGCGTTTGGCAACCCTCGCCCCAAAACGGCAACGCTGCTCGCCCAAAGCTCGAAAAGACCACCTCGCTCGGAGCTGGGGTCGCTTGGCGTAGTGAAGAGAGGAGGAAGCTCTCGGCGTGGTGGAGAGAGCTCTCGGCGTTGTTTTTGCTCGGCGTCCCCCCGTCTTGCCAGAAAGCTGCCCGTCTTGCTGGGAAGCTCGGCGTGGCGGAGAAAGCTCTCGGCATTGTTCTTGCTCGGCATCCCCCTGTCTTGCTAGAAAGCTGCCCATCTTGCTGGGAAGCTCGGCGTGGTGGAGAGAGCTCTCGGCGTTGTTCTTGCTCGGCGTCCCCCTGTCTTGCTAGGAAGCTGCCCGTCTTGCTGGGAAGCTCGGCGTGGCGGGGAGAGCTTCGCCACGCCGAGAATGAGCCATAAAAGTGTATAAATTACAGGCAGCAATTTCTCAAGCTTTGTTTAGGTGTTGGTTGTTGATTTAGAAAGTGATGAATAACATTCTGAAAAGTTTTCTGTCAAGAACACCCAACAGAAAATAGAGTAGATCCCTGCCAAGTGTTACCTCAGAGGCTTACCTTTAGCAACCTAGCTTTTTCCAACGGAAGATTATTGCCTTCTTGCAGACATGGGGGGAGAGAGGGGAGCCTGTCAGGATGCGGCAGCAGAGGCAAGGAACGGACAAGAATGGCAGGGAAGAAGTGGCAAAGAGAGGGAAACATTAGAGGAATCGAGAGATACAGCAACAATGGGAAGTAAGAAATGGTGACTGGTGTTGGGGTGGTATAGAGAACCTATAGGCAACTCAAGTGAGGTAACAGCCAGGAAAAGGAATACATCCATTTTCTTCTTCTACATATATTTCCCATATACCGATAGTCCTCATGTTACAACCATCCATTTCGTGACCATTTGAAGTTCAATGGCACTGAGAAAGTGACTTATGACTGACTTTATGACACGACCATTGGAGCATCCCCTTGGACACATAATCAAAATTGGGCGCTTGGCAACTGGCATGTATTTATAATGATTACAATATCCTGGGGTTGTGTAATCACCCTCTGCGACCTTCTGACAGGCAAAATCAATAGGGAAGCCAGCGTCTCCCTACAACTGGTGTTACTAACTTAACTGCAGTGATTTTGTGCTTGTGGCAAAAAAAGGTCATACAATGGGGCAGAACTCACTAAACAACTGTCTTGCCTAGCAACAGAAATGTAGGGTTCAATTGTGGTAATAGGTCGAGGACTACCTATAACCCACAGATTCAGCTCTTCATGACTGCATTGACTGGGAGCACAAGTGAGGGCAAGAGATTTCACAGGGCACCCCTTCCTTTTTGCAGAAAGAAAGCATTACTGCATTCCTCATTGCTATCCACACTGATCTCTTTTGCTGGGAATAAAATAGGAGCCTCATAGCTTTTGTCCCAGAGAAACTTTATAGAATATATAGACATAGACATTGTGACAAATCAGAAGTTCACAAAAGACCTCACTATTAACACATCCAGCAGGGCACTCGGTGTATGTTAAATCTGTAGCATGACAGCAAAGTTTTTACTTCTTTAATCAGCCAGTACTCCAAATGACTTCTAAGCAAACATTCCTTTTGAGCTACAGGAACTGATAAGGACCTGAATGATTCAACACTGCTCAGCATCATCACCCTGCAGTAATGTAATAACACCATTCTGTCCCAAGATGCATTTTTAATTTTTTTTATACACAATATGTTTCATTGACCATGTTCCTAGTGCAAGTCATGTGACGACTGGCCCATAAAACGGAACTCACCAGATTTGAAGTCTCTGCTTAGTTATTAGGTTTTCCTTTTTTTCGTTGTTTATTTATTTAGCATATGGCATGTCATACATGGATTAGCAATACATATTAACATTTCATCTAGATTAATAAAGCACAGTAAAGTATAAATGTTTAAAAGATGTATGTTCAATTATCATTTAACCATTGAAGCCCAGCATCGTTTGTATGAAAAAAATTCAGATATTGGACTGGTGATATACCCTTAGCTTACAGCTGGCCATGATGTGATCTACGGTTTGATGTTGGGACCCCACACTCACACTGAGGGGAGGATACTGTGCCTCCATCTATACAGGGAGGCCCCAGCAGATGCCACATGAGGGGCAAATCCTATTCAGGATTGTCCATTTGGTGGAGTTTGCAGCCTGGTACCTTTTTTCTGGGGTGATTTATATGTCTTCCTATTCAGCAACCCATTTGGCTTATCCACTGAGAATCGATGTTAAAGTTCTTGGGCAGATGTTGTGCAAGTGTATGTGAGGCTTCCTGGATTGGAGTCTTCTGGCTGATAAATGAGGATGGTCAGCTTCCTCATTGCACTAAAGGTTAAAAAGACAAAAAAATGTGCACCCTAGATCAGGGGTCCCCCAACCCCCGGTCAGTGGACTGGCACCGGGCCGCGGCATGCCAGAAACTGGTCTGCACAAGCAAAGCTCCATTCGCGGGATGCAGGCAGTACATGAAACCACGCCCCCTCCAGTCCGCAGAAAAAACTCTCTCCATGGAATCGGTCCCTGATGCTCAAAAAGTTGGGGACCTCTGTCCTAGATGTAATGATTACTTTACAAAATCGCCTTCAATAAATTCTACAGTTTGCCAATAGCTGATCATTGTAGTCCTGGAACTCAGCATTTTAAAATTATATATATATGAAAGCTGGAACTAATTCTGGAGACTCTTTGGGTTGAATTTAGTCTGAGTCTTATTCGAAAGCATGACGATCTTTTGAACTAATACCAGAATTCTCTTCTGGCTTAGAAGAAATCAATAGTGCCAGTTGATTTTTTTTTAATGTATAAAGCTCTTCAGCTGTTATGTCTTGTTTTTTATGAAAATAACTTTGCTTTAACTGTATTAATGTCACTTGTGAATTTTAATCTTCCAGATTTAATTTAAAAGGACACTTGATATATAAAGGCATCAGAGAGATCCATTTGTGAGAAGAGAAAGCAATGCAGATTTTTCAAATGTGTTAATCTTTTTTTTAAAATATATTTTATTGATTTTATGATTTTAACAATAAATGCTTAAAACACACCGTGGTGATTGGGTAAACAAAAATTCCAGAATAAAAACATACATAAACAGCTCAACTTAATACATTCACTTTCATCTTTCTATTTCTCTCTCCCATACAAGACAAAAAAGAAACCAAAAACATATAAATTTAATATATTCCATTTCTATCATAAATTTCTATTAAACCTATTTTAAGACTTTATCAATTTCATTCCAAACTCTCCCCGATGCATATACCATGATATTTGTAAGATGTTAGCATACATTCTTTTACATTCATATATACAATACTTTGAATGAAATGAAATAAATGCCTACATGTAACTTTTGGTGTTGCTCGCCCATTTCCCCCTTCACCACATCTACCCTCTTTCTTCTCTACCTTCTTTTTCCCTTTCTTCTCTTCCTACTTCCCTCTTCCTCCACCCCTCTCCTTCCCTTTCTCTCCACTTCTCCTCTTCTCCTCCAACCTTCCTACTTCCTTCTCCCCTCTTTCACTCTTTCTTCCCTCTCATCCCTCTTCAGATGTAGTCCAGGGGTAATGTCCGAGCAACTCCTCTCTCCAAATTTCCCTATATTAATACTTCTATCTCAATAAGTATTTACTAATTTTTCCCATCTTTCCCCAAAAGCTTAAGACACAATATAGTGATCGGGTTGTCTCATTCAACAACAAAGTCATATAAATGAAGCTCAAATTGAATATAGTATTGCTTATTAAAATTTATACAATTACAAAAGTCATAAAACACATACAATTATAATCTATATCCTGTTTTAGGCTATACTCCTTACAGTCATCATACTCCAAATGCATATAATAAGTATTTAATTGTGATTTCAGGTAACCTTAATACACAATCGTTCATTGAGACAGATTTTTTTTCTCCCCCCTTATCACAAATAACTCTTTCTCTCTCTCTTTTACAACATATTATCATATTTAAAATAATAATATAGATCCAACAAATAGTTTTTAAGGCCTCAATAAAGTTTATATTTTCAAATATTTGTTAATTATAATATCAGGCAATTCTCCTCTTTCATTCCTAATTAAATCAGACATATTCTCTTTCTATAAAGTCCTTTTGTCCTCTAGCAAGATTGACTCCCTCAACTAATTATCAACCATAGTAACAATCAATTTACATCCTTCATACATCATTAAATCAGAGATAGTTTCTAAGCCTTTTTAACCCGTCAAGTAATATTTTGTATCACACTTAAACCTGACTCTAGCTTTCTTTCTATGCCAATTTGGTTCCCATAATAAGGCTTTTCGATTCTCAAACCTCAAGATTTGATTACAAGGCTTCCCAACAAATTCAAACTGACCAATTTTTTTCCCCTTTCCTCTTTATTGTAATTTCCGAAAAGTTGTGTCAGGGTGTCAATCTTTGTTATTTTTGGTAATTGAATTGGGTTAATTACAGCTATTTTTTGATTATCAAAATTGTCCATCAGTTGTAAGTAACGCATGGCATTAGTTGATTCAATGGTTTTCACATTTTCTCTTAAAGCAGATTTATAATTAGGTTGTAAGAATAGTATCTCTGCCTCTTTAAGTTGTAAATAGGTCTGTTCAGACAGTTGTAAATAACGCGTAGCATTTGTTGATTCCGTAGTTTCCACAATTTCTCTTGATGCAGATTCACAATTAGGTTGTAAAAATAGTGTCTCTGTCTCTTTAAATTGTAAGTAGGTCTGTTCAGAATTATTCTGTTCATCTTCTGTTGTTCCTTGTTCCATCACTTGATTTGTTATTAAAGGATCAAAATGAGATTTCCAATAAGTTTTAAACTCCTCTCTGATTTCTAATATTTTTTCCAGTATTGGATCATAGTCAAGATGAGAATAACTTTCAGCCATTTTGGTGGTAGCTTTGTCTATTCCTTTATTAGAGACTACTTAAGGAAAATCCACAAATATCCGCCTCCAAAAGTCTAATAGCCAGCTTCACCACCCAGCTGTCCAATTATATTTTCTCTTTTTTTTGTCACCTAAATCCAATCCTCTCCAAATAACAGGGAAAAATACAATTGAAATTTTGCTTTTTCACCACCAGATGTCCTCAGTGGACTATAGAGTCTTTCTTCTTTCTTTTTTCTTTTTCCCCAAGTTAATCAAGTTAGAGAAAGTTAAAAAAAGAACGAAAAAGGAAGGTTTTCTCTCTCTCTTTCAAAAACTATCTTCTGCATTATCAAATTAAAAAAGGAAAGCAGCAATGACTCTTTTTCCCTTTTTTTCTCCTGAAATTCACCCCACAGCAGTCAAATAGTAAAATAGTACACAAAAATTAATCCCTTTTTTTTGCTCTTCTTTCCACATATAGGCAGCCGCCGCTTTCTTAATAAAGGAAAATAAAAACTCTTACAGGAAAAATCAGGATAGTGAGGGAGGGAAAGGTCTCACCCGGATTAACCATGGTGGTTCTTCATGCTTAGTTGTTCTTGTGACTTGCGGTTGGCGCGGCTAGGTGAACGGCCATTTTTGGCCGGTCTTCTGCTCCGTCGGCCCTCGGAGTCAGCTTGGACAGCTAGAGGAGCCGCCGCTCCTCTGCAGCCGAGCGTAGCCTCGTCGAGGGTAGTCGCGCCCTCCAGGCGCAACTTTCGATCCCCGTCGGGGTCTACCGACGGAGGGAAACTAGCCGGACGAGGGAGAAGTCTCCCCATACGGCTAGAGGCGTCGCGATCCGGAACCGGAAGTCTCAAATGTGTTAATCTTTAACTGCATTAAGCTAGATGGGATCAAGTCCTGTCAGACCATAGTAGATCAAGATGATCTGGAGTCCCTCCATTTATAGTTATTCCAGCAAGGAGTTCAAGTCTTATATGGCTAATGAGATTTATTACAGTTGTCCATTTAGTTGGTCTAGAGGAACAAATAAGATGGTGCTTGGGGAATAAGTGAGAGAAAGGCTAATAGTAAATAGATATAATTGTGCTTTTTTAATGCAACAAGAGTAACAAATGTTCAGTCTCCAAATCCTATGTGACCTTTGACATTTTGAAGAGAGTAATATATAAAAATTATAGGATAAACCTAAAATAGGCTTAACAGATTTTTTTTCAGATAAAATTTCCCATATAACAGGTTTCTCCAAAACTTTCCTGAAGCTGTTAATGTGACCTTTAGCCACCAAAAGGCTGCCCACCTCCAGTATAAAGAATCTCCTGCATCAATTTTCTCTTCCTGCCAAGCTGTCCACTCTTGTGTGATGGATGGAGACAATCTTTTAAGTCTGCAGGATACGGAGTGTTAATGTACCAGCCTCATCCATTATGAAGGCGTGTAGTTAACACTTCTGCTAGCAGCCAAAATAGCCTTCATTTCCCTGCTGGCCATAGAGGAGAAGTCCTCTCTTCTCATATAGTAAACACAGATACACAAATGCTACTATCCCCATAGCAAGTTAGTAACGTTTGTGGTCTTTTGTATATGGTTCCCATAAGACCAAAGTGTCTGAAGCTTCACCAAAGCTAGAACCATTTCCAAGCCCCCGTTCCCTTGTTAGGCCTAAGATTATATCCATTAAGGTTACAGTCCAGCATGAAATCACCCTTGATCCTCTTGTTCCAAGCCAAGAGGAAAATACTGTATGGGTTGTTTTGTTTTGTGATTGAATTTCTGCTTGGAATAGTCCACAAAATGGTTGAACAATGTGCTCAACTGATTCCAGTATTTTTTTTTCTCTCAATGCTCTTTCAAGACAGGGGAGCAATGCCCACACTGGGGAGTCCCTGATCCAGGGCTAGCTTCCAAGAACATTAAATTCCAGCTGCCTTTTTCCTCTCAAAGCCTGCTTAGTTTTCTTCCCCCACGATCCCCATGCCAAAACCTGGCCTTTTCTTTCCTGTATTTTTAAAATTAGGAGATTTTCCAGCCAAAAGATTCGTCATGTCTCCAGACTTTCCCTGCTGCTTGATTTATATTCCACAAGCGCTTTCCAGTGTCCTGTGCTGAATCTTAACGGACTTACCTAAAGACATGCAGCCACTTCTGCTTAGGATGGCAGATCCAGTCTTTTTTCCAGGCACCGCAGCCCCTGCAGCCAAATGGGCTAGGGTCAAGTAGCACCATCAATATACAGGTCCAATCTGAAAATCTCAAGCTCACTCCTTGACAGTGCTGTGCACCTCACATTTGCTCAATCAGAATAAGGCTTTAGGAGAAGTATCACCTATACTTAGTTCAAATGGCAGAAAAAAGCTTTCGTTGTTAGAAGCCTTTGTTGTGTTTCCTTTTTGTAAATATACATATAAAACATCAGCAAGGACGAAAGGACATTCTGATTAAACGAACACTTCTCCAGATGTAACTGGACCTCCTCCAGTTGCACCCCTAATTCTAGTGAATGGCAGCTAGAAACTTTCACTCAGCTTGTGTGTGTGTGTGTGTGTGTTTACCACTTTGCTTCTACCTGGTGGTCAATTGGATTTTTGCAGCCCAGATAGAGAAGCTAGTTTTATATGCTTTTCTTCCACTCCATGAGATAATACAAAAATACAACCTAATGTGCTGTGTTTCTACCTTGAGAAACAGTCCTCAGCAGTATTAGCAGTACTGCTTGGTAAAGAGGCCAAGAATCTTAAGATCTATCTTAAGAGTTAATGTCCAGTGACTGAGGGACCTTGATGCTCTCTGAGCTTCGTTGTTTTCTTGCAGACATTTCATTATGTCTAAATAACTTCATTAGTACTATTCATCATTAGTACTGATTATGCCTTCTAGTATAAATGGACTCTACAAATGATCATATTAACCATGACAGCCGCTTTGTAAGTGTGTAAGCCTCTAAGCAGCCATTTTTGTAAGAGTATCCAACACATATTCTCAAAAAACCCCAATATATGTAGAAAGAATGAAGTCTCTTCAAATGAATAGCATAGACACCATGACTTCCCTTTTGGAAGGTATTGATATAGTGATGACCAAATCTATAATAAAGTCCTTGCTTTTGGAGCTTACTCATTAGAGGCTAAGTAGCACAAGACATTTGGAAATATTTTCTCCTCCTTTTTGCCTCCCTCTGTGTACTTAGGAGTGTCATGCAGTGCTCTTCCTGCCACTAGGCAGAATGAAGCAGCTACTGCAGGAAGTGGAATTTGAGTAAATTAGAAGGGAGAGATGTTTGTGGCTCAGAGAGGAGGAGGAGATCTTTGAGTTTTGTTTGCCTATGGGCATGTTTCTCAATCCACAATCTGTGTGGAAGTTACATGGAAGTTACACCATGATAGTCAAAAGGGATGGCTTTGGAAACTGGACTTTGTCTTGTGGGGGAGGGTGGTACCTTTAGTTTGCGGCGCTTTAGACAAGATAAGGCCATCTTAGCAGAGGCAGTGGGTCTTCCAACATAACACTGATCCTTGATCTGCTCATCTTCTTAAGAACTGAAAGAATCCCTGAGAGAATTTCAAAGCTGCAGGCCAGTTGGCACCCATATGCTTCCACTACACTACCAATCAACTGTACCCTCTTAGTTTGCTCACTGATAGATCAGTGGTGAATCAGGCCGACAGATAAACAAGGCAGAGTTAACAGTTTCAGTGGAAAACTTATTTGCCTGTACAAAATGAGCTTTCAAAGCTAATTCCTAGAGGTAGATCATAATTAGAGTGAAACAACACAAGAACTGTCTTGCTGGCCTTTTCTGCTTCCTTGTCTCTTTTCATCATTGTTCCCTGAGTGCAGTACTCTGGCCTCCTTTATATTCCAGCAATAATTTATGTAAATAGGAAATTAGTAACAGGCTGAGGCTGGCTTCATTTGATTGCTATCATTATGTGATTTAGCATAACCATTTTTGCTGTTACCTACCGGTAGTACTGACCTTTCCCTCCTGGTCAGCATTTTCTGACAATGGCCCAGTTCATGTGCCCGTTGCTTGACCAGTCTGGTTCAGCTTCTCTAAACAATCAGAAAGTGCTATCCATGGTTCATTTAGCATTTTACATAACCACATCAACCTCACTTGTAGTTCCCAACTATCTCAAATCTTGACTTCAGAGTATGGCTAAGTATACCTCAGACATTGTAAGAAAACTTAAGATTGGATTTATAGGACTGTGAATGTTAAATGCTTCATTCAGCAAATTAAGAATTTGATTTTGAACATTTTAGAGACAATATACATATGTGACTTTCACATGCTGTTTGGGATTTTCACACCTAAGTTCCTTTGCTGTAATTGTCATGGAAACCAGAAAATATAACCATACAGGAAATATCCTAACAGTTGGGAAAAGTGGGATTTCTTAAATAAACCAGAGATAAGGTGATTGTGGAAGGCTGGTAGTTTGGGGAGAGAAATGAAAAATGGAATTTATTAAATATATAAATATTGATTATGTGCCATCGTTGTTGTTGACTCTTGGTGACCAGGCAGACAGATTTTCTCCAGGATGATCTGTCCACAGCCTGGTCCTTCAGGACTTCACCACCTTGCAGCTAGTCATCCTCTTCTCTTTCCTTTCACTTTCTGCAGCACTATGTCTGTAAGAAAGAAGAGTTATTCTTCCCATAATGTGCCAAGGAATTTGAGCTTGATTATTATTCCTAAAGTGAGAACTCTGAGTGGATTTGTTTGATGATCCTTTTGTTTGTGTTCTTGGCTACCCATGCTATTCTCAGGACTCTTCTCCAATACTTAATAGTCCTTCTATCCTGTTTCTTCAAAATTCAGCTTTTGCTTCCATTGTATGTAGCAGAGAAAGTCATAGTCTGTGTGATTATGATCTTTGTAAGTATAGACATAACATTATAGCAGCGGTTCTCAACCTTTTCCGGGGCTCGACCCTGGCCTGCATCACGCATGTGTGGTGTGACGGGGCGCATCGCGCATGCGCGGCACAACGGGTGCAGCGCGCATGCGCGGCACAACGGGGCGCATCGCAAAGGGGAAAAAAATGGCCGACCAAAATTTAAAAAATGGCGGGCCCGCATCACGCATGCGCGGCGCGACGGCCCGCATCGCAAAGGGGGAAAAAATGGCCGACCAAAAAAAAATGGAGGGCCCGCATCGCGCATGTGCGGCGCGATGGCCCGCATCACAAAGGGGAAAAAATGGCCGACCAAAAAAAAATGGCCGACCAAAAAAAAATGGCGGACTGCGGTGTTTGGCGACCCCCGTGAAATGGTCGTTCGACCCCAAATGGGGTCGCGACCCACAGGTTGAGAACCGCTGCATTATAGCATCTGAACATTTTCACAGACCTTTGTTACTATTCTGCCAAGTGCTAATCTATGGCATATTTCTCAACTGCTGCTTCCTTCATTGTTGATTGTTAACCTAAAGGCAGAGCTATCTCCATTGTCAGTTCCAAGGCTGGTTGTTCTACCTGTTGTCATTGGTTGGGCCTTCTTTATACAGCATAGTACAGGTTATTGGTGTTTTTTGCCCAATTTTAAATCCGCACTCATTTTCTGATCCAGCTTCCCTTTCTCTATATGCTGCATGTAGGTTAAATAAATAAGAGGGTTCCGCTTTATTTAGGCCTGCTTCTCTAGGCTGCACAAACCTAGAGCCATTCTAATTCATTACATTCTGTCCATAGTGTGACTTTCCAACCTGTGTATAAGTTTCACATGAGGACGATGTTCTGGGATTCCCATTTTCCTCAGCATAGTCCACAGTTTAATATGGTTAATACAACAAAAGGCTTTTTTATAATCAGTAATCACTTACTGACTGCTTTGTGGTATTCTTTGGCTTTCTCTATTATCCAGCACAGGGGTCCCCCAATGTGCAATTCCACTTGCACACGCAGTGGGAACACACACTTGCACATGAAGCTCCATTTGTATGACTGGCAAGTGCCCATGCCCGCTGCTTATGCAAATGGAGCTGCGCAGGCGAGCATATGAATCATACCCTCTTCTTCCCCCCCCCTCCCACTGGTCCACCAAGCCAGAAGGGTTGGGGACCGCTGATCCAGCAGGCATAAACAATAAATGCCCAATATGATTTTCCATTTATTTATTATACTGTATCCCTACAGTATCTAACTTGGTGCAAACATATGGATGCCTGTGGTACCTGAAAGGAAGAGAGCGATGAATTGATTATGTTCCCTTCCCTCCAAAACAGGGAAAATATGAGTATTAGACACACAAAGAAAAATCCAGTTTCTCAATCTTACCAGCCAACGATTGTCAGCTCTATCTGAAAGGAAACCTGGAGATTTCTCCTAGCCACTGTGTGTTTATTATGTGTATGTGTGAGTGTGTGTATGTATTGTGTCTACACACACGGAGAGAGAGCATCAGGACAATAAAATAAATTAATTAAACTACACACAGAGAGAGAAGACAGTGGAGCTGGGGGAGGGATGACGGTGTGAGAACCGAAGGGGGAAAAAACCCAGGATAGGCATAAGATAAAGCAAGAGATAATTGCACAAAGAAAATAAAGAATGGAGTTCTAGTCAGGAATTATAAAAAGTTTTTCATGCACCAGGTAAAGACCTGGTGCATGAAAAGCTTTTTATAATTTTCTATTTTCTACCTCATACTTATATGTATGTAAATTTTCTACCTCATACTTATATGTAAAACCAACTATGCTTTTTGGTTTTCTTCCAAATGCATTGATTCTGCGATTCTGGGGGGTGGTTGATCGTAAGAAGTAAACCCTCTGTTTCAGAAGTGTTATTTCTGGAAAATAAGGATCTGTGTACTTCAAGTTGAAAGCAGAACTCTGTGTTTTGCACATCCTTGCTACCCATTCATTAAAATCTATTCTCAGTCAGTGGGTTAGTAAGATGGCTGCTTCTCCTTGAAAGAGGAGTAATAGAGGCAAATGTATGGTTGCCTGTTATGTATAAACTGGACCCTTTCTTTTCAGTCCATTACAGTTTTGTTCCATGATCATATGGCTTCACAAGATATTGGGGATTACTTATAACTGAATTCTGAATCTTGCCAAAATTGAAGACAAATCACACTGCCCCCCAATTCTAACATGCCTACAATTCTTGAATATATGCTAGGTTGCCGTAACTCATGTCTGTGCTCTATCTGAGAGAGAGGGAAGATAATTTGATGGGCTGGAGAAAGGATGACCAGATTTGTACTTTTTCTCTTTTTTGTATAAATTTTATTAATTTTTATAGGGTTAGGAATAAGGTGGGTTTGGGGTTGGGGTTGGGATTTGGGTTAGGGTTAGGATTAGGGTCAGAGTTGGGGTTGGGGTTTTTCCATATAACATTCTCAATATTTAGCAAACAGCATAATGTCTGGGTTCATGTGTTTAACAAACAATAATAGATAATAGTTAATTATCATAAACAATGTATTAATTAATCACTCAATAGGCTTCTTCTTCCTAATATATATTCAAAATTACATATCACATTCTTTTCTCTCTAACTCGTTTTTCTAGCCATTGATAGAAATTATTCCATGTTCTAAAATAGAGTCTTCTTTCTCTTTTATCTTTAAAGTCAATCTATCAATTTCTGCACATGAAAATTTTCCTAATTAGTACTTCAGCTGGTAAATTTTCATTTCCCCAATGTTGGGCAAATACAATTCTTGCTGCCGTTAGTACATGTAGTATTAAATATATGCAATCCTTCTCATAATTTGCTCCTATTATTCCTAACAAAAATAATTCTGGCTTAAAGTCTATTTGTTTTTAGTCATTTTCTCCAACCATAAATGTATTTTAACTCAAAATCCTTTTGCTTTAGGGCATGTCCACCAGATATGATAATATCTTTGTTTGCATTTCCAACAGTTGTTTGAAGTATTTTTAAACGTTTTTGCTAATCTCACTAGTGTCATATGACATCTGTAAAACATTTTATATACGTTTTCTTTATGTGCCACTGCTTTAGTTAATTTAACATTTCTTTCCCATAACTGTTGCCAGTCTTCTAATTCTATAATATATCCAAAGTTCTTTGCCCGTGTTATCATTGTTTCTTTTACTTGTTCTTCCTCCATCTTTAAGTTTAACAGAAATCTACAGAATTTCTTAATCAACTTTTCATCTGTTTTAACAGTATCTGATCAAATTCTGTCTGTTCTTTATAAAATCCCATTGTTTTTGCATCTTTTTCATATCTCGTTTGAATTTGCAGATATGGCCACCATGCAAAATCAATACCTTGTTCTTGTAAATCTTGTCTGTCTTTCAATTTTCCTTCATTGTCCAAAATATCTTTATAAGTCACAACTTTATCATAGTTAATTAAATTTGGGTAAGCAAAAGTTTTCATTGCTGAAAGCCATCCAGGTATCTTAATATTAATTTTTTCTTTTATTTTTTCCCATTCTGAAAAAATGGGAATGCGTGGATCGGCCTGTCACGGTCCACCATTTTGTTTTTGTTTTGTTTTTTTTGTTGTATTATTATTTTTTTCGTCGTGCGTGCACTGTGTTTGCGTGGTTCGGGCCATCATGCGCGCGCCACGCATGCGCGGATCGGCCTGTCGCGGTCCACCATTTTGTTTTTTGGGGGTTTTTTTGGTTTTTTTTGTCACGCGCACTGCGCATGCGCGGTTCGCGCCATCGTGCGTGCGCCACGCAAGCACGGATCAGCCTGTTGCGGTCCGCCATTTTGTTTTTTTTTATTTTTTAATTTTTTTTTCATTGCGCGCGCGCCGCGCATGCACAGTTCGGGCCGTCGTGCACGCACTGTGCATGCACGGATCGGCCCATCGCGGTCCGCCATTTTTTTTTAAGTTTTTGTAAAAAAAAATTTGTCGCGCGCGCATGCACACGCACGCCCAGGTCGGGGTCGCAGCGTGCATGGGCAGCGCAAGTGGGGTCTCAACCTGAAAAAGGTTGAGAACCACTGCTTTAAGCCATGTTAAAATAGTTGCTTGGTAGTATAACATCCAGTCCAGCAACCCAGATCCTCCACTTCCTTTCACTTCTTGTAACATTTTCAATCTAATTCTAGCTTTTTTTCCCTTGCCAAATAAATTACAATATTGTTGTATTCAGTTCATCAAAAAAGGCTTTTCCCAACCTTACAGGGATTGTTTGAAATAAAAAGAGTATTTTTGGTAAGATACTCATTTTCACTGTTGCTATTCTCCCCAACAGAAAGTTGGAAGTTTTTCCACTTTTCCAAATCCAATTTTATTTGTTTTAGCTGTCTTACATAGTTATCTTCTTTTATTGTTACGCATCTTGCTGTTAGACAAATTCCCAAATATTTAACTTTTTTAACTATTTGAAGATTTGTTTTTTGTTAGTTGATTTTTTTGTTTTTCTTTTAGATTCTTTGTTAGCACTTTAGTCTTTTCTCTGTTTATTGTCAACCCTGTTACTTCTCCAAACTTTTCTATTTTCTCCATAAGTTTAGTGCTTGTTTCCAATGGATCTTTCAATATGAAAACCAAATCATTTGCAAATGCTTGTAGTTTATATTTTTCATCTTTTATCTCCAGTCCTTTAATTTCTATATCTTGTCTAATATTTCTATTCAATACTTCCAGTGTTAGTATAAATAGTAATGGAGATAGTGGGCATCCTGTCTTGTACCCTTTTTAATGTTGAAGTTTTCTGTAAGATCTCCATTTACATTTATTTTGGCTGTTTGTTTACAATAAATTGTTTTGATTACATTTATAATTTTTTCCCCAAAGTCCATTTCTGCAAGTTGCTGGAACACAAATTGACAGTTTACATTGTCAAATGCTTTCTGTGCATCAAGGAATACTAAAGACATCTGTTTCCCGGAATGAATTTCATAGTACTCTAACACCTCAAGAATCATTCTTAGATTATTTTTTATCTGTCTTTTGGATAGAAAACCATTTTGGTCTGTATGTATAAATTTGATCAATTTTTTTTTAGTCTTTCTACTATTATTGAGGTGAAGATTTTATAATCTACATTTAATAGTGACATTAGTCTATAATTTTTAATTTGCGTTAAATCAGAGTCTTCTTTGGGTATTAAAGTAATGTTGGCTTCAGTCCATGTATTTGGTATTTTAGCCTCCAGGAATATTTTATTACACAGTTCTTTCAGGATCAGACTTAATGCATCTTGTAATGATTTATAACACTCTGCAGGTAATCCATCTGGGCCAGGAGTGTTATCATTTTTCCCCTTTTTATAGCCTCTATAATCTCCATCATTGATATTTTTCCATTTAATATGTTTCGAATATTCTCTGAAATTTTTGGTAAGTCTGCTTTTTTAATTACTGCTGTATTTTTTCTTTTGGAACTTCCTCTACCTTATAAAGTATCTCATAATAATCTTTAATAGTTTTTTTAATTATATCATTTTGAAACTGTAATTCACCTTTTGGATCTTGCAGCTTGCTTATCAATTTTTTCTCTTTTTCTTTTTTCAGTCTATATGCTAACCACCTCCCCGGCTTATTGGCATTTTCAAAGAAGTTCTGTTTAGCCCTTTTAATCTGTTGGGCCATTATTTCCATCTCGGCTAGATTTAATTTATGTTTTATTATCTCCATTTGTTTCTTAAGTATTTTCTTTTGTGGGTCTATTTGTAATTTTGATTCTAAGTTTCTCAATTCTTCCTTCAACTTTAACTGTTGTTGTTTCTTTTCTTTATTCTTTTTAGCTATATAAGTTATAGCCAACCCTCTGAAATATGCTTTAACCGTATCCCACACATTTTGAAGCGATGTTTCTTCATTCTTGTTTATTTTGAAGAAAGTTATTATTTCTATTACTACTTTGTTTTGTTTTGTTTTTTATTTCTCCAAGGACACATACCGCAACCACTACTAGAGATATATATAACCAAAATCTGCACTTAAGAAAGTCTCTTTTAGGGAATCTTCAAGGTTTGTTTCCACTATGGATCTTCTAATGGTTATAGGCATCAAACCAAACTGTTAACTTTGAGGTAAGTAATTTACATCACACTGGGGTGAGAGGGAAGATTTCCATAACCACCAAAAAGTTTGAGTTTTGGAACAGATCTCTTCAGATCATTTGGCTGGGTTGACTGGGTCTATCTGGGAGTTGATATGGTATGTCCAATCCCATAATTAATCATGTTGCGTAACAGAGGTAGCAGATATGGGATGGAATCAAAAATCAAAAGAGTCATGGTGGCGCAGTGGTTACAATGCAGTATTGCAGGTTAACTTTGTCCACTGCCAGGAGTTCGATTCTGACTAGCTCAAGGTTAACTCACCCTTCCATCTTTCCGAGGCAGGTAAAATGAGGATCCAGATTGTTGGGGGTAATATGCTGACCTTACAAACTGCTTAAAAGCTGTTGAAAAGCACTATGGACGGTATATAAGTCCAACTGCTATTGCTATTGCTATTGCTATTATGCAGCCATTCCATCCTTAATAGATTTTCCGTGGTAAGAAAAATATGAGGTGGGGATGTAAGATGAATTAAGTGAAAATGGTGATATTTCCCATCAATCAAATTCAGTGAATGAGGCAGCACAGTGCTAATCCTAATTGGAAGCATTCCAAGAATTGGTTTTTTCTTCACTCAATTTGAAGAATTGGATTCCTCCTCTGCAATTAAATGTTCATAAATATTTATAAATATAAATAAATGTTTATAAATATGTAATTGCCAACTTGCATTTTTCTAATCTGATGTTATGTCTTAAGCAGTTACCAGGGGAAGGATTTTTTAAATCCTTTTTTCTCAATTATTTACACACTTGGCTTGTTTCATTATTTTATACAGACATACTTTGATAGATTATTTGTTTGTTTAAAATCTAAAGCAGGATTTGGCACACATACCTGCATCTGATTTTAAGGAGTTGCCCAGTTCCTTGAATCTGTTACTGATAAATGATCAGACTATCATTTCAAGATGTCTCCTGGTGCCTTTGTTGCTGTTGTTGTTCTGAAAACATATTTCAGAAAATGGGGATTTGGGGGTTTCCCATATACTTATGGGATTCTTATTCTTATTCCAGGCATACTTATTCCTGTATCTGATACAATATTAATTAATATATTAAATGTTTTAGGGTAAAATAGGAAATATGGTGAGCTGATTCACCATTCCTCAAGCTAAGAGCTTCCAACAAAACCTCTAAAGTTGAACAAAAAAGTTGAAATAAAGTAGAAGAGAAAGAAGTAGACAATATCCATAAGAGAGGGGTAATATTATGTCAAAGGCTAAAAAAGAGTTGCCAACTGTTTATAATGCCTGTGTTTGTGTGAGAGTGTATATGTGTGTATGTGTGTATATATATGTATGTATGTATGTTTGTATGTATGTATGTATGTATGTATGTATGTATACATGCACACAGACATAGACACAGATACACACACACAGAGTAAAAACCCCCAACAGGGAAGAAAGCAATTGGCCATCACTTTCCTGGAGTAGAAAGGAAGGGCATTGCATCAGGAAATGTCCAATAGGAAAACAGGATAGCTTACAGTCTGAACCAAATGCCTTGCACACTGTGGGCTGAAGTGTTTCAATCCAGATTTTCTTAAACCAATGTAGAGTCGAGCTGTTTTGGGCACTGCAGAGCAGCAGCTTAAATGGTCTATTTATCAGAGGTCTATTTATCAATTTATTTCTCTAAAAGGCCTATTTATTAATTTACTTCTCCAAAAATGCTAATTAGAGAACAATCTACTTCAGAAAAAGATGCATAAAGAATCAGCCATGGAACTCTCAAACAAGATGTTGCAACAATAACAGCAACACAAGTTCTGCTGCTGAAAGATATACTGTTTTTGTATGGGGAAATTCTTCCTAAAGGTCACCACTTAACACTATTGTATTATCAATGAGAGACTGGCTGAGCCAGGGGAAGAGTCAAACAGGGAATTAGTCTGGAATCTCTGTGTAAGCATAAGAGGGCAAAATCCAATCCCCCTTTGAACGCCATTGAGCTGCAACTTGGAGGCACTCTGCCAGCATTATACTAAACCAGGTTAGCAAAGAAGTGACTGTCCCATCATCCTAGGAGAGAGCCACGCTGTAGAAAGTTGCATTAGTAGCAAGAGAAATGAGGGGAAATATCTAACTGCTACTCATTTTCTGCAAATCATTAAGGGGGGAAAAAACATTTATAAGGATGGAATTATGTGTTATGTTAAAAACGTGATTGCCATTAAAACTGGCAAGTGTGCATTTAATTTCCTCTGCTCTTTCCATAATACGCAAAGCAAAGCAATTTACTCAGGCCTGGCCATTATAATGGCATGTGTTTTGCCAAATCTCTGTTCCACATCACCGACTAGCAAGAGGCAGCAGATAAATACATAACCGTGAGGCAAAGGACATGAGCCGAGCAGTCTTCCTTAACACAGTATGTCCAGATGTGTTGACTTATAGCTCATAAATTTTCTCAGACACATCTGGATAGCACCTGGCCTATAAAGACTGATTTGGAGGGGAGAGGGAAATTCCACAATTCAAGTGTATTCACCAGGAGTTTTGTGGCCTCTTTCTCCTTTGCAGAGATTTTTTCAAACCCGAGGGAATTTGGAATGTGTACTGGAATCACAAAACATGAGCTGAAAAGCTAAATGATCAGTCCCAAAGAACAGCTTATTTATTTATTAAATTCCTATGCTGCTCACTGATACAGTAACTCTGGGATGGCAGCCTTTTTAATTAGGCCAGCGCCCCTGAAAGAAACAGGAGCTACACAACAGAATGGAAGCACCTGAAGACACATGAAACCCACTGGTGCAGAAAATTGTATGCACTGAATTTCATGCTGTTACAAGGAAGGACTCTTAATGGCCTCGTGCACAAATTCAGCTCTGAAGACACAGCTAACATTTCTGTTCTCCCACACAATGCTTTAACAATGATTCCACATTCCTGATATGTTAGATCAGAAATATGCCACCTATGCTGCTAACCCTGATTTTTTATTTTATTTTTTTAAACACCTTTTAAATATGCATAATTTCCCATAGTGACTGCAGGACCGCATGGATAAAAAGAAGTTTATTTTTCTAGTCTTCAAGCTGAATCACCATTGCATTATAGCAGAGCAGGGTTTCCAAACCTTGGCAACTTTTAAGACCTGTGGATTTCAACTTCCAAAATTCCCCAGATAGCAACGCTGGCTGGGGAATTCTGGGAGTTGAAGTCCACAGGTCTTAAAAGTTGCCAAGGTTTGGAAAGTCTGTAGCAGAGGATTAGATATTTTTAAAGTTAAAAATGATGACATGTATACTTGTAACTGTATCCATGTCCAGCTGGTTATCTCTAACTGTAAGAATATTTTGTTTAAGGAAAAAAGTGAGATACAGAGGTGGGTAATATCAGTGCCTCTATGCCTGCATGAAGCCAAGGGTTTAAATGAGTCATCTTCACTGTTATGTTCTTGGTTCACTTGCAAGGATGAAGACGCATGGTGTATTAAATAGTTCTTTATTCCTCTCTTGTCTCTCACAACTAACAACAACCCAACAACAGCAAAAGGCACGCAGGCCTTTTTATATGACCCGAAACCAGTACAGTGTCAGCCAATTGGAATAGAGCGCTTTCGCGCCTTGTGCATACTCACAAGGCCGGTGCTGCTCTGTCTGGTCCCAGGCAGCTTTTAGAATGCCCGGGACCATTTGCAACAATTCTGGGCCTGCTGGGTTTCCTCATCAGGCCCAGGATACAACATCCCTCCCCCTTGGATAGAACACACATAATTCTTATGTCTTTACAATCATCATAAAATAAATTAAAGTTAAAAAAAATAGTCTGCTCACATGTAGACACTTCCCTTATAATAACAGGGTTAGCCAACCACTCTCTAATGTGGACTTCGTGTATTTATCTTCTACCCCACATAGGTCCCATCTCCTGACCATAGACAAGTGCTGCTCCCTATACTGACAAGAACCTCACATATTCGCCTAGGTCAGCGGTTCTCAACCTATGGGTCGCGACCCCATTTGGGGTCGAATGACTGTTTCACGGGGGTCGCCGGACACCGCAGTCCGCCATTTTTTAAAAAAAATTTTCCGTTTGGCCCGTCGCGCCACGCATGCACGATTCGGGCCGTCGCGCGCGCGCCACGCATGCGTGGATCGGGCCGTCGCGCGTGCATGCATGATTCGGGCCGTCACGCGTGCCCCATGCATGCGCGGATCGGCCCGTCGCGCCGCGCGTGCACGACGCAGGTTAGGGTCACCCCGCGCGTGCGCGGCGCAAGTGGGGTCTCAGCCTGAAAAAGGTTGAGAACCACTGGCCTAGGTGCTTAGGAGGGGCCTTAGCCCGTTGTGACCTATGCAAGGTTAGGGAGGATGCCTGGCCTGACAGCTCACCTGCCCGGCTGGACAGACCAGGACTTGTCCTTAAGGGCGCCTGGCCTACCGGCCCGCTTGTTAAGCTCACTAGACCAGGACTTTTATGCACACATTTTGCAGGTGACCCCTGGTAGGGCATACTGGCAGACATGCCAGAGCTCTTTCCAGGCTCCATAAGGGCAGCTGACTTTTCCCAACCTTTTGAAGTGGCTGAGGATTCCCCTACTACTCTGGGTGGCTCCAGGGAACTTAGTCCCTCAAACCCGTGACCAGTCTCGGATGTGACCTGCGTTGCAGGGGTGCCCCAATACTCCCAGTCCCCTGTGGCCGAGGTACCAGAGTCAGGATTCACTTCCCTGGCGACCCCCCTTGTTGAAGACCTTCTTTTGGGAGCACTGCAGAATCGGATAAGCGCCCCTGTTGGAATTGTTCTCTTGTAGTTGTGGGTTGTTATGATACCCCCGGTCAGTCTCTCTGTCTGGAGCACTCTCTGTTCTTTGTGAATACTGAGGATACCCCCAGTGTGACCCCCTGTCTGGAGTGATGCTGGATGTGTGGGGTGACCCCCTATCCCATGAATTCCTATCAGGCACACTTGCAGAACCTTGTGATGAATCCCTGATGGCCTCAGCAGCGTCTGTTGCAGGCCAGTGATACTGGTCCCCAGAATCCATATTATAATCCTCCTCCCCCCCCCGAGAGCAGAGCCAGGAGCAGAAGAATGAGAGTCCACTCTCCAACGCAGCTGGTCTATGTGTCTGCGCAGAACATGGACGTCTTCCAAGGCAACTTCGTATGACAGCGGCCCAGAGACCTTGCAGACCACAGCTGTTACCCAGAGATGACCAGGCCCATAGTTTCTTGCCCAAACCGGATTGCCCACCTGTAGTCTCCTAGGTGCCCGCGGTTGTGACACCTGTGAAGCCACCCTATCAGGGTGCAGCCTGTCCAATTTAGTGATGAGGTGGCGACCCCATTGCAGTTCAGCAGGGCTCTTCCCTGCAATGTACAAGAAGGAAATCTGCTAACCTATGATGTCAGTTACTATAAGTCAGTTTCTTGAGGGCATCTTTGGTCATGCGCACCATCCTCTCTGCCAGTCCATTAGAAGATGGATGAAAGAGAGCCAAAGTTGCATGGCGGATCAGGTTGGCCTGAAGAAAAGCCTGGAACTCAGAAGAGGTAAATTGAGGACCATTATTGGAAACCAGAACATCTGGAAGGCCGTGTGATGCAAAAATTCCTCTCAACACTTGAACGGTTCTGACAGTAGTAGTGGATAAAACAGGAACAATCTCTAGCCACTTGGAATGGCTGTCAACAACAACCAGGAAGAATTGCCCCTGAAAGGGCCCAGCGTAATCTATATGCACCCTAGACCATGGTGATCGAGTTTCCTCCCACCTATGCACTGGGGCCTGAGGCATTTCAAGCCGGGACTGTTGGCACACTTGGCACCTGTGTACCTGGGCCTCAATGGCATTGTCGAGTCCAGGCCACCAAAGGTGGCTGCGTGCAAGCATTTTCATCTTGACTATACCAGGATGTCCCTCATGCAGAGAGATCAAGATTTTAGACCTCAATGAGGCTGGGATCACTACCTTGCTACCCCATAAGAGGCAACCCTTAAAAGTGGACAACTCATGCTTCTTGAAGCTTTGGAACTCAGTATCTGGGCACTTGTCAGGCCAACCTGACAAAACCCATGTCAACACGCATGTAAGCGTGTGATCAGTGGCAGTTTCTGCAGCCACATCCCTAGCATTGAGGGGAGACTCAGGCAACTCCTGAATAGACAGAATATTGATGGCTGGAGCAAGATCTGGTTCTACTTGGTTCAGTGGTAATCTGCTCAGGCCATCTGTATGGCCCATCTCTTTTCCTGGTTTGTGAATTAATGTATAGTCATATGCTGACAGGAAAATGGACCATCTCAGCATATGAGGAGAAATGATATGCGGGGTCTATCTGTTAGTGGTAAACAACCCCAGCAGAGGCTTATGGTCAGTATAGACTGTGAAATGGCGGCCATACAAGAAATCATGAAATTTCTTGATGCCAGCCACTATAGCCAAAGCTTCTCTGTCAATTTGACCGTAATTTCGTTCTGCAGAAGACAGAGTCCTTGAATAATAAGCCACAGGGACCTGCGTCCCATCAGCCTGCAGATGACTGAGTACAGCTCCAACCCCATAAGGAGATGCATCACATGCGATGCAAACAGGCAGTTGCTCATTGAAATGAGCTAAAACAGCATTGGAAGTGAGCAAGGCCTTAATCTCATTGAAACTCTTTTCATGGACCTTAGTCCACTGCCAAGGAACTTGCTTGTCTAGGAGCCTATGTAAAGGTTCTGCCACAGCAGCTTTGTGTGGGAGGAAAGCATGGTAAAAATTTAATAACTCTAAAAATGCTTGCAGCTCACTCTTAGACTTAGGGCTTGG
Organism: Bothrops alternatus; assembly: GCA_034064705.1. Lineage (NCBI taxonomy): Eukaryota > Metazoa > Chordata > Lepidosauria > Squamata > Viperidae > Bothrops > Bothrops alternatus. Next base: position 1,010,453 of record JARGCV010000145.1, on the reverse strand, counting down.
GGCCTGCTGAATAGCTTTCAATTTAGTTTCAGCAGGGTGGATGCCGTGAGCATCAATCCTGAATCCTAAGAAGTCAATAGAAGTGACTCCTATCTTACATTTATCCTTCTTTAGTTTAAGGCCTGCTTTTCGAAAACGAAGCAAGACAGCCCTTAATCTTTCTGCTAAATTTTGAGATGACTCCCCAGCAATGAGGACATTATCAAGTATGGACAGGCCCCAGGAATACCTCGAAGTGTGCTTTCCATGACACTTTGGAATATGCCAGGGGCTACATTTACCCCAAATTGCAGTCTTTTGACCTTAAATGCCCCTCTGTGGGTTACAATAGTCTGAGCCTCTGTAGCTGCCTCATCAACAGGTAGCTGTTGATAGGCTTGTGCCAAATCAAGCTTTCCAAAAATATGCCCCCCTTTTAGGGAGGCCAGGATGTGACTTACCACAGATACTGGATAAGCATGCTGCTGCAACGCCTTATTCAGTGTGCACTTGTAATCTGCACATATACGTATGTCCCCATTAGCCTTTAAAGGCGTTACTATGGGGGTTTCCCATGGCTTGAGTCCACAGGTTCCAGAATGCCTTGCTGGAGCAATTTGTCCAGCTCAGCATCAATCTTCCCTTTTAGGGCAAAAGGTACCCTCCTAGGTTTAACCCTGATGGGCGTGATGGTTGGGTCTAAGCTCAGCAAAATGGGAGGCCCCTTGTAGGATCCTAACTCTGAACTGAACACATCTGCAAACTCCCTGCAAACCTCTGCAAGACTTAACGTTTGCAAATGGTGCAGCCCAGTCACCTGGATTCCTAGAGCCTCAAACCAATCGAGTCCAATAAGACTCGTACATTCAGTCCCAACAACCACCACATCTAGGGGACCCTCAAAATCCTTATACTGTACTTTAAGGTGGCCTCCCTCTTAACACACACCATAGAATTTTGAAAATTTGTGAGTATTAAATTGGATGGCCTGAGTTTAACTCGAAGGCCACTGCTGCTGCATATTCTTTTGAAGGTATCACTGGAAATAATGGAGAGATCGGACCCCGTGTCCAACTCCATGGATAAGGGAACCCCCTGCAACCTTATGTTAAGGGACAGTTTCTTTTTAAGGGGCTTGTGTGTTCCTGTCCTTAATATGCTTCTGCGTAATGCGCAGAAGCCCACCCTATGTTGGCTGGGGACCCTGGTACCTTTCAGACGCAATTCTTCACGAGGATGGGCCTTCTGTCGACTCAAACAGATGGACGCTATGTGTCCTTGCCTGCCACACGCTCTGCAAATGGTGGAACGAAACCTGCAGTCGGCTCGCTTGTGACAACCTCCACACCCGAAGCATTGAAGAGATGCTGGAGCCTTGTCCGGATGATACTTCGGCCTCCTTTCAGCTGGCTGGGTAAGTCTATTCACCTCTTCTTCAGGATCCGTGTCTGATCCTTCTCGAATGTCCTCTTGATGGACTGTAGCTGTTTCTGTATAGCTTCTGGTGAGCCGTAAGGTTTTCACAGCCCCGCCTGCTGCTTCCTCAGCTGTTACTTCTCGTAGTGCATCTTGGAATGAGACCTCTTCCTTAGCAAAAATCTTCTGCTGCAAGTCTCTGTTCCTTAGCCCACACATGAATCTATCTCACAGTCTCTCTTCTAAGTCTTTAAACTCACAAGGCCTGGCTGCTCTTCTTAAGGCTGCAATGAAATCAGTAGCTGATTCTCCCTGCTTCTGGTCCCTCTGTTCAAATGCATGCCTCCAAGCAATGACAGACAACTTTGGCTGGAAGTGTTCCTTCAACAACTTCTTCAAGTCAGTATATGCCACTGACTCCAGAGGTGCAGGAGCCACCAGGTTTTCTGCAATTTCAAAAGCTTCCTGTCCACACACACACAACAGAGTTGCAGCCTTCAAGCCATCTTCTCTAATTTGGTTTACACAGAAATAATTCTCCACCCTAGCTACATAAGAATTCCATCTTTCAGGGTGTGAGGTATTGAAGTCAGACAACCGCCCAATCTTCGCCATTCTAGCTACAAACTTCACCACTTGCTCCTCTGCAAACCTTCTTAAGGGAAAGGGTCTTGTAGCTGAACTCACCCTCCAGCGACTCTATACTGGCAGGCTGGAATGCTGATTTAGACGCCGACTTCCCTCTGCAGATTCTTTAGGTAAGTCCTCAAAACTTCTTCCTTTTGTTTGCAGAAGATCCCACCTTCGTCGCCAGTGTTACATTCTTGGTTCGCTTGCAAGGATGAAGACGCATGGTGTATTAAATAGTTCTTTATTCCTCTCTTGTCTCTCACAACTAACAACCCAACAACAGCAAAAGGCACGCAGGCCTTTTTATATGACCAGAAACCCGGACAGTGTCAGCCAATAGGAATAGAGCGCTTTCGCGCCTTGCACATGCGCTCAAGGCCAGCGCCGCTCTGTCTGGTCCTGGGCAGCTTTTAGAATTCCCGGGACCATTTGCAACAATTCTGGACCTACTGAGTTTCATCATCAGGCCCAGGACACAACATTCACCAGCAGACTTCTCACAGTGTTTTTTTAAGGGCTAAGGGCCATTACCTAAAAAATTAAAAGATTGAAATGCCCAAATATAGTAAAACATTTTGAAAACTTGGTAATAGAGATTAGTTGGTCTGAAGTGCATTGACTATCTGGACAGATTTTACCTACATACATACACAAATACACAAAGAGCAAGAAAAAAAAGAATACAACAACCCAATGTGGATGCGGCTCAACTGTGGTCCTCTCTCCCTTCCTCACAAAGCCTAAACCTTGCAAATGGTTACACTAAGAAGAAAAGGAAGAAGTCAACTCACATATCAGTTTGATGCTTTGGCACTTTGTGTTTCCTCCTTTTAAGACTGAGAAGTGGTATGAGAGTGATTTCAAGGGCAAAAACCACTTTCTCCTACACTCCTGTCCCCCACCTTCACTTCCACCTGGGACGAAATCCAGCTCTCTTTTCCAGCCTGGGCTTTTCTTCAAAAAGCCAATTCCTTCTTTTGGAAGCTTCTTTGGTTTCACAATCCAGCAGCAGCAACATTGTCTTATGTTGGGTGAATTTTGCAGCTCTGGTCCATATTTTGCTGGGGGAATCTCTGATCGGGTATCCATTTCCAGGGCTGAGGCCAGCTAGACTTGAGTTCTAAGAACGGCTTTGATTCAGTTGTGCATATGCTGCAATTGCTTGCACGAGGCCTTAGCAATTGCAGCATTTCTGTGCATCCTGGATTTGAACTTGGAAATCAAGCTTCCATCACTCTTGCAAACAAACAAACTTGGAATTCTAAGAACAAAGTTTTATTTGGATAAAGCTTTTGCAAAAGCTGGTGGACTTAACTCACGCAGGAGAAAAAGCATATATTTATAACCTCTCATGAAGCTGGTTCTCTCCACCCCTGTCGCACTCAATAGCCCCCCCGTTCATCCCGATCAGCTAATCCGAAGCGCCTAAACAAAATACCTTTCTTTTTCTCCTCCCAGGAAAAAAACCCTTACATCTACTCCACTGCTGCCATCACACCGCACCGAGCCACCAAACATCCGATCAGCATGTTAGGCATCAGGGCTCGATTCTACTCTCAAGAGGCTCACAAAACTCCTGAAATTTTAACAATTGGGTCTCATGAGCTGGTGCAAGCTGCCTGCAGCACACCACTGCAAACAGGTGCTTTTCAACGGGGGCTGCTCTCTGCAAAGCAGCACACACCCATCTTTGTCTAAGATAGCCAGGGACCAGCTCATAGTCCAGCAAAGACACAGGAGGCTGTTTTCTAATGTTCTTATCCAGAACATTATTCTATATAATAAGAAAAAAACACTATACAGCTAAGATTTTTGACTAACGTTTTTATCTGTTCTATTCAGTTTATTATTTTACACATCAGGGTGATCTAACATATAATTGTTAGTTTTGTTTAGTTTTTTGTTTGAGGTTCATTTTTGTTTTTGGCTGCCCAGAGTCATATAAATGCTTTCAATAAATAACTAAAATCAATTAATAAGAAAAGTTGAAGAAATGCATGATAAGAAAAAGAAGTAGGAACTGAATATTCCCTTCCTACTAGCAGATGCAAACTAAGAACCATATCCAGTGTAAATGTTGTTAGCCTCAGTCAATTAATGATCCTTATTTGAAATTCTTATGCCAGTTTTTGAGGAACAAACTTGGTGTCAGAAAATCGAATCACCATCTTCCCTAAATGGCAGTGAAACTTTTCCTTTTCAAGCCATAGATAATTTTGGCAATTTCTTTACTTCTAAGATTGTGAAGATTTAAGAAGTGCTGGAATTGCTGCAAAGCCATTTGGCCTTGTCTTACTGTCAGTTTCATTTACTTTCTGTCACTTTCCTACTTCTCCCCCCACCATCCTCACATTTTTCTTATCCTTTTTCACTGGGCTAATAAGTTGTCAACAGATAGTTCAGCAGACTCCCCTTGTGCTACACTTTTTTCCAGCTTTCCTGCTTCCATTTTTTTCTTTCCAAACCTTGAGAGGATTTCTGTCTCTCAAGCTCTGCCTCGTTTCCTGACAATAAGAAGACAGAACCCCTTCCACAGGATTTCTACATGAAATTTTAAATTGCAATGAGTCATATTTTAAATATGTGAGTGGTCAAGGACAACCACCTGTCAGCTGTGAGTGTACTATCTTTTGGCAGCCCTTGAGACCTTGGACCAACAAATTTTTCTATCCCACTTTAGTTTCCTTACACAGCACTTTTCTGATTTCCACTATATTTTGGGGTCACACATTTTCCACTGATTAGAACTGTTATACTTCTTGTTCTACTCTGTTACCCCTGGTATTCCTTGGGGTACGTTTTGCCCTCCCCTTTTTGTTCAACCATTATATTCCTCACTGGGATTCTTAATAATTTTTTAGTTTCAGTATCAAAATTATGGTAGCTAGGAATACAGCCCTGCACTTGCTTTAGATGCATGTTGCAGAAATGTTTGTTAATGTAATATGCATTTCAGCCTGGATATCATCGTACCACCTTAACAGTGATGGGGTTCAAATAATTTAACAACTGGTTCTCTGCCTAATAACCATTTTAAGTATAAAAAACTGATATACCGAAAGGTAGTTTATTATTTCATGTTATTTAACACTTAAATAAGAACAATAAAAGAGGTACACAAAATTAGATTATGTTACCGTATTTCCTCAAAAATAAGATTGGGTGTTATTATTTTTTTTTACCAAAAGACCCATTAGGTCTTATTTTCGGGGGATGTCTTACATTACAGCAGGTGGTGAGCATGTGGGGGCAGGGCATGGCCTGCGCATGTGCATGCAGCGGCAGCCCAAGGCCAAAGTGCCGGCAGAGCACTGGAGGGTCGGGGAGGGTGCTGAAGCAAGCCGGTGTCCTGTCTGCAGTGATGTTGCTGGTTGCTTTTTCCCTGCCAGAGCCGGAATGCCACCGTATTTACCATAAGTGCCGGTAGATGCCGGCCTTTCTCTGGCGGGCCTGGGCAGCTACTAGAGAGTGACAGGCCCATTTCAGATGGGCCCGTGAGGGAAGGAGGAGCAGGAAGAAGAAAGAGGAAAAGGGGCCGAGTGAAAAGGGGCACCAAAAACAGCGGAGTCCGTTTGCCTGCCTGCCACATGCTCGCCCCACATTAGCCATGCTCTCCTTGGTGTGCTGCAGCTGATCCAAGGCATGGAGAGCATGGCTGACATGGGGCAAGCATGTAGCAGGTACACACACAGACTCTGCTGTTTTCAGTGGTGCTTTGGTGCCTGGCTGGCCGGGAAAACCCCACTTCTCACTCAGTCACTTTTCCTCTTTCTTCTCCCTGCTCCTCCTTCCCTCGCACTGGCTGCTCCACTTCCCGTTTCTCCATTGCAGCACACATTGCAGCCCGGGATCCACTTTGGCAGTGGTAGGATTTGGGGGATGGTAAATCCCCATTCGTGGTGTATCCACCGACCAATCACCATGTCGTCTCTCAGGAGGACACCAAAAAAAAAGCAGAGTCCATGTGCACACTGCCTTGTAAAATCCAATTGAAGACACTGACCCAGATCTACAGCCCTGAAAAATCAAGGAAGAACTTCATGTCTTAATATTACATGGCTAGACTACTACAGCAATTTGTTGCTTGGGCCTCCTCATTGTCCTTTTTTCCTCTTGTTCGGGTCCAAAACAACACTCTGAGATTTCTTTTGCATCTTGCCAGTTTTCTCAAGCTTCTATCTTGATATATTGGCTTCTTTTAGCCATGTTACTGATTTAAACTCCTTCAACTTGACATTCTAGTCTTTCAGTACTCCAGCATATCTTCTTGTTACATTAACTTCTCATGCCTAGCTGACAATATGTTCTGAGGCTCATTGTTATTTCTGTTTGCTGCAATAACTTGTTTTCAGGTTTGCATGCATCCGATATCAGTTTTATAAAAATGGCTGCTTTGGACCATTTCATTAGTAATAATATCAGCAGCAATAGTAGTAGTAGCAGCAGTAACTATTTATACAAGCCATAAATTGCTTAAAACATACCTTTGCCGGCAGGCCTGGGGCAGCTAACACCTTGCCCCTAGCCAGTGTATGTTTGTGTGTATGTTTGTGGAATGATTGGTTTTTCTTTTTTTAACTTCGGGGTTTTTATATTTATATATTTATATTTATGTATTTTATTGTGATTTCTATCATGTTGTGAGCCGCCCTGAGTTCTCCGGAGTAGGGCGGCATAGAAATTAAATAAATAATAATAATAATAATAATAATAATAATAATAATAATAAATGTTAATTAGAAATTGAATTAATAACATTTTTAAAAGGGGAAATTGTGTTTTTTGATGTTCTACTCTAGAGGACACCCAATAGCTCTTTTGCTGTAATTTATCAATATAATTGGGTCATGTTTTATTCCTTGATGAAGCTAGTAGAAATGGGACAATTTGAATTGCATTTTTAAATACACAGAAATATCCATACCCTTGCTGCTTGCCTTTAAAAAAGTGAATGTATGGTAACTAATTAATTTATTGTTCCAGCTAGGCCTTAGCTCATGCACATATGTTTGTGGGTTGTTACATTGAGATACAATTTTATTTTCATTGTATAGTGTATTTTAGTTTGCATATGATACATAATAACTTGCATACTTTGTGATGTAATTAATTAAAGGCAAAAAATAAAATTACTATTGTTTGCTGGCTTGGGATTCGTGAATATAAATGGAATTCCCATTTGATGTCTAAAGTCCTGCAGTTTTGAGGTTTAATAAAGCGTTTTATTTTCCTCCACATAAGGTTTTGGTTTTAATAGGCAGTGGGATTGTCTGATTGGAAGCAGATGTTCTTCATTTCAGAAATGCTGTGAACCCAGGTAGAGTATTTAGACCTTGGGACTATGGGAGGAGGAGGGGGGGAGGAGGAGGAGGAGGAGGAGGAGGAGGAGGAGGAGGAGGAACTGGGATACTTTATTTCCAAATCATAATTACTTAATTCTTATAGATTATTTTTCCACATATTCAGATATTTTGTACATGGCAGATCTTACAAAATTGATTGCCTTTGGTTGCTTAAAAAGCATAATAGATGAGGCTGTACTAAAATAACAACATATAATGCACCCAATTCACTGGGAAAGTGTTTCTACAGCTTACCAAAATATACTTTATAATCAATCCCCACTTCCATGAATCAATGAAGAAGCAGAGAATTCAAAGGAAGTTATAACAAAGGAGGAACTTATTTTCACCTCTATTACACTGTATAGCAATGCCATTAATTATAGCCTGGCACAATTAATTATCTGTTGACTGCTAGAACTCCTGGCTTCATTTCAAAAAAGGTGGTGGGTTACATACAAAATCAACCTTCATGTGCCATTTTTACAACCATAATCCAGTGCATACTTTGCCAGAATTGCATCCTGGATCCTAAATTCTAGAACTGGAAGGATGAAAAGAGTCAGCAACTGTGCAAGAAGAGTACCGGATATCTAGATTCAATGCTGTTATGGAACAATACAGAGGATCACTTAGGGAGAAAAGATGCTTGCAGCTAATTCTAGAGAAGCAACCCCATATCCAAGCATGAGGACTTCCAAAAACAGTATGAAGCACAACAAACTTGTCCATAGACCCAAGCCCCCAAGATGAGAAAATAAACAGAATGTAACAAAATAGCAGAGTTATCATAACTCTATGATCCCTAACAATAGGTCCTGAGGTAGTAGTTAAACATTAAACATAAGATCATACTAATAATCAATCATCATAGAACACAACATATAACACTAGGGCATACCTGTTTTTATAAACCTGTTTTCATGGTGGAATCAGGACTTCTTTTTTTATAAAAAAAATCACAGTGGCATAGCCTACATTGGTATTTTTCAAAGGCATAATATAAAGGTTGGGGTATTTTTTAAGATACTCCTAACCTTAAGGTGTCCAAGGAGTTAAACATCATCACCAAAACCTTAAATTGGGCCTGGAAATGAACTGAGAGCCCATGGTCTCCTACAATGTTTCTTCATCTTAGCAACTATAAGGAGTGTAACTTTCCCTAGACCAGTGTTTCTCAACCTTGACAATTTTAAGGCATGTGGACTTCAACTCCCAGAATTCCACAGCCAGCAATGCTGGCTGTGGAATTCTGGGAGTTGAAGTCCACATGCCTTAAAATTGTCAAGGTTGAGAAACACTGCCCTAGACAGCATGCTGGAAATGGTTGTGGGAAAGACCTTGGGGAATAGGAGAAAGAGGAGCGATCAGATAAAAGAAGCCCACAGCTGGCATAATGGCCATAGAAAGAAGACTCAGAAAGGAACCTCCCTAACTTCTAAGGCTGTAAAAGAGACAGCAAGAAATTTGTAGTATCAGACTTGAAGGATTAATGTAACCTTACAATAAGGTAGAGTTACCAATAAAGGAGAATATATACAGCTGAGGATTGAACTGTGGGGTCCTTGGTGCTCTCTGAGCTTGGTTGTTTTCTTGCAGACGTTTCCTTAGCCAAACTAGGTAACATCATCAGCACTAGTAAGGAGTGTGGTTTGCCCTCAGTTTATATTCTGGTGGCTTGCCCTCTCAGTGTTGGTTGGGGTGGTAGTCTTAGAGATGCTACTGTTGGCTTGTTTGGCAGTTCCTTCGTTGGGATGTTATTTACTTGATTGTTGGTCTGATGTTAACCCTGGAGTTAATCTATGCTGATCTGGGTGCTAATTGCTAGTAGGGAGATGTTTTGGTCTTTTGATTCCCTTTTGGGCTGGTTGATTGACTCTTTTGCATAATATATAGATATTATTTATATCTATGTGCCTATTGGTGGCTAATTTGTTAGAGTGCTCGGCTTGTAGAAATTCCATTTCTAGACAGTGTGTTTGGACTTGGTTTGACCTAGGGTGCTCACAAAGTAGAATTAGCTCATTGTGTTTCGTGTCTAGTCTATCTTCCCTATCTGGAAAGGCTGATACATGCTGCCTGGGGAATTCTGGGAGTTGAAATCCACACATCTTAAAATTGCCAAACTTTGGAAAACACTGGCCTATATGATAGCATGTGGCTGAATGGTTGTATTGCAAACATATGGATATTGCGTTAATGTCACAATTAGGACTACAGCACAATACAAAAATGTATAACTCTGTGGTATTCTGTAGGCTTAATGCAAACTGTGTTTTCCCCAATACTGTTTTTTGGAGAAGACAATCTGTTGTTGGTTCAGATTCTAGTAGGATCTCTACTGAGATCTTTCCTGTGTGTTTTGCTTCTGTCCTGGTTTTAACTGTGGTCACTGTATCACAAGGCAATATGGGAAATGGAATCACAAAATAAAAGGCGTTCTCCCATCAGCATGCCTGCGAGGCTCCGTGCTGCTGCTCTTCTTTCCTGAAGGCTGCAAAATTAAATCTCCTGAACTTCTGATGGCTGGGCTTCACATTCCGCAGGAAAGGGCCCATTTCAGCCTCAAACAGTCTGCTGTTTTTCCTTATTTAGATAGAGTGCATATTGTACTATTGATTAGTTTTTAAATGTCTAATGCAAATGCGCATTCTCAAAGCCATTAAATTGAATTAACCTGTGATAAATCACAAGCACATGCTTTCACTTAGGGAAACTAGAAGAGTTTTCTGTGTCAGATCACTCCATCTGTACAGTATTTTTTGCAAGAAAATAATTAACTTAGACAAAGCAAGGATAGTCTGGAATCTCTCTCTCTCTCTCTCTCTCTCACGCACACACACACACAGACACACACAAAAATATGCTCAGTAACCTGGATAGATTACTACAGTATGTAGTAACTTTGAAGATCATTTGGTAACTTCATTTAAGCTTTAATCAGGACTACCTGATAGAGGAATGCAGAGATAATAATGAAGATTTGCAGGAACAATAGGGTAAAATACAAGAGAACTCAGAACTAAGAAAAGAAATGGTGAAAGAGAGAGAGAGAGAGAGAGAGAGAGAGAGAGAGAGAGAGAGAGAGAGAGAGAGAAAGAAAGAAAGAAAGAAAGAAAGAAAGAAAGAAAGAAAGAAAGAAAGAAAGAAAGAAAGAAAGAAAGAAAGAAAGAAAGAAAGAAAGAAACCAATGATAGAACTTTCCACACCAGTCAATTATAACTGAAGAAACTTCTTGGATGAGAAGCAAAACATTTTCAAAGAACACCCCCCCCCAAAAATGTCCAGTTGCCTGTAGGAAAAAGCACCTTTTGGACAACTGTGCTGTTTGTTTTTATCTTTTTAAAAGTAACAGTTTTCCTCCATGAAAATAACAGGAATGTCATGCTGGATCAGAACAACAGAAAGGGGAAGGAAGCAAAAGGCTTAAGCCCCATCATGGGCCAGATCACTTTTCCTTTTTACACACACCTGTTTTTCACAATTCCCAGAACAGTCAGGCAGTTGCTGGTAGATTGCACCTTTCCAGATTAGTTCTTAATTCCATTTGGATTCCACTGTGTTGTGGATGGCAATGTTAATCAACTCAGATTTCCTCATTGATACATCTTGAGTCTATGAAATGAAATGGCACAGGCTACAAAGCATAGAACATCGAATAACAGAGTTGGAAGGGACCTTCTAGTCCAGGGATCACCAACCTTTCTGGATTGGTGGCCCAGTGGGAAAGGGAGGGGCAGACACCTTTACGCATGCATGTGCACACACCCAAATGTAGCTGCGTGTCTGTACGCATGAACAGACCCGCAAGCATGCACACTCCATAAATGGGGCTGCTAGCACTGGCGCGGGGGTCACACCGAGACTAATGCCGGCACGAGGGTTGTGCCAAGGCTGGTGCAGGTGCAAAGATAATGGAGAGGCTAGCTCTGGTGTGAGAGTCACGGCAAGAGTCACGGCAAGTCTAGCACCGGGACGAGGGTCGCACTGAGGCTATCACCGAGGCTAGTGCAGGCACGAGGATTGTGCCAAGGCTAGCACAGGCATGAGGGTCATGCTGAGGCTAGCGCTGAGGCTAGCGTCGGCGTGAGAGTTACACCAAGTGTTACGCCGAGGCTAGCACCAGCGCAAGAGGGAGTGAGCACGTGCACACATGTACACACACTGGCCAGCCACTTATGTGGCCTAGTGGCCAAGAGGCCACAGCGTGGTAGTGGGCCGCAGCCCATAGGTTGGGGATCTCTGTTCTAGTCCAACCCCCTGCTCAAGCAGAAGACCCTATACTATTTCAGATAAATGATTGTCCAGTGTCTTTGTGAAAGCCTCCAGTGATGGAGCATCCACAATTTCTGAAGTGGGAAACTGTGAGTTCTAGTCCCGCCTTAGCCATGAAAGCAACTGGGTGACTTTGGATCAATCAGTCTCTCTCTGTCAGCCCAACCCACCTCACAGAGTTGTTGTGAAGAAAATAGGAGGAGGAAAGAGTTATTTGTAACTCGCTGCCTTGAGTTATTTGTAAAAATAAGAAAGGCAGGATACAAGTAAATAAAATAAATGTAACCATCCTCTGAACAAAAGGTGGTTTCCTGTCCTTTTATCCTGGAAAACATTTTCTGTAGATTGGAATTCTGGCAAGTAGGAAGACTCTTGAATGATAGCATTGCTCTAATTAAAAACAGAAACAAAGCGGGCTGGAGATTTTTTCATGCTTTCCAGACACCAGACCATGGCAGAGACTTCTGTAAATTAAATGACAACTGGGAAAGCTTAATCAAAACAAACTGAAAGTGGCCAACAGTCCCCTGCATCCAGATTGGTTGATTGATTAACCCTTTTAGAATTTCACACTTAATTGACAGTGCTGTTCAATTAAGGAGCAATCATATTGCAATAAACTATTTTTAAACACATTTCACAGATAAATGTGTCTGTGATAACACAGAGAAGCTAAATGTGTATATATCTACCCACATATTTCAAGTCTTTAGAGATTTCAGCACAATGACTTTGAGAGAACAGTTCATCCTTGGTGCCAGAGCTGCTATATGCAACTGCAAAGTGATTGATGGTTTCCTAATTGGAAAGAGTGGGAAAGAAAATCTCTTCATATGTTGGAAACCAACATGTCATAGAGACAGCCTGCTTTTGTTGATAGTCAGGCTGGGTCTTGCTAAACTGTGATGATATGCTGAATAAGTCACAGTTAATAGATTCATACTGTATGCCAACCATAAACCGTGAATAAGAAACTCCACAAACCAAAATGAACTAAGCCACTGGTTTTGTAAGCACAAAGGGGAGTTTTATTTGATTTCTTGGCCCCATGGTGGAGTACTCAAATATGCAGCCTTCACTGGCTGTTTAACATAATGCAGACCAGGAAAATCTGTTCCATAATTAAGCTGAACCTATAAACTGAACAAAATGTAACTGTCTATCTTCTTATATAAGGATTCTGAAGCACCTCTCTTGAGAGGTTCAGATTTTGTTCCAAGGCAAGGCATTAAATACCCCATACATATATTAAATCATCCTTCATACTTTTCCCCCTTTCTCAACTTGTATCAGCAGTAGATTTCTGAATGATCAGAATTCCAGATTATTTCATCCATTTTCAGCTTTATAAAATAAAAAGCAACCTGAGAACCTTCGTGGTTTCCATACCTCTTTGTCGATTTCCTTCCTTCTCTCTCATTCTCTCTCATCCCCTTCCCCCACTTCCATCTGTAATTTGTTCCTTCTGAAAGCCACATCTGGTATTAGGTACAGGAGAGGGATGATGGTAAAAATAAAATCAGTCACTACCAAAAGGGCTTCAGGTAAAAATCAAAGCCAATTCCTCAGGAACTGTTAAGCTCCATGCTTTTGCCAGGTAAATGTGAAAACTAAGATTCACTCAAATATGAAACCTTCAAATATATGTCAGATATCAGGTGCAAAGAATCGGGACCATATATTAAGCTGCAGCTCAGAAGATTTATTGCTCAGGCCTATACACAATAATCTTGTCAACTAAAGTTTAGTGTTAAACTGGTGCCAGAAAAGAATTCAACAGAATTCTTTTCAACAGAATTCAAGAGGGGTTAGACTTAAACCCTTTGTGGAAATGTAACAACTCTAGACTGATGACATGTTAACTCCACCACCAGCTCTGCTTGCTTTTCTCCTACAGCAGGGAGCAACATCAGTGATTCCTTCAAATAGGAAAGTGGGGACTTTTTACTGAGAGGGGGTAGTCAAGAGTTGCATAGTTTTCCAGTGTTTCCCTCCTTGGGCTCACCTGCACAGCCAGATTGCTACATCATCAACAGAGAACGACAACTATTTCTGGAAGACAGAAATGGCTAACATTCCCTGTATTCATTCTTTGTCCACTGTGAATATGCCCTCCAGGCACATTTTTCTACTCCACTTTCAAAGGAGCATTTTTCCTACTTCTGTCACTCAAATGCTGCTAACTGGTTTCCCTTTTACTTCCTTGTCCCAAAGGTGCTTTTTTCACAAGGCAACTTTCTTTTTTTTCCTGGAGACGTTTTGCTTCTCATCAAAGAAGCTTCTTCAGCTCTGACTGGATGGTGGGGAATGACTTTTGCTTCCTTCTGTGCCGGCCTCTTCACTTTGTTCTCTTCACCCTGCCTTTCCTGAATAATATTTTGTTAAAGCAGTCTTGCCTACCAGCACTGTGTTTTAAATACTTGCCTTGTATGTAGCATTTCTTTTAATTATGATTTTTCTTTCCTTGAGCTATCTACTTTTCTATAGGGTTGCTGTTTTTAATGCCTACCAGTACACCATTTCATTATTTTTTTCCAGTCACTTGAAGAACTTACTTGTTCCTTCAATGGACTTATTTGCTAGAAGAAGAAGAAAAAGCCCACGAGAAAAGTTGATTGCTCAGAGAAAGAAAAATAGTAATTGAGATGAGATGCGATGAGTTGGGTTGGGTTGGGGAGTCAATAGAGATTTGAATCAGGAATGTTCTGTATGTATTGAAGCAAAAGAGCAAAAAGTGAGCTCCATCCTTATCTGGTGCTGCAAGGAAAGAGCAATATTGCCTACACTCTTTCTTCATGTTTATCACCTGAAATTTGGCCTATGTTTAGATGTGGTTTAGTACTTTTTCAACAGAGATCACAAACAAAATTTAGAACTAGCCCAACCAACAGTGACCTATCATTCAGGTAACCTAACAAACTAGCTAAACCTTCCATCTCAAGAACCCATCTACATTTGCAGAATCCCACACCACTTCCTATTAGAAAGGCAACTGGTAGCTGCTTTTTCTGCTGGCAGGCAATCCTCAGGAGGAAATGAAAGAAAAAACAAGGGGAATCTAGCAATCACTTTCCTTAATTTAGCTCATATTAAAATTGCAAGGTCAGCACCATTTTCTGCATTTGTTTCCTGAATGGGATCCAGCAATTTAATTACTGTTAACTTATGTCAACATGCCTTGTGCCAATTCAAGGGCTGATGGATCACATATTATCAGTCCTTCTGAGGAAGGAAGTGTTTTAAGTGTCACCTTTTCTTTTGTGACTATTGTTCCTGCTCCTGTTATTATAATTGCATACACCATTTATGCTTGACTTTGTCTTCAAGTAGAAACCTGCTCTCTAAATCTTTTATGTGGATAATACTTTATAACAAAAAAGTAGGCCAACACATTTTATTAAAACGCATGAGGTGAGCTTGCATCTTATAGTAAAATGTGTGAGTGCCAAAAGATACTGTCAGACCTCCTGATTTTTGGCTGCAACAGACTAATTGGGTTCTCTTCCTCCAATGTGACAAATATGTAGAACAGCCTTTCCTAAGCTTGAGCCTGTTTGGTTTAACACAACAGACTTCCCACCCCATTTAGATGTCTTTTGTGATAGTGTTACATCTTTTTCCTCTCTGGAGCATCAGGATCCTTCACTTTTATTTTGAAATGTACATTCCATTAGGCTATCTCTCCAGGACACTCCTGAATTTATTATCCCCAAGAATATATCTCTCAGCACGCTGTGTATGCCATTCCAAAGCTGCTGCTCCTTATTTGATCACATCATCTGCAGCTTAAAAGAAATGCTACTATTTAAATTTATGGACTAAGTATGCTAGTTCGGTATCTTAATAGAAAAGATAAAAGATAAAAAAGAAAATTAAAATAATAGAGACAGTGGCTTTTTAAAGTGACAATATGCATGCCAGTGCGTTGGAAAGCAACAACGCTGGTTATCCATGTACCTTGTCTGTGGATGACTATATGTGAAAAGTCCAATTAAAATCTCATGAAGATCCAAATATAAGCCTGAAGGAATGGCACCACCTGGTGGCTTTAATGGGAATGACCACAGGGCATTTTTTTCTTTCCTTTAGCGCTGTGAGCAATCTTTATACATCAACTGATACATTTGAAACTATGACAAGATATCGTGACCACTTTCACCAAATGGCTATTGTGGGAGAAAATGGGCATGCACAAATAGCTGCCGTGAAGGGTATGACCATTCATAGGTCACTCCCAGATGCTTTCGGTAAATCTAGCATACGCTGATATTTTTCTTCTGCCTAAGGGGACATGTTTCTAAATAAAATATTCACTTTGTCTAGACCTATGTGCCTCCCAGGTTCATTCTCATAAATGGATTGTGCTAAACCAAATTATAAGATATATAATTATAAAGAATATAATGAGAGACGAATCACAGAAATATGCCATACCAGTCCTGAGGGATACCGCTTTTACAGATAATGTTACAGAAATTTCAGAAACTGCAACTTGCATATGTGCAGCTTTAAAGTTTTGTCCAATTTAGCTGATTTTGGTGATAAATTACCTATGAATGATTTTCTGGAAAATTGCATGGGATCCATGAAGTCAAACAATGTACTAAGCGCACCTGGAGTTGTTCTCTCTCATTTAGGTTTTGGCTGTCTTAAATTCCAATATTTTTAATGAATCTCTCTTCCCATTCTTCTCCTCTCCTCTCATTTTGTTGTAAATGGTTTTACTGACACATTTCAGAACTGTTCCCTCTGTGGGGAATTAACCTGAATTTAACACATCTGGGTTTTTATTGAAAACCATCACCAAGCTTTCTGCATATAATTAATTAGGCATTGGAATTTTTGTGGTTTCCCCTTTACCTCTTAATGTGAAAAACAGAATTTATTTTCTTCTCCGGAAAAGAAAATGTCAACAATTTGTGCTCGGGTCAGTTGGCTACTTTACATTCTGAATGATTAGCTAAAACATCTGTTGGAGGGGATCCTAACTGAACTGGAAGGACAATTGCAATTTGTGGGCCATTTTCAACAAACAAGGATTAGATTTCTCCCTCCCCCCAACTGTAGTGCCAGATAGTATATGTGACTTTCTCAATGCTTCAGAAATTAGAAGGACAATGAAAATGATTATTGAAACTTTGATGACTGAAGATATTTCCACTGCCAGAAGCTCAGCTCTCAAGTGCCTGGAAAAGGGCCTTTTCTGCTGTGGCTCCAGACTATGGAATATTATACAGTCTACTAGAATAGTGATCTATGATTGTAATAAACATTTGATTTCACACACACACACACACACACAACCTGTAATTTGGGGAAATGATGAAAACTTATCTTTTTCTCCAAACTTTTAATTGTTAGTGGGGGATTTTGTTTTCAACAGAACTACTTTTCTCTTGGTTTTAATTGGATTGAGTTTATTATTAATGTTTTATCATCCATATTGTTAATTACTGCTACTTTGAGTATAGTCAGAGAGAAAAGTGAAATGTATATTTAATAAGTCATTCTGGAGAACTCTTTTGATTGGGTTAAAATTATTTATATTTGGACATTTCCAAAGCATGAGTAACTGGGTTTTTCATCTAATTTTGATTTGGAAAGAAACAGATGTGCTTGTTCAGCCATATGAATGTTGATGTTTCTTTTTTTATTCTTACTGTATATACAGTAATCAGATAGAAAAAATAGATATGGAATTTGTCAGCATTATGCTTGGGATGTTTGTCTGTTGCAAAATAGAACTTATTTAGTTATGATGCCTAAAATAGGTTTTTACACATTTAACTTAATAAAGGAAATTCACATGAGGGATTCATTTCAGCAAAATGTTGATTGTTTCCATTTCCCCATCAACATTTAAAAGTTTGGTTACGCTGAATCTACCTTGGAACGATCTTCTTTTCATAACGATCCTTAAATAATGGCAGAAGAGACACAAACTGAATGAATGCAAAAATCTAAGACACTGAAAACCAATGGATGGAATAGAACTACTATATCTGAACTGCAGAAAGCCAGATGACCACAAAGGGTTAGCAGAATGTAGTATGCCTCAGTAAGAATGTTTGTGGTCCAAAAGGACAAGTGAAATGTACTGAGGAACTGACATGCACTGGTAGAAAAAGCATCTCTGGGTTTGTTTGTTTTTTTATGAGGGGAGGGAAAATGAGAGGAAACAGCTTTTCAGTAGAAATCAAGCTGAAGGAGAAAGTTGTTCTATTAGGGGAAAGCAGGAGAGAGCAGAGCTGATGAGAGGAATACAGAGAAAGTCTCTTGCTTTGTATAGCTAATTTTAATGCTTTTAGAAATCAGATAAATGGGTGCAAGAAATTGATGCTTCTGGAACTGCATCTCCGATAAGAAAATTCAGTTGTTCTGCCTTCCTAAATATAGTTGGGTACACTCAATCTCTGAGTCCATCTTGCATTGATGAATACTATACTGGATTGGAAAGCATTCAAAAACCTCAATTTATTAAATTCTGTTGTGTGCATTATGGTGGGAATCCATGGACCAAGTTTTTTGTTCTTATATCCAACATCCTTTGTCGCATATCCCTACCTAGAGCAGAGAAAAGAGTCTCAATCTGGTGCCACCATTATAAGAAACATAGAAATATATCGGGATCTTTTTTACTTTCCCCATCTTACAGACTGTGCATTCAGCATATCCTGAAGGGCTGTTTTGTAAATGTTCAATGGAATACCACCTTTGTCACTATGGTGCTGACCAGTAGAGGATGTAATTCAGTATGCCATTGTCATACTGGTGAGACTGGGGAGGGAAACATTGGTGATAGACAAACTTAAGGGGTTTCACGAAGAACTACTTAATTATCATCTTGCAGATAATCAAGGATTGGGTAGCATCTTTTCCAGCTAAGTAGTTTTATTAAAAGGCATAAGCGTTTATAAGCTGCAACACTACCTTTGAAAAACGTTCGGAGACTTCAGGTAATGCAGAATGCAGCCGCGCGAGCAGTGTTGGGCTTGCCCAGAAATGCCCATTTCGGCATCACTCCGCAAGCTGCATTGGCTGCCAATTGGTCTCCGAACCCAATTCAAAGTGTTGGTTATGACCTATAAAGCCCTACATGGCATCGGACCAGGTTACTTACGGGACCGTCTGCTGCCCCATGAATCCCAGCGGCCAGTTAAGGCCCACAGAGTCGGCCTTCTCCAGGTCCCGTCAGCCAGACAGTGTCGCCTGGCAGGGCCTAGGGGAAGAGCCTTCTCTGTTGCGGCCCCAGCCCTCTGGAACCAACTTCCCCCGGAGATCCGTGTCGCCCCCACCCTCTCCGCCTTTCGTAAATTACTCAAAACACACCTCTGCCGGCAGACCTGGGGTAGTTAACATCTTGCCCCAAGCCAGTGTATGTCTGTGTGTATGCTGAATGATTGGTTTTTTTTAAAAATTAAGAGGTTTTATATTTACATGTATTTTTATATGTTGATTTCTACTGTGTTGTGAGCCGCCCTGAGTTCTTCGGAATAGGGCGGCATAGAAATCAAATAAATAATAATAATAATAATAATAATAATAATAATAATAACAACAACAACAACAACAACAACAACAACAACACACTTCATCAGAAAGCCATTCTGTGCATCTAATGAACTGAGTTGCAACTCTTGAAAACTGATTTTTTTAAATAAAATGTGTTAGTTGGAAAACATACTACCAGATTTCTTTTATCACCATAGACTAACACAGCTCTCCTCCTACAAAGTTTTTTTTTATTATCTGTCAAGTCACTATTTTTGTTAAGTTTTGTTTAAAATCCAGAAATAACTTTTTAAGCTTCAAATAGCACCACTGGTTTTAATTCAACTTAAGTTTCTTTGTGTGGTGCACTTGATTTTATGCATATTGCATTTCATTTGATTACTATTATTTTTCTTTTCTTTTCTTTTGTTTAGTACGCTGTTATTACAACTTGCAATAAGTAAACTTATTATTTCCTTACAGCAAACAGGTATTACTTCCTTACAAGTTTGCATAACCAGTGGGTCTTGAATAGAATAGATAAACCTCTGGATGAATACTCATAATAGGATTGCATTTCCTCTATAGGACCACAAATGTTCTTGTATCTGGTACTAAAAGACTATCTTCACTGATGTAACCTGTATCAATCTGCCTGCGCTCTGAAATTTGTATCAGAAGTCCCACATACGTTCTCACTTATGCAGAGAACTAGTTCATAAAAAGCATGTTTTCCCACCAATAGCCCTACTTCTGTGAAATACTTTACATTAAGGATGTAAAAGATCACATAAGATCATTAAAAATGTTTCCCAAACTAATTTGTCCTTTATTGCTTTCTGCTTAAAAAAAGTCTCGCTGGCTAATTAGGAGAGAGATTCCTACTGAAGTTGGCCTGTAATATTTTTAACCGAATAAATAAGAATAGAGGACTAAATAGACTTTGACAAACTATTGAATTAAAACATCACCATTTCATGATTTCAGCAGTTAAAATGTTCAGCAAGCAGCTGAAGATGCCAATGGGGATGTTGTTCAGATTGCCTTTTTTGAAGAGAAGGGCAGTCAATGCCCTATTCAGGCATGTCCCAGGCAGGGAACAGAGCTTTGCTCCTACCGCCTTCTGAGTCAGAAAATAAGCCCCCAGCCAACGTTTCAGCTCTCTGAAAATTGCAAATTCTGGTTAAGAGCCCTTGAACAGTCCAGTCTTTGTCTGGAAAGAGGAAGCCTATACCTAACCACACTATGACTATATTCACAAGATGCATTTGCTCACAGTTATAAGAACTAGCATTGTGATTCTATTTTAAGGGTATAGGTAATTTATGCTGGGTTCTAATGCAGAGGAATGTTTTTTTTTCCTAATTCTTTGCCCTTTCAAAAATATTCTAATTCATTAACTGCTGAGTAGGTACAAATTGTATTTTTTTTTTTTAAAAAAAGAAAAACCTGCAAACATGTGGTTTTAGACTACCCAGGTTGGCACGGCCTCTTGATGTTGAGCATGGAAGGAGTTCCAAGAGCAATATCATTCTGTACATCAGAGATAATTAAAAAAACCAAAACAGAATCCTCAAAAGGAAGTTTCCTCCACATAATTGCTTATTATTATGTTGGTCATACAGTTAGCCAGGTATTTAGACTGGATTTGGCATTTTTATCTAATTATTGAGCCCTTCCTCAGGACTTGGGATAGGCAAATGTTATTATTATATACCCCACAACACAAATCAGAGCTACCAGTTGTGGTGTTGGCCTTCATTTGCATTGAATTCTTCCCGAGAACCGAGGATATCATAATGTCAATGTAGTATATGTGTTGATCCAGGCACTATGGATTTTGGTAACTGACAGATGGAAATTTTGTCAATGCCACATTTTCTAAGTGCCATCCAAGATTTTTTGTCATGGCACTCAGTGAGCCGATAACCATTGGAACCATCACTGCCGATTTATGCCATTATCTTGATAGATTTGATCTTCTCCAATTCTTTCTCTTCTCTTCTACTATCTCCTGGCATTGCTACATCAATTACCCACACTTTCTTTAACCACAATTACAACTGGTGTGTTATGCACCAAGATTTTATCATTCTGTACTCAAAAATTCCACAATATTTTAACCTGCTCATTTTCAACTACTTTTTAAACTATATGTTCCCATTCATTTTTCATTACTGGAAAATGATAATTTTTACAGATGTTAATAATTATTATATTACAATAGTCAACATAATTGACAATATTATTACACACAATAACGGTATTATTATAATTATTAAAATAATAGTATTACTATAATTGAAATTATGCACAATAATTATCATAATTACCATTATTATTATTCATGGCTAATCTGCAGTTAGATTCACAATCTAAGACTGGTAGAAACTTAATAATTCAAGAATTGACCAAGGACCTAAGAATTATTTAGTAGCATCTAAGAATATAGCCAGTTCTAATCAGGGTGGTATTTGTAAAATTAGGATGTTCAAATCTGATAAATTCAATATTTCCAAATATTTAGAGTGTCCTTTTATACATCCTTTGATTACTATTATTTTTCTTTTCTTTTCTTTTTGCAATCACAATTGGTATAAGAACAGATTTCTTTTTCCATAGAACTTTATTTCAATTCAGTTATTATTTTTATTATTATGGAGGGTCAGCCAGATATAATAATAATAATAATGATGATGATGATGATGATGATGATGATGATAAAGTTGGAAGGGACCTTGGAGGTCATCTAGTCCAACCCCCTGCTCAGGCAGGAAACCCTATACCATTTCGGACAAATGGCTGTCCAGTTTCTTCTTAAAAACTTCCAGTGTTGGAGCATTCACCGTTTCTGGAGGCAGGTTGTTCCACTGGTTAATTGTTCTAACTGTCAGGAAGTTTCTCCTTAGTTCTAGGTTGCTTCTCTCTTTGGTTAGTTTCCACCCGTTGCTTCTTGTCCTGCTTTTAGGCGCTTTGGAAAATAGCTTGACTCCCTCTTCTTTTGTGGCAGCCCCTGAGATATTGGAACACTGCTATCATGTCCCCCCTCGTCCTTCTCTTCATTTTTTTATCCATCTATTGAGTCCTTTCCAAGTATCTGGGATAGAGAGATGTTTGATATTCATTATTATTATTGTTTCAGTATTCTTCATCAGTATTAACTTAATCCCAGGGTAATTCTAATGCCATCCAAAATGTTTAGAAAATAAGCTGATTTATATCAAAAAAGCTACAGGTCCATCTAGTGGACATTATCTGCTTCTAAACTCAGACATATACCGTAGCTAAACTGCTGACTCCCAGCATTCCACATTATTGGTCAGGCTAGCTCAACTACCCCCTACACCTCATTGCATATATTTAATTCTTTTGATGGAATATTATTGCATTTATATTTATATTATAGCCATAAGAAAATATTTGCCATACAGACATATAGGTAATTAATCAAATTGCAATTATCAATGGAGTTTCTTGCTTGATTTTTTACAAGATTTTATCAAAATCTTGTATTTTAACTGGGATTATTTTTTTTAAAAAATCCTAAACTTTATTTTAAAAAATAAGCACTGAAATTAAAAGTAAATCTAGGTTGTTGTTGTTTTAAACAAGCACAGTTGCTTGGAGCTGATATAATGGGACTTAATCTGAATCGAAAGAAAGCCATGAAAGAATTCTATTCTACCTAAAATGAAAATTGTGGAAGACAAATATATTCCTATAGAGCCACCTGCTGAGTGAAACAGATGTTACTGCTAGGACTTAATAGTGCAGTGTTCTCTCTTGTTCTGACAGAGCCTGACTCTTTCTTGTAGTCAACTGCCGCTCTGAATGACAACAGCATTGTAATAATTCTGTGACGTTTTGCTTGAAAAAGCATCCTATTTTGTTACACTAGATCTTTACCCATATTCCAAGGCAAGAATTCTCAGATCATCCCTTATCAATAGCTGTTCCACTCAAGGATTCCTATTGTACAGAAGATATTTGCTATTGACTTTTTCTCAGTCTAATCCAAGGTTCTCCAACCCCCGGACCACGGACTGGTGTTGGTCCATGGCCTATTGGGAATTCCCTCCCCCCACAGAATTTGTCCCTGATGCCCAAAATATTGGGAGCTGCTGGTCTAATCTATTGCCTTGATATGTCCTGATCATTTTCCATAGGAATACTAATCATGATCAATCCTACTTGGCTCCCCTGAGATCAGCTAAGGTCATCACTTTTACCAAATAGAAACCAACTGTCTGCATTTATGCAAGCTTGACAATCACTGCCCACTAAATACCTAACCTTCCTATTTGCATACAACTGAAGCCTCCTTACACTTATGAAATACTGCTTTAATCAGGGTTTCTGGCAGTATGAAATTTTTTTTTGCAGTCAGACAGCCACAAGTAGGAGATCCACCCAACAATAAGGTAGTATCAGACTGAAGCAAGTTGGTGACTTTACTGGGACATTCTCTCATCTAGCTAAATTCTTCTAAAAAAACCCCACAAATAAGATCATAGCATCCCCACATGGATTTGGTCTGCCTGTTAACAACTTGTACTATCACAGAACATGGAAGATTCTATTTTCAATGTGTACATCTATTAGCTCCTGATATAATTATCTTTCACAACTGTGGGATTTCTGGGTGAGACAAATGAAGAATTGGATGTCTCCCGGTGAGCAGAGGCAATGATGCAGCAATAACCAATAGAATGGCAACAAGCTTAGTCTAACAGAAGCTCTCTGGATAAGGAGAGAAGAGATTGCCCATTGCTCCAGACAGTTGCTCCTTATGAGAGGACAATAGGATAGTTATTTCTGATTTTAGTTTATATTATTTTTAGCATTGTAAAAATTTTCAATGGAAAGTATATATATATATATATATTAAAAAAGAATTATCTGCCAGTTTTGTGACAACCTTCTTGAAGGAAAGGTTGACTAGCAGCCAGTGTAGCCCCATTCAGCTATTGCCCTTGCTTGTAAGGCTCTACACCTGAGAACCACAATGATGCACTAACCTTGACCGCAGGACAAACATATTTAACCACAACTTGCCAGCCATATTTTAGTCTAATAAGCCTTCGAGGTTTAACACACTGTGATAATCCAGGAAGCTACGTTGAGGGCACCCGGGTACAGTATAACTTCAAAACACAGTTTGCCTGCGTATGGATTCGGATCTGGTAAATGTTTAGAATCTAAAATGTTGCCAACCTGGTTCTTTTACAGGGCAAGACACCAGAGTATATTGCTTAATATTTGTTCAAGGCGGAGTGTTGTACTGTTGCTCTGGGCAGTGAATCAGAATCAGTAGCAGTGTTACATTAAAGGCAAATCCACTCCCGCGTTTGCATTCGTCTTTCCAGCCTCCCAGCCGACAATCAAAAATTACAGCCAGCGGAATTATCAGGTAACCGAGGTGTTTCCAATGGGGATTAACTTCATAGGTCCTGATGAATGTATTGTTGTCGTGGGATAGATAGATAGAGCGATAAGCGCTGACGAGGCTTCAAAAGGCAATTTTGCTTCTAGCTTTTTTCTTAAGGGAATTAAATAGAACGTGGGGGTCAAATAACTGCGGAGCGCGGTCGCCGCCTCTGTTCCGCCTTTGCTTTTCTCCGTTGCGTAGGACTAGGTAGCCGGGAAATACGGAATGCCGGGTTTTCTTGATTTTAATCGCACTGCTCCAAATTGATTACGTGCTAAGCATTAAAAATATAAAATTCCTACAGGACAGTTCCTACACCGTCTTAGCTACCGTAGGAACAACCCGTTCTATGCATTATGTTTTCATAGACAACCCACCCCCCACCCCGGCTATTCCCTCACAGACACACGAGAGTTAAAAGACAAGTTGGCAAGATCCCCCCGCCAGGCATACGTGGAAGGGCCCGGAGTCTTAGCTTAGCGTGCTTTGCTATTGGCTAGCGAACAAGGAAGAAAGCAACGCGATCAAGTATCGGCGATCTTCCATTGGTGGAATGGAGCGCCCGGTGGCTCGTCGGGCGCTCTTGGGGGACGGTGTTTCGAGTCGTAGCGCGAGAACAAACACGCGCTTGGCTTGGCCCGGAGTGGGCGATTGGGCAGTGGACGCGGTCTGTCCCAGCGTGCCCATTGGCTGGCGGGAGGACGGGGCGGGGAGAGCCGTGAGAAGCGGTGGGTGGGTCGGGTGCCTGTGGGGTAAGAGGCTTGCAAAGGATCGCGGCGGCTGCGGCAGAGGACGGGCGGCCTTGGGAACGGAGATGACGCGTTGGCGCCTGTTGGCTGGGTAAGGAGAAGGGAGCAGACGGGGGAAGGGGTGGGAAAGCGCGCAAATACGCAAGCCGGGGGATGAGTTGGGCCCGACTTTCCATGGCGCTTCCTCCCCGGGCGGGATCTGCAGACCGGGCAGTGGGACAAAAGCAAAGGAGGTATGAGAGAGAAACGAGAAGAGGGAACTGTCGGGAGTGGGGAACGGGGGGGGGCGCTCCTCTCTTTGCTGATGCCTTTGAGAGCGGGGATTTCAGGGGCGGAGCGCTGGTGTGTGTGTGTGTGTGAGAGAGAGAGAGAGAGAGAGAGCGTGCGTGTGTTTACGAGGCCAGTCTTTTGGCCAGGTCTCATATCTAAAGGAAAGTATTAAGTACCCCCTATAGGTAGAGGACGCGTCTTTACCACACTGAGTGTGTTCATGCAGGGAGGTCTCCACACGTTGCTGCTATTTCGTGGGAAACTGAAGGTGGCATTTGCATCTTTACCTCTGTGGGGTTTTTTTTTCGTTTTCAAAATTGAATATTGAGCAGGAGAGGAAGCACATCCCAGGCATCCCTTGCATGTCCTGGATAGATCTATACCTAGATCGGTACCTATCTATGAATCTCCCCTTGGTGCTTAAAGGGTAGCAGAGTGAAAGCCTGTTGAGCAGAAGAGCAACACTTACAGCCCTTTGTCCGAACACCTGATCTCAGGTGGACAGGCCCCTGAAGACCTTAAGATCTTTAAGCCAGATTCTAACACTTGTATATATGATATAGAAGAAGTGCTATTGTAATTATCATCTTTAATAGAATTACTTGGGAAAAAATAAGATGCAGAAATTTTGAGTGGACATGCTAAATAAATTCTGATTTTGTAAAATTATTGCTATAAATTCATAGGATACCAGAATGTATCATGTTATATTTTGACTGTAATACGCAGTGGTATCCATGCGTTCTAGCCCAATGTGCTTGGCATAGGGCGTGATGATTAATGCATTGCAAAAACAACCAATTATTCCTTGAAACAATTTGTTTTTGTTTGAGTAAGATTTTTTGTCATTAAATTCTGCAATATGAGCCGATGTTACAACAATTTTAATAAATACATTTATTAAATTTAATAAATTTAATTTTAAATAATTTAAATGGTGGCCACTACTTTTGGCTCCATTGATGGATACATAATAATTTCTGATCTGATGTAGTTACCAGTCTGTACGTTTGTATTTGGAAAATTAATCTTTCACTCTAAAATGAATATGTTTGAAAGAAATTATGAAACCACTATATGGATTTTTAGCTATAACTATTTCTTAATTTTCATTCCTTTTTTCCTCTGTTTTTTAGTTTGTTCTTGTTCTGTATATCTGTTTATCCCTTGATATTTGCAGCATGAGATGATTGCAACAATAATTGATTACAGTCCCAATATTTTCAGCAGGGTCCATTCAGACATCAGCTGACCAATATCAAGTGTACAGTAATAGTTTTTTTAGTGGTTTTAAATATAAGTGTATGGTTTTACCAAGTGGGCCGTTATTTTCTCTCATCATTATGAAAGTACAGAAATAAATTGCTTTGAGTGCGTATGGTAGAGAAATGAATTAATACAGATGCTGAGGCACTTAAAAGAACGACAAATTGCATCAGTGTTTCCTTTCAAAGGGGAGTTGTTACTGGTTAGGTTAAGAAAAGTTTGAACAGATTTTATATGGGTATATAAATTAAAAAATGGCTGCATGATTTGTACATTAATCAGTGGTGAAATAAAGGCCGTATAGTCTGTATTGCTGATCAAGTAAGAAAAGACAGCCTTTTTTTACCTCTATGAAAACAGAGGCTGGAACATTTTTGGAGGTAAAAAATTTCCTTTTCAGTCAAGTTAAACACTTTTAAAATGTTATGCTTGTCTATAGGTGATCATTCTCAAATATTGAGATGTGAAAAGTATCTTAAACAGTGAATTCTTTCAGTGTTATATTCAGACCTCTTAAAACAGCTATTTTGTTCCCCACATCAAATAATGTAGCCCAACTATTTGTACCAACTTTTACTTGGGGAACAAATATACTACTAATTTTAATTACAGTCATTTGCATTTGCACCTTCTGGAATGACATTCTCTTAATTAAAACTTTGGAATTTATATACTGCTTGTGGGTTTCCTAAATCTCTCATAAGTTCATCTTCATACAATACTTTTTTTTCCTGATCATTATATCTTGTACACATGCCTATATTTCTTCCTCAATGAT
The DNA here is from genome assembly GCA_034064705.1 of Bothrops alternatus. Classification (NCBI taxonomy): domain Eukaryota; kingdom Metazoa; phylum Chordata; class Lepidosauria; order Squamata; family Viperidae; genus Bothrops; species Bothrops alternatus. Next base: position 982,829 of record JARGCV010000145.1, on the reverse strand, counting down.
TGATAGCATTTCTCAACAATCAAATATCATACATACCATACTACTTAATCAGAAATAAATCCTATACAGTTTTTCACTGTATAGTATATATACACGAACACAGATGTATATATATGTACACACCCAGACACATATCTAGACCTGCTTTACTCATAATAGTTACATTAAAGAATACGACAGTTATGGTTGATGGTTAAGTGATAATCAGCATTAAAAGATTTCAGCAGCAGTTCTTAACATCTTGGGAAAACTGAATGTAAAACACATTATTGTGTTACTGTAGTTTAAGATGAACACAATGGTGTGAGAATAAATGCATGTCTTAAGCCATTAACATCCAAGGGAGGATGTAGCAAGCATATAAGATAGAAACCATCTGTCATTTTCCACTTCTGTGGTCTTCACAGTCTGTCAGACACAGCATGTTTCAGAGGTTTTTTTTTCTCATTTCTCTTCTTCCCAAGACCATTTTAATTACATTAGTTCTACTGTGTTAGTCTACCCATTACTACAACAGCAGACTATTTTGCTTGTAATTTTCAGTACATTCTTATAAACTGAAAGTTTTTCTTTGGATTGGAAGGAACAGGGATTTTGTTTTGGGAATTTATATGTAGATTTCAGGTCACAAAACTTAGTGTTATTAGAACTTGCCAGCATTTACCTGCCAATAATTAGTCAGGAAATTAAATAACCTTGCAAACTGAAGTGAATGCTATACAGTTTTTAAAATTGTGCATTATATTCCATTGACTTGGGATACAGTTTTTGTTCAATGTTATAAAATATTGGAAGAAGAAATTGCTTCTTTTCAAACTTGGGAGTTTGTACAGTACTAGCACATTTTTTTTCTCCAGTCTGGGAAAGATCTGGTTACATTGCTCCTTTAGCTGTGGAATGCACATCTCTTGCATTATAATTCTGGAAAGTGATAAAATATCTAATAAGGTGTGCAGAATTAATCATACTTTACTGTGATGAGAGTCCAGTAGGAGAAATACTGTTAAATTAGAATTCTAGCTGAAATGCATTATAAAATATCCTCAGGAGCTCATGGAGAATAGCATGTTACTCCATTAAAACAAATACTCTTATAACTATTTTGCAAGTTTAAATGTGATTTTGATCATTTCCTGTTGCTGTACTTCGCTGTTGCTGCAGGGAGCGTTTATTTACCATTTGTCTTCAACTATTATGTATAAAATCTAATTATAAATGCAGTGTTTTTAATGTATATGGTATTTTACAGAATATCTGATCAGTTCTATTTCTAAAAATTGCCTGAGAGCCATTAAAAACTGTTCTTAGCTTATTAGAGAAGGTACAAATGGAATTCAATAAATAAAAGATGCTATATGGGACATACAATTTAAAATTGTAATGACTATTGGGAGAATGAAGGATATAGGGATGATAGAAAGAAGAGAATATGTATAAATTAATTTACTATGAATCAAAACAGATTTGAAAATGTTGAAATGTAAAACACAAATGTGAATGGAGCAGTTCCAGACAATAGAAATAAACAATAGTCTTGCACAAACTATCTGGTATATGATTATCACACTTCTTAAAAAAGATTGCATTAAATCTTGGTTTGAGTAATCATGATTTGTTTCTATAGAAAAAAAATTACAAATTATATTTGTAATTAGAACTAGAGCCTGACAGTGCTGACCTTGGAGCATTAAAAACTCATGCTGAGGCATTTGAACCTTCAAAAAGTACAAATAATCCATTCCAATCTATCTTAATGTAGTAGTTAATTCAAGTGTTTTATACTGCTATGAATATCTCTAAAATAAGGGGTTTGATTCACATCATGGTATGGCACAAGACTGGTGTTTTAGATATGCTTTATACAGCTCTCTGCTTATGTTGGAAACAAAATAATAGCCTTTCTATGTTCCTAGAAAATAATTGCTTTACTTTAACAGTTGAGTGACAGACATTCTGTTATATGGAGTTGGCAGAATTTAAAGATCTGTTGGTTTTATATTAAATCTTGGAAAGAAAAAACATAGATAATTCTTTTCCTTCCTTTTAGGAACTTAGTCACCAATAAGATTCTGACTAGGTGATTTTCATTAAATTTGTCATAGAATATTATAGTTTAAAGGGCAAATTCTAGAGGGGTTTTGTTGCTTCTAGACTATTATTGATCATGGAGGTTCATAGCCTAACTCTTGATACATTTTATCCATCAGCCATATTTTTCATGCACCTCTACATTCAGATGAACTGTATGTTCTTCATTTGACATTAGCATGTGGATAATATAAATCTAAATAAGAAATAAAATAAAGGTTTTCACAACTATGGCTATGTGTGTATTAATTTGGGATGGGAGTGGGGTGGAACGTATATCTTTCTAATAGTTCTACTTCAAAGTAAATATCAAAGGTCAGTTGAAGCTGTAAAAGATGAGAAAAGTGGAAAGAAATTATATCTTTATAAAAGTTGGATTAAAGTCAATCAGTTCTATATATTTAGTGGTAGACTCTAAAGTGACTCTAACAACTCTAGTTTTCTGAAAATGTGGCTGTGGAGGCTATTTTTAAGTAAGTCCTGATTTGAAAAGTATCTGTCTTAGAGCCAGAGTATGTTATGGGTAACCCCATTGAAATAGACAGTAAATTGTAACATTACAAATCAGCAACTTCTGTTCAAGAGAAACCTGCTGAATTTGCTAATAGTATAAAATTCAATTGTGATTTTAATTACAGGAGTACCATAAGATGTAGTTGCAACAGTGGATCGTTTGGATTGAAGATAATGAATAAAATTAATCAGGAACTGCTGTGCTTATCATCTTGTTTTGTGAGAGATTTCCTGTAGCCTTTGATAAGTCAGCAGAAAAGGACTATTAATCATCATGAAGTTGAAGCAGCGTGTGGTACTTCTGGCAATTCTACTCGTCATCTTTATTTTCACAAAGGTTTTCCTCATAGACAACTTGGACACATCAGCAGCCAATCGTGAGGACCAGCGCGCCTTCCATCGCATGATGACGAGCCTACGGATCGAATTAGACCCACGACTTGATCACACACTGCAATCTCCTTGGGAGATTGCAGCCCAGTGGGTGGTGCCACGTGAAGTGTACCCAGAGGAAACACCAGAACTGGGCGCAGTGATGCATGCTATGGCTACCAAGAAAATCATCAAAGCAGATGTGGGCTATAAGGGTACCCAGTTGAAAGCACTGCTTGTGCTGGAAGGTGGACAGAAAGTAGTCTTCAAACCTAAGAGGTAAAATGCTTCTTCGCTGACAGATAATATCATATGTGCTCTTTTTCTTATCTGCTGAATGGCTGATAACAGCTTAATGGCTGAATTTGAACAAAGTTGTAGTTTGTGCATAAGTCATAAAGTTTGCACTCATACTTTGCATCATGTCATAAAACAAGAATTGCAGATACACACAATGCAGTAACAAATGCCTTAGCACGTAATTTGCATTAAGTTTTCCCAAACAGGAGTGCCTGATCATTATTCCCTAATAGAAGAAGTATGCAGCTAAGATCAAAACAATGAGTAGATGTTTGCTGAAAGACCCTACCATTGCTTCTAAGTAAGAAACAGGCCTGTATCTTTGGGATGGAAGTGTTTGTGAGATATTTCCTTTTATATGGGTCAATACAACTAATTGCTAGAAGACTTGGCACTGAGAAAAGTTCTTCAGAGTTATTTTCTCATTGCTATCCTGAGATGAAGAAGAGTGGTTGTTTACTGGAGATTCTTTAATCTAAAATAAAATCTATTAGTCATTTAATCACTTATTTTTTTTCATAATTTTTAGATATCCCAGAGACTATGTAATAGAAGGAGAGCCATATGCTGGCTATGACAGACATAATGCAGAGGTGGCAGCCTTCCATCTAGACAGGTAAAATTTTGATACTTTGATACAATATACATTGTTTAGTCATTCAGTTTATACTTCACCTTTCTATAAAATCTGATAAAAGCAGTGAATATAAATTATAAGCCAATTTAAAGTTAAAAAGAAAAGGTGATTCCTCTGCTGGAATAGGGGGTAGAATGTAATGCCAAGAGAGTGAATTCCATGGGAGAAGGCCCATTCCTTTGAGTTCAGGGCCATCTCAGTAGTGAGAGCATCTTTAGTGGGACTGTTCAGCAAGTCTATTTCAGGATAATCCCTTAAGAGTCAGTGCCTAAATTCTTAACTTGTGCTCCACAAAAGTAATCTTTGTAGATCTTTCAGTACAAGTTCTCAGTAAAGGGCCCAGATTAGCAGTCTGACATATTCTTCACCAATAAATTTAAATTTAAACTTAAATCAAGTGCAATCTTTATTCTGGTCAGTGTTGGGAAAATCTCTGGTGCTTCAGTTCAAGAACTATTGGTCCTTCAATGTTGCTGCAAGACATTTTCCATATATTTAAGAAGCAAGTGAGCTGCCACCACTTTGATGATTTACAACAATTAATAAACATTCAGCCTAAACACAATCTAAGCCTAAAAAGTTGTACTTCTGGCAGATATTTTTTCAAGGGCTTTTCTTTTTTATGAGCCAAGTATACCCAGAGGTCTGGCACATGAATAAGATCACGGTCCAAATAAGCAAAAAGTTTGTATTAACTTCAATTTCTAATTCAGTAAATTTATAGAATCCAAAAGAGAGAAATAAAAATTATCAGTTGCAGTTCAAAATAAAATAAAACATAGATATTAATAACTAACAAGTTATATTTAAAATTACTTTTAAGAACTCAGGAACCTTAAACCTTTGAGCAATTCCTACAGATTTCATAGCTAGGTCTAGCCTATGCTGTCTCTTGTGTTGCATGAATTCATATCTTGTTTCATTTTATTCTTGTTCAAACAGAATCTTAGGTTTCCGACGGGCACCACTTGTGATTGGTAGGTTTGTGAACCTCCGGACAGAGATCAAACCTGTTGCCACAGAACAGTTGCTTAGTACTTTCATGACTTTAGGTAGGTCAAAAATACAAACAAATTCTGCAGGTTCGGTCTCTTACAATATTCCTGGATCCTTGGGGAAAATACAATTTGAAGAATTGCTTGCTAGAGATCATGCTCTTAACAGCTCTCTCCGTCATATATACAAATTATCTTCTTTTTTCAGTATTAATACAGATCTGTACCAATATTAGAGCTAGTAATGATATACAGTTCAAACATTTAGATTATAAATTCTAGTTTGAGACTACGGTAACATCAGTTTTGGCAGAACACTCTTAGCCCTAGCAAGGACAATGTGGTAATACGTGTCTCATCTCAAACCTGGAAAATCAGAAGTAAGTCGGCACACGAATTACTTTGATTCCTGAATAAAACTTCCATTGAGGTCTGGCATTTGACATGTTAATAATTTCTCTGATATTTGTAGCAGAGTATATTGTACAAGTAGTCCTTGACTTATGCCCAGTTGTTTAGCAGCCGAAAAGGTGACATACAACCAAGTGCAATGGTCCTTGCACATAGGAGCATTGTAGGGTTCTTCTCGTGGCCATGTGATGCCTCACTTAAATAAGTCAGGTGCTTGGAAACTTGCTCACATTTTGGTGTTTGCAGCATGCTGGGGGTCAAGTGATTGCCGTTTGTGACCTTCCCACCCAACCAGCTTCCAACAAGCAAAGTTCATGGGGAAACTGGCAGGGTAAGTCACAGGTTGTAGTCATGTCTCGCTTAATGACCACAGTGATTTGTTTAATGACTACAGCAAAATAGGTTATAAAATAGTGTGCAGTCACATGATGCCTCATTTAATGACAATTTTTCCAGTCTCTTTTGTCATAAATTGAAGACTACTTGCGATTTGCCTTTACTCAATTATTTCAACAGTAAGAGAAGACTTTGTTTAAATTTTGAAATTGCTGGTTTTGAATATGAGAATAGGCCATTTTTTGGAATCTGGCCAAAGGCCATAGCAGATAATTTCTCTGAAATATGTATATTTCCGTTAAATATCTGCTGTTGAATTTGCCCAGGTTTTTATTTATCAGCATAGTAAGGTGTTTACTTAAAGTCTGTTTCCAAACTAGTGGAAGAACTGGGAGGTGGGGACTGTGCAAGATAAAATTACTTTACAATCCAACTCTGTTTAGAAATAAACAACCCCCTAAATTGATTAAGCCTTACTCTCAGAGAAGTGAGCTGCAGCAGCAACAGATAATGACCATTAAATCAACCTTTTTAGAACTGATGGTTTCTTTCCCAGAAAACTTCTTAACTAGTCCACGTTCTTAGAAATTAGAAGTGCTAAATAATTAGTATCACAGTTTAATTTAGGTCTAAGTTAGCTGCTTTTTTCTAATTTTTGTTTGCTTTCCAGGTAATAATACTTGTTTCTATGGGAAGTGCTACTACTGCCGGGAAACAGAACCAGCCTGTGCTGAAGGAGATTCCATGGAAGGATCACTCACTCTTTGGCTGCCAGATGCATGGCCTCTTCAGAAACATCGGCATCCATGGGGCAGGACATACCGAGAGGGCAAGTTAGCCAGGTAAGGAGTTCACAGCAGTGACCTCCTTGCTGTTTTAGTTGGTCAGTCCAGAGAATGTGCTACAATTGTAGAGGCACAAGGAGGTATCGGCCTTAAGTTGCTGAACTGATCATATATGTTGTACCTGATTGTTAAAAATCAGTTCCTTTTCTGGGAAAGAACGAAGTTACACTGAGAAGCTACCATGCTTCCTCGAAAATAAGACTTATCCCGAAAATAAGCACTAGCTTGATTTTTACATGTGTACCTAATATAAGCCCTACCCCCCAAAATAAGCCCTAGTTAAGACCCCGCCCACTCCGTGCCAATGTCTGGTTGTACGAGGTGAGGCGAGGCACATGCATAAAAAGCTGGGGTGGGGGTGGAGCTGCCTCACGTGCCCCACACCCACTTACCTCAGGGTCCCCACGCCTCGATACCTGCCTTGCCTCACCTCGTGGCGGCAGCAACAACAGCCCCATCCAGCAGAAGCCTGCGTGGCCGCTGGCCCATTTATTCTGGTTGCTGGCGGCTGCTCACGGCAGAAGTCAGGCAGAGGCGCAACAGGTGTCAGGGCGTGGGAGGCCTGGTTGCGACGGTCCTCAGATAAGTGGGTAAGACATTCCCCGAAAATAAGACCTAGTGATCTTTGGAGACAAAATAATATTTTTTGAGGACACATGGTAGGAGGCAAAAGATTTCAAAGATGAATGAGAAATGAAGATTCCCCCCCTTTTTTGTTCTTTTTTTCATTAATCTTTGCCTTTTCTAAAGCAAAATCATTTTTTTACATTTATTGGGATGGCATTGTATAAGACTGTCTGGGTATATAGCATAGGACCTGGATTTTGAGATGTATTTTATCTGCTTGAAAATCCCTAAATCCATTTTCGAAAAGAGTTTTCAACAATAGTAGTTATGCTTTCTGCCAGTAGACTTAGCTACCTTTATAAAAGTACAAATACTATTCTGTGTTAGGAAAGGATGAATCAGTTTGTTTCAAGTTTGTGTCAGTTTCCTTCTGCATTAGTCCATGAGTTAAAGTGTGACATGCAGTAGTTAATGAAATTCCAATCTGTGTATTGTCTAGATCAGTTCAAGTCTGCTTATATCAAAAACCGGTCTTCCAATTTTATCATTCTTTCTTATTTTGTATCATTTTCCTGAATATCCATGTTGCCAATCATTTATGACTGAATTAAGAGGCCAGATTAAATGAAGAAACCTTTATATTAAAAGAGAAAATGAAGTAGCAGAGACAATTTTGCCATCTTTTGCTATGGTCTCTTACCAAGCAGATTTTGAGATAATTTTATTTTAAATTTAACAGCAGTTCTTTTTTCCCAATTATGCAATCTTCTCTTTCAACCCTTTGAAGTTACATACGGTAATTGTACTATAAATCCTAAAAGATCAACAGGGCTTGGTTGAGTTTCTGTCTCTGATTTCAGATGGGAATATGATGAGAGTTACTGTGATGCTGTAAAGAAGACCTCCCCTTATGATTCAGGTCCACGGCTTCTTGACATCATTGATACAGCCATCTTTGACTATCTGATTGGGAATGCTGACCGACATCATTATGAAAGTTTTCAGGATGATGAAGGGGCCAGCATGCTTATTCTACTTGACAATGCCAAAAGGTAGGAAAAGTATTTATCTTACATGCAAATTCCTTCAGTAAAATAATTGCCACCACATTACAGTTGGTTTATCATAATTACTACCGTGTTAAGGTTCTCTAAAAGTTAGACCTGGTTTGAAAGCTAACTGAAATAACAGGAATTCCTTACCCATTTCAAATTGTATTTATGGGAATGAATGACTTTGGAGTCCTTGATGCTCTCTGAGCTTGGTTGTTCGCTTGCAGGCATATCATTACACAATTAGATAACAGCAGCAGAGTAAGTGTGGGGCTTGCTCCTGGTTTATATGCTGTAGCTTGCTCTGCCAGTTTTGGTTTTCTCTTTGGTAGTTCCTTAATTGGAGTATTATTTTCTGCTTGATTGTTTGCCTGGTATTAATCCTTGCTTATCTGGGTATTGGCAGTTTTGACAAGGATGTGTTCTGGTCTTTTTTATTCTTAGCTTTCTTTATTGTCTCTTGAATGGTGTGTAAATATGGTTTATTTCTTTTGTTTTGTCTGAATGCCAATCTTCCAGGAATTCCCTAGTGTTTTTGACTTCAGATTGATCTAGGAAGCTTACAATTTCTCAGTTGAAACTTTGTCTCTGTATTGTGAGATTGAACAGTTTTCCTCATGTCTTCTGACGTGGTGTTCATGGATGTACACTGCTAATTTTCTTCCACTTCTGGCACTTTTTGATAAAGTTGCATGGGTATCCATTTTGCTGATAGATGTTGTACAGACTTTTCCAGAGGGAATGATTTTTTTTTCCATTTTGTATCTGTTTTTCAGTTTTGGAAATCCTTCCCTGGATGAGAGAAGCATTCTTGCACCTCTTTATCAGTGCTGCATGTGAGTAAAGAATAAAAAGTTATTGACTTATTTGAATATTATCTTAAAAGCAATATTGATATTATTTAATGTACTTCTGAGTTCTTATGTTTGATGGTTAGTTGCCTTGGACTAATCATCAAACATAAGAACTAAAAAGTACACTAAATGTGTTTTTACAATCTAAATGAGAGCCTATGTGCTAAGGTGTCATTCTCTAAACTTTTGGAACAACTAGCTGTTTAAAGAAAGGAGAGAGTTAGCATTAACTTCCTTCTAACTTTGCAGCTTTTTTCTTGAGGGAGTGTCTACATTTTCAGGTATAGGATTTTGCTAGCTTGTAAGCTACCTTTCACATAATGCATGTAACAATCACTAAGTTCTGGGGTCGATGAAAAGAAACATTATTTCAAGGATAGAGAAACAACCTCTGAAGATGACAGAGGTTTCCTTTGTGGAAAAAATAAAAAATATGTTAATTGTGTCATACATCCACAGTATCATTCTTTATATTCATAATTTTGCAACAGCTTTACCAAATACTAGGCTTATCATCCATACCCAGGGCTGCTAATTGGTTTTATATGCAACTTAGCATTTTGATTATCATCTATTCCCACTTCCCTGGGAGTAATGTGAGGATGTTACTTTTGATTAAATATAGGCTTATGAATTTTAATTTAAAAACTGTTTCAGCAATGTCACTGTAGTTCATAGCTCTGAATAAGTAAATCCTGTGACAAGCTTTTTTTTGGGAAGACTTTTTTAATTGTAATATTGTAAATTATGATGTATTGTGTTTTTCTCCAGCATGATGGATGTAGAATCCACCGGTGGTAATTTCAGCCTTCCTGCTCAGATGAGACTAAGTCAGAACTTTAGCCATGCCTTCCTCTGGGTGTGTCTTCCCAGTTATTGACTTAGTGTCAGCTCAGTAGGGCGCAAATCTTTTGGCTCTTAGTTAGACTAGGTTAATTGATTCTCTAATTGAATTTGATTCTTTTTTAAAGTTTCTAGATTGAAGTATTTTCTTCCTCATTTAAATTTGGACTCAATTTGGCTAAATTTGGTGTTGGAAATTTATCAGACCTTTTGACTTCGAGCCTAACAAGCTCCTGTGCGAAGGCTGCAGGCCAATCTCGGGTGGGATTTTCAGCCCCGATCGAGCAGATCAGCGGGTGCGCGGATCAGCCAGCCAGCTGGCTAGCGGAGAACGGAACATTTTCGGACCTCGTTCTGACCAGAGTTTTCACTTTTTTCGATCTTTGTCAAGGTCGCGAGGCTTCTCTCTGCAGCTAGGAGTTTGGATCGCAGCGGAGGCTGCGCAACCAACAGCAAGTGCCTTTTACAAACGGGGGAAGAGGGGTCTTGCTTAATTTTGCGTATTCTTAAAAGCTTGTCCCTAGTAGGGGGCTTTCTTACCTTCTCTCCCCAAATTTCTGGCCTGGGCATCATTTTAGGAGGCACTGAAAGGGCACGGACACCATTTTGACAGCGTGCTCAAGACGCGGCCGCCATTTTGACAGGCTCACAGGAACGGACACCATTTTGTAGGGACCTCGTGTTCCTCTGAGATCCATTGGGGCCTGCTTTGATTGTTGCCTTGACCTGCTTTGTCAGGCCTGTACCGGGGGAAAACATTTCAATATCATTTCAGGACACCTTGGTGTGTTATCAGGAGCTTCAATTGTGATTGGCTCATTGTATTCATATTGTTCTGACTATTGAGGACCAGGTTACATATTTAATACCTGTGTGTGTGGAGCGAAGGGGGGAATTTTATTTCAGAATCACCTGTTCCAATTAGTCGGTGGCACTTTGCCACAAGGCCTAGACAGACAGTTCTAGGGAACTGTCTGGCTGTCCTTTGCCATTGCTGTTGTTCAGAGCAAGGATCGGTTTTCCATCTCTGACAACTTGATCTGCGTGTTTGGGTTCCCCCCACTTCTGGATAACTCCTGACCGGATTATCTAGACTGCAATGGCAGACAGTTCCTCGCCCCAGACATCACAAGGCTCTGGTATTCCCCCCGCACAAGCAAAGCGCAAATCATCTGATTTGGACACGGGGGGGGGAGAAAAAAGCCAAGACAAAACACCTATCCACCAAAGAGCCCTCCAAGGCAGCTGAGCGAGAGGCCTCGAGGAGACATCAGGCGCTGGAGAGGGAATTCTCCAAAGCACAAAGGCTCATGTCTGGTGAAGCTGAAGTGGTTCCCCCCGCTCCATTGGACACTTCTCCTTTTGAGCCTCCATTTGCGCCTTCTCATGATGCCCCTCGGGCATGGCCTCCTCAGGGGGAAACTGAACTGGTTGGTCCCTCTCACTCCTCATCTTCCTCTATGCTTCAGGGTCCTGAGGTCACGTATGTTCCAACAGAGGTTGGGGCTAGTTCCATGGAACAACCAGATATGTGGTTTGAAAGGCAATTTCAGGCATTCATGCACCATGCATTTAGGCAATTCATGTCATCCTCTGGGAATCAACAGGGACCCTTGCAACCACCACCGCCTCCGTCCATCCCTCCTTCTCAAGTGGAACATGCCACAGTCCCCGGTTCTGGCATCTCTGAGACTTCCTCCCAGCTAGGCAAGGAGGGGTCAGTGGACCTGGAGATAGCTGACATGCCCATGTCAGGATGAGGAGGCAGCGCCTGAACAGGCATCAACTTCGGGTCTTTTTGACCCTTCTCTTTTCAGATCTCTTCTTATGAAGGCATGTACCACCGCCAACCTCACTTCGGTGCAGGAAGACAAACCTTCCATCTCCACTAGTCAAGAGTCTAACCCAGTGGTTCTCAACCTTTCTGAGGTTGAGACCCCACTTGCCCCGCCCATGCGCGCCGTGACCCTGACCCGGGGGTGCGCGCGTGTGCGCGCGCAAAAAAAAAGTAACATTTTTTTTAAAAAATCAAAAAAAAAAACAACAAACAAAATGGCGGCCGCGACGGGCGGATCTGCGCATGCGTGGATCGGCCCGTCGCACGCGCCACGCATGCACGCATCCGCCCGTCGCGGGCTGCCATTTTGTGTTTTTTTTATTTTTTTTAAAAAAAATTTAAAAAAATAAAAAAAAATGGCGGCCCGCGATGGGCGGATCTGCACATGCGTGGATCGGCCCGTCGCACGCGCCATGCATGCGCACATCCGCCCGTCGCGGGCCGCCATTTTGTTTTTTTTTATTTTTTTTAAAAAAAATTTAAAAAAATAAAAAAAATGGCGGCTCGCGACGGGCGGATCTGCACATGCGTGGATCGGCCCGTCGCACGCGCCATGCATGCGCACATCCGCCCGTCGCGGGCCGCCATTTTGTTTTTTTTATTTAAAAAAATTTAAAAAAAAAACAAAATGGCGGTCGCGACGGGCGGATGCGCACATGCGTGGCGCGTGCGGCGGGCCGATCCGCGCATGCGCAGATCTGCCTGTCGCGGCCGCCATTTTGTTTTTGTTTTTTTGTTTTTTTTATTTTTTTTATTATTTTTTTTTTAATTTTTTTTTCCGGCGCAACGGGCGGATCTGAGCGTGCGCGGCACGCGCGCGCCAAAAGAAATAAAAAAATTTTAAAAAAAATTTAAAAAAATAAAAATAAAAAAACAAAATGGCGGCCGGCAGTGCCCGGCGACCCCCGCGAAATGGTCTCGCGACCCCAAATGGGGTCGTGACCCCAAGGTTTGAGAACCACTGGTCTAACCCTTTGTTTGCAGAGCAGATTGTGGAGGAGAAGCAGATTCCTTGTCCACTTGTCTTTCGTACTACGGTAGAGAAACAGTGGTCATCTCTGGCTACATTACCTTCTCCCAATAGTACAGAAAAGAAACTTTACAACATGTCTTCTTCTTTTGCTTCCCTCTTAGAGGTGCCTGCTGTGGACACTCCTCTAACTTCTTTGTTTTCCACTTCTGCAATTCCAGGGGATATGGCTAAGGCCCTGAAGGCAGAGGACAAGAAATTCGAGTTCTCTCTTCGCCGAACTCACCAGTCCTTGGCATGGGCGATCAAGGTTGCGACTTCATCTTCCTTTTTCGCAAGGGCATCAATCATGTGGCTCCGCGAACTCCAGGCTCTCGTTCCCCCCGACCAGGTTCGGGCACATCAGACATTAGGGAAGCTAGTGGCTGCTTCAGAGTACATGGCAGACGCTTCTCTCCACTCAGCCAGGTGTTCCGCTACATCTATTGCAGCCATAGTTGCCTCTCATAGACTGTTGTGGCTCAAACAGTAGCGGACTGACTTGAAGTCCAAGTGGTGTCTGTCGACGGCCAAGTACAGTGGTACACACTTATTTGGTTCAGTCCTTGAACCACATATCATTGAAGGCAAGGACAAGCGTAAGATCCTGGCACACCCCTCCAAAAGGTTGGATAGGCGGCCCCAGCAAGAGTTTCGCAGACAGGCTTTCTGTCCCAGTGCTTTCTGGGAGTGGAGGCAGCCCTTTTGGGCCGGGCAGTCCTGGGATTGGTCCAGAGGCTCGCAATCCTTTCCCTTCAGACAGGATCGTCAACAGGACCGCCAGAACATCGGAGCCAAGGGCCAATTCCAGAACAAACGTCCCTCGGGGAGCCGTCCCTACAGGCGGGCCAAGTGACGCCAAGGAGGACTCCCCCATAGGGGTCGACTGGCACTGTTCAGCGATGTCTGGGAGATCACTACCACCGACTCTTGGGTCAGAGAGACCATAAAATACGGTCTCTAGAGTTTTACTCACCTCCTCCAGATAGTTTCATACAGTGCCCAGTATCGCGAAACACAACCAAGACAGAGCTAGTATCCACGGTCATCTCCCACTTGTTAGAAATCATAGAATTGGTACTGCAGGATCAGATAGGAGAGGGGTTTTACTCCATTCTGTTCATGGCCCCCAAAGCCTCCGGAGGATGGAGGGCGATACTGGACTGAAAGAGTCTGAATTACTTCCTGATCTACAGAAGGTTCAAGATGCAGACCCTAAAGTCCATCTTGGCCAGCATCAGAAAAGGGGATTTTCTCTCCTCCATAGATCTGACAGAGGCATACTTACACGTATACTTCCAGAACACCGCAAATTCCTGTGGTTTTGTTACGCGCACAGGCATTACCAATACAGGGCCCTTCCTTTTGGTCTCTCTTCAGCCCCAAGGGTTTTCACAAAAATTTTGGCAGTGTTGGCTGCCCATCTCAGGATGATGCCAGTGTGTGTACAATGCTATCTGTACAATATCCTAGTACAGTCCAGATCCTTCCAGTCAGCTCAGTCAGATCTGGAAATCACGATACATACGCTTCAGGTTCACGGGTTCTCCGTGAACTTCAAAAAGAGCCACACGATCCCTACAAAGCGCCTCCTTCATCTAGGGGCAATAATAGATTCAGATCTTTGCAAAGTTTATCTTTCACAGGAACGTCGGGTCAGCATCCGAAAGCTCGTACACCAGGTTCGGAGAGAGAAGGCAGTGCCTCTGGTCCAACTGTCTCAACTCCTGGGAAAGATGATTTCTTGCATGGGGATCGTCCCGTGGGCCAGACTTCACTCCAGAAGCCTTCAGTGGTTCCTCCTTCCCTTTCAGAAACGGAACCTCGGTGCTTCCACCAGAAAGGTCAGGGTCCCTCACCACTCTCTGCTATCTCTTCTATGGTGGGCTTCCTCGCTATGACCAAGGGGACCATTTTCAAGGAGCCTATCAGACTCACCTTGACCACAGACACCAGTCTGTTCGGTTGGGGTGCCCATCTTCAGATGCATCTGGCTCAGGGATGGTGGTCCCGATCGGATCTAGATCACAACATAAATTGACTCGAACTCAGAGCCATTCACTTAGCACTCTGCCAGTTTTCCTCCCTAGTGTCGGGAAAGCACATCTTGATTCTGACAGACAAGGCTCACGTCAACAAACAGGGAGGGACCCGGTCCTGGTCACTCATGCAGGAGGCCCTGAATTTAGGTCTGTGGGTAGAGGCCACTCTGGGTTCCATCAGGGCAGAACACATATCGGGGGAGGCAAATCGACAAGCAGACTCCTTGAGCAGGGTCATAGTAGACCACTCGGAGTGGCGCCTGGACCTGGCACTGTTCAGGGAAATCTCGAGCAGGTTTGGTCATCCACATCTGGATCTCTTTGCCTCCCCGGCAAACGCCCAACTCCCCAGGTTCTTCACCAGGTTTCCGACATGGGGGGGCGGAGGGAACAGACGCCCTCCGGTGCAAGTGGCCGGGGAGCCTGCTTTATGCCTTTCCTCCCCTTCCGTTACCAGCAACCATCTGCAAACTGATCCAGGAACAGGCAGAGTTAATCTTAATTGCTCCACATTGGTCATGGCGTCCGTGGTTTGCCGACCTTGTGGATCTCTCGCTCTCGCCACCTTGGAGGATTCCCCCGGACCAAGTGGCGCTCAGTCAAGGGAACCTCCAACATCCGGATCCACAGTGGCTCCAGTTAGCCGCCTGGCACTTGAGCGAGAAAGTTTAGTAAGGCTATCCTATTCATCTGGGGTGATCTCGATGATTCAAGCCTCAAGGCGCCCCTCGACTAATAGGATTTATGATGCCACATGGAGGAACTTCTGCATGTGGTGCACTAAGCAACAGCTCAGGCCACTTTCAGTCACCATTCCCAACATATTGGAATATCTGCTGGAAGGTTTAAATAAGGGTTTATCTAGCACCATCCGCAGGCAGATTGCGGCCTTGTCAACGGTCCTTACCTGTAACAACTTGGTTCCGCTATCACAACACCCGGCAGTTAGTGCCTTTCTGAAAGGGGCGTTTAACACTAGACCACCTGTGGTGCATCGCTATCCATCTTGGGACTTGCCTAGGGTGTTACAGGCTTTAACCTCTCCTCCGTTCGAACCTCTCAGGTCTTTTTTCTCTTCATTTTCTTTCTTTGAAAGTGGCATTCCTTGTAGCTATTACGTCGGCCAGGAGGATTTCAGAATTGACCGCACTCTCAGTCAGGAGTGATCTATGTACTTTTTCTGAGGATAGGGTGGTCCTTAGATTGGACCCTTCCTTCATTCCAAAGGTTAATACATGGTTTCATAGGTCCCAGGATCTGGTTCTTCCTACCTTTTGTCCTAATCCTTCTCGTCTGGAAAGACAGTGGCATAAGTTGGATGTGCGCAGGGTTCTGTGCCACTATATCAAGTGAACCTTGGCCTTTCGCAAGTCGGAGGCCTTGTTCGTGTCCTTTCAGCCCTCCGCCATGGGTCGGAAAGTCTCTTCTTCGACCATTGGTAAGTGGATTAGAGCTTGCATTGCTCGGGCCTATCTTTCTCAGTCATTTGCAGTTCCTACACACATCACAGCTCTCTCGACGCGTAGTGCAGCTACATCAGCGGCCTGGTTCACCCAAGCTTCAGTTGAGGAGATTTGTAAGGCAGCAACGTGGTCCTCTCCTTCATCATTTGTCAAACATTATAAGATTGATAGGTTTGTGGCGGCAGACGCTGCATTTGGTAGACGGGTTCTACAGCAAGTTGTTTCTTCTCGGGGGACACAAGCCTAGACTTTTTCCTCCCCATAGGGACATGAGCGGCTTTGGTATGTCTCCCCATAGGGACATGAGCGGCTTTGGTATGTCTACATCCATCATGCTGGAGAAGGGGCGTTGTCTTACCTGAACGCCTTTTCTCAGCATGATGATGTAGAATCCACACCCTCCCGTTAGGGTAGTCTAGGCAAGTGTTTTGATTATTGGAGCCATTGCACCAGACTTCGTCATGGATACTTCGCCTCGCCAATAACTGGGAAGACACACCCAGAGGAAGGCGTGGCTAAAGTTCTGACTTAGTCTCATCTGAGCAGGAAGGCGGAAATTACCACTGGTGGATTCTACATCATCATGCTGAGAAAAGGTGTTCAGGTAAGACAACGCCCCATTTCAATGTAGATTTCAATGAAGTAATGTTTATATAATATGATGAAGAAATAACATTCTATTATTTAAAAAACTTAAACTATTGAAAATACTTTGGGAGGACTTCTGAAGGTTTGAACTTTCGGTATAAACTCAGGTTTGTTACACTCTAGATTTTTCTTTTGCAGTATCAGAGTCTCCACATGGAACAGGTTGAACTATTTGAAGAATGGAGTCCTGAAGTCTGCCTTAAAAACTGCTATGGTTCATGACCCTATTGCACCTGTGTTGTCTGCCCCCCATATGGACGCCCTGGACCAACGACTTCTGAACATCTTGGCTACAATAAAGCAATGTACAGATCAATTTGGGCCAGACATTGTATTGGTGGAAGATAGAATGACACTTTCCCATTTGTAGCTTTAACAGAAACTGATAGGGTTTATTTTTTAAAGTAATAATAGAAAACAGCACAACTGGTTCTGCATGGCTATGGGCAGGATAAACTGGAATAACAGAATTTCTGCATCAGAAGAAGAAACACTTGTAGTTTGAAAGCTCTGTTGAAGACAAGAAAGTTCTCCTCGGGTAGCCCTGTATCTTTATTTTTGTTTTTGGATTCCATTGCTGGCAGTGGATGTTGCACTGAGAGCCCTCCTGGGATTCCCTGTGAAGAGATGGGTATTGTGACACTAATACAGGCTTGTTCCAGAAAAGATCTTATTCTCCTAATTGACTCCAAGTATAATCTTAGTATTTTAGTCTAATTCAGGGTTTTAAAGAATAGGCTATCTAGGCATCCATACTGGCCATGTTAAAAAAAAGAAAAGTGATGGAGGGGTAGGGCAAATTTGATATTGAAAAGATTTACTCTCTCTCCTGATAGATACACATCCATGCATCTTTTGCAGAAATTTTCTAAAGGACTTCATAAGGGAATGTATAATTGTGTTTGGTGTTCTGTTAAATCCAAAACTGCTGAAGGAGAAAGACTGTTCTAGATTACTTTTGAAATCTGTTGTCCATGTACAAGGCTGAAATTACTCAGGCCTGCACAATGCTGCAAAGTCCTAACCAGAGATTTTTGTGCAAATCATTATGTTCTCAAATGTAAGGGTTCTTGCTGCCTTGAACCTAATATTTCTCCAAAAAAGTGGGGCTTGAGCCAGTACTTTATGTCCTGTCAGTGCTGTAGATTTCAAAAAAACAAACAGGATTTGTTGCTAACTTCTGATCTAAACTGAAAATCTAAGAAGACGTGATGAGCGCCTGCGGAAGAGAAAAATGTTTTTTCAGGCAGTTGCAGATGCTACGTTGTCAGGCATTCAGGATAGTCTCATTTCCAAGGTCTGAGCTGAACTAAAGATGTTTTTAGATGCATTTTTTTTCTTTTTTTTGATCCAAGCTGTGATTCCATGGCTTTGTGACCATTATCAGGAATTGTAATTTGTGTTTCTAGTGTCAGAAAATGTATGTATCTTGGTTTTAATTCATGCACCTGATAGTCCTGCCAAAGATATTGGAGGGAAATGTGTAGAAAACAATTCTGTATGTTAACTCCAAGGTTTAATTCCCTGAACTATTATTCACCAACTGTATTGAAAACCTCAAAGATTTTCTGATAGATAATGTTTCCGATAGCTGTATTCCTGGATGTCAGTTAACAGAAATTTAAATACAGGGTCCAGATGTTTATCAGTTCTAATAATTTTTAAAATTAATTTGGACATGCTTCCTCTTTTGGAAACAGACCCCAACACCCATAGATGCAAAAAGGATGTGTCTGCATCTGCTTCAATAACTTTCCTTACCCTACAGCAGGGGTTCTCAACCTTGGCAACTTTAAGACTTGTGGACTTCAACTCCCAGAATTCTGGGAGTTGAAGTCCACAAGGCTTAAAGTTGCCAAGGTTGAGAACCCCTGCCCTACAGCATTTTCAAGGCTCATGCCACTAGTAATCTTAAAATGGTTGCCTAAGCTATTGGTTGGCTTAATGCCAAATCCTATTTATAATGTTATGCCTCCTTTAACAAAAAGAACATTCAAAATAAGTTGATTTTTGTCAGGTTGGTTCAGCTAAATGTCTCAAATTAGAGCAACTTGATAATGGTTAATAATTGCCATTACGAGGGTCACCAGCTTCAGACTTTTTATCAAATACTAGCCAATCATGTCAGCGGCTAAAATGAGTTTTTTGTAGCTGCATGGTAAGTGTGCAATCACATTGAATCTGCACCTGGCAGATGCTGTTGGGGAAGAAAACATCTTGCTGGTTGATTGAGACTTTCAGAATAACTTCATGTTTCCTTTATATGCTATTTTAAGGATAGGAAAGTGGAAGAGACATCCTGTGCTTGAACAGACAAGTAGTCTATTGCATTGGAAGAACTGGAACTGTTGCTAAAAAAGAAAAGAAAATAATTTATTAAGAAGTAACTTATTCATGGGGCAGCTGAAAACAAAATGTTCACCTTGAAGCTGCTAAAGACTTGCCTTTTGGAGTGGTTATGAGTAGAAGCTGTTGGGAAAAGAAAACAAGTCTCAGTTTTGTATTTCCCAAGGATCAGGCTATGCATAGGCAAGTATGATGTGAATAAAGATTTTAATAACATGAACGTATTATTCTCTGAAAGAACATTTTTAATAAGAGATAACTTCTGACATAATTATTAATCACATTTCTAATGGGAGTTTACGTCCACAATATTTATTTATTTATTTTATTTTTTCTTTATTTTGCAATTTCTATACCGCCCCCCTCCCGAAGGACTCGGGGCAGTGTACAGCCCAATTAAAAACATCAACATACAAAAAGTAAAATGATTAAAAATAGATTAAACAATTTGGCCCAGAATCATTTAAAACCCAATACATTATCTTAAAAGCAACAATCCCCTAAAACAATTATGGCCTTGTTGGTACCGGAGCTACTATCCCAGGCCGGCTTGTCGAAAAAGATGTTTTTAATTCTCAATGGAAGGAGCGCAATTCCGTCATCGTACGGAGTTCGGGGGGGAGCTCGTTCCAAAGCGTTGGAGCTCCCACAGAGAAGGCCCTCCCCCTGGGGGTCGCCAGCTGACATTGTCTGGCCGACGGCACCCTGAAGAGACCCACTCCGTGGGAGCGTACTGGACTGCGGGAGGTATTTGCTGGCAGAAGGCAGTCCTGTAAATATCCGGGTCCGATGCCATGGAGCGCTTTAAAGATGGTCACTAACACCTTGAAATGCACCCAGGAGGCCACCGGCAACCAGTGCAGCTCACACAGGAGCGGTGTTACATGGGAGCGCCATGATGCTCCGGTCACTACCCGCGCGGCTGCATTCTGGGCTAGCTGAAGCCTCCGGGTGCATCTGATAAGGTTTGTGAAGAACTAAACTTGTATTTTAACCAAGTGTTTTAGGCATTGTTTGAGACAAGTTGACAAAGCTGGGGCTGCACAGAATCTCCCAAC
This sequence comes from Bothrops alternatus, assembly GCA_034064705.1. Taxonomy (NCBI): domain Eukaryota; kingdom Metazoa; phylum Chordata; class Lepidosauria; order Squamata; family Viperidae; genus Bothrops; species Bothrops alternatus. Next base: position 962,613 of record JARGCV010000145.1, on the reverse strand, counting down.
CACATGGAGTTACTATATTATTCATCAATGCTGCCTCATCCTTCTGTTGCTGTTGGTCCTATCTGAAGGGCATAACTTTGGCCAGGGATAGCCTAGAGGACATCCTAGCTAGGGCTTCAAAAAACCTGGGCCGTTGCAGGGCCTCTTTAAGATTCTCTAAGCAATTCAACATAGATTGTGCAAAAAGAATTACATCACTTTGCCCCAGCTTGCATAACACAATTTCACGCTCCTTTCTCTTCACCTGGCCTCATTAATTTTGTCTTTTCCAAGTTGTTAAAAAAAAAGTCCTCTGAATTAGGAATAATCTCTATATCTCTTTCTGGCAAACATATTGTTAGCCACAGTTTTTCCCCTATTTTCTAAGTTACTTTGATTACAGCTACTTTTAAAGTGCTTAAGAGAGGATACACATTTACACAAGCACCACTAGGATAAAACAACTAAAATTGTAGACTTAGGAAGGTAGATTCACAAAACAAATGGGTGAAATCGGCAAAATGAGTTTAATTCACAACTGTCTTTTGAAAACACTACCATTTATCTGTGTAGAAGAAGGCAAAGTGCAGATTATTCATTAGTTATAAAATTTATATGCCACCCATCTAATCTCAAGATAACTTTTCTTGAAAGTGTTAAGGTCACCATAGACAGTCACCCCTCTTACAATTTCTACAATATGTTTTGAATTAAACATCTTGCAGAAAGTAGCCGTCGCAAGAGTCCTTAAATCTCAGCTATCTGAAGAGGTGGCAGTGACAATTCCTAATCACATAAGTGGATCCATTTATGGTGACACTTTATTTACAATGAACAGCACTTAGCTTTCTTGGGTTAGAATTGCATAGAGTACATGATTAATATACTCTGACTTCATGTCAGTAGTACATAAAGTCACACATATTGCTTCAGTTTCTGAAAGGAATGCTGTTGGTGAATAATAAGACTCCGGGATTTAAACTTGAAATCAATGAATGCGCTCTAGTCCATGACATGAATGGTCTTTATGTCCTCTGGCCTCATTTTTCAGCAAAGGGTATGTAACTGTAACACATACTATCAGCCTGTAAGAAAGAGAACAGAAGCACATCAGTTCCATCAATTCTGCATGCTCTTGTTCTTTCTAGTGTTCTCTCAGAACAATTTCCAAACCAATAACTTCTTATAAGAACTCTTTACTTTAAGAACTGTAGCCTTTACCTTTTTGCCAGAAATTTTAGATTGCAAACCAGGGAGGAGGGTTTTTGATTCTTTTATTGCTCTGTAAACTGCTTTGGCAGATTTTCAGTATCATCCAACATCAAAGTAAGGACTCACATTCTGGTTCATTTCATGCTACTTGGAAGAGACTTCCTGTTAATGAACAATTTACTGATAGGTGATTAAACAGTAGATTTCAGTAGAAACTGAATTATCTGCAGCAGCTTGGATGTAGTAAATCTGGCTGAAACTATAATTGTGGATATCATGAGATAAAATGTCAACAAGTTTGAAGTTCAATAGAATTTTACGGCCTTACCTAGTGCCTGAACCTAAAAGATTTTTTTTTAAATTAAGCTGATTAATTGATGATTCTCCATATTTGTTTTATATTCTGAGCCTTCAGAGTATTTTAGTATGCAATTTTTCATCAGACACAGACAGCTTACCTTCAGCTTGGTGGAATATTCTATCTTTTAAAAATAGTTTTTTGAAGGCTGAGGACCACATGGATTGGTGGCAGAGTTGTGTCAACAGAATTTTTGCTACTCTAAACTAAATCAAATATTCCATTTGAACTCACAATAATCATGACCCGGCTGTACAACCTTTAGTCAACTGATATCTCTTAGTTCTGAATGGATGCTCAGGAAGATGGGTACCCGAGACAGAACTGAGACTTCACTGATTCGATGTCATTGCCCATTGTTCTCACTTCCTGAGGTAGCTGGGTTAGTTTTGATGTTGGTATAGGAGTCGTCTGGATTTCAGAATTTCATAAATCTGGAGTGTATGAAATAGCTCAGAGTTTGTGGCAAATGTAGATATGTTCCATTCAGTACCTAGCAATCAACATCCTGTTGCATCACCTTTAATAAGATATTGTTTCCTCAACCATGTTTGCATCCTACCTTCTACTTTGGTTCTGCTTCATTTATTTCTTTTTAAAACAATTCTCAAAGGAAATATGCCAGACGGAGCTGTACAGTTCAGAAGAATTATTTTCCTTTCACCTACCACAAATGAGTTGCCCCTTGTCTTCATTCACTCCTGAAATTCCAAACCAGAAGATGAAAGTCATTCCTGAATTTCAGGATGCTGATCTCCTTATGCAACTCCTGCTGGGAACCCCTAATTCAGTAGTCTGCCTCTGTTAAATAGGGAGGGCTTTTTGTCAGTAAGAGTGTTTCTTTGTTTTATATATGAACTGGGCCCATCTGCCTTTGAAGATGCTGCTTTTCAAGGATCATCAATAAATAGGCCCTCTGTGCACCTGACAGCTGTATAAGGGGAAGAATAGGTGATATAATGGCCTAAAATGGGGATTTTTTTCTGAAAGACAGGTCAAGAGTCTGTGGGACAGATGGAGTTTTTGCACAGCTAGCTATAGATGCTTTGAATTCCAAATGAGAGTTGCAATAACAACTATGGGGTTTCACTTTTTATTTTTTATATTAATTTTATTAAAAAATTACTACAACAAAAAACTAATGCAAACTAAACTTTCTTTGTCCCTTCTCACAAAATCCTACAAAGCTTTAACAAATCTCTTGTAAATCCAATATAGGAAGATTATCCAGGTCACTGTCTTAGTTTGGTATTTATGTATTTGTTTCAATTATTAAGACATTAGTCAGTTTCTTTCATATATCCAGTAATAATATTTTTTTCAATGTCATTCTTGTAGTCTGTAATTTTTAAATCTACTTTTAGATCAGTTTTAATCTTGTCTGGTAAAGCTTGTTATTCCAGAACACTTTTTTAAACACGGTCTATCAATAGAAACACACTCTTAAAATTAAATTCTGGGTCCATTGTTCAAAAATATTGTTCAGTATGCTAAACATTAAAATATTTCACTTCATTCTATATTAATCAAATTTAAATGCTGTTCTTTCCTTGTAATCTTTAGTTTCTTCTAGTTTCCTGTGGTGTCCAACTTTCAAAGGCCCATCCTATCATGTTTTTTTTTGTTAGAATGCAAAACAAAAATATTTTCCCACAAGCATACTATAATTTCAAAATCCTATTTCAAATTTATCTGGAATCTTTGTAATGATGCTACGACCGTCATAAATGCATGGCGATTGCCGAGCACCCAAATCAAGACCACATGATTGTGGAGAGGCTGTGACAGTTGTAAGTTGAGGACTAGTCAAAAGTCACTTTTTTCAGTACTGTTGAAACTTCAGTCACTAAACAAACAGTTATGTTGAGGCCTATCTATGCATTCCGAAAAAATTAAACTTGTGTTTAAAACTTCTTTTGTCAAGCAAGGGTTGGGGTACCCAATTCTGTAAAATTTGTCAATCTAAAGGTTTCTAACAGCTGAAAAACAGCTAACTAATTTCTGAAAAGGAAGCATGTGAACCCAGTATCTTTAAAGATCCTACCATGGATTGAGCAAGCTAGCTATTCCTGCTTCTCCCAAGCTCTATAAACTCACTGGAGACCACCTCATGGTCTCCTCATGAGGAGCAACTGAATGGCGTACTTGTGTACAATCTCAGATCCTTTCCTTATCCAGAGAGAGAATGCAAAGCCCCGGTTTACTTGATGTCTCTTCATTCTGCTACAATTGTCAATTCACTATTTCTTCCCTGGAAGTCCGCTTTAATAAATAAGGAATAATTTTGAAAATTTATCTCCTTTTTTTTGTTCTTATTATTGAAGGAGGGGGAACTTTCTCACTTTCAGAAATGTTTTTTTTTTTTTTTAGTGTAAGCCATAATGCAAAGCATGATTTTTAACTCTATACCTCAGATCCATGGTAGTAATAGACATCAGAGAAATAATGTTCAGCATTTTTGTAAGAGACAATAGCATGAGTTTGGATGCATCTGGTGCTGATGTGTAACAAGCTACAGTAAAGAATTTTGTGCAATGTCTCCCCAAAATAAGATTTTCAACCACTGATGTCTATTAAAGACATTATAGACAAAGCTGTGACTTTCTTTGAACCTATTAACTTTTCTTATTAAAAAGTATTGATAATGAAACATTTAAGATATTTGCGTACTATTTGCCACTATTGCACTGAAAAAAGTGATTTATATGACTAGCTCTCACACTTACAACAGTTGCAGCATCCCCATAATCGTGATCAAAATTTGGGTGTTTGGCAAACAGGCAAGTTTTTATGAAGGGGTCATGTGTTCACCATATTTGAACTTCCCAACCAGTTTTCAATAATCAAAGTCAATGGGGGAAACCAGATTTGCTTAATGACTGTGATTCACTTAACAGCTGCAGTGATTTGTTTAATAATTGTGGCAAATATATATATATATAAAATTGGACACAAAATTTAACAACTGCCCTGCAATGGAAATTCTGGTCCCAATCTGGTCATGGGTTGAGGACTAATGTAGTTTGAATTCTTTCTAAATCTTTTTTACACTTGATTGTGAAGCTGTATAACAGCTCACTTTTTCCCACTATTTCATGTAGGAACAGTGATATATTTGCCTTGTAGTTAACCATTTCCATGGCAATTCTGCAATCTCTAGTGTGAAAATATTTTATTACTGTTAAAATCTTAACTAGAAAGTCAGTGTACTAATTAAAGCCAATGGTCTAGACTAGACTCTAGAAACTAGGAGATCATGGATTCTAGTCTTGCTTTAGGCATGAAAACCAGCTGGGTGACAGGGCAAGTCACTTCTCATCAGCTCTAGGAAGATGACAAACTACTTCTGAAAAAAATAGTCAAGAAAACTGCCTGGACCTGTCCCAGTTGCATGAATGAAGACTGCCTTGAAGGGACAAAATAATAATGATAAAAATCTAAACAGATTACAGGCCTATTTAGATTTTAATGAGGTACTTTCAATAATGAATGCATCTATTTGAGCTTTCACACTGATAAAATTGTAAAATTGCCATGAACTTATTTGGCTGTGTGACATTAGCCATCCATCATTACACTTATAGGAATGGAATATGCTACTTCAGTAACCTAGTTTTTTAAAAAGAAATCTCTTAAAATTACACCTCTTAAAAAGAAGAGGATTTTAACTGCTGAATATAGTTGTAAATGATTAATACTACTTGTATTCTTCCTGTTTGTTTTCCTTGCTATTTAATTATGGAGATTTTCAATCATCCAGGTCATTGTGTGTGTGTGTGTGTATTTCTATTCTGGAATGTGACTGTAGAAAAAAATGATTTATTATGTTTCTTTTTATTATACGCTGCTGAGATACTTAAAATCAGAACAAAAATCAGGTACCACCACTTGTTCTTGAGCTGTAGCTCCCTTTCATCAGATAAAAGACTTAGAAATTGGTTAATTTAACATAGAAATCAAGTTAAATAATTGAGCATACTGTGTATACTTTACGGGATCCCCCCCCCTAAATATCCCACTATTGTGGGATAAGGCCCTCATTTTACATTTGCTGATAAGAACAGAAATTGCTGAAAACAAAAGAATGAATAAGAGTGCTACAGATACAGAGCCTGGATGGTTAACTGTTAACTTGCAGAAGCTGTTTACTTGGTAAATCAACTCTTTATGAATGCCTAAACTGGGTTTTTCTCTTTTTCTTCCCCATGTATTTACCTTGCAGTCTTGTTTTTTGCTTTCTATTATTTCTGAAGGAGGAAGAGAAATGTGTGTGAATTTGTACTTGTCAACTTATTAGTGTATATCTGAAACACCTCCAGCTCCCACAAGCCCCTGAACAATATCCATGTTTCTACTGCTTAGAGAAAGACTGGCACGATGGCTATATTAAATATTCAAATCTTCATTTTCAGGCTAATGTTTTTCTTCTTCCAGAGGTACCACCATATACTGTTGAAAACTGCTCGAGTACTACTACCTCTTGAATCACTACCGGTATTAGTAGATGTCACAACTATTGATGCAGAAATCAAAGAACCTAAGAACTTGAATTAATCAACCTGCTCAGCTAGCTCACCACTAAAGACAAGTTTAATTCACGTATCATCAGTCGACACGGCCTTGAACTCTTCTACATTTATCCATAATCCAATTTCCTGTTTTGCTTTTAGTTCTGATTTCTTTCTGAAAACAGTGTCATCAACCTATGTTGCAATTGTGAACTTCTTCACACAACATTGAATCCTTACACTCCCCAACTTTTCTCCATTATTCAATCTATTAGCATGCTGAACAATAAGATTCATGGTATAAGCTCTTTTCTCAATTGTGCTTTGGTTGTGAAGGGAGTGATTTTGTCATCATATACTTTAACCCTATCATCATAAAAGGCAACAATGAACTTGGATGATTTTGTTGGGTTAGGGTTGCTGATCACAAAGAACTTTCTATATTGATCTCTGGTGAGCACTGTCAGAGGCACTCCTGACATCCATCAAGACAGCAATAATTTTCTCTCCTTAATCATGACACTCAATTACTTGCCTTATAGTGAAAATCTGATTCACATCACTATGACCCAGTCTAAAGCCACATTGGTCTTCCTGGATGGAGAATTCTGTCACTGGCTCTAGATGTGCTTGATAACTTGCGCAGAGACATTTCTAACTGTTGTACAGATGGGCTAATTCTGCAGTAGTTTTCATACTGTCTTAATGTCACTCTTTTTAAACATGGGATAGTAGCAAATGTCAATTCTGCTTTCCATATCACTGAGAACAACCTATGAATATAATCAGTGCTTTTTTTCTATATATAAAAAAAAAAGGTGCTGGAACTCACACATGTTATACCACCAGCCTTACCTACCCTACAAAGTTCTATCCAAAAAAGGTGCCGGAACTCCATTCTGGGCGTTCTATGACAAAAAAAAAAGCCCTGAATATAATTAACTACTATAGCCATCCTCTCCCCCAGGCTTCAGCAACCCCAGAATGACTTGGTCTGTTCTGCAGCTTTGCTATTGCTGAAGAAACATCTGTTTTGCTTGGCTTAGCTTCACATACAGTACAATATTAGGAGTTGATTTTGGATTATCTAGTTCCTGATCTAACACTGCTAGTGAATAACAATTAGAAAATAAATCAAAACAGTGTGTCCAATATTGCACCATTTTGGTTGTTTCAGAAACTCAACTTATCGCAATAGTGATGGTTGGGGTGGGGCAGCTGTGCTTCTCTGAAACTGCTTCCGAGGTTGAATAGAGTGTTCATTAACCATCACACCTTTCTGATGCTTCCACTGATCCTAAAATATCTCCTTTACACTTTTCAGCTTTTTGTGAATTAGTTTTGTCAGCTCTTTCACCTTTGCAAGTTTAACTGCATTTTTTCTTGGGTCAGGCCAATGATGTCATCCTATCTCCATTTTTGGCAGTGTTTTCCTCCATGTGAGGGCAGATAGCTTTTATCACCATGTTGATGTGTTTCAACTAAAGACCAGTGACTCAAAGCTGAACCTTCTTAAGAATTATCAGGGGGAGTGAAGAATGTTTACAAGTTTAAAATGATTGTATTAAGATGAATAGCACTCAACTTGAATTTTTTCTTTGTTTACATTTACAAATATATATCTAATAAAAAATTTAAAATATAAAAAAAAGAATTATCAGCGTTCTCTGAAATGCATTCCAAAACCAAGAAAATTGGCCCTCTTGTTAATATCAGACTTTTTTTAAAAAAAATGTGATTTTAATGATAGTTTAATTCTCATTATTGTAATACTTTTTGTAATATTTTTTATTGTAAGCCATTATGAGACATGAGTCAGTTTGTCATCATCAATTTATCTTTTAGTAAGTGACCAGATTTCATATTCTCAAAACACCAAAACTAAAATAATCATCAGTACTTAAAAGTGTGAGTGTTTTATGGAACCCTAGAATTAAAAATAGTTTTCTATTTTTACCATTTCTTTGTTATATATTGTTTAAATTTTACAGATAGGCCTTGCTTATTGACTGCCTCATTTAATGACTGCTCATACTCTGACAGTGTTTAAAAAAAAGCTTTGCAACCAATCTTCACATTTACAACCATCACAGCATCCCATGGTCATGAGATTGCCATTCAGGGAGGGGCTTTGGGACCAATTTTGGACAAGCAGAATTAATGGAGAAGGTGGAAGTAAAATCAAACGTTGTGGCCACATGTCTTGTTTTTCCCTTTTTGATCTTTTTATTAGTTTATAATATAAAATACAATAGCAAATAATAGGCCTTTTCTTTTTCCCTTCTTTTCTACACTTTTCCATTCCCTTTTTCCTCCTCTATGATGTTTTGCTTAATGATGGAATGGGAAGTCAGCCTTCTACTTGGTGATTGTAGTGCTTAGCAACCAAGTTGTTAGTCCCAAATGTGGTTGATAAGCGAGACTACCTGTATTTAATAGAACAAAATCTTTTTCATTTCATTTCACCTCTATCCATTCCCATTTCATATGTCTATTAAAAACTACTATCCATACCAGTTTTGACTAAATCTTTCAATTGAAATGAAATTAAGGCATTTCCTCTTAACTGCAACGTTTCTGTGCTCTGGACAGATACCTGTCAGTCAATAATTCATTACTGCGCTTTGATTGTGCGAATGTAGTAATTAACTGAAACGTACTTCGCGATCCTACATTTGAGAGAACACAATAAAAACGATGTTAATATATTTACCGTGGGATATTGCGAACTGAGAGTAATAACCTGGGTGCATTTATCTGTTTCATCTGAACCTTCTGATGTATTTGTTGAAATGCCGCTTCTTGGCTTTCCAAGGAAGCTGCCAAAGAAAGGATCCGAGGCGCGCAAAGGAATGGGCGGGATCAGCCGCGACAACCCGCGATTCGGGGCGGTGCTTGCAGGCGTAGGCGAGGCGGGACCAGGAGGGGCTACCGACGTCCCTGGAGGACCGGAGGTGGGAAGAGTGGGCGAAAGGGAGTCGTTCTGTCCTTTCCCCCAAGCTCGGTGGTTAAGATGGCGGCTGCGGGGGTTGAGGGGGCGAGTCCGTGACGGCCTGTCCGGGGAACGGCGGTGAGGAGGAAGGAGGCAGAGCGACTCTGGGAAGCGCCGGGTGCGGCTCCTAAAGCGGGGTAGGGGGCGGAATGTGAGCAGGAGGAGGAGACGGAGGGCTCTGGCGGGGGCCCAGAACGGGAGGAGAGCGGGGATGGGCCAGCAGGTGGGCCGCGTCGGCGAGCCGGGTGCCGCCGCGCTTCAACATCAGCCGCCGCCGCCACCGCAACAGCAGCAGCTGCCTCTTTCCCAGCCACAGTCTCAACCCAGAGGGCTTCGGGGGAGTAATAGCAGCGGGAGTAGGCCTGCCAGCCGGAGGCGAGAAGCGGCCGCTCCGCGAGCTGCCGACAGCGGCTTCAATATCTTCACCCAGCACGGTAAGGTGGGGAAGAGGGTGGGGAGGGAGGGAGGGAGGGAGCGAGGGGAAAAGGAGGGAGTGGGTTGCGGCAGATGTTGGAGGTGGGTGGGTGTGGCACAAAAGCGGAGGCTGGAAATGGGGGGGGTGTCATGAAGCAGGGCTGGTGGTGCTTCTTCCCCTCGCCTTAAAAAAGTGCCAACTATTTTTCGACAGTAGACAAAGGTTGGCTTCATCTGGTGTGCTGCCTCCAACAGTGGCCGGCTAGAACCCGTTGGGAAGCGCCCAAGTAGGTAGCAGCCTTCCCCTTGTTGTGGCTTCTCGGTGTCTGATATTAATAGATGGGAATTCCAGTTTAAGCATATATATGACAATAGAAACCACTTTCAATGAAGCGTGTTGTGTCTTTTCAAATCGCTATGTTTTTTTCCATTTCACCAATTAATATTTAAGAAACAGCTTCATGCATTTCATAAAGAGGTTTCAGTTTACAAAAGTGCATGTTCCCCATAAATGAGTCGATTTTTCTAAGTGTCAGAAGACATACAACCTGTCTACCCCTTCAGGTTAGGAAATGTGTGTAGTATTTCTCAGAAGTATAATTTACTTTGGCTTACTTTCCAGATATATATACTGATGCAGTAATTGTAGGAAGACTGTTTTTATGTTAGTAGCATATGGTACTGTATAGGCTTATAACCCTTTGGGTGATGTTTGTTAATGGTTGTACTCATGGGATGTTTTGGACTTTTCTAACACGATGCTTTGTTTGCAGTCTGAATGTAGTTCAGCTGAGATCCTTGCTTTATGAGTACACTATTACTTTCCCTGTTTGTTAATTTCTATAGTCACAATAAAATTGAAGTGGTATTTTTGTTTGCCTATCTCCTCCTCATTAATATCCTAACAGCGTTTTCTGTCATATGGTCCCATTTAAAATGCTTCTAGTATATTAATAATGTTGGCAAGATGCATGCCACAAAGTTCAATAATAAAGTTTTCCTATAATATAGCCCAGAAAGTTCTCCAGATGTTCTTTTATTTTTTTTCTAGTTTTGTGATAGTCATTTTATCATGATTCCTTTTTGTATTCTTTGGATGAATTGCAGTGATGTATCTACTCAGGTTAACAACCTGTTTCATTATGGCTTTTATTGATATTAATGAGTACAGAAGACAAATTAGAGTTTGTGCTCTTTGGGGGAAAAGCTAGCATCTCTAACTGGGAGGCTGTGCAGTTAGGAAGATGGGAGATTCAATGCTATTGGACCTTATTGGTATAGCAAGGGAAGAAGGTTTCTTCCATCACTCTTTTTCTCTTATGGTGATGTGATAGACACAGTATAATATTACTTGTACTATGCAATATTATGATCTAGGGTGATGTACAACTTTATTGTGGTTGGAAGTCCATGTGACATTTATAGAAACTTATTACCATCATATTGCTTATGTTATATCTTGTATCTGATCTGGAAGTAGCAAAATGGTATTTATTCAGCTAAATATCACTAGGTAATTTGCAATCTTGTATGGCATTTGATAATTTGAAGTAATTATTGTATACCTGTTATGTATGTTGCTGTCTTTCTTGAAATGTGAGTTTCTACGAGTGATACTTACATTCAGCTTGAAGACAAAATGAAATAAGAGCTTATATATTTGCTGCAGGCAGATAGAGAAATTTTCAAATTTAAAACAATGGCTTTTAATCTTCAGAAACCCCATTTTCCTAGACTCCTTGAGCTGTGGAACCTCAGTTGTATAAGTTGTTCTGAAGAAGTCATTATGTGTGATGTGAAAGCCAATTACATAGGTCAGTCCCCTGAGGATACATAATGTATATAGATAAGATAATTAGGTGACATGTCCAATGATATTTAATCTTATTGGTGCATCAAGAGAAAAAAATGATTGTTTCTGCACTCTTGTTCTTTTATGGTATCTACATTCCATATTGCTGGGAGTAATATGTTATCAATATAGCTTCTATGTCCTCTACTGACTAGTATAGAATGATAAAGCACACCACTGAGAAACACAGAAGGGCACTAAATGTAAATATATTTATTTGTATGTTCAATTTATATAACTGCTATCTCCCATTCATGATTCTGGGCAGCTTACAATTAAAACAATGCCAAAAAAGAACAATTATACAAACATTACAAAAACATTAAAACAATTAAAAAGTAAAAACTGTACAGTCACTGGGAGAAAATTTATAGAAATATTGGTAAAACCTTATAGCTATATTAATAAGAAATGATATTGTGCTCTCCATATATGGAGGAACCATTGCAACAATGTGGACATGCTCATAATGCATCTTCTTGCATCACAACTCATACAAATGCTAACATAGTATTCTCTTTAATTCCTTCCCATGTTACTGTGTTTCCCTGAAAATAAGACCTGGTCTTATTATTTTTGCCTCCAAAGGAGGTACTAGGTCTTATATGTCTTTTCCATGGTCTCACCTCATGGTAGCACCGACAGCCCTGCCCAGCCAGCCCACTTCTTCTGCAGCCTTCAGGAAATGCCTCTGCAGCTGAGAATGGAGCTCCGGCCTGCATTTCGCCATCAGAGGCCTTCTGGAAAGGCCTCTGACAGCGAAATGCGGGCTGGGAGGAATCTGGGATTCCATTCTCAGCCGCAGAGGCATTTCCTGAACGCCTTGACGGCGAAATGCAGGCCAGGGGTGCTGCAGAAGTGGGCCGGCGAGGCAGGTGTTGATTCATGGGAGGCCTGGCTGCAATGGTAAGTGGGTGCGGGACCCATAGGGCAGCTCCACCGCCCCCACCGTAGCTTGATTTTTAGGCATGGGTTTTTTTTTTGTTAGAATGCAAAACAAAAATATTTTCCCCCAAGCATACTATAATTTCAAAACCCTATTTCAAATTTATCTGGAATCTTTGTAATGATGCTACGACCATCATAATATGCATGACGATTGCCAAGCACCCAAATCATGATCACATGATTGTGGAGAGGCTGTAACAGTTATAAGTTGAGGACTAGTCAAAAGTCACTTTTTTCAGTACTGTTGAAATTGCAGTCACTTAACAAATACCATGTTTCCCTGAAAATAAGACCCAGTCTTATTTATTTTTTTGCCTCCAAAAAAGGCACCAGGTCTTATTTTTGAGGGTGTCTTTTCCACAGTCTCACCTCACCGGCACCAACAGCCCTGCCCAGCCGGCCCACTTCTTCTGCGGCCACTCGCTGCTACTCATGCACGTCACCCTCAGCCTCCATTTCACCATCAGAGGGCTTCAGGAAAGGCCTCTGCAGCCCAGAACTGAGCTATGGAGGCATAGTTTTTTGGCAGGAGACATTCAGAGAGAGAGAGAGAGAAACAGTCCTATTTCTCAGAGGAGAGATATGATACTTAGTTGAGGAGGGAAAATACTCTCCAAATAGATTGCTAACCAGAAGCAAGCCTTGATAAATGAGAGAAGACACAGACATGCACTTACGATATCTTCCTCTGGTTGATCATTGAATAAGTTGTAGGACTGGAGTCAGGAAATGCATTTGAGCCTATGATTAGAAAGCAAAGAAAATGTCCCTTGCTTGTTTTTTTGTTTTTTTAAAGCAGTCATGACGGAACAAGAAGTTCTCATGATTTAAACTTTAGTTATGTTCTACAAAACATTTCCTTATAGCTAGCTAGCAATTGAAGACTTTATAGATTTTGTCTTCCTGAAAGGTTTGTGTAGGACTCACTGGCAAGTGGTATGGTGCATTTCATTTATCAGCTAGCCATTTTACCCCTTTCTCTTTACTATTTTCTTAATAGCCAGTTTTGTCATACTGAATTTCAGGAGTCTCTTCACTCCTATCCTTAGCTCACTGTTCACTGTGGAATTCATTGCCATCAAAGTGTTTTGTGAAATCCTAGGGTTCTGTGAGAAGTCAATGAAGTTCCATGAGAGACTAAGGGCAAAAAAAAAAAGTTTATTTTAGCACAGGCCAATTTTCTCTCACTAGAGCTTTGTCTCTAGATCTGGAGTTCTGGCAGATTGTTTTAAAAAACTAACAGATTCTCAGCTTAAGTATTTTGAAAACTTCTTGTTTAAAATACCAAGCAGAGAGGAAAGGAATCACTAACCTGAAGCCTATGAGGCTCATTCCACAGCTTGTTGAAATCAAGTTACAGATGTGGAAACACATTCTTATCTACTACAGTAGAGCAAGGAAACAGTACTCATGACAAACTCAATAGTATCTGCAACCAGAAAATGTTGCTAACTTGGAATTGCTTTTCAATTTTTTCCATAAGAATTTTTAAAATAGAGATAGTTCTTTTTGTCTATGACAAAAAGTTGAATTTGATAATAATTTTAGTATTATCACTATTGTACTTGTTCTTGAAGTGTTTTTTGAGATATAAATTTCTATCATATATAAATTTTGAGATTATATAAATTCAGATTGTATAAATTTGTTTTTCATCAAATAACTTCATCAAGACCAATGTTAGATTATTGCTTTGTGATATTTAATTTATCCAATATAATAATTATTATGGTACTGGTCCAGACTTTCTAACCTTGGAATTGGAATAAGCCTTTACATAATATTTTCTAATATGAATTGGACCTCTGTTGCTTGTCTCACCCTAACTATAGTCCCACTGGTAAGATGGGATACTTAACCAGCTATTAAAAGTATGTAAGTAACAATGTATGGCTCAATTTTAGTAACCGAATATTTTGTAGGTAATCAAATTTATTTAGCTACTTATCTTATGGAAAGTGATCTGGGCAGCATACATTAATCCAATAAAACAGTAAATATAAAACAGTCATTACCTAAAACAGTTACATATTAATTATTAAAAAACATTGAAAATTATAAAATTAAACTAAAGAAAATAAAAGAACTAAACAAAAAAAATAATAGATGGAGGGCTATTAATAATAATGGAACCTTCTCATGAGTTCATGTCTTCCTAGCGGTCCCCGGCCCTGCGGCCCTGCTGGCATAACCAGACCTTGAGGGAATTTTGAAAACTCAGGAATGATCTCATCTCTGAGGGGGGAAGGGGAGAAGATTCTACAATGCAGGTGCCCTAACAGAAAAGACCTGCCAAATGTGACTCCCTAGACATGGAACTTATAACATACCAATTCCATTAGATCTGGTGGGACAGATGGATGAAATTGGGAAGTGGTGGTCCCTCAAATAATCCAGTCTGATGCCATGTAGGGCTTTAAAAGTCAACTCCAGCCACCCTGGTTGGACCCAGAAACAAATTGGTAATCAATGCAACTCATGTAGCAAGGATGTAATGAGCATTCTTTCAGAAACACACGGAAGTGTTTTATAGTTCTTTCTTCATTGATTTCCTTACTTGAAGATAAATGAAATGAGCACATGTTTTACCAACAATGGAGTGAGAAATAAACATTGTGAGTTGAAATATTCATGTTTCTTATTCTTTTATCTTATTCCACTCTGTATCTCCTTGTTTTATTACTACTGTTAGAAGCTGTCTATTACTGTGGAATAAAAGAGTATGGTATTTCATAGTATTAGAAACCACTTGCCCTAGGACAGTGATGGCGAACCAAACTGCAAACCAAAACCCACTTATTTATCACCGAGTGCTGGGTGGGTGTGGCTGCAGTGGTCATAGCAGACTGGGTGGGCAGGGGCCAGTCCCTCGCCATCTCTGGGGCACAACACGCATGCCCAAAGAGATGGCTCTGAGTGCCGCCTGTTGCACACGTGCCATAGGTTCGCCATCACTGCCCTAGGAGTCTGCATTCTAAAGAACATGATCTTATTTGCTGTCTTGACTTTCTGTTCTTCTTATGAAAACAAGTCTATCCCAATCTGCTGAATTTTTTGCAGATAAAATTAATGAAAGTTTATAATTCTTCTTTGTGTTTGACTCCTGTTTTCAAGTTGATACCCTATTCCTTTTTTAAAACATCGCTTCCTTGTTTGCAACCTTCTGTTCTTTGTGGTTTTATTTATATCCATTTTCTTGTTCCTATGGGGATATTTTTATTTATATTTATGGTTCTATAAAAATTTTCTTTGATCCATAAGCCTAACTGTACCTAAGCCTTACAATCAGTACCCATATATTTTTGTGCTCAGGGCTCACATTCTAAGCACATCTTGATTGATGCTGATGGTGACCAATTTTGACATACCCTTTATTCCTATCTCTTTCAGTCCTAGTATTTGTTAGATTTGAGCCTTTGGAACTTCCTGGCCTATATTAGAAGTATCTTAAGTAATTTTTAATTTTTAATATTTATTTTTTCATAATTTTTGTAATTTGTATCTTTAAAATATGCATGTGCTTTAGGGAGTCCTCTTTCTTATAAAGACAGACATAACCTAGGTCAGTGGTTCTCAACCTATGGGTCGCGACCCCATTTGGGGTCGAACGACTGTTTCACGGGGGTCGCCGGACACCGCGGTCCGCCATTTTGTTTTTTTTATTTTTTTTTATTTTTTTTCGGCGTGCGTGTGCTGCGCATGTGTGGATCGGCCCGTTGCGTGCGCGCACCGCGCATGCACGGATCCGCCCATTGCGGTCCACCATTTTGGGTTTTTTTTATTTTTTATTTTTTTATTTTTTTTCGATGTGCGCGCGCCGCGCATTGCGCGGATCGGGCCATCACATGCGCGCTGCGCATTGCGCGGATCGGCCCGTCGCGGTTCGCCATTTTGTTTTTTTTATTTTTTTTTTTGTTTTTTTTTTCCGTTGCATGCGCCCGGGTCGGGGTCGCGGTGCGCATGGGCGGGGCAAGTGGGGTCTCAACCTAAAAAAGGTTGAGAACCACTGACCTAGGTGGAAAAATAGAACTTACAGTATTCCTTTTGATCATCAGTTTCCATTCATTAGAAAGAGGATTGGTTTTCTTGCTTCATGTTCAGTCAGCAACATTGGTACGTTATGATTATGGGTGAAATCAGAGAAGATTGCAAATGATATAGGATCTTAATGGTACAGATTTTTTTAGACATTCACTGTTGAGGAAATATATTTTGTGAGTGATAAAAATCCCTTTGAATCTTGATCAGCTTTCCTGGGTCTAGAAACAATTGTCTCAACCCACATTGTCTCTGCTTATGAGTGTGACTGCTTCTAATTGTGGAATTGTAAGTATTATCCTGCATAAAGCAGAACTCTTTGCTATTTAGTGCTAATTAGCATTATTATAATAAATGTGGTCTATATTGTTTATGTGTGTCTTATTGGTGTTTCAACATTTTTCAGAAAATATATGGAATGTGTGTGTGTGTGTGTATGTGTATACACACATATAATAACAACAACAACAACAATAATAATAATAGTAAAGTTGGAAGGGA
Source organism: Bothrops alternatus (assembly GCA_034064705.1). Taxonomy (NCBI): domain Eukaryota; kingdom Metazoa; phylum Chordata; class Lepidosauria; order Squamata; family Viperidae; genus Bothrops; species Bothrops alternatus. The sequence goes on along the minus strand of JARGCV010000145.1, from coordinate 945,811 downwards.
CCTTGGAGGTCATCTAGTCCAACCCCCTGCTCAGGCAGGAAACCCTATACCATTTCGGATAAATGGCTGTCCAGTTTCTTCTTAAAAACTTCCAGTGTTGGAGCATTCACCGCTTCTGGAGGCAGGTTGTTCCACTGGTTAATTGTTCTAACTGTCAGGAAGTTTCTCCTTAGTTCTAAGTTGCTTCTCTCCTTGATTAGTTTCCATCCGTTGCTTCTTGTCCTGCCTTCAGGCGCCTTGGAAAATAGCTTGACACCCTCTTCTTTGTGGCAGCCCCTGAGATATTGGAACACTGCTATCATGTCCCCCCTCGTCCTCTTCATTAAACTAGACATACCCAATTCCAGCAGCCGTTCCTTATATGCTTTAGCCTCCAGTCCCCTAATCATCTTTGTTGCTCTTCTCTGTATTCTTTTTAGAGTCTCAACATCTTTTTTACCCACACACAGAGAGAGAGAGAGAGAGAGAGAGAGAGAGAGAGAGAGAGAGAGAGAGAGAGAGAGAGAGAGAGACCCACACACACACAGAGAGAGAGAGAGAGAGAGAGAGAGAGAGAGAGAGAGAGAGAGAGAGAGAGAGGGAGAGAGAGAGAGGGGTGGGTAGGAGTGGGTAGGAGATATAGGTATAGATACCGGTATAAATATGTACCTGTCTCTTAAGTTAAGATTTATAACTCAGTTGCTAAGAATGGGAAAAACTATTGGTGTTATGGTTCCGGCTAATGAAACACTTCAAAGAACTTCCAGGCCTTTATTTTCCTAAAAGTCTTTTATTGTTACAAAATGTCGGCACAGGTGCAACAGGCTTTCGTGGGGGTGATTGCTGTCCGGGTAGCTTTGGTTGCTGCTTGGATTCAAGTGGGGGAGGCTTCTTATAGCAGAGAGTTTAACATCTAGCTAAGAACTAAGTTCTCTTCCTCTGAGCAGTTTAATTATCAGCATGTTCCCTCCCTAAATTAGCTGTCATATCTCACATTATCCAATTAGTGTGAAGGTCAAAGGTTTCCTTCCTCTTTCTTTCCCGTGCTTTGCTCCCACCCCCATCTGCTCTGTATTAACCCAAAAAATACCAGACAGTTCTGCATATTGTCAAAGCAAGAATATACAATATTTGCAGTGTTGACAATTGGTATTAATTCATATAATAGCTTTTTAATGTGTAAAACTTTAACTTAGTAAATAATCTTTCAGTTTAAAGATTTAGTGCAGATCTCTTCAGTATAGATATCTTTCCATCTGACAAAGATATCATTCTGGGGCATGGCAAGATGTGATGGAGATGTTCTCAGCAACAGCTTTTTGCTGGCTTTTCACAATACACATACATGCAGATATTTAAACAAAAACATTTGTATTCACGTTTTTCTATTTGAACCAATCTTATTTTACCTGTATTATGCAAACAAGTAGAAAGATTAGACAAGCATCTTGTGAATTTTTTTGTAGATTTTAGACCAATTGAAATAAAGTAAAAGTTAGTATAGGGGTAATTTTATTGACTTTTTCAGTTCCATAGCATAATATAATTATAGATTATAGTTACACTGTTATCTTGTAATGATTTTAGTTTCATTGTGCTTCAGTTTTACATGTTATAGTTTTAATGTTAAAAAACTTAAGTTCTTGAGAATTACTCTGATCATAATATGCTAATACGCTACTTTTATCCTTGACTTGAGATGTTTTAGGTTAGGGTCTTGTATTTTCTATTTGACTGTGCCTTGGGTTATTTTGTGTTGGTCATTGATTGAATAAAGTTTACTTACATCCTATATTTTCTTTGCTCATAAGGAGCTAAGAATAAATATTAGTTTAAATTCTGATGGATAACAGTTCTCATATGAGAAGGAAGAGTAGCAGATACGGATAGACAAAAGGGAGGGAGGACTCTGGGAAGAAGAAGATTGGAAGTGGAGGTCTTGGCTGACAGTTCACATGGTTAACATGGACACAGCTGTAGTTAGTGGCTGTTGAAGATGGATTGTTGGTTTCAGTCCAGAAAAAGGGTGACGAGAGATCCTAAAATAGAATAGGCAGTGTTTGGTCTGGTGAATGCTTGTTAGTTCATAGGTAATCAGAAATCTACAGTGTTCAATGGCACAATCCTGGAAAAAATGTTGAAGAGAACCAGTTGTAGGACCTTCCTTGGTGAGGTTGAAACGATGCAAGATGAGATTACTGAAAGATCACTCGTTAGATCAAGGCCAGCTGCTAGTTTTCTGACTGAATCAGAGAAAGAGGAAACCTTGCCATTAATATTGCAAACCCTTCTGTTACTTTTAGATTAGAAAGAGTAAATAGAGGTAAATTTAAAACAGAGCACATGTTTTTAAATTTACACAATAAATTGCACACATATACATGTCTAAGCTGCCTGATTGAGTAGAACTGAAAGTTGGTCTTCAGGAAAAATGCTTTCATTTATACTTTTGATACGTTGTTATATCTACAGAAGGGAATGAGCAACCGTTCATATTAAAATGCAGAGCAGTCAGAAGTTGTAATTTATACTTACGAAGTTTAGCTGGATATAAAACTATTTCTACTATGTAGCTTATCATTAGTTTGAAAAATAGAGAAGAAAATCACTGGGATATTGTTTTGCACTTTTTAAAAAAATTAAATCCGTTCAAATCTACAAATGTAACTCCATGGTGGAGTGTAATGTATTCTACCTTAAACTCCTAACTGAAATGCAGGATATAACCTAAATTGTAAATAAATACATATATACATAAGTAGTGTAACTGTAAGTCATACCAGGATTACAGATTTGCAGTGGATAGAGGGAAGCTTACTGTCTGCTATTGCTGCAAGAACAGACCACAGCATCACTTTAAAGACACCCTGGCCCTCTAGAAGTAACCTATCAGCTTAGTTACAACTTCTTCTTCTTGTGCCATATCCTTTATAGGACGTTGGCAATCATGTTGGCAATCCTGTTTTTATCAGCAGCCGCACAAAAAAGTGCTGCTGAGTTTTGTCCAAACCAGTCCCTTAGATTTATTTACAACTTGGCTGAATCTAATTAATACTTTAGAAATGAGATTTTTTTTTCACTTGGGAAAGCCCTATTATAATGAATACTACCCATGCTGTATTTTTGCATTTAAACACCTTTAATTGTGCTAAGCAGTAGTCCAAACCTTTAACATGCAAGCTGTGGCAGGAAAATTAGTTTTTGCTATGCTTAGTTTAGCCATTTCCTTTATTCTTTTGCTTTTCTGGAATTGTTCTCAAAACTTCCTTATTTCTCCAGCATGATGCCTGTAGAATCCACCGGTGGGTAATTATAGCCTTCCTGCTCAGAAGAGACTAAGTCAGAACTTTAGCCACTCCTCCCTCTGGGAGTGTCTCCCAGTTTTGACTTAGTCTACAGCTCAGCAGCACACAATTCTTGTGGCTCCTTAGTGATTTAAATTGATTTATTTTGCTCTATTTTACTTGTTTTTTTAATTCAAAATTAATTAGATATTTAAAAAAAAATTCTATTTGATTGGATCCAAAAAAAATTCTTATTTGGCTGCATTCTTCAGTCTTTAGGCCTTTGGGCCTTAAGAGCCTAACAGGCTCCATCTGGCAAGACTGCTTGGGGAACGTTTTCCCTTCGTTTCCCACCCAGCCGCTTGCCTGGCGATCGACGAAACGGCTCCCTTCTCAGCCGGCCTATATTAGGAGAGGTTTTCTTCCTCCATCGCTGCGGTGGACGAAGTAGGCAGATCCGGATCACAGCGGAGCTGCGCTACGAAATCGCAAGTGCCTTCAGACTGGGGGGGGGCGATCCTGGTTACCTCTGAGGCTTTCCAACTGTCTAAATCCTCTATTCTTCTGCCCTTCGCCTTGATTCAAGGCATTAGAGGGTGCGGTCGCCATTGACCGCATGTGCTTATCATGGCCGCCATTTTGACAAATTTAGGCGCGGACGCCATTTTAGCAGGGTTTGGGCGTGGCCGCCCTCTGCCGGAGCACAGAAACCTATCTTTGAACTTTTAGCTTGTACTTTTTTTCTCCTGGCTGTTGATTGAGCAATAAGGGAAGTTTTACACCACCTGTTCCAATTTAGTCTGTGGCCTTGCAGACAGTTCTAGGAATCTGTCTGGCTGTCCTTGCCATTGCAATAGTCCAGAGCGAGGATCGCTTTCCCATCTCTGGCGAATAGATCTGCATCCTTGGGTTCCCCCCCACCATCTAGGTATCCTTTGCCGGATTATCTAGATAGCATGGCAGATAGTTCCTCACCCCAGGCATACCAAGGCTCAGGCACCCCCCCCCCATATTAACAAAACGCAGATCTGTTGATTTGGATGCGGGGGGGCGGCAAGAAGAAAGCTAAAACAAAGCACTTGTCTACAAGGGAGCCATCGAAGGCAGCTGAGCGAGAGGCTACGAGGAGACACCAGGCGCTGGAGAGGGAGTTCTCCAAAGCCCAAAGGCTCAGGTCCAGTGGAGCTGAAGTAGTTTCCCCTGCTCCACTGGAAACCCCTATTTCATTTGAGCCGCAATTTGAGTCTGTACAGGATGCCCCTAGGGCATGGTCTCCCCAGGGGGAAACTGAGCAGGTTGGTACCCCTCGCTCAACATCATCCTCACCTGTGCAACAGGGTTCTGCAGCCACACATTCAGAAGCAGGGGGCAGTTCCAGAGATCAGCAAAATCTGTGGTCACAATAATTCCACACCTTTATGCAACAAGTGTTTGATCAATTTATGTCTTCCTCCAGGGGTCAACCTCCTTCTCAACACCCTTTGCCTCCTCCTGCGCCCATTTCCCAAGCGGAACGGGCCACAGTCCCGGGTATCTCAGAGGCCTCTTCGCAGTTAGGAGAGGAAGGATCAGTGGACCTAGAGATGACTGACATGCCATTGTCGGAGGATGAGGAGGCAGCACCGGAACAGGCTTCTACTTCGGGGCTATTTGACCCCTCCCTGTTTCGGTCCCTCCTTCTCAAGGCCTGTACCATGGTCAACCTTTCTTCGGCGAAGGATGACAAACCTTCCACATCTGATGACCAAGAATCCAATCCCCTATTCACTGAACAGGTGGCAGAGGACAAACAGATTCCTTGTCCACGCGTCTTTTGTTCTACGGTGGAGAAACAGTGGGCCTCCTTAGCGACGGCGCCCTCTCCCAACAATACAGAGAAGAAACTGTTCAATGTTTCCTCCTCATTTGCATCGCTCTTAGACGCACCCTCTGTGGACGCTCCCTTAATTTCTCTCCTTTCCACTTCTGCTATTCCAGGGGATATGGCTGAGGCCTTGAAGGCGGAGAACAAAAAATTTGAGTTTTCTCTTTGTCGAGCTCACCAATCCTCGGCATGGTCAATCAGAGCTGCTACCTCAGTTTCCTTTTTTGCGAGGGCCTCTATCATGTGGCTCCAGGAACTCCAGTCTCTTGTTCCGCCTGAGCAGATACGCACTCACCAAACATTGAGTAAATTATTAGCGGCGTCTGAATACATGGCAGACCCTTCTCTCTATGTCACTAGGTATTCAGCTAGATCCATAGCGGCGACTGTGGCCTCGCGCAGGCTACTTTGGCTCAAACAGTGGCGAACGGATTTAAAATCCAAATGGCGTCTGTCCACTTCCAAGTACACTGGCTTTCACTTATTCGGCCCTATCCTCGAACCACACATTATTGAAGGGAAACATAAACACAAGATACTAGCACATCCATCCAAGAAATTGGACAGGCGTCCCCAGCAGGAATTCCGTAGACAGGGTTTCCGCCCAAGTGGCTCCTGGGAATAGAGACAGCCCTTTTGTAGCAGGCAGTCCTGGGATTGGCCCAGAGGCTCGCGATCCTTTCCCACCCAGACAACAGGATCGCCAATAGGACCGCCAGAACACAGTCAAGGGCCAGTTTCAATCTAAACGCCCCTTCAGGGGTGCCGGTGGCCGTCCTTACAGACGGTCAAAGTGACACTAGGGACAACACTCCTATAGGGGGTCGCTTGGCAAGGTTCAGCAACGTCTGGGAGCAAACCACCACCGACTCTTGGGTCAGAGACACAAAAAAAAAACGGTCTAGCCCTAGAGTTTTATTCTCCCCCTCCAGGTCGCTTCATAAAGTGCCCCGTCTCACGGAATCCATCCAAAGCAAGACTGGTAGAATTGGCCATCTCCCATCTGGTAGAAATCAAGGCAATAGAACCTGTACCACAGGAACCAGAAAGACAGGGGTTTTACTCCATTCTGTTCGTGGTTCCCAAGGTCTCAGGAGGATGGAGAGCAATTCTCGACTTAAAAGGTCTAAATCACTTTATAATTTACAGATGGTTCAAAATGCAGTCCCTCAAATCCATATTAGCCAGCATCAGAAAAGGGGACTTTCTCTCATCCATAGACCTAACAGAGGCGTACTTACATATTCCCATTCTTCTGGACCACCGAAGGTTCCTTCGTTTTTGCTACGCGCACCGGCATTATCAATACAGGGCCCTTCCCTTCGGCCTGTCCTCGGCCCCACAAGTATTCACAAAGGTTTTGGCCATCTTGGCGGCTCACCTCCGAATATTGCCGGTGCGCGTACAATGCTATCTGGACGACATCTTGGTTCAGTCCAGCTCCCTCCAGTCGGCCCAGGCAGACCTACAGGCCACGTTACATAGCCTTCAAGTTCACGGATTTTCGGTGAACTTCAAAAAGAGCCATCTCAATCCCACAAAACGACTGCTTCATCTAGGAGCGATCATTGATTCCAATCTCTGCACGGTGTATCTTTCTCAGGAGCGTTGGGTCAGCATCCGACAGCTCATGCACAGAATTCGGAGAGAGAAATCATTACCTCTGGTACAGCTGTCCCAACTTCTGGGGAAGATGGTTTCGTGCATGGGGATTGTTCCATGGGCCAGGCTCCAGTCCAGGAGCCTTCAATGGTTCCTCCTTCCCTTCCAGAAAAAGAACCTCAGTTCGTCCACCAGAAAGGTCAGAGTTCCTCATCACAGCCTCCTATCTCTTCTGTGGTGGGCTTCGCCAGCAATCTCCAAAGGGACACTTTTCAGAGAGCCCCCCAGGATCACACTGACTACAGACGCCAGTCTGTTCGGGTTGGGGGGCCCATCTTCAAACCCATCTCGCCCAGGGTCAGTGGTCAAGACGGGATTTAGCACACAACATAAATTGGCTCGAGCTCAGAGCCATAACTTTAGCTCTTCGTCACTTTTCCTGTCTGGTCGCGGGCCGTCAGGTCCTGGTCATAACGGACAATGTGGCGGCCAAGGCCTACGTAAACAAGCAGGGAGGGACCAGATCATGGGCACTCATGCAGGAGGCCCGGGACCTGGGCCTGTGGGCAGAGTCCGTTCTAAGTTCCATAAAAGCGGAACACATATCAGGGGAAGCAAATTGCCAAGCAGACTCCCCGAACAGGGTCACAGTAAATCACTCAGAGTGGAGGCTGGACCCGATTCTATTCAGAGAGATCTCGTCCAGGTTTGGTCATCCACATCTAGACCTCTTCGCATCTCCGATGAACGCCCAACTTCCCCGGTTCTTTTCCAGGTTTCCGACAAGGGGAGCGGAGGGAACGGACGCCCTACGATGCAAGTGGCCGGAGGGGCTACTTTACGCCTTCCCTCCCCTCCCGTTGCTGCAGGCAACAATTCGCAAATTAATTCTGGAAGGGGCAGAGATAATATTAATTGCTCCACATTGGCCACGGCGCCCGTGGTTCGCAGACCTTGTAGATCTATCGCTCTCGCCACCGTGGAAGATTCCCCTGGACCGAGTGTCTCTCAGCCAAGGGAATCTTCAACATCCGGACCCACAGTGGCTCCATCTAGCCGCTTGGCACTTGAACGGGAAGGTCTAATCAGACAATCTTATTCGTCGGGGGTGATCTCGATAATCCAGGCTTTGAGACGTCCTTCAACTAACAGGATATACGACGCCACGTGGAAGAACTTCTGCACGTGATGCACTAAACACAACCTTACACCTCTCTCTGTTACTATTCCCAACATTCTGGAGTACCTCTTAGAGGGCATAAACAAGGGACTGGCGCTCAATACCATCCGTAGACAGGTGGCAGCGTTGCAAATGGTCCTTTCCTGTGATAATCTTGCCCCTTTATCACAACACCCGGCTGTAAGTGCCTTTTTAAAGGGGGCGGTTACCGTTAGGCCACCTGCAGTCCATCACTTTCCGTCCTGGGACCTGCCCAAGGTCCTACAGGCATTGACTTCATCGCCATTCGAGCCCCTTGGTTCCTGTTCACTTCGCTACCTTTCTTTGAAGGTAGCCTTTCTGGTGGCTATCACTTCTGTTAGGAGAATTTCGGAATTAGCTGCCCTTTCAGTTCGCAGTGATTTGTGTACCTTTTTCGAGGATAAGGTCATCTTGCATTTGGACCCTTCCTTTGTTCCAAAGGTCAACACTTGGTTTCATAGATCGCAGGACCTTGTTCTTCCCAATTTTTGTCCATATCCTTCCCATTGTTTGGAAAGACGATGGCATACATTAGACGTACGTAGAGCCCTGCTCCATTATGTCAAAAGGACCTCGGCCTTTCGTAAATCAGAGGCGTTGTTTGTGTCCTTTCAGCCATCTTCCATGGGTCAGAAGGTCTCTTCTTCAACCATTGGTAGGTGGATCAGGACCTGTATTGCTAGGGCCTATATCTCGTTATCACTTCCAATTCCTTCACACATTACTGCTCACTCCACACAGAGTGCTGCCACTTCCACGGCCTGGCTTACTCAGGCCTCCGTGGAGGAGATTTGTAGGGCAGTGATCTGGTCCTCCCCTTCTTCCTTTGTCAGACATTACAAAATAGACAGATTTGCAGCAGCAGATGCCTCGTTTGGCAGGAGAGTGCTGCAGCAAGTTGTTTCTTCTCGGGAGACACAAGCCTAGACTCCCACCCGTAGGGACATGTAGGGCTTTGGTATGTCCCACCGGTGGATTCTACAGGCATCATGCTGGAGAAGGGGCGTTGTCTTACCTGAACGCCTTTTCTCAGCATGATGATGTAGAATCCACACCCTCCCTTCACTGTCTGGGCAGGTGTCTTATATTTTTTCTTTTTGGAGCCATTGTGTCAGACTTTGTCACGGATGCTTCGTCTCGTCAAAACTGGAGGACACTCCCAGAGGGAGGCGTGGCTAAAGTTCTGATTTAGTCTCTTCTGAGCAGGAAGGCTATAATTACCCACCGGTGGGTTCTACATCATCATGCTGAGAAAAGGCGTTCAGGTAAGACAATGCTCCTTTTCTTATTTATTACTCATGACCCAATAATTTTTCTTATAGATAGCGTGCACTTAATTTTATGTTAGCATAATTTGATATTATGTATTTTTATAGCCTTGTGTTGCTGATGTTTGGTATAAGTCAATATTTCATTGGCTGCTCACTTCAGTAACAACTAAAGCAATGTAATCTTAAGCTCCTTCTGATATCATTTCCCCCACACAAAGGGAAAAGACTGGAATTGAAAATAGGTATTTTGGTCAGCTGTATTTGAAATCATTCTTCAGTGGTTTATTGTTCAGTATCATATCTGTGGCCAAGTAAAGTCAGAAGGCTCAGTTTCTTATACTAAGAACAAGCCAGAAATTTCTTGCCATGCATGAATGGCTAGTGTTGTGTATTCTCTGCACCTGAACATACAGTATGTGCTCACATTTCATCATTTGCTACCTGATAAAAGATGCTTACCATTTGGAAAGTGAACCTGCACTGAAATCTGTGTGGCTCCCAACCTTTTGGCATTCCTGTTGGCATTCTGTAAAACCTTGAAAAAGTGGTTGTACTCCTAGGCCTTGGGTTGAGATAGATAGAACCTCTTATTGGATGTACTTATTACATTTGTTTGTATTTATAGTGACCAGATCCCATCTTGTTTTGGTTTATATTGGATTTTTATGTTAATATATTGTGATCCTCCCAGAGTCAGCTGGAGTTTCAGCAGCATCTAAATTTACATAAATAAATAAAACTCATTAAAATAGTTCCCAGCATATATCTGAATTTTCAAATGAATATATATATTTTTTGCATCTAAACATTAGGTGCCTGTCAAATCTGAAGATAATGGTTAGTTTCTAAAAGGCAGATTAGTAGACAGTTTTTCCCCTTCCTATATTCTGTTATCCAGATGTTTCTTGTATATTCTCATAGCCACCAGTATACCCTTGACTTCTTTTTGTAAATGAAGTCATAGTTCTTGTCTTATACTCTCACAGTAATTCATTATTGCAAATAGTTTAGCAAAAACCAATGTTCATAGAAGAATTGTCTTTATCAATTATTATGTATCAACATTTGCAGACATCACAGATGTTTTGATGCCATCTCCATCTTTTGATGATCCAGGCAACAAGATGTGACAAATTTATTTTATATGCATTCTTTGCTTTTAGTATCAAAAATTAAGTGTGGATTCAAGATTTCCCATTTTGGTAGGTTACAGATTAGAATTGCTCAGGCTCTGGCATGGAAATTTGTTTCATAAATTGATATCCATCATAAGGTTTGCCAAATCTTGTCTGTTGATTTTAGGACTCTACATTTCTGAGACTTATTTCTATCTATACTCTTAAAAATAATAATGAGAAAGGGGTATTTTAATTGCTCTGTTCTTTTTTTTTTGTAGTTTCTAAAATATTTTATATGTTAAAAATACAGCAAAAATATGTTTTGTTCAAAGGGGAAAAATATACTGCATGACATCACTGGTCTTGATTTTCTTGAGAGTTGCTCGTGGCTTCATAGTACATATTTCAATGAAGTAACATCAGTTTGGCAACCATAATACTGCCACTTCAGTTTCAATCATTTATTAAAGCCAGGATCATACTGTAAAGATACATGAAGAAACAAAGGAGATGAAAACCAAGCTTTATCATAGCCTCCTTCATGTGTGATTTTAGCTGCCCTCTGTTATGGATTTCTGTAGGGTCAAATACTCCCATGTTTCCACTGGGAACCATAATACACCTGTATATGTTCCACGTTGCCACAGGAAAATTGAGAAGGAAGATGAACCAATGCAGTGAAATAAGCATTAATACAGTGACAATGGTATGGCCGATCAGTTCAGGGATCACCCATTTATTTAGTTTTGAGCAGCAAGATCTGGCATTAATGTAATCACATTCCAAATCTGATAGTGTAATTATAAAGTAAACAGAAAGGAAAATCCAATTGCTCTGTTCTTTAATGCTGTTAATTCTTGACTTGAAAAGCTGAAGTGAAGATGATTATCCAGTGTGGTATTCAGTATTTGAGCTTGTATATTTTCCATTCTCTGTAAGACAGAGGAAAGGGCTTTGAAACTTTTTGTTTCTATTATTGACTGAATTCCTGAATATGAGTAGTCCTCAACTTGCTTGTTTTTGCAACTAGTTGCAGCATCCTGTAGATACATGACTGTAAATTGCAAATTTTTTTTGCTGCTTTCTGTTGGCTTTTGTCAGAAAGATGTTTCAGTTAACAACCACACCATTTGTTTAATGACTGTGAAAAATGTTTAAAAAACAAGTGCAGTTATGTAGGTGCCTTGGCTTATGAGAGCAACAACTTATAACCAGATTTCTGGTTGCAGTTGTAAGTAAAGGATTATCTGTAGTGGTTAGTTGTTAACAATGGCCTATTAAAACAAAATCAGTTCAGTATTTATGATGCTGCTATTGTTTTAATAGTTTCAAGGTGAAAATTAACTACAATTTGATTTAGAGCTAATACTGAACAGCAGTTAATCAAATATAGAAGTGTCCAAAGTCCTTACTGCTTCATCATAGTTTAAACTAGAAAGTATCCACTGTAGTCAAGAAGATTACTACAGAAGACTAGTTTCAGGCTGTGTGCAGCCCCTCAGCACTCAACTTGCAGCAGGGAAGCATTTTGGTGCTTCCAAATTTTGCAACCCTGTAGAGCAGTGGTTCTCAACCTTTTTCAGGTTGAGACCCCACTTGCCCCGCCCATGCGCGTCGGGCCGATCCGCGCATGCGCGGTGTGCGCGACAAAAAAATAAAAAATGGCGGACCGCGATGGGCCGATCCATGCATGCGCGGCGCACGCGCGACGGCCCAAACCGCACATGTCCGGCGCGCGCGATGGAAAAAACAACAAAAAAAAAAACAAAATGGCGGACCGCGGTGTCCGGCGACCCCCGCGAAACGGTCGTTCGACCCCAAATGGGGTCGCGACCCATAGGTTGAGAACCGCTGCTGTAGAGCATTTTTCTAGTTTTTTTATTTGTGGGATTTTTGTTTTTCTAGAAATAAAGATGAGAATGGGGAAGAAGGCTTGGGGGTGGAGGTGGAGGTGGAACTGAACTGCTTTAATTTTCACTATAAATCAATCCCAACTGTGGAAAGTGACATGAAATTGTGCTACTGAATTTGGTAGCAAAATGGCTTAAGTTTCATACTAAAATTTTCAAGTTTAAAACAAATAGGAACCATGAGTACAAAACCTCTTGGGGTGTTTTATACTCATTTCTTCCTTAAAACTCCTTCAGATTCCAAATTTGCTAAATAACGGTTTGCCTGAATCCCACTCATTCTCCTGCATGGGTGGATTCCGAATCCACCAATGGGTTAACACTGTCCTCTGCCCAATGGGAGACTAGGTCCGAACTTTAGCTCCGCCTCCGGCTTCCTTCTTCCCCAGTTTTTACCTAGTCTAAGCCCAAGGAACAGCTCTTTGCGTAGCTCCGCGAAAAGAGGAAATTTCTTTTCGGTTAGGACTGGTAGAAAGGTTTTTTGTTGATTGTTTTTGGAGTTAGTTTTAGTTCGAACTTTAGTTTGAATTGTTTTTTGACCTTAGAGATTTTTTTCTGGCATTTTTCCTCGGGACCTTCGGTCGATCCTTCCCCCCCACGCTTTGGGAGCGCGGCTGCGAGCCCGCCCGGGCCTAGGGCCTGGGAACAGCGGAGGGAAAGGGGGAAATTTCCCTGGACTCCGCTATTCGCTTCGCAGCGCCCCAGGAAGCTCCGAGGGACCAGGCGTCGAGGGAAGCTTCGAGGAGATCGACGCTGATCGTCGCCCAAAAACCGCAAGTGGGGCAAGGGGGCGCGGGGAGGAGTCCAGCCAGTCAGCCGGGAGGCGGACAGAGGCCGGGACCGTCGGTACCGGAGGGGTAGGCCGAGGCCAGCTTCCCTTAAGGCACCGCGTGGCCGGGAGCACAGAGCTCCGAACGAAAATTCGGCGCGGCGGCCATTTTTAAAAAGGGGCGGTCTCGCCTACTGGCGCGAAGCGCCATTTTGGAAAGGGGGCGTATCAGAGCGCCTCAGACCTCTGATTGGGCCCTCGCTTTCTGGCGCGAAAGCCTTTAACCCCTGGCGTGAAAGTCCTTTGTTTTCTGGCGCGAATCTCCTTTCTTCACCCGGTCGAGTTGCCTGCGGGGCCTGGGGGAAGGGAAGGGACTGCCGGTGAGGCGGAGGCCTAGCTCCGGCTGCCAGACCAAGGAAACGGAGACCGAGCGCCCAGGGGGGTCCAGTTGGAGGCGTGTGTGTGTGTGTGTCTCGGTGTTTTTGGCTCCTAGCAGATTCCCCAGCGGAGTCAAGGCGGTCTGGACGGGCATAGGGACAAAACTCCCTGGCTAGTTTTCCTCGTGACCGCAGGAGCTCTTTGACCAGGCACGTTAGGGGCATTCCCTGTAGCGCTGCCGACATCGGTCTGTGCCTACTAGATACCCGGAAAGGGTGCTTCTTGGCACATGGCAATGGCAGAAGGAACACCGGCCCAGGGCTCAGCGCCCCCTCCGTCGCCGACTAGACGCAGAACGGAGGAAGCGGGGGGGGGGCAAGAAGAAGGCCAAAACAAAGCATCTGTCTGAGCCATCAAGGGCGGACGAGCGCCAGGCCGCAAGGAGACACCAAGCCTTGGAGAGGGAGTTTGCCAAGGCGCAGAGACTGAGGGACAGCGGGATGGAAAGTCCGGCCTTGTCCCTCGGGGAGACACCAACCTCCTTCGAGCCTGCAGAGGCGGTTGAACAGGAGTGGTCCCCCAGGGGGGAGACAGAAAGGGAGGTGTCCCCCATTTCGGTGCCATCTTCACCAGAGCATTCAGAGCCTTCCACAAGCCAGGAGGATCCTGAGCACAGAGGTAGGAAAAGAAGGAGATCTGGTAAGTGGCCTTCACGACTTCATTCCCTCTTAGAGGAAACATTAGTGCACCTCAGGGCCTCTAGGAGGAGTTCTCCTCCCAAGAGAGCTCACAAAACACGCACACCATCTTCCCGTGGGGAAAAGATATTGTTTCAGGATTCTGATGAGTCTGAGAACTCTCCACAGGTGGCAGACGAGGAGCAGGAGGACTGGGACGATGAGGATGCCCCGTTGTCAGAAAATGAGGATGCAGAGCCACAGGCGGCCCCAGTGTCAGGTTTATTTGACCATAATCTGTTTTATTCCCTCATGATTAAGACATGCTCTGTTCTAGAACTGCCAGCTAAGACCAAGGAGGCCAGACCGCCGTCCTCAGAGGAGGAGGACGCAAAGGATCCCTTGCTTCACGCACCGGTGTCAGAGGTGATCCAGGTACCATGCACTAAGGTGTTCAGGTCAACGGTAAGGACCCAGTGGTCAAATCTAGGCACCATCCCAACGCCTAATGGCGTGGAAAAGAAAATGTATAATGTTTGCAGTCCATTAGCAACTTTAATAGAGGTGCCACAGGTGGACGCTCCACTAAGCTCTCTTCTTCCTTCCTCAGCCATCCCAGGAGACCTAGCAGAATCCATGAAGGCGGAGGATAGGAAGGTAGAACTTTCCCTCCGCAGGGCTCACCATTCATCTGCCTGGGCCATCAGAGCCGCATCTACGAACTCATTAGTCGCCAGAGCTGCGATCAGGTGGCTGCGGGAGATCCAGGCAAGTGTCCCACCTGAGCAGGTACGTGTAAGACAAACACTAACCAAACTGCGGAGGGCAACGGAATTCATGGCAGATTCCGCACTGGCCGCGTCCAGATACTCAGCTAGATCCATTGCAGGGACAGTGGCAGCTAGGAGGTTAGTATGGCTCAAGAACTGGAAGGCGGACCTTAAGTCAAAATGGCGACTCGCCACAGCTAAGTATGCAGGATCAAAGCTTTTCGGGGCAATCCTGGATCCTTACCTGATAGAAGACAAAAACAAAAGGAAGGTGCTAGCTCACCCTTCCAAAAGAACGGACAAGGGAACCCAGGAGTTCCGTAGGCAGGCCCCCCGTCAGAATGGGGCCGGAGAATGGAGGCAGCCCTTTCAAGGGGGACGGTCCTGGGAAGGGCCCAGAAATCCGCGCACCTTCTCATACAGGCAGGAGCGCGGTCAGGACCGTCCAGCCGCGGGCAGGGGCCAACCGTCCAAACGCCCTTTTAAAGGGGGGGGAGGACGACCCTACAGACGTTCCAAGTGACTCTTGGAACAGCCCCATCGGGGGTCGCCTGGCACGGTTCAGCGAAGCATGGCAGGCGACCACGACGGATGCCTGGGTCAGGGAAACAGTGACCCAGGGCCTAGCAATAGAATTCTACTCCACACCACCAGATCACTTCATAAGTTGCCCACTATCACGCAACAGGACCAAGGCGGGCCTCATAGTTCAGGCCATTGGACACCTGGAGGAGATAAGGGCCATAGAGCAGGTTCCTCCAGGACAGGAGGGGCAAGGCTTCTACTCCATCCTCTTCCTGGTACCAAAGACATCAGGGGACTGGAGAGCAATCCTGGACCTCAAGCGGTTAAATCGCTACGTAGTATACAGGAAGTTCAAGATGCAGTCCCTCAGATCCATACTGGCCAGCATCCGGAAAGGGGACCTGCTGTCCTCAATAGACCTCACAGAGGCCTATCTTCATATCCCAATAAGACCGGGGTACAGAAAGTACCTGAGGTTCTGCCACAAGGGGCGACACTACCAATACAGGGCACTCCCGTTCGGGCTGTCTTCAGCGCCCAGAGTGTTCACAAAGGTGCTGGCGGCATTGGGAGCGCACCTGCGCATGAGACCGGTGCGGGTCCAGTGCTACCTGGACGATATCCTGATACTCTCAGCGTCCCACCAGGCAGCCCTAAGGGACATCCAGACCACCATAGCCGTACTCCAGAGGCACGGCTTCTCGATCAACCACAAGAAAAGTCAGCTCACACCCTCAAGGAGGCTCCAGCATCTGGGAGCGATCATAGATTCGGACCAGGGCATGGTGTACCTCTCCCAGGAGCGCCGGGAGAGCTTACAGAAACTAGCGTTTCTGGTAATGCAGAGGAAAGTGGCCACAGTGGTGCAGCTCTCCCAGCTCCTGGGAAAGATGATATCATGCCTGGGAATTGTCCCGTGGGCCAGACTGCACTCCAGAGGTCTGCAGTGGCTACTGCTCCCCTTCCAAAGACAGAATCAGAGCGCTTCACCCAGAAAAATCAGAGTGCCCCCACAGGTCCTAGCCTCTCTGAGGTGGTGGAGGTCGGGGGCCCTGAACAGGGGCACCCCACTCAGGGAACCCAACAGGGTAACCGTCACAACCGATGCAAGCCTGTTCGGTTGGGGGGCTCACTCAGGGGATCAGATGGCCCAGGGAAGGTGGAGTCCAGGGGACCTAAAGCACAGAATCAATTGGCTCGAACTGAGAGCCATCCACCTGGCCCTACTTCAGTTTGTACCCCTGTTGGCAGGGAAGCACGTGCTAGTCCTGATGGACAACGTAACAGCAAAGGCGCACGTAAACAAGCAGGGCGGGACCAGGTCAGTGGCTCTCATGCAGGAGGCCAGGGCGCTGGGCCTGTGGGCAGAGCGACACCTGGCATCAATAAAGGCAGAACACATCTCGGGGGAGGCAAACCACCAGGCAGACTCCCTCAGCAGGGTCACCATAGACCATGCGGAGTGGAGGCTGGCACCGGAGCTGTTCGAGGCGATCTCGAACAGGTTCGGCCGGCCGTGCCTAGACCTCTTCGCAACACCAGAGAACACTCAAACCCACCGCTTCTTCTCCAGGTTCCAGACCAGGGAAGCGGAGGGGACGGACGCACTAAGATGCAGGTGGCCCCAGGGGCTACTGTACGCCTTCCCTCCTCCGCCCCTGATCCAAGCAACGGTCCGCAAGCTCATCCTGGAGCAGGCGGAGGTGGTACTGGTTGCGCCATACTGGCCGAGGCGTCCGTGGTTTGCGGACCTGGTAGACCTATCGCTTTCGCCTGTATGGAAACTACCGCCGAACCAGGTGTCCCTGAGCCAGGGGAAACTCTTGCACCCAGACCCGCAGTGGCTACAACTAGCCGCCTGGCACTTGAGCGGGAGGGTCTGAGTAGGCAGGCATTCTCCCAACATGTCATCTCGGTCATACAGGATGCCCGACGTCCTTCTACAAACAGGATCTATGATGCAACATGGAGGAATTTTTCTTCCTGGTGCAGCAGACAGGACATAAACCCCCTGACCGCCAACATCCCTACCATCCTAGAGTATCTTTGGGACGGCATGGTCAGGGGACTAGCGTTCAACACCATCCGCAGGCAGGTTGCGGCATTACAGACGGTCCTCGTCTGCGAGGACCGGGGACCTCTGTCACAACATCCAGCGGTGAGCGCATTCCTAAAGGGGGCGGCCACTAGGCGACCCCCTGTAGTTCACCGTTTTCCATCCTGGGACCTACACAGGGTTCTACAGGCATTAACCGAGGGTCCTTTTGAACCACTGGGGACCTGCCCACTCCGTTTCCTGACGCTGAAGGTGGCCTTTTTGGTGGCCATCACATCGGCAAGAAGGGTATCGGAGTTGGGGGCCCTCTCGGTCCGACCGGATCTGATCACCTTCGCAGAAGGCAGGGTAATCCTACGCCTGGACCCATCCTTTGTGCCGAAGGTCAACACATGGTTTCACAGGTCTCAGGACCTAGTACTACCGGATTTCTGTCCGAATCCCACTCATCGTCTGGAAAGACGATGGCACACACTGGACGTGCGCAGGGCTCTGCGCCATTATGTCACCAGAACAGAGGCCTACAGAAGGTCCGAGGCCCTCTTTGTGTCATATCACCCAACATCTAAGGGCCTGAAGGTATCAACCTCGACCATTAGTAGATGGATTAGGACATGCATAGCCAAGGCCTATGAGGCGCTGGATCAGCCAGTACCAGACAACATCACGGCGCATTCCACAAGGAGTGCGTCCACATCGGCTGCCTGGCGCACCCAGGCATCACTAGAGGAGATTTGTAGAGCAGCCACATGGGCTTCTCCATCCTCGTTCATAAGAAATTACAAGATAGACCAATTTGCTGCAGCAGGGGCTTCATTTGGAAGGAGGTCTTTGCAGCAGATAGTTCAGGACTAGTAAGAGACATCCTAGACCCCCACCCGAAGGGACTTATGAGGGCTTGGGTACGTCCCATTGGTGGATTCGGAATCCACCCATGCAGGAGAAGAAGCGTTGTCTTACCTGAACGTTCTTTCTCTGCATGGGGGGATGGAGAATCCACACCCTCCTCTAACCGGTCTAGGTAGGAGTTCTCTTACAGGTCATTGAGAAGGAGCTACACGGTCCGACCTGATGGAGTGCTTCGCCTGGCAAAAACTGGGGAAGAAGGAAGCCGGAGGCGGAGCTAAAGTTCGGACCTAGTCTCCCATTGGGCAGAGGACAGTGTTAACCCATTGGTGGATTCTCCATCCCCCCATGCAGAGAAAGAACGTTCAGGTAAGACAACGCTTCTTCTCATAATGTAATCAGAGGGCCTCCAGTGGCTGGCCAGTGAAAATGATAAGTTGCAGTATTCACAGCATCACTTTAAACTTCTTTCTGCTGTAAATTTTATATAATGTTATACAATGGCTCATTCCTTAATAAAAAATAATGCCCTTATGATTTCTGAAGATAATTTCTGGGGAATAAATGGGAAACTAACTACATTACAAACCCCTTGAGGTTTCTTTCTGGCAGGATTTGTAAACCACAAGACAGCTTTGTTGTATTAGCATTATCTGCTTTGGAAATTTCATTGCAACTTTTATGTGCAACACAAATAGCTGCTTTGACACTCAAGATCTTAAATGATGAATTATTGCAATGAGTTGTGTTAAAGTTTAATTTATTTTTCATTCTCTTTAGAATACACCAGAGAATTCAAAAATATGAAAAATGCTATCTTCTTTTTTCTTTTCTGAAAATAGATGTATTTATGTGGCTTTAGTTTAATATTGGGTTTTTATATTGTTGTAATCCAGTTTTTTTCTTTCAGGAACAGTATCTCATTCCTTGACAATAATGATGGCAGTTTATAAATGTATAATTTATAAGCCATATTTATAATAAGTTTTCTCTTTGTTTTACTCGTGATCCATGCTACATCTATTAAGCTCAGGAAAAGATAATGGTGCAAGTGTAATAATTAGGTTACAGATTTCCCTCTGATAGCCATAAAACACATTTTATATCATGTGAATAGTTATTCAGCTTAAAAGTTCTTTTTAAACCTGTTCTTCATAGAAAATAGAAGCACCAGGGTAATATGCTATTTAAGGTGCTGCTGGTAGACTAGAATTGGGAAGATCCAGGTTCTAGTCCTTCCTTTTGCACAGAAACCAGCTGGGTGACTTTAGGCCATCCTCTCTCATGTAAAAAACAAAATCTGTATTAATATATACTGGACCAACATGATAGGTTATGACTCATGACCCTCAATGTCCTTTATCCTGGATTGGATTGATTTGGACCGATAACAACAATAACGACAAATGCAGCAATCATAATAGAAAATATAGGGAAAGGTAAAATGTACTCTTTTTACTGCCCAAGCAAGTAAATTTCCAGAACTTGATTATTATTATTTCTTCTGCCAGACCCCATTTTTCTGTACTACCAGTATTCCCTTTTTATTATATAATTCAGCTTCTAGCCCCATGGTGGCGAACCTATGGCATGCATGCCAGACAGGGCACGCAGAGCCCTTTCTGTCAGCACGCGCACCAGAGGGATGCTCCCCTCCCCCTCTCCACGTGCGCCTGACTAGTGGGAACTGGAGAGGGCAGGGAAACCAAATCTAGCAGCGCTCTTGCAGGTACAGCTGCGAGAGCTGGGCAGGGAGAGGGGAACCTATAAAAGCAGGTTTTGGCAGGAGTGCAGCAAGAGAGTGAGTGAATGAGCAGATGGCCTTTGGAAGCAATAGCACTGGGGGTGCCCAGCCCACCTACCACTTGTCCTGGGGCAGCTGCCGCCATCCAGCGCTTTCCAGCCCATTGCCTGCCAGCTGGGCACGCCGAGCTCAGGCCTCGGACAGATGGAGGCCGGAGGGGAGCGAGAGCCGTGGCTGCCTGGCTCCTCTGCTTGAGGACACGTGCGGGTAGAGGCGCCACTCAGCTCGGTAAGCCGCAGTCTGCCTGCAGAAGGAGGAGGAGGATGGAGGAGGGCTGGCCAGGGACAGGCACAGCTCTGCCCACAGGGAGAATCTGACCAGCCCCAGCCTGGAGGAGGGAGAGGCCAAGGGAGCCTGAAGGGAGGCAGCAGTCCCATGTGCATCCTTGTGCGCGAGTGTACGCCTGCAAGCGGAGCTGCAGCATCCGTGGCAGAAGAGTGCAGGCGGGCAGCCACAGCTCTTGCTCCCCTCCAGCCTTCATCTGCCTGAGGCCTGGCCCCACGACGAGCGGTAGGTGGGCTGGGCACTCCCAATGTCCACAGGGGAAGAAGCAGCGAGGAGGCGCTGCATTCAGTCCAGCCCAACCCCGGCACGGCAAGCGAAGCAGCAACCCCACGAGCATGAGCATGCCCCCGCCCTGCCAGGCAAGCGGAGCTGTGGCATCTGCGGCAGAAGAGCGCAGGCAGGCAGCAGAAGGCACAAGGAGCCCCGATCCCAGCACAGCCCCTCCCAATCCCCTCCTCCCCCCCTCAGAAGAGCTGCAGGGCTCAGGAGCCTACCCCTCCAGGGAAGAAAGCCATCATGAGACACTCTTCTGTTTTAACTTTTTTTCCTTGTCACTTTTTGGAGTTTTCATCCTGATTACGTGAAAATGCAGCATTTGGGAGGGGGTGTAGCTACCCCCTTCCCCCCCAAGCCATCAGATGAGCAAGACACCCTGCCCATTGCCCCACCCGCCAGAGACCCCCTGGATCTCCCCCAACCCTTCCCGGCCTCCACAGGCATCCCTCCCCAGGAGCAACATTGAGCTCGCCACACCCACCCTGGCCACGCCCACCCAGTCTGCCATGACCACCATAGCCACACCCACCCAGCATCCGGCGATACGTAAGTGGGTTTTGGGCACTCGGTCTCTAAAAGGTTCGCCACTACTGTCCTAGCCTATGAAAGAAAGAAAGGCATAAAAGTTATAAGTGAATTCTTGATGAGCTATAGGGAATCCTTCTCTTACAACAGGGGTGTCAAACTCAATTTCATTGAGGGCCGCATCAGCATTGCGGTTGCCCTCGGGGGGCCGGGTGGGTGTGGCCAGGGTGTGTGCAGCCTAGTGGGTGGGTGTGGATGGAGTGGGTGTGGCCTACTGGGTGGGCGTGGCCAGCTCTACATCATTCACGTCAAGGGTGCCTGTGGGGACCTGGGCAGGAGTGAGACAGATCTGAGGGTCTCTGGCAAAAGGGGGTGGGACCAGGGCAAGTGCCAAGGCATGGTCCACTGGAGGAGCCTCACTGTTCCTCTCAGGCCATGTGGGGGGGGCTGGATGGTGGTGCAGGCTGCCCGGAGCCCTGGACAGCAGAAGTCAAATGCCCAGCCTGACCCTTGAGCACCTGTGGCACCAAGCCCAGCCCCACTTCCCCAAGGGGGCACCCAGCTGCACTTACATCCTCCTCAAGGCTGTTGCTGCTGTGCTTGCTCTCCTTAGCCAGGTTGCTCATGATGGGTACGAGGGCAAAGTCAGAGGGAGGCCCATGGGAGGAGACCCGGCTTTGTATCCAAAGCTTCCTTAACAATAGGATGGGAGACACGCAGGATAGGCCAGGAGGAGGGGGCAAGGGGATGGTGAAAGGGCAGCAGGGCAAGACTAAGGCAGGACTTCCCTTAGACCCTCCCTCTCATTTCCTTCCTTTCTTCCTAAGTACAGAGTGGTGGGAAAATATTTGAGGGAGAAAAACAGGCAAGAAACGGCAGCTGGGGAGGTTTCACCCTTTGTGAGGAATGATGAAATGCACCATCGCCTGGAAGTGGCCAGCACATGGCCCTCACCTACTTCACATATCTGGCTTGGTGGGCTCTGGGGAAGGGGATGCCATGAGTCAACGTTACCTGCACAATGCTGCCAGCCCCCAGCCTGCCTGGTTTCGGCAGGCAGCAGGGCGCTCTCCTCACAGCACCGAGAGATTAAGCCGGGCAGTGCGAAGCTCACTAGCTTTGCACCTTGCTGCCTACTGAAACTGGGCAGGCTGTGGGCTAGGCAGCATTGCACTTCTCATCAGATTCACACCACCCAGCTCAGCTCTTGGCGCTGTGAGGAGAGCACCCCACTGCCTGCTGAAACCGGGCAGGCTGGGAGCTGGGCGGCCTCGCATTTCTTTTTGGATTTGTACTGCCCAACTCAGCCTCTCGGCACTGTGAGGAGAGCGCACAACTGCCTGCCGAAACCCCTCCCCCGGAGCCTGTCAAGCCGGATATGTGAAGTAGGCGAGGCCCATTTGCTGGCCACTTCCAGGCGATGGTGCATTTCTTCATTCCTCACAAAGGGTGACACCTCCCCAGCATGCACCCAGGGGGCGGGGCCAATGCGGCAGGGGCTGGTTCCTCGCTGTTTCCAGATGGCCTTGTGGAGCTAAGACTGAATGCGTTTCAGCATAGATGGCCACCACAAAATTGTACATTGGCTCCCGGCCGGCCTGGGCCAAGGCCAGGGCCAAGGCAGCAGGGGCCGTTCCCTTACTGTTTCCAGGATGGCTTCGTGGGCCACATGAAACCACTTCGCGGGCTGCATCCGACCCCCGGGCCTTGTGTTTGACATGTCTGTCTTACAACCTTCCCCAATAAGAATATTATTATATTAAGCTTATTTCCCATTTTATTGTATTCTTTTTTTTTGTAAAGGTTGTCAAAGACTGTAATAAAGCTATTTAATCTGATTTCATTTGACCACAATTGGGACTAGAATCTCCACCACTAACTGATAAGGTCATGAAGTGAGATGTCAGGTGACTGCATTTCTTAAGGAGTGCAACCCCAGAATTTCCAGTGGCCGTCATTATCCAAGACTTTCAGTTTGTTAAGTCCTGGATAAGAAGTGGGTGTACTGAATAGAGTAGGGGAGGCTCTGGGAGACCTACTATGTTTTCCCCCAAATAAGACCTATTTCGAAAATAAGCATTAGCTTGATTTTTATGTATGCGCCTAATATAAACCCTATCCCCAAAATAAGCCCTAGTTAAGAACCCGCCCATTCTATGCTACTGTCTGGTTGCACGGAGGAGAGGAGAGGAGCACACATAAAAATCAAGCTGGGGTGGGGGGTGGAGCTGCCCCACGTGCCCTGCACCTGCTTACCTCAGGACCGTTGCACCTCCCACGCCCTGACACCTGCCTCATCTCACGGCGGTGGCACCAACAGCCCCATTCAGTGGGAGCCCACGTGACTACCACCAGCCCACTTCTGCGGTTGCTTGCTGCAGCTCGTGTGCGTCAATCCCAGCCTCCATTTTGCCAGCAGAGGCCTTCAGGAAAAGGCCTCTGCGATACGCCTGTCAATCCAGAGCTCTGATCTGGGCTGCAGAGGCCTTTCCTGAAGCTTCTGCTGGTGAAATGGAGGCCAGGGGTGAGGTGTGCGAGTGGCAGCAAAAGAAGTGGGCTGGCAGCCGCCATCCAGGCTCCTGCTGGACAGGGCTGTTGGTGCCACTGCCACAAGGCAAGACAGTGGGGGAAAAAAGACATCCCCTGAAAAATAAGGCCTAATGCCTCTTTTGGAAAGCCTCAGCTGCCCCACCTGCCCCAGCAGTGCTTATAATGGCTATTCTCCCCCCCCCCAATCTGTGCCCTTTTGGCTGCCCTGCACAGTGGCATCTGGTGATAGCAATCAGGCTAGGACTGATGTAGAGGCCCAGGGCCTTCAGCCGTCTTAGCCAGCTGCCACTGATTCCTGGCCTCTACCTCAGTCTCAGCACTGCTATTTCCATTGAGAAATGCCCTTCAACCCCTACATTGCAGCCAGCACCATTTTCTTCCCATTGGTGAGAAGGGGTCCCTAGCCAGCACCAGACTTCTCCCCAAGTTGAACCGTTTTCTAACTCAGCTGTTCTGCAAGCCAGTGTGCTAGTTGGAAAATGCCTGGAGCCCTGTTCTTGCAAGACCTGAGGAAGAGCAGAAGCTTTCTGAAGGATCATGAGAATGAGGTGCAGGATTGAGTGGTGCACACAATTTGAAGAATGAGGTCTCATGAAGCATTGTAAGAATGGGACTCTTCGATTTTATAAACCACTATTATTATTTGCCTTTTTCTAAACTAAAAAGCTCAAACTTTCCTTGCAGCAAAACTGCTCTGGTTCTCTGATCATTTTGATTGGTCTTTTCCATGAGTTGCTCTTAGAAAGATGACCTTTTAATTTCTTTTGCAGCCTATTTTAAAGAATTTAGTTCTGTTACTGGAACAAACCCAGTTCAAGCTCCTGATTTCGAGCTTCACTCTACAAAGACTTTCTTGTTTATTCATTTTTTCTTGGATTCATTTTAAAAAAATCTAAATTTAGCAACATTTATTTTTGTACTGTAGTTTTAATTTGTTACTGTGGGATATTGGGTGTACTATAGAATAGTGGAAACCTGACTTGGGATACTTTACATTTTCAAGTTGTGTTTATCTGAAGTATTTATGTACCAAAATGTGTAGCTCTTCTAGGAGTTTAAGCTGATACATTTGAACTATGGTGGATTGAACTAAAGATATGTTTCAGATAGGCAAGCAAGTATCTTTTAGATATTCCTAATATATGGTTAGTGGACAGAAAGAGGTACTAGTATAGGGGTTCTCAACCGTGGCAACTTTAAGACTTGTGGACTTCAACTCCCAGAATTCTTCAGCCAGCTGAGGAATTCTGGGAGTTGAAGTCCACAAGTCTTAAAGTTGCCAAGGTTGAGAATCCCTGTACTAGGAGGTGTACCACCCCAGGCCTAATCCATCATTTTGTTCTCATTCTGACTAATCCCTCAAAAAGAGGACTTGAACACAGAATTATCTTATGAATAGTTCCAGGGAGTGATCATTCAGATATGTTTGTGTTTATGAAGTATAATTATTTATTTAGTTTCTGATCTTCAGGCATCTCTTTTAATCTATGCTTCTTTATGTTTACAGTGGAACTACAGTATACTGAAGATCATTATGGGGACATTGTAATCAGACCTGTTCCCTTTGCTCTTTCTTTAGCATAATAGAGAATGCAATTTATGATGCATATAAATAACATGGAGACTCCAGGAAAAAAAAACCAAATCTCAGAACTGAGTGCACAGTCTCGACCCATGTCTGAACATACAGGAGTTCAGAATAAATAATTGGTTTCAGATCTTTTTACTCTGATTTGCTGATGGATCAGAGACTTTACTTTGTTAGATTAGAATCTTTATTGAAGACAAGAATGAAATCTCGCATGCAGGTGTTATTTTCTAGTGCATTGCAAGGATGCCAAGGACTTCTATATTTTCTCAAGCGTTTAAACTTGAGATTTCTTTTCTCCCCTCATACATATTAATGAAAGCCACTCCTTTTCTGTATGAATATAAACTCTAAAGTAACTTCCTGACGATCTGGTGGATAGTTCAAGTGAGGCATTAATTGCCACCTGGAATGGGCAGGTGGCTGCTACCTTGGACTGGATTATTTGTATATAGCAGTTCTTTATTCATAGATTCCAAGGAATTTCTTGGTTTTCTGTGGAGTCTCAGGAATGGAGTGACAGAAGAGATGCCTAGTAGAGCACTATTGGAAAAAGACAAAGAGTGAATCTGACTGAATATGCATAAGAGCTCGTATCAGATATTACATTGTGTTGATAAGAAATTTCACTCTTATTGCACCCAATCCTGTTGAAAGTGATGAACTCTCTGCTGGGTCCACATGAGCTATAGAAACATCTGCAGTGTCATTATGGGGTCTGTTCTAAGTATCAGATAAAGTTGCTGAGATTTGTGTAAAACTGCACTCCTATTGGGCAAGGCCATGTAAATTAAATGAGACTTTGGTTATTCGTGAAGTGTTTGAGAAAGTGAATAGGATCATGAGTTCTATTGACCTAAAGTCTCTGCTTAATCCGTGACCTCCTTGGTTGATTAAAATTTCCTGGGAGAGAGCACGTGGTGGGTATATGTGATGGTTAATGCTTCTTTATGTGAGAAGATGAGTGCCATCTGCTATGAAAGAGATGGATGAATATACCTTGCTAAAGATGCCTTTGCTGGATCTGACAATTGTTGTTGGATAACTTTTGTCCAAGCACCAACTTTACCTTTCTTAACAAGGTTACTGAGAAGATAGGCAGGTTGTAGTTTCAAAGAGCTTTGGGTGAAGCAGATAATCTACATTCTCTCCAGTCAAATTTCAGGTCAGGACACAGTATGAGAGAGCATTGATCATGTTTGTGGATCCTGCTCTGATAGAGCTGAGATGAGAGTGGCACATCTTGGCTTTTCTTGATCTCGGTGATCTTTCTTCCCATGAGTAAAAGAACTTTTCTGTTTATGCTGGGGTTTCCCTAAACTAAAGTTATTCTTTGTTTGAAATATTACAGGAAAGTTTACATGTGGCAGCATTGATCTTTTTGCTGGTATTATTCTACTATTTGAATAAATTATTAAAATATTTCAGCTTCTTGTAACTCCTAGTTCTCCAGCGTGGTGGATGTAGAATCCACTTGATTGGGTTATTTCTGCCTTCCTGCTCAGAGAGACTAAGTCAGAGCTTTAGTCACACCTCCCTTTGGGTGTGTCTTCCCAGTTTTGACTTAGTCTTAGGCTCAGCAGAACGCAGGTTGTATTGGCTCCAGAGTTTTTTTCCCTAATTAGGTTTTTTATTAGATAAGTTTTTTTCCAAATTGCTAAAATTGATAGGGTTTTGTAGCTTTGGCCACCAGGTAAGGACTTGGTCCTTTCCTTTGAGGATCGGAGATCCGTGAGCTCTGAAAGGGCTCTTCCCCACCCCCTCCTCTTTCCGGCCTTCAGGCTCCTTCAAGGCCTTTCAAGACGGACTCTCGGGTACTTCAATACTCGATCTTAGCGGCTTCACACAAGCACGGCCCTCGCTGCCTGCTGACATTCCCTCGCCGATCCACTTGCTGAGGAGCTGGCACGAGGGCTGCTGACAGCGTTCCTCCAGATTTTCGGCAGAGTCTCCTAACCGCAAGTTTCTCTCGCTGCAGGGGGGGGGAAGCGGGCGGCTCCGTTCTACAGGACCCGGCCCCAAATCCTTCCTTCGTCGTTTTCTGATCGTTGTGGGGTGATCCGGGAGTCACGGCCGCCATTTTGACCGCGTGGCCAACAGGCAGTCGCCATTTTGGGAGGCCCTCAAGCGGACGCCATTTTGGAGCCTAAAGTTCAGGCCTACTAGGCCGCATTCTATCCCTGCAGTTTGCCTTCACTTGTGCTGACAGGTCTGAACGGGGGGACTGTTTCTTCGTATTCATAGTCAACTGTTGGAGTGTATAGGCGGACGCCTCTTGATCTCCAGTGGGTTAAGGCCAGCTAGGCCGGATTTCTTGTTGCTCGCTAGGCCCGTGGCTGTCAGGGCAGTCGTATAATCCTATTTTTACAGTAATTGTTAGTGGATTGGTACTGGTCACAGGTCTTCAGACCTGTTCCTTGGAGTGGGGAATTGTTTGACCACCTGTTATTGTTAGTAGTGGCCTTTAGTCACCTGGCCTAATCGGACAGGAGTAGTCTGCTGTCTGACTGTTCTGCCATTGCCAAGGCTCAGTGTGAGGATCAGTTACGCTCCATCTCTGACCTTGATCTGCGTGCCTGGGTTCCCCCCACTTCTAGATACCCTTTGCCGGCTCTATCTAGATTGCAATGGCAGACAACTCTTCGCCTTCGGCATCTCAAGTCTCTGGTGTACAGCCAAAGCGCAGATCTACTGAATTGGAAGCAGGGGGGAAGAAAAAGGCCAAAACCAAGCATTTGACTACTAAGGAGACTTCTAAAACAGCTGAGCGAGAGGTCTTGAGGAGACATCAGGCACTGGAGAGGGAATTCTCCAAGGCACAGCGGCTCCTATCCAGTGGGGCTGAAACTGTTCCCCCTGCCCCACTGGATACTTCCATCCTGGAGCCTCCTTTAGCACCTGTGCAAGAAGCCTCTTTGATTAGTTCTCCTCTGGGGGTAACCGAACAGGTAGGCCCTCCCCACTCCTCATCCTTTTCCATCCATCAGAGCCCTGAGGTTGCTCAAGTTCCAATGGTGGTTGGGACTGATCCCAGGGTCCAAGGGGACATGTGGTCTCAGAGCCAATTTCAGGCATTCATGCACCACGCCTTTGTTCAATTTATGTCCTCCTCTAGGAGCTCCCAAGTCCCTTCTCAACAATTGCCTCCTCCCAGTTCCCCTCCTCAGCCGGGAGGTGCAGGTTCAGATATCTCTGAATCCTCCTCTCAATTGGGGGAGGAGGAGTCAGTGGACCTGGCCATAGCTGACACACCCATGTCAGAGGATGAAGAGGCAGCACCAGAACAGGCCTCCACCTCGGGTCTATTTGACCCCTCCCTGTTCAAATCCCTTCTTCTGAAGGCCTGCACTACTACCAACCTGACTTCAGTTCAGGAGGAGAGGCCTTCTATCTCTGCCACACAGGAGGCTAACCCTTTATTTGCAGTAAAGGTAACCGAGCAAAAGCAGATTCCTTGTCCTCTGGTTTTTCAAGATGCAGTGGAGTCTCAGTGGTCCTCCCTGGTATCCACTCCAAAGGAAAGTAGTTTGGAAAAGAAACTGTACAATGTTTCTCCTTCCTTTGCTGCCTTATTGGAGGTTCCATCGGTGGATTCCCCTTTAATTTCTCTGTTCTCTACTTCCACCTCACCAGGCGACACAGCAGAGGCTCTCAAGGCGGAAGACAAGAAGTTCGAGTTCTCCTTCAGTCGAGCTCATCAGGCCTCGGGGTTGGCCATAAAGGCTGCAACTTCTTCCTCCTTTTTCGCCAGAGCTGCCATCATGTAGTTTCGTGACCTTCAGGCCTCAGTTCCCCCCGATCAGGTCAGAGTTCACCAGACTCTAGTTAAACTAGTGGCTGCCTCCCAGTACATGGCCGATGTGTCTCTCCATTCGGCCAAGTGTTCGGCGAGATCCATTGCCGCCACAGTGGCCTCTCGCAGACTTCTATGGTTGAGGCAATGGAAAACTGACCTAAAGGCAAAATGGCATCTCTCCACTGTCAAGTACGCCGGCAAGGATCTGTTTGGCCCAATCCTTGTTCCCTTCGTGGTCGAGGGTAAGGACAAGCATTAGGTTCACCCCTCCAAGAAGACTGACAGGAGGCCTCACCAGGAGTTCCGCAGGCAGTCTTTCCGCCCGGTTGGCTCTTGGGAATGGCGACAGCCCTTTCGGGCAGGGCAGTCCTGGGATTGGCCCAGAAACTCCCGATCCTTTCCCCAGAGGCAGGATCGACAACAGGACCGCCCGAACAGTGGAGCCAGGGGTCAGTCACAGTCCAAACGTTCCTTCAGGGGTTCAGGTCGTCCCTATAGACGTTCCAAGTGACGTCATAGGGAACATTCTGATTGGGGGACAACTGGAACAGTTTTACCAGGTCTGGGAGCAGACCACCACCGACTCTTGGGTCAGGGATACCATCAGACGGGGTCTGGCTCTCGAGTTTCAGTCGCTTCCCCATGATCGCTTCCTACTCTGTCCGGTCTCGCGAAACCCCTCAAAAGCACGATTGGTCACCACTGCCATCACTCACCTTCTAGAAATCAGGGCCATAGAGGCGGTCCCTGGGGATCAAATTGGGAAAGGTTTCTACTCCATCCTGTTCCTGGTCCCCAAATCATCAGGAGGATGGAGGGCGATACTGGACCTAAAAGGCCTGAACCGGTTTCTAGTTTACAGAAGGTTCAAAATGCAGACCCTAAAATCCATTCTGGCCGGCATCAGGAAGGGAGATTTTCTCTCCTCAACAGATCTCACGGAGGCTTACCTCCATATCCCAATTTCCCAGGAGCATCGCAGGTTCCTGCGCTTCTGTTACGCACACCGGCATTATCAATACAGGGCTCTTCCGTTTGGCCTGTCTTTGGCTCCAAGGGTTTTCACCAAGGTCCTGGCAGTGTTGGCGGCTCACCTGCGGATGAAGCCGGTGCACGTCCAGTGCTATCTGGATGACATCCTGGTCCAGTCCCGGTCCCTCCAATTAGCGAGGTCAGAGCTGGCTACCACCATTCAAGTTCTACAGGATCACGGCTTTTCTGTGAATTTCAAAAAAAGCCACATAGTCCCCACAAAGAGACTCCTTCACTTAGGAGCCCTGATAGACTCCGACCTTTGCAGGGTCTACCTCTCCCTGGAGCGCCGGGTCAGCATCCGGAAATTAGTATCCCAAATTCACGGGGCAAGGACAGTTCCTCTGGTCCAACTGTCACAGCTCCTGGGAAAGATGGTATCTTGCATGGGAATAGTCCCTTGGGCAAGACTGCACTCGAGGAACCTCCAGTGGTTCCTTCTCTCCTTCCAGAAGCGGAACCTCACCAGGAGGGTCCAGGTCCCACCCCACATTCTCTCATCTCTCCAGTGGTGGACTTTCGCCGCAATGTCCAAGGGTACCATCTTCAAGGAGCCCTCCAGGCTCATCCTGACCACAGATGCCAGTCTGTTCGGCTGGGGGACCCACCTCCAGAACCATTTGGCACAGGGGCGATAGTCCAGGGTGGACCCCAAACAAAACATAAACTGGCTGGAACTCAGGGCGATTCATTTGGCTCTTCTTCATTTCTCCTCCCTAGTATCAGGGAAACACGTGTTGATCCTGACGGACAACATGGCAGCCAAGGCTCACGTCAACAAACAGGGAGGGACACATTCCTGGGCTTTCCTGCAGGAGGCCATTGAACTAGGTTTATGGGCAGAGGCCAACTTGGGCTCAATCAGAGCAGAGCACATTTCGGGAGAGGCAAACCGACAGGCAGACTCCCTGAGCAGGTTGACTGTAGACCGGAGTGGCGCCTGGATCCGAGGCTGTTCAAGATGATCACGAGCAGGTTCGGGAGGCCATGCCTGGATCTGTTAGCCTCCCCGTCCAACGCCCAGCTCCGCAGATTCTTCACCAGATATCCGGCAAGGGGGGCAGAGGGGACGGACGCTCTCCGGTGCAAGTGGCCAGAGGGTCTGCTTTATGCCTTCCCTCCCCTTCCGCTGTTACAGGTCACCATCCACAGGCTGATCCTGGAGCAGGCGGAAGTAATACTGGTTCCTCCTTATTGGCCACGACACCCATGGTTTGCAGATCTAGTGAATCTGTCCCTGTCTCCTCCATGAAGGTTTCCCCCGGACCGAGTAGCTCTCAGCCAGGGGGGGCTCCAGCACCCAGACCCCCAGTGGCTTCAATTAGCCACTTGGCACTTGAGCGGGAGAGCCTAGCCAGTCAGGCCTATTCCTCGGGGTGATCTCTATGATTCAGGCCTCTAGACGCCCCTCGACGAACCGGATCTATGACACCACGTGGAGAAATTTCTGCCAGTGGTGCATCTCACACAAATTGGAACCTCTTACAGTTACAGTCCCTACTATTTTAGATTATCTGCTGGAGGGCATTTCAAAGAGCTTGTCCACTAATACCATCCGTAGGCAGGTTGCGGCCTTGTCCATGGTCCTCACTTGTGACAATCTGGGTCCGCTTTCACACCACCCAGCTATCTCCGCTTTTCTTAAAGGGGCGGCCAATTCTGGTCCTCCCACAGTACATAGATACCCATCTTGGGATTTACCTACTGTGTTGCAGGCCTTGACCACTGCTCCTTTCGACTCTCTCAAATCTTGTTCTCCAGCATGGTGGATGTAGAATCCACTGATTGGGTTATTTCAGCCTTCCTGCTCAGAGAGACTAAGTCAGATCTTTGGTCACGCCTCCCTTTGGGTGTGTCTCCCAGTTTTGACTTAGTCTTAGGCTCAGCAGTACGCAGGCTTATTGACTCCATAGGATTTTATATTTTTAAATGCTTTAATTTGGTATTTTCTTATCCAAATTTATCCTAAATTCCAATCTAGCTGTTGTTCTTTGGCTATTTGAGTTTTTGGCTATTTCCTGAAGGATTCTGTCCTTCCTCAAGCGCTTGGGCTCCGGCAGGGCCCTTCTCCTCCCCTCGAGGCCTCCAGGCCCGTCAAAGCAGGACGCTCGGGTAGTGCCTCCGCCTTGTTTGCCGGCGTCCTGAATGGCGAGCGGATCGGCACAGCCGACGGAGTTCGGTCCCAGCACCCGGCGCACGAGGCTCCGACATCGGATTCACTGCATCCAGCCTAACATCGCAGGTTTCCTTGCGACGGGGGGGGGGAAGCACGGCGCTCCAGAGCGCATCGCTATTCATTTCCCCTCGTGTGTTTTTGTTTGCCGGCTCGATTGCTCTCGTAACGAAACGAGGAGTTGCGGCCGCCATTATGACCATGTGGTCGCCTGGCGCTCGCCATCACAGACGCCCGCTGACGGCCGCCATTTGGGGCTCTTTTAACTCAGCGCCAGCCAGGCCGGGCCTTCAGTGATTATCCGGAGCCGCGTTGCAGGCCTACAAGCAGGCATTTGTATATTTCTAGGGGGTCGTTTTTCTGACTGTTTTTTTCAAAAAAAAAATAGATTTAAAAAATTTAAATTTACCATAAAAGTATTGTTGTAAGGTTGCCTTTAGGAGGCAATATTGGGAGCAACATCACTGCACTCAGTGGGCTCCAGAGTATCTCGATCCTGCCCTGGAGTGAGAGTTTCTTCTGACCGCCTGTTACTGTTAGCAGTGGCCTTTAGCCACCAGGCCTAATCGGTCAGGCCTACAGGCCTGTCCTGCTGTTCTGTCCTTGTTGTTTTTTTGGTTCAGTGTGAGGAACGGGTGCGTTCCATCTCTGACCATTGATCTGCGTCCTTGGTTCCCTCTTTCGCTAGATATCCTACTGCAGGCCCTATCTAGCTGCAATGGCAGACAGCTCATGACTCCTGACAACACAAGTCTCTGGTGCACCCCCTGCGCAGCCAAAGCGCAGATCTATTGAATTGGAAGCAGGGGGTAAGAAAAAAGCCAAAACTAAACATCTGACTACTAAGGAGACTTCTAAGTCAGCCGAGCGAGAGGCCTCGAGGAGGCACCAGGCACTGGAGAGGGAATTCTCCAAGGCACAGCGGCTCCTATCCAGTGGGGCCGAACCGATTCTCCCCGCCCCACTAGATACTGCTACCTCGGAGCTGCCATTGGCATCTGTGCAGGAGGCCGCCTGGATTAGTTCTCCTCTGGGGGCAACTGAACAGGCAGGTCCCTCTCACTCCTCTCCCTCCTTACAGCAGGGTCCCCAAGTGGTTCATGCTCCAGGGGCTGTCCCTAGGGACCAGGGGGATATGTGGTCTCAAAGCCAATTCCAGGCATTCATGCACCATGCTTTCGTCCAATTTATGTCCTCCTTAGGGAGTTCGAAGGTTCCCTCCCAAACTCCACCTCCCCCTGCAAGCCCTTCTTCTCTACAGGGCAGCACCACGGCACCAGGTTCAGATATCTCTGAAACTTCCTCCCAGGTAGGAGAGTGGGAGTCCGTCGATTTGGCAGTAGCTGACACCCCCATGTCAGAGGATGAGGAGGCGACGCCCGATCAGGCATCTGCCTCATGTCTTTTTGACCCATCCGTCTTTAAATCCCTTCTTTTGAAGGCCTGGGCCATCACTAATCTGACCTCAGTTTCAGGAGGAAAAACCTTCTACCTTCGCAGATCAGGAGTCCAACCCCTTATTTGCAGTAAAGGTCGTGGACCAGAAGCAAATTCCTTGTCCCTTCATCTTCCGGGATGCGGTTGAGGCCCAATGGTCATCCCTGGCCACTGCCCCCAAGGAAAGCAGTATGGAGAAGAAGCTGTACAACGTCTCTCCATCATTCGCTTCCATACTGGCCGTCCCTACGGTTGATCCTCCCCTAATTTCTTTGTTTTCTAATTCCGCCGTCTCAGGTGACATGGCAGAGATTACGAAAGCGGAGGACAAGAAGTTTGAGTTCGCCTATAGAAGAGCTCATCAGGCTTCGGGACTGGCCATAAAGGCCGCGACTTCAGCGACCTTCTTCGCCAGAGCAGCCATCATGTGGCTCCGTGATCTTCAGGCCTTGGTTCCCCCTGATCAGGTCAGAGTGCACCAGACACTTGTCAAACTGGTGGCGGCCTGACAATACATGGCGGACGCCTCTCTCCATTCGGCCAAGTGCTCTGCCCGTTCCATCAGTGCCACAGTGGCCTCTCGCAGGCTACTATGGTTAAAACAGTGGAGAACGGATTTAAAGGCCAAATGGCGTCTCTCCACATCCAAGTACGCCGGAAAGGATCTGTTTGGCCCTATTCTTGATCCACACGTGGTCGAGGATAAGGACAAGCGCAAGGTCCTGGTGCGCCCCTCCAAGAAGTCCGACAGGTGGCCACAGCACGACTCCCGCAGGCAGTCCTTCCGTCCCTCAGGATCTTGGGAGTGGCGACAGCAGGGCAGTCCTGGGATTGGCCCAGAGGTTCGCGATCCTTCCCCCAGAGGCAGGATCGTCAACAGGACCGCCCGAGCACCGGAGCCAGGGGTCAGTCTCAGGCCAAACGTCCCTTCAGAGGTCCCAGGGGTCGCCCCTACAGACGCTCCAAGTGACGCCATCGGGGAATTTCTGATAGGGCTCCTGGGGCAGTTTTACGAGGTCTGGGAGCAGACCACCACCGACTCTTGGGTCAGGGACAACGTCAGACGTGGCCTGGCACTCGAGTTTTATGTGCTCTTTCATGATCACTTCCTACAGTGCCCAGTATCACGGAATCCCTCGAAAGCACATCTCGTATCCACCGCCATCAAGCATCTCCTAGACATCAGGGCCATAGAGCCAGTACCAAAGGGTCAAGTTGGAACAGGTTTTTACTCCATCCTGTTCGTGGTCCCCAAGGCATCAGGAGGATGGAGGGCGATACTGGACTTAAAGGGTCTGAACTGATTCCTAGTATATAGAAGGTTCAAGATGCAGACCCTAAAGTCAATACTGGCCGGTATCAGGAAGGGAGATTTTCTCTCCTCCATAGATCTGACCGAGGCCTACCTCCACATCCCAATCTCCCAGGAACACTGCAGGTTCCTGCGCTTCTGTTACGCACGCCGGCATTATCAATACCGGGCCCTCCCGTTTGGCCTGTCTTCGGCTCCAAGGGTCTTCACGAAGGTCTTAGCGGTATTGGCAGCCCACCTTCGGATGATACCGGTGCGCGTACAGTGCTACCTGGACGACATACTCGTACAGTCCAAGTCCCTTCAGTCAGCAAGATCAGATCTCTTGACCACCATTCGGATCCTTCAGGATCACGGCTTTTCGGTAAATTTCAGGAAAAGCCACACTTCCCCCACAAAACGCCTACTACATCTAGGGGCCCTGATAGACTCCGACCTTTGCAGGGTCTATCTATCCCAGGAGCGACGGTTGAGCATCTGGAAATTAGTATCCCAGATTCGGGGTGCAAGAATGGTTCCACTGGTACAGTTGTCCCAGCTCCTGGGAAAGATGGTATCTTGCATGGGCATAGTCCCGTGGGCAAGACTACACTCGAGCCTCCAGTGGTTCCTCCACCCTCTTAGTCAGGGAAGATCTCTGTACGTTCCATGAGGATAGGGTGGTCCTTAGATTAGACCCCTCCTTTATTCCCAAGGTGAACACCAGTTTTCACAGGTCACTGTATCTCGTTTTGCCAAGTTTTTGTCCAAATCCTTCTCACAGGCTGGAATGCCAGTGGCACAAACTGGATGTACGCAGGGCTCTGCGCATCTACATCAAGCGCACTGGGGTTTTCCGCAAGTCTGAGGCCTTGGTCGTCTCCTTTCAACCGTTGGCCATGGGGAGGAAGGTGTCTTCTTCCACCATTGGCAGGTGGATCAGGGCTTGTATTGCTAGGGCTTACGCCTCCCACTCACTTCCGGTCCCAGCTCGTATCATGGCTCATTCCACGCACAGTGCAGCGACCTCTGCGGCCTGGTCTACCCAGGCTTCTGTAGAGATTTGCAGGGCGGCCTCTTGGTCATCCCCAACTTCATTCATCTCACACTATAAGATTGATAGGTTTGCCGCGGCGGACGCCGCATTTGGCAGACGGGTTCTCCAACAGGTTGTTTCCTCTAGGGAGACACCAGCCTAGACCTTCCCCTCCCTAAGGGACATGGGGGGCTTTGGTATGTCCCAATCAGTGGATTCTACATCCACCATGCTGGAGAAGGGGCGTTGTCTTACCTGAACGCCTTTTCTCAGCATGGTGGTGTAGAATCCACCCCCTCCCTTGAATAGGTGTCTAGGCTTGTGTAGCGTTATTTTTTTTGGTATTTTGGAGTCATTGCGTCAGACTTTGTCAGGATCCTTCGCCTCATCAAAACTGGGAAGACACACCCAAAGGGAGGTGTGACTAAAGCTCTGACTTAGTCTCTCTGAGCTGGAAGGCTGAAATAACCCAATCAAGTGGATTCTACACCACCATGCTGAGAAAAGGCGTTCAGGTAAGACAACGCCCCATTTCAGAATGGCTGGAATACATGGATTGGAGAAGAGATGAGAAATGTCATTTCTGTGTCAGCAGAAATGTGCTTGCTTAATGGTGGATTTCATTTGAATTCTATGACTAAATTGATGAGAAATCAGATATACTTACTTCCTCTACTTTACTGGTTGCTATAACTTTCACTCATACCTAGACTTAATGTTATAGAAAGTTATATGTTAATGTATACATACAAAAGACCTATAAACAATAATGTTCTAAAAGTGGGATTAAAAACAGTTTTAGTAAATTGCAAAGTAGAATAACACTTGGGGAAATAATTACTTCCATTTTTCCACTAGGGTGTGCTACAGATCTTAAATGATGCCCAGAATGTCAACTTATAGAAACCTTCCTAAATGTGCACAATATATATACGGTAGTACTTTGAGTAATTAGGAAGTTCCAATTTTGTTGAAATTAGAAAAGGAGAGAGAAAAGGAGAGAAATTAGCATGGTACAAACCATAGTACTAGCTTTCAGTATTATGTTAATTTTAAGAATCATTCTAGGTTTTATAGGAGTTCCAAAGGAATTCTTAGAAAAAATGTTGGGCAGGTGCAAATATTTTAAAAAATTGCCTATTGTTCATTTAGCAAGGAAAAAATAAGCACATTATGATGAAAAGTGGCATTTGGGAAGATTGGAGTAGAGGTGATAGGTAGCATTCTGATCCATTTACCACCTGGTAAATTATTATTTTGTGCTTTGTCATAATTACTGTGACAGAATGACTTCAATGTGGTTTCAGAAATTCAGATATTTTTGCTGGTAGGAGGTAGGGGACTCCTGCTAATCACTGCATTTTAGTACAACTGTGGTACCTTTCTTTCTTTTTATCCTGGTAGAAAACTATATCTCAGCTACTGTAACACAACTACTACTTTACATTAAGCAAAGCAATTAATCTATTAAAATTAGTAACATTACTAGTTGGCCCATAGTGTCTGTCTTAGTTATGGGGTTGGGGGTTGGAGAGTGGATTCTCTATTTTCTTAGCTTGTTTTTATCAATTACCGGTAGCTATCTTGTCTGGTGTACTTCCTCTATCTGTGGGGAACTTCCTGAATTACAAGATTCTTAGATCTGTGCTATAGGCTTTTGCTCCCTCCTGTCGAAATCTTTGATCTTGCTTGTTTATATATTTTTGAGGCAGGAAAAAAACAAATTAATTGTCCAATATATCACTGCAGAAGTAGTTTTTTGATTTTGTGCCACAAAGTCAGTGATAACTCCTAGCAACCATATTATAGATCAGTGGTTCTCAACCTTTTTCAGGTTGAGACCCCACTTGCGCCGCCCATGCGCGGCGCGTCCCCGACCCCCCCACGTGCAACGGGCCAATCCGTGCATGCGCGGCGTGCGCACGACAAAAAAACAAAACAAAATAACAAAATGGCGGACCGCAATGGGCCGATCCGCGCATGTGCAGCGCGCGCGACGGGCCAAACCGCGCATGTGCGGCGCGTGACGAAAAAAACAAAACAAAATGGCGGACCGTGATGGGCTGATCCGCGCATGCGCGGTGCGCGCAAAAAAATGGCGGACTGCGGTGTCCGGCGACCCCCGCGAAATGGTCATTCGACCCCAAATGGGGTCACGACCCATAGGTTGAGAACCACTGTTATAGATTTTCTCCAGAAAGATCCCTCTTGCAACAGTGCATTCATCACTATAATTAGATTTATACACCTTGCTGTTGGTCATCATCTTCTTTTTCTTCCTTTCCTGGCATCATAGAATCAGGGCTGGAAGGAACTGAGAGGTCTTAAATCTCTCCAGAGAGCTAGGACTTCATATAATGTGTCTGAAGTATGATACATTAACCCCAATCACCTGTGCTTCAAGTGAGAACTCTAGATTGATTTGTCTAAAGGTCATAGATTTGTTTTCTTGGCTATCCACTGTATTCTTAAGAATCTCCAACGTCAATACTCTTTTGTCTACTCTAGCTTCTTCAAAGTCTAGCTTTTACTTCCATGTAGTGTCAACAGGAAAAATAATTTCCCGCACAGTTCTGATCTTTTTAGGCATAAACACAACACCATAGCATATGAACATCTTTGTCATTGTTACTCTAACAAGTGCTAGTCTGCAACACATTTCTTGACTTAACTTCCTTTAAGATTGACAATTGATCCTAAAATGTAGAAATTATTCACTAGCATCTCTTCACTGACAAGTCTAAGCCTGGATGCTGTACCTCTTTGTCAGGACTTTGGTCTTCTTAATATGTAATGTTAGTTCCATTTTCTTTCATGTGCTCCTTGATTTTTATTACTAGAAATTGCAGATTATTTGCTTCTCAGCTATCCGCACAGCAAAGCTTATTGATGTGTCTTCCTGCAATTTTAAAACCATAATCATTTTCTTCCAATCCAGTTTTCTCAGTAAGTATTCTGCATATATAGGCAAAATAAGTAAAGGGATGTAAACAACCTTGTCTCCTTTATCAATCTGAAGTCAGTTAATCAGTTAGTTTCGCCATGATCCATTCAGAGGTTGTGTCTTCTGTCCTGTATATGAATAGGTTTATCCTGTGATGTACTAGGATTCTCTTTTTGCTAAGGACATTCCACAGATTGGCCTAGTCAACAGAATCAAAGCCTCTCTATAATCAATTACGTACATACTGATATATTTATTTTTTATCCTTTGGCTTTCTCAATTATCCAGTTCCTCATTTTCCTTGACCTATCCAAATGCTAGATTGAATATCTGGCATTTCCCTTTCCATGTAGGGCTCTAAACTGTGTTGGATTATCCTAAGCATTATTTTGTTAGCATGTGTAAAGGATATTATGCAATGGTTTGCATACTCTGTTCTGCCTCCTCCTTTGGTATTGCTGCATAGATTGATATATTCCAATTTGTTCACCACTGTGCTGTTCTCTAGATTTTCTAGCATGGCATGGTTAAAATCTTTACTGGTTCTTCTACTGTTGCTTGCATATTGCTATAGATATTCCTCAATTACTGTAGCCTTCCTACTTGGTAGTGACCAGAATGCTGGTCTAACTTCATCTTCTAATACTAGAGGCTACTATCAAATTTCTCCTCCCTTTTTTTTGTGATCTTCTTTGAATTAGTTACTATTGGTCCATTGATGTCCTCTAGTATAGCAATTTGAGTTTGCAACCTGCATCTGAATTCAGAGATTTTTGGAAAATTTTCCTTGGACAGGAAAACTTTTCTTGGATTTTCCTGGTCTGTTTTACTCTTCAGTGTCTTTCAGATATTGCTGTAGTATTGTTTCTTGTCTAGTAGTTGCCTGAAATACTTTAACTTCTGTGCTGAGATCTTTGCATTGGTTTCTCATTGCCTTTGAGATAAAATATGAAATATGCTCGTAAAATGTTCTTGTACCTCAAGTATCTTCATATGTTTTTGCTGTCGAATACAGTATTTATATATTTATATCCCACCTTTATTATTTTTATAAATAACTCATGGGTTATATTTCTAGATAGGAAAAATAGGTAGGAAAGATAGGGTTTACATTGGTACATACAACTTTGAGTAAAATATGGGCTGTAGCGTTTGTGTTCTATTAGAATCGTAGCTCTAGTATGCTGCTTACTGTGTTGTCAAAGATTTTATATTTCTGAAAAGCCATCAGCAGTATGATGTAATTGATTTCTTAACAGGGGGTATATAACAACTAAATAAGCAGAGACTTTGCTCTGTTTTAATATTGGTTTCCCTTGTGGTTTTCTTTTTCATATCCTTCTTGGAGTGTATAGACAACTGAATCTTAAGACTGGTAAATTGCAAAGACAGGTGTGGTAGAGACAAATGTTGAATGGGGCCTCTCAAGACAAACAACTGATACTGGTCTCATAAGTCTTTTATGGCATTCCATTTACACCAGAGGATGGAATGAGGTAATAGCAGTCAAGTTAGCTTTCATTTTATGTGGGAGGAAGGTTCTTAAAATAATGATCAATGACATATGTTCTGAATTGAGATGAATGTGGATGCTTTCTTTCATTTGATTTGCAGAGGATAGAATGGGTAATGTTTAAAACTTGCTGTGTTGTAAACTGCTGGGCATGTTTCTGCCTTTTTCCTGAGGTAAAGCCAGGTATGGAATATTTAACAGATATTGGAAATCAGGGTGAATTAATTTTAAATCCAGTCCATTTTAAGTCACAATTCACATTTTGCAACTTATGTGATTCCTGAACAATCATGTATATTAATAGTTTATTATGAAAATTAAACTCTAATATATTGGAATCAAATCTAATAGTGTATTGTCACATATAATTCATATGTCTTTTTCCACTGGTTGATTATAATGGCTTGGAAATAACAGATGTTTGTACACTAGAATAGTATTGAGTGATTAGGGCTGGCTAGGCCAGACTTTCCGTGGTTGTCCTGACCTGTGGTGGCAGGTCCGAACGCTGACGTTATTGTTATTGTTTTTAAAAGAATTAAAAAAACTTAAAAATAATAAATAAATACAAGGGCCCTTTATTACTCGCAGGCCTAGGTCCTGTGATTGAAGTGAGGAGTTTTCCGACCATCTGTTATTGATAGCAGTGGCCTTTAGCCACCAGGCCTAATCAGACAGGGCTAGAGTCCTGTCTGGCTGCCTCTGCCTTTTGCCTTCTGTTCAGAGCAAGGAATGGTTGTGCTCCATCTCTGACTATGATCTGCGTCCTTGGTTTTCTCCTCCTCTAGATATCCTTGGCCGGCTCTATCTAGTGGCAATGGCAGACAGTTCTTCGCCCCAGGCAACACAAGTCTCTGGTGCACCTCCTGCACAGTCAAAGCGCACATCTACTGCATTGGAAGCAGGGGGGAAGAAAAAAGCCAAAACCAAACATTTATCCAATAAGGAGACTTCAAAAACAGCCGAGTGAGAGGCCTCGAGGAGACATCAGGCTCTGGAGAGGGAATTCTCCAAGGCACAGTGGCTCCTACCCAGTGGGGCTGAAGCGGTTCCCCCTGCCCCACTGGATACTTCCATCCTGGAGCCTCCTTTTGCGCCTGTGCAAGAAACCACCTGGATTAGTTCTCTGGGGGCAACCGAACAGGCAGGTCCCTCTCACTCCTCCCCCTCTTCCATACATCAGAGCCCTGCTCCAGCAGTGGTTGGGGCTACCCCCAGGGACCAAGGGGATATGT
Source organism: Bothrops alternatus (assembly GCA_034064705.1). Lineage (NCBI taxonomy): Eukaryota > Metazoa > Chordata > Lepidosauria > Squamata > Viperidae > Bothrops > Bothrops alternatus. The sequence continues at coordinate 904,076 of JARGCV010000145.1, read as the reverse complement.
GGTCTCAGAGCCAATTCCAGGCACTAATGCATCATGCCTTTGTTCAGTTTATGTCCTCCTCCAGGAGTTTGCAGGTTCCTTCCCAGCAATTGCCTTCCCCTCCAAGTCCCTCTTCTCTGCCGGGACGTGCCACGGTGCCGGGTTCAGATATCTCTGAAACTTCCTCTCAATTAGGAGAGGGGGAGTCTGTGGATTTGGCCATAGCTGACACTCCCATGTCAGAGGATAAGGAGGCAACACCTGAACAGGCATCTACCTCGGGTCTTTTTTGACCCATCACTCTTTAGATCCCTTCTTCTGAAGGCCTGCACTACTACTAACCTGACTTCAGTACAGGAGGAAAAGCCTTCTACCTCCGCAGATCAGGAGTCCAATCCTTTATTTGCGGTGAAGGTTGTGGACCAAAAACAAATTCCTTGCCCATTTGTTTTTCGGGATGCGGTTGAGACCCAGTGGTCATCCCTGGCCACCACTCCAAGAGAAAGCAGTATGGAAAAGAAACTGTACAATGTGTCTCCTTCATTCGCTTCCATACTAGAGGTTCCAACTGTTGATTCCCCCTTAATTTCTTTGTTTTCTTCTTCCGCTGCCACAGGCGACATGGCAGAGGCTCTGAAGGCGGAGGACAAGAAGTTCGAGTTCTCCTTTAGAAGAGCTCATCAGGCCTCGGGGCTGGTCATAAAAGCCGCGACTTCTACTTCATTCTTTGCCAGAGCGGCCATCATGTGGCTTCGCGATCTTCAGACCCTAGTTCCCCCTGATCAGGTCAGAGTACACCAGACACTTATCAAACTGGTGGCAGCCTCACAGTACATGGCTGACGCCTCTCTCCATTCGGCCAAGTGCTCGGCCAGATCCATTGCCGCCACAGTGGCCTCTCGTAGACTACTGTGGTTGAAGCAGTGGAGAATGGATCTAAAGGCCAAATGGCGCCTCTCCACAGCCAAGTACGCCGGAAAAAATCTGTTTGGCCCTATTCTCGATCCACATGTGATAGAGGGTAAGGACAAGCGCAAGGTTCTGGCACACCCCTCCAAGAAATCTGACAGGCGGCCACAGCAGGAGTTCCGCAGGCAGACCTTTCGTCCCTCTGGCTCTTGGTAGTGGCGACAGCCCTTTCGGGCAGGGCAGTCCTGGGATTGGCCCAGAGGCTCACGATCCTTTCCTCAGAGGCAGGATCGGCAACAGGATCGCCCGAACACCGGAGCCAGGGGTCAGTCACAGGCCAAACGCCCCTTCAGAGGTTCCGGAGGCCGTCCCTACAGACGCTCAAAGTGACGCCACAGGGGACTTTCCGATGGGGGGGCGCCTGGAACAGTTTTACCAGGTCTGGGAGCAGACCATCACCGACTCTTGGGTCAGAGACACCATCAGACGGGGTCTGGCACTCAAGTTTCAGTCACTTCCACACGATCGCTTCCTACAGTGCCCAATATCATGGAACCCCTCAAAAGCACGATTGGTCACCACCGCCATCAAGCACCTTCTAGAGATCAGGGCCATAGAGGCAGTCCCAGGGGATCAAATTGGAACAGGTTTTTACTCCATCCTGTTCCTGGTCCCCAAATCATCAGGAGGATGGAGGGTGATACTGGACTTAAAAGGTCTGAACCGGTTTCTAGTATACAGAAGGTTCAAGATGCAGACCCTAAAGTCAATACTGGCCGGTATCAGGAAGGGAGATTTTCTCTCCTCCATAGATCTTACCGAGGCCTACCTCCACATCCCAATCTCCCGGGAGCACCACAGGTTCCTGCGCTTCTGTTACGCACACTGGCATTACCAATACAGGGCTCTTCCGTTTGGCCTGTCTTCGGCCCCAAGGGTTTTCACGAAGGTCCTAGCGGTATTGGCAGCCCACCTTCGGATGATACTGGTGCACATACAGTGCTACCTGGACGACATACTCGTACAGTCCAGGTCCCTTCAGTCAGCAAGATCAGATCTCTTGACCACCATTCGGATCCTTCAGGATCACGGCTTTTCGGTAAATTTCAGGAAAAGCCACACAAACCCCACAGAACGGCTCCTCCATCTAGGAGCCCTGATAGACTCTGACCTTTGCAGGGTCTATCTCTCCAGGAGCAACAGCTGAGCATCCGGAAATTAGTATCCCAGATTCGGGGAGTGAGGACAGTTCCTCTGGTCCAGCTGTCCCAGCTCCTGGGAAAGATGGTATCTTGCATGGGTATAGTCCCGTGGGCAAGACTGCACTTGAGGAGACTCCAGTGGTTCCTTCTCCCTTTTCAGAAGCAGAACCTCAGCGCCTCCACCAGGAAGGTCCAGTTTCCACCCCACATACTCTCATCCCTCCAGTGGTGGACTTCCGCAGCCATGTCCAAGGGGAACATCTTCTAGGAACCCCTCAGGCTCGTCCTGACCACAGATGCCAGTCTGTTCGGTTGGGGGGCTCATCTCCAGAACCAATTGGCCCAGGGGCGATGGTCCAGGGCAGACCTCAAACAAAACATAAACTGGCTGGAACTCAGGGCGATTCATTTGGCTCTCCTTCACTTCTCCTCCCTAGCATCGGGACAACACGTGTTGATCCTGATGGACAATGTGGCAGCCAAGGCTCACGTCAACAAACAGGGAGGGACACATTCCTGGGCTCTCCTGCAGGAGGCCATGGAACTAGGTTTGTGGGCAGAGGCCAACTTGGGCTCAATCAGAGCAGAACACATTTCGGGGCAGGCAAACCGTCAGGCAGACTCCCTCAGCAGGGCGACTGTGGACCACTCGGAGTGGCGCCTGGACCCGAGCCTGTTTGAGATGATCGCGAGCAGGTTCGGAAGGCCTTGCCTGGACCTGTTTGCCTCCCCGTCCAACGCCCAGCTCCCAAGATTCTTCACAAGATATCAGACAAGGGGGGCCAAGGGGACGGATGCCCTTTGGTGCAAGTGGCCAGAGGGTCTGCTTTACGCCTTCCCTCCCCTTCTGCTGTTACAGGCCACCATTTGCAGGCTGACATTGGAGCAGGCGGAAGTAATATTGGTTGCTCCATATTGGCCTCGACGCCCGTGGTTTGCAGATCTAGTGGATCTGTCCCTGTCTCTTCCGTGGTGGTTCCACCCGGACTGAGTAGCTCTCAACCAGGGGGAATTCCAGCATCCAGACCCCCAGTGGCTTCAATTAGTCGCTTGGCAGTTGAGCGGGAGAGTCTAGCTAAGCAGGCCTATTCCTCGGGGGTGATCTCCATGATCCAGGCCTCTAGACGCCCCTCGACGAACCGGGTCTATGACGCCACATGGAGAAACTTCTGCCAGTGGTGCATCTCACACAAATTGGACCCCTTTCACTTACAGTCCCTAATATTTTAGATTATCTGCTGGAGGGCATTTCCAAGGGCTTGTCCACTAACACCATCTGTAGGCAGGTTGCGGCCTTGTCCACGGTCCTCACTGTGACAATCTGGGTCCGCTTTCACACCAACCAGCTATCTCCGCTTTTCTTAAAGGGGCGGCCAATTCTGGTCCTCCCACAGTACATAGATACCCATCTTGGGATTTACCTACTGTGTTGCAGGCCTTAACCACTGCTCCTTTCAAGCCTCTCCAATCTTGCTCTCTGCATTTTCTCTCCTTGAATGTTGCCTTTTTAGTTACAATCACTTTGGCCAGAAGGATTTCGGAATTGGCCGCCGTCTCAGTCAGAGATGATCTCTCTACCTTCCATGAGGACAGAGTGGTCCTTAGATTAGACCCCTCCTTTATTCCCAAGGTGAACACCAGTTTTCATAGGTCATTGGATTTAGTTTTGCCAAGTTTCTGTCCAAATCCTTCTCACCATCTATAACGCCAGTGGCACAAGCTAGATGTACGCAGGGCTCTGCATCTTTACATCAAGCGTACTTCGACCTTTCGCAAGTCAGAGGCCTTGTTTGTCTCCTTTCAGCCCTCTGCCATGGGCAGGAAGGTCTCTTCCCACCATTGGCAGGTGGATCAGGGCTTGGATTGCTAGGGCCTACGCGTCCCAGTCACTTCCGGTCCCAACTCGTATCACGGCTCATTCCACGCGCAGCGCAGCGACCTCTGCGGCCTGGTCTACCCAGGCTTCTGTGGAGGAGATTTGCAGGGCGGCATCTTGGTCGTCTCCATCATTATTATTATTATTAATTTAATTTCTATGCCGCCCTATTCCGGAGAACTCAGGGCGGCTCACAACATGATAGAAATTACATTATATACATAAATATAAAAACCCTTAATTAAAAAAGAAACCAATCATTCCACAAACATACACTGGCTAGGGGCAAGGTGTTAGCTGCCCCAGGCCTGCCAGCAAAAGTGTGTTTTAAGCAATTTACGAAAGGCGGAGAGGGTGGGGGCGACACGGATCTCCGGGGGAAGTTGTAATGAAGTCATCTTTCATTACACACTATAAGATCGATAGGTTTGCCGCGGCGGACGCCGCATTTGGCAGACGGGTTCTCCAACAGGTTGTTTCCTCTAGGGAGACACCAGCCTAGACCTTCCCTCCCTTAGGGACATGGGGGGCTTTGGTATGTCCCAATCAGTGGATTCTACATCCAACATGCTGGAGAAGGGGCGTTGTCTTACCTGAACGCCTTTTCTCAGCATGGTGGTGTAGAATCCACACACACACACACCCCATGGATTGGCGTCTAGGCTTGTGTATTGTCAATTTTTTTTGTATTTTTGGAGTCATTGCGTCAGACTTTGTCAGGATCCTTCGCCTCGTCAAAACTGGGAAGACACACCCAAAGGGAGGCGTGACTAAAGCTCTGACTTAGTCTCTCTGAGCTGGAAGGCTGAAATAACCCAATCAGTGGATTCTACACCACCATGCTGAAAAAAGGCGTTCAGGTAAGACAACGCCCCATTTCAGAATGGCTGGAATACATGGATTGGAGAAGAGATGAGAAATGTCATTTCTGTGTCAGCAGAAATGTGCTTGCTTAATGGTGGATTTCTCCTTTTCCCACGGCATGGGAAACTCAGGCACCAATTGAGGAAATATGTAGGGCGGCGGCGTGGGCATCACCTTCCCCTTTTATAAGTCTCTACAAGTTAGATAAGTTTGCATCGGCGGAGGCCTCATTTGGCAGGAGAGTCCTCCAGTGCCTAGTGTCAGGAAGTGGGACACAGGCCCAGACGGCTTCCCACCCACAGGGACAGTGAGGCTTTGGTATGTCCCATTGGTGGATTCTCCACTTGTCATGCTGGAGAAGGGGTGTTGTCTTACCTGAACGCCTTTTCTCAGCATGATGATGGAGAATCCACTCCCACCCTTAGGGCCAGTCAGGGTCCTGTGCTGCGAAAGGATTGAGCCAACACATGAATCATAGCCAACAGCTTCGCCTCAGTCGAGACTGGGAGGAGGTCCCAGGAAGAGGGAGCATGGCAATTTGGCTCACTTAGTCTATGGGCAGAAGACAAGCAAAACCCATTGGTGGATTCTCCATCGTCATGCTAAGAAAAGGCGTTCAGGTAAGACAACACCCCTTCCTGTAGCAGAGATATTATCAAGGATATACCAAGGCATGTCCATAATTGCATTTTGGATCAGCTGCCGCTTCCAGGTGATCCTCAAAAAAGGCAGTCCCATGTTGAATGGGTTTCACTAGTCCACATGCAAAGTACCCAAAGCATGAGTGAAGGTCTGCTATCCAGGAAAAGACACAATTGATGTTCTTGGCCACAACTGCCACCTGGTCCTTAAGTAGGAGATGTTCCATAAAAACCCCAAATTGCTCATCAGCCTTAATCAGGGCTTTGATGGGTAATGTTGAATGGCTACAGTGTACCTTTTTTGTTTTTATATTAGTTTCTTTGCTGAAATTCTGGCATTGAAATTTAGTTGCTAATCTGATATTGCTGTATAAAACCCAACAGAAATAGGCTTATCTAGTTAAATTCTAGACTTCTATTGTGATATTATTATTATTGAAATTTTTATTTCAGTAATAAGATCTAATCCTTCTTAACTATGGGAGGATTATTTGTGAAGTTGGTTAGACTCTGCCATCTCCTTTGACCTGTTACCAACAATGGGGTGGGTGCGGTTTTGGCATGACGCATCTGGCCCACGGGCCGGCAGTTTGACATGCCTGAGTTAGAATGACTTCTTCTTTTCAGTACTGATTCAAAATTGTTCCTTCCTAACCGTAATGGAATGTGTGGAAGGCTTTGGGGGACATGCTGCCTAAGAAACAATCAGGAAAACGGAGGGGGAGCCTTCAAGGGCTTAATGGTCAGAGAAAGGATCATAGGAAGGGTCCGCCCTAATTGATCAGATAGTTAAAAGTGGCAGCAGGAAGTTTGTATCTTCAGATTTGCAAGATTCTATTACTGTAGCCTAATAGTAAGCTGGATTTACAGGAGCTCATCTAGTCATGTTTCCTGTCTGGTTTACCCAGGAAGGCTGACATCATACAGATCCTCATAACCTCTGGTCACTTGGTCAGCATTACAATAGCATCACCTGGACAGGGATGGAGATGTATAACTGAATATCACCAGTGTAATGCAGTGATAATGTTATATCTCATGCCAGCGAATGTTCTCACCTAATGCTTTCATTTAGATATTAAAGAAGAGAAGAAGCGTTGTCTTACCTGAACGTTCTTTCTCTGCATGGGGGGATGGAGAATCCACCAATGGGTTAACACTGTCCTCTGCCCAATGGGAGACTAGGTCCGAACTTTAGCCCCGCCTCCGGCTTCCTTCTTCCCCAGTTTTTGCCAGGCGAAGCACTCCATCAGGTCGGACCGTGTAGCTCCTTCTCAATGACCTGTAAGAGAACTCCTGCCTAGACCGGTTAGAGGAGGGTGTGGATTCTCCATCCCCCCATGCAGAGAAAGAACGTTCAGGTAAGACAACGCTTCTTCTCCTGCATGGGTGGATTCCGAATCCACCAATGGGACGTACCCAAGCCCTCATAAGTCCCTTCGGGTGGGGGTCTAGGATGTCTCTTACTAGTCCTGAACTATCTGCTGCAAAGACCTCCTTCCAAATGAAGCCCCTGCTGCAGCAAATTGGTCTATCTTGTAATTTCTAATGAACGAGGACGGAGAAGCCCATGTGGCTGCTCTACAAATCTCCTCTAGTGATGCCTGGGTGCGCCAGGCAGCCGATGTGGACGCACTCCTTGTGGAATGCGCCGTGATGTTGTCTGGTACTGGCTGATCCAGCGCCTCATAGGCCTTGGCTATGCATGTCCTAATCCATCTACTAATGGTCGAGGTTGATACCTTCAGGCCCTTAGATGTTGGGTGATATGACACAAAGAGGGCCTCGGACCTTCTGTAGGCCTCTGTTCTGGTGACATAATGGCGCAGAGCCCTGCGCACGTCCAGTGTGTGCCATCGTCTTTCCAGACGATGAGTGGGATTCGGACAGAAATCCGGTAGTACTAGGTCCTGGGACCTGTGAAACCATGTGTTGACCTTCGGCACAAAGGATGGGTCCAGGCGTAGGATTACCCTGCCTTCTGCGAAGGTGATCAGATCCGGTCGGACCGAGAGGGCCCCCAACTCCGATACCCTTCTTGCCGATGTGATGGCCACCAAAAAGGCCACCTTCAGCGTCAGGAAACGGAGTGGGCAAGTCCCCAGTGGTTCAAAAGGACCTTCGGTTAATGCCTGTAGGACCCTGTGTAGGTCCCAGGAAGGAAAACGGTGAACTACAGGGGGTCGCCTAGTGGCTGCCCCCTTTAGGAATGCGCTCACCGCTGGATGTTGTGACAGAGGTCCCCGGTCCTCGCAGACGAGGACCGTCTGTAATGCCGCAACCTGCCTGCGGATGGTGTTGAACGCTAGTCCCCTGACCATGCCGTCCCAAAGATACTCTAGGATGGTAGGGATGTTGGCGGTCAGGGGGTTTATGTCCTGTCTGCTGCACCAGGAAGAAAATTTCCTCCATGTTGCATCATAGATCCTGTTTGTAGAAGGACGTCGGGCGTCCTGTATGACCGAGATGACATGTTGGGAGAAGGCCTGCCTACTCAGACCCTCCCGCTCAAGTGCCAGGCGGCTAGTTGTAGCCACTGCGGGTCTGGGTGCAAGAGTTTCCCCTGGCTCAGGGACACCTGGTTCGGCGGCAGTTTCCATACAGGCGAAAGCGATAGGTCTACCAGGTCCGCAAACCACGGACGCCTCGGCCAGTATGGCGCAACCAGTACCACTTCCGCCTGCTCCAGGATGAGCTTGCGAACCGTTGCTTGGATCAGGGGCGGAGGAGGGAAGGCGTACAGTAGCCCCTGGGGCCACCTGCATCTCAGTGCGTCCGTCCCCTCCGCTTCCCTGGTCTGGAACCTGGAGAAGAAGCGGTGGGTTTGAGTGTTCTCTGGTGTTGCGAAGAGGTCTAGGCACGGCCGGCCGAACCTGTTCGAGATCGCCTCGAACAGCTCCGGTGCCAGCCTCCACTCCGCATGGTCTATGGTGACCCTGCTGAGGGAGTCTGCCTGGTGGTTTGCCTCCCCCGAGATGTGTTCTGCCTTTATTGATGCCAGGTGTCGCTCTGCCCACAGGCCCAGCGCCCTGGCCTCCTGCATGAGAGCCACTGACCTGGTCCCGCCCTGCTTGTTTACGTGCGCCTTTGCTGTTACGTTGTCCGTCAGGACTAGCACGTGCTTCCCTGCCAACAGGGGTACAAACTGAAGTAGGGCCAGGTGGATGGCTCTCAGTTCGAGCCAATTGATTCTGTGCTTTAGGTCCCCTGGACTCCACCTTCCCTGGGCCATCTGATCCCCTGAGTGAGCCCCCCAGCCGAACAGGCTTGCATCGGTTGTGACGGTTACCCTGTTGGGTTCCCTGAGTGGGGTGCCCCTGTTCAGGGCCCCCGACCTCCACCACCTCAGGGAGGCTAGGACTTGTGGAGGCACTCTGATTTTCCTGGGTGAAGCGCTCTGATTCTGTCTTTGGAAGGGGAGCAGTAGCCACTGCGGACCTCTGGAGTGCAGTCTGGCCCACGGGACAATTCCCAGGCATGATATCATCTTTCCCAGGAGCTGGGAGAGCTGCACCACTGTGGCCACTTTCCTCTGCATTACCAGAAACGCTAGTTTCTGTAGGCTCTCCCGGCGCACCTGGGAGAGGTACACCATGCCCTGGTCCGAATCTATGATCGCTCCCAGATGCTGAAGCCTCCTTGAGGGTGTGAGCTGACTTTTCTTGTGATTGATCGAGAAGCCGTGCCTCTGGAGTACGGCTATGGTGGTCTGGATGTCCCTTAGGGCTGCCTGGTGGGACGCTGAGAGTATCAGGATATCGTCCAGGTAGCACTGGACCCGCACCGGTCTCATGCGCAGGTGCGCTCCCAATGCCGCCAGCACCTTTGTGAACACTCTGGGCGCTGAAGACAGCCCGAACGGGAGTGCCCTGTATTGGTAGTGTCGCCCCTTGTGGCAGAACCTCAGGTACTTTCTGTACCCCGGTCTTATTGGGATATGAAGATAGGCCTCTGTGAGGTCTATTGAGGACAGCAGGTCCCCTTTCCGGATGCTGGCCAGTATGGATCTGAGGGACTGCATCTTGAACTTCCTGTATACTACATAGCGATTTAACCGCTTGAGGTCCAGGATTGCTCTCCAGTCCCCTGATGTCTTTGGCACCAGGAAGAGGATGGAGTAGAAACCTTGCCCCTCCTGTCCTGGAGGAACCGGCTCTATGGCCCTTATCTCCTCCAGGTGTCCAATGGCCTGAACTATGAGGCCCGCCTTGGTCCTGTTGCGTGATAGTGGGCAACTTATGAAGTGATCTGGTGGAGTGGAGTAGAATTCTATTGCTAGGCCCTGGGTCACTGTTTCCCTGACCCAGGCATCCGTCGTGGTCGCCTGCCATGCCTCGCTGAACCGTGCCAGGCGACCCCCAATGGGGCTGTTCCAGGAGTCACTTGGAACGTCTGTAGGGTCGTCCTCCCCCCCCTTTAAAAGGGCGTTTGGACGGTTGGCCCCTGCCCGCGGCTGGACGGTCCTGACCGCGCTCCTGCCTGTATGAGAAGGTGCGCGGATTTCTGGGCCCTTCCCAGGACCGTCCCCCTTGAAAGGGCTGCCTCCATTCTCCGGCCCCATTCTGACGGGGAGCCTGCCTACGGAACTCCTGGGTTCCCTTGTCCGTTCTTTTGGAAGGGTGAGCTAGCACTTTCCTTTTGTTTTTGTCTTCTATCAGGTAAGGATCCAGGATTGCCCCGAAGAGCTTTGATCCTGCATACTTAGCTGTGGCGAGTCGCCATTTTGACTTAAGGTCCGCCTTCCAGTTCTTGAGCCATACCAACCTCCTAGCTGCCACTGTCCCTGCAATGGATCTAGCTGAGTATCTGGACGCGGCCAGTGCGGAATCTGCCATGAATTCCGTTGCCCTCCGCAGTTTGGTTAGTGTTTGTCTTACACGTACCTGCTCAGGTGGGACACTTGCCTGGATCTCCCGCAGCCACCTGATCGCAGCTCTGGCGACTAATGAGTTCGTAGATGCGGCTCTGATGGCCCAGGCAGATGAATGGTGAGCCCTGCGGAGGGAAAGTTCTACCTTCCTATCCTCCGCCTTCATTGATTCTGCTAGGTCTCCTGGGATGGCTGAGGAAGGAAGAAGAGAGCTTAGTGGAGCGTCCACCTGTGGCACCTCTATTAAAGTCGCTAATGGACTGCAAACATTATACATTTTCTTTTCCACGCCATTAGGCGTTGGGATGGTGCCTAGATTAGACCACTGGGTCCTTACCGTTGACCTGAACACCTTAGTGCATGGTACCTGGATCACCTCTGACACCGGTGCGTGAAGCAAGGGATCCTTTGCGTCCTCCTCCTCTGAGGACGGCGGTCTGGCCTCCTTGGTCTTAGCTGGCAGTTCTAGAACAGAGCATGTCTTAATCATGAGGGAATAAAACAGATTATGGTCAAATAAACCTGACACTGGGGCCGCCTGTGGCTCTGCATCCTCATTTTCTGACAACGGGGCATCCTCATCGTCCCAGTCCTCCTGCTCCTCGTCTGCCACCTGTGGAGAGTTCTCAGACTCATCAGAATCCTGAAACAATATCTTTTCCCCACGGGAAGATGGTGTGCGTGTTTTGTGAGCTCTCTTGGGAGGGGAACTCCTCCTAGAGGCCCTGAGGTGCACTAATGTTTCCTCTAAGAGGGAATGAAGTCGTGAAGGCCACTTACCAGATCTCCTTCTTTTCCTACCTCTGTGCTCAGGATCCTCCTGGCTTGTGGAAGGCTCTGAATGCTCTGGTGAAGATGGCACCGAAATGGGGGACACCTCCCTTTCTGTCTCCCCCCTGGGGGACCACTCCTGTTCAACCGCCTCTGCAGGCTCGAAGGAGGTTGGTGTCTCCCCGAGGGACAAGGCCGGACTTTCCATCCCGCTGTCCCTCAGTCTCTGCGCCTTGGCAAATTCCCTCTCCAAGGCTTGGTGTCTCCTTGCGGCCTGGCGCTCGTCCGCCCTTGATGGCTCAGACAGATGCTTTGTTTTGGCCTTCTTCTTGCCCCCCCCCCGCTTCCTCCGTTCTGCGTCTAGTCGGCGACGGAGGGGGCGCTGAGCCCTGGGCCGGCGTTCCTTCTGCCATTGCCATGTGCCAAGAAGCACCCTTTCCGGGTATCTAGTAGGCACAGACCGATGTCGGCAGCGCTACAGGGAATGCCCCTAACGTGCCTGGTCGAAGAGCTCCTGCGGTCACGAGGATACCTAGCCAGGGAGTTTTGTCCCTATGCCCGTCCAGACCGCCTTGACTCCGCTGGGGAATCTGCTAGGAGCCAAAACACCGAGAACACACACACACACGCCTCCAACTGGACCCCCCTGGGTGCTCGGCCTCAGTTTCCCTGGTCTGGCAGCCGGAGCTAGGCCTCCGCCTCACCGGCAGTCCCTTCCCTGGGCCCGCAGGCAACTCGACCGGGTGAAGAAGGGAGATTCGCGCCAGAAAACAAAGACTTTCACGCCAGAGATTAAAGGCTTTCGCGCCAGAAAAACGAGGTCCCAATCAGAGGTCTGAGGCGCTCTGATACGCCCCCTTTCCAAAATGGCGCTTCGCGCCAGTAGGCGAGACCGCCCCTTTTTAAAAATGGCCGCCGCGCCGAATTTTCGTTCGGAGCTCTGTGCTCCCGGCCACGCGGTGCCTTAAGGGAAGCTGGCCTCGGCCTACCCCTCCGGTACCGACGGTCCCGGCCTCTGTCCGCCTCCCGGCTGACTGGCTGGACTCCTCCCCGCGCCCCCTTGCCCCACTTGCGGTTTTTTGGCGACGATCTGCGTCGAGCTCCTCGAAGCTTCCCTCGACGCCTGGTCCCTCGGAGCTTCCTGGGGCGCTGCGAGTCGAATAGCGGAGTCCAGGGAAATTTCCCCCTTTTTCTCCGCTATTCCCAGGCCCTAGGCCCGGGCGGACTCGCAGCCGCGCTCCCAAAGCGTGGGGGGGGAGGATCGACCGAAGGTCCCCGAAGAAAAAAAAAAAACCAGAAAAAAATCTCTAAAGTTAAAAAACAAATCAAACTAAAGTTCGAAACTAAACTTAACTCAAAAAAACAACCAACAAAAACCTTACTCTACCAGTCCTAACCGAAAAGAAAGGTACTCTTTTCGCGGAGCTACGCAAAGAGCTGTTCCTTGGGCTTAGACTAGGTAAAAACTGGGGAAGAAGGAAGCCGGAGGCGGGGCTAAAGTTCGGACCTAGTCTCCCATTGGGCAGAGGACAGTGTTAACCCATTGGTGGATTCGGAATCCACCCATGCAGGAGAAAGAAAAGATTTGAGTTCTGAGGCACCCTGCATTGGAGAAGGGCCTAGGGCAGCGGTTCTCAACCTGTGGGTCGCGACCCCATTTGGGGTCGAACGACCATTTAAAGGGGTCGCCAAACAACGCAGTCTGCTATTTTTCCCCCTTTTCCTTAGCTGTGCTACTCCCTCTTATTCTATTGGCTTTTGAAAGCCAATAGAATAGACTCTCTTGAATAGAGTCTAATTCTATTGGCTTTCAAAAGCCAATAGGAATAGGAATTGTCCAGGCTATCTCTGCCCTGCTGAGCCCGCCAAAAGTCCCAGTCTACAAACGGTGCTGCAAGTTGTCTGCAGCACAGGTGAGCTTTCTGGAAGTTTCCACCCCTCCCTGCTGAGCAACTACTAAAACTGTAAGTAAAAGAGGGCCAGGGGTAGGAGGTGGGAGGCCGGCGGGTGCAGGGAGGGTTGCTGGCGTGCATGGGGCCTGGCGGGTGCCTTACCTCCCTTGGGGTGGGCCAGCTGGTGGCCCAGCCGGTGGTCACCCTGTGCCATCGCTGCTGCGGCCGCCCAGGAGCGCCTGGGCCTGCCTGCCGCCGTCCCGAATGGGCGGTGGCCAAGGTAAGGCTAGCGGGGCAGCGGCGGGCGCAGGGAGGGTTGCTGGAGCGCATGGGGCCTGGCGGGTGCCTTGCCTCCCTTGGGCTGGGCCAGCTGGTGCCCAGCCAGTGGTCACCCTGCGCTGTCACTGCCCCTTGCCAGCTACGCCTTGGCCGGCGTAGGGGGTGGCACCACGCATGCCTGGCACTCCCGGGCAAGGAAATACAGGTAGTCCCCGACTTACGACCGGTTGGGGGTCACGGCATTAAAAAGGTTGAGAACCACTGGGCTAGGGCTTGTCCTATCAATCCACACTGAAACGTGGAAAAAGGAGGAGTACCGCTGCAAAACAGTGCCTCCCACTCCTAGTCTCAAAGCCAGCTAAGAAGGGTACTGGAGTCAATTGTATTGAAAGTCGCTGAGAAATTCAGGAGGCCCAGGATGATTGCACAAGCCCCATCTTGAGCCCTCCAGAAGTCATCTGCTCCTGTGACCAATGCCATCTCAATACTGTACCTTGGCTTGATCCTAAGCTGAAAAGTGTTAGGGCTGTCTGTAGCTAAGCACCAAGCACACCCTCAACAACCATCCCTAAAAATATAGACACTGATAACAATGCAGTTACAGATAGTGTTCAACTTACAACCAATTGTTTAATGATCATTTGAAATTATGACAGACTCCCCCAAATGGTAATTCTGACCCAGATTTGAAGTTCTGGCACCCTCCCTCCAGGATTATGTGATTGCATTTTGTGTGCTTGACAATTATCACTCATTTACAGCCATTTGCCGTGTCCTGTGGTCCTATGACCATGATTTACTATGGGTTCCCCCCCCCCCAGAAACTGATGTTTACTTCTGGTTTCTGGCAAAAAATACCATTGCAAATAATGGGTTGACATAATACCTGTGACATTTGTTTAACGACCATGCTATTCACTTTATAACTGCTATGTTTGCCTAATCACCACTGCAAAAAAAATGTCATAAAATCAGATTGGGCACATGATGATCCACTTAATAATTGTATGACATACTTATGACCGTAATTCTAGGCACTATTATAGTCAAAAAATGGAGATTACCTGCACTGGATATTCATGATGTACAGCCTAAAATAATGGGTAAAAATTACAGTTCTGCCACTTATGTAGTGTGAGTCATCGAGATGCATTTGTGTCTAGCCATAAGTTAGGCTTCCTGTGTTGTCTGAATGCAATCTTGTATCAAGTTGAAAGCCAAGCAAATTGGACAGCTGGTGTTGGACATTTGTCTTTTGCTACAGGCATAAATTAGGAGCTCATGAAGAGTTCACACCAAAATCCTGATTTAATTTTATACATACTGAAAAATATTACGTGTCAATATATGTTAACTGTCAGCTAAGGGGCAAAAATTTCTATTCAGCAATCTTAAATTCTAAACTATGAATTAATTTCATTGTTATAGTCTCTCAATTTCAGAAATGTTTGAACACAGAATTTGTTCCTTGCTTCCTAGCAGTTGGAAAAGTTCCATGTCTCCTGTTTCCAGTTGCTAAAAAGAATGCTTTGCTCATTGCTTCCCACCCACACCAACTGTCTTGCCTTTCCTGTTGGCTCCTGTTCTTCTCAGTAGTGTGCATAGCATGCTGTGTTGCAGGAGGACTTTTGGATTTGGGATAGTGGTTGGATTGGCTTTCTGTAAGAAGCAGCATGATTGTGGAGATAGTGCTTCAATCTAGTAGTTTTGACAGAGAGTGTGATGAGCAACTCCACTCCTTTTCTGAGGAGGAGGTATCTACTTCCAATTTTCTTGATTTGAAAGGTATGCTTGAGAAACAATATTTTCCATGGCTCTTATTCTACCACTGTGTAAAAATGTATGTTTCCCTCTTGAGGTTCTTGAAAGAATTAAAAGTGTATTAAAGTTTGATTTACAGTATGGGGATCTTACTGACTCAGAACGGTAGGATGGGCAGTTTGCCATCTTTTTATTAAAAATTGGTGAGCATTGTTGAAAGTAATACATTAGAAGAAACACTTGTTTCAATTGTAATTATTAAGACCTTTTAACATTCTTTTTTCCATTATATTTGTAGGAGAACTGTTTCTTAAAGAGATTAAAGAAAGTGATTAATCACAGATATTTGAGATTATTATAATCTTTTTGCTTCTTATACAGACAATGCCTGTAATTTTTAATTGGAGATTAAATTAAAACTATATTGGTCAGTCTTATTGGCAACCTGTGGTAAATCTGGGATGAGAGAATACAATCGTTCCGATCTGGCTTAATTTCTCAGTTACATTCTGGATCATTTCCAAGAGTTCAGAATTGGGAGGATGAGGGGGAAAAGGACTGTTTTATTACATTTGATTTCAGTTGGTAGATCTCAGCGCTCTCCATTAAGGAGTATCCAATTTCCCCAAAAAGCCATTAGAAGAGATCATCCAGTGTCATGTGATAAGGTATAATCAGTATAGGTATTCCTAAACATACAACCATTCCAAATTATGACACACCTGAAAAATCGGACCTATGACCCAGATTCAAATTTCCAACAGTTGAGGACCCTCCACAAGTTACATGACCGAACTTCAGGTGCTTAGCAACAGGGCTTCATTTACAATTGCTTGCAGCATCCCACAGTCATATGACCATGTTTTATGATAGTTTTGCTGAAAACCAGCACTTCTGATTTCCAGTAAAACTGTGCTGATAGCAAACCACTGATGTGCTTAATGTCTGCTGGAAAAAAGGTCATAAAATCAGGTCATAATATGACCAACCCATTTTACGATTGTCACGACTTATAAACATAATAATGAATGAGGCAATTAGTAACCATGGTCTATCTGTACATACTACTTATTGGCTCTTGATCAAGTACAATTAAATATTTCTGTACTCTGTGTATGTCTCTTATGAGTGCACAGATACATAATTTAAAATGGAGTAAATTATGGTCAGATGTTAATGGCATTTTCTCAATCATTCAGTTTGCTTTTTAATATTTGTTTCATTAGTTAGTACTGTAGATGGAGCTTCACTAGCTGGCAAAGCAAGTGGATGCTAGATGCTGCTGATTATGTGCAGATCAGGAGACTATCTCCCCAATCCTCTTGTCCACTCCATTGTACCATGTCCTTAATAACATTCCTATTGAGTAAGCACTGCACATATGAGGTGAAAAGTTCTAATTCATTTAAGCACAAGATTTTAATTTTTATAGGATATTATTTCTGCTAGTCTTTTGATTATGAAATTGTATCTAATCTTGATTTTTATGTGCCATTCAGGACCACAGTCACTACATTACCATATTTCAAAGAAAATTTAAAAAATGCTTTTTTTTCCTTGGTTTTCTTTTCAGAGGCTCTCCACCGCCCCTTTGGTTGTGACACTGAACCACAGGCACTGAATGAAGCTATCAGGTGGAGTTCCAAGGAGAACCTTCTAGGAGCCACCGAGAGTGACCCCAATCTTTTTGTTGCACTTTATGATTTTGTAGCAAGTGGTGACAACACACTCAGCATCACTAAAGGTAAACATAATTACCTCCTATTTATACATATGAGAGCATGTATGAATGTAATAAAACACAGTTTTGATGTACATTAATAGTAACAGAAGTTTGCAATAGTGGCGAATATCTGTAGGTCGGGTTAGGATGAGGGTGAAGGTTCGTTTGTTGGTGTCAGTAATAAAATGTATTTATTGAAAAGGCAACAACAATAATTATTATAGGAAAAGCTGAAGGGCACAAAAATGATAGGATTATCAAATGTGGAAAAATCATAAATATATCTTACAACTTTTTATCAAGAAGGGAGGAGATTGTACTTTCTTATTTTCTTCAAATGTAGGAAAATATATTCCTTTATAGTTTTTCTTTAAGCAAATGATAACAACCCAACATTTATTTACATTTGATTTAAAAATCAAATTTACCAAGATCAAATTTTATTTCATTAAACTATGAGAATATTTTCTTTATCTAAAATAGTACTGTATAATGTGATTTGTAACATTGGCCAAAAATAGGCGACTATTACTAAAATGTCAAAATGACTAATCATATGTAAAGCCTTGAATTTGATTGTCCTAGTCAGAAAAAAGAATTATGTGCCAGGGTTATAGAACATTCTGAATTTCAAAGTGGACTCCCTGAATGTGATGTATGTATGTGATAGTTGACTTAAGATTCACTGCATAGGCAACAAACATGGCTTATACTGTATTAACTTTTTGCTCAAATCTACAAGACACTTACAAAAATAGCATCAGAATACACTATTGTTCCATATTTGCATTGTTAGTGCATCTACCAGTTGGTAAATTGCTGAGCAATACATGTTCTTAGAAATTGAATTATTTTCTCTGTGACAGAATGCTATTTAATTTGCTGTAGCTTTTTCTGTAGTAATTTTTGATTCAAGGAATGAGGCACAACAGCAGTTCTCCATCTAGACTGCATTGAATGACAGACTTGCTACGATTTAGCAGTAAGCTATATCACAGTTGTGGTACTTCTTGCCCATTCTGTCCAGACAAATATTCTTAGTTTTGATGCTCTTTTCACTATGATCAATCACAGTTGCCTTGCCTCTCCCCTCCTTTTAAAATATATTTTTTTTTACTTTGCAGAATGGTTATCCAGTCTCTAATTCCTGATCTGTAGATACTATATCAAGAGAGTATTTAAACCCCAGGTTATCTTTAAATATTCTTGGGAAGGAGATTTTTTTTAAAAAAAAAAGAAAATTGATTCTGTTAGAGCTTTTTGCTAAAGTCTTCGATGCTGTAAAATTATTAAATATTAGAATACAGATTTGGTGATATAAGAGATGGGTGTTTCAAATTGATCATGATCATTGTGGTTTTCATTTTGGGATTAGGCAAGTCTCCTATGACAATCGTTTTGTAAATAGATATATTAGAGGTTAAAATAATTCCAAATGTCATCTAGTCCCCTCAAAAATTATTTTACTCCTCTTGTATAAAGATCTGCAAGCATTCACTTTGGTGTACTGCACATGAGAGAATGCTTTCTACAAAGAAGTAGAATTCAATATTGTTGATACCTTGGCATCTAACCATCTGTCATCATTTCATTCAGTTAATTTTCTATAACCTTGGATTTTTACTTGGTTTGATCTGATCATATATAGTATCTGGCTGCGTCCTAATAAATTTGAGATTCTCAGTACCTCTGGTGTGTGGTGAAGCTGAAAAATATTTCTGATTTACAGAATTCAGTCTCCTTTAGTAATTCAAGTATATGATTTTCATATTCCTGAATATGCCATTATACTGTCCAATTTCTCCAGCATGTCAGAATGGAGAATCCACTAATGGGTTAACTGTGTCCTGCTGCCCAATTTAGACCAAATCAGTCAAGTTGCCACGCACCTCCTGGAGCAGGAGACGCCCCAGTTTCGATTTGGTCTCTGCCCAGACGGACATGATAACTTGGCTCCCAGCTAAATTGAAGAGTGCAGGTTGTATTCAGTTTATTTTACTCCCACCATTGCAGGGTTACGTCTCACGGAGAAACCATCATTTACAGATCAGCTCCAAGCCATGATATCTCAGGCCGTAACACAGGCTATGGCGTCCACGGCGTGGCCACAATCATCCTTCGCTCTGATGACCTCCCGGGCTTCCTCCGGTCCCTCGCGTCCCAGTGAGGGTCGCTATCCAGACTCAGCATCACCATCCCGTTCCTGCGAGAGCGAGGTCTCAGATTACGGGGAATATAGTCACGCGGAGGGTTAGTGGTCAGAGGATGAGGAGACTCCTTCAGAGGTCCGTCCCCTCATGGGCTTATTTAACCACGCTCTCTTCCCACCCTTGTTCCGCAAGACTTGTGCCACCGGTAAGATCGGCCCAGAGCAAGCCCCGGTTCCCCAACAGGCTCCTAGTCAGGACACTAGCCCGTTCTTTTCCGTACCGGTGGTCAAACACCAACAAATTCCTCCCCCCCCCATGTTTTTGAAATCTGTACGGGGCCAATGGGGTTCACCAGGTACCTTTTCCACTCTTGGAGGTATCGACTGCAAACTTCTTGATACGGTAACAACTCTGAATGAGGCACTGGAAGTGCCTAGGGTGGACGAGTCCTTAACTCCCTTGTTCTCCGATTCCAAGGTGCCTGGGGATATGGTGGAGGCATTGAAGGCTGAGGACAAAAGATCCGAGTTTTCCCTCCGCAGAACTCACCAAGCTTCGGCATTGGTGATAAGGGCTTCCACCTCCACCTCATTCTTCTCCAGAATCTCTCTGATCTGGCTCCGCGAACTACAGGCTAGGATTTCTCCAGAGGAGGTAAGAGTCCGGAGGACTTCACCAAATTAAGGGCGGCCTTGGAATATATGGCAGACGTATCTCTTCAGGCTGCCAGATATTCGGCTCGAGCCATAGCTTCCAACGTCACTACACGTCGGTTGTTCTGGCTCAGAAATTGGAGAGCTGATATCAAACATAAATGGCGTATGGCGGCTGCCCCATATCAGAGTGGCCGTCTTTTCGGGGAGGCTCTCACTCCCTATATAGTGGAAAACAGGGAGAAACAACGGGTGCTTTACCACCACTCCAAGAGGTCGGGCCGTCGTTTCTTCCCGTACGGGCGCCGTTCCTCTTCACCCGGGATCAGAGGCGGTCTCAGGACAGGCCTCACCGGTCCGGTTACCGGGATAGGTCCAGACAGCAACCTCAGGCCAAACGATCCTTTTGTGGCAGGGGAGGTCATCCATTCCGTAGGTCAAAGTGACTCGGAAAGGAACTCTCCAATAGGCGGCAGATTGGCCTACTTTGTCCGCCAATGGGAGACCACGACCAAGGACGCTTGGGTACTAAGCACCATCCGAGACGGTCTGTCTCTAGAGTTCCTCTCAAGACCTCTGTGACATTTTGTACATTGCCCCTGGTTAAGAAATCCAGTAAGGAAAGGTCTCATGGACGATGCCGTTCAGCACCTGCTAAGTATACGAGCCATAGAGAGGGTGCCAGAGAGTCAACTGAGACAAGGTTTTTACTCCATCCTCTTTGTGGTTCCAAAGGCCTTGGGGGGTTGGAGGGCGATACTCGACCTCAAGGGTCTGAATTCATATCTTTCCCATCGTAAATTCAAAATGCAAATGCTATAGTCCATCCTGGCCAGCGTCCGACGGGGGGATTTCATGACGTCAATAGATCTTATGGAGGCGTACCTCCACATCCCTATTCACCCCAGCCACCATCAATTTCTCAGGTTCAGCTATTCCAACAACCACTATCAATACAGAGCCCTGCCATTCGGTCTCTCATCGGCTCCCAGGGTATTTACCAAGGTGCTGGCGTTGCTCGCCACACATCTCACATT
This sequence comes from Bothrops alternatus, assembly GCA_034064705.1. Classification (NCBI taxonomy): domain Eukaryota; kingdom Metazoa; phylum Chordata; class Lepidosauria; order Squamata; family Viperidae; genus Bothrops; species Bothrops alternatus. The sequence continues at coordinate 883,469 of JARGCV010000145.1, read as the reverse complement.
GGTACCGATACGTGTTCAATGTTATCTGGACGACATTCTGATTCAGTCGTCCTCCGCTCTGAACGCCCAAGCAGACTTGTCATTAACTATCAAGACACTTCAGGACTACAGCTTTTCGGTCAACTTTCAAAAGAGCCACCTGACCCCTTCAACTCGTCTCTTACACTTGGGCGCAGTAATCGACACAATCTTTTGTCAGGTCTTTCTATCCCGGGAGTGTCAGGTCAGCATTCGGGACATGGTCCTCAAGGTCCGCAGGGATCCTGTAGTGACGCTGGCCATGCTTTCCCAACTTCTGGGGAAGATGATATCTTGCATTGCTATAGTGCCCTGGACCAGATTACACTCAAGGTACCTTCAATAGTTCTTACTCCCGTTTCAAAGACTAGGCACGAGCTCTTCCAACCGAAAGGTTCGTCTTCCTTCTCAGGCTCTAAGGTTGCTTCTCTGGTGGGCATCCTCGGTGCTAGCCAAGGGGTCACTATTCAAGGAGCCCATTCAGCTAATCCTAACCACAGACCCCAGTCTGTTTGGCTGGGGGGCGCATCTTCTATCCCAGTTGGCTCAGGGCCGGTGGTCTCAGGTAGACCTGAAGCACAGTATCAACTAGCTAGAACTCAAGAGCTATTCATCTGGTCCTTCATCACTTCCACAACAAGGTGGCGGGACGTCATGTGCTTGTCCTCACGGACAACGTGGCGGCAAAGGGGCATGTGAACCGTCAGGGCGGCACTCTATCTCGGTCTCTCATGACCGAGGCCCAGTTGTTGGGATCCTGGGCAGAACAGAATCTTCTATCTTTGAAGGCCGAATACATCTCCAGGGTCACGAATCGTCAGGCGGACTATCTCAGCTGCTCCATAGTGGATCATTTGGAGTGGAGTCTTCATCCGGATCTCTTCTGGGAGATATCACGACAGTTTGGTCATCCGGTCCTGGACTTGTTCGCTTCCCTGGCCAACGCTCAGGTCTCACGGTTTTTCTCTCGGTTCACCTCTCCGGGGGTGGAGGGGGTGGGTGTTTTTCACAGCACGTGGCTATGGGGTCTGCTTTACACCTTCCCTCCTCTTCCTCTGATTCCAGCAGTCATAAGGAAACTACTGCAGGAGCAGGCAGAGGTATTATTTATAGCCCCACACTGGCCAAGGTGACCGTGGTTCGCGGATCTCGTGAGCCTGTCTGTGGTCCCTCTGTGGAGGATCCCCCCAGAGCGGATAATCCTCATACAGGGGGTCCTACAACATCCGGAACCCCAGTGGCTACAGCTAACCGCCTGGCATCTGAACGCTGGTTCCTAGCACAGGAATCCTATTCATCGGGTAATTTCAATGATTCAAGCATCACACAGGCCGGCGATAAATTGTATTTACAATGCCACGTGGCGGAATTTTTGCCATTGGTGTAAAAAGAATCATCTGGCTATCTCGGACGTAACTATTCCACGGCTATTAGATTATTTGTTGGAAGGTGTGGATAAAGGATTAGCGCCCAACACTATCCGCAGACAGGTGGCAGCTCTTTCCACGATGTTTATTTGTGACAACTTGAACCCGTTGGCTCAGCATCCCAGGGTCCGTTCCTTTATCAAGGAGGTCATGAACAGCAAGCCTCCTGTGGTGCATCATATCCCACTTGGGAATTACCACGGGTCCTACAAGCCATTACCGAGTCACCCTTCGAACCCATCAACACCTGCAACCTACGATCCTTGTCTCTCAAGGTTGCTTTCTTGGTTGTGGTTACCTCGGCTAGGTGCATCTCGGAGCTAGCAGCTCTTTTAGTCAGAAAGGACTTATGCGTTTTTCATTGGGACAGAGTGGTCCTACGATTGGATCCTCAAGGTTAACACCATGTTTCACAGGGCACAGGAAATCGTGCTACCGGACATTTGTCCTCATCCATCTCATGCCTTGGAACGGCAATGGCATACTCTGGATATACATAGGGCATTACGCTGTTATGTTAAGCGAACAGCGGCCTTTCACAGGTCAGAAGCCCTCTTTGTTTCCTTCCATCCTACCTCTAGGGGCCAGAAGGTTTCTTCTTCTACTATTGGCAGGTGGACTAAGGCCTGTATCTCGACAGCGTATCAAGTACGTTCTTTGCCAGTTCCAAGCCATTTGACAGCACATTCCACACACAGTGCTGCTACCTCGGCTGCATGGTCTACACAAGTGTCCATAGATGACATTTGCAGGGCAGCAACTTGGTCTTCGCCTTCCCCCTTTGTGAGTCATTATAAAATTGATAAATTTGCTTCTGCGGAGGCTTCCTTTGGCCATAGGGTGTTACAGCAGATAATGCCGGTGCTGCTACCTCGGCTGCATGGTCTACACAAGTGTCCATAGATGACATTTGCAGGGCAGCGACTTGGTCTTCGCCTTCCCCCTTTGTGAGTCATCATAAAATTGATAAATTTGCTTCTGCGGAGGCTTCCTTTGGCCATAGGGTGTTACAGCAGATAGTGCCGGCGACATCGACACAGGCCCAGTCTGCTTCCCACCCATAGGGGATGAGGGGCTTTGGTAAGTCCCATTAGTGGATTCTCCATTCTGACATGCTGGAGAAGGGGCGTTGTCTTACCTGAACGCCTTTTCTCAGCACGAGGAATGGAGAATCCACCCCCACCCTTTATTCGCAGTCAGGTCCAGTGTCAGGAATCTGGGAGCCGGTCATCAGCTTCGCCCTAATCGAAACTGGGTGAAATTCAGTGGTGAAAAAAGTAAGGTTCTACATTTAGGCAAGAAAAAACAAATGCACAGGTATAGTATAGGTGGTACCTTGCTCAATAGTAGTAACTGTGAGAGGGATCTCGGAGTCCTAGTTGACAATCATTTAAATATGAGCCAGCAGTGTGCTGCAGCTGCCAAAAAAGCCAACACAGTGCTAGACTGCATTAACAGGGGGATAGAATCAAGATCACGTGAAGTATTAATACCACTTTACAATGCCTTGGTAAGGCCACACTTGGAATACTGCTTCCAGTTTGGGTCATCACGATGTAAAAAAGATGTTGAGATTCTAGAACAGCGGTTCTCAACCTATGGGTCGCGACCCCATTTGGGGTCGAACGACCGTTTCGCGGGGGTCGCCGGACACCGCGGTCCACCATTTTGTTTTTTGGGGGTTTTTTTGTTTTGTTTTTTTGGCGCGCGCCGCGCATGCACGGTTCGGGCCGTCGCGCGCCGCGCATGCGCGGATCGGCCCGTTGCGGTCCGCCATTTTGTTTTTGTTTTTTTGTTTTTTTATTATTTTTTCCCGTCGCGCGCGTGCCGCACATGCACGGTTTGGGAGGGAGTCTAGCTATTCTCCAAAGCGCCTGAAGGCAGGACAAGAAGCAACGGATGGAAACTAACCAAAGAGAGAAGCAGCCTAGAACTAAGGAGAAACTTCCTGACAGTTAGAACAATTAATCAGTGGAACAACCTGCCTCCAGAAGTGGTGAATGATCCAACACTGGAAGTTTTTAAGAAGAGACTGGACAGCCATTTGTCTGTAATGGTATAGGGTTTCCTGCCTGAGCAGGGGTTTGGACTAGATGACCTCCAAGGTCCCTTCCAACTTTATTATTATGATGATGTTTTTTCATTCTGTACTCTTTAATGTTTCACACTTTTATAAGCCTAATATCAGATGTACATAATAGTGTAGTTCATACCTAATGTTAAAGTATATTTTAATATTTTAATCTGTGTTTTGATGAACAAGTCACAGTGACCTGGTTCATGCAGTACTAAGTCATTATAAGCAGGTTCACATATTGTACTAAATTAAATTGGAAGTAGTATTACTAGTGTACCAGGTCAATGCTTATTTGATAAGATTACCCATAATGAATATTAAAGAAACATGTTGTGCAGTATGGTGATGCATCATGGTGAAAATTATAAAACAAACGCTATAAAACTGCCATTTATGAGAGAATGGAGTAGTACAAAGAAATTGTCTGTTCTATCTGTTTTGTGAGAGAGATCTCGGGACATTAACATGGGACACAAATAAATGATCTCTGTGCTTAATTTCTAGGTGTTACTACTTTTAGATATGCTTGTTTGTGTGAATGAGACTATTTCTTATATGATTAGGACAAGGTCAACTTTAAAATAAATCCCATTTTATCTATTTGGAGTCTTCTCTTTGCCTTAGGTGAAAAGCTACGTGTATTGGGTTACAATCAAAATGGTGAATGGAGTGAAGTACGCTCCAAGAATGGACAAGGATGGGTGCCAAGTAACTACATCACTCCAGTAAACAGCCTGGAGAAGCATTCCTGGTATCATGGACCAGTATCACGCAGTGCAGCTGAATATCTGTTGAGCAGCCTCATTAATGGCAGCTTCCTTGTTCGAGAAAGTGAGAGCAGCCCAGGACAGCTGTCAATCTCGCTCAGGTACGAGGGACGTGTTTACCACTACAGGATCAATACCACCACAGATGGCAAGGTAAATCTGTTCTGAGAAACTTTTTTTTTATATATAAATACATCACATTTGTATGTATAGAACATCTGGGCCAAAGAAATCTTAAATACATTCTGTAATTCCATCTATCTTTGTAAGAATAAGTGCCTTCCTAGCAAGGGATGCTCTTCTGGTTTTGTGTTGCATGAGCAAGTTGATTAGCCACTGATCAAACATCAAGGCAGCACTGAGATATTAGGTTCTGTTTTCTATTCTTCTCATAGCAGCCTCATTCCCCTCTGCATTATTTTGCAGAAATTGTAGAAAATCATTTTGGGAGACTAACTCTCATATAAAGATTAGTTAAATCTTTATAATTAATGTGTTGTGATACTGACCCATGAGAAAGTTACTCTTGTAGTAATTCAGTTAAATTCGATGTGACAGGTTTAGAGCAAAGCAGATTGGTTCTATTAATCTTTTTTTTTATTTTGAAACATTGAAAAGTTTATGTATCCCCTGATCATTCTGGGTGAAAAATAAAAAGCAAGGAAATTCTTATTTGTAGTGGGTCCATTTCTTGAAAAATAAAGGTTTTGGTCCTAATTCTTTAGATAAATCTCTTGGAGATATTACGCAAAGTCAGTTGCTAGGCATATTATGAAGAGGGACTAATATTACTCTAATAATCAAGTTGAAAATAACCAAAAGGAAGCAAGATCAAATAGTCACATATTATTCCAGAAAATGATTTCCCAGTTGCTTTCTGGACAAACTACTTGGTCATCAGAAGGTCAAAGTACCTGGAGTAAATCCCAGAACTGTCCAAACAGAAAATACAGAAGAAGCAAAGTCTAAGGTGACAGTACAGGTAGTCCTCAACTTAACAACCATTCATTCAAGCTGTTCTAAGTTACAATAGTATTGAAAAATATGGATTTATGACTTTCAGCCATTATAGCAGCTGCACGGTTACATGATCAAAATTTGGATGTTGGCCACCTGCCCACACTTAAGATCATAGGTATGCTGCAACTCCCCCATCTGCCTATCTCTTCCCCCCTCCCGCATTTTTTTGGGTGTATTGCACATCACATACCTCTTCTGCCCCCTGCCACTGCTGCCCCCAGTTGACTGTCATTGTCTTCTTCCTCCTCCTGCTTTCCCGGGATCCAGGCTCTGGGAAAATATGCAGCCCTGAGAGGCGTGTGGTGAGTGCAGCAGGACAGCAGAGCTTCATCTGCTAAAGAGAGCTAATCAGGGCTGGCTGAAGAGGAAGCAGCAGGGCAGTGAGGCGTGATGCTGTAGGTCACCAGATAAGGCAGGAATGCAGGCATCAGTTTCCTGAGCAAAGGTGGAGAGTGTGAGGAAGCGACTGTTTGTGGTGGCAGTACAACTGAAGGAAGCAGAGGGATGTAGGGCTCCCAGAGGCACAGCATACCCTCTGCAGTTTGTGTTGAATGTGCTCCTGGAAAACTAGTCTGTGGTCTTCAGCGAGGGATGGAAGCAAGCTCAACTCACAAACCATTTGCTCGGTCTCAGCCCAACCTTCCTCCTGCAAATCTCATGAATGGCCAGCAGCTTCCAACATGAGCTGCAGGGTGTGTATCAAAAGCACTCCTTGAGAACTGGCCTGCAGGCTTCAGTGCGTTGGAAGCTACTGGCTATTTGTGAGGCTTTGCATGAAGAAGGCTGGGCCAAGAGTGAGTTGAGAGCTTGCAAGTAGGCTCTGCCCATGCTGGAGTTTTCTCTATCCTTCTCTGAAGGCTGTTTTTCCAGAAGACCTTTTCTGCACTGCGAGAATGACTATCTCTAAATGCTCAGAATATTTCATAAGGCTTTGTTTTGCTTTCATAAACTTTTGATTGTTTTGATTCAGGAGAATGGTTTGGAGAGAAGAGGAATTTTTTTCTCTCTCTTGCTTAGGTTTTCATGCCCCATGTTAACCAGTTTATATAAGGTCTTCATTTCCTCTTTAACAGGTATATGTGACAGCTGAAAGTCGCTTTAACACATTGGCAGAACTAGTTCATCACCACTCAACGGTAGCTGATGGCCTCGTAACAACTTTGCACTACCCAGCACCCAAGTGCAATAAGCCCACAGTCTATGGAGTGTCACCCATCCATGACAAATGGGAGATGGAACGAACAGATATCACCATGAAGCACAAACTCGGTGGAGGACAATATGGTGAAGTGTATGTTGGGGTATGGAAGAAATATAACCTTACAGTTGCAGTGAAAACACTCAAGGTATGATTGCAGTCTTGAGAGCATTGTGGTGTTATTGAAATGCATCTGAAGTGTACACTGCTAGGCCTAGAGTCCTTGTCTGCCTACTGATGTCCTGAACATCAGAGATTTGTGGCTACAAAAGACAAATCTTGTGAACTTGGGTTGTTTAGTACTGGCAGTTTTTTAAATGATATTCCTGAGCTTAAAATCATTCATTAAGAGATTGTTTGAAGTTACAGTAATGCAGAAAAAAGTGACTTGCAACCAGTCCATGCACTTATCACAACATACCTGTGGTCACATGATTGTGATTCAGGGGCTTGGCAATCAACATGTATTTGTGGTGATTACAGTATCTTGGCCTCATGTGACCACCATTTGCAGCCTTCCCAGCCAATTCCAACAAGCAAAATCAGTGGGGGAAGCCAGATTTGCTTAACAGTAGTGGTGATTTGCTTAACGACCAGGGTAAATACATCATAAAATTGGGCACAATTCACTTAACAACCACATTGCTTAATGATGGAAGTTCCAGAACCATTTCGGTCTTAAGTCGAGGACTACCTGTACAAATAGAGATGCTCTCCCTCCGTGTATTTAGGAGATGGTATCTATAAAAATTGGCTGACATTTTCCTTCTTTCAAATTCTTGGTTAAGGCAACCACTGTGAATATACATATACTGTATACAAAACATACTATCAGAAACATGTATCCTGCATCTCAGTTTTGCTATAGTGCTTTGTTTTTTATCAGGTGTCTTATGTTGCTACAGCTCACAGGCTTATTCAGAGTATATATGTGTAAAAAGCCTTTCCTGCAGAGATTAACCTTCCAAAAGATGTACTTTCAATTGAAAAGGTGTTCCATCATTTGCTTGAGGTACTATTGATCCATTTGGAAAAGCTGAGATGTTCATGACTAAAATATTATTTTCTGAAATATTTAATGTAAATTAAGGGATGATGTACTTGCAAATACCTGTTTTGTGAGCAGATACAGAGAGCACTGGCTGGTCACTTCTGCAAATATAATGCAACCAGTAGATAGACCTTTTTGGATTTAGAAAGATTCAGAAAGTCATGATTGCAGAAGTGTTGATCTCCTGAACGTGATCTTTCCACTGTATGCTCCTACCTTCCTGTTATTATGGTTGGGTTGGGAACCAGGAAAATAAGAGCTGGGAAATTGGATATGTATCTTGGTCTGTCATTTGCCCCCCTTGTAATAAGGCATCTGCTCCCAAATTTTTGTGTAAATTAATTGCGGTTATTAAAAGGAGTCGTGTCTTAAACTTCCAGGAGGATACTATGGAGGTAGAGGAATTTTTGAAAGAAGCTTCTGTTATGAAGGAAATCAAGCATCCAAATCTAGTACAATTATTAGGTGAGTGTACAAATCTGATCACACAGTTCTTTTTGTATTAAATATATATTTGTTGCATTCCAACTGCACACATCAAACAGTTGAGGCATAATATTTAAGCTTTATTTACTTTGAACCAGTTTGAACAAAGCTCTAAATATGGAAAGCTTTCCTCTGATGAAATTGTGTTTGCTGATCTTGCTCATTAAGCATGAGAGTTTTGTCTCCAACTTTCCACACACTTGATATTCTATTAGAAATGACTACATCTGCTTAAAGTAAATTGCATCCCACCGCAAACTGTGCAGTTCTTGTGTCCTATATTTTATTTGAATGAGTGAGTGAGTGAGTGAATGAATGAATGAATCTGTGTTTGTGGGTTTTCCCCAATCTATGGGAAATGTTGTGTTTAAAGCATTGCAGAGGTGGAATTGGCAGTCAAGGCCCCCTTCTTGTTATTTTTCAAACTTGAAATTCATCTCTTAGTCCTCAAATGCCTAAAAGAAATGGTTTTTTTAAAAGTAGATTCAGAACCATGGCTAAAGCAAGCAAAACTACAAGCTTCAACCAGTTGTAACTCTCATTCCCAACCCAAAATTTAGTGTAGTCTTTGTCTCTGATCTCAGTAAATGATCTCTTTGATTGCAATATATATTTCCATTTTTCTTAATAGCTATATTATTATGGTGTCCAGATTATTGAATAATCTTGCTAATGGGGAAGCAACAATTCATGTGTATCAGAGTTGGGCCACCTGTTATCTACATTACATTTTTGCTAATAAATTTGTCATTGAAATAAAGCAGTATGGTTTGTTGCTTGATTTTGGTGACAAACAGATTTTTCTAAATATCTGTCTTGCAATTTTGTTTGGTTTTGTCTTGTTTTATTTTGTTTCTAATAACTAAGCAGTAAGTTATGGAGGAGAGATTGCTGTCACCAGAAATTGAAAATGAACTCTTTAAGTAGTTTTTTTTTGAAATTAAACTGAGGACCATATGTAATTACAGGTAGTAATTACTTACAGGTAGTAATTACTTACTGTAATTAATTATAGGTAGTCTTTACTTAGCACCCATTTGTCCAGCGACTGTTCAAAGTTACAATGGTGTTAAAATGAACTTATTACTGATCCTCAAAGTTATGACCATTTCATTGCTCCACAGTCATGTGATAGAGATTTGGGCCTGCTTCCTTTATGACCCCCTCCCCACCCCACCACATATTGCTGGTCTCTCTGTCTTCCTTTTTGGTATGATTGTTATGTTCTTGCTATGCCACAGTGCTGTGACTTTTCACTACATTGAAGCAATGAGGCTTCACAATGTGGTGCTGGGGTTTTTGGGGTACTGCTAATAATCTCCCCCCCAATGTTTCCTTTGCTTGTGAAAATTCTATTGTGTTAAAATTATCTCTGTAAATCTTTGTAGTATCGCTAGAGAAATTTTTTTTTAAATCATTAAAAATGGATTTCTTTAATTGTGAGAAACAAATCTTTCCTCCTATATTTTAATGTTGAATGCAGTGCTACCAGTTTTGACAATTACTGATTATATTTTATTGCAAAATTGTAAGTACATAAGCATTTACCAGCTCTCCTATGTTTTTCAGGTGTATGTACTCTAGAACCCCCTTTTTATATAATAACCGAATATATGCCCTATGGGAACCTGCTGGACTATCTACGAGAGTGCAATCGGGAAGAAGTGACTGCTGTTGTCTTGCTGTACATGGCTACCCAAATATCTTCTGCGATGGAGTACCTGGAGAAGAAGAATTTCATTCATAGGTCAGCAGAAAACCTTGAAATTCTGTAAAGTAGGAATGTAAAGAAGAATGTAAGGATGTCTCTATGAATTGCAGTGCATTATCTTGAGGGTGAAGGTGTAATAGGATTTGATTGATCAGACTTATTCCAAGCTAATTTGAATGAAAGGAAATCTCAGGGATCTTGCCCTAGTTTTATAATTTATTTTAATTTGAGGACAAATAGCAAGTTTCTTTCCCATGGCTTTTGAAAAAAGCCTGATAACATAATGTATTATACGTTTGAAAGCTCAGAAACCTATGTATATGTTTTGCCCCCAAATGTGTCTCATTTTGACTATAAAGTAAAGGTTTCCCCTGTGCATTTGTTTCTAGTGGGCAGTGCTCAAATCCGTTTCTTAGCCGAGGGAGCCAGTGTTGTCCAAAGATGTTTTCATGGTTACAATAATCAGTGGTTCTCAACCTTTTTCAGGTTGAGACCCCACTTGCGCCGCCCATGCGCGCTGTGACCCTGACCCGGGCACGCGCGCACATGCGCGCGCACACAACAGGCCGATCCGCGCATGCGCGGCACGCGCGACGGAAATTTTTTTTAAAAACAACAAAATGGCGGACCGCAACGGTCCGATCCGCGCATGCGCAGCGCGCGCGCGACGACCCGAACCGCGCATGCGTGGCGCGCGCGCGACAAAAAAATCAAAAGAAAATTAAAAAAAAATGGCGGACCGTGATGGGCCAATCCGCACATGCGCGGTGCGCGCGCGACAAAAAAAACAAAATGGCGGACCGTGGTGTCTGGCGACCCCCGCGAAACGGTCGTTCAACCCCAAATGGGGTCGCGACCCATAGGTTGAGAACCGCTGCAATAGATTGATCAAATGGTGATCTGGCAATCATTATACCAGGGGACCTGTTGGGTTAACATAGGCTAGCTTTTACATTCCCATCAGACAAATACAAGTTTTCGAACAACAGCACCAAGTTTCAGTTCACGGCAATACCATTTGAATCAGGTATTGGAATCAGCTCACTATCTCTTCATTAAAATAATGACTACACCTGTTGGCCCTTCTACAGGTGGAGTGTGTATGTGTGTGTGTACATACGTTATGTATATACATACATACACATACACACACATTTATTTAACTATCCTGATTGCAATCCAATATAAGACAAGCAGGACATTTACAGGAACAGTTTTATGGTTAAGCAAATCAAAAGCTCAGTTTAACATTGCCAACCAATGCTATATTTAAGGATCATAAAAGATGGGGCATAAAAATAGGCTTTTTAAAAAATGGCCAGAGAGGACATAAATAGAGGCAAGATCCTGAAGTGAACACATTCAACACTTAAGAAAGTGGCATGTATCCAAGAAATAAATACATAAGTAGTGCCTTGCTGGACTGATGCCTGGCTCACCTAGTCTAGCAGTCTGTTCTCACAGTGATCAGTTGACTGCACAGTGAAGCCTACTAGTTTCCCCACAGATGGCCTTCAAAGGCAGTTACATGACCGTCAAACCTAACAACGATTGATCCATGATTTTCATGAATTGGTCCTGTTCTGTTTTGAAGCAAGTCAAACTGGTGGCCTATCTCTTGATAGCGAATTCAAATACTAAATTATCTGTTGCATAAAAGAAAAATCCTCTTGTCTATCCTAATTCTTCCAGGGTTCAGTTTCGTTGTTCATTGGCTTATTTTTATTCATACCCTCTATGGGAGTCCTTCTCTCCTTGATGTTCTTTACTCACTTTTAACTGTTTATGACCTGAGGAATATTATTTTGCTAAGAATGTCTGTCAATAATACAATAATGCATACTTGGGAATTTATGCTTCTTCCATTGCAGAACCATGTTGCCACTAAACACTGAATTGCTTGTGTGCATAGAAAACATCCTGACAAGAGCTACAGGAATTGCCAAGGGTGATTTAGGGTGCTTCAGTAAAAAGCTGCATGAATTAAAAACTGGCTGGAGATGCCAGCATCTCATTTCCATTATGATAGTTTATAAAGGGCTCATTGAATGTGTGGAAGCTGGCAGTATTTACAGCAGGAGAGAATACATCCTATACTCAAACATTTTTCTTAAAGATGCTGGGGAAATGAAACAGAAACAATAGATACAGTCTTTCCCATTTTTAGAGCAAAAGCAATAGCTGTTCCGCCATCCCTATAATCTCTAGATATGCATTGTGTGTTCCCGCTAATATCAAGCATTCCTAGAGTGGTCTAGAAGATAAAATTGCTCAGAGGTAAAATCATCCAAATTGTTCTGTCCTGGTTTTAGGTACTGTGGTTCTCTGATCTGGTGTAAATTGTGTATGGAACCTGCTGAGTGCATTAACAGACAAGCTCCAACTTTGCTTGGAAATTCAAATTTCCTGCCTGGATAGCTGATTAGAATTTGTTTATTTGTTTTTGTGCCTTTGAGTCAGTGTTGACTCCTGGTAATTGCCTGGACAAGTCCTTGTAGTTTTCTTGGCACCCTTTCAGAAGTGGTTTGCCCTTGCTTCCCTTCTAGGGCTGAGAGGGAGGGGCTAGCCCAAGATTACCTAACTGGTTTTATGTCTAAGGTAAGATTAGAACTCATGTCTCCTAGTTTCTAGCCCAATGCTATCTATTGCATTCTTACATTTAGAGTCAAAATTTTGATATATTTTTAATAGGATTTTAAACAATCCATAAGGATTTTTATAATTAGCTTTTCAGTCTTAATGCTAATAAATCTGGTTTCTTGTAACTATTTGTAACTTTCCAAAATCAACATTGTACTCTTTTGCTGTTTATTTCAAAATAGAAAAAATTCTTTAAATTCTTAAACTTACATAAAATTTCTTTCACTAAGGATTGAAGGAAAATCATAAAGTGTGATGAAATGTGTCATTCTGAAATGTCTTAGTTTCCCAAAAGCAGTTAACAAGGCATTTCCTGCAATGATTAAGGAGAAATGTGTGAACTCAATGTCTTTTGAAGGCTCTGAACTGTGACTTGGGCAAAGCTGAGCTTCTTTAGGCTTCCAGGTCTCTGACACCTACCAAAGACCGCTGTTTTATGGTCTCACAAGGAGTCTCTGTAAGGACCACTTTGTGTGTGGGTGATCTTGGTTCTCCGCTTGATCTGGTGAGGAGTTTGGGGAGCTGAACTTTTCTGCTGCAACCATCGGCTATGCCCTCCACTACTATATCTGCTATTACTACCGTGTTTCCCCGAAAGCAAGACACCCCCGATTGTCAGACGTATCGGGGTGTCAGGGGAGTCGGCTAACGTAAGCCATCCCCCGACCGTAAGACGTGTATCTTGCTTTCGGGGAAACACGGGGGCGGAGGGGGAGGGAAGATGGACGCGCTGCGAGCGGAGCGTGGCGGGGGGGAGCGGAATCCAGAGCTTTGCGTCGCTCCCCTCCCCTCCCTTCCCCGCCCCGCCTGGAACCCAGCGCTGCACCTTGGCAAGTCACATCACGTGCGGCGGTGGCGGCGCCTTTAGCCCTTAAACTGGAGCGGCGTCGGTACCAGCGGCGGGCAGGGGCGGTCTCTCTCTGCCGGAGTCCCCCCCCTCCCTCCCCGCCTCTCTCTCTCCCCCTCCCGCGGCCGCAGAGGCGGGCAGCGCAGCCCGGCTTTCTTCCCTTCCCTTCCCTTCCCTTCTCTCTCCCTCCTCTCTCTCTTTCACCCTTCCTCCTCTTCCTTCTTCCCCTTCACCGCAATTCGGAGCGCAGGCCAATTGCTCCCCCCACCGCCGCCCCCGGAGCCCTTTCCTGCCCCTGCCGAAGGAGGCGGCCAGCCGGAGCCGGGAAGGGACGGAGCTCTCTCTCTCTCTCTTCTCTCTACCGTAGTTTCTCTCTCTCTCTCTTTCCCCCCCACTCCCGTCTTCTTTCTCTGCCCCCCCACCTCGCTCCTGGACGCCCTTCCTCCCTCACAACTTACGGTAGGATCGCCGCGGGGGAGGCGCGCCAACTCCGGCTCCCTCGCGGGCTCCTCTATTGTGCCGCGATGCGGTGGGCGAAGGGCTTCCCCGGATCGACCCCCGCCTCCTGCCGCCGCCTCCTCTTCTCCGCCTCTCGCTGCTGCTGCTGCTGCTGCTGGCCTCGTGGCCGGCCCGTTGCAACCGAAGCTGCAGCAGCGAGAGGCGGAGAAGAGGAGGCGGCGGCAGGAGGCGGGGGTCGATCCGGGGAAGCCCTTCGCCCGAAATCTGACTGCACGGAGCGAAAGGCAGTTTACTTCAAAAAGCGAGGTGGCTGAGGAGAGACAAACACGAATGAGCGATCCTCCCAATTTTGACTACCGGTAAATGGAGCCATTTCCCGCCAGCCGCTTATCTCAAAGGGCGCCGTCAGAGTTCGAATGATGCACGAAGAGAAGAATCGTTTCGTTTCTGCCTCAGATTCCGGCGGAGTTTTACATTAACTTGATCCTCTATTGTGCCGCGATGCGGCGGGCGAAGGGCTTCCCCGGATCGACCCCCGCCGCCTGCCGCCGCCTCCTCTTCTCCGCCTCTCGCTGCTGCAGCTTCGGTTGCAACGGGCCAGCCACCAGGCCAGCAGCAGCAGCAGCAGCAGCAGCAGCAGCGAGAGGCAGCGAGAGGCGGAATCTGAGGCAGAAACGAAACGATTCTTCTCTTCGTGCATCATTCGAACTCTGACGCGGAGCCGAGGGGGGCAGCCGGACCTCCCCGCGCAAGCCGCCAAGCGGGTGAGGCGATGGGGCTGGCGTGGCGGGGGGGAGCGGCTCCGCTCCCCGCCCCGCCGCCGCTCACCCGCTTGGCAGCTTGCGCGGGGAGGTCCGGCTGCCCCCTCGGCCAAGCGGAGAAAGGCTGCTCCGACAAGGAAGAACTTGTACCCGGGCCGGGAAGGGAGGGGAGAGGAGCGCCGGCCGCCCCTGCCACACAGGGTCCAGCCACCAACGCCTGGGAAACGCCGCTCCTCGGAGCTCCTCTATGCACCCCCACCACGCCAGCCCCATCGCCTCACTCACACGCCGCTTCACTCGCGCCGGCGACCAACCTCCCTTTCTTTTTTGAGGTTGGTCGCCGGAAAAGGCAGCGCGAGTGAAGCGGCGTGTGTGTGAGCGGGGGCGGAGGGGAGGGAGGCGTCGAGTGAGGCTTTTCCTCAGGGCAAAAAAAAACGCTAAGCAGCCGGCTGGCGCGCGCGCGCTCTTGGTGTTGCCGGAACGCCCGCTTCCCCCATGGGGGGCTGCGGCTGCGGAGCTTTTCCCTCGCTCCAGTTCGGAGCCTCGACGCTCACACACACGCCGCTTCACTCGCGCTGCCTTTTCCGGCGACCAACCTCAAAAAAGAAAGGGAGGTTGGTCGCCGGCGCGAGTGAAGCGGCGTGTGAGTGAGGCGATGGGGCTGGCGTGGTGGGGGTGCATAGAGGAGCTCCGAGGAGCGGCGTTTCCCAGGCGTTGGTGGCTGGACCCTGTGTGGCAGGGGCGGCCGGCGCTCCTCTCCCCTCCCTTCCCGGCCCGGGTACAAGTTCTTCCTTGTCGGAGCAGCCTTTCTCCGCTTGGCTGGGACTCCGCCACTTCTTCCCCATCTCCGTGACAGACAGAACCCGTGAGGCATAAGTTGAGGCTTTTCCTCAGGGCAAAAAAAAACGCTAAGCAGCCGGCTGGCGCGCGCGCGCTCTTGGTGTTGCCGGAACGCCCGCTTCCCCCATGGGGGGCTGCGGCTGCGGAGCTCTCACGGGTTCTGTCTGTCACGGAGATGGGGAAGAAGTGGCGGAGTCCCAGCCAAGCGGAGAAAGGCTGCTCCGACAAGGAAGAACTTGTACCCGGGCCGGGAAGGGAGGGGAGAGGAGCGCCGGCCGCCCCTGCCACACAGGGTCCAGCCACCAACGCCTGGGAAACGCCGCTCCTCGGAGCTCCTCTATGCACCCCCACCACGCCAGCCCCATCGCCTCACTCACACGCCGCTTCACTCGCGCCGGCGACCAACCTCCCTTTCTTTTTTGAGGTTGGTCGCCGGAAAAGGCAGCGCGAGTGAAGCGGCGTGTGTGTGAGCGGCTGCTGCGGGGCGGGGCGGGGAGGGGAGCAGAGCAAAGCTCTGGATTCCGCTCCCCCCCCACCACGCCAGCCCCATCGCTGGCGCGATGAAGCGGCGTGTGTGTGAGCGGCTGCTGCGGGGCGGGGCGGGGAGGGGAGCAGAGCAAAGCTCTGGATTCCGCTCCCCCCCCACCACGCCAGCCCCATCGCTGGCGCGATGAAGCGGTGTGTGTGTGAGCGGCGGCGAGGCAGGGAGGGGAGGGGAGCAGAGCAAAGCTCTGGATTCCGCTCCCCCACCACCACGCCAGCCCCATCGCTGGCGCGATGAAGCGGTGTGTGTGTGAGCGGCAGCGAGGCAGGGAGGGGAGGGGAGCAGAGCAAAGCTCTGGATTCCGCTCCCCCCCCACCACGCCAGCCCCATCGCTGGCGCGATGAAGCGGTGTGTGTGTGAGCGGCGGCGAGGCAGGGAGGGGAGGGGAGCAGAGCAAAGCTCTGGATTCCGCTCCCCCCCCACCACGCCAGCCCCATCGCTGGCGCGATGAAGCGGTGTGTGTGTGAGCGGCGGCGAGGCAGGGAGGGGAGGGGAGCAGAGCAAAGCTCTGGATTCCGCTCCCCCCCCACCACGCCAGCCCCATCGCTGGCGCGAGTGAAGCGGTGTGTGTGTGAGCGGCGGCTGCGGGGCGGGGAGGGGAGCAGAGCAAAGCTCTGGATTCCGCTCCCCCCCACCACGCCAGCCCCATCGCTGGCGCGATGAAGCGGTGTGTGTGTGAGCGGCGGCGGGGAGGGGAGGGGAGGGGAGCAGAGCAAAGCTCTGGATTCCGCTCCCCCCCACCACGCCAGCCCCATCGCTGGCGCGATGAAGCGGTGTGTGTGTGAGCGGCGGCGAGGCAGGGAGGGGAGGGGAGCAGAGCAAAGCTCTGGATTCCGCTCCCCCCCCACCACCCCAGCCCCATCGCTGGCGCGAGTGAAGCGGTGTGTGTGTGAGCGGCGGCTGCGGGGCGGGGCGGGGAGGGGAGCAGAGCAAAGCTCTGGATTCCGCTCCCCCCCACCACGCCAGCCCCATCGCTGGCGCGATGAAGCGGTGTGTGTGTGAGCGGCGGCGGGGAGGGGAGGGGAGGGGAGCAGAGCAAAGCTCTGGATTCCGCTCCCCCCCCACCACGCCAGCCCCATCGCCTCACTCACACGCCGCTTCACTCGCGCCGGCGACCAACCTCCCTTTCTTTTTTGAGGTTGGTCGCCGGAAAAGGCAGCGCGAGTGAAGCGGCGTGTGAGTGAGGCGATGGGGCTGGCGTGGTGGGGGGGAGTGGAATCCAGAGCTTTGCTCTGCTCCCCTCCCCGCCCCGCCCCGCAGCCGCCGCTCACACACACACCGCTTCATTGCGCCAGCGATGGGGCTGGCGTGGTGGGGGGGGAGCGGAATCCAGAGCTTTGCTCTGCTCCCCTCCCCGCCGCGCCGCCGCTCACACACACACCGCTTCATCGCGCCAGCGATGGGGCTGGCGTGGTGGGGGGGGAGCGGAATCCAGAGCTTTGCTCTGCTCCCCTCCCCTCCCCGCCCCGCCGCCGCTCACACACCCACCCCTTCATCGCGCCAGCGATGGGGCTGGCGTGGCGGGGGGGGGAGCGAGGGGAGCATTCCGCCGGCACGGGCTGCATTTGTGGGCGCTGGCCGCGTCCTGCCGGCCTCTCAACCCAATCCCTGCCGCTGTCGCCTCCCCATCCACCGGGCAGCAGAGCGCGCGGGTCTGGGGCGGTGCGCAGGCCTGCTCTGGGCTGGCGGCGGCGGCGGGGCGGGGAAGGGAAGGGAGGGGAGCGGAGCAAACCTCTGGATTCCGCTCCCCTCCCTGCCCCGCCGCCGCTCACCCACCCACCCCTTCATCGCGCCAGCGATGGGGCTGGCGTGGCGGGGGGGGAGCGAGGGGAGCATTCCGCCGGCACGGGCTGCATTTGTGGGCGCTGGCCGCGTCCTGCCGGCCTCTCAACCCAATCCCTGCCGCTGTCGCCTCCCCATCCACCGGGCAGCAGAGCGCGCGGGACCGGGGCGGGTCTGGGGCGGTGCGCAGGCCTGCTCTGGGCTGGCGGCGGCGGCGGGGCGGGGAAGGGAAGGGAGGGGAGCGGAGCAAACCTCTGGATTCCGCTCCCCTCCCTGCCCCGCCGCCGCTCACCCACCCACCCCTTCATCGCGCCAGCGATGGGGCTGGCGTGGCGGGGGGGGAGCGAGGGGAGCATTCCGCCGGCACGGGCTGCATTTGTGGGCGCTGGCCGCGTCCTGCCGGCCTCTCAACCCAATCCCTGCCGCTGTCGCCTCCCCATCCACCGGGCAGCAGAGCGCGCGGGACCGGGGCGGGTCTGGGGCGGTGCGCAGGCCTGCTCTGGGCTGGCGGCGGCGGCGGGGCGGGGAAGGGAAGGGAGGGGAGGGGAGCGCCAGCCGCCCCTGCCACACAGGCAAAGCTTCGTGGCGCCCGCTGGGAATGGAAAGATTACCGGTACGTACGCTCCGAAGGCGGGGCCGGCTGAGTGAAAAGCGGGCAGA
This sequence comes from Bothrops alternatus, assembly GCA_034064705.1. Classification (NCBI taxonomy): domain Eukaryota; kingdom Metazoa; phylum Chordata; class Lepidosauria; order Squamata; family Viperidae; genus Bothrops; species Bothrops alternatus. The sequence continues at coordinate 865,181 of JARGCV010000145.1, read as the reverse complement.
AATTGACGGGAGGGGCAAAGGTCTTGCACAGCAAAAGTCAACGACAAGCCCAAACCACCAAAATATTAATCAGTCCTGAAAAATTACTTTTTAAAAAGACAGGAAAGTGGCCAAAATAGACCCACGTTGTTCGCTGGATAAACGAATAATTAATCATAAGGCAGTGTATCTCCGGCTGGTTCGCCTTTACGTGGGCTTACAAATTCTCCCTCTTCCTCCCCACCACTCTCCTTACGATAAAACAAAAGTACATCTGATTTTGTTAACCCTAACTTGTCAAGTTCAGTTATTCCTTGGCACCCCACTTGAACTGGCCGTAAGCATTTTGTGTATTCAAAAAGCTTCTACCCTTTTGGCTGTGCTACCGGTAATTGCCTGATTTACAATTGTTCAGATCAAAAGACTGCTCAACTGTTGGCTTACACAAAAACAAACAAATCCTCAGGCTACCGTATATGTTTGAGATAACTGAAGTTTACAATCTGAAAGAGACACCAAATTAGCCTACCGTAAAATCACACCTCAAGGATTTACAGATCTTTGACAGTTATATTATCTTGTAATTACCGTATCTTGTAATCTCCTGACCTCCTGACTACCGTAAGCAGGAGTTATATACCGTACATATGACATGCCCCGAAGGTAACACGTAGTGGGGGTTTTGGGGCTAAAAAGAAAGTGTGACGCTGTCTTGCTTTCGGGGAAACACGGTATTACTTGCCTAGACCTCCTAAATCAGCGGTTCTCAACCTTTTTCAGGCCACGACCCCGACCTGCACCGCACATGTGTGGCACGACGGCCTGCACTGCACATGCGTGGCACGACAGCCTGCACCGCGCATGTGCGGCGCGACGGCCTGCATCGCGAATGCGTGGTGCTACCCCACGCATGCGCAGTGCTACCCCCTGCACCGGCCGAGGCGTAGGCCGCCGCCCGTTCGGGGCGGCAGAAGGCAGGCCCAGGTGCTCCTGGGCGGCTGCAGCGGCGACGGTGAAGGGCGACCACGGGCTGAGCCACCAGCTGGCCCAGCCCAAGTGATGTAAGCCACCCATCGGGCCCCACGCGTGCCAAAAACTCTCCCTGCGCCTGCCGCTGCCCCGTTAGCCTTGCCTTCACTACCGCCCGTTTGGGGCGGCGGCAGGCAGGCCCAGGCGTTCCTGGGCAGCCGCGGCAACGACGGCGCAGGGCGACCACGGGCTGGGCCACCAGCTGGCCCAGCCCAATGGAGGTAAGCCCCACGCACGCCAAAAACCCTCCCTGCGCCCGCCGGCCTCCCATCCCCGGCCCTCTTTTACTTACAGTTTTAGTAGTTGCTCAGCAGGGAGGGGTGGAAACTTCTGGAGAGCTCGCCTTCGCTGCAGACAACTTGCAGCACCGTTTGCAGACTGGGACTTTTGGCGGGTTCAGCAGGGCGGAGACAGCCTGGACAATTCCTATTGGCTTTTGAAAGCCAATAGAATTAGACTCTATTCAAGAGAGTCTATTCTATTGACTTTCAAAAGCCAATAGAATAAGAGGGAGTAGCACAGCTAAGGAAAAGGGGAAAAAATGGCGTAGCACAGCTAAGAAAAAGGGGGGGGAAATGGCGGACTGCGTTGTTTGGCGACCCCCGTGAAATGGTCGTTCAACCCCAAATGGGGTTGCGACCCACAGGTTTTGAACCGCTGTCCTAAATGAATGTTTTATTAAAGAAATTTATTGTATTCATTGTGGATTCTCAGAAGTCATCATTCAACCATTGTGTGTTTCCAGAGTATCTCCATGAATCCAATCTTAAAATGTGTGTATGCCAACTCTAGCGTCCTAGTTTGACACTACATAGTCTGCTTAGGCAGTTCTGTCTTAGATGGGAGAGTTTAAGATAACCTTGCTGGCCAGTTGGTCTAGTGATTAAGGTAACAGACCAGAAAACAAGAGACTGTGAGTTCTAATCCTGCCTTAACTGTGAATGCTGGCTGGGGGACCTTGGACCAGTCATACACTCTCAGGGTTATTATGGGGAATATAGGAAGAAAAAGATATGTTGGATATGTTTGCCGTCTAGAGTTATTTGTAAAAATAATAAAGATGCGATGCTAATTTTCTTGCATTTTTGCTTATATAGGGATCTAGCAGCTCGGAATTGTTTGGTGGGAGAAAATCACGTGGTGAAAGTAGCGGACTTTGGATTAAGCAGACTGATGACGGGAGATACGTATACAGCTCATGCTGGAGCAAAGTTTCCTATCAAATGGACAGCACCAGAAAGTCTGGCCTACAACACATTCTCAATCAAATCAGATGTTTGGGGTAAGAGAGAAAAAGTCCTTTAGTACAGAATTCTTTTATGTAAGTGAATCAGGATTATAAAGTTATATTGGGTTATTTTTATATTCTCAGGATAGTTTTTTTTTTAGTTAAGAAGTTCAATATACCTTGAAAAGAAGAATCAGTGTTGTTTAAACAATGCAGCTTTAAACATGCTTGCTTAATTTGCAGCTTTTGGAGTATTGTTGTGGGAGATTGCAACTTATGGAATGTCCCCCTATCCCGGCATTGACCTTTCTCAAGTTTATGATCTGTTGGAGAAAGGTTACAGGATGGAACAACCTGAAGGTTGCCCACCAAAGGTCTATGAACTCATGAGAGCATGTGAGTATAATGCTCTCATTTTTATTTTACAAGCAAATGCAAATTGAAAACTGGGAGCAACTGGAAGCCTTGGTAACTTTCCAAGTACATTTAGCATTTATTATTACATATGATAATAAGTTTTTTGACATACAGGCAGTTTCTTGTGAACAGAAAAGTGTTACTAGTGGACAGCTTCTGTAAACCTGAATGGTCTTTGACATTGATTTCTGCTGAGTAGGTTGAATAAATCTTCATGTGACTGGATATGACTGGAATAGAATTGATAGAAAATCACAGTTCATAACCTCATGATTATAGTGAGGAAACCATTTAAGATTCTTTAAAAACACAGATATGGACTCATTCAATAGCCTGTCAAGAGAATTTCACTACCTTTGCCTCCTTATTGTAGTGTGCTATGTCCACTTAAAAATACAGTGTGTTTAACAGAGATGAGGAAATCTCCTGAACAGTATGGGCTCTGGTATGGTATTTGCAATAAAATGGGGGAATTGCTGAAAATCGGTTGGAATCTCTTGACCTTCTGAATATGTTTGGCAACAGGTTTGCAGATTTCCTCCACAATTTTTTATTTGAATTCACTGGAGCAAATGGGTTTATATAGAGATTTAAGATGCCACTGCTGTTTTTAATATTTGTAAACCAGTGAATGACCCAATAACAATAGCAAAATAAGTTTCTAAGGTTAACACTGGATCTAGACTTGTGGATTATCCGATAGACATCCAAGTTATATCAAACTTCTTAATTTTAGTAAAAATAATTTGTGCAAAAATTTAGTAAAAATAATATGTAAAAAAATTATATTGCACTCCAGGAGGATTTGAGGTTAAAAAAAAAGGGATCCCAGCTGGATATATGTGTGTGTGCATGCATTTACACATATGAACATATGCACATTCATAGATATTGTAGAAGAAATCATAGTATATATATAAGCTCCATGGATAGTGAAGGTTAACACTCGTGTGGAGTTACTAAGAAAGAATGGCAGAGGTCAAATACCATATATATTTATTACGAAGTAGAAGTACAGATAGTCCTCAACTTACAACCACAATTGGGACTGGAATCTCAGTTATTGAGCAAAGCAGTGAATAAGCGAGATGTCACTTGATTGCCACATGACTCCTTTTATCAGTGACTGCAGTCTCAGCACTCCTACAGTTGCGATCATTAATTTATCTTGTGGTTAAGTGAATGGAATCCATGTAAAGAGTGTGGGGTGCCTCAGGGTGGTGGAGGCCTTGGGAAGCCCAGCACTGGTCTCTCAGGAATGTCTCTCCACTCTAGTATTGAAAATCCTGCTTGCAGTGAGGATTTTCAGTGCCAGAGTGGAGAGACACTGCAGGAGGCCTGCACCGGGCTTCTCAGAGCATCGTCCACCTTTCTGAGGCACCTCAGGCTCATTACGGCTGCCTCTGCTCTGATGCTGCTAACAGGTTGCCAAGTGCTCAGGTCCTAAACATGTGACATTTGCATGACTGTACATTGAATTTACTTGCACAGTGTTTTATTTGAATATCAAAATGTAATTACAAAATTTAAAAAACAAATAGCAAAACACAAATAAACATGAATATATTAAAATTAAAACTGTACCATATTCAGAGGAGAGTAGCAGCCCCAGTGTAAAAAAATAGAAATGTAAGAAAATAGCCTTAGCCTATATCAAAAACAGATTTTAATTTGGTATTTAAAAGGTCTTAGAATTGGGAAAATATTCCACAGCATCCAGGTGCCAAATTTTTAGCCATACTTTAAATGGTAAAGGAATCTGGGTTACTCTTTGAATTAATATATAGACATTTCATTTATTTATTAGATTTATACACTACCCATCTCACTGTTAAAGCAATTCTGGGTGCTGGAAATACCTAACTTTAGACATATCATTCTAAATAGGCAAAGCCATTTAGAAATTTACTGTTAAAAATCAATGCTTTAAAATAGATCTGGGAGTTAAAAAACAAGTATTATCAATTTTATAGATCTTCAGTTAGTCCTCGATTTACTGACCATTCAAAGTTACAACAGCACTGAAAAAAGTGACATGACCATTTTACACAGTTGCAATCTTTGAAGCATCCCCATGACCATGTGATCAGAATTTGTTAAGAATTACCCATTTACTGCTATTAGAAGAAATGTATGAAGGGTCAAAGTAAAGTATTTGTTTGTCTTGTAGCAGTTCAGTGTTGTTCTGATCATTAGCTTACATGACTTTAAATGAGTTCAGCCAAATATGTGGAGAGTGGGCAACTGTTATTTATCATAAATAAATGGAACCTTCAGCATCATGAATACTACACATTGGAGGTAAAGAAGATTTTTACTTTGAGGCCCTTTATCTGGGTCTCCCAAAAATATCTCGCTCATCAGTACTGGAAAGAGAATACTAGACTTCACAGCTACATCAAGGTATTTCTTACATTCAGAAGTGCTGCCAGAAATGTTAAGATATTTGAAAACAGAATGCAATAAACCACAACAAGAACCTTAAAAACGTTGCCGAAGTTACAGTGAAAAACACTCACTCCAGAATAGTGGGAATTAGATTGCAAATTCTAATGGAGATAGTAATCCCCTGCTGTTTTTTTATTATATTGTAGGCTGGAAATGGAGTCCCCTAGATAGACCATCATTTGCTGAAACTCACCAAGCTTTTGAAACTATGTTTCATGATTCTAGCATTTCTGAAGGTAAGGACCTATTTGCTAACTTATTCTGAAGTTTCTATTATATTTTTGAAATAAGGGTTGTTGTTGTTTTTTGCTTCCCCAATGTAATCAAAATCATTTGAATATGTTTTGTTAGGCTACTGGATTTCTACTATAAAACAATCCAGACAATTGTCCAATTCAAACCTATATTAAATGTTAGAATTACAAAGTTGAGCAACTAGAACAGGGGTCTCCACCTCCAGTCCATGGACCAGCACCTATCCGCAGCATGCCAGGAAATGTGCCTCACAAACAAGTGAACCCCTGTGGGATGCAGGCAGCACACAAAACCATGCCCCCTTCTGTCCATGGAAAAGCCTCTCTCCACAGAACCTGTCCCCGGTGCCCAAAAGGTTGACCGCTAAAGTAGAAGATTTACACACAAACCTAAAACTGTGAATTATCCCCATTCTCACTTTGCTTTTAATGTGTGAAGGAAGAGATTTTAAATCTTGTGTTTATTGTCTTTCCTCATCTGTGAATTGTGGGGGGAGAATATGCAAGCCAAAGCATGTACTCATTTATTCTAATAAGTATGCACTTTTTGTGTGTATTTCTTTCCAAAGCATGCAGTTTATATCTATGTTTTTTTTAAATCAACAATGATGCAAAATTATCCAATCCATTTTCATTGCAAACAACTAGGTGTGATCTGGTCCACTTACTAACATGAGAATAATGGCTTAAGATAGGCGTATCAAATTCTTTCCCCCTAGTTCAGAGTGAGGAAACTATGGCTAAATGTTGCTGAATTACAAACTGCAGCATTCTTTACTTTTGGCCATTCTTACTAAGTCACACAAGATTGTAGTTCACAGCTCTTGAGAGGCTATAGATTTCCATTTAAATCATGATTTACCAATGAACTGGTCCATAAATCAGATATCTTGATGTAGTATGATTTGCTACAATCACGATTTTACTTAATTTCAGATAGATTACTTGTCATTTCTTTGACAAGTTGAAACTGGCTGGAAGGAGTTTGTTGGGACTACAAAGAAAAATCATTTTTCCTTAAATTGTGGATCAGAATGCAAACTGAATAATAGTTTTCCTTGGATAATTAGAGTTGGATAGAAGGCTTTTGAGTCATCTCCTGTTCGACCTAGGTTTATTTTAAATAAAGTTAACTATTTTTAACCAGTGTAACTTACCAGGTGCCCTTCTCTGTACCCATTCCCTTATGAGGTTCTAGAAAGAGAAACAGCTGCTCTAATGAGACACACTTAGATGCTGTTCTTATTTCTGCACATTCTAAAAATGTCTTTCAAATAAAATTCAAGGCATTCTATAGTTCTATTGTTTGATTCTTTAGAAGCCATACTTCTGAACTGTTAAACTCTGAAAAATAGTCTGTTGCTGCCTAGCTGTCAGTAGGGCATATTATATTGCCCAATATATTGTTACTTTGGCATTTTGAAACCCTAAAAACTATTTCATTATGCAACTGAATAGAAACTTCACCATGTCATCTCTTAGTAGCACCAGCTCTTTTTTCCCCTTCCCTTTGCTTCTCTGTTTCAGTAGGGTAACAGTTACAAAGAACTTTAGAAAAGCTGTTGCCTAGACCTGTTGCAATCAGGATTTAGACCTGGATGAGGAATTGAAACCATATTGGTCATCTTCAGATCACTTGACTATGCTTGTCTAAACCTTTTGGCAATATTTGGTACTATGTGATACTGGACCACCTACTTTATTTATTTATTACATTTATATTCTGCCTTAATCAAATATTGGTAGTTGAAGTAACTATATTTTGGTGGTTGTGTTCTTTCCTGACTGGGAGGGCCCAGTTAATTGTTTCAGAATGGGTTCTTGTTATTATACACTCCATCACATGCTGCTTCAGGGCTTGGTCCTATACCTAATTATGCCATCTATGCAGTGTGAAATCTAATTGTGCATACCTATGGCCATAAAAGGGTTGCAGTGGAAGCCCTGATCCATCATCTGTTGGCTGTCAGGGCCTGGATGTGGAACAACTGATTCAGACTCAGCTCTAGAAAGAGAGAGTGCATATTTATTTAGAAATCCACCAATTCTGTTATGATACATTGATTGTATCATTTTTGACTCTCAGTAAAATTCCTTCCCCATTGGGAGCAGACCTGCACTTTGATGGTCCTCCTGAATTCATAGCTCCTGTTAGAATGGTAGGTGAACATTATAACCAGGAAAGCCTTTATCCACCTTTGGTTATTGAACTGAACGTAGCCTTACCTAGATGAGGAACTGAAGATAGTCGCTCTTGTTCTTTTCATCCCCCTTATAGATTATTATAATTTCATTCAGGACTGTTATTGAACATCATCTGGAAATTTCAATTGGATAATTCCAATACTGGCATATAAAATCATTGCTATAGGAAATGCACTGGCTAATAATATGTTTTCAAACACATTTTAGTGTGCAGTCATTATATATAAAGCCCTATGTAGCTTGCATATCTTCAAGACCACTTATTCTATATAAATCTGCCCATCAAATCTGAGGGCATGGAGAACATCTGCAAAAGACCCAAACTATGGTTAGGTACAGTGACAATGGTCCTCAAAATAAGTATTCTTTATAGGAGCACCACATCTCTGGAATAGGTTGCCCCCTGAGGCAACATAACATTCCAAAAACTTGGCTATTTCAAAAGGTATTTCTGTCACAAGAAACATTTAATCATTTTCATGGTTAATTGTAAACTTTTGATTGCAGTCATGAACCATATTGGTCTTGTTGCACACGTTGTATTTTATTGTTGCACTCACTTCAGTTGATTCTCCTCTTGCTTAGATTTGGTTAACTGAAACATCCTGTAATTAATGAATACAAATTATTTCATGCATGCTTCTTACAGAAGTGGCAGAAGAACTTGGAAGGACCTCATCCTCTTCTTCAGTAGTTCCATATTTGCCTCGATTACCTATTCTTCCTTCCAAGACTAGAACTTTAAAAAAACAAACAGAAAACAAAGAGAATATTGAAGGAGCTCAGGAGATCATAGAGCATTCTGCATCCAGTTCTGCTCCAGGTATGTTATTTGAGTGGTCCAGAGAAGTAATGTTTCAAAACAAAGGAAAGATTCTGAAAAATTGGATTACATCTAACATTGCAGCACATGATTTCTCATCTTCTCTAAATTCTTCTCTTGAAATTTAGCGTGAAGGATGCACCAATCTTCTGGAACAGGTTTAAAGATCCATAAATAATTAAAATGGGAGATTACATTTGTTCTGCTGGTGAATAGACATAAAAAGTGGATACATTCCTCTGTATTTATGGATAGTGGAGGAAGCAGAATATCTGGTCAGCGGGTTTAGATTATATGTTAAACCAGTTCAAATGTGCAAGCTCTTAATTGAATCTGATTTCTGCAATGTATAAAAAGTAATTACATAGTAACCCACCCACCCCCAATCAGTCAGTTGTAGATTAACTGCTTTTCTTGCTAAGAATGCAGTAATGGCCATAATAAAATAGAAGAAATTTAAGCAACACCATATAGAGAGAGATCTGAAATCAATTTATATCACTATAGTCAAGATAAGGAGAGAAGACTAGGACATTAAAACTAAGAAAGGGCTGTGCCAGGTATCAGTGATGTATCCATGACCAGATGTCTTTTCCCTTTCACCTGACTGCTGAGAGGAAAAAGAAGCCTTTTAAATATGCTTTCCCTCATAGCAAAGATCAGAGACTCAAAATTTCTAAGCCTTCAGTGCCACTTATCAATTCTGCTTTTGCTGTGCAAAATGGATAATTCTGCTGACCAAATGCCATTCTATGTCTTTTACAAGTGAATATCAGTATTTCTCTGATGAACAGCAAGGCTGTTTCCTTTCAGTGTGAAAGAGGCACAAAGTTACTGCATCACCATGAGCAGCAGACTTTTTTGTTTTTTTGTCTAGGTTTTATCAGAAGCACACAGCAGACCAGCGGATCCCCAGCACTACCTCGTAAACAGAGAGACAAGTCACCGAGTGGCCTGTTAGAAGATACTAGGGAAACTACCTTTACCAGAGACAGAAAAGGTGGTTTCTTTAGCTCGTTTATGAAAAAGAAAAATGCCCCCACACCTCCCAAACGCAGCAGTTCCTTCCGTGAAATGGAAAACCAGGCTCATAAGAAGTATGAATTAACGGGTAATTTTTCCGGAGCTGGTCCATTGCAGCATATTGATGGATTTTCATTTGCTCCCTCCCAGCAAGATGGAAATCTTTGCTTATCCAAGTGTTATATTGGGAGCTTTGCACAGCGGAACATCTATGGGGAAGATGGTGGTGGCAGCAGCAGTGGGGGCACCAGCATTGGTAGTGGTTGGTCAGGCCTCACAGGCTTCTTTACACCTCGCCTGATTAAAAAGACATTTGGCTTACGAGCTGGGAGGCCCACTGGAGGTGATGAAACTTCAAAACCTTTTCCCCGATCAAACTCCACATCTTCCATGTCTGCAGGTCTTCCTGACCAGGAGAGAATGGCAATGACTCTTCCCCGAAATTGCCACAGGTCCAAAGTTCAACTGGAAAGGACAGTATCCACTTCCTCTGAGCCCGAGGAGAATGCAGACAAGTCCAATGATCTTCTCCCTAAAAGGTGTGAAGATACTCATACGCTGACCAGAAGCCGACCAAAAGCTAAACTGCTGCCAAGGGGTGCTACTGCTGTTCCTCTCAGAACTCCTTCTGTGGACACATCTGTTTTAGAGAAGGATTGTCAAGGGCCAACAGCAGCAGCAAGCCTGAAAAGCAAAGAAAAAAACAGTGGGATACGACAAGGTTCAGTAGAAGGGGAAGAAAAACCAGGCTGGCCTTCTCCAGCCAAGGCTGCAGCAATACTTCCAACTACTCACAATCACAAAGTGCCCGTTCTCATCTCACCTACTCTAAAGCATACACCAGCTGAGGTGCAGCTCATTGGCACAGACTCTCAGGGGAATCGATTCAAGCTCTTATCTGAGCATCAGAGCACTGCTTCTAGTGACAGGGATAGACCCAGACGGATAAAACCAAAGTGTGCTCCACCGCCACCCCCACCACCCCCACAAGCAGTCCTGAGGCTCCTTCATCAGCCTCCAGGTACCTCAGATACAGTAGAAGAGTTGGGTAATGGAGCATTGGTACAGCATGGGCAAGATAGTGAGGGCAGCAAAAAGGTAACAGTGGCACCTACTGGTGGAAAATCTGGAAGGCCAGTAATACCTCCACCTCAAGTGCCTTTGCCATTGTCTTCGTCACCTGCTAAAATGGCAAATGGCACAGCAGGAGCTAAAATTGCTCTGAGAAAGACCAAACAGACAGCTGAGAGAATCTCAGCAGACAAGATCAGCAAAGAGGCGCTTCTGGAATGTGCAGACCTCCTCTCCAGTGCCATTGCAGAGCCTACCACAAATAGCCAGCTGGTGGATACTGGGCACCAACTATTAGATTACTGTTCAGGTTATGTGGATTGCATCCCCCAAACGCGCAACAAGTTTGCCTTTCGGGAAGCTGTAAGCAAACTGGAACTTAGCCTGCAGGAGCTGCAGGTGTCCTCGATGGCTGCTAATCTTCCTGGAGCGAATCCTGTCCTTAATAACTTATTGTCTTGTGTTCAAGAAATCAGTGATGTTGTTCAGAGGTAGCTACTGTCAAACCATCTGCTTAGGAGGAAAAAAAAGTTCACAAAATTGAAAGAAGAGTCAGAGTGACTTCTTCTAATCATTTTTTCCCTATGTTAATGTTTTGAAAGAAAAGACTGATACTTGAGTAAGTTTTATGTGAAGTACCTCAGATCACTGAGCTCACATGTTTACAGGTTCATCTCAGTACATGGGGCAGATAAGAGGGAAGCAATGTTTCACAGAGGTCAGATGATTGCAGCTGAGACGGGCAAAATATTGAAAATTTGCCCTGGTGAGAAAATGTATTTGCAAAAATAGAGCTTGTGCTCTTGTTCACTTCTGGGAGGAAGGAGATTCCATGAAGGTACCTTTGGTTTGATAAGGTGCTTTGTTCTCTTTGATGCTTGTCCAGTTGATTAGAATTACTGGAAAAGGGATAAGGTTCTTTTTCTGCACTACTCTATTTTAACTTTCTGAGGTCAAATCAGAAAGGCTTAGAGGTGCCATTGGAAATCAACTAGATCTTTCCAAGAAAGAGAGGATAATTTTGAGGGAAAGTCTTTTATATTTAAAAAAAACAAACAGATTGGCACTGTAGGGAGTGCATGCACTAGCCTGTCTGGTAGACCTTCTGCAGTGCAATTGGTTACTGTAATCGTAGATGCAAAAAGTAAAAACAAAGAGCTGGAATATGAAATGCATCCCCCTTTATCGTCCCCATCTCATATTAGTCACTCACACGTTCACTCTTTCACAGCATCTTGAATGACAATTTAAGCAGACTTGCCACTGGATTTCATACAACCACATCTTAACACTCAAACTGCAGTCATCACCATGTGGGTAGCATAGCATGGTTAGCTAACCAATGGCAATCACTTGAGTTCTTTGGGGGATAGCATGCCCAAGAAACTATTAATTTATCTCTGGCGTTGAACTTTGGTACAGTGGTGGCTTTGCTATACCTTGAGGAGCCCTGCTGGATTAAAACACTGCAGAATGCTGCTAGTGTTCTCTACATTCCTATTTTAATTGTGGTTACCTTAATGTCATTTCTTTTTGAGGGAACTAGAGACCTGAGGCCTTCATATTTTCTAGTAGAACTATAAATTTGCTCTTGGAATACCAGTTCAGGCATTGCTAATATAGATTCTTTGTTTAGATTTTTGCTTTATTTGTAGTTTCAAGACACTGCCTGCGCATGGATTCATTGTAAGTGATTGGTCTGTACAAACATGCTGTTATCTCCCTTCAAGTAGTCAGGTTGCAAAAATCATCATCTTCGAAAGTCAGCTTGCTATGGGACCACTAATTTCAAAAATCCACTGATGTTAAGTAAATGATATTGGGTTTTTCTATGATTAATGTGACTTTAAACTAGCATTTGCACAACATGTTTGCTTCTGAAAGATAATCAGGCTATATGCTTCCATGAGGCCTCTTTTTTGTTTATCCCAGAACCCCTGAACTCACTCTATTTATTGAAATTCAGCAACAAACTATTGAAAAATGGAGCTGTGGTTTCCTACAATTTTTTTTTTGTCAAGAAACAAAACAAGGAAGTTATATGATATTTGATGTTTGAAAGGCTTGGTAGAAACAAATAATGGAGACTCTGTTTGAAATATCTTGAATCCTGATACCATTTTGTTCTCTGGAGCTGTTAGCTATCAATAATTAGTTACGGTATGGCTTCAGTCACAAATGGGTTACTCATTTCAGCCTTAAAGCATAAATGGAAGGAGTTTTTTTAGCCATACTGTCTGGAAAAGGAGATTGAAAACACATTTATACTAACTAGAATCCTGCCATTAAATTTTCTAGAAATTACACTGAACATGCAGCATTATTAGATGGGGAAAACTCACAGAATGAAAGCACATTTGGGTTCTATGTCTGATTCAGAATAATAAGGTCTTCACATGGTAGAGAATAAGCAGGCTCTGCAATGCGTTAGATTCAAAGGGGGAAAATGCTAAAGAGCATCCAGAACTGCTCACATAATGTTTCTTTGCAGTTTGTCTTTTCTTGGGATTGTGCAGCAACTAACACTCTAGCAGTGCAGATGTTTTAAGTACTTTTCCATAGGTTCAGTGGTAGTGCTCCCCCTACCTGGAATCATTTTTCCCATTTTGAATTAAAACTGCTGCACAGCCTTAGAGGACAGCACATGCTGCAGATGTCCAGTGCACAATTTCTTCCATTTCTGAGCAAGAAAAAATTGGGTATCTATATGCGTATCTACAATAATATTGACCTAAGGGGATAGAGGATACCCATTCTCATCATGCAGACTTATATTTTTCTTGCTGGCTTTTGGAATTGGCCTCTGGTGCCCAGTGTGTCTTCAGTTACTGTTCTGCTTTCCTGAGAGAATTCTGGATTTGAGTTATTCGTATATTATTTATATCTTGGACAATGGTTTATATAGTATGTTTACGTTTGCTGTATGCTGCTCTTAATACAAAATCTGTCTTAAAAATGCAAGGGCATGCAACTTCATATTTGCCTGGGACAGTTTATAAAAATCTTTCCTGTTGTCAAAGAAGTTACTGTTTCAAAATAAATTGACTTTGTTCTGGTAAGTAACAAGTAGCTTAAATATGGGATGGAAAAAGTCTATTTTTCTGATATTGCACATGTACACACACAAACACACCCCTTTCAAGTATATACTGCAGTTCATGTTTGCAGACCCCTTTTGCACCAGACTGTTAAAATCAGCCTATTTGTCATAGAATTGTACATTATATCATTGACAGAGTTTATTTAGACCATTGAGTCAAATTTCTGACAAATGTCTGCCCAGCTAGAAGATTTCCAGTGAACAGAAACTATTATTTCACAATAACTGATTCAACTGTTGAACCACTCCTCTTATTGAAAATTATTCTAACATTTGGCAAAAATATGGCTTACTGAAAATTAAGACCATTTTTCTGTACCCTGATATTTATTCCCTTCTGAGCCTTCTTTTCTCAAGACTGGTTTCCTTAATCTCTCTTGTTGCACTTGATTTCCAGCCCCTGATCACCTATTGCTTCTCTTTCTACTTGTTATAGTCATCTAAAATTTTCTTATAACAGTAATGCTCTGAGGGAAATGTTTGGTTAAAAAATGTGATATGAAATAAATAAAATGCCAAGAACTGGACTGGTTATAATACTTCAGTGGGTTCTGAGCAGTTCAGAATTGAATGGAACAATTATGTCCTGTGATTTGGAAAATCACAAATGCTCAAGAAGGAATATATAGAATACCCTGCTTTGCTTTTCTCCATAATAGCTCTGTGAGAAAAGGGGAGCTAATAAAAAACGTGTCCAAAGCCACCAATGAGCTTCTGTGACCAAAGATAGACTTGAGTCTAGGTTTTCATTGCTCTATCTCATCTGCTAAATAGGAGTGTGAACTGCTTCAACAACTCTTCCTTAGCTAGATGAAATCTAAATTGTTCATCCAACTGGCTCTTCATAATTGTTCAGTAGGATGCATGCCCTCTTTTTGGAGAAGACTGAATAAGAATCAAGCCGCCTTTGCTATTTTCATTGCTATAGGCATATATGAAGCTCCTTTTGTTAGGATTCTTAGAATTGTTTGTTTAATTTTGGCTCATTCTGAGTTTTAGCTTTTATTATATCATCTCTACAAATCCAGGCAATCTGTAGGTACTCTTCCTTTGTGATCTTCCTCTTTTTTAAACCTCCCAGATAAACCACCTTTATCATTGGATCTTTCTTAAGTTATTTTTGCAGTTCCGTCTGCTTTTGTTATCTTTTTTCCTCCTTGTTGGAATTGTTTATTAATGTTCTGTTAGGGTTTCCTTGGGCACATTTTCTCGTTAGCTTTTCCAGCAGTTAGATCTACCTGCCATTGCACCTTTGTTGATATCTTATTTTCATCAATTAGAAGCATTAATCTAAATTCATTTAGGGCCAAATTTAACGTACCTTTTAATTTTTGTAATTGGTCAGGTTTAAGTATTGAACGTTTAAAACGTTTAATATTGCCCTATTGATTTTTATGGCAAATCTTTTAATGATTGTGTAGACCTGAAATTGTCATTGAATCTGTACACAATATATGCTAATGGAAAAATGAAAAAAATCACTTTTGCTTCATAGGCCAGACTATACCAGGCTACACATTAAGTTCATGTGAAAAAATGTAATCTATCAATTAAATCTGAAATGTGAGATTATTGATGGTGGCTTGGGAAAAAAGCTAAGAAAGCTGAAACAGATTATGTACATTAGTTCAGAAAATTCATGTTTCTTGGCCCATGCTTCTCTTTTGAATTTTCACTATAATTGCAAACATTTTCAACATTTGGGAGAACAAATAGAAGAAATCATCCCCTAAACAGAGATAAGTGTAATAATATTAAAAAAGTATGAGTTGTTCTTTGTTATAGATTCCAAACACTACATTCTCATGTTTCCTTCAACAGTCGTTAGCATTTCATGTCAAATAAACATGCTTGTTCCTTGAACAGTTTGAGAATTCCCATTCAGGTTTTCTCCCTAATTTTATGTAATACTCAAACCAAAATTGTTTATTACTTTCCTCTGATGGCTGGGTGCTACCTTTTGATAACATAAGCAAATGGCACTGAGAATTACAGTTGATATTAATGTGCATGACAATTAAGAGAAAAGTGGGCAATTGTATTTCCCTGTTATATTATGACCCATTCTAGCTTTTTGTAGGTCACGCTCCCTCCCAAAATTATGCACATTCATAATGCAAAACTCGTTTTGTAGTTGAAATTAATTTAGATCACTTTTTGCAGTTTCTTTGGATGAGTTAAATAGAATTTAGTATCTGGCTAAATCCAAACAACTAAATTAGCTACTTTCCTCATCTTTGGATAGAATGCTAAATTTAACATATGGGTGACCTAATCTCATGCAGTACCTGTGGCTCTCCTCAACTAGAATTGTCATCTTCCTAATCAATGATCCCTGGCCATAGGGCTGATGAAATTTAGAATCCCAATAACATCTGAAGGACTAAAAAATTCTAGTATTGCAGTATATTAACTGAAGGTTTAACAGTAAATAATTGAAAATAAACACACTACAGTCAAGAAATTTGGTAATACCTTTATCCAAAAACATAAGAAATCAAGAATGAAATTTACCTCATTTAAACAGGAAGCTAATTACAATAAAATGGTTATGATTGTGAAAGTTTTATTTCTTTTCCATTTTAATTGTCATGTAGTTTAAGTCCATATTTGCTAAATATTAACATTTAACTAGAGATAATTGAGTTCCAACTCTCTAGGCAGATTTCTGTTAATATTTTTTTCTGATCCCCTTTTTCTGATGCTTCTCGGTCATTTTTCGCTGTTTTTAGCTTCTCATCGTAGTTTAAAAGCAAAATCCTGACAATTATTGGATTATTTTGCATATTAAATGTAGAGACAATTCATATACCACTCAATATAGAGCAAAATAGTATTTGAAAGTTACTATATCTGGAAAGGAAGTCAATTTTTCCCCCCAGGGTTCATTAGTGGACTCTGAATAATAACAACTACTAGGCATTGAAAGCTTTAAAGCTATTGCCCCAAAGCTATAAAAAAGTGCAGAGAATTGTTTGTGTTTTTGCATGAGTTTCAGATTATCACTTTGACCTTCCTTGATAACGGTAGGAAGACGTTACCTTCTGTTCAAAAATGCTGTAATTTTTTCTCAGACAATAATGCTTAAACTTTTCCTTTATTATTTTATAAATCATTCCCAATGTCTTCTTATATGTATGCTGTTCTTGAAACTGAGTGGTGCTTGTTCAGAAATGAACTCACTGTAAGTCTACAATAGTTGCTATAGTTTTCTTTCTGGCTAAACATGACAGGAATGCATTCTCTGCTCATTTGTACCTTTAATAGAAGTTTCTACAGTACACTGGGGGCAAAGGGATGATGTTAATAGTTAATGGAATCTTATGAGAAAACTTTGGTTTTAGCTAGTGGAATAGTTTACATTCTATACATGGATTGGTTCCTTACTAAATTCAAAATGTTTCTGGATTGCCTTGGAACTGTATGGAATGAATCAGTCCTCTTGCATAATGTGAAAAAGCTTTTTGGTATTACATACAATTCATTCATAAATAATATTGCTGTGCTCCTAATGGCAGAAATTCTAGAGGAGTATGCTGTACTATCATGCTTTTATTAAAAAATATTTGTAGCACTGAAGATTGATTGGCAAACTCCAGCTAGTTCAAAATATAGTACAAAAGTTATATGAAATTATCAGGCTTCTCCAGTAAATTCATCTCAAAGTAGAATCCGTGGGAGGTCTTGGGCAAATAGGAATACTCTGAGCCCATAGATTTGCAAAATAGTGAAAAATTATCTTTCCATTAAGGCAAGGATATGAGGTGCCCCAAAATTCAAATGGTTCTAATTTTGGAG
Organism: Bothrops alternatus; assembly: GCA_034064705.1. Classification (NCBI taxonomy): domain Eukaryota; kingdom Metazoa; phylum Chordata; class Lepidosauria; order Squamata; family Viperidae; genus Bothrops; species Bothrops alternatus. Next base: position 847,806 of record JARGCV010000145.1, on the reverse strand, counting down.
TAGCCAAGGGCTCCTGTAATAGAACGATGCTGCAGGAATAATTTGTAAGCTGTTAAGAGGTAGAATTACTATGGTAGTTGTCTCATGCAGGTTTTTTTTTTACAAAAATATAAACCTACATATTTTTATTGTTTGATTTTCTCATTGCTCTTTTTTTTAGTGGTTTGCTGTTGAAATTTCGCATGACAGTTTTTAAGGGGTCAATAACCAAAAGGATTGTAGGTCAATAACCAAAAGGATTGTAGGTTACCTGCTTTGCATTTAGAATTAGGGCTTTCAGCAACATTTTCCTTGATTCTCTGGTCTTAAAGCAGGATTGAAGATAAAGCATTCATTCTCTAAGGAGGGGGTTCTGCTTAATAACATTATGACACCATGCTCTATTAGTGGCCTATTTCTTAAGATGTGAAGTCTAAGATTTCTCTTTTCTGTAGTATATATCATCAAAACACTAAACATGGAAAACAGTAAAAACAGGTTATTGTTTGGTCATAGTCTTTGAAGCTGGTTAAATAATACCCTCAAATCCTTGTTCAAAATTCTTTTTTTTTTTTTTTGCCAAAAACAAGGGTTTCCATCTAATGTGAAAAAAATATTGCTAAATTAAGAAGATACATTTCTTACATGCTTTAAAATTAAATATTAAAGCTTGTCGAATCTTTGCATTACTTCAGAGTTAAAAGTATTGTTTAAAAGTTGCCATCAATTTACAAAACTTGTATTTGTGATATGCTTTCTTTGCCTCTACTTTTAATCTGAATGGAAGCGCAACTCCTTTTCCCTTATCAGTGCAATCTAGGAAAGGCTTTTATTGACTCAAGTGAGCCTTAATTTCAGATGACCCTCTCCACAAAAGATTAAAAAGAAGTAACCTTTCTCTCTTACTCTATGCTAAGTCTCCTATTGATATATGATGAGCCCCTATGTTAAAAATTATCTTGGATACATCTAACTTTTCTTTTAAGCAAATAAGCTACTACAGCTAACCCCCTTTTCTGCTTCTTCATGGATGGCATGCTTGTTTTGAAATACAGACTTAGGAAATACTCAAAATGACTAAAGCAATGAGCGTGATCAGACACCACTTTCTATTTACCATTCACAGTACTGTATTAAGAATTGCTGTGCACAACTAGTTCAAGTATAATTCATGATGTGAAAATGTGGCTTCTAATCCAGAAAGGTGGCATATTAGGAATGCCTAATTTCCCTGAAATTGCCTAGGGCAAAACTGGCCAATGTTGTGTGATGTGTAAGGGGTAGATTTCCAGAGGGCAGGGTTGGGGGGATGGATGGTTAAGGATTTTAATCAACCCAGCACTTCATTAGTTGAATTCACTGAGGATTAAAATGGGTGAAACTGAAATGTGCGACTCACACAGAAAAACCCACACTAGTAGTGTTGTCAAATGTTTTGTTTTTTATTGTTGTTTGTAATATATTTGGTTTTTTTCTAATTTAAATTTTCACTATTTTCTGACTGTGAACTGCAAACAGTGTTAACTTGATGTAAGTACGGCCCTTGGAGGCATTGCCTCTGTCTGTTCCAGAGATTTTTGCCAATTTGCATTTTGTTTTAAATAAAAATTGCAATATTTTATTGGCAACTAAATTTCAGGACTTTCTTTTAGGGCATAGTGATTGAGTGAATAATGAAATTCAAAGAAAAACATGTAGTTATATACCTAAAAGATTAAAAAAGGAACTGGTTTGGCATTTCATGTATGATGACTTGAACATGTGAAAGCTGTCACAAATGATTTGTTAGGTCAGAATTCAAGAAACAACTCACAGTAGTTTTCTGTGGAAATCATCTACAGTTTACTGGCACACATTCAGACGCTGAAATGTTATACAGAAATGGGAATGGCTCTGCTGAAGCTGCTAACACAAGACAGGTTCATATTTCTAGAATAGCTAGGCACATTTTGTTCTGCACTGTATATCTTCTCTCTCTTTCTTCACCTCCAGTCACAGGTTACAAATGTTATATCATTTAGCAAGCTAACCTAGACAATAAATACAATCTTGCTGACATTTGGCTAGCAAACAAAATGTCAATAGAATTTGTGCAATACCTTTTTCGTTAGGCATGATGTTCTGCACAGCTTTTGTAACAAACCACTCTGAAAATTAAATAGAAGGTTTAGGTCTATATGCTTGCATTCACAGGATGTATACGAGAAGAAATGGGGCGTGACTGCCTGACCCACATATGCACAACTGCTTGGCTATCTGCAAATACTAAATTATTCCCTATCTTGCACTATAGGTAATCCTTGCTTAGATACCATAATTGGGAATGTCATCTCAGTCACTAAATGATTCTGACTGTGCTCATGTTCTTCAATTTCCCTTTTCCCTTCTGGAATGCTCACCCTGAGGCTGGGATAATTAGCAAGAAGGGAATTAATGTTTGTATTTACATTTATTGGAGAAGAAGGGATTACAAGAGAGTAAGCAGGCACACAATGAGAAATACACTTTGAAAGAAGCACACTGGCAACAGCTTTTTGCCTAGCTTACTCATAGCTTTGAGCTCCCAGCAGCACAGGAGACAAACAAAAGCCAAATATGTGAAAGTGACTAAAGACTTTGTCAGTTTCAGGCAGCAGCTGAAAATTGGTTAATTAAAATCACAGATCTCGGCTTCTTAACATGCTGGTAGCATTTTTGGGAAGAAAACAGTGATACAGAGAAAAATTCAGGAAGAGATCACTTATTTAAGTGGAGGTAATGGTAATGGAAAGATCAGGCACAGGACATGTACTTACTATAATGGCAAATGTGGCTGAGAGCTCCTATATTTTACAATTGTGAAACATTGTTCCTAAAATGTGAGAACAAGAGACCCAATTTCTATTATTTGCCCTAAAATCTATAATTAAAATTTCTTCCTCTAAATTGGGATTGTAGTATAGGATCAGATTCTGGGGACACCTATGTTGCCTCAAAGTCACTTGGTCATCCACATATGGTTCAGTTTTGCACAAGGTTTGTGTATTTTTTGAAACTTAAATTTGTGTTCAGTCAGTCTGTGTACATACATAGCTTTTACAAACCGAGTATATCTGGCCAGCTAAATCTGTCTTATATTTACTCTGACAAAGTAAGTGTCCTGCTGTGAATGCCAATGCCAAAGCAACATTCCATCCAACATTTCAAGTTACAAAGACAACAGAAGTGCAATATCAGCAAATAGTGGCTTATGCAAAGAGTGCTTATCACATAGAACTGGAACTTCATTGCTCAATTTCAGTGCCGGGCTATCAGTACATTGTCCTGTTATAAAAGTTATAATACAAAGAATGGCACATATTTTGTCTTGATATGTATATTCTGAAAAGTGTAATTTTTAGCACACGTAATTATATTTAAAAATTTATACTAAATATATATAAAACAAAGATTGACACCAGGCCTCTAATAAGGGACAAAATCTTTCCTTCGTACCTTATTTCAACACAAGGATTGTAGAAGAAGAGATAGATTGCATTGCAAGTGAATATGATAGCTCCTCCCCCAGCCATATGCTAAGAATGCAGACTAGGAAGTTGCTTGATTCAAATCATTGTCAACTATCTAAGACCTGGAAATAAAATTAAGTCCGTCTCACATCTTGTAGATGGGGGGTCTTCTACCCAAGTTGTCTAAAAACCCACTCAATGTAATGGATAACAATATGTAACCCAAAGGCATCAGTTGTTACCAGTATTCAAAAAATACTCTGGATATATTACTATTTTCAGTAATATCATTCATGTAGATTCCATATCCATAATGGAATTTTCTTACCTTTTTAGCTGGGCAACCCCAATAATATGAGGAATGTAGGTAAAATTACACTAGTTAGTGTAATAAATAAAGTATGTGTCCCTTGTATAAGATAAAAGAAATTAAACATAATTGCAATCTTCTTTACCTTCCCCTGTCAAAGAAGAAAGTAATTTATACGCTGAGATATTGATTTGCAACCTTGAGCAGAAAATAATTTCTTGGGAGTGAATATCGTCCTTGCAACCTCATCTAGCATCTCTTCAGTGAACTGTAGATCTCGAGCAAGAAAAGCATCCCGAGCACAGAGTTTCACATGGTGATATTCCAAAGGTAGGAAAGGTACTAGAAAGTCTATGAGGTTCTCCTGAAGAAGGCAGTTGTCAGCATCTGGAAAAAAATATATATAAGTCATCTGCTATCTTCTGCATCTTAGTTATTGACCAGAGTAGATAGTAATTAGTTACTTGGCATTACTGGGGAGGCAAAAAATAGTTCATTTTTATAGTACCTTTGGCACACATGACCTATTTTAAGACAATATCAGCAACAGTGAAAAATCTATATTGCAAGATCTAATCTGGAGCTTCTGGACTTGTGCTGGAGCCCAGTCTCAGAGAACCTCTCTCTACCAGAATATGTGCTTTGGGTTATTCTATGCATCATATTTATGTGGTGCCTTCCTATTAGTTGATTGGTGTGCTGATGGCAGGGGATTGGCTGTTTTTTTCCTTGTGCTGCCAAGTCCTTGGCTCCTAAGTACCTGGTAAGCTAGTGGTAAATCAGCACTCCTCTTGAGTGACGGGGTTTGTTTCCCAGGCTTCAATCATTTCCCTGGATATCTTTGTACTTGCATGGCCAACAATCTTAATAGCTCCAAAACAATGTATGTCCTTGTTCACTGCAATGTGAGGCTACCAATGAATTTGGGTCTCCTCATCTGACCACTCGCTTGTGTCCTTGCAATCTTATGGTTAGCTTCCTCCCCGTCTGTCCTACATAGTGACTGGGGCAATCCATGCAGGGGATCTGTAGATTACATTAGAAGTATCTCCTGTTCCAAGCGATCTTTGCAATGCATGATTGGTCCTCATGGTTGTCTCTGGGCGGTGTGCAATGTCCACTTGGAGACCTCAGAAGCTGAGTTCTACTGCTTCCAAAATGTTTTTGATGCATGGCGTGCCATATGATTGATCTTATACCCTCTTTCTTCATTTCTCTTCCTTACATGTTGCACAGGCATCCTGTAAGAAATGCTTATGGGGATGTTCTCCTTCTGCCTGAATTTTTCACATAGGTACCTTCTCTTCAGTTTTTTAGCTTGCTGGGTACTACAGTGGATTCTATCACAATTCTTTTTGTGTGACACTGGATGGTTACTGTTAAAACTAAGAATGAGTGGACTGTTGGTGGCCTTGCAATAAACCATGGTTTCTAGGTTTCCATCTTCCTGTCTGTTGACAAGCACATCTAAAAATGGTAATTGTTTAGCTGTTTCTTCCTCCATTATGAATTGTATGTCTGGGAAGATGGAGTTCAGTAAGGTATAAAACTCTTTTAGTGCATTTCTTTTGATGATGACAAACATGTCATTCATCTAGTGAATGCATGTCAAACTCGCCGTGTCACATGATGTGTCACAATGTATTGTGTCTTTTTTTGCATTGTTGGAGCTGGGGTGAGCACAGCCTCCATATGATGCAACCAGCTTGTGGGCCAACAGTTTGACACCCCTGATCTAGTGCCACCAAAATTAAGGTGTGTAGTTTTCAAATCCACAATGTTCTAGTTCAGCGGTTCTCAACCTGTGGGTCGCGACCCCATTTGGGGTCGAACGACCATTTCACGGGGGTCGCCAAACACCACAGTCCGCCATTTTTTTTTGGCCGGCCATTTTTTCCCCTTTGCGATGCGGGCCGCCGCGCATGCGTGATGCGGGCCCGCCATTTTTTTATTATTTTTTGGTCGGCCATTTTTGGGGGGGCGGCCATTTTTTCCCCTTTGCGATGCGGGCCGTCGCGCCGCGCATGCGTGATGTGCCCCGTCGCACCGCGCATGCGCGATGCGGGCCGGGCGCGGGCCAGGGTCGAGCCCTGGAAAAGGTTGAGAACCGCTGTTCTAGTTCATGTAGGACAGTTTCTGCAATGGCTTCTGATATTGGGGATCCTTTTATTTGCTTATACATTTCCCTTTTGAATGTGAATAGGATGTTGGCAGTACTGGAATAGCTTCATAATTTGTGTCCTGATTAGGTTGTTCTGATCTGATTTGTACTCTTCGTCTAGTTTTTTTATCGATTACTTTGTGTGCTAAGTGGAGAGGAATGGATGTAAATAAGGACACTACGTCAAAGGAGACCATGATTTCATCAGGAGCCACATTTAAGCCTTGTAGTTTTGTCAAAAATTGTGTGGATGATATGACTATGCTGTTCGAGGATGGAGTCAGGAAGCTTAAATATTGTGACAGCAGTTAGCCAGGGTTGTAGGTAGGGGTACCTTGTAGCACTACAATAGGTCTGAGGGGGATCCCCATTTTGTGTATCTCGGGGAGTCCATAGAATCTCGCTGGAGCAGCATCTGTTCCTCTCATTTTCCACCATTCCTTCTCTGTTATACAATTGTTTTGTTTGAGTTGGCTTGAGATAAGCATTCAATTGGGAGACCATTGTTCTCATCTCTGATGTCTTTGCTGGCCTAAATGCTGAGGAATCATTGAGCAGAGCGAAAGCCTTCATTTCATAATCTGTGCAGTTCATCACCACTGTTGACCAGCCCTTATCTGCTGATAAAATAATGTCCTGATCTTGTTTTAGGTCTTTCAAGATGTGTTGCTCTGTTGGGCTGAGTGTATTGTTTGGTTTGTGTGCAACCAGCACTGACAATACATGGCATGTTTTTCTGGCTGTTCTATCTCTACTCTGTTGAACTCTAGTGCTGCTATAAATTCTGTTGGTGAGGCATCTTGTGTGTTAAACCTCTCATCATTATCTTCCAACTGTTTCCTTTTTCTCCCCTGTTTTTCTTTTACAAGAGCCCTAATAACATTTTCTAGGTCAGTGACTAATTCTTGTGATAGACAATGCCCCTTATGTATATTGATAGATGCTTTATACTTGCCCCATCTTAGATGGCAGTCATTTAATACCTCTAACATACGTCTGCTGAATGCTTTTGCCATAGGTATGCTCATCTTCGAGTTGACTGGTGGTCGGTATTGTAGGCTGCGTGGAATGACCCCTTCCCGAGTGCATCGGTTTAGGAAGCATAGTTGTTCATAAGTGGAAGCCTCGCGTGCTGAGAAAGATTCCCAAAGCCAAACTGTTTGAAGAACTAGCTGCCCATATTTCTCATGAATGAAGGCAAATATACATGTCCTAGGATAATGTTGCAAGATCCAATCTGGATCAGTCACAGGACCAGAGGTTTAGTCTTTTGAACTTTCAGACAATGCTGGAGCACATCCTCAGGGAACTTTTCTCTACTGGAAGGTGTGTTTTGGGTTCCTTCTATACATCGTATTTATGTGGCACCTTTCTATTGGTTGATTCGTGTGTTGATGGCTGTTTTTTCCTTGTGCTACCAAGTCCTCTGCTCCTAAATACCTGATAAGGCTGATGGTAAATCAGCATGCCTGCTGACTGACAAGGGGCCCATTTCCCAGGCTTCAATCATTTCTCTGGCTATCTTTGTTCCCATACATTTACAATTGAAATACAGCAGGAAAAGACAATTTGATGAAGAGGAAGAGGAAGCAAAGTAGTGGCCACAAAGGATTATTTTGGCAAATGCAGTTGATTTTGCTGTAGATTTAGAGCAGCTTTATATAATAATACAACAAATAACACTATCATTTATTTTATCAAATTTATATAGCCGCTCATCTCACCAAAAGCAACTTTGGGCATTACCCAACGAGATAAAACAGCAATGTAAAAAATCAGATATAAAATGTAAAAATCCATATGAATAAATATCATAGAAACCAAAGATGATAACCCCTAGACAATGATAGAGATAAAAATGACAATTTTATCAATTTTATTTTTATGCAGTTTTATCATATTTGTGTATTTATATTTTCATTTATGTTGAAGCAAACAAAATTATGACAATACAATTGTGAATTTATCCAATTCAACTAATGGAAATAAATGTTATTTTGAACAGCAATTACTGTATAAAGAGTAAAGGGAGGCTAGATGGAAATGAAAGTAGCAGCAGTTATAAGATTTTAGAACTAAATGGCTGTGTTCATATGACACAGCTGAGCAATATAGCCATTCTTTAAAAAGAAATTTTGAGAATCCTCCCAATTCTTCGAAAAGTTATTGTTCCTATCCCTCCTCCTACCCACTCAACTGGACAAAAGCAAATTGAAAACTTTCTAGCAGCTTTACCAAGATTGGAGCCATTGCAGTAGAATTTAGGGATGAGTCTTACTCTGCCTCTTTCTCTCTATTTTACAGAGTAAAACACACAAAGAAAAGGAAATGGAAATGGAGTATCTAGGAAACTTCTGTTTCCTGGGATATTTTGGGACTTCATCCCATTCCTACAGCTAGTTGAGAGTGTTAATCTTCTTCTCTCATCTCAGTTTGGAAAACCTGGCTAGCTAGAGACAAAAAACTGCTCCACTGGTCATCTGTACCTGTTGATAAAAAACTCACTTTCTCCTTTGATTCAGCTAAGCTAAGGCATGGAAAAGGGGCCTATTCATTTACCAAGCTACAAGGAAGGTATCACTAGATTCAACAGATACCACGTGTTTGTAGACAGTTAATTTTAATGTTACTGCATTTCATTTCCCTCTAAACCAGGAGTAGGCAACCTTGGCTCTTTTATGACTTGTGGACTTCATCATAGCTGGCTCAGGAATTCTGGGAGTTGAAGTCCACGAGTCATAAAAGAGCCAAGGTTGCCTACCCCTGCTCTAAATTCAAGATTTAGGTCTCTTTCCTACTAATATCTCTGTTTACATTTGTCAGAGTAGATGAATAGATACGTAGTTCAAAAAAAGCTTACGTCACAAAACATATTAAGATGCTATAATATTTTCTTTTAAACTAACATGCCTTAGTATCTTTTGTGAGTGCCTATTAATCTGCAGATGAGAAGGCAAATTTCATACATTTGAGGAAAAATAAAACCTATTGGCTTGCCACAGTATGTTTAATAGATCCTTCCAAATATAGCTTCTGGCACATTATCCATCCCATTAGAATGGTGAAAATTAACATTTTTTTAAAGCACTGATATTATTTGTAAATGTAACTTCACATTTGCCTTCAATCAATATCTTGCAAAAGACAAAAAATGCATTACTGCCAAAGTTAGAACTGCAGTGGTGGTAAAGCCTTAGGAACAAACAGCAACTCACCTGGGGCATCCAGCAGCTCTCTCCGCAGGACTTGTTCTAAATGTTCCAGGGTGATCTCCTCTCTAGCTTGACCAGCTTGCCAGGAATCCAGGGCCACCTTATTGATGATGTTGCCACCAGTGTTGCTGAGTACAAAAAAAGAATATTACAGGTTAACAACTTAATAACTTAAACAACCATTTGTTTAGTGATCGTTCAAAGTTAGAACAACATTGAAAAAAAGTGACTTATGACCATTTTTCACACTTATAACCACTGCAGCATCCCCACAGGATCTAAATTTGGACACTTGACAACTGGCATGTATTTATATGGTTGCAGTGTCCTGGGATCATGTGATCACCTTTGGCGATCTTCTGACAAACAAAGTCAATGGGGAAGCCAGATTCACTTAACAATTGTGTTACTAACTTAATAACTGCAGTGATTCACTTAGTTGTGGCAAGAAAGGTTGTAAAATGGAGCAATATTCACTTAACTGCCTTGTTTAGCAATGGAAATGTTTAGCTCAAGTGTGGTCCTAAGCTGAGGACTATCTGTATCTCATTGACCAACAGAATTTAGCAGTTGCAGCAAAATATAATCTTAATACATAAGCTGTCTTGTCCAGTATTCACAATAGTATCACAGGGTAACGTTGTTAGTCATTGTAAAAGAAAGTCCCAAGGGTGAAAGTTTCTCATTTCTACTGATATACTAAAATCAGCTTCAATTCACTTGTATTTCCCAGAATGGCTTATGGTGGAATGTTAAGGACAGAAAATCTTTCTGCAATCATATGTACATTTTAACCTCCTGTTTCCTGCAATGAGATAAAGACGTGGAACATGACTTCTTCTTCTTCTTCTTATTATTATTATTATTATTATTATGGATCATCGCACAGTCAGCCAGATGTTCAGACTGGATTTGGCATTTTGTCTGCTTATCGAGTCCTTACCAAGGACCTGGGATAGGCAGATGTGGATGTTTGATGGTATTAGAGAGATATTATTATTATTATTATTATTATTATTATTATTATTATTATTATTGTGGAATAGGTAGAGTGAGAAAAGAAGCACTTGTTTTAAGACATCTAATGCATTAATAGCATTCATGTTTGCTGTCTTCCCTCTAAAGATGATCTTCAGTGAGGGATTTAGTTTACTTTGGTAAATCCCCAGCCTCTTAGGAAAAAGCAGTTGGCCTTTAGGTAAATTTTGCTCCTAGTAAATGAAAAAAAAGAAATTGGCACAAATCTTACTAGTTTCAAAGGTCCAGTGCAAAAAAATATAGGTAGCAAAAACTGACTTACAGTGGTAATTTGGTACTCATCTGCTTTGAAACTTATCAAATTTGGTACTCAAGGCATTTTGATGTGAAAATTTTGCCCCAGTTCTCATCAGGTTCTTAAAGCACAAGCTAGAATTTGTCAATGTTATTCCTTATGGGAAAAATCTGGTACTCATCATTTTTGGTACTCATTGCGCTTCCTAGAACTAATTAATTATGAGTACCCAGGTACCACTGTATTTGCTTTTCAAACTCAATTATTGTTATCAGCAAGCCAGCTTTTAATAAAGGTAGGTGAGATTTTAATTAATGTTCAAAGCTTCTTTTTAGATGTAAGGCAAAGGTAAATATATCCTTTGCTTAATTGCTAATTGGAAAGAAGCAATTTTGAGCGTAGTACAACTTTTTTCCTGAATTTCATTCCTAGTGCCCGGACCCCATGAATATTTTATAGTAAATGTTATTTATTGTATCAGGGGGAGCTGATTAGAGACAGAGGTATTCTTAAGTACACGAGTCTGCCCTCTCTAAAAGAAATCCTTGAACATCAGCAACATTGTAGACAGTAGATTCAGAGAACCAAATGAACCTCTCCTGTATGTTTCTGTACTTGCACTATACAGAATTTGTAAAAGGACAGAAATAAATCTTACTGCTTTTGCAAAGTTCAGCTTTTAAGCGAGACCAGGGATGTCAAACTCAATTTCATTGAGGGTCGCATCAGCACTGTGGTTGCCCTCGGAAGGGGGGGGGGTTGGGGGCATGGCCAGTGTGGGTGCAGCCTACTGGGTAGGCGTGGCTGGGGTGTGTGGCCTACTGGGTGGGCACAGCCAGCTCTACATCGCTCATGTCAAGGGTGCCTGTGGGATCCTGGGTAGGAGTAGGGCAGATCCAAGAGTCTCCGGCAGAGGGGGGTGGGACCAGGGCAAGCACCAAGGCATGCCCACTGGAGGAGCCTCACTGTCCCTCTCAGGCCATGCGGGGACTGGACGGTGGCGCTGGCTGCCCAGAGCCCTGGGCAGCAGAGGTCAAACGCCCAGGCCAACCCACGAGCTCCTGTGGCACCAAGCCCAGCCTCACTTCCCCAAGCGGGTGTCCAGCTGTGCTTATTTCAAGGCTGCTGCTGCTGTACTTGCTCTCCTTAGCCAGGATGCTCATGATGGGTACGAGGGCAAAGTCAGAGGGAGGCCCACTCCCTCTCTATGTGAGGAGGCCCAGCTTTATATCCAAAGCATCCTTAGCAATAGGATGGGAGACACGCAGGATAGGCCAGGAGGGGATAATGAAAGGGCAGCAGGGCAGAACTAAGGCAGGACTTCCCTCAGACCCTCCCTCCCTCTCCTTCCTTCCTTCCTTCCTTCCTTCCTTCCTTCCTTCCTTCCTTCCTTTCCTTCCTTCTTTCCTTAAGAACAGAGTGGTGGAAAAATATTTCAGATGAGGGAGAGAGAAAAACAGGCAAGAAATGCAGCTGGGGAGGTGTCACCCTTGGTGAGGAATGAAGAAATGCACCATTGCCAGGAAGTGGCCAGAAAATGGGCCTCACCTACTTCACATATCTGGCTTCGTGGGCTCTGGGGGAGGGGACTTCGCAAGCAGCAGGAGAGTCGACATTACCTGCGCAAAGCCGCCCAGCCCCCAGCCTGCCCAATCTCGGCAGGTAGCACCGCGCTCTCCTCACAACGGCATTGTGCTTCTCATCAGATTCACGCCACCTGGCTCAGCTCTTGGCACTGTGAGGAGACCGCCCCACTGCCTGCCGAAACCGGTAACAGGTAACATCGACTCTCACACTGCTCGTGTCCCCTCCCCCGGAGCCCACCAAGCCGGATATGTGACGTAGGCAAGGCCCATTTTCTGCCACTTCCAGGCAATGGTGCATTTGTTCATTCCTCATGAAGGGTGACACCTCCGAAGCACACACTCAGGGAATGGGGCCGACGCGACGGGGCAATCCCTTGCTATTTCCAGACAGCCTTGTGGAGCTAAGACTGAATGCGTTTCAGCATAGATGGCCACCACAAAATTGTACATTGGCTCCCAGCCAGCCTGGACTGGGGCCAAGGCAGCGGGGGCCTTTCCCTCACTGTTTCCAGGATGGCTTTGTGGGCGACATGAAACCACTTCGTGGGCCGGATCTGCCCTGCGGGCCTTGTGTTTGACATGTCTGAGCTAGACCAAATGAAAGTGCAACTCAGGATCTGTTGATGGAAGTGGCAAGAAAGTTTTTTTAGGAAGAACTTTTGAATAAACTTGTGGAAGTCTTGATATGTTTCTAGATTTTTCTACCTCATTTTTTTTTTACCCTGGACGACTGTCAGTATTAAAAGCAAAGGTCTTTTAATATTCTGAAAAGTCCCCAGAATATATGACTTGGGATTTGTTTCTTACACTCAAAACAAAATTTACCTCAGGAAAATGAAGATGGACCGCCAATAATAAACCTTGTCAGTGTTGCCACTATGACCCACATATGGTTTGAGGGCGTTGAGGAGATCAGAGTGAAACTTCTCTGCTTCATCAAAGATGAACAAGGATTGTTCACAGAGTTGGGCTGTCTCGGTGATTTGTTTTGTTAGCTGGACCTGAGTGAACAGGCATGAATAATGATGAAATTAGCATAAATAAAATTGGTACAGCCAGAGATTTATTTATGGCCTTATATCCCATCTTTTAAAACTGATGCTTATTACATAGCCTTAATAACCTTTAAAAGCAATTATAAAACATCAAGAAAAATGAAGTCAATATTAAACTATCAACAAAATCTAAAATCCTTGTTTATATGCTACCAGTGAGGGAACCAGAAATATTTTCCAAGGGAGAATGATCTAAAGATCTGTGATTCCCACCAATAAGGTTTTTATAATTGCCTGACAAAGCACATTTCTGAGAGCAAATATGGGACCACCCAAAAGTAAATAAAAATGCAGCCTGGGTAATTTTTTTAAAAAGATTAAAATGAAAGAATTTGAGGGGCTGCCACAAAGAAGAGGGGGCCACGTTATTCACCAAAGCACCAGAGGGCAGGACAAGAAACAATGGTTGGAAACTGATCAAAGAAAGAAGCAACCTGGAATTAAGGAGAAATTTCTTGACATTGAGGACAATTAATGAATGGAACAGCATGCCCCGGAAACCGTAGGCACTCCATCACTGGAGATTTTTTTAAGAAGAGGCTAGACAGTCACTTGTCTGGGATGGTATAGTTCTCCTGCTTGAGCAGGGGGCTGGACTAGAAGGCCTCCAAGGTTCTGTTCTGTTCTATTCTGTTCTGTTCTATAATAATAATAATAATAATAATAATAATAATAATAATAATAATAATAATAATAATAATAATAATAATAATAAAGTTGGAAGGTACCTTGGAGGTCATCTAGTCCAACCCCCTGCTCAGGCAGGAAACCCTATACCATTTCAGACAAATGGCTGTCCAGTCTCTTCTTAAAAACTTCCAGTTTTGGGGCATTCACCACTTCTGGAGGCAGGTTGTTCCACTGGTTAATTGTTCTAATTGTCAGGAAGTTTCTCCTTAGTTCTAGGTTGCTTCTCTCCTTGATCAGTTTCCATCCATTGCTTTTTATCCTGCCTTCAGGCGCCTTGGAGAATAGCTTGACTCCCTCTTCTTTGTGGCAGCCCCTGAGATATTGGAACACTGCTATCATGTCCTCCCTCTTCCTTCTCTTCATTAAACTAGACATACCCAATTCCAGCAGCCTTTCCTTATATGCTTCAGCCTCCAGTCCCCTAATCATCTTTGTTGCTTGGACTTCAGTAAGGCATTTGATAAAGTAGATCACAACCTTCTACTTGATAAGATAGAAAAATGTGGGTTAGACAGCATCACCACCAGATGGATCCGTAGCTGGCTGACCGGCCATACTCAGCGTGTGGTCCTCAATGGAACTGCATCTATATGGAGGGAAGTGTGTAGTGGGGTGCCCACTACAGAGCTTCCCTTCCAACTAATAAGTCTCTCTTTGTTGCTTGCAGTATCATTTGAATCCATGTAAACCATCTTGGCCTTTGCATTGGTCCTCTGCTTCTCTTAACCATCAAATTTCGTTGGTTTGACATTTCAAATCTCAGTCTTTGCTTTTCTTGGTCCTCAAAACCATAGGTGAACTGCTTATCAGGAAAGACAATTTCTCTTTATTCTCAGTTAAGTCCTCTTCTTGTGTAGTCTGTTTTATAGAATAATCAGAAGTAGTTTGAGAGTCAATTTTGAGGTTTAAAGGAGAGATTCTGATTCTTAATTCTGTAGTAAACTCTTTCATTGTAGTACATATTTCTTCTTTAGCCTCATAAATCTTTTCCAGAATAAGTTTACAATTTAAGTGTGAATTCAGCTCCATGTTAAAAGTTATTCAGCTGGATCAGATTATCTTTCTCTCAAAAAAAAAGAAACAAACAGTTTGAAAACCAGTCATCTCATCTCCAAATAGTCAACAATTAGCTTTTGGCCAGTAGATGTCCTCAGTAAGCTAAAAAATATTTTTCAAGAGTCATTTTTTTCCCTTTCTTTCTATTTTTTAAGGAAAAGGTGGAGGAAGAAATACTCTTCCAATATAAGATAGTAATAGCGCTCAGCAAGAAAAAAAACAGCATAAACTGATAATACAGCTCTTAAGAGAAAAAATTTTTTTCCTGGTACCCCAAAACATGTATAAAAAAGAAGTAATCTTTAAAATTTTGTTTTATTCTTTTGTTCAACGCCTTCCTTCCGAAACAAGCAGAAGCTGCCTTTCCAAGCCAAGGAAATAATTCCAACGGGGCTCTCACAGGCAAAAAAAAGAAAGAAAGAAAGAAAGAAAACAAAGTAGAAGGAAAGATAATTCAGGACGGAGAGAGGGAGGAAAGGTCTCACCCGGATTCACCACGGTGATTATGCTTAGATGATTTTCTGACTTCAGCTGGCACAGCGAAGTGATCGGCCATTTTACTGACCGATCTTCTTCTCCATCGACCCTACGGAGTTAGCTCGGACTGCAGGGGGAGCCGCCGCTCCACCGCAGCCGAGCAAAAGCCTCCTGACCTGATCGCCCCTTCAGGGCGATTTAAGACCCGCATAAGAGTCTACAGGTAGAGAGAAAGACAGCCAACGAAGAGCGACAGCTCTTCGTGTGGCTGAAGCTGCCTGATCCAGAAGCGTGATCTTGATTCTATTCCTCTGTTAATGCAGCCCAGCACTGTGTTAGCCTTTTTAGCAGCTGCAGCACACTGCTGGCTCATATTTAAATGATTGTCCACTAGGACTTCGAGGTCCCTCTCACAGTTACTACTATTGAGCAAGGTACCCCCTATACTATACCTGTGCATTTGGTTTTTCTTGCCTAAATGTAGAGCCTTACTTTTTTCACCACTGAATTTCATTTTGTTAGATAGCGCCCAGTGTTCAAGTCTGTCCAGATCCTCCTGTATCCTAAGCCTGTCTTCTGGAGTGTTGGCTATTCTTGCCAGCTTGGTGTCGTCTGCAAATTTGATGATTTCTCCATCTATCCCCTTGTCCAAATCGTTGATGATGTTGAAGAGCATTGGGCCCAGAACAGAGTCCTGGGGCACCCCACTACACACTTCCCTCCATATAGATGCGGTTCCATTGAGGACCACATGCTGAGTATGGCCGGTCAGCCAGCTACGGATCCATCTGGTGGTGAATGCTGTCTAACCCACATTTTTCTATCTTATCAAGTAGAAGGTTGTGATCTATTTTATCAAATGCCTTACTGAAGTCCAAGTAAATTGTATCCACAGCATTCCTCTGGTCCACTAATTTTGTCACTTGGTCAAAGAATGCAATAAGATTTGTCTGGCATGATCTGTTTTTGACAAACCCATGTTGGCTTTTGGTAATGACTTTGTTTGCCTCTAGGTGTTCGCTGATTCCTTTTTTGAAGATGGGAACTACATCAGCTCTTTTTCAGTCCTCTGGTAGTTCCCCAGTGCTCCAGGATCTTTGAAAAATATAGTTCAATGGTTCTGGGATCACATCTGCCAGTTCCTTGAGAACCCTGGGGTGTAATCCATCTGGTCCTGGTGATTTGAACTCGTTTAGGCTGGACAGGTGCTCACTTACCATTTTCTTGCCTATCTTAACTTGCGTTTCTATTCTGTTTTTTATGGCACTATTTTTGGTAGGTTGGTCTGTTTTTTCTCTTTGTGTAAAGACAGATGCAAAAAACGAGTTAAATAGTTCTGCTTTCTCCCTGTTGCTTGTCACCTTCTTGCCACTTTCCCCCACTAATGGACCAATCATTTCCTTCACTTTTTTCTTATTTTTTACATATTGAAAGAAGCTATTCTATTCTATTCTATTCTATTCTATTTCCTATTCCTATTCTAATTTGTAATAACAGCAGAAATAGAGAAAAGAGTAACTGCTTTTGGTTGAAACATGATTGGTCTGTACTTAACTCATTGCCAAGCAGTTTAACAATATACTACCAGCAGGTGAAATTGAAGATTGGCTAACTTCTGGCAAAATCTACCTGATAATGAAAGATCCAACAAAAGGGCAACACCTGGCAACTACAAGCCAGTTACCGGCTTACTTACAACTTTCAAATTGTCGATGAAGATTTTCAGTCATTTAGGTAGACTTGTCGGGAAGCTGAGTCATGGCAACTGGACTTTTCTTTTTTTAGTTTGAAATGCTTAGCTACTTGGATAAACATTGGAAGAATATTTGAGGAGAGTGAAGAAGATGCCATAAAGCAGAGTTCCCAACATTTTCAGCTTTATGTACTGGTGGGGTGGGGGTGGGAGAGGGGATGGTTCCGAGCAAATGATAGGCACGTGCATAGTTCCATTTGTGCCCACCACTTGTACAAATGGAGCATACATGCATGCACACATGCGCTTAACCCACCACCTCCGCAGCCTGGTTCCAAACAGCTCAAGGCCTCGAGGTGGGCCACGGCCGAGGGTGGGGACCCCTACCATAAAGTCATAATCATTCACAATCAGGCTTACTAAATTTTGGAGAAACTAAACTGGCCCTTAAGAAAGACTAACTGAAGAACAGAAAAGAAACATGGCAAGGCAAAGGATGACAAAACCAATAAACAAAAAACTAGCAGGCTAAGCAGATAACAGCAAGACTTGGCAATGGCTAAGAGCAAGAATATTATTAATATTATTAAACACCATCTGTCTATTCCAGATCCTTGGTCAGAACTCGAGAAGTAGACAAAAATGCCAACTCCAATCTAAAGATCTGGTCAACTGTGCAGCCAATCATAATATATTAAATTTTATGCCACCTAACTCTGGTTGTTCTATTAATAGGGGCCCATGATTCAGATTGCTCAACCAAACTTTTAAACTTGGACCTGCCTTTGACCATCCCTTAGATCAATGATATTGTCCTTACTATTTTGTATCCTGGGCCAAAGTAAACAAACCATGTGCTTTGATCTAGTCTTGTCAAGCTACACTATTTTGTTTGGATCTCTAAGGACAAACCACTGCCAATATGCCCTTTGCTAGAGAGAGACAACTCAGCAGGATTAACTCAAGCAGATCTTTGGACATAGGAAGATTTGTATGAACATAACTAACTTTCAAGTTAATTAGTCAATCCTGGGCTTTTTAAAACCAATGGGAATAACAATCTAGGCAACTAGTACGGGTATGTGGTGTAACATGTTCAAATTTCACTGATGTTGGGTTCCCTAAACATTCAGGAATTCTGAAGTTCCTTATCTGTACATTTCTCAAGATAAAAGAATTGATTCACAGATCTTCTGCATACTTGACTCCTAAGTAACAGCTCCTTCCTAAAACTGCACTAAACTTAACACCTTCCCCTCCCCCCCATATACAAATATCCTCTCACCTTGTAAAGGTCCAGGTAATTGGGATGAGGGAAATGAAGTCCTGAGATGAAAATTTTAACACAGTCACTTTTTAGGCCATCTCGATAAAGATGTTCTGCCATTAAACGAGCTACAAAGTTCTTGCCAGTTCCAGACCAGCCATGAAAAGAAAGGGTTAATGCTTTCTTTGGCTGTGGTGTTTCCAGAAAACCCTGAACAGCTTTCAGGACAATTTCTTTTGCCAAATGTTGGCCATGGAGCCGTTTGCTCAGAACCAGTTCCAAGCCTGTGGGAAAGAAAAGAGGATGAATCTCTGCAGATCACTTGGAGAGGAGCGGCATATAAGTCCAAATAAAATAAATAAATAAATAAAAATAAACTGTAGAATTGTCAAGCATAAGGATTGTATAAAAGCACAGCGAAACTACAAATTGTAGCATTGACTCCAAAATCCACTTGTCAAAACACATGACTGTTCTTTCTTTATGGAAATTCGTAATTCTTGTAGCTGTGCAAGTACATATGCTTAATGTGGGTGAGAAATCTCTAATGGTCCTTCACAAAAGAAAGATTTCTGATAACTGCATTTGATAGTAAGTATTCTCTATGTAAATTCTTATCTCTTATCTCTGATCCTTTGCTTCAGCAAGTAACTTGGAAAACATGACACAACTTGCAGAATTAATCCACACTGAAAACAAAAAAATATATATTTTTTAAAGTGATCAGAGAATATGCAAACCCAGTTTCTATTAAAGGCGACAATTGTGGTTTGAGCAAAATGGCTATTTCCTCATCTCCAAGAGCACAAAACCCACCAAAGACTGGAGAAGCAACTGTATGGAGCACTTGTGGGTGATCTCATGTCCTCTCCTTGTCTGGAGAGGAATTATGAAGAGCCAATCTACTTGCTTTTAGGGGAGTCATCTTCAGTTCACCATTTCTCCCCAATTAATTTGATCAAATATGTATTCAATCTCAGTGCTTTAATCATTAGTTTATAACTGAAAGAATTGGTCTCTATGTCAAATAAAAAAGGAACAGTGCAACTTTAGTTTGTTGGAACTACAAGGGAAAGAATGTGTTTTTATAGCTTTGTCATCCTCCAGAAAGATATAGTATTATACTAAAAGAGATGCAGTTGGGAAAAGAGTATTGAGTACTATAACTTATTTTTTAATAAAATAAAATCCACAGTGCCTAAGGCAGAGCTAATCGGCCTTTGAGCCAAATAAAGCTGTGTAGCACTCCCAGATCACACTCCTAAATTTCAGAAGCATAAATGCTGACTTTTAGTAATACAGTATTTTTAATATGGAGGAGGGGAGGAATTAAAATAAGAAGAAAGTAAAGTCTATACCTGTGATATTGTTGACCACTCTGCAGTCTCCTGTTGGGCAGCACCTGCCAAAGCCACAGTACCAGGTAGAGACGAATTCAGTTACCATGGGTAACTTCCAATCTAAAATGTAAGAGAACCAGATCGGGAAAAGAAAAATTTGAATTGCTCCTAAGCAATTGGCTTGAAGAAACTTCTACTTGTTCCCCATCCTCAGTCTGTTTTCCAAATCTTGCTGTTACCTATTGTATTTTCATTGAGTCTGATGAACAACTATTCACTTGCCCAAAGTAACCAACACTGCATGAAAACTCTTTTTCTTTTCATTTCTGCTGCAAGTGCAATAGCAGCTTTGTCTACTATTCTTCTCCTACAAGTGTAACTCCACTTTTCAGGGGTTACTATTATTTTTAACACTGAACTAAACCAGCCAGTCTGGGATAGCCAATTGAAAGGACACAGGGATTTCAGCACACAGATGCAAAGATATAAAAAAACCCAACAAAAAAACCAAGCCTGTTTGTTCCCTATAATCCTTTTCTGCTCTTTCACCCACAATGAAAAAATTGTAAAGGTAGACCACACATGGGCAGAGAACATCTCTGTGTTCTATCTAGAAAAGTATTTCTCAAACTTGGCACATTTATGAGACAGTGACTTCAACTCCCAGAATTCCCAGTAAGGCCAGCATCTTGAAGTCCAGGCCTGTTAAAGTTGCCAAGTCGAAAAACACTGTTCTAGAAGGAAGGAAGTGGTTAAGTCTTGGATGGATAAATTTTGCCAAAAATAAGAGGCCACACATGGAAAGTTTCCACTATTATAATTCAGATGAAATTGGAATTGGATTAGTCTTTCTCCCCTGATGTCCTGTTCATTGTCATGCCTTTGTTTGAGAGCTGTTTTCTATAGGATTAGCTCACTATTAGGAGACTAAAGAATCCAATCTATTTTCCAGAAGGCTTTTGAGGATTTTTTTTATGGCCCATAGTGTCTGTTCTGCCTGATCATCATAGGATTTTACTTTGTCATTCTGCTGCACCTGTAAAATTAGTTTTGCTGTACAGAGAGCAATACTGTAAAGGGTCAATGGACTTGCTACTTGATTGTAAAGTTTGACATTTTACTTCTATAATTGTCTCAGAGCAATATGAAACATATTCCAAAATACCTAGATAAATCAGAATAAAAATCATTTATTAAACCTATAAATTATATGATGTTAGTAAAACCTTGTGGGCTTTCATGGAGCATTTTTCTTTATCCTTTAATCAATTTATTTGGGCATTTCTTAGAGCAGGGGCTCTCAACCTTGGCAACTTTAAGACTTGTGGACTTCAACTCCCAGAATTCCTCAGCCAGCTTTGCTGGCTGAGGAATTCTGGGAGTTGAAGTCCACAAGTCTTAAAGTTGCCAAGGTTGAGAACCCCTGTCTTAGAGGAAGGAAGATATACCCGACTGAATCCCCAAGGTTTAAAATATCAATGCAAAACGGAATTAATTCTACGCCCTCCTGAGCTGTAATACCACGTTCAGAATATACTTAGAAATGGGGTTGAAGTCTGCATTAAAGAGAAGTCTGCATTAAAGAGCAGCACACTTCCGCGTCCTCTCTTCCATAGAAACCACAGTAAGAATTCTGGGAGTTAAAGGCTGCAAGTGTGAAGTCGGCGGCCATTCGCGAGTGAGAAATACAGCAAGCGCCAGGGAGGAAAAAAATCCCGGGGACCCTACCATGCTGTTCCAGGATGCCTCTGCTGCCTTCCTCTTCTTCTTCTTCGCGCTGCGTGCTCCCTTCCTCCTCTTCCTCGCAGCCTTCCCGCCACAACTGGCAGGCCAACGAGTGCCAGTACCGGCGGGAAACGTCCCGCACGGCCCCAAGCTGCTTTTGCAAATGCTCATACTGCCGGTGGCTCAGGAGATCCGCGCTTCCAGCCTCTTCCCTACGGTCCTTACTCGCCTGAGCCTGTTCGCCCATCAACTGCAACGCCAGGCAGATATATAACAGCACAGTCCGGCACTCCATAGCCGTCTGTGGAAAGAGGAAGCTGGAGCCACGGCACCTGACTGTCTATATCGCTGGGAAGCCGAGACCAAGCCCAGCTCTGCAATGACTTGGGAGCTGATCTCATTTCCTTTTAGCTGACGGGACTGTTCCTTCCTTTTCCCCCAGAGGCTGAAGGCGCGATAAAGCCTTTCGCAAAGCCTGATTTGGAGAGAGATGCCCCTTGGCTTTTGGAACCCAGCTTGTGTACTTTGGCTTTGCTTCCTTCAGAATAAATTGATTGAGAAAGAATAAATGAGAGAGGGGGCGGGGCCTTCTTGCCAGTGCTCGTTTGTTTGTCTAGAGTCGGAAGGGGCTCTCTGACCTGCCCTGTCCTGGAAAGGGGGAGAAGGGCGACCGGGGTAACCGCGCTAGCCCTGTCGGATGTTTTCCTTGAGTGGAGGTAGACCAGGGGTTCTCAACCTTGGCAACTTTAAGACTTGTGGACTTCAACTCCCAGAATTCCTCAGCCAGCAAAGCTGGCTGAGGAATTCTGGGAGTTGAAGTCCACAAGTCTTAAAGTTGCCACGGTTGAGAACCCCTGAGGTAGACTATGCTGGGATCATCCTCTCTATCACCTCCAAGAAGTTTTAATTTCTCATTTTGGGTGATCGCAGCAAAATAACTGCCCCCCCCCGTGCGTATTCTCCACTGAAGTGAAAGGGGCAGGGAGGCTGAATGAGGCCTCCCGTTTCTTGCGCTGCTGAGGGGACCATTTGGTTTCACGAGGTTCCGTTCCGGTAACAACACTGCGACGTGCGCCTAGCCAGGGATCCGGGTGTCCTGCTCGCCTTCCTTACCTGCGCCCTGATAGGCAGTACGCTTTATTCAGGCACGCAGGTTTAGTTGCCGTGGGATTGCATTTACTGGTGTCTTGTTTGGTTTTAAATTTCATTGGGGGGTGGGTGGGAAATGGAATATAGGAAGCTCTCCTGTTCCTAAGAAGTGGAAAGAGTAAGATAATGGCCTATTTGGCCAGGAAGGCTTTTTTTTTTCTTATCTCTTTCTGCTCATGCTACGGAACTGAATGGGATTCTTTTGTTTAAATTGGTGGTGTTTAAAGTGACTTGTGTTTCTGCAGATCTTGAGGGTCCAAATCAAAAGGAGGTTAAGGAGGTGGGCTGCCTCAATTGAACCACAAAAGTCTAATCCACCAGACAGAAATTCTTTGCTACAGTTTGATAATTGTCTGCATTTTAGCAGCCCGGATCTAATAGCCTGTCTGGGAAGACCCTCAAGATCTACAGCTTGTCAGATGCAATCACATGGTTTATGCATTTTGCATGTACCCTTCACTTCAGGAAACAAAGTTTGGAATTTTTTGCAGAATTTTGAAGAACTATATGTCCTTATGTATGACAGAATAATAAAATAATTTAGTGTTCTCTGCAAGCAATGATGAAGGGTATATATTTAAAAAACTGCCACAAGAGCGCACATTGACATTTTCTTTGCTAACATGATGGCCCCCAAATTATTGGACTGTAATTCTCAGAATTTCAAGTTATTTGCCAGAGAAAAAGATAAGGTGAAAACTAAGACACTTTGCAAGATACTAAATTCCACAGAGAAGTCATAATGGTGATATCTGTGGTTGGGTGACAACCATGATCCAGCAATAGTAGTCAGAAGAGACCTTTATGTCACTTCTAACTTTGAAATCACATGCAAGATGCTTACACAACCTAGCTGTGTGTACATAAACGTACAAATATGTAATATTCATGAAACATCTAAATAAATTCTAATCAACTTTCTGTAATTTGACCTCAAGACATACTGAAGATGAACTCCCATCACTATCAGGCAATAAAAGCAGGAAATTAAGATAGTTATTTTAACCTTCTTTATTT
Organism: Bothrops alternatus; assembly: GCA_034064705.1. NCBI lineage: Eukaryota > Metazoa > Chordata > Lepidosauria > Squamata > Viperidae > Bothrops > Bothrops alternatus. Next base: position 824,328 of record JARGCV010000145.1, on the reverse strand, counting down.
AACTGCTATGAATGGAAACAAAGATTTCCTGGAGGATATGAATGTGTCTTTCTGTTTGCAATAACAGAAGCCATGACCCCTGCTTGGGATATGAAGGATTGCAATCTCTTGTAATAAAAAGTTCCCTTTATTCTCTAAAGGCTGGTACTCCTTTATGGCACATGCCACAAAATGTTTATTCTAGTTAGTTTAATTTTAACTTGAAGAATTACAGGTTGTTCAGGTCTGCACCCTAAGCAGGAATGACTCAGGTACGCTAATATTGCCCTAGTTGACTATAATCCTTTTTCAGGCCGAGACCCCACCTGCGCCGCCCATGTGCGGCGCGACCCCGACCTACGCCACGTGTGCACGGCGCGATGGGCCGAACCGCGCATGCACGGTGCGCGATGGGCTGAACCGCGCATGTGTGGCGCGCGATGGGCCGAACCACGCATGCGTGGCGCGCGACAGGCCGAACGGCACATGCACAGCACGCGCAACAGGCCAAACCCCACATGCGCGGTGCGACGGGCTGAATCGCGCATGTGCGATGCGCACGCAATGGGCCGAACTGCGCATGCGTGGGGTGATGGGCCAAATCGCACATGCGCGATGTGCACGTGATGGGCTGAATTGTGCATGCGGATCCCGCATGCGCGGCGCGATGGGCCGAATCCCGCATGCGCGTCACGACGGGCCGAATCCTGCATGCGTGGCGTGTGCGTGACAGGCCAAACTGCGCATGCGCGGTGCAATGGGCCAAACCGCACATGCGTGGTGCGACGGGCCAAACCGCACATGCGCAGCGCACGCGCAATGGGCCGAACCGCACATGCGCGGCACGCACAATGGGCCGAATCCCGCATGCACAGCGCACACAACGGGCCAAATCCCGCATGCGCGGCGCGTGACGATCCGAATCCTGCATGCGCGGCGCGCAACGGGTTGAACTGCGCATGCATGGTGCACGACGGGCCAAATCCCGCATGCGCGGTGCGCGATGGGCCGAACTACGCATGCTCAGCGTGACGGGGCAAATCGCGCATGCGCGATGCGCACGCAACAGGCTGAACTGTGCATGCACAGCGTGCGCGCGACAGGCCGAATCCTGCATGTGTGGCGCGACGGGCCGAATCCCGCATGCACGGCATGACGGGCCGAATCCTGCATGCGCGGCGTGCGTGCGATGGGCCAAACCGCGCATGCGCGGTGCGATGGGCCAAACCGCACATGTGCGGCGCGACGGGCTGAACCGCACATGCACCGCGCGCGATGGGCCGAACCGCACATGCGCGGCGCGATGGGCCTAAACGCGCACGCACGGCATGTGCGCGACGGCCAAGGAGAAATGGGGGGGAAATGGGGGAAAAAATGGCGGACTGCCGTGTTTGGCGACCCCCGTGAAACGGTCGTTCGACCCCAAATGGGGTTGCGACCCACAGGTTGAAAACCGCTGCTATAATTGTTATCTGCAGTAAGAATTCCATAGGTCAGACATGTCAAACACAAGGCCCAGGGGCTGGATGCAGCCCACGAAGTGGTTTTATGTGGCCCACGAAGCCATCCTGGAAACAGTGAGGGAACAGTCCCCTCTGCCTTGGCCCTGGCCCAGGCCGGCCGGGAGCCAATGTACAATTTTGTGGTGACTGAAATGCATTGTCTTAGCTCCATAAGGAAACAGTGCAACAGTGCAACAGTGCTCCAAAAGGAAACAGTCTGGAAACAGTGAGAAACCAGTCCCTGCCGTGTTGGCTCCGCCCCTGGGTGCATGCTGGGGAGGTGTCACCCTTTATGAGGAATGAAGAAATGCACCATCACCTGGAAGTGGCCAGCAAATGGCCCTCGCCTACTTCACCTATCCGGTCTGATGGGCTCGGGGGAGGAGTTTCAGCAGGCAGCAGGGCACTCTCACAGCACCAAGAGGCTGGGCTGGGCAGCACGAATCCAAAAAGAAGTGCAAGGCTGCCCAGTTCCCAGCCTGCCCAGTTTCAACAGTCAGCAGGGCGCTCTCCTCACAGCGCCAAGAGCTGAGCCAGGTGGCGCCAATCTGATGAGCAGTACAATGCTGCCTAGCCCCCCCAGTCTGCCCAGTTTCAGCAGGCAGCAAGGTGCGAAGCTGACGAGCTTCGCATCTCCCGGCTCAACCTCTTGGCGCTGTGAGGAGAGCGTCCCGCTACTTGCCAAGACCAAGCAGGCTGGGGGCTGGGCGGCATTGCGCAGGTAATGTTGACTCTCACGCTGCTCATGGCATCCCCTCTCCCAGAGCCCACCAAGCCAGATATGTGAAGTAGGTGAGGGCCATGTGCTGGCTACTTCCAGGTGATGGGGTAACACCTCCCCAGCTGCGTTTCTTGCCTGTTTTTCTCCCTCATCTCAAATAGTTTCTCACCACTCTGTACTTAGGAAGGAAAGAACAAAAGAAGGAGAGGGAGGATCTGAGGGAACTCCTGCCTTAGTCCTGCCCTGCTGCCCTTTCACCATCCCCTTGCCTCCTCCTCCTGGCCTATCCTGGGGGTCTCCCATCCTATTGCTAAGGAAGCTTTGGATAGAAAGCCGGGTCTCCTCCCATGGAGAGGGAATGGGCCTCCCTCTGATTATGCCCTCGTACCCATCATGAGCAACCTGGCTAAGGAGAGCAAGCACAGCAGCAGCAGCCTTGAGGAGGAGATAAGTGCAGCTGGCTACCTCCTTGGGGAAATGGGGCTGGGCTTGGTGCCGCGGGTGCTCGAGGGCCACGCTAGGCGTTTCCTTTGCTGCCCAGGACTCCGGGCAGCCTGCACCACCATCCAGGCCGCCCCCCCACGCATGGCCTGAGAGGAACAGTGAGGCTCCTCCAGTGGACCATTTCTTGGCACTTGCCCTGGTCCCACCCTTCTGCTAGAGACTCTCAGATCTATCCCACTCCTACCCAGGCCCCCACAGGCACACTTCACGCGAACAATGTAGAGTTGGCCATGCCCACCCAGTAGGCCACACCCACTCCATCCACGCCCATCCAGTAGGTCGCACCGACCCAGCCCCCCAAGGGCAACCGCAAAGCCGATGCGGCCCTCAATGGAATCGAGTTTGACACCCCTGCCATAGGTCATCTACATGATATGCAATATATATTTCTTTCACATTACACTTTTCTTAGCTACTTAAGGAGTTACATTTACTTTATCCCATAAGTACATACTATACAAAAAAACTAAACAGGAAAAAAAACCAATGACATACTCAAGTACATTTGCTACTGTTAAAACTGCCCATTTCTTTCCTCTTGATATGATTGGGTTGATTTGCTTCAAGGTAATTACTTCCATAAATCTGAGTGATTTACTTGGCCAATAGTTCCTAAATAAGGCAAAATTAACAGTCATTACATATGGATAATGAATTCTTTTAAATACTGGAAAATACAACATCTCTACCTCACAGAATTTCTGTTCTAAGTAATCTTGAGATACATCTGAACATGAATGATCTCTGCTCTAATTTGATATATATATATATTGCATAGAATATTTTTGTTCTGAAATCCAAATAAAAAATTAATATGTTCAGCGTTATGTTTATTATATATATTAATAAATTATTTTAAATAAGATAAAATTCCTTATCTCAGATGCCTATTTATAGCTCAACAAATGTCTCTTTGTTTAGAGCTAAAACAGATACATTTTTTTTATGCATAAGGTAAAAGTTTTCATTTACATGGGTATGCCTAAAATGTATGTCTTCCTTTACATAAAGTGTGATACATTATGTGCTGGTTTGTTTCAAATGGCAAAAGTCATCTTTTTTATAAAATGGCTACTGCCAGTACAATAATTTAACATAGAAGAAAACATTTCAACATTTCCCTTCCTTCCCACATTATTGCTATGATCAGTTTGGTCACACCTATGTCTCCCTGTGTTGCATTTTCTTAAATACCAGGAAGAAAGTGGACACTACTGCCCGTCCTACATTAGCCCAAACTACCATGTTGTTTGGGAATTCTGAAGCATATCTGAGGTATGGAAGATTATTACTGTCTTTCAGTGCCCTTCCTTAGCAAAACAGGTATAACAAATCTGAACTACTATGAAAGCTATATAAGCCATGGTCTTTGCAATACAAAATCATATTAATAATTTTTGTTCACATGAAGTGAACAACTTGAAAGAAAAGCATGAATGCCTGCCTTTCATTTGCTAGATGGATATTATTATTTTATGTATTAAATTTTTATCCCATCTTTATAAGTAATTCAAGGTGGCAAACATATATATAATCCTTCCTCCTCTTCTTTTTCCCCACAACAACCACTCAGTGAGGTGGGTTGGGCAAGAGAGAGTAACTGGGAATGACTCAGAGTCATCAAGCTAATGCCTAAAATTTCCTGGTTTCTAGGCCAGCACCTTAACTTTAAGCTATTGTTCATCTATAGATATAATATCTGCTAATAACAGTACTTGCAATCTCATGCATTCTTATCTAGAAAAAGAGCCAAATAACATGTATCATTTTTAAATAAAGACTCCATTAATTTTCAAATTTCTAAAAAACGACATCAGGTGGCACTGTTTCACAAGAAAATAAATCTTTCCTTGCCAAACAGGCTCCAATCTGTGTGCCAGTTTGTAAACCGTTAGAAAAGTAGAACTCTTAAGAATATTGTTCCTGAACAGAGACTTTTATTTACTAACACAGCTATCAATAGACCTACCTTTCCTGAACATTTATTTCCCAACTATACATTAAGGCTAAAAATCACTTGGGGAACAAATCACTCATTTCCTTATCTGAGTCAGTAGAAAAGTTATACTGTATAGCTTTGCTGGCATCAAATATCTGCCATCCCTTGCATGTCCATGCCTGATTTAAGAACATTTGCCAATGACTACAAGTTCCTCCCAAGCTCTGTGTGATAACTTCTTCCTTAATTTAGCTGGCTTACTGTTTTCAAAATTCTAAGAGGGTTAGAAGGCTTTCCCTAAGTCGAACGGAACGGCCACTGCCGTTCCAGAATCACTGGAGCACCCTTCTTTCTTCATCACCTCTCTGGGGCGACTTAGACCCATTTAGGGTCCCCAGGCAGGGCAAAATTAGCCACGGGGGTGCGGAGAATCCACAAGCCCGCAACTGGTCGCTACTGGTCTGTGATATATTTCTGTATTCGTCTTCTAGCTCAATAAAAAACTGTTAAGAGAGAGAGAGGGACGGAGAGAGAGGGAGGGACGGAGAGAGAGAGAGAGAGAGACTGACTAAAAATGGAGTGGATGTGGCTGGAGACTGCAGAAAGAAAAAAATTCTCTAATGCATTCTTAGCATAAAGGAGAGGTAGCTCAGCAAATACTGGAAAAATTAGAATGCTCCATTCTAAGCCCCTCCACCTTCCTTCAAGGTCATGTGACCCACAGCCGACCTAAAATTAAGGTGTTTATTTATGTATTAGATTTTTATGCCATATTTATTTTTTATAAATAAGGCAGCAAATGTATCTAATAATTTTTTCTCATGTTTTCTACACAACCAAACCCTCTGAGGTAGGTTAGACCAAGAGAGTGACTGGTTCAAGGACGTCCAGCTGGTTTTCAAGGCAGGACTAGAACTCACCATCTCCTGGTTTCTAGTGTTGAAAGAAATTTCAGAATCCATTACTACTTCTATTTTGTTAAAAGAGTAAATAACTACAGTTTAAATTATTTGACTTGAAGCACACATTTGTATAAACAGCCCATTTTTCTTGTCAAGATATACATTCTTGGATTCCTTAGGTGAAAAACATTGACATGAAAAATTACTCAAGGACATTGCAATACAGAATTTTCCAGAGACTAATGTTGCTGATAAGATTGCATTTGTTTGAACCAGATTTCTTAACCTAAAATGTTAGTCATCAAAATCTGGCTAGATGACATATAAACTAACGCACCCCAATTATACATTTAAAATAATGTTTAGCATTTGCACCTTTGTCACAAGCTACTGCCATATAAAAGCATTTGACTGTTTTAGCCCTCTTCACCATTCCATGTCCTCCAGTTATATTAAACTACATTACCCCATCCAGCTCAGATGCTAAGAATTGTAATCAAACTACTGTTGTGGCTGATAGGAATTGTCATCTTGAGCTATTTTAGCCCAACATTTTGAACAAATTAGGCTGACATTGAATGACACGTGGACCCAATAAACCTGGCCAGAGTTAAGTCAACTCCATAGGCTGTGTTCACATAGTCATATTGAAATGACTAATCATGTTTTAACCTTAGAGGCTGAATGAAATTTGATCAGTGTTAACTTGTTTCAATGTTTCGTGCAATTCAGACAACCATTAAGTATCTAAACACCCGGTTCGCCTTTCCTGGTCTTGTTAGTGAAGCGGGGCTGAACTTCGGTGATGGAAAGCCCTTGTGGAATTCCTGGAAAGACTGGTTGCGCCTTTGACGTCAGACCTCAAGCAGACTCTAGGGCATCTTATTTGATATCTCTGAATATGTAAGCAAGTCCTGGTAGCAAAACTCCGTGGGTGAGAAAGAGAAGGATGATATAATGCACGGATGTGTTGGCCACGTCAATCTGCTGCAAACTACAAGTTGTGAGTCACCACACACACACACACACACACACACACACACACACACACACACTTCATTAGTTTCCCTCAGGATACATTTGGATAGGAGCTCAGGGGCGATTGCCTCTGGGCCTGTGCTTGGAATGGGCTTCCTTTTCCGCCACAGCATTCCCCACAAGAGGGGGGTCCGACAGCAACGCCCACCCGCTTCCTTCGAAGGTAGTTAGCTTGCCCGCCTCCTCGAGCTTAGGAACACCCAGACCCGGATTCAGGAGCTTCGCGCAGCTGGCCGCTTTCTGCGGCCCATAGCCAATGGGCAGCGGCGACACTCATCCTTTTCTTGAGTGGGTTTCCCCGCCCCTCTGTGACGAAGGCAACGGAGAAGAAAAACGCACGGCGGCCGGCTGGGTTCTGCGTAGTGGTGAAAGTCGCAAAGCTGGAGACGAAGCGGAGTCGAAAGAGGCAGGTGGTGGCTCACAAGGTAGGAGATGGCAGAGGCGAGACTGAGGTTGCTGAACTTCCTTCTTACCCGGCGAAGGCATTGAAGAGCAGGGGGCGAAGGGGACAGGAAGCGAGGGGAGCTGGGCCGCTTCCTCCCCTCGTGCTTGAGGGCTGAGACCTGTGGCATCAAGCCCCAGGGAGCTTTGCAACTTTACCCTGTGTATTTCGGCTCCACAAGGGATTCCTCTGTTAACTTCAACGGGATTGAATCTTAGAGAAAGGCGTAGGGCAGGATGATAGCCTCAGGAGCCCTGAGTTTTCAGATTGTCTTAATCCTCTAATGTTCTCTTCCCTCGTGTCCGATTTGTGCACATGGTTGGTGGAGGGTTGTGCAACGTGGACTCCCTCCATCAAGGATCCAGATTAGAAGGAGCTGGACTAATGGGGTCCTGGATGAAAAGAGAACAAGATGAAAGAAAAGTATCTTGTGGCTTCTCCCTTTATTTCAGGGCATATATTCAGCCTTCCTAGCAAGTGCAGGAGAGTGGAGAACGCTCTCTGTCTCTACTGCATAGCCAGTCTGATAATCATTTTTAGACAGCACATCTCTCTCTGCCAGCTGGGGATGATGGAACTGGCCCATCATATCTTCATGGCATTAAATTGAAGAAGGATGAAATTTGCACCTACCAAACAAGATCTATCTGGGTAGAGAGAAATCACTCGACAATTCCAATTTTTTCTAGCTAGATTAGGAAGAAAATTGGCAAATCACTTCTGTAATTAAAAGCTAACTAAATGACTGTCGGGTTATCCTATCTCATAAGATTGTTGGGGGTGCTGGTGAAACAGGAGTCAGGAGTATTGTCTATATCAGGGCTTTTCAATCTTTTCACCCACTGTACCACTTTTAGGATATGGCAACATCCGAGTACCACCAGTCGCCCAGCAAGGTGTCAAAAACTTGATGACCCAAAAAAAAAGAAGGAAAAAAGTGATAAAGTACAGGTAGTCCTTGACTTACAACAGTTCACTTAGTGACTGTTTGAAGTTACAATGGCACTGAAAAAAGTGGCCCCCAAGCCACAGCCGAGCAAGACAACTGCCTGCCTGCCTGGCTGCACTCTTCCTGCTGTCTGAGATTTTCATTGTTAAGGATTGGCAGTGGGAATGGGGTGGGAGGGTGTTTGGTTTTTATTCCCCCTGTCTGCTGGGTGGTTGCAGCAGGTTTTCGTCACTTCACATGACCCTGGGACACTGTGACCGTCATAAATATGAATCAGTTGCCAAGCATCTGAATGTAAATCACAAGACCCTGGAGATGCTGCAACATTCCAGCTGATCGGCGCTTCTTCTGGGCTCAGCAGTAGCGCCAGGATCAGCGCCGAACTCCAGCTGGAGCCTGGCGCTGATCCTGGCACTTCCGCTGAGCCCTGACAGCCCTGCAGAGCCAGCCATTTCTCACTCAGGCTTGTGCGGTGCTGCCACTGGTTCAGCTCATTCCCCTCCCCTGCTACCACTTTTCTAGGATGGTCGCGTACCACCTGCCAGGTGCCAATGTACCACAAGTGGTACCCGTACCACTGGTTGAAAAGCTCTGGTCTGTATCAGGGCTTTTCAACCTTATCCCAGACTGTACCACTTTTAGATTCATTTGTTGTTATAGAAATGACTAGTTTATAATATTATAGAAAAGTAAAAAGTTGAAGTTCAATGTTAATGCTTCCTTCTACTGCAGGGTGTCAAACTCAATTTCATTGAGGGCCGCATCAGCATTGCGGTTGTCCTCGGGGGGGGCGGGTAGGTGTGGCCAGGGTGCACACGGCCTACTGGGTGGGTGTGGCTGGAGTGGGTGTGACCTACTCGGTGGGCAGGGCCAGCTCTACATTGTTCGCGTCAAGGGTGCCTGTGGGGGCCTGAGCAGGAGTGGGACAGATCTGAGGGTCTCTGGCAGGAGGGGGTGGGACCAGGGCAAGTGCCAAGGCATGGTCCACTGGAAGAGCCTGCCAAAACCCCTCCCCCGGAGCCCATCAAGCCGGATATGTGAAGTAAGCAAGGGCCATTTGTGGCTACTTCCAGGCGATGGTGCATTTCTTCATTCCTCACAAAGGGTGACACCTCCCCAGCACATATCCAGGGGCCGGGGCCAACACGGCAGGGGCCGGTCCCTTGTTGTTTCCAGACAACCTTGTAGAGCTAAGACTAAATGCGTTTCAGCATAGATGGCCACCACAAAATTGTACATTGGCTCCTGGGCGGCCTGGGCCAGGGCCAAGGCAGAGGGGGCCGTTCCCTCACTGTTTCCAGGATGGCTTCGCGGGCCACATAAAACCACTTCACGGGCCGCATCTGGCCCCTGGGCCTTGTTTTTGACATGTCTGTTCTACTGCAACAGAAGAAGTCTGTTCTTTTTCTCTTCTCCCCCTCACTTTTCCCCACTTTTTCCTCCCCACTGTGTCCTTCTATTTGCTTTTGTATTTTTGCATTTTATTCTATAATCTAATAAAATATTACAAACTGTAGGAAAAAAGGAAAAAAGTATCAGTTTTAATTTCTTTGATGGCTGTTCTTTTGCTGAATCACTTTCCCTTTGCACTGACAAATGTATGATGGATTTATCCATGTTTATTAAAATGCACCACTACCAGCTAGCTCAGGAGTCTTCAAACTTGGCACTTTTAAGACTTGTGGACTTCAACTCCCAGAATTCCTCAGCCATCATGGTTGAATGAGGAATTCTGTGAGTTGAAGTCCACAGGTCTTAAAGTTGCTAAGTTTGTAGACCCCTGAGCTAGCTGGTCAGCCCTTCTTAGCTCTCCTTCCACAGTGTAGTAAGAATGCTCCACCCTATCCCTTCCCTATACCCTTAAAGACACAGGAATCAAGTGCAAAGCAAGAAAGGCTCACAAAATAAACACATAAACTCTGGGTTTTGTTTTTTTCTTTAAGCTGCCTCAGAGGTGTCACTTGTCACAATGTTGCAATCCCAGACTGAAAGGCTCACAATTGCGAAAAGCTTTAGCTTTCAAACTAAACCTATTTACCTACAAAGAAAGCCATAGATAGACTCAAGATAAGAGGGTAAAATTAATTACATTTGTTTAAAGGGAGTAAACCTACGCAAGTCAACACTTTGGACTCATTGCTATCCTTATAGTAACCCAATCAAGCTGTCAGCTGATCCAGAACTAAATAAACCCCCCTCCTTTCCGACATGCCAGCTTTTCATTTCATCAGCACTGTTTGCATTCTCCTGGCTGGAGAAAACGAACCAGGGGACATTTTCTTCCAGCAACAGCTGCTGCTTCTTCTCTGTCCCTGTTTCTTCCTTGCCGGCTGACCTTTTCTTCTCTTTCCCTGTTGTCTTTTTTCCCCCTTTCCTGCCCAAACCACCTCCTTTTATAGCCTCTCCTCTCCCCCCCTCCTTTTTCTTCAGTTCACTTCCATGCTGCTTCGGGAAGCGCCAATCAGCTGGAGCCCTGCCGGCTCCTGGGGCTTCTGCAGAGCCCAGACAATCCTACAGCTGCAGCTACCTCTTCCTCAGGCTTGGCTCACTTCGGCTCATTCCCCTCCCCTGCTACACTTGGCTAGCAGTTGCATACCACCTGCCACGTGGCAAAGTACCACAGATGGTACGCATACCACTGGTAGAAAAGCCCTGGTCTATATTGCCTTGGGCTTCCTATGATATTTAAAAGTCTCATACATTTATTATGGCATTAATGCTGAAATAGAATCTGTTTCTACAAATTTCCCAACTGTTTTTCCTCTGTTTTGTAGGAGATAAATGAATAGAAGGAGATAAATGAATCATATGTTAGTATAAAACATAGTTTGTGATTATTAAAGTGAAGCTCTCGTTCAGTTGCCCACTATATAGTCTGATTTCACAGCTACTTGATTTTCTTTTTCATCCTTTTTAATAGGTCTATTGAAGTGGATTTGAGTGGAAGAAAGTTTATACCATATTAAATCTGCTGCTTTTAAAAATACCAGTTTATACTTTGTAGGGGGCTAAGCTCCTGAAAACCAATAGAGACAAGGGTAACTAGAAGATATGATTTACTGTTGCACCTCAAAAATAATTCAGCTACCATGGACTGAAAAAGAGTGGGACAAAGAGAAGTGTGGGTCCGGGAGTATAGAAAATAATAGTTGAGACAGCCTGCCTGTAAATGGGATGAGTGGGGGAATTTGGGTGAACTGGCACCCCTGAAAAGAACTGGACCTAGTCAAAATACTTTCCCATTTCTTGGATCCATTTCTAGTGGAAAAGTAATGAGATTTGCTTTTGCTGAAGAGAATATTTTCTTAAGCAATTCCAGTCTAGTTATGATTTCTTACTACTGTCCCTCCTTTTTTTTCTGCTGTTAAAGAAATGGCCCTGCTGAACACTACTGATTTTTAACACTTCCATTTTAGGAGTTTGAAAACTGACTAATGATCTCCGGTAGACTAAACTTAAATTCAACATTCTCATTTCCTTTTGCAATACGATCATATGATCCTGTTCCTTCTAATGCACTTTGCCACACTTTCTTCTTCTCTGTTGTTTATCAAACGTAGAGACTTCCTGAATCTCGTACGTTCTCTTGCGGTTAATGCAGTAGCTTTCTTCTCCTCTTTTTAGTTGCACAATATTTTATCTTTCATTATCATCTTCATCCAGTGGTTTCAGCCTGTTGCCTTTCAAATGGATTGGAGAATACAGCTCTCACTTGGCTTGATCAGGCTAAGGGGTTGCAGAAATATGAAGGGGGTGCTACAGCTAATGATTGGTTGGTCACAGCAGATTAGCACCTGTATGGAAACAGAAGATGTTTTCAGCTTGCATAAATATCTTAAAAAAATAGAATAACGAGATTAGTTTTGAAAATAAATTTTGGTATATTTTCATGTTTAAAAATTATTTGCTTTGAATACAAGCTGAAATTGAGCAATGCATATTTAAAGTGCAACATGTGAGTTAAGAAACATTTGAAGTATGCTTAGTATAGTATAGATAATATACTTAGATTAATTCACTGACGAAAACAGATTGTTACTTTAAACCAAATGCATATGTACAAGTATTATAGCTAAGAGCCCTGGTGACAATTAGAATGCAGTACTGCAGGCTACTTCTGCTGACTCCTGGCTGCCAGCAGTTTGGGAGTTCAAGTTTCACTATCTCAAGGTTGACTCAGCCTTCCATTCTTCTGAGATGATAAAATGAGGACCCAGATTGTTGGGGGCAAAATGCTGACTCTGTAAACTGCTCAGAAAGGGCTGCAAAGCACTGTGAAGCGGTATATAAGTCTAAGTGCTGCTGCTAAGACTGAATGGAACAGTGTGCTTGAGCTTCACTTATAACTAATATCAATGCTTATTTTCAGTGATAAAAATAGTGAGAACAAGTCACTTAAATAGTGAAGGATTATGGATACTCTGAAAATATTGAAAAATACTGTATATGTTCAATACATTAAATGCCCTTTAATATATTAGACTCATAGCAGAGCATACTGTAATTTCAGAAATGATGCATTAGTTCTGCATAAGTTCTATCAGTGGTATGATTCCTTCATTTTATTCCAGTGAGAATCCTACTATTGTTTGAAAAAATGGTTTGTTGAATAAGATGCAATTATTTGTATCCAGGCATTGCGGAAGGTCAAAATCTTAATACTATATAAACTACATTTGACATGTGAACCACACACATCTATGTTATTTTAAAAACAAAGGTAGGGCCAGTGTATTGATGGGCTGGGTTCCTCTTGTTTGGAGAGGTCTAGAAAAAAAGCTTTCAAAACATTTCCAGGTGCCATTTTCTGAATCTTAAGTACATATTCTCTACAGGTACTGGTTATTATGAGAGCAGGACACAGGTAAAAGATATAGCTAAAAGTAATTTTGGATTTTGCACATAATGTATGCCATGAGAAGTTTATCACTTGGAATGTGATAGCTATAAATAATATGGGATAGAAAGTAGAATAAATAATGGAAAAGACATGTTGAGATTCTAGTTTGTTCACATTTGAACTAAGTTCTGAGACTTGGAAAACCAGCTGAAAAGTTATTGATAAAATGGTACAGTGAGCTATTGGAAGTAGAATGGTTCCCTGTTGCTCTGTCTGGAGTTTAATCCAAGGTAGCTGCTTTTGTACTGTTACTACAGGAACAGCCAAGAGATGAATCCTTGTTCCCTCTCTAGCAGATGGCAAAGCTAAAATTTATAGAAAGAAATGGTAACTTGGTGGATTAATAACAATTGTGTGTTTGATTAAGGATGAAAACAGGTGATTTCAGCAGGTCTTTTATCTTTTATTGTTAAAAACTATAGACATAATTGAGACAAACGTTTTTAAAATATGATGGAAAAACACTTTCAAAACAAAGGTAGTCAATCCTCTGCTTGCATCCAGTCATTTAGCGATGATTCAAAGTTGCAGTAGCACTGAAAAAAGTTAACTTATGACTGGTCCTCACACTTGCACCCATAGCAGCATCCACATTATAAAAATTTGACTGCTTGGCAATTGGCATGTATTTGCAATGGTTGCAGCACCTCAGGATCATGTGGTCATCATTTGCAACCTTCCCGCCATTGTTTGACAAGCAAAAAATCAATGGGGGAGCCCAGATTCTCTTAACAATTGCATGATTCACTTAACAAATGCAGAGATTTGATTAATAACCATGGAAAAAGTCATAAAACGGGCACCATTTACTTAATAACCACCTTATTTACCAATGGAAATTCTGGTCCCAATTGTGATGGTAAATCGAGGACTGCCTGTATTGTACCAATTCAAACCCACTGTTTCAACTGGATGGATAGATGGATAAAATAAGATATTGGTGTGTTTGTATATATAGGTTTATTACAGATTGTCATGTTGCTGCAGAACTATGTGCCTAATGTAGCATAATAGGTATCCAGTTGATAAAGATAAAACTCTCATGTAGACTTGCATTGACTCTTTTGTTGTATTATTTGTGGTGAATAAAAACTGGCTTCCCTGAAAACTGGATCTGGTGACTTCTTCCTGCAATGATAATTAAGAGAAAAGGGGTGCTCGTATGTGGTTATTATTTTATATATCCATATAACAAGGGTGGAGGAGGATAAAATCTACAATTTCTTAAGCATAAGAACAGAAAGTGATAAGCTCTACTGTATCTTTACTTAATATTATTCTTTGGGACTGATAGAACAAGAATATTGACAGAAATAAAAATCCTGTAACTTATTCCAAATAATGAATACAAAAATAGTAATTTTGAAGGAGAGCATATTAATATTTCAAATCAAGACCAAGCCTTTGGTCTTTGTCTGACCACACTTCTTTCTTCCATCTCAGACTATGTTTCTAGAATCCATGAAGACTAGGAACTTATTCTAAAGAAGTAATAGAGACATTTGAGCTTCCCTGAACTTTCCTTTGTTAAGGAATATCAGGAGCTGTATGTATTTTATGCAACTGCACTCATCTGCACTCAGTTTTCGCAGAAGTTCCAGAGGTGAAGTTTGATAAATAAGTAAATAAGCTTCTAGTGCAGGGGTGTCAAACTGCTGGCCTGTTGGCTGGTTGCATCATGCAGATGCTGCGCCCACCCCAGCTCCGGCAATGCAAAAAAAGTTATGATACGTCATGACACGTCATGTGACGCAGTGAGTTTGACACCTGTGTTCTAGTGGTTCTAAGAATCTAGCTCTCTCTGTGTGTATGTCCCAAGATTTGAATTTGTTTTTCCCATCCATCTGTTGTAAGAAATCACTTGCTGTTCCTTTCTTACTCTGATTCGTTGGTGGGCAACTGGCCTGCCTTAAGTAGCCTTAACTGGTGCCAGACTCTTCATTTTTCATCTCAGTAGTTTCATCCCTCAGTTCCTTGAAATATAATAATAAAACTAATTGCTCAGTCACAGAAAGGTGATAACATTTTATATTAGCTAATTGTCCCTTTCTCCACTCTCTCAGTGTCTTAGTTTTTTGTAACCATGGTGGGAGAAGACAATATATCGCTAAGAAATCGCCGAGCTACATACAGCACTGCAGAAGAGAAAGATGGCTTACCAAGCAGGCTGAAAGAGGACTGGCCATTCTCTGAATCAAGTAATGGTAAGATTTCCTGATTAACTGCATGACATACAGCTTCTTCTTACTTGTTTAATGGTGTATTTCTATGAGTTATTAAATTTTCAGGTATTCGTAAGATGAAGAGGCATTTCTTTTCTGTTTTTAAGTTTTACACGTATGTCAACAGCTGTTGGCTCAATTCTACCTCTTGTCAAACCTGGGCTTATATCCGAGGTAGACGGCTACACTTTCCAGATATTTTGGATCTCACCTTCTATTAGCCTTGACCAGCAGGACTAATGGCAAAGGATTGTGGCAGCTGTACTTTGAAATGTCTGGCAGATACCAGACTGCCAACTGATATTAATTCCCAACTGATATTAAAATTTTTATTTGAGTGTTGAAGAAATTATACTTTAAAGCTGGTTTTGCTTTCTCAAAGCATTTGACTTTATACGCTCCTAAACGTTTTTAACTAGGTTAATGACCATTATTTTGGTTTGCCAATTGTTATTTACTTATAGGAATTATATGCCGCCCAACTCAAACATGAGGTTGAACAGCCTACAAAAAAAAAGAACACTAAACGAACAATGCAGAACAAATATAACCCACTGCTAACATTCTGAGAAACTATTCGTAGATCCATTTTGTTCAAGCATAAAAAATATGTGCAGCGCAGTTCTTGCCTTACACGGGAAATAGTCCAGCGGGCTTTGGGTGAGGCCAGAAGGGGGAGAAAACCACTTTGGCATCCAGACCCCTGCAACCTCTAAACATTGGATAGAACTTTGACAGGGTCACTTAGATGGCCTGGGGCAGAGATGTACAATTGATGATCCTGCATCTGTGTCAGTGAATGGCTTTCCCCTGCAGTTTCCTGTAGATATTAAAGGAAGAAGGAAGAACTCTGTGGCACTCAGTAATGCAAGGACTTAGGAGTAAACCTCTCCTCCCCCCTCCACACTGACTGTAACCGCCCATAGACAAAGGACAAGAACCATCACAAATAGTGCCTTCCACTCCCATCCCATCAAGGATGACCAGGATGGATGCACTGGTTCAACCCCACATTTGCCTGCCAGAGGTCATCCATAAGAGCAATGATCCTTTAGGAAAGCTGTTAAGACTAGACATTTCCCCAGGCCATATAAGTAGGAGTCCTCTTGTGATTGTTTTGTTATTGCTTGGTCACCATATTGTATTTGGTATTTATTATTTACTTACAATCCCAATGGAGCCCAAAATTTCTGTTAAGTGAGAGACGTTTGTTAAGTGAGTTTTTCCCCATTTTATGACCTTTCTTACCACAGTTGTTAAGTGAATCATTGTAGTTGATAAGTTAGTAGCCTGGTTGTTAAGTGAATCTGGTTTCCCCATTGACTTTGCTTGACAGAAGGTCAGAAAAAGTGATCACGTGATATTGGGACAGAGCAACTGTCATAAATATAAACCAGCTGCCAAGCATCTGAATTTTGATCACATAACTATGGGAATGCTGCAAAGGTCGTAACTGAAAAACAGCCGTAAGTCACTTTTTTCGGGGCCATTGTAACTTTGAACAGCCACTAAATGAACTATTGTAAATTGAGGACTACCCGTATTTATTTCTGTGTGGTTTTCCCCCCCTTTTTTAATGTGTACACTACCTATAGTCCATTGCTGCCCCAGCCCTCTGGAACCAGCTTCCCTCAGAGGTTCGTACTGCTCCCTCCCTCCTAGCTTTCCGGAAACAGCTGAAGACGCATCTATGCCGACAGGCTTGGGGCATATGAGCTGTGCTCTGCCCCTCGGCCCTAAGAGTGTCCCGCCACCAGCGGCTGTGAGCTGAATGTGTTTGTATGTTGTGTGAATGAAATTAATTTTTTAAATTTTTAATTTAATTGTGTTTTTTAATTGTGTTGTTGTTGTGAGCCGCCCTGAGCCTTGTGAGAAGGGCGGCATATAAATTAAATAAATAAATAAATAAATAAATAAATAAATAAATACCTGAATTAGGCAGCCTTATACATCTTATAAATAAATAAAACATCCAATGCTATCTCAGTACTGTACTGTATCTCTGACTGAAAGAGGTACCAGATAATCTGTTTCCTGGAGCATCTTGGAGTTGTAGGTCAACGAATTTCTCAAAAGGGAAGGTTGGAGACTGGATGAAAATTGTTGAGATCCTAGGGATCCTGCAATGGTTTCTTGAGAAACCATTTTCTCAGTACCTCTTTTATAACCAGTGGAATCACCTACACTTTCAAGCAAGAATTAACCACTGAATGAATCCATCCACACAGCCTCTCCAGTAATACAGGCCAGGTGTTTGGCATGAAAAAAGAATATTTACACATTCTTTTTTTTATTAATTTTTTTATTATTAGATATCCGTTTGTACATGTAAACAAAGAAAAAATTCAAGTTAAAGCTATCCAACTTAATACAATCATTTTAAATTTGTAGACCTTCTTCACTCCGTATATCCAAGTTTAACTATAAGCCAACTACATTTTAAAATTTTTAAATTTCACTTCTTTTCAGATCAATCCATTGGACATCAAACAAACAAGTCATCTTATTAAAATTAATAATTTTCATGTCAATATACCTATCCCTTCAACAAGTACATTCTTAGTCTATTTAATATATATCTTCCATTAATCGATAGCTATATATTTGTACATGTAAACCAGGGGGAAATTCAAGTTAACTACTATCCAACTTAATACAATCGATTTAAATTTGTAAACATTCTTCACTCCGTATGTCCCTATTTGATGAGCCAAAATCCGTGGAGGCTCTTTGTATTTTTGGCAAAAGGGGATCTGCTCTTGATGTTGTGATTGTTTTTCAAAAAGTTCTTTTCTTTTTAATTGAGGAAAAACAAACACTTCAACTCAATTGTATTCAGTCTGGATGGATAAGATTTGGGCTAATGTATGGCTCAAACATGCAAAGTCATGCTTGGATATTTTCCAGAAATTTTTTCCTTGAACTTTTATTACCTTCTAAACAACCTTGGATCATAATCACATGAGTAATTTGCCTTGAGGAAAAGATGTGAGAGGTCTTGGTTCTGTAGTCCTGGACTTATAAGATAGAGATCAGTCATTCTGTAACTGAGGCTACTTTTGGTCATTTTTAAGAATTATATACATCAATGCCATGTTGATTAATATCTCTGAGTAAGGGGGAAAAGGAGTGCAAAGTTGGTTTTTCTTTCCAGGTTTCTCTTTTTCTTCTTCTTCAATTCTGCCTTCATTCATTTGCCATTATTATCACAGAACAATATTTCTATGCAATTTTATCCTCTGTTTCAGACAGCAGTCTCCCAAAGTAGTTTACACCAACCATATAATTAAATATGAATGTAGTTATAAAGCATTCAGTTAATTGTAGCCAGAAATGGGTAGAAGTACACCAAAAGACGATGTGTGTTGATTGCTTAATTTTTTTTTTAATTATTTTTTATTGGATTTTTTTATAATTTTAACAGAGAAAAAAAAAACTAGTCATATCAAATCATAATATAAAAGTAAACAATCATCCATACACAAAATATAAATACATTTCAATACATCTAATACTAATAACTCAACTGAGAATAATCATCCCAAACAATTAACATCACTGCTCGGCACCCCCACCACCACATCCCACCAACCCTATCCTTCCCCCTACCTTCACTCCTCCTTCCTTTTTCCCCATCAGATGTGGAGCCCAGAGGACACCCGAGCAACCCCTTAATAACAGTAACAGTAATTATTTATTCTTCCTCCAACCCCAATTGCAGTTGAGAAAACATCATGTATAAGATTATCAAGCCTCCCTAACCCCCCCCTGACTTCCCAGAGTGAATACAAGGTATAACAAAAGAAAACCCCACTACATCAAACAAAATAATTATATAATCTTAACAAGAATTTTAGACTATATATATATAAAAAAAGAAAGAGTAATAATAATTATATTCTTATTCAATTCAATTTACCATAATATATCTTAATATATATCTTCATTTAAACATCCTCTCCTAAACCTTACTTATAATATTTATCTTTAATTCAATCCATAATCTTAAATTAACCTTAATTCCTTTAAACAATCAGCTCATCTTGTTAAGAATAGTATTTATCATTTACATCTAAACCACCAATCTAAGTCAAATCTAATACATTTAATTTGTAATAATATATCTTAATATATCTTAATATATCATTTAAACATCCTATCTTACAACTTACTTATAATCTTAATCTTTTTCCATTAAACATCCTTTCTTACATCTTACTTGTAAAATTAGTCTTAAATTCACCCCATGATCTTAGATTATTCTTAATACCTTACATTTATTAAATTTCATCTCTTCAATTGACTTCTGGGCTTTCTCATCTGACAATCAGTTTATTCCATTTCTAATTTACATTCCTAAAACTTTAACAAATCACATAATGCTTATCTATCCCTTCAATCAATCAATTCAATATCAAACCTAGATCATTTCCAAACAAATACGTTCTTCATCAATTTAGTTGTATCTTCCATTAATCATCTTCTCTTACATCTTACTCATAATCTTAGTCCTTAATTCAGTCCATAGTATTAAATTACCCATAAACCCTTGCATACAATTTTAAATTTCATTTCAGTCGAACTCTAGGTTTTTTTTTCAGCCAAGTAGACCTCCGTAACGAGGCCTCCCTCATTAATAATAAATCTCTCTTCTTTACTTCTTCACCTCCATAAGTAATTCGCATCTTGAACTGAATCAATGTCTGTTTTTTGTCAAATAAATCCTCTTCTTGCTGCTTATCAAAAAGGAATAACCAACCCTTCCTTTCTTGAAACAAGTCTTCTTCCTCCAGTCCATAAATAAGCTGTTTATCAAACAAAATCCATCCTTTATTCTCTTTATACTCAGTACTGTATTCTTCTTTTTCTTGCTCTCCTTTTGATTTAGATTGTATTATAAGATGTTCAGCAATCAATTGTAAATCAATTCCATTTGAAAAAAGGGATCTAATTGATTGTTCTTGTTTTACTTCTTGATTAAATTGTATTATATAATGTTCAGCAGCCAATTGAAAATCAGTTTCATTTAAAAAAAATACTCCTTTATTGACTTCAATAATATCTTCTCTTAGCTCTGAGTTACAAACTTCTGACATAGCTTTAGAATCTTTTTTCTGTTCTGGTATCTTTTTATCCAGCTTGTTCTCCATTTTATCCAGCTTATCATTTATTGAAGATAGTGTAACCATTACTGGAAATAATGCAACAGTTAAAGCATTCTGTAAGTCTTTCATTGTAAGCATTTCCGAAGGAGACTGTAAAAGCTCTTGAGATTCTAAAAAAACCTTTGCCATAGCTGCCTTATATCTCATAGTCATAGTAGAAAGAAGAAAAAAAGAAAAAAAAGGAAAAAGTAAAAAAAAAGATATTTAAAATTGCCAGTTCCTCCCTTCTCAATTTCTTTTAAAATCCAATTTGCGTTATAATTTAGTAAGTACATCAAGTCTAAATAGTCTCTCAAACATCACTTCAGAAAGAGAAGAGAAAATTCAGTTTCACTTTCCAGCAGATTCAATACTTTCGATTTCTTCACTTTCACTGAATAAGTGAAAGCTTAAAGCAATCGCCATTTTGAAAGAATTATGTTGATTCAAGAAAGTTATAAGTAAAAAGGCATAAACAAAATAACAAAATACTTGCAATACTCAAAGGACTCTTGTATTCACTCCGTCTGTTTAAAAATCCTTATTGTTCTCTCTTTAAAGCAGAGGCGGTCGCGGCGTCTAATTCTGTCAGCCGACAGAAGCGTCTCTGAGCAGGAGCGTTTCAAGTGCCTGGGGAGCACACCTTCTCTGCCCCTGAAAACTTGTTCCAGGGGTCTTGGAAGGACTCAACCCGGCTCTTGAAGCTCTACTCCCCTTCTTTGCCCGAAGAGGAGTTTTTTCGCCGCAACAAACAGCTGTTGAGCGCTGTTGTTGACGGCTATACTGACTCAGAGACCGGAGCCTCACGTTAGAGGCTCCAGCGACGCCGGCGGAGCCACCGGAAGTCTCTTGATTGCTTAATTTTGTCATAAATGAGAGCTACCATTCTCTTTCCGAAAACCCTTTTGAGCATTGGCCAGGGTACAATTTACAGGAAAGATCTTTTTTGAGTGTATGAGTACTACCACAGTGACAGTAATTTACAAAAGCACAAGTGGCTTTGCACTAGGCCAGTGTTTCTCAACCTTGACAATTTTAAGGCATGTGGACTTCAACTCCCAGAATTCCACAGCCAGCATTGCTGGCTGTGGAATTCTGGGAGTTGAAGTCCACATGCCTTAAAATTGTCAAGGTTGAGAAACACTGCACTAGGCACATAATAAGCAGTACAAAATAATATCTGCTTTGTTTATCACATCAGCATAAAGCACATCTTGTCATTGCAGAGAGTAAGCTCAAGAAGAAGGGTCATGAATTTCTATTGACCAATAGCCCTGCAATTGTAGGCTTCATTAGCTGCTGGACTTCATAGTCTGTTTTGTAATACATTTTGTGCCTCTGAAAATGTGTTTGTTTGGAACATTGTAATTAAAAAAAGAAAGAAAGTATCCTTTCTTGACCCCACACTCTCTCAAGGAAACAGAGGTTGTGGTTTCTCTTCCTTTTCTTCTGCAAGTAGTCTGATCTTTTGCCAGCGAACTTATTATTTCCAATAAAAATAACAGTGCTTACCAGTAGTCTCCTCTCAACTGGGGTATAGCGCTGAATGGGTCTACCTTACTTACCTATATTCTCTTTAGAGCAAACAAACCTGTAATTTCAAATGAATTTTCAGTTTGTGCCTACTATCTTACTTCCGTCTTAGTACAAGTGTTTCAATATTAATATATTTAATTTAATTTCAATATTAAATATTCAAGTAATTTGCCCCAATCATTTGGTTTCATTTATCTATGGTGATTTGGTGGGAACTACCAATATTAGACTTCTTTGCAAAATCTGGTGTGGGGAAGGAAGCTTGGTTATCCAAACATAGCTTCATGGAATAAAATGTTGCCTAGCTTCCCCCCCCCCCCTTTCCTGCTAGTTTCTCCAAGCACCTAATCAGGGATAATTTCCAGATGCTTCTACCTGAGATTCTTTGAAGAGCAATATTGACTCTTTATCATATTTAATTGTTCAGGTGTAATTAAGTTTAAAGTTCTAGGAGAACCTCATACTATCAACACAAGGCTGATAGTCATAAATCTCTTTCTTGAGAACAACTAGGACTCAGCAAGGATAATCTGCAATGGAGCAAGGTCCTTCACTGATGATTCCTGTCTAAATTTTCCTCAGTTGTGCCACTTTACTTTTTAATATAACAAATACTGCTCTGGCATCCCTGACCCACAACTTTTCTCTCTATTTGTTTTAGATCATATTAGAAACAGTTGTTTTTTCTCACTCCTTTGTAACAGAAGAATAATAATTCACAGGCATGGATGTTTCTCAGTTACCAAAGCAAGTTTAGCTGTTCAATGTAACAATAACATGCTTTTAATAAAGTGATCCAGCATATTTGGAGAGCACCAGAATAGTAGCCTAATGCATATTTCTTTCCTAATTCCAATGAAAAATGTGCGAATTAGAGTAGTCTCTAAGGTTGCATTAGAGACTAGTTGTTCTCATCCAGACATTCATTTGGTCAAATGTCATGACTGAGATCATATCTTTTTAACTACATTCAAAATTGGATGATAGTTATGTGTGCATAAGGAAGGAAGTACAAGCAAAAACAAACTAGTACAGGAAAAAATAATTAGACTGAATAAATTATCTGTTTTTTATTTTTGGTGAAATTGCCACCTTCATTAGAGCAGTAAAGTATCACAATATATATTCTGGGCTCCAGTATTAATTTCCAAAGTAGCTGGTAACTGCAAGGCAATTCATAAAGAGCAAATTCTTACTGGGTTTGCTGAGAATTTTTGATAGCTAATCAAAAATTCTAGTGAGGAATAGGTAACACTTGGAACTATCTAAGAATTTTGGTGGACTAAAAAGAGGAATGCCCTTAATTTGAGAACACGTGGGAATGGAGTCATCTTTGAATAGAGCAGGGCTTTTCAACCTTATCCCAGATTGTACCACTTTTAGGACATGACAATATTTGAATACCGCCCGTGCTTAGTAAGATGTCAAAAACTTGATGACCTTTCGCATCTATAGCTAAAATAATTTCATCATTGTTCAATTGGGTTTTGCTGATCAGAGTAAGCACTATTTCCTGTAGAATTGGAGCTCAAGCGGTACTCACATTTTAAGTATGAGTGGAAAATGATTGTATATGTCCCATTAATAGAAAGGTAGAACTTATTACCTGATCACACTTGTACAGCGTAGCCTAGATTCATAATACATATACCAAGGCATATTAATAAAGAGAAATGTGACTTGGAATCACTGTGAATAATTTTAGCCTATATAGCTTTGTAGAAAGTTTTTGAAAGAGGCTCATATCCATTTAATACAAATCATTGAAAACAATAATTTGGCTTCCATTTCAGCTCCTTAACTTCTCTGTCAGCACTGAATGTTAGGGATCAATCCTGTTGTCTCCTGGGCATTACCTTATGGGGGGGGAGGATTCCCTCTGTCACTATTTCTTCTTGATTTGGTAGAAAAGATGCTCACACGTCTGGGTTGTCCCCCCAAGATTCCAGTTCACTGGAAAGGATTGGATTCTGGATTCTGTGTGTTCAGTTTCAATAGAGAAGATATGCTGTTTCTTATTTGTCTCAGTCAGTGTCCACTCAGTGTTCTGCTTTCTTGCTCTTATGAGAAGCTGACTCATCCTATTTCACAGGTGTGGAACCAAGGCAGAGAGAAGCCATTTCATTGCTGAGATTGAATTTGAACCCAGACCCATATGTTCCTCTGTATAATTTTTTTTCTTAAGCTCTTTGCTTCATGACTGAATTTTGCAACTTTACAAAGTTTGCTTCAAGAATACTCACTCCTACTGGCAAGCACATTTCAGGCTTTTTAAACAAAGGCCTTGTTACCAGAGGTCAATGCTCAAGTAGACAGAGATTCATGAATCATATGGGAGGAAGGTCACATGTTTCTTGTAAGTGATGACTTAGGCAAAAGACTGTGTGTTCTAAAGTTTCTGGCTTAGTAATTCATTTCTGGTGGACCTTGAACAATTAGGCAGACCAAGCCTCTGTCTCTTATTTTTTCTTCTTCTAACTAACACTGTCAGTTTAACACAAAGTTATTTTGCAGTATTTCCTATCAGTACTAATACTAAACAAGCTCTCATAAATCTGTGCAAACAAGATAAGCACTGATACATTATCATAGCACATTTTTCCTACATCTCTCTCTTTCCCTTATGCAGAGAGAAAGAATGAAGGAAAGAGTATGTGGAGTGAACAGTTTCCAGAGTATTTTTTCCCTTTCAAATTCAACTGCAATATCTTAAAGTAATGGGTGCATATATTTCCCTCTGTAATTTGGCTATATAATAACATTTTAGATAATTTTAGTGTCCCATTAATAATGAACAGTTACAAAGATTATATTGGGCTGAGTAATACAAGGCTTGAAGCTGATTTCCTATCCTAGTTAATGGGAAATCTAACTGATCTCAAATGTGTTTCATGTGTTCTTTAATTTTTGTCTGGAATTATGTCTGCTGCTTTAAAAATAAACTTGCATGCTGGCAGGTCAAAATGTTTGCTAAGAGTCTTGTTCCTGAAATCTGTAAAAATTACATTAAATAATAGCATGATTTTATATTTTACTATTTTGTAGTGGATATAATTTGGAGGACCTGTTCAGACTTTGTTAATCTTGAACAGATTTACACTGGATGCTGAAAGTTCAGCCCATGTAGAAATTATACTAAATTATGTATTATCAGAAGTCACTTAGTCTTAAATATTCTCTTAAATAAGGGCATATACATGCATATGTTGTGTATTTTATGAGATTGTAAATTGAATGGAATAAATTGTCACATAGCAAAAATATACTTGCACAATAGGATACTCTATTTCCATTTGCAGCTTCTCCACTTCCTTAGGAGATTTGTTTAATTCTGTACAATCATACACATACAGACTCACTCACTCTCTCTCTCTCTCTCTCTCTCTCTCTCTCTCTCTCTCTCTCTCTCTCTCTCTCTCTCTCTCATAACTAATATAAAAACACTTTCAAGTTTAGAAAGTTTTTCCCCCTGTCCAATGCTATAGCTTGCTCATTTCTGCATTTTTGTGGAATTATAGTGTATATGCTATGTGTCCTTAAGAGAACCAGAATCACTGAGGTAAAGATGGGGAGAGATAATAAGAGACCTCTGTAACTGCTATCTGTTAAGAAGTCTCTCCCCAGTTATAGTTGTGCTGACCATTTTAGATTGCCAATTTAATGAATGGATCCAGGTCACCTTAGCTGTATATACCATATTATGCAGATATGAGGGAAGGGTCCTAAAGCTAAAGCAGCTAAATATCTTGCTAAGCATGTATAGAATATACTGTGTAGTATTATATTCATGGGAATATAATAGCAGTAATGTGGCTTAATTTGTCATGAATTGTATCACAGCAGCGATTTAGATCATCTGTGTCCTTTTCAGGATTGGCTAATATGGAGACCTTGGAAAATATGAAAGAGTTGCAAATGGAACAACCATTTCCAAGATTTGATATGTTATCACTTGTTCTAACATTCAAGGTCATGTGAATAAATTCCAAGAATAGTTAGAAACTAACTATTGAACAAGAACTACAATCTTCCTACCTAGAAACACAATTGTTAAACAAGTAGCTAGAAATATTTATGTATTACATGCTGACTTTGTTGGGAATTATTGTGCCTTGAGAGTATTAATATGACTTGGCTTAGAACTCTTACAGAGTGTATGGAAAAATAATATCAGTTGTACTTAAATTTAATTATGCAAGTTAAATATAAAAGATAAACATAGCTACCTTATATTTAATACATTCACCTGCCTTGTTCAGGATACAAACCTCAGGTATGTTGATTTGGAAACCAAAATATTCTATTTCCTTGGCTGTTTTAGAGGAATGGGATCTGGAACTATTTTCATAGAACTAAAAAAATGGAATAGCCAGATTAATGCCTTTTTTTATATGGGATGTCCAGAAAAAATGCTTCAATTGCAATTTTATTCTTGTTGAACAATATTCTAATAACATGCTTATGTCCAGCAGTATGGTGGGCTTTTGGGGGGTGGAACAAATACATTTTATACAGTTTTTACAATATCATGTTTTAAGTGGGCAATAATTGAAGATTGGGTCCTATTCTTTAAAAGCCATTTTATGCATATCATAGCTTTGAGACATTGGAAATTCATGAGAAAATGACCTCTTGGGCATTGTTCTTATTGACATAATATAGATATATTTTATCTTTACAGTACTACCTGAACCTGTGAAAGTGGAGTCTATATGCTTAAAAATAAAAACAGTTATTTCCTGCCACATACAAAACCAGAATGTCAGGGAGAAAATTAGGCTAAAATCTTACACACACACACACACACCTTTTTCATTAAATGCCCTGAGTAGTTCTTCAAAATTTTCTGTGCCAATTACCTTCAGTTCTTAAGCAGACAAATAGCTATTTTTTTTTATGATGTATAAGAACTCCTTTGAGGCAGGGAACATTTTGACTTTGGAAAGGTTATTTTTCTGGTAGTTAACAAAAGAATTAAAACCGCCATGCTTATACAGGTGAGTGCGTAATTTTGGGGAGCCCCAATTTCCTGGGTGGATTTTAACACAGTATACTTTTAGATATAGTTTTTTCCTGCATGGATGTTATATTTGTGTTTTCAAGATATGTAGTAAAATATGGTTACAGTTTGAAGATGACAAAGCGTACTTTGTTTTTCTTTAGGTCGAATTGATGTTGATCATGCAATAACAAGAAAGATGCGTCTCTTAACAGAAGCAGAGGTAAATAAATGTTACCAACAAGCTTTTGGGTATTATATGTGGCTATGACTATCAGTTTACAGGCAAGTTAGCCTGTGGTCAGATTCCCCAATCTCGTGCTCTAAGATCTATTCACTATACTTCTCAGAATTTCCATTGACCGTGTTACATAGAAATTCTGAATACTGGGGAAATTATATTGCTACTAGAGAGTGCTGTACAGGCAGTCTTTGACTTATGACCACAACTGAGCCCAAAATTTATGTTGGTAAGTGAGACATTTGTTAAGTGAGTTTTGCCCCACTTTACAACTTTTCTTGCCACAGCTGTTAAGTGAATCATTGCAGTTGTTAAGTTAGTGAATCTGGCTTCCCCTTTGACTTTGCTTGTCAGAAGGTCGCAAAAGTTGATCACATGACCCTGGAACACTGCAACCATTAGAAATACGACGCAGTTGTCAGGTGTCTGAATTTTGACCATATGGCCATAGGGATGCTGCAAAGGTCTTAAGTGTGGAAAACAATCATAAGTCATTTTTTTCAATGCCGTTGTAACTTTGAACGGTCAGTAAATGAACTGTTGCAAGTCAGGGACTACCTGTATTAGAAATAGCCACTTTTTATTTTAAAAAAAAGGCAATTTGACTTTTAGATAGGTAAAAAAAAAATGGCTCATGTTTTTATTGTTTTATGCTGAGAGTTAAGACAGCAGCGGCTGATCAAACAAAAAACTATTTTTTTAAAAAAGAAAAACACCTGCCTTTTGTGAACTTACTGAACTTGAAAGTTGAGGTTCCCAATTTGTTTTTGGCGGGTTACAAGCCAAAGCTAAACATTAACCATCTTTCTTTTTGTTTTAGACTAAGGGTGCTGACTTTTTCTTCTTCTGTTACAAAATAATACAGCATCAAAACAAAATTGGTGTCATAGTTCTATAAATGCATGAAAATTCTAAATGAAATATTTTGATTGCTTTAGATCTTAAATTCAAAGAGTTAAAGCATTAAAAGTCACAATAGTATAGGCATCTGACTCCTCAAAGAAATCAGTGACAGCTTAATTTATAGATTTTTATATGTATGTGTGAAATATGGAAGTATGGAAGAGAACTAATTATATACTAATACTAATTATATTCTAGAAGATCTCTCAGCTAATAATTTTTAATTAAGAAAAGTTTTCTCAAGAGCTCCTTCTGAATGTTTTGTCTCACAGTTACAGTTTTGTAGTGTGGCTACATTCCCTTCTTGAGAATGTTTTATGAATGTTGCTTGGGCAGGCAGTTGTTTGGGTGAGATGTTGCTTTAAGATTTTTTCTTCTTCTATTCTTTCTATCAAATTTTACCAGCAGTTGAAGCCAGCATTCATGAAGGGTGTGGACAAGCATTTTACTGAAGTTGTCAATAGTTTGATTGCAAACTCTGTGCTGCTGGAATCTTCCCCAGCTGCCTTTCCAGAGAAAGACAGTCTCAAAATCAAGTATGTTGGTTCTTCACTCAGTAGATTTGATTTCTTACTTGATTTCTTTACTTTTGTCTTTTTTAATAGTGCCTATTCCTTTCTTCACAGGGGAACAAGAGCACCTCCAGAACATGGAAAAGTTTTCATTCCCAGAAAATCTCTCTTGGAGTGAGTATCTTTAATGGGTTTGTAGATTACAGTAGTACTAATGCTAAAGTTACTATTGCTTTAGTCCCCTTTGGAAATGTGATTAAAGCACTCTACTCTATGATCCATGGTATCGGGGGATGTAAGGTCATTTGTCTCATTTTTATCATCCTTTACATCATTTTTATCATCCATATTGGCTGAAACCAGGCATTTGGTTAGCCATGGTGTATCTAGAGTTCCTATCAGAGATGACCACAGCTTATATTCACCACTTTTTCCTTTTCTCCTTAAAGTTGATCTCCTGTCTAGACATATGTATCATTCGAAATGACTCCTAGTAGATGGCTAGATGCTCTGATAAAATTTACACCGTCTAAATAAAGAATTCACAATTAGGGACGAAATGTGTTAACTAGACTCAAGAATGTATTTTATATAAGTCAGATTCTTTTAGTCCATTATTATCACCTCTTGAATAGAATAGAGCTGGAAGGGACCTTGGAGGTCTTCTAGTCCAGCCCCCTGCTCTAGCAGGAGAACCTATAACATCTCAGACAAGTGACTGCCTAGCCTTTTCTTAAAAATCTCCAGTGATGGAGCACCCACGATTTCTGAAGGCAAGCTGTTCCACTGGTTAATTATCCTCACTGTCAGGAAGTTTCTCCTTAATTCCAGGTTGCTTCTCTCTTTGATCAGTTTCCAACTTGGAGAATAGTTTGACCACCTCTTCTTTGTGGCAGCCCCTCAAATACTGGAACACTGCTATCATGTCTCCCCTATTTCTTCTTTTCTTTAGATTAATCAAACCCAAGTCCTGCAGCCATTCTTCATATGTTTTAGTCTGCAGGCCTTTGATCATCTTAGTTGCTCTTCTCTGAATTTTTTCCAAACTTGATAGGTAGCAGTTGTTCAGAGACTTAGACATAATCTCTACTAACTATCTGATCCTTTAAGGTAAAAATTAAGTATCATTGATTAATGCCATTTTCTGTTATATGTTCATGTCTTTGGCTTACAACCATTTATTTAGTGACGTTCAAAGTTATAATGGCCCTGAAAAACATGACTTATGACTGTTTTTCACAGTTATGACTGTAGCAGCATGGCTGTGCTCATGTGATCAAAATTCGGATGCTTGGCAACTGACATGTATTTTTGACAGTTGCAGTGTCCCGGGGTCATGTGATCCCCTTTTGTGACCTTCTGACAAGCAAAGACAATGGGATATTTCACAATTGCTCTTCAGTAATAAAAAAAATAAATAAATGTTTAGGTATTTTTTGTGTCTTTGTGTCATTTGGAGGAAATTACAGTAGGTTTAACTTTTTTTATAAGTTCAGTTTGTATCAGTTTCTGACAACAATTATGAACCATATTAAATATGAAACGGTATTAGAGGTTTCATGCTTCTCTAATGCATCCATTCAAAATTCATTGTCTGACGTACTTTCCTGATTTCTAGATTCCTTATTTATCAAAGAGGAAAAAGAATGAGAAACTAGGAATAAACTTTATAGTCCATCCCATTAGGATGGCAAATTCTAACCTAGTATGTTAAAAGTGATTGTATGGCCAATCTAATCTTGCACAGGCTGAAGACTTATGGACAGGATAGATTACTCCCATGATTCTGAGCCAGCACTGAGAAAGATATATCTAGAGATTAGTAGGTTAGTGAAGCCTGACTTCATTTGGTCTATGGAGCACAATATACTTTGAAAGTTTGCTCAAATTCCTTTAAAATGTGAGAAAAGTCTGGTAGGGAGTGGAGTGGGTAGCACTCCATTCATTCATTCATTGTTTGTATGGCACTTATTCACAAAGGTTCTGAGTGGCTAACAATCATGAATATTATGAGGGAAGGGAACCAACTAGAAAACTTGGACTTGCAATAATATTTTTAAAGATTATAATGACTAATGTTTTGCCCCTTTTTCTAGAAATTTCCTAATTTTATTTTGTCGCATTGAACTTCCTTTCATAGTGAGTTATTTGAAGTGAATCATATCCGGACCATCTACCACATGTTTATTGCTCTCCTCGTTTTGTTCATCCTCAGCACACTTGTGGTGGACTACATTGATGAGGGAAGGTAAGGACATCTTGAAAAGGTTAGCTGAAGGCAGGCTTGGTGCTGCATTTTGGTATTTGACCACTGGACTACTGGCACCTCTTCTTTATTAAGGGAGGAATGATTACCCATCCAACTCTTTTTTGTAGAGAAGGAAAGCTGCAGAGAAGCCTATGATTATATTTCACAGAGATTGTCACAACAACGGCACTTTGCCAAGGATGTGTCCTTGCCAAGATTCTGTAACCTGTCCTTGAGTTCCTTGGGTACATCTGGATGATACTATGTTTGTTTGATATTTTATAGTAGCTTTTCTGAGTGTGGCATCTGCTAGATGTGTTGGCTAGGTCTAATAGAAATTGTAGGCCAACATATCTGGTCCACACTGAAGTAGTGAAGACTGTTTAATATTATTAGATGTATCTTAACATTTCTGCCTGCTTATGAGTCTTGTATTTTTTTTTAAAAAAAAATCAGATGTAAAATTATCAGTCTTAATTTTAGTAGCTTTTAATCCCTATCCCGCACCCCAAATCACGCCCCAAATATTATATTTTTATCTAGTGAATGAAGTTCCATTAACCTTTTTGTTTTCTTTGATTTTTTTGAAGGCTTGTGCTAGAATTTGATTTCCTCGTTTACTCTTTTGGCAAAATTTCTATCGTCGCTCCAACTTGGCTTTGCATGTTCTTCTCCACGTTACTTGTGCCCTACGTCCTCTTTGTCCGGTGGGCCCAGGGGTTCCATAGCTCCTCTCACAAGATCATCTATTCCACTTTATTTGGGGCATTGTTTGTGATTTTCCAAACAGTCTGTCTTGGATTTGGACCAATTTACATTGTATTGGTTTATGATCTACCGCCAGCCTCTCGTTTTATAATTATACTTGAACAGGTGAGTTTCATTATTTGCAAAGTGGATGTAAGGAACTGGAGTTGTAGGTTTTTAAATCTTAATAAGGCATAAATCTTTTTTCCACAGAAATATGTAGATTATTTAAGAAAAAACAAGTATAAATTCTCCTTTTGTAGGTGGATGGAATGCTATTTTTCTTTCATTTCAAAAGATTTCTCCTTGATATGTGGATTATGACTTTACTAATCTTTCATTGTACTTCAGTGCATGTTCTTGTCAAAATCAGGATAGTTTTTAAACAAACAAAAAAAATAGTTGGGCATTAAAATATCAGGAATCAAAAGGTAAAGTAAGAACACCACTGTAATCCTTAAATGGTAATAGGTAAATCTACTCTCCACATATTGTATTTCAGAAATAGTGGACTTTTGATTATGAATAGCAAATGGTTTCTCTTACTGTTTAAAAATGCTGGGGGAAATTATGGTGCCCATAAGTTCATTAGGAAGCTGTACTATGTAAGTGGAGCAATCCTGGAAAAGAATTCTAGTTTAGAATTAAACTAAATTAAACATTTAGTTTAAATGTTGTATTTCCCAATAGGCACAACATTTTAGCTACTCATTTAGCATTCAGTTTATTGTTCTTTCTCTAACATAAAGCTGAATCAGCTGCCCAACTTTTTAAATGTTTATTTGTAAAGAATAATAGCAAGATATCAATCAAAATAGCTTATTTTTAATTAGAGGTTATTGGGAAAAATCAAGCATTTAGCAGAAAATCCCAATATTAATCTCAATAGTACCATATGACAAATATGTGAAGTTCAAAAGGAATAGTTACAAAATTTTGTCTCTGAAAAATGTCAGTCTGTCAACCATAAAAGTAAGATGATACCTTACTTGTATGGTTAAAACCCAATGAGTTAATGGAGAAAATAAAAATAAAGGTAAATATTACTAAAATATTTCTATAGTTGCGGGGATAAAAATAATATTTTTATGGAAATGACAATTGTCTAGATTTTATTTATCTCTTTAAAAAATAGAAAAAGCAAAAAAGATGTGCAAATATATAGAAAAACTATGCATAAAAAGCCAACAATTTGTGTTGATTTTCTAATTTGAGCAACTTTGAAATCTACATATAGAGCACCTTTGGTTGGATGGACAGTATTAGGGTCTAAATACACTAGAGCAGCACAGGTCTGCGGCATGTTAGAAACTGGTCTGCACAAACAAGCAAAGCCCCATCTGCGATATGCAGCAGCACACAAAATCATACCCCTTCCAGTCCACGGAAAAACCTCTCTCCACGGAACCAGTCCCTGGTGCCCAAAAGAGTGGGGACTCCTGCACTAGAGCTCAAGTATTCAATGGGCAAGTGGTGTCCAGAGGTTTACCTTTAGGATCACCCAGAGGAATTCTCTCTGCATCTGGTGGATAAATTTGCCTGAATTTGTTCCCAGTTGAAGGCCAAGAGTGATATAGGCCTATAGAGATGTCTAGGGGATTGCCTTACCTGTTATCTGGAAACAGTTTGATTCTGTTGGACCAACAGAGTTCTTGGGACAGTAAACACGATCATCTGTGAACAAGATTCATGCACTCCTGACCGGTCAAGGCCACCTGTGAGGTGACATGTGACTGGATTAATTCGTCCTTGAGGGACAGGTGTTCCCAGCACCCTTTAAAAGGTATTTGTGGGTCCTCTTCTCAAGACGCTGTCAGTGAGCTCCACCATGCTGGTTAGTTTTTGTCCAGTGTTCTACCTCCCCTTTTTAGAGAACACAGTTGAGAAGGTGGCACTGCAGCTCCAGAGGATCCTGGATGAAATGGATTATCTGAACTCCTTCTAGTTGGGTTTCAGGCCCGGATA
Organism: Bothrops alternatus; assembly: GCA_034064705.1. Classification (NCBI taxonomy): domain Eukaryota; kingdom Metazoa; phylum Chordata; class Lepidosauria; order Squamata; family Viperidae; genus Bothrops; species Bothrops alternatus. The sequence goes on along the minus strand of JARGCV010000145.1, from coordinate 790,935 downwards.
TGAGACAGAAATAGCATTCATTGTTCTTTTGAGGGATCTCTTGTAGAAGCGGGATGGAGGTAGTGCATCCATCCTCACTTTTCTTGACCTCTTGGCAGCTTTTGATTCCATTGATCAGGATTAGGGGGGGTAGAGGGCCCAGTTTTATGAGCTCTGCTGGCACAGTGGTTAGAATGCAGTACTCCAGGCTACTTCTGCTGACTGCTGGCAGTTGGGCAATTTGAATGTCACTAGGCTCAAGGTTTACTCAGACTTCCATCCTTCTGAGGTCGGTAAAATGAGGACCCAAATTGCTGGGGCCAATATGCTGACTCTGTAAATCACTTAGAGACGGCTGTAAAGCAGTGTGAAGCGGTATATAATTCTAAGTGCTATAGCTATTGCTATTTTGTGCTGGTTCACCATTCCTCCAATCAGTGTTGATAAGGAGCAAGAGTCTAGCCAGTGGCCTCTGCTCTGTGCTTTGTCTGCTTCTCTTTCCTCCTTTGTTCACTCATGCCTGGTCATCTTTTGCATGGACTATTGCAATATGTTCTACCTGGGGCTACCCTTGAAGAGTATCCAGAAGCTGCAGCTGATGCAAAAACCAGTCATGTGAGCAGTCGTGGGCAATCTGAGGACTGTGCTTATAATGCTTCTGCTTCATGAGTTACTTCGGATGCTAACTTGCTGCCAGATCCAATTCAAGGTGTTCATTATTTCCTTCAAAACCCTTAATGTAACGGTACCAGGTTACCTAATGAACCTGTCTTGTCCCAATTACATCGACCCTTTCCACCCGGTTAAGTAGGGAAGGTGTGTTATAGATCCCTGTTGGTTAAATAATTTTGACTGGTGGGATCTAGGAAGAAAGCCTTGTCTGCTGCCGCCTCTGCCTTTTGAAATATCTTGCCCTCAGAGGTGAGGTTGCCCCCCCTCCAAAGAGTGTTGAAGACCTGGCTCTGCTAAATGGTGTAGTGATTGAAGAGTGGCATGCAACTCTGGGGGTGGTTTGTAGCCACCTTTTAACTCACTTTTTTAAACTTTGCTTTTATTTTGTTCTTCACTCTGTTTTAATTTTGCTTTTAGATATATCTCTTTGATATAGTTTTATGGTTTGTATTTGTAAAATGCAGTCACTTGGATAAAGAGATGGACAGTATATTTGATCAAAAAATCAATCCTTTAAAACAAAACAAAAAACTATTTTATAGATACATTATTAGTAAATTAATTTGATATGCTGATGCTAAGAAATAAATGAAATAAAGAATCAGAAGTTCCTATATTGCCTAGGCCAGGGGTAGGCAACCTTGGCTCTTTTATGACTCGTGGACTTCAACTCCCAGCTGGCTCAGGAATTCTGGGAGTTGAAGTCCACAAGTCATAAAGAGCCAAGGTTGCCTACCCCTGGCCTAGACAATGGCAGAGTATCTTAACTTTATAGCAAGAGTGTCAATGGACCTCACATTATACAAAAAATAACATTTAAAATGTTTGGAGTCCATTTCATTTGTACAAAAAAGGATTATCTAAGAATATTCTGTTAGAGATGTAGTAAGGATACTGCTTTAAAACACATGTTTTACAATGCCTTATATTAATAAGGAGTGAATGTAAGTGGTGAACATGATTCTGACAAAAGCTAAAATTTTCAGAGGATGATATTCTTTTGAACTATATACCTAGTATATGGAATTCGACAATTGGTTATGCAAACAGATTCTCCATGCCCTTACTATGGATTAAAATCCTGATATAGTGACACTGGAAAGATAATTTTATGGCCCCATTCACTCAATGGATTGAAAATCTTGCTACCTGTCAGTGGTTTGTTTATACACATAGATTTTGCACAGACAAGTATAATAAAATATGGAACTCATTTATACAAAATACAGTAGGTGAAAAACAAGCATAGTTATATAAATGTAGCAAAAATTAACATATGTACTTGAATAATATCCTGTATAAGTGTATATACATTTATAATTGTTAATTGCTAAAATAATGTACTATACTTATTTCTTTTCTTTTTTCTGTTGTATTTTTTCATTTTAGATACTTTTTATGTGTAGTTTTTGTATGTATTTACATTATAATACTCCCTTAGATTTTTTTAAATTTAATTTTAATTTATTTTATAGTTGCATACCATTGGGGAGTTAACTTCTTGATCTTCAGCTTTATGATTGGATAGACAGTGTTATTGTTTGTGTGTGCATATACATATCTTTTATTTATCTACATAATTCAAGTAATTCCAGAATCCATTATAAACACAATTGCAAAGTTAGTCTGTGATGCTTTGATATCATATCAGGGGATTGGTTCCTATTTTAGTCTACAGAATTTCCTGCATTAAAAACTGGAGCATGTTGGAACATTTAGAAGATGTTGGGATGGGACTATAAATTTGATCTGTACTGAACAGTAATTCTAGTTTGAAATGTGGATTGTCAATCTTGTTAGGGTAGAAGGAGAAGACACTTATAGTCTGGATTTTCCCCACTGTCATTCCATTTCAATACAATCGCTGTAGTTTTATTAATATAGTTTGGGCAAGAATGATACATTTTAAAGATATGAAGGTTATTCTGACATATTTCAAACATTTGGAATGTATCGCGTCTCGATTTACTGAATAACCAATGCAGCAAAAAAGTACTTTTTTGTGGAAAGACAAAGGTATGCTGAATTTATACTCTTGGACGGGTAGCATCTGCTTGTGCACTGGCCCTTTCTTGATGTAACAGAAAAACTTTTAAAGTTTTTTCCTTGTGATCATGCCTTCATATTATGTTTAAAAATTGAAAAATTTGATATAATATGTATTTTTTCTCTTATGTCATTTTCTCTTGCATAATTGTCCTTTTCCTCCCATTTTGTTATTTTTTTAAACAGATCTTACCTGTCATTTTATTTATAGGTACGCCTTGTGATGAAAGCTCACTCTTTCGTCAGGGAGAATGTTCCCCAAATAGTCTCTGCTACTCCTCAAAGCTCAAGTGAGTAATTGTGCCTTGCGCTAATTCTATACTGGTAGCCCAGAACTTTGCAACCATTCATTTAGTGGCTACCAAATTACAATGGCACTGAAAAAAAGTGACTTAAGACCAGTTCTCGTATTTACAACCGACACAGCATACCCACAGTCATGTGATCAAAATTTGACTGCTTGGTATCCAGCATGTTGTTAGGACAGTTACAGTCGTGACTATGTGCAAACTTTCCAGCCTATTTCTGACAAAAGCAAAGTCAATGGGGGAGACCAGATTTGCTTAATGACTACATGATTCAGTTAACAACTGCAGTAATTGACTTAACCATAGCAAAAAATATCATAAAACCAGGTACGACCTAGCTTAGCAATGGAAATTTTGATCCCAACTGTGGTCATAAGTCAAGAATAAAAATTTTATTTATAAAAATTTTTTTATAATTTTTTCCTAATTCCAATTACCGTATTCCAATTTGGCCTTTAATAACCATAATGTGAGAATAAAATCTTCTTGTCCTTTTCGCTGTTCTGGGAGTAGCACTCTTATTAGGTGGCATTGGTTTACAGGCCCATGTTTCTCAACCTCAATAACTTTAAGCTGAATTCTGGGAATTAAAAGTCTACACAGCTGAATTTAAGAAACACTGATATAGGCTTGTCCAGTCAGGCAGAACTGTAGAAACTCCTTACAAGAAGCATCGTTGTACTTGGAATTAATAAACCAGGAACAAGGTAGAAAACAGGAGTTTACTTTTTGTGTGTGTGATATGTGCTAGTATCAAACTACTTTTCTGGGTTTTTTTTCCTTCCAGATTCTTTTCATCTTCCTAAAGTTTCCCAGTACCTGTATTTTCTTTTTGCTCCCACTCTTATTTACCGAGATCAATATCCCAGGTAATGAATAACTTTGCATGTGGCAATTTCATTTCCGTTGTGAAGGGATTGGTATTATATGTATTTGTTTGTAATATTGTTAATTTTTAGTCAGGATACAACTAGGGACCCAGTTTGGTCTAGTGGTTACGGCACCAGCCTAGAAAGCGGGAGACCATGAGTTCTAGTCCAATTTTAGCCATGAAAGCCAATTAGGTGACTTTCAGCCATTCACTCCCTCTCAGCTCAACCTACCTCACAGGGTTCTTGTGGGGAAACTAGGAGGAGGAAAGAGTGTTGAATATGTTTCACTGATTTGAGTTATTTGTAAAAAAAAATAAAAGCGGGATACAAATAAAAAAAGTTAGCTTCTAAGTCAGCGGTTCTCAACCTGTGGGTCACGACCCCATTTGGGGTCGAACGACCATTTCACGGGGGTCGCCAAACACCGCAGTCCGCCATTTTTTTTCTCCATTTCCCCTTGGCCATCGCGCACGCACCACGCATGTGCGATTTGGCCCGTCGCGCCGCGCATGCGCGGTTCAGGCCATCGCGCGTGCCGTGCATGCGCGATTCAGCCCATCGCGCCGCGCATGTGTGGCGCAGGTCGGGGTCTCGGCCTGAAAAAGGTTGAGAACCGCTGTTCTAAGTGCTAGATATTAATTCCTATAATATCATTGTACCCCCATTGTGTTGGTTTTTTCTTTAGATGTAATTTTTACTAAGAATTATAATTGCACTAATAAAAATTAATACAAACTAAACCTACAGAAAGAGAATAGTATGAAGAAAAAGTACAAGAAAAAAAGAAAAATGTGATAAGAAAATATGTAAAGAACTGACTTTCAAACTGCACCACAACTAAATTTAGAAACCCTTCACCCACTACAAAGTTACAAACCAATACTCTTCAATCCATGTCTCATCTTTTACCTATAAACAAATCTATAAAACATCAACTTTTTAATTCCAATGTCTGCAAATACATAGTCCTTAAAGGGTTGCCACAACTTTGCAAATAAAGGTCTTACTTTAAACTTAAATAAACCAACTTTATATTCTTTTTGCTTCTAATAATCTTAATCTTTAATTCTATGGAATATTGTTGAGGATTTGAATTCTCTTCACTTGTTTATCCCATTGTATATTAAAGAGTTGCAGACAAATCAAATATAGGTAGTCCTTGACTCGTGACCGGAATGGAGCCTGCCCATTATGGTCGCAAGTTGTGATGGTCATTAAGTGAAGTAACCATGTGATCACCTCACTTAATGTCCACTATCTCTGCTCTCTTTGATGCAGTCATTAAGCAGAGAATGGAGTACTTGGGGGTGGGGGAAGCCTTGGGACAACAAGCAGCAGGCCCAGGATTGCTTGCCCCAGACCTCCCAGAGCTTCCACCACTCCCTGAGATACCCCATGTTATGCTTCCTTCCCCTCAGGGTCCCCACAGGCCTTGGGCCTATTTTCGCCCCCATGGGTGTCTTGGGCTAAGCGACTGGTCGTAAGTCAAGGACTACCTTTAATATTTTATCATAACTTTTGAATTAAATACATTGTGCAACCGCAATAGCAATCATACTTTTTATGAGTAGAGCAAAATTGCTCCACATTTCCTATTTCCTTTGTTCCACCCATGCTTTCAATCCACAAAACAAGTGGTTGAACTTTAATTATTAATTGGTTATATGAAGCATTCAGATCTTTTTTCCATATTCTTCTGCCTTTATATTTCCACCAGTGTTGTTTATTCATTAATTATTTTTTAAAAAAAATCAAATATAACCATAGCAATGACTGTCAGGTTCAGAAAAAAACATGCAATTTGAACAACGTCACACCTATCAAATAAATTTATCTACATTATATCATTGAAATATTGTAATATATTCTGGTGGTGCAGTAGTTAGAATGCATTACTGCAGGCTACATCTGCTGACTGCTGGCTGTCAGCAGTTTGGCAGTTTAAGTCTCACTGGCTCAAGGTTAACTCAGCCTTCCATCCTTCCGAGGTTGGTAAAATGAGAATCCAGATTGTTGGGGGCAATATTCTGACTCTGTAAACTGCCTAGAGAGGACTGTGAAAGCACTGTGAAGCGGTGTATAATTCTAAGTGCTATTGCTATTGATGTGTTGCAATTGAATTTATATTGTGTTTGCTACAATCAATATCTAGGTCGTGCACTTAATTGCGTTTGCTAAAAAATATGATGTGGAATAACACCAAACCATTTGAGAACTGAATAATGTGATATATTCTTTTCAGAACACCCACAATAAGATGGAGCTATCTGGCTACCAAGATTGCACAGGTTTGTCACTTTACTTTATCTGTCATTTACCTGATGGAAAACAGTCCTTGGACCTAAAAGCACTTAGCTGTCTTGCTTGTGTATCTCCACTAGAAGCACAGCCAGTTTAACTGCTTTCAGTATTAAGGCCTAATGGGAACCTTGTACATATTCCTGTCTTTGTAAAACATTATAATCTTAACTCTTAAACCACGGTCAAAGCATCCTTCAACAGTTGGATACTGCAGAAAATAGTTGCAGGCTAGGGATAGTAATCACTTATATCTCATTGTGAAATGCCTTGTCTCCACTATTAAAAAATGGTATAGAGTTAAATAGAGTGAAGGTGGCATCCAGCTCAAATGTACTAATTTCAGCAACCAGTTATCCTATGCGTTGTGTTGTTTTTTTCTGATTCAGGAATTTAAACAAGTCAACAAAAGAAAAGCTTCTGAATAATTTTCTTTGCTTATAGGAGTATATTTTCCACCATTCTACCATCATCTAGAACAGTGTTTCTCAACTGTGGCTACTTGAAGAGGTGTGGACTTCAACTCCCAGAATTCCCCAGCCAGCTGTGCTGGCTGGGGAATTCTGGGAGTTGAAGTCCATACCTCTTCAAGTTTGAGAAACACTGTTCTAGAACAATTAGATTTTAAGCAACAGTAAAATAAATGAAGGTCACAGTTTTTTTTTTTAATTTGCCTTATGATTCCTTCCAAATTTCTCTGATTATCAACTGATTGGAGTTTCCCCTCTTGTGTAGATTCTTGGTTCATTGTTCTATGGTTACTACATATTTGTAAGACTCTGTATTCCGATGTATCGGAATTATAGCCTGGGACACTTCAGTCTACGAGGACTAGTTCTTTGCATCTTCAACTCTATTCTTCCAGGTGAGCTCCTGTGAATCAGCCTGTGGATCTTTCCTTCAAAGCTTTTGAATGCAATGCAATTACAAATGTGGTATAGCTAACAGATAGACAAATGAGGCAAGCTAGATATGAGTTAGCAAATGTTATCTCTGGGATTAGAGAAAATAAAAGAAGACAAGCATTATTTCTTTTATAGGCATTTTGTACCAGAAGAAGATTAGTTATGGGCAGCCCTATATTTTTCTAAAATAACATAAACACAAATTAGCTTCTGCATTTTATGCTCCTATCATTTTCTTGGGCAAAGGAGCTCCACCTTTAATTTAAACACTTAACCATATAAACATTGCTTCTGGATATACCATGCTACGGCACATCAAATCCTGCACCATTTTATGAAGCAGTTGATGACCAGAGATTTTACATAGAGTGAACTTCTATTTCAAGTTGTATTTCAATTATATTTCTTTCCCATAAATGTTTTACGGTACTCCTTTTTTTCATATCTGACTTTCATCCTAATTCCTAATTCCACCATTCTTTCTCCTGCTTTTATACTGACTTCTTCCTATAACAGCTTCCTTCTTAACAGTTTTTGTATCCCCTGATTGTTCCTGAGTTACTATAAACTCCTTTCTTGCCATTTTTCTACACAGGGACAAACATTCTTTTGTTTCAAATATTCCCAGCCATTAGATTTCCTACTGCTTGGTCCATACCCTTTCTTACATTTTGCACAATACAGTCTTGCCCTCATACAAAACCCGACTTTTCAACATGCAATGACACTGAGATGTTGCTGAAATCTATTCACTCAAATGCTGCCCCAGAAGGTAACTTCTTAAAAGTAATCCTTAAAAATGACAGGCCATACTTGTTGTTTCCATAGGTATCATTAGGATACTTTAAACACTGAACAGGCTAAAGGTGCAACCTGTTTTCAATTTTAAGTTGCAAATATTAGCAGCATTTAATCATAATAAATTAAATTAACTTGCTTTTTTTTTCTTTAATGCTTTCCTAGGTGTATTGATTATGTTCCTGACCTTCTTTGCATTCCTTCATTGCTGGCTTAATGCTTTTGCTGAGGGGCTCCGCTTTGCTGACAGAATGTTTTATAAGGTAATTGAGGCCCAAAGTTCATAGTCTTGCCAGCCTTTTCTGAAGGATTCACTACAACTGTGCAATTATACCAAATAACTGGCAAGAGGCAAGAAGGGAAAGGTACCCATTTAGAAAAAAATATATATGTACTTGTGCTATATGTACATACACACAGGTATGCACATGTATGTGCATAGGGACAAAGGACAAAGTTACTGAGGATGCTCCCCACAATATTGCTATCCTTGAAATACTTTAGGCAGAGATTTCATCAGACTTTTAGTGAATAGAAGGTACCATCCGGATGTTACTGTTGGATTTCCTGTTCACTTGCACTGAGTTACATGTATTTATTTATTTAGACTGTCTGACTGACTGACAGGGAGACAGAAATAATTGCCATGTGTGCATTAGACTATCTGTTTTTGTGAATTAAAACAACTTTGTTGGTGGTTTGGCATGGTTTTTTCCAGGAAGAAAAATGCTTGGTTAGTCTTGGCAATTGCTGAAGTCTTTGAATGGCAGATGATCTTATAGTAGCTTGTTCTGAATCTGCTATGTTTTCTTTAAGCTTGTAACAGTTTCTTGTGCAGCCTAAAAAACAATGATAAAAATATTTTTTGAGCCATGGCAAATCTACTTTGTAGTATTTTTCCTACAAAGATATAATATTCTTCTAAGGGACAAGCCCTAAAGAAGCTTAGTGAGATCTTTTGAAATATGCATTCCTTATACTCCAAGTGAGTTTTGTGGGGTCTTCCATATGCTTTGGGATCACACCGTATCTTATTCCTGTTCACTGACTATTGCAACAAAATTTGATGGATCTGGAAACATAAAATTGAATGCTTCCATTCTAAAGTGTTTCAGTAAGTTAGAAATTTAAGTTGCAACTTTTTTCTTTTCTTTTCTTTTTTGTCTTTCTTTGAGTTAGTCTTAATTCCTGCGACTGCCTGGACTAGTCCCTGCAGCATTCTTGGCAAGGAATCTTTGCAAGAGGTTTGCCCTTGCCTCCTTCTTATAGCTTAGAGAATGATTGGCCCAAGATAACCCAGCTGGCTATGTTATGGGATCAGAAATATAAGGCATTATATTTTCGAAGGCATTACATCAGACGAGCTCTAATAGACGTATGGGTTAAAACTTGGCAACCAAATTATACACAAGTCCCAAGCTGGATTTCAACATTAGAAATGCATATACATCCAAAGTTCATACAATTAGGGAAAATTATTACATATAAAAATGTACGAGAAAGGGGAATTGAAATCCAGGAAAAATCTGCAAGACGAAGAGATAGAATTAGAATGGTGGGCATATCTTCAATTACAGGCAAGATATTGGAAAGATAAAAAAGAGCTAGGCATAAAAATAGAATCGACAGGGTTGGACAAAATATTATTAGGAACTGAGGACAAAATGATTAAAAAACTATATCACTATCTGTTAGACCAGGCAATGTATGAGGAACAGGTAAAAGAAACAATGTTAACGTGGAGCAGGGATCTTGATCTCAACTTTGATCTGCACATCTGGCAAGAATTATGGGCAAGAAATAGGAAGCTCAATTTGGCCACCTCCTACAAAGAAAATCTCTACAAAATGTTCTATAGATGGCATCTCCCACCCACAAGGTTAGCTAAAATGGGTCCAAATTTTTCATCCATATGCTGGAAATGTAAATTGGCAATAGGGACCTATTACCATATGTGGTGGGAGTGCCCAAAAGCTTGTGATTTTTGGAATAAGATAAAAAAATGGCTGGAAGAAATATTAATGGTAGAGATAGAGCTAAAACCAGAACTCTTCTTATTAGGCATAACTACACAGAAATACGATAAAGGGATATTTTACCTGATGTTACACATTTTCACAGCTGCTAGATTGGCATATGCACAAAATTGGAGGAATAAAGAAACTCCAACAGAAGAAGAGATTTTATACAAAATTTTATTGTGTGCCGATATGGACAGGCTAACAATGGAAATGAAGGACAAGACAGAGTCAGATTATTTTGAAATCTGGGACAAATTTTATTATTAGTGTGAATCAAGGGGGACTGTTCGGGTTATAAGCTAGTGTTAAGATAGAAATATATATAATTGTATGTATAATTGTATATAGAGAAATAAATTAGATATTGTATTGTATAGAAAAATATGTGTGTGTATATATAGAGAGATTAAGAACTATATGTATGAAGAGGAACAAATTGTTAGAAATAACGTATACTGGAAATGTTACGTTATGTCCATTTTTGTTATAAATAAAAAACTTTTTTTTTAAAAAAAAGATAACCCAGCTGGCTTTGTGCCTAAGGTGGGACCAGAACTCATAGGTTCCCAGTTTTTGGCTTAGTGCCTTAGCCACTGCACTAAACTGGTGTAAAGTTGCAATATCTCTCAACTTAGAGATCTGAAGATTATATTTTAGATGCTATTGAAATATTTGAGTAGCAGCAGATCCTTGATATAATGGTCCTCAATTCTGAACTTCATTCTCTATTCTTTTTTACACCTTTTTAGGACTGGTGGAATTCTACATCTTTTTCAAACTATTACCGAACCTGGAATATCGTAGTACATGATTGGCTGTATTACTATGCCTACAGAGATTTCCTTTGGGTAAGCAGCAGAATTATAAGTAATTGACTAATTATGTTGATGCCAATTCTAAGTAACCACTTTAGGTAGATTTTCTCCAAGATTTTTTATCCATGGGATTTTCTTTTTTCTTTTTTTATAAGAAATTTTATTAGTTTTTCAATTTTACAGCCAAGTATTTAGGAAGCAGCGCGGTGATAGGGTAGTCAATAGTCCAATAACAAAATCTTTCATATATATCTCATATTACATCATTAAATCTGAAAAGAAGTGAAAGTTACAATTTTTAAAATGTAGTTGGTTTATAGTTAAACTTGGACACACGGAGTGAAGAAGGTCTACAAATTTAAAATGATTGTATTAAGTTGAATGGCATTTAACTTGAATTTTTCTTTGTTTACATGGACAAATGTTTATCTAATAATAAATAATTTTTAATTAAAAAAAAGCTCCCTCTATTTCCCTTAATTATTGTATCAAATTCAAGTTAATACATTTCTAATTATAGCTCAGTCATTCAATACATTTGTAAATATAATTTTGCTTATACATATCCACATCCTGTTTATAATTTTTTCCTAACTCCAATTACCGTATTCCAATTTGGCCTTTAATAACCATAATGTTTAAATTTCAGGTAACCCAGATTTCTCTAATTTCATTACAGAATAGTTATGTCTAAAATACACATATTATTCAGATAGTTACATTTTCAAAAGTATATTCTATTTCTTGTCCTAGTAGCTCATCATTTATTAATAAACTGTCTTTCGTTGTCACAAACCCCTTCCCATATTACATTTCAAAACTATAACCTAATAGCTAATTTTCATTTCCTTTATAAGTCTAAATCCTGGATATTAGATCAATCAATATCTCTAAAAGTCTCCTTAGTCCATTGGGTAAAATTTTAAGCTGTTCCATCATCAATCAATGATAAGGAGAAAGAGGAACAAGGAAATCCCATTTTGAATATGACTCTAGCTTTCTTTTTGTGCCAAACATGTTTCCATACCAGTGCCCCCAATTCCTCAAGTGGGTCTCCCTTCATTCCTACACATTTTATTTGAATCAAGGGAGACCATCCAGATATCAATTTTTCAAAGAAACTGTCCCCTTTGTAGTCATTGAATTGTTGCCCTAGTAATTCAGATCTCCCTGTTTGGTTTAGAATGTTTGTCATCAGTTGAGTCAGGTCTTCTTTTTTTTCCAGTTTCGTCTGGCTAGAGTAAAAGGTCATATCCAGTGTTGTAGTTGTTGTTTGATTGTCAAAGTTCTCTATGTTCTCAATATATTGTGTTTCCATCTTAATGTTGCTTCCTTCAGTTTCTGTTGCTTTTTGAGTTACAAGTACTTTAATTGAAATCAAGATTTGCTTGTGAAAATTCTCCATAGATTGTATTTGTTGTTGTGTAGAATCCTCTTTGATATTAATTGGTTCCTCTTCAGTTGTTTTTTGGTTTGTAAGTTCATCAGTTAAAAGTCTGAGTTTCCATTTGTAGTTTTAAGTTGACATCTTTGTGTTTCACTCTGGAGTTCATTAGCTTCAAGGATTTTTTTTAGTATAAGCTTTATAGTTAAGTTGTGGGTAGAATTCCTCCATTTCTGTGGTGGTTAGAAATAAACTTTTAGTGGAGGGTGTATTTAGTAAAAGTCAACAAATGTCCATCTCCACTATTCCTAGAGGGTATTTTCACCACCCAGCTGTTTCAGGTTCTTATCTTTTTTAGATAGTGTGAAGGCCAATTCTAAAGAATAAACAGGCCTGACAGTAAAAAAAAGTTCAGTTGCTATACCAGGCTTCGCCACAAGATGTCCTCAGTAGACTATAAAAATTTTTTCCAGGCAGGGTTAAACTTTTATCCAATTAAAAAAATTTTTTCCAAGTTAAGAAATAGATGAGAGGATAGATCCCTGTAGTACGAACTTTTGGGGACCTCCATGGGATTTTCTTGATAAAATACAGCAGTGGTTTACCATTGCCTCCTTCTCCATAGAATGAAATGACACTTTGTCTCTAAAGTGATTGCCTACTTCAGCTTCTTCCTATGTCCCTCCAGCACAATATAGGTGCCTACGGTACTTGCTTTAGCTGGCAGGGATGATAGTCGTGCTTTGGATGACTCTGCTGGTAGTATGTAGTCTTGGCAAACATTCCTAACCTTCTTCACTCATCACCCCCTGCCATAAGGAGGCAGTACATCAGCACATTTTGAATGTAATCATTTTCTTTTTGTGTGTTTTTCTTCGATACACACTTATATTTAAGTTAAGTACAAAGCTTAATGGGAACTCTCTCTTCGGATAAATATGACATATTTATTTATTTTGTGCTATGTTTATACCACTATTTCTTCTAAAGGAAGCCCATACTGGTATACATCCTGATTGAAAAGAAAATATAAAGAAAAATCTTCATTGATAAATTTTTGTACAAAGTGCTAATAGGAAGTTTTGGATGATTTCCAGAAGCTGCACAAATATTTTTTTTAAACATTGGATATTGTCTCGCTCTTGTTTGTCTGTCAATCTCAGTTCTTTGGAAAAAAATTCAAAGCAGTTGCTATGCTGTCAGTTTTCGTGGTTTCTGCTGCAGTACATGAATATATCCTGGCCATTTGTTTGGGTTACCTGTATCCAGTCATGTTCTTCTTGTTCCTGTGCTTTGGAGGTAAGTAATAAATATACCCTACAGCAGTATAGCAAAATGTTGAGAAAGTTTTTTTTTAAATAATAAATGGCTAATTTGCAAAACGTAATCTTGTGAGGTTTCAGTAGGGCTAGCATTTGTAAACTCTGATCCAGAAGCCATCTGTGATCTCAGATCACATCCACTCTTTTCCGGAGTCAGTTTTGAAGTTGATGGCAGAGTTGCTCAGTGGGAATATCTTAGGTATAGAGTACTATTGGAGAACAGGTGGGGTGAGTGAAGCCTGCCCCTGATTTGCTGGGGAACATTGTGAGAGTAGAAGGAAAAAAACAGAGAGTAGAGTGAAAGTTTCTCTCTCCCTCCTCTTAATAGCTGTGTGTTCTGCCTTTAATTTTCCCATATTAGAGTATAACATCCAAATTATATCTCGACCAGTGTTACTTTTCAACCTGATAGACTAGCCTTGTAATGTATTAAAACGTGTTTTATCATTGCAACATTGTTCTGATGCATTTGGGAGTAGAGCGGGGAGTAGAGTTTAGAGTCTAAACGGTTGTTTCCTTCCTTCAGTGGTTTTCAACTTCATTCTCCATGACCGGCGGAAAAACCCCATTTTTAACATCTTCATGTGGACATCTCTCTTCCTTGGCCAAGGTGTCCTTATTTGCCTTTATGGGCAAGAGTTATATGCCCGTCAGTATTGTCCCAGAGAAAATGTGAGTAATCTGTTTGTAATAAGAATAGGTTCAGTTACTATTTAGAGCCATGAATTTAAAGACAAGAACTACAGAAAAACATTCATAATTTATAAACATTGCATTTAAGTTGCAGCACTCTGCGTAGTTGAAAAACTGTACATGAATAGGAGTTGTTTGAATGTTGAGTGGCATAAAAGTTAAGTATGTTAAAAATTAAAGCTTGGGAAACTCTGAAAAATATGATTATAAAAGTGCAGTCCAGCTCAATAGCACTGAAAAAGAAAAACAAGAAAAACAAGAAAAAACAGTAACATTGAATAAAGAACTCTCTGACCAACTGAAGGATAAGTACAAAAAATAGAAAGGCAGACATATAACCAAGGCAGAATACCCACAAAATACAACAAATGTTGTATATAGTATGTTTAAATGTGTGTTATGTACGTGTACACTTTGAGAGCAAGCAACTAAATTTCATTTTTAATGTGTGCCATTGTGCCCACAATAAAAAATGACAGTAAAGGTTATCTATCTAACAAATAGCCCTAACCTGCAAAGATGAAGTCAGGAAAGGTAAGGCTCAGAACAAAGTAAGATTTGCAACAAATTTAAAACCATTTTAAAAACGTTTCTTTCAACACATTAAAAAACAAGAAAAAAGTCAAAGAAACAATTGGTCCACTAATGGGAGAAAATGCCAAAGAAGTAATGGGAGTAGAGAGAAAACAGAATTGCATAATTCATTCTTTGTATTTGTTTTTACGCAAAAAAAATTACAATCCAACTTACTAAAAACAAAACTGTAAAAGATAGTCTAGGAATGCAAATTAAAATAAGCAAAAATAAGGCAAGAGAATACCTGTCAGCTCTGAACATATTCAAATCAGTGAGTGCTGATGGGTTACATCCCAGAGTTCTGGGAGATGTGATTTCAGAACCTTTGAACCACATCTTTCAAAGTTCTTGGAGCACAGGAAAACTACCTGAGGACTGGATAAGACCTGATATGGTCCCCATCTTCAAAAAAGGGGGGAGGGACAGATCTAGGAAAGTACAGACCAATCAGTACCTGGGAAGATCTTGGAAAAGATAATAAACAAATCTGCAAATAACTAGAAGCAAACAAAGTTATAACTAAAAGCCAACATGAGTTCATCAAAAACAGATCATGCCAAACAAATCGTATTTCATTCTTTAACAAAATGGCCGAATTAATGGATCAGCGAAATGCTATGGACATAGTATACTTAGATGTCAATAAGGCATTTGACAAAGTAGACTACAACCTATTTCTTGGTAAGTTAGAAAAATGTGGGATAGACAGCATCATCTCCAGATGGATTTGTAACTGGCTGACAAATCATTATCAATGTGTCATCCTCAATGGAGGTACATCCACATGGAGGGAAGTAAGTAATGGGGTATTTTAGGTCCAGTACTCTTTAATATCTTCATAAACAATCTAGATGACAGAATAGAAGGGGAACTCATCAAATTTGCAGATGACACTAAGCTGGCAGAAATAGCCAACACCCCAGAAGACAGACTCAATATCCAAAAGGATCTTCACAGACTTGAACACTTGGCCCTATCTAACAAAATGAAATTTAATGTTAATAAAAGTAAGATTTTACACTTAGGCAAGAAAAACCAACTGTACAGGTACAGAATAAGTGAAACTTGGCTCAATGCCAGTAGCTGTGAGGGATCTTGGAGTCTGCTGGACTTTTATTAGCAAGAAGGAGAGTCTTGTAGATTTGGGAGAATCCTAAGTTCTTCTATAAATTCTTTGCATTTCCTGGTTACTAAATGAAAATATATCTGGGTTATTGTGTGATTAAATGTGGTTTATTGGATGATGCTGGACAAGACAAAGTATTCTATACTTTTTGCCTAACATTCCTGTTTCTCTTGTTTTTTCTAGCCAACTTTTCTGGATTACGTGAAACCACGTTCTTGGTCTTGCCCTCTTAAGATATGAAGGCCTCTGAGAATTATTTTTAGAACCAATATTAGAAGATGCTCTGTAGTCAAACAATAACAAACTGGGTCCAGTGATATGAGTTGAGCCTTCTTTTAAAGGAAATTATATGTATTTCTGGAAAATGATGGCATTTTGGCACACAAGGCAGCTAAACTTGTCCAAGACTCAATAGGTGTTTCTCATTCCAAGCTCATTCTAATATGAGCCATTTCCATGCTGGTCATGAAATATGCTAAAAGGTTAGTGAAGAAATTTCTAGTTAAACTTTGCCTATTGCAAATAGTTCTCTATGTATTATTCCTTTTACCTATTATTTCCTTAAAAAGTATTTTCCTGTGATCTGGATAATAGTGACCATTTGCATAAGTCTTCGGTCAGAATCACACTTGAAATGGGATACTTGAACAGTATTTGTACTACAGAATGAAGAGGCCAGCTGCTGCTTTTGTCCAGAACCTGAGGAAAAAACATTCATGTCTACTCACATTGGGCTTAGGGAAAAATGAGGAAAAAATAAAATACCTTTGTAATTTTTTGTTATTTTTTAAACCATATCATAAAGGATTGCTGAGATATGTTGCTGAGGGCCCTCTTGGGTGGTGAGTCAAAGACATCCTGCCCTTGTAAGTGAATGTATTGATACCTGGTTTAGATCACCTGCAACATGTGGGCTTTTCCTGTAATAGTAATTATATAAATATGTCATTTTGACATATATTTGTAGAAATTGTAATTTGGCCTAAGGTATATAAAAGTTGGGCATGATCCAACACTGCTTTGAAGGGTAAAATTACTGCCTGTATGAATAATGTATTGTGAAAAATATGTCTAATGTTCTGCTTTGAGATCTTTCAGTATTTTTCTTTCAAATTAAAGAAAACCTAGTGTTATTGGCTGTACCGTGTAGTACTTCCTTTGATGCTTAGTTTCTTAATAATCTGGCAACATGGAGTGACCACTTACTATCATGTTCATTTATCTTTTGATTTTTGAACTGTTAACAGAAGAACATGTTAAATACTAAAATATGTTGTAAATTACATTACAGGCTTATAGAAAAGTTATTAGGGATAGCCTTGGGGGTTCCATTAACATTCAGACTAGGACCAGTTTCTGTAATAATGACGTGTTCTGCTGAATATCACAGAATTTAAAACAAAATGTGTTTAAAGCTTTCCTTCCCTCTTTAGGTTAAGGCCAATTTAAATGTGATATTATAAACCCAGTTAACAATTGTATGAGACTTTTTTTAAAAAAGAAAAGCCTGTCATGAAAGATAGATTTTATACAACCTCTCTTATTTGTTAGGATCTCAGTTTGAAGACTTTGTAAGTGAAGCCCTCTTTGTTTACAATCATAGGCAGTTTTTCCCTGTATTGGTAAAAATTCAGACAAACAGGAGATATAGTTTCATACATTAGATTCCTGTGAGCTAGTCTGTCTCAATTATGAGCATACTATCTTCAATATTGAATCTTTTACAAACATCTTTAATATGTGAGCATATGCCCATTATTTTTACATTCTTTATTGATTATCGCTGCAGTGATACAGAACATAATTAGTATTGAAGAACTGAGAAAAAGTGTTACCTTGAGAAACTTCAGTGTTCCAGTTAAAATAGCAGTTTGCTCAGTAAGATTCCTTTGAAAGTAATAATGGGGTGGATTAGGTATGGAACACCCTGAGACATAATTCTGCCAATGTGACACATAATCACTATATTGCTGGCTGACAGTTAATACCCTATAGGGCTGGTAGAGCCTGTAGATAAGTATTAGAGAACTCTGGTTCTCTAGTCAGTGTGAACAATTCACAAAGCATTGGGCTGTGATTCAGAGTAAATAAAAAAAGTTGGAGATGGGGAAAATAAATACAGTTTGTATATATTTGAGGTCTTGCCTTAATTGATTCATGGTTTGCTAGTGCATTATAGATGCTGGTTGTTGTTCTCTTGTTTTGTCTAATTTTGTTAAATTGAACTCATACAGCACTTGTTTTCTGTAGTATAACTTTAATTACTTAACTAAAGTGATTTAACCTAATTAGAGAACACCAGACTCAACTCTTTCAGGATAAAAGCAGCTTAATAATATTAAAAGGGCAACTGGTAGATTTTCATTCTAAAAATATTTTAATTATCCTTTACTTTCTTAAAATTCAACAGACCAATTTCAATACTCTGTTTAAAAAAAATTCTTAGAAGATGACAAACTGAAAGAAACCTTGAAACATTTGATATATGATTTACATTATTGATATAAATTAAACCATTAAATCATCTCATTTTAATAGAAAGTTTCACACTGAAAGTTTTCACACTGAAACCAGCTTTTCCTAAAAAATTATTGTATATATTTTAAGAATTGCTGGAATGCTTGTATTTATATTTGGTAATTATGTTGTGGACAAATCAAATAACATTTACAGAAAGAATACCGAATTTGTTATTTTGAAATAAAACCTGTGTTCTTCTACATTTGTTCTGAAGTAAAAGTTTTGCGTCTCTCTCTAATCTTTTATTTCTTTAAAAGACACAAACTCAATTTTCTGTTTCCATCCTAAAGTAAACTATTATATGATAGGATCTGAAGTTAAAGAATCCAGGATGAAGACAGATGGCAGACGGGAGATGAAGTGCCTCTATTTATACCGGTAGTAGTGACTGAGAAATGTGTCAAAACCTGCTAACAAAATATTCCAGCCCACAAGCATAAACATCTAGTGCAAGATGTAATGACATCATAAGTCATGACATTACAAACAATATACGACATGCTGGAGGTGATTCTTCTCCATTCTCCTTGCAAACAGATGCCCATGTATGCCAGCCCAGCATTTGCAAGCAGGATTACTAAAGCTATATACTGTAGATTGTCTTTAAGAAAACATTGGATTTTGTGACAAAGTCTTTGCATGAAATGTTCAGTTTAATTAAAGGGAACACATAGCCAGAAGGTTTTTGAATAATAAAAAACATATTATTTGATATTATCATGAAAAGAATCAAGTGCAATATTAACTTCACTATTCATCTGCAAATTCACTCAAAATAACCATTTGGAAAAGAATAACTTGAATTGAATCAACTTTTAATAACATCTTTCTCTCTCAATCATAACAACGAACATGTCGAGTTCTCACAATGTCAGTCGGCATAAACTGGTGTGACTATACTTTAACAACCACAATTCAACTGAACAAAAAAAGACAAAGACCATATCTGATTTAGTCTGGTGCATGAACTAAGACTTTTTCAAAAATTTACTATGATTCAACTGTAGTAGTGGTTTCTACACAAAGGTGTGAATATAAATTCAAAATGCCTGAATAATTGTGAATGGCATAAAAGGTTTTGCTCCTAAAACATGAACTTTCCATTCTTTAAGAATTTTTGGGTTGTATGAGACTTGCCATTGATAACAAAAACAGCATTTATAAGATTTATTGTAATCTAGCCAAGGAAAGCTATTTCTATGTTTATTTGTTTGAAGAAAACATGTAATGTCCTTAGATAAAAAGTGCCAAATTTTGTTTTCTTCCAAAGATACACATAGTATCCTAAACAACTTCATTTTTATAGCTTTACAATCTTTTAGATTGAATAGGAACTTGTAAAATTGAAGAATTTATTGTCCAAGCAAGGTGGTTCAGACTTCCCCCTTGGAAGCAATGAAAAGGATTATACCTTTGCTAGGGATAAGAGGAAATGGGATTCAGTTTTCATCCATTGGATGGGTCAAAGACCATGATTTTGAAGCAACTAATTTCATTGACTCGTTAAAAAATGGTTAATTGTAAAATGTATTGAACTATATGTGTGATCTTTGTGTCATGGAAAAAATTATACTGTACTACAGAAACTTAAATATATTTTGCTATCTGAATCCTGTTGTCATTCATATCCAACATACTTCATTCTGACATATTTCATTCAAGCTGCAAAGTATGTGATCGCCAGAAATGTGCTAAAAAGTAGGTGGCATTAACTCTATTTCTAACATTTATTTGCAAAGTCAAAATTGGCATCTTCAATAAAACTATCTGGCTAGTGGCCCTTATGGCCATTCTTACAATTTTTTTTTTCTCCTGCAGTGCCTGTGATACGATATGTGGGGTTTGATTGGTATTGTGAATCTCTTTAATAAAAAATGTTCACATCTAGAATAAAAACAAGGACAAATCAAATTAGGTAAATTATTTAATAATTGGGATTATCCAATTAGGTATTAGGTAAATATGTGTATTACTATAAATCCTCCTTATAAAACAGCTTTTTGTTTTCAGCAAGTCGCTTGATTTTATCCTGTGTTAGGTTGCACACATGCAGAAGGAACACTCAGGTGAACTTTTCTGAGGCTAAGGTTGATTAGATTAGTACTTCGAGAGACAGTTGGGAGATTCCAGACTTGTAGCCTCAACCACAAGTGGTATTAAACCACTTTCATACCATGCAGTCTCACAGGACTGTGTCAAGTAATCACCAGGATCTGAGTACTTCAATAGATGCTTATGTTGTGGTTCTATTTAATTTGGAAGTTAACTGTTCATGTCCAGCTATATTAAGTTATACAACACCCCAACTGATCTCAATAGAAGAGAATATCTATAGATTGAACAGAAGAGTTCTTGATTGCTCTCTGGGCTTGATTGATTATAGACATTTAATTACCCAACTATCTAACATCATCAGTGTCTATTGCCCCAATGATTTACCTAGTTGGGTAATGAACCGTGTGCAAGCAAACAAGCTCAGAGAGTACCAAGAACTCCACACCATTGATTTCAATAACAACTATGAAGTCAAGCCTTGGAACATCAAAATGCATACAAGTATTCGGGTTCCGGTTCGCGGTGGTGCGGTTGAACGAAGGGAGTCGTCCCTTTGCCAACCGAGTTTCCCCTGCCGATAGACCCCTTAGAGCAGCGGTTCTCAACCTGGGGGTCGAATGACCCTTTCACAGGGGTCGCCTAAGACCATTGGAAAACACATATTTCCGATGGTCTTAGGAACTGAGACACTGCCAAAGCTGCTGCCGCCGCCTCATCAACACACAGTGGACGAGCCAAGGAAAGGAACTGAATGAGGAGAGGGGGCATGCCCGCCTGCGTGTTTGTGTGTGCGTTTGTGTAGAGTCGCTATTTTCAACTCCCAATATTATGAAGAAGAAAAAGATTTGACATGAATAAAATGTGGAAGACAAGCGTGTGTGCGCGCGCGGTGTTAATCATATTCTTTCCCTCACGCGCCTTGAGCCACGACGCCAATAACCACCTGCTCTCAGTTCGTGGCGAGCGGGGCTCTTCTCTCTTTTTCCATCCCTGCTTAGAGCGAAACGTTGAAAACTGTACGACACCGAGAGGCGCGTGTCCCGCTGGCAAGGCTCAGGGGAAGCGTCAGGATCAGCGCCCCTTTCTGTCTGATCAGTGCTTCTCCTAGACCGGGAGAGCTCAGGGGAAGCACCAGGATCAGCGCTCCTTTCTGCCTGATCAGTGCTTCTCTGAGGTTGGGAGACCTCGGCCCCTTTCTGGCCAGTTGGTGCTCCTCCGAGGCTGGGAGAGCTCGGGAAGCGCCAGGATCAGCTCCCCTTTCTGCCTGATTGGCGCTTCTTCCGGAGCTGATCCTGGTGCTTCTCCTGAGCCCTGAAGAAGCATCAATCTCCTAGAAAGCGGCATTGATCCCGGTGCATCTGCTTAGCCCTGAAGAAGCGCCTATCACCTGGAAAGCAACATTGATCTGGGCCAGCGCACTCACACACACACAAACATGTGCGAGCAGTTACAGCTGAAGGTGTTTCAGCCTTCAACTATGGCTCCCAGTCCTCTGGCGACTCATTGGCTCAGGCCAGCCATCTGTTAGAATCTACATCCCGTGATTGGCTGGCTCCCTCAATGCGTCCCTCCCTTGCAGAAAGGGTTTGGCTCTTCATGCCGGCTTGCCCCCTTGCGGGGCTCCTGATACTGTAGGCCCTGCTAGCCGGGAAGGCGCACCGGAGTCCCGGCTGCCGGTAAGGTGATCGACCCACTCTTCTCCCATTGCCCACTCTGCCCAGCTCAAGCCTGGCTAGAGCAGCCTTGGTGCTTCCAAAGATGGCCACTTCAAAGTCACACAGGCAGCCCTCGGCCGCTCCCCTCCATGCCTCCAAGTCGATCCCCAATCGGAGAGAGAGAGAGAGGGAGGGAAGAAGGGAAGGAGGAAGAGAGGGAGGGAGAGAAATAGGGAGAGAGGGAGGGAGAGGGAGGGAGAAAAAGGAAGAGGGAGAGAGAAATACAGAGAGGGAAAAGGAAAGAGGGAGAGAAAGGGAGGGAGAGAAAGAAAGGAGAGAAAGAAAGGGAGAGAAGAGAAGGAGAGAAAGGGAGAGAAAAAAAGAAAGGAGAAAGGGAGAAAGGGAGAGAGAGAAATAGAAGGGGAGAGAAAGGGAGAGAGAGAGGGAGAGAGAAAAAAGAGGGAGACGGAGAGAGAAAGAGGAAGAGAGATTAAATTAATAATATGGTTAAGTGAATCTGGTTTCCCAACTAACTTTGCTTGTCAGAAGGTTGCAAAAGGTGATCACATGATCCTGGAACAATGTGACCATCATAAATATGAATCAGTTGCCAAGCATCGAAATGTAAATCACATGACCCTGGGGATGTTGCAATGGTCATAAGTGTGAAAAATGGTCATTTTTTCAGTGCCGTTGTAACTTTGAACAAGCAAATTGTTATAAGTCAAGGACTACCTGTACTTTATCACTTTTTTCCCAATTTTTTTTTTGGTCAAGTTTTCGACACCTCGCTAGGTGACTGGTGGTACTCGAATGTTGCCATATTCTAAAAGTGGTACAATTGGTGAAAAGGTTGAAAAGCCTTGATCTAAATAATATCAGTAGGAGTGAATCCACTGTTTTTCCAACAAGATTGGAAATACTTTTATTTTTAATGTGATGGTGTACCGTATTTTTCCCTCCATAAGACGCAGGGTTTTTCCTCCCAAAGTAGGATGAAAATTCAGCCGCGTCTTATGGAGCGAAGATGCAGGCAGGGAGGGGGGGGAGGCACTGGAGCAGAGGGGATGTGACACAAGCGCCGTTGCCTTAGAAGACGGCACGAATGCCGCAAACCAGCGTTACAACAGAAATCCCCGAATCACGAGAAGCTTCTTGCGCGCCTTCTCGCACACGAAGCAATTCCATAGAAGGGCGAGCTGGGACCGGAAGTCCGACTCGCAAGAAGGCATTCGGGAAGAAAGGCTTGTAGCCCAAAACAACCATGGCGGTGACGGCGACCGTTTCCCTCAACCCCGCCCACACAAGAGGGGCGGCGAAACAAGGAAGGGAGCGGGCGGTTTTGAAGCCGCCCACGAGCAGCTGCCACCCCGCGGCCAGGCAGACGAGCTCAGCGCCGGCGGTGAAGCCATGAGCCGCAGCAGCGGCGAGGCGCTAGGAAAGCTCCTGAGGGCGCAGGCCTTCCGCTTGCCCGGCCGCCACGGTTACGCAGTCGAGTTTTCGCCGTACCTGCCGGGCCTTTTGGCCTGCGCTACCTCGCAGTACTACGGGATTGCAGGTGAAACGGCAGCAGGTGGCGCGTGCGTAGTGACAGCAGCAGCAGCAGCAGCAGCAGCAATCCCCCTACCTACGGTAAGCGCTTTCTGCTACCTAGATTCTTTGGTCGCGTCCAAAGGGCGGTTGGAGAGGATGATAGTCGGTGTGGAGCAGACTTGTCCTGTAAAAGACAGGGCTACTATAGGCTCCAGTCTGCGTGCGTGTTTGAGGCGCTTCGCTTGGATAGAAGCCACTGCCCCTTTCCTGGTCATTAGGTTTCATGGGATTTACAATAAATATTTTAGCCCACTTTTTGGCTGAAAATATTTTTTTTCTATTTTCCTCCTCTAAAATCTAGGTGCGTCTTATCAGCAGTGCGTCTAATAGAGCGAAAAATACGGGTAATACATTCTAATCCAGGAACTCTCAGTTTCATTGCTTAATTTTCTTTCCATCTTACTGCTTATCTTCAAACCCAGTTTGTTTTTGTGATTAATCACTATGCTTTAATTATGTTCAATTTGTAATAATGAAAATACATCCTGCATATCAGATATTTACATTACGATTCATAATAGTAGCAAAATCAGTTATGAAGTAGCAACAAAAATAATTTTATGGTTGGGGGTCACCACAACATGAGGAACTGTATTAAAGGGTCGCGGCATTAGGAAGGCTGAGAACCACTGCCGTAGAGGGTCGAAAAGACGCTCTGGAGGAGTGTCTACTGTTGAGGAGGCTTCTCGGATAGTTACAGAGGAGCGGCGGTGGCCTCTGTGCACCAAATATCTCCTTTGGGCCGACAGGGTAAAGATCGGCCAGTAAAATGGCCGATCATTTAGCTGCGCCAACCGTAAGCCACAAGATCAGCTAAGCAAACAGACCCACCGTGGAGAACTCGGTGAGACTTTCCTTTTACTTCTATTTTCTTTACACCTGTGAAAAGTTTTTTATTTTCTTGGAATTATTCCCTTTTCTGGTGAAGTGGCTTTTTAAATGGAGGAAGAAAAGCACAAAGAATCAAATTTATTTTTGTTTTAATGGCTATTTTTATTTTTGGATATTGGGAGCCACAAGAAAGTTTTTTATAATACTTGGAGAATATTGTTTACTCTTATCTTTTTTTTTTAATATAAAATTCTTTTATTAAAACAATCAACATTGAACATAAAAACATATTGTGCAGCAATCATCATGGCACCTGATATACAATACTAAGTATTAGTCACTGAAAACGTCTGAATTAGTAAGCCTTTTTCCCACCCCTCGCGTCTAGCCTCAACTATACTCCTGTTACACTTTGTTTGATTGGTGTTTCTCTTATCTGGTTCCATATTAATGTGATCAACATTAAACCAAAGATCCTATTGCTAAGCAATCATCCCAGAACATAGCATACAACATTAGGTATTAATCTTTGTAAACATCTGTTTTAGTAAACGTTCTTCCCTCCTCCCTTCCCTCTTCAAGTATACTCCGAGTACCTTTTGTTTGGTTGGTGTTTCTCTTATATATGGTCTATCTGCTGTATCTAGTCTATTGCATATTGTTCGTTTGCGCTTCTGAATTGACTTCATCCTATTGCTAGTGCAATCTTTTATAGTCCCTAACCAGAGATCCTGAGGTAAAAGTTTCATATCCTGAGGTAGAGATTCAGTCCGCTTTAACAGTATTAAAGCAAACAACATTAGTCATGAGGTTATGTTAAGAGGCATTAGTTATAGAACATATACATTCAACATTGGGTGTTAGTTTTTGTAAACATTTGATTTGTTAACCCTTCTTCCCTCCTCCCATCGAGCCTCAGCTAAACGCCAGCTGCATTCTGTTTGATTGGTGTCTCTCTTGGATATAGTCTATCCACTGTTTCCAGTCCGTCAAAAATTGTTCATTGGAGCGATTTTTCAAGTATGCTGATATTTTCGCCATTTCCGCCAAATTTGTTACTTTCACAGTCCATTCTTCAATAGGCGGTATTTCCGGATTCTTCCAGTATTGTCCCACCAACAATCTTGCTGCTGTAATTAAGTTCAAAAATAAATTTGTCTCTGAGGTAGTGAAATCCTTTGTGATCCCTAACAGAAAAGCCTGAGGTAGAAATTCTATACGCTTTTTGAAAATAGTTTGGAGTGTCCACCATATCTTCCTCCAGAATGCTTTGATTTTTCTGCATGTCCACCATATGTGAAAGTAAGTAGCCTCCCCGTCCCCGCACCTCCAGCATTTGGGCTGGGAGTCCGGGTAGATGAGTGATATTTTTTTCGGGTCTAGGTGCCATCTATAGAACATCTTGTAGAAGTTTTCCCTTAAGTGTTGCGATTTCGTGAATTCTACATTCCTCACCCAGATTTTCTCCCACGTGTCCATGGCGATAGGGTGTCCGAAGTCTTGTGCCCACTTTATCATACAGTTCTTGACTAGCTCGGTTTCAGAGTCCATTTCTATCAGAATGCTGTACACTCGTTTGATGTGCATAATCCCCTGTTCTCTAATCTGTTTAATTAGATTCTCGTCGGTCTGGGAGAAGCCCTTCTTTTTGTCTTTACGCCACCTTGATTGTAGTTGTATATATGATAACCAGGTACTTCCTATTCCTCGGTTTGCTAGCGTTGCTTGAGATTTCAAGAGGAACCCGTTTTCTTCTCCCAGTATAAGTTCACTGTAGGGCACCACTTCTTGCCCTTGGGCTGTGTTCATGTCCCCTGTTGCGTGTCCAGGGATCGTCCAGATGGGAATCTTGTCATGTAGGAGGTGCTTATATTTCTTCCAGACCCATAACAATGGGATTCGTAGTGGGTTCTCCTTGAAGTTCCTATCTGCCTTTTTGTCGTATACTAAGTATGCGTGCCAGCCGAATAGTAGACCATGCCCCTCAACATTCAGAATTCTATCATTTGTCATGTTGATCCAGTCACTCACCGCCACCAACGTTGCTGCATAGTAGTATAGCTTTAGATTAGGCATTTTGAGTCCCCCTCTCTTCCTTGCGTCTTGGATGATTTTTAGTTTCACCCTCGGTCTCTTGTCGTCCCAAATAAATCTGTTGATGCCCTTCTGCCAGTTGTCCAAGTCCGCATCCTTCTTGAGTATGGGTAGCATTTGAAAGAGAAATAAAAATCTGGGTAATACATTCATCTTTACTGTCGCTATACTGCCGAGCAGGGACAGACGTAGTGATTTCCACCTTTCCAGGTCTGCTTGTATCTTATTCCACAGGACCTCGTAATTATTCTTGTATAATTTCGCATTTGTTGATTCTATCTCCACTCCTAAGTATTTGACTTTCTTGACTATTTCACAACCCGTTATTCTTTCCAAGTTCCGTCTTGCTTTGTTGTCTAGGTTTTTGACTAGCATCTTTGTTTTTGGTATATTTACTTTGAAGCCTGACACCCTACCATAGTCCTCCATTATCTCCATCAATTTCCTTGCTGACTGTGCTGGTTGCGACATTGTCACCAGCAGGTCATCCGCAAAGGCACATAGTTTGTAGTCTTGCTGTTTAATCTGTATGCCCTGTACATCCTCTGCCGCTCTTATTCTGTTCAGTAAAATTTCCAGTGTTAGGACAAATAGCAGGGGGGACAGCGGGCAGCCCTGTCTCGTGCCTCTCTCTATATTAAATGAGTCCGTTAAGTCTCCATTGACAATGATCTGACCTGTTTGTTTCTGATAAATTGCCGTTATGGAGTTGAGAAACTGTACTCCCATTTTCATCTTCCGGACCAAGTTCGTCAGGAACGGCCAGTGCAGTCTGTCGAAAGCTTTTTCTGCATCCACAAACATAAGAGCGGTGAGTATCTGGTTGTGCTTTTGCAGGTATTCTATTATGTTCAGCAGCTGTCTGACGTTGGTTTTCATCTGGCGTCCTTGTATAAATCCCCTTTGGTCCGGGTGTATTGTTTTTTGTAGTACAGTCATTAGTCTATTGGCCAAAATTTTTGTGAAGATTTTGTAGTCTGTGTTTAGTAGTGAGATGGGCCTGTAGTTTGCGGGCTATGTGTTGTCTTTCCCCTCCTTTGGGATTAATGAGATGTAGGCTGTTTTCCAGGATGGTGGGACCTGGCCTCCTTCTTGAATGTTGGCAAATAGTTTTCTGAGGGGTTCTAGCATCTCCTCTTGGAGGTGTTTGTAGTAGGTCGCTGTTATCCCATCCGTCCCGGGCGATTTTCCTGCTTTCAGTTGTGTGATCGCTGAGTGTATTTCCTCTTTTGTGATTAAGGCATTCAGGGCTTCTCTTTGTGTGTCAGTAATCGCCTGTATCTTTTCGTTTTGTAGGAACTCATCTATTTCTTTGTCTTGTATCTTATCCTCGGCATATAGTTTCGAGTAGAACTCCGTGAAGGCTTTCTTGATGGTTTTTTGTCGGAATTCTTCCTTGCCTTTGTATTCTATCTTTTCAATTATGCGGGATTTCTGTTTCTTTCTTATAATGTAGGCTAGCCAGCGGCCCGGTTTGTTGGCCTTGCAGAATGTCTTATGTTTTGCATATTGTATATTCCTTGCAACTTGGTCAGCCATCAACATGTCAAATTGCTTTCTTAAGATCTTGAGTCCTTCTTTGGTGACTTTGTCCTCTGGCCTTTTTATTAGCAGCCGCTCCCTTTTACTTATCTCATTTTCTAACTCTTTTCTTTTTTGTTCTTGTTTGCGACGGTGCCTGCTATTCATGGCTATGAGGATCCCGCGCATGTACACCTTGCTGCCTTCCCAGATCATTTCTATCGGTGTTTCGTTGTTCATATTTTTGTTGAAGAATTCCTTCATAGCTTTTTTGCATTCCGCCACCTTGTCTTCATGTCTAAACAGGTTTT
Source organism: Bothrops alternatus (assembly GCA_034064705.1). Classification (NCBI taxonomy): domain Eukaryota; kingdom Metazoa; phylum Chordata; class Lepidosauria; order Squamata; family Viperidae; genus Bothrops; species Bothrops alternatus. Next base: position 762,540 of record JARGCV010000145.1, on the reverse strand, counting down.
CATTGATTCTCCAGGACCTCCTCTGTTTCGGACCGTGTCTTAATTCCATCCTCACAGGGTTGTGGTCTGTCAGTGCCTTGGGTAGGATTTTCACCGCGTTTAGACAAGTTAGCAAGTCACTAGAAGTTAATATAAAGTCAATTCTGGAGAAAGATTGATGTCTGCCAGAGAAGAAGGTGAATTCTTGTTCTTTGCCGTGCCTTTTCCTCCATACATCTGTCAGTTCAAGGTCCTCCTTCATGTCGAAGAAGGATTTAAGCAGCTTGGAGTGTTTTTGCGGGTTCGGTGCAGTTCTTTTTTTGTCTAGAGCATTCTCTATGACCCCGTTCCAGTCACCCATGATGATGTAAGATCTGTAGTTAAGTTGTGCTACTTTCTTGTGTAGCTTTTTGTAGAATTTGCCTTGTTGCTGATTTGGTGCATATACGCCCATTACTAGAATCTTCTTGTCCTCTTGTGTTATTTCAATTGCCAGGTATCTACCTTGGGGGTCGGACTCTATTAGCTTAGCCATTACATGTTTCTTTACGTATATAACAATCCCATTCTTTTTTCTTGGCGCCGCTGCCACAAAGTGCGCGCCTAGTTTGTAGTTGATCAGATATTTCTGGTCTGCTGCTCTGATGTGTGTTTCTTGTAGGCAGATTATGTCGTTTCCTCCTTGAAACAAATAATGAAATATCTTCCTCCTTTTCTGTGGGGAGTTTAGTCCGTTGACGTTCCATGTCAAGTATTTAGTCGTCATTGTCGGTTTCAGGATACTCTTCCGAGACCGCCTCCATTCTATCTCTTGTGGTCTTCTTTGGTCCCGTTCCCATGGTATCCAGGTTTGTGTTCGAGTTGCATATAGGGATCGTGTCGTGCTGCTCTGTGCGTTTGGTGGTGGATCTTGTTATCCTGCCCCCTGCAGTCTGTCCTGCTCCCTTGTTGTTGTTGTTGCTTCCTGTTCTCTGTGTCGTCATGTCTCGAGTTGGTTTTTTCCTTTCTCGTGTTCCTGTGTCGGTCTGTCGGTCTGGTGATCTTTCTGCATCTTCTCTCGTGGTGTATTGGGGTTCTTCCGGCTTCAGTTCCTTTTCCAGGAAATGTCTGGCTTGTTGGACCGAGTTCAGGTGGTGTCTTTTATTTTTATAGAAGAATGTCATCCCCGTGGGGGTTTCCCATCTGTATCGCAGAGCACGTGATCTCAGTTCGTCGACCAGGAACTTGTATTCCTTTCTGTCTCGCAGCATCATCTGGGGGATCTCTTTCAGTACTTTCACTTCCTGCCCCTTTATGTATAAGGTCCTGTTGTAGGATGTGGCTGAGATGAGGTTCCGGAATCCCTGCGTCACAAAGTGGATGACCACATCCCTTGGTTGGTGTCTGTTTGTTGTCGTACATGCGCCCGCTCTGTAGAGCCTGTTGATTTGCCATTCGATAACTGGGGTTGGTTTACCCAGAAATGCTGCCAGGGCCTCTATAAAGGTTCCGGTCAATCTCCCTTGGGTTTCGTCTGGTGTCTCTTTCAAGCCTCTAAACCTGATTGCAGACGCCATTTGCCAGTACTGTATCATGGAGGCTTGGTCTTGGGCCGCCCCTTTCATCTCTGCTATCTCCGCTGTCTGGCCTTCTACTTGATTCTCCACTTTCTCCATCCGCTTGTCCACCTTCTCTCTGATTTTCTGGAAGTTTTTCTCCATTTCCTCCCTTATTTCCTTGTAGTGCGCTTGTATTGCCTCCTTCATTTGCTCCAAATCTGCAGCCATCGCCTTGCGTTGCTCCTCCCATTTTCTCTCTAGCCCTCTACCTTGTTCTTGCAGCATTTGTTTTATATCGTTGTATCTTTTCTCCATCTTTTGTTCTGCCTCTACGCACCTCCTCTCCATCTCTCTACCTTGTTCTTGCAGCATTTGTTTTGTATCGTTGTATCTTTTTTCCATCTTTTGTTCTGCCTCTACACACCTCCTCTCCATCTTTGTGTCCCTTTCCACCAACCTTTTATCCATTCCATCCAACCTTTCAACCAGCCTTTCTATTGCCTCTTGTAATTTTTGTATCATGTGTGCTGTTGGGCTGGCCTGTGAAGGTGTATGGTTCTGGGTGCCTGTATTTGGATGGGAGGGTGTGGGGGTGGGTAGAGTAGTTCCTGGTGGTTTAGTACGCTGGGCTGGGGAGGATACAACTCCCTTCGTTTGTGTCAGTGTGATCTGTTTGGAGGCCATTTTGAGGTTGTCCTCCTGTTGTCCTGGCACTGTTTTGGGTCCCAGTTTGGACCAAATTGGGCGCTAGGTTGTGGTCTGGTGCTGGTCCAGTATTCTAGCCTTTCGAGGGGGGAGGCTTCAGGGTTTAGGCAGTGTAGGGGTAGGAGCCTGTATTCTGGCAGTTTTATATTCAGGGAGCCAGTGAACCAGTTCAGTGCTTTTGCCTTGGTTTCCTTTTCACTCCCCTCTGCCAATCTATTTCTTCTCTTTATTCCTGTCTGGCTCCTTCTTTCCCCTCTTTCTCTGCCTTCTAGCCCAGGTCACTTCCTCCTGTCAGCCTGTGTTTGCTGCTCCCCTCTACTTTTCCCTTATTGCTCACCGGGTTGGTTTCCAGCTTTCTTCTTCCTTGCCGCCCGTTGTGGGGGGGGAGGGGGGCTGTGTCTCTGCAAGGTTTTCCCCCCTCTCTTCTTTCCCCCTTCGCTTCGTAGCCTCTTCTCACCCGGGCTGTCCTCTCCTGCTCCGCCCGCCCGGCTCCTTGCCGCCTCCGGTGCTTTATTTGGGGGCCTGGGGGAGGTCTTCTAATGATTCTGTGGGGGCCTCCTCCTCCCTCTGCTGGCCTCTCTCCCCGTTCTGCGTCCCTCGGCATGTGGTTCCCTTCCCGGCGGTCTCACCGTTTCTCTCCGTCGTCCCTCTGCATTGGCCGGCTCGCTCCCCTAGGCTGCGGTTGCGCGGCCTCGCAGCGCGGCGTCTTTGTCCTCTGCCGGCCGGCCGGTTGCCGCCGGCCTCTTCGGCCCCGTCCGTCGGCTTTCTGGATCCCTCGGCGGCGCTTTCGGTCTCGTCTGGGCGGGCTTGGGATCCTCTTCGGAAGTGCCCTCTTTTCCGGCGCTTCCCTGCTTCGGTGAGTCGATTTTTAAGCAAAAAAAGTAAGCTCCGTTCCGGAGCTGTATTTAGAAGGCTCCGGTCCTCGTGACCGGAAACCCTTACTCTTATCTTTATGGTGTCTGGAAGGATTGAACATTTGATTACTTTCTGGGGGACACTCTCTGATAAACCTATTCATTGTACTTGCTATCTTTTCTTTGCTGGAAAGGCTTTCATTTTGTACAAAGGAAAAAGACGAGGAAACTGGGAGGAGATGGATATTGTGATTGTTTTTTAAATATAGTCTCCTTCAAAAGGATAAGGATTTGAAATATAATAATGATGGAGGAAACTAGTATAGAGTTTACTTATAAGTACATTTTGGACAAAATTTTGGAAAATATGGAGAAGATAATTGCTTGCTCAAAGGAGATTTCTTTGTATCGACAAGGCAAGAGACAAGGATTAAGTGAAACATCAGTTTATATACAAAAGGCTTGTGCTCCGCTTACCCAGGTGGAAGAAGTAAATTTACAGTTGGACAATCAACTGATTTTGGAAAAAAAGACTTGATATCAACGGACAAAGGACTTATGATAAGGAACTGGACAATTTTGCTTCAGAAGGACAAGTTGACCTGCAGACGCCATTTGATTTTGAGATAGAGAAAAAAACATGGGAAGAAGAGAAAAACGCGATCAAAGAGGATGATATAAAAGAAAGGATTTTAATTGAAATTTATTCAATGTTAAAAGAAAGGGGAAATGAGTCATAGCAGTATAATGAGAAAACTGAAATATGGGAAACGATGGAATTAATAATTGGAGATTTGGAGAAACAGTGAAAAACAATAGAATATTGGTGAGAAAGAGAAGAATTTATTTTTGGAGTTTATAATGTTTAAATATAAAAACACTTGGGGCACCTGAATAGTAAATGAATATGTTAGTTTAAGATTAAATATTTGCAAAATTAAGAAAGCATCATAAAGGATCTTTGGGATAGATGAGTTTTTAAACTTTTATTGATAAATGAAATTTATATAGAGTGATATATTCAATGAAAATTTGCTTTTAATGAGCTTATAACAATATAAATAGATAGAGAATATTACTTTATTTTTAATTATATAACTTGGATGAAATGTTGTATTAGTGAATGAATTGGTTTTAGAAAGATATTGATTTGATTATAATGTTTTTAAATAAATGGAGAGTCCATTAAGCTTAAGTTTAAATGTGTGAAGAAATATAGGTCTTTATAGACTAAAAATTTTCTATTGATTAATGTGGTTGATGGTTAGACATAGTAATGAATTCATCTGAAAATTTATTAATTTGATTATAATATCCTATATAGATAGAGAGGGAATTTTTTTAGAAATAATGTGTATATATTTACTACGTTATTGTTTGTTTGTTTGTTTTTAAAATTGATCACCATGTTTCCACATAGGTTCTTAAGCTGTGTTGGTGTAAAATGGAAAACTAATAAAAATTGTTTTGGAAAAAAAAGAAAAGAAAAAAATGCATACAAGTATTCTATCCGGAACCTTGAAGACACTACTGTAAACGCAACAATGCGTTAACGTTTCTGGAGTTAGATCCTTGCAGAAGTTCCCAAATCGGCGCCATTAAGTACTCTTAGCACTAGTTCCTGCCGCTCCTTGTTCCTGGTGCTCGCTGTATTTCTAAGGCGCCTTACAGGAATCAAGCAAGCAAAGCGACTTTCTCTAAGTAATCGGGAACTGAACGAAGCAAGCACCAATCGAGAAAGACTGGCTTCCAAGTGCGGGCGGGAGGGGGGAGTTCCTGGGCAGGGCATTTTTTGGCTTCGCGAAGGGCCACGCATAAAAGCGTCCTAGGTTCCCATAGTAACAGCGGCCGTCCGGAAGCCGGAAGCAGTAGGTAAAGAAATGGCTCGAGCTGCTTTGTCTTCCCTCAGCTCGCTGCCAAATGGCTGAAGGCTTCTGTTGCGTGGTATTGCGGTTTTGCCCTTCGAGATTGAGGCCACGATGTCTAGTCTCGCGCTGACGCCTCTAGTCCTCATGGAGCAGTCGCTTGGAAGCTCATTGCTTATTTGGGACAGAGTTGTGGATAATGTTCAGTCTTGGAGGGGAGGGGGGGGAATACATGCTGCAGTAGTTTTCTGATAATTCATAAAATGGCTCCTTGAATGGTTCCAGTTTTGGTTTTTTGAAAACGGCCAGATGGTTAAATTGCTATAGGCTTCTCCCTTCGTTAAAAGCAATGGCATTACAAAGCTATTGAGATAACATGGAAGGTATCCAATGGTTTGCATGGTGATTAATGAGGCGATTAATATTACACTTCAAGTGTGATATGACAGATGATTTCAAACCAATATTATATAGATTAGATTTCAAATACACAAAAGTCAGTTTGTGTAGCTGTGAAGTGTTGAGATGCACCATGTATTAACACACACAATATATATATATAATTTTTAAAAAATCTGTTCACTCAGTTATTGTGTCCATTTGTCTGACTCCCTTACCTAGCAGGTGTGCTCACTATTTGGTCTCCTATATTGTCGGGTTTGGATGTTCAGATTGGTTCTCAGATTCTTAAAATTTTGAGTGTGTTATTTCCAGAAAGCCAAACTGAAAATTGCTTTGGGTTCAAACCAGAAACAATTTAAGAATACGTTCATGATGGAGAGTAAAATGGTGGCATACTTATTAACTAAGGTTATTTCCTAAGTTAGATCAATTGATAGTCACTCAGTAAATAAAGTTCTACATCTGTGACTATTGCTGTTTCTCAAATGCCCAAAAACAATTACTGCAGATAGGTAGAGATAGTATTCCTAATAACAAATCCCTTTAATTAGGGCTAATTTATTCTAATAGGTATTAGGTTTGTGCAACAGCCTAAATATACTGGATCTGCCCATTGGAACAGGGAAGGTTTTACTAATGCTTCATAAGAGGAAGTTTAATAGACTTATAGTAGGCTTATATAACTTCAAGGTGTTTAATTCCTGCTACCGGTATTTACAAACATGGCAGCATTAAGAAAATAGAGTTGTTGGTTTTTTTTGCCATCTTCCAAGATTTTTTTTTTCAATTTCCTAGTCTAGGCAACTATCCTAGAATTTTGGGTTATTATCTGCCACATATGGGAGACAACATATTGACAACATGTAGGTAATTCCTTTCTAACTACAAGTGATAACTGTGTATTTTGTAGACTTACCCCATGGGCATTAATGTAAAATGCATGCTCTCTGTATGTATAGGTACTGTAGACTGAATCCTTAAGTACAGAATTTGAAGCTGAATACTATCATTTTCAGTCATACCATCTATTCTTGTTTTATCTATATATATTGTAGATAACTTGCTTTTGCAAACAAGTCTCTTGATGAGAAAACCACCCCAAATCAATGTTTTATCATGTCTGATCAGAGGGAGCAAGTTCCAGCATTGCCTTCTACTTCAAAACAAGAGAGCAAACAAGTCAAAGATATTAACTCTTTAGTACTTATTAGCGACAGCAGTAAAGGTAAATCTCATAAGTATCATTTAATGCCATTTTTTATTATTTGATACACTACATTTGCTCTGCTGCTGATTTGTTTTTTTTATGATTGGAATGTATTATTTATTTCAAGTACCATAAGTTATTGCTCATAGCTGTTGTTTTACTCCTTTTACAAAGCTCAGAATCACTGTTGTAAGATAGGTGGTCATATAAATTTAAATAAATAAAATGGCTGTTAGAAATCGAGACAATTGATTATTTGCTAATTATCTTCTCTGCAAAGTTCTACTTGCCCTGAATAGACCAAACAGTAAGAAAACATTCCTAACAGTAAGAGTCTTTCAGGAGAGGAGCATACTACTTTGGGAGGTGAAAGACTTTTCTCTGGAGAAACAGAGACTGCATGGTCTCTGCTAGATGTGCTATAGTAATAGATTCCTGTGCTGAATAGGATGTTGGACTACTATATGATCTCTGAGATCTATTCCAATCCTTCCATTCTGCTGTTCGCTATTGTAAAGCAGTCAGGCATTTGTGTTGCCACTTAAACAGAGAACCTATTTAAAGTAGGAATTTTGAAAAGCAAATAGCACTTCTACTTCACCACTGTTTCCAATCCCAAAGCCCTTAGTTCCAGTCTTAGATTAGCCCATGATTGTTCCTGCCTATCTACCTATCTCCCATGGTTTCACCTGTCTGATATAAGCTGGCACAGTTGGCACACTCCAGATTCCTTTCATTAAACAATTTTTTTCTAATAAACCAGGTGGCCACATCTTTTCTACCCATCCATGATCCATGTGGCTGCCATCATTATGGGGCTCCAAAAGACCCTGAAAATTTAGCTGCTCTCTCATGCCTTGGTTAAGATGGACAGGGCTTGTTAGAGAAGACTATCTACATGTTCTGAATTGAATTGGCAGATGCCAGCTTGATTATTGATATTGCATTGTGTTTTTCATTTGTTCTGTTGTTGTTTGTTGATATAGTCACCCAGAATTGTTTTGGAATTTGTGACACCTAAATCTAATGAAATAAATAAACAAATAGTTTAGGTGAATTTTTAGGTCTCCAGTAGATAGATATGATGAGGTAGGTGGAAAATACTTGGGAACCCAGTTAAGTGACCCCTTGTTTATAAAAACATTGTTCTTATAGGCAATCATAATCCTTCATTTCTTTGCAGAATATTCCAGCCGAGAATGATAGTATCTCTGTATCTTAATCCGTACCTAAATTATAGGTTAATGTACAAACCAAAAATTTAAAGTAGTTTCCAAGACTCCCAAAATGCATATCTGCTAGATGTGCTATAGTAATAGATTCCTGTGCTGAATAGGATGTTGGACTACTATATGATCTCTGAGATCTATTCCAATCCTTCCATTCTGCTGTTCGCTATTGTAAAGCAGTCAGGCATTTGTGTTGCCACTTAAACAGAGAACCTATTTAAAGTAGGAATTTTGAAAAGCAAATACCGGTAGCACTTCTACTTCACCGCTGTTTCCAATCCCAAAGCCCTTAGTTCCAGTCTTAGATTAGCCCATGATTGTTCCTGCCTATCTACCTATCTCCCATGGTTTCACCTGTCTGATATAAGCTGGCACAGTTGGCACACTCCAGATTCCTTTCATTAAACAATTTTTTTCTAATAAACCAGGTGGCCACATCTTTTCTACCCATCCATGATCCATGTGGCTGCCATCATTATGGGGCTCCAAAAGACCCTGAAAATTTAGCTGCTCTCTCATGCCTTGGTTAAGATGGACAGGGCTTGTTAGAGAAGACTATCTACATGTTCTGAATTGAATTGGCAGATGCCAGCTTGATTATTGATATTGCATTGTGTTTTTCATTTGTTCTGTTGTTGTTTGTTGATATAGTCACCCAGAATTGTTTTGGAATTTGTGACACCTAAATCTAATGAAATAAATAAACAAATAGTTTAGGTGAATTTTTAGGTCTCCAGTAGATAGATATGATGAGGTAGGTGGAAAATACTTGGGAACCCAGTTAAGTGACCCCTTGTTTATAAAAACATTGTTCTTATAGGCAATCATAATCCTTCATTTCTTTGCAGAATATTCCAGCCGAGAATGATAGTATCTCTGTATCTTAATCCGTACCTAAATTATAGGTTAATGTACAAACCAAAAATTTAAAGTAGTTTCCAAGACTCCCAAAATGCATATCTAATATAACCCTAAGGGTAGAAACTTGCCAAGTGAGGACTGAAATCAAAACTTGGTTATTAATTTTTAATTATTGACTTAAATGACATTATTTCCTACTTTGGTTGATTCCGCCACACCTCTCTGATTAATCCCAATCTTCCTGGATTCAAACAATGTATTAAAAACCTTACTGTATTATGTGGCATTGATTCCTTATATTTTCTTGAATTTATTCAGACAAGATGGTTATTAGAGAAAGGCTTTAGACATTGAATTTCAAAACAAGGGAAATCTCATCTCAATCTCCATCCAAATTCAACTCAGCCAGTCTACTGGAAAGCAGCTAATTGCATTAATCAATCATCTCTCCTGTTCAACAAAGATTCTTCTTAAGGGGAAGACATAATTGTTTACTTTTAATATTTTTATATGAGAGATTTAACCAACCAACCATAACTTGCTGTTGTAGTGACAATTCAGTTGAATCTATCCTTCATGTGTTGCTCCAGTGTTCCATTATAATGAAATTCAAAGAAGACTCATCTTCCCTTTGTTATTTGGAAGAATTCATGTTCATTCCATTATCAGATAAGAAAAGTTATATTCATAATGTAGCAAAGTTCTGTATAACTGTTGTAAATGTGTGCAAACAACTGATCACTACCCCACACAACTGATAGCCTCATACCTGCTACCGGTATGTATAAATGAATTATCAACTGCCACCTTTCTAATACTTTATTCTAATTTATTTATTTTTTAGATCACTAAAATCCATAGCATATTTCATATATGTTGACTCTACTGCACTATGTGTTTTGAACATTCATTTCCTCTTTTAGAAATTATTATGTTCAAATCCATGGTATTTGCATGGATAGTTGAATTTTGTTTGTCTATGTTTGTTTTATCTGGTCACTGACCAAAATATACACATGATCTCTTTATTTAATTGTTAAGAGGCAAGCAAGAATGATTAACCATACAATCTGCAGTTTATTGTGCCTCTCAGCATAGATGTGGAGAAATGTGGAGTACATATACAAATTATGTCAGTTGGCTAAATACTAGCTATAGTTATCTGTTTGTGCTAAGGGAATAAGGGTGTCCATCTCTATTATTCGTTGCTTTTGTGATGCCAATATAGAATCCAGTTCACTTAGAGCTAATACAGTATCATGTAGAACTTCGTGTTCCTCCTCAGGCTTCACAAACATCTCAGGTAACCTCACAAGATAAGACCTCATTCACCTGTACAGACTGGACTTGTCCAGTTGATATCTAACCCCTAGTGAATCTCATAAACTCATAATTCAACAATAATACCTTCCAAATGCCCTGCTCATTGCTTGCAGCACCCCAGTAATTGCTGTTCCAGTCTATCCTTCCACAATAGGAACCATGTGGCCTTAAAATAGGATGGCAAATTGCAAGAGTGAAACATTGCCCTTTTTCCACTATGGTGTAGACTTGAACCTGAGCTCTTACCATGTCTGGACAGCTTTAGTTTTTATTTTTGTTGGTGGCCCTGCAGACATTTTTTTCTTTCTTAGAGGGGTAGAAATAGATTTATCTACTGACAAAATACTGAATGCTTGAGTATATGTAATCTCCATAGCAGAAGTACAACTTTGGGGGAGGGGATCAGAATCACAGACAACAAAGAAATAGGATATTTCTTTTATTATATATGGTTAAACTTGGAAAGCATTCAATCTTTAACTATCCATTATCACAACTTAATTCCTTGCTTATTTCTGTTTTAATCAGATATGATTTTTTTCAAAATTATCTTTTCCAGTCTTGTCTGTATTTTAAATTTTCTTGGAAATCTAAATATTGAAATTTCCTATGTTTTAACCCATGCTGGGATAATATATAACATTCAATGTATGCTTTCAATCTTATTTATATAGTAGTTGTATAATTGGGCCGACCATTTCACAAAATGTGGGGTACATTGCACTAGCTAGCCATAGAAAAATAGAATAAAAAACTTAATTTTCCTCTCCAAAATCTCATATACACACACACAAACACAAACACACACACACAGACACACACACATATGATATGGAATAAAAGTTTTACGATCACCAGGAGATTTAAAAGAAATTAATTTTATTATAACCTAGCTTTCGTTGGAAACTACCAACATCGTCAGGGTTAAAAAGGCAACTGAAGAGATGTTTTAAATAGGATCAGTTAACGCCTGCGCTCGGCTCCTAGATCGCGTCACCGGTCCTGGCCTGTTGGTTTGTATTCTGGATGTTTCTCCTTCTCTGTCATTGCCTCGAACCTTCTCACCTATTCTTTTAATGCTACGGTAGTTCCTAAGTTAGTCAGGATCTTTTCCCTCCCTCCAACGGTGTTAACTCGCATATTACCTTTCCCTCTATTACAGACCTTGGGGGGGGTGTTTGGTTTTTCTTTTACATTGTTACACATCCTGTGAGGGCTCCAGGTGGTTCCCCCCACCCCTCCCAGTCGTAGGTCGATGGTTTCCCTCAGCTCTACATTCACCCTCCTCCTTCCTCCTCCCATGTGGGCAGTACCCATCCGGATGTCATGTAATCCAGTGTGTGTGTTCCCACACCCCATCTCGGTACTGTCCACATAAGATTCTGTCCGCTGCCAGCAGTCATTACTCCCATCCAAGGTAAATGTCCTACTTTTTGCCTGGGAAGACCTCAATCGTGGGCATTCCCCATCCACAATTCCTCGCATGTCCATGGAATGGGAGGGGGGATGCCTCTCTCCTCTGTGCAGCACGGGGGAGCCATCATTCCGCACCTCCTTCCCCTCTGTATCAAATGTCTCTCTTTATTGTCCCGAGCGATGATAGGCTCCAAGGCTTTACTGCTGGATTCCTCAGGTTCCCTACTGGCACAACCATTGTTCCTCCTCCACCTAAAAGGTGGGAGTCCATTGGAGTGCTTCTGATTCGCACTCCATTTCCTTAGTGCCTGTTGTGTTGGACAAAGATCTACATGACGGTTAATAGAGTTTCCGTCTGAGAACCAAGCTTTTAATAGTCGGCCCCCTTTTGTGGCATCGCTGGATACGACTCTAGTATTATCAAAGTCAAAACAATGGCCATGCTGTGCCACATGCGTCCAGATTTGGGAGTATTGTTCACCCCTTTTTATGGCTAGTTTGTGCTCATGTAATCAAAAAAACCAAACACTCCCCCAAGGTCTGTAATAGAGGGAAAGGTAATACGCGAGTTAACACCGTTGGAGGGAGGGAAAAGATCCTGACTAACTTAGGAACTAGCGTTAAAAGAATAGGTGAGAAGGTTCGAGGCAATGACAGAGAAGGAGAAACATCCAGAATACAAACCAACCGGCCAGGACCGGTGACACGATCTAGGAGCCGAGCGCAGGCGTTAACTGATCCTATTTAAAACATCTCTTCAGTTGCCTTTTTAACCCTGACGATGTTGGTACCGTAGTTTCCAACGAAAGCTAGGTTATAATAAAATTAATTTCTTTTAAATCTCCTGGTGATCGTAAAACTTTTATTCCATATCATGAATGTACCCAGGAGTCGTATTTTTATGGATATTATTAATCATTCGTCATCTTCAGGCTGGTGCTTTCGGCTTCGTGCTTCTAGGAGCAATGTGTGACTGTAGCTGTTTCTTCCTTTTAACTGCCAGTGGGGGTTTGAACTGATTGGCTGGGAGCTCGGCTGTGTTCTGATTGCGTGGAGGTGTGTTCTGATTGGTTAGGGGGTTGGCTGTGCTCTGATTGGATGGGGGGGTTGGCTGTGCTCTGATTGGATGGGGGAGTGTTCTGTTTGGGTGGAGGCTTTGTTGTGCTCAAGTTAGTCTGAGTTGCAGGGGGATTAGAGATGGTGAGCTGCATAGCTGTTTGGCTTCGCGTTCGTGGTCGTGCCTCATCTTCATGGTGGGTGTCAGTTTGCTTCATGTATGGATTGGAGGGGTTTAAGGTGGTTAATGATGCAACTGTGGTCTGGCTTCTGGTTTGTGGTCGTGCCTCATCATCGTGGGTTTGGGTTTGCTTTTTGCGTGGATGTGTGGTGGAGACATCCTGTGTAGGCTGTTTTCGTGAGTGTAGGTCTGGTATCATTCTTTCTGTTATGGACTCATTTGTCAATAAGGGCGGGTTTCCAAATGGCTGGTAGGTGGGAGGTATCATCTCGTTTGTTCATGCTGTGTGGGCGTTTTTCTATCTCGATGGCTTCTCTGATTATTCTATTATTAAAGTGTTCAGTTTTGGCGATAGTTCTGGTCTTTTTGAAATCAATTTCATGTCCTGTGGCTTTGAGGTGTTGGACCAGGGAAGAAGTTGGTTCCTCTTTTTTGACTGAGTTTTTGTGTTCTTCAATGCGTGCATTTATTCTTCTGTTGTTTGTCCAATGTATGTGGTGGAGCAGGCAGTACATGGGATTTAATATACTCCTTGATTTTCTAATTCAATTTTGTCTTTAGGGTTTCTTAGGATGGTGGATATTTTTCTGTTTGTGCAGAATGCTGTTTTGATATTATGTTTGTGAAGGATCTTGCTGATCCTGTCTGTGGTGCCTTTTATGTATGGGAGGAGGGCTTTGCCGTTTTCTTGTTCTCTGTCTTGGATTTTAGTGGGAGTTTCTTTTTGGATTAAGTTGGAAATCTTATTTCTTTGGAATCCGTTGGATGTAAGTACATTAGTGAGAGTGTGTAGTTCGGTTTTTAGGTGTTGTTCGTCAGCTAGGCATTTGGTTCTTGAGATGAGTGTCTTGGCTACGGAGTTGATCTGTGTTGGGTGGTGGTGTGAGAGTGCGTGCAGATAGCGGTTTGTGTGTGTTTTCTTCTGGTAGATGGTGTGTCCTAGGGAGCCATTGGATTTCTTGTAGACTAAGACATCCAGGAAGGGAAGTTGGTTATTAGCTTCTGTTTCCATGGTGAACTGTATTTTGGGGTGTAGGCTGTTGAGGTGTGTGAGGAAGTTGTCCAGTTTTTCTTTCCCATGTGGCCAGATTACGAAGGTGTCATCTACGTATCTGAGCCAGAGTTTGGGTTTGTGATCAGATTTTTCTAGGGCTTGGGTTTCAAAGTGTTCCATGTAGAGGTTTGCAATGACAGGTGGGAGGGGTGATCCCATGGGTGCTCCTTCTATTTGTTTGTATTTTTGTCCGTTATAGATGAAGTATGTGTTGGATAGACAGTGGTTGGTCAGATCTAGGATGTGTTTGGAGGATCTTGCTGATCCTGTCTGTGGTGCCTCTCTGTTTCTTAAATATAGTATTGCTTATTAAAATTAATACAGTTTTAAGTAAAGTTCAATCAAACAAAAATCATCAATCACATGCAATTATAATCTATATCCTATTTTTAAGCTTTACTAATTACAGTTGTCATACTCCAATTACATTTTAGTAAGTATATAGTTGGGATTTCAGGTATCCTTAATAAAAGATCATTCATTGAGACTAATTTTTTTTCTTCCTTATCACAAATAGCTCTTCCTCTTTCTCTATTACAACATAGTTATCATATTTAAAATAATAATATAAGTCCAACAAATACAGTTCTATTTTTAAGAATATATTCTATCATTTCATCAGTCTACATCTATAGAAGATCTTTTTAAACTGTTGATAAAGTTTATATCTTCAAATACTTATCAACTATAATATCAGAAAATTCTCATCTTTCATTCCTAATTAGATCAGGCACACTCTCTTTCTCTATTACAACATAATTCTCATATTTAAAATTACAATGTAAGTCAAAAAAGAAAAAAAGAGAGAAAAAAATACATTTCTATTTTTTTTTAAAAAAATATATTCAATCATTTCATCAATCTACATCTATAAGGTCTTTTTGTCCTCTAAAAAGATTTACTCCCTCAAATAATTATCAACCATGATAACAGTAAATTTACATCCTTTATTCGTTATTAAATCAGACAAAATTTCTAAAGCCTTTTTAACCCGTCAAGTAACATTTTATGTCACATTTAAACCTGACTCTAGCTTTCTTTCTATGCCAATTTGGTTCCCATAATAAGGCTTTTCGGTTATCAAACCTCAAGATTTGATTACAAAAATTTCTAACCAGTTCAAACTGAACAAATTTTCTTTCCCTTTCCGCTTTATTGTAATTTCTGAAAGATTGTGTCTGAATGTCAATCTTTGTTATTTTTGGTAGTTGAACTGAGTCAATTACAGTTACTTCTTGGTCATCAAAGTTATCCATCAGTTGTAGGTGACGTTGTGTAACATTAGTTGATTCAGTGGTTTCCACATTTTCTCTCAGTGTAGATTCACAATTGGGTTGTAAGTATAGTGTCTCTGTCTCTTTAAGTTGTATGTAGGCCTGTTCAGGATTATTCTGTTCATCTTCTATTGTTCCTTGTTCCATAACTTGGTTCAATATTGGAGGGTCTATGCGAGATTCCAAGGTGGCATCTTTAGATTTTCTCCAAGATTTCCAATAAGTTTTGAAATCTTCTGTAAATTCTAATATTTTTTCCAGTATTAAATCATAGTCAAGATGTGAATAACTTTCAGTCATTTTGGTGGTAGATTTGCCTATTCCTTTGTTAGAGACTACTTGAAAAAGATCCACAAATGTCCGCCTCCAAAGGTCTAATAGCCAGCTTCACCACCCAGCTGTCAAGTTATCTTTTCTCTTTTATTATCACATAAAATCCAATCCCTTTTCAAATAACAGGGAGAAGTACAGTTAAAATTTCGCTTTTCGCCACCAGATGTCCTCAGTGGACTATAAAGTCTTTTCCCCCCCAAGTTAATAGAGTTAAAGAAAAAAAAGAAAAGTTTTCTCTTTTTTTAAAAAAAAAATCAACAAGGAAAGTATCTCCAACATTATCAAATTAAAAAAAAACAAAGTAACAATGTCCCTTTTTTCTTCTTTTCCCCTGAAATTCACCCAACAGAAGTCCAATAGTAAAAAAACAACCACACACACACACACACACACACACACACACACACACACACACACACACAAAATAATCTTTTTCTTTTTAGCTCTTCTTTCCGTATAGGCAGCTGCCACTTTCTTAATAAAGGAAAATAGAAACTCTTTACAGGAAAGGTCAGGATAGCGAGAGAAGGAAAGGTCTCACCTGGATTCACCACGGTGGTTCTTCATGCTTAGTTGTTCTTTTGACTTGCGGTTGGTGCGGCTAGGTGATTGGCCATTTTACGGCCGATCTTCTTCTCCGTCGGCCCTCAGAGTTAGCTCGGATAGCTGGAGGAGCTACCGCTCCTCCGCAGCCGAGCACAGCCTCCTGGACGGTAGTCGCGCCCTCCAGGGCGACTTTCGACCCACATAAGGGTCTACCGGCGGGGGGAAGCTAGCCAAACGAGGAGACAAGTCTCCTCGTGTGGCTAGAGGCGCCGTGATCTGGAACCGGAAGTCGTATCAGTATAATTTTTGTGCAAATAGAATAATACATGAAACCTGTTAGGTCTTTTCTTAACATGGCCATCTCAATGTATGGTAACTGAGGGGAAACACCACATGTCCAGTTATGCACACCACCTGGTTCTTGCTGAAAAGAATGGGAAATTGACAAAGTGAGGCCTGGTGCCTTAGAATCTACAGTATGTCATAGTATTATTCCCAACTCATATTCCTAGTGCACTTCTGGGTGGCCTTCTCCCATCCTTGCTTTTGTCTCTCTCCCTTTTACTTTCTTTCCAATACCGGTAGTTCTGCTTACAGCTTTTAAGGACTGAATAAGGCTTCAAAGTGCTCCTAGCCAAAGATTGAATTGCCTTCCTGTGTGAGTAGATGTGTGCCTGTATAAGAGAAAAAACAATGGCAATTATACTTTAGATGGGGAAAAGGAAATCTTCAGCAAATTATAAACAGAGTGTTTCTATGTCTCTCCTACTCTTTCTAGAATTCCCCGAGTTAAGAAACAAACCAAGTGTGGAAGTTCACTCCAAACTTCATTCAAAACCTTTGCAACATGATTTCATCCCAGAAGAGATATTTGTTGCTCTGACTTCTGCTGCCAATCCAGTCCAATACCCTCCTTTTTTAAGACCACCCAAGAAAACAAAAAGTTTTGACTTTCAGGTCTGCATTTTCACTAGTAGAATATTTGCTGCTTAATTATGAAATCTACAAACCACTTGGTTAATGGTCTGCTGTAGTTCTGAATAATACCAACCATTGGGTCTTGGCAGGCTTGTATTAGCACAGGCAACCCTGGGTAGCTATTAGAGATACATGTATTCCTTTCTCCATCTTAGCCACAAGAAGAGACCTAGATATTTTCTGTCTCTTCCCAGACTGGAAGTAGGATTGCAGGATAAGAGACCACTAAGCATAATAAATGCAAGGTGGCATGTGAGAAATGAGTGGAAGAAACAACAGACTTTCATTTTTGCCATAACAAATTAAACTAGAATGTTTAGATCATGATTTGTAGAAAAAGGGGTTCTTAGCACTATACAGAGCCAAAAAACAGATAAGCTGTATTGTAGCCCTCGTCAGCAGCATGAGATCAAGTATGCTTAACCTGTTACTATTCCTAGTAAGTCCCATTTAAACCATGATAGTTTAGGTAATGTTAATTTCCTGCAGACTTCCACACAGTCTGCCTTTGGTTATGTGGATATCTTCAGAGAGGAGAACTTTTGCATGTAAGGCTAAGTATAAACTGTTTTCTATAAGTTCCAGCTTTTATCTAGTTGAACACTCTTCTACAGTTGACAAATAAAAATCCTATTAAGAACATACAAATGTACCATATCCATGATAAATACGTATTGTGCATATCTGTAGGAGGCTGATATCATTGAGAGGCATCAGTGAGAAAGAAGCGGGGATTAAAAGTGGTACTGATTTAGTGAACTTCCAATGTTATAAAGCCGGAATAGAATTATTTATGACTGAAGCACACCAGTGTGCCTCTTTATGTTGTGTATAGTTCAATTGTGGTATTAGAGGTTTAAAATATCATGGGTACCCTAGGACAATCCAGAACTTTTTAAGTATGAATTAATTTTCTCTTCTTCAGGGTTGCATCCGTACAGCTGATGGAGTCTGGCAGCATCCTATTCGTAGAAATAAATTTCGATACCTGATACAGCATCCTATCTGCTTGACTGGAGCTGGAAGGTAATAAGATAGAACTCTAGAAAACCTTCAGATAAAGTTATTGACATATTAGCTGTCCCTTTGTAAAACTTCCGTAAGATTGAGAATGCTGAAAAAACTACACAGCATGTTGTACTACTATAAATAAGGGAAGCAAATCTGCAGAATGGATTCAGTGTTATCATTAAACCAAAAGCTACATTGTCTGGTTTTGCACAACATATTGCTGTTAACCATATTTTAATATACTATGCAAATCTAATAGTTGCATAATGTACTGTGCATATCTAGTCAAAAGTATTTGAGACCATGAAATGATGAAGTTTTCAACCGAGAATAGGAAAGTAGAGAGCTGAACGTCTGAGACAATGGGCAAATAAAGATGAAGATAATGGGAGATAATTAAGAGTTCATTCTGAAAGGTGTAATAAGGCAAGAAAATGTTTTGGGCAAACATTGTTACAGTAAAGAGAGCTACTTTGGGTGGAATGGGGACCTATTAATAGACAGGTTGGCTAGCAGGCAAACATTTTGACTGAGAATACCTGGAAATTAGCATGGTATTTGCAGACTGTGTGGTTAGATGATTGTATGTTAGTACTCTTCTCAGTTTTGGAGGAGAAAGAGTAGTTCAGTGAGTTCTGTAGCAGTTTCCCAATTAAACTTGTTTTCATTCTTAACTGTTGTTAAGGGATGTCTCTTTTCTGTATGATATCATCTCTCAAAAAGGAGCAAGGAGTCCTTCCTCGGGTGCTATACCTCATAAAAGTTTGAAGCAGGATGCAAATGCAGCTAAGCCTGTGAGTCTGTCTCTTTGCCAAAACATTGACAGTATTAAGCACAGGGTTAAGATCTGACAACATTTCACAACTCTCGGAACTCTGAGAGGTATGACAGAATTTGGACTGAGCACTAAGCATTTACAGGACCAGGAGAGCATGTACAACCAGCAGGGCAGGTTGTCATAAGCACTACTTTTTTGCATATCTGCATTTAGTCAGGTTTCTATCTCTACTCACATTGTCTTAAAATTATAATTGCCATTTGGACTTCAAATAACTTTATGTTCTTGGGGTTGTTGTTTTTTTTGCAGAATAAAAACATAAGACAAAAATATTTACCAGCTAATTTTTCTAGGACTAGGTAGGTCATGCTTAGTGACTTAATGTGGAGACAGTACTTAAAACATAAATTATATTTCTTAAACCTAGTTAAATAATACTGAATATCCTAACAATGATGCAATGGCCAGGGCAGAATAGAGATTGTTATATTCACTGTTTATTTAGAGATCCAAATCAAACAACAAGCTGGCACCATCAGCACTAATATTTATTTATTAAATGTATATCTCACTTTTCATTCAGGAGCTCAAGATGCCATACGTGTCAGTCCTTCTTCCTATTTTTCCCCAGAATAATAATTGTATGAAGTAGGGTAGGCTGAGAAATACGGAATGGCTCAGACTCACCCAGTGAACTTCTGTGGCTGAGGACAGACTGGCTGGGTTTTCCTACACATAGTCTATTACACCATGCTGGCAAGCAGAGTGCTTGTTTGTTAGTGAAAACCATGATTTCAGGTAGACAAGATTTATCAATTGATTTTAAAAAATCTGGATTAAATAAACTGCCATTAAGGCAGTTTCTCTGCTTTCCCAAGCTGTTTCCCTGTAAGAAGTCACACAATCAGATTTTACTAATGTCTCCTGGTGTATACTTTTGCCAAAAAGTTGTTTTTTTCCCATAAGTTTGAAAATGTAAGTAAGTAACTCACTAAAAATGTCAGGAAGCATTTTTATGCACATCTATAAAAATCAATACTATCTTTGGGGGAGCTTGTGAACGTTTATTGTCTGCCTCATGTAAACTCTTTTAATTTGTTCTGTTTTTAGAGAGCAAATGTAGCAGACACCCTTGTTCCAGAGGAATTTCATATTGTAAAGAACAGAGGTGTCCTGGGTTTGGAATATTATGATGAGTGAGTACTATTATATGCTTTTGTACCTAGTGGGATAAAATCAAGAGTATCTGAAGCTAGGCAAAAATACATGGTTAACTATTGGTTTTGCTCAAACCTCTTCGTTCCTTTGCTATCTAATTCATGGGTTACCACATCCACAGTTTCCAAAGTCATTCAGAACTTGAAAATAAAATTGAATCCTTCATTAATGGTTAGACAGTATAATGAAATTGGTGTAAATTAGCCCACAGATGGGCAACATTTTAGTGCAGTGGTTCTCAACCTTTTTAATGCCGCAACCCCCAACCAGTCGTAAGTCGAGGACTTCCAAACCGGTTGTAAATTGAGGACTTCCCAACCGGTCGTAAGTCAAGGACTTCCCAACCGATCGTAAGTCGAGGACTTTCCCTGCCTGGGAGCGCCGCACATGCATTGTGCCACCCCCTGCGCCGGCTGAGGCGTAGCTGGCAAGGGGCAGCGACGGCGCAGGACGACCACCGGCTGGGCCACCAGCTGGCCCAGCCCAAGGGAGGTAAGGCATCCGCCGGGCCCTACACATGCCAGCAACCCTCCCTGCGCCCGCCGGCCTCCCACCCTTGGCCCTCTTTTACTTACATTTTTAGTAGTTGCTCAGCAGGGAGGGGTGGAAACTTCTAGACAGCTCGCCTTCGCTGCAGACAACTTGCAGCACCGTTTGCAGACTGGGACTTTTGGCGGGCTCAGCAGGGCAGAGACAGCCTGGACAATTCCTATTGGCTTTTGAAAGCCAATAGAATTAGACTGTATTCAAGAGAGTGTATTCTATAGGCTTTCAAAAGCCAATAGAATAAGAGGGAGTAGCACAGCTAAGGAAAAGGGGAAAAATGGCGGACTGTGTTGTTTGGCGACCCCCGTGAAATGGTCGTTCGACCCCAAATGGGGTCGCGACCCACAGGTTGAGAACCACTGTTTTAGTGGCTGGAGAACCCACGCCTGCAGTGACCAAAGCAATGATGCAGAATGGGTGAGGTGTAATCATGAACAGTGACAGGACACAAGATTTGGAGAGATGCTTGGATTTTTTCCCCAAACAAATGTTGCATTTATTTTAAGTCTTATTTTTGTATATATCCTGCCTCTCACTGTTAGGAAATCGCACCAGTTAAGTTTGGTAGCATAATAGAGAGGTCTTCTAAGGATGGAATAGGGTAGTCTTTGAAACATGTGGCTTCTTTCTGATATCAGAGTTAAACTGGGATAAAGATATATTTGGAGAAGTAAGACAGAAAGTTTTCAGCATTCCTTTCCCAAATAACCCTTTCATATTAAATTAGACCTCAGCTATCATCAGTACAGTAAGACCTTATTTGGCCGTATTTCTCAATTTATGTAAGTTAATAAGTATATTTATTGTACATTTATGCAAGTCACTTATGACTACATATTACAGGCTTTCATTCTTCTCAATACAAACCCCTCCAAAGGACACTTGCATTTAGCTGCTTATTACAGAATTTGATTGTTTTAACTTTTTACATGTCATTAAAAGTATACTATCATCCAGAAGCAACGGATGGAAACTAATCAAGGAGAGAAGCAACCTAGAAATAAGGAGAAATTTCCTGACAGAACAATTAATCAGTGTGGAACAACCTGCCTCCAGAAGTTGTGGGTGCTCCATCACTGGAGGTTTTAAAGAAGAGATTGGACAACCATTTGTCTGAAATGATATAGGATATCCTGCCTGAGCAGAGGTTGGACTAGAAGACCTCCAAGGTCCCTTCTGACTCTCTTATTCTGTTATTTCA
This sequence comes from Bothrops alternatus, assembly GCA_034064705.1. Classification (NCBI taxonomy): domain Eukaryota; kingdom Metazoa; phylum Chordata; class Lepidosauria; order Squamata; family Viperidae; genus Bothrops; species Bothrops alternatus. The sequence continues at coordinate 740,985 of JARGCV010000145.1, read as the reverse complement.
TTATTTTTGTTTTGTTTTCAGTTCATTTTTGATATCCTGGAGAATATTATCATACTACTTTCAAAATGTAGGAAAACGAATGATTTTTTGCATGGACATATGTTCTTAGTTCTGTACTAGCCTCCTTGCAAATGGGTGGGCTTTTAATATAGGTCTGGGGCAAATTATGCTACAAATGCATTCAACTTCATTTAGCATAATGTTCTAGTTATATAATATCAAAAATATTTAACATAAACATGCTATTAATCCTGCAATAAAAACCTTCATCAAGCAGTTTCACTGATTTTTACTTCCTGCAGTAAATATACAACTCTGCTTGAAGATGAGGAAAACAGGCTGCGGGTTTTTCCATCTATGTAAGTAGCACTTGTGTACTGTACTTACATTCAAAATTCTTCAGTTTTGTGTGATATTAAAATTATTGGGCAATTTCTTCTCCTCTGCTTTATTAGGAAGCCCGCTGGGAGGCTAGAAGTTCTCCAGCTGATGAAAGTGATGGATACTCTGCTGGAAAAGGCTGGAACAAACGATGAGAATGTTGGTGTAGCAGGGCTTTCGCAGGTAATAATTTTCCTGATACTTCTGCAGCTGTAGTTAGACTTGTGACCATTCTTTAAGCAACTGTTTGAAATTACAACCACACTGAAAATGTGACTTATGACCAGTCCTCACATTTACGATCATTGCAGTGTCCCTGTGGTCACTTGGTCATTTGGCTTGGGCCTTTGGAAACCATCACATATTTATGAAGGAACAGCATGCCATGGTCACATGATCGCCATTTGTGACTTTCCCACTCTGCTTGCTACAATTATGCAATAGGGAAGACATCGGGGAAAATCGCAAGTTGCAGTAATTTGGTGTCTTACTAGAACAGCGGTTCTCAACCTATGGGTCACGACCCTATTTGGGGTCGAACGACCGTTTCGCGGGGGTCGCTGGACACCGCGGTCCGCCATTTTGTTTTTTTGTTTTTGTTTTTGTTTTCGTTGCGCACGCCGCGCATGCGCGGATCGGCCCATCGCGGTCCGCCATTTTGTTGTTTTTTTTGGTTTTGTTTTTGTTTTTTTTCGTCCCGTGCACGCGTGTACCCGGGTCGGGGTCGCGGCGCGCATGGGCGGCACAAGTGGGGTCTCAACCTGAAAAAGGTTGAGAACCACTGTACTAGAAGCTGTAGCAAAAAAGGTTGTGAAACTGGGTGCAGTCATGTGTTGCCTCACTTAATGACCATGCCACTTAACATTGAATTTTTGGTCCCTCTTGTGATTGTAAGTCAAGGACTACCTGTATAAGCTTTTTCTTTCTTTTTATGTGATTAGTATAAAAGTTTATCTAGGCTGGAAGGAAATCTGCAAATAATGGTAGAGCAGGTGTTCTGTACTTAAATAGGTTGTGTTAGTAGGTCAACTTTTAAAGGCAAAATCCTAATCTTGCAGTATTAGTTTGATATGCCATATCTCATTGTATTGTTCAATTATGAATTTATAGTGGTGATGATACATTGCATTTCATATATTTTAATAGAAAAGTGGAATAAACTATTAATAATAAATGCCAAAGATTGTCAAGAGTTTTTGATATGTAAGAGGCCTGACCCCTTGTCTAGTGTAAAGAAAACTAAATTTCTAACTCCTTAAGCAAAGGAAACTGACTTCCATAATTGTTTTGTAGTCCCAGACAAGTGTTCAGTGGTGCTGAATTATATTTAGCTATGCATAAATCTGTATTGTCCATATCTGATTATCATTTTAAATTAGCAGCATGATTAAATAACAATATCTAAATAACATGTCCCTATATTTTTTCTGTAATTAATCATATTTTGGGAATTTGTTAGGTTAATGAAGATTGCTCTTCTGGTTGCTGGTTTTAATAGAAAAATCAAAGAATGTTATTAGATGAAAAGATAGCATGTTAATGTATGCTGTGTTTGGGAGAACAACTATCTTAACATTTTTTTAAATAAAATTATGGGCCATGACTTCCTATTGTTCCAATTTTCTCCTCTCTGCAATATTTTTTTCTTGATGGATATAGTTAAATCCAATGCACTGACTAATGCAGAGTTTGGTTGGTCTGTATTTCTCTTTGTCCCTGGAGGAATGGGTAATTGAGAAACAATCAGCTGAATTTTACCCAAAGTACAGTATGCAATACCCTTCATTAAAATTAAAGGTCAAAATCTCTTTTAAAAAATTTCAGATGTAGTTCTTTGGGATATTCTGACTATTCAGCCATAACATTGAATAGTTGAGAGTGGCACTATCAGTAGGATCTCTTCTATGAATAATTCAACAATCATCCAACTAGAATAAAAATGATATTAACATGTTAAATATATTTCAAAGTTTTTATTTTCTTTCTTCTAACCCAGGGGTGTCAAACTGCCGGCCTGTGGGCTGGATGCGTCACGGCGAAACCGTGCCCATCCCATTGCCGGCAATGGGGAAAAAGTTCCAATACGTCGCACGATGTCATGTGACGTTGCGAGTTTGACATGTCTGTCATAACCCATTTAAAGGGTAGATACCCATTTTATACCTAGTTCTGCAAAAATCTTCATGGTTTCCACATATCTTTCCCAAGATGCACAATGTCCTGGAGGTGATAAAGGTGGAACAGAACATCTACAATATTGTGTTTCATGAAATCATTCGACAAGTCAGTGTGGATTGTGCAGAGCGAGGAGAACTCCTCTCTAAACTTAGGTATGGAGGTATATAGTCCAAAATCTTAAAATTATTCACAGCCAAATATGACAGCTTTATAAGTCTTCTGATTATTGGTATAGGATTAATTCTGAAGTGTGTACGGTAAAGCCTACAACTATACCCTTTCTAGTTATCAATGGGGAGGAATGTCATAAAAGATACATGAGTTCCATTGTATCATGTAAACTTCTCTTGATTTTTTAATAACCTAGTTCTGTCTAGTTTTATGTACAAATGTTCCTTCTCTATTAGTAATTTCCCAGTCTTTGTAAAAATAAGCCTCCTTTTAAATTATATGCAAATATGGTCAAGAAAAGTAGATATTTTTCTTCTACTACTTGTTTCTTACAGACAAAGATATGTGGAATTGCTAGGACGAATTCCTAGACAGATGAGGAATCTCTACAAAGAAATGATGGCACAGAGAGTAATGGATAAACACATTACTGATGAGTTATTCCATTTCAAGCAAGCTATAGGACAACTGACAAGGTCTAGATCTGGATCATTGCTTCGGTTTCATTTTGTGAACAAAACCCGTGATTGTTTTTTTTTTGAAAATATTTTATTAGTTTTTTATAATTATTAACAAAAAGTCAGATTAAATAAAATACAACTCAACTTAGTACAATCATTTTCAACTATGTCTCACACAAAACAAAACATAAAAACTTATATAAAATAGAATAACTATAGATGTTGCTCAGCAGCACCCCCTCCACCACATCCCCCTCTTCCTACCTCCCTATCTCCTACTTCCCACCCCCTCCCTTTCTCCCTCCCTCACTCTCCACCCTCCTCTCCAGCAACCTCCCTACTTCCCTCCACTCCTTCACTCCTCACTCTCCACCCCCTCCAGATGTGGTCCAGAGGTACTGCCCGAGCAACGCCTCTTATATCAATAAGTACATCATCCTTATATATTGCAAGTATTACAGTTGAGTGCATTATAATACAATAGTAAACCCCCCCAACCCACCCACCCCCCCGACTTCCCAAAGTGAATACAGGGTAAAACAAAAGAAAACCCCCTAAGTTAAACTAAGTTATTATATAAATCCTAATAAACATTTAACTATATGATAAATACAATATCTTAGATTGATATTTCCCTTGAATATAATCTACGGTATCCATTTTTTCCAGTCCAACGTATATTTTTCATTTGAGTGATCTTTCAAATATGCAGATACTTTGGCCATTTCCACCAAATTTATGACTTTCAAAGTCCATTCCTCGATGGATGGTAATTCTGCCTTCTTCCAATATTGTCCAACCAACAGTCTTGCTGCTGTGATCAAATTCAAAATTAAGTTCATCTCTATGGTGGTGCAGTCCTTTATAATACCTAATAAGAACAACTGTGGTGAAAATTCAATACGTTTTTTCAAAATATTTTGCATTATCCACCATATTTTTATCCAAAAAGCCTTGATTTTTCTACAGGCCCACCATACATGAAAATAAGTAGCCTCCGTACAATCACATCTCCAGCAATTAGGTTTAAAATTAGGGTACATACTGATAATTTCTTCGGATCCAAATGCCATCTATAAAACATTTTATAAAAATTTTCTCTTAAATGTTGCACTTGTGTAAATTTTACATTTTTCACCCAGATCCTCTCCCAAATTTCCATCATAATTGGTTGTCCGAAATTTTGTCCCCACTTTATCATACAATCCTTAACTAATTCAGTCTCAGAATCAATTTCTATCAATACATTATACAATCTTTTAATATGCATTGGCCTTTGGTCTCTAATTTGTTTAATTAAATTTTCATCTGTTTGAGATAAACCCATGTTCAAATCTTTTTTCCATCTAGTCTGCAATTGTAAGTATTGAAACCAGGTAAGGGTTATTCCTTCCTCTCTTAAATTATTCAAAGACTTCAATAATAAAAGATTCCCTTCTTTAATCAGGAGTTTCTCATAAGACACCACATCTTGTAATTGTACTCTATTTATATTCTCTATTGCGTGTCTAGGAACCGTCCAAACAGGAATCTTATCATTTAATTTATACCGATATTTTTTCCAAACACACAGCAGAGCATTTCTCAATAGGTGCTCTTTGAAACTCCTATCCACCTTTTTATCATAAACTAAATATGCATGCCAGCCATATAATAAACCGTACCCTTCAATATTCAATATTCTATCATTAGTTAAATTAACCCAATCACTTATCGGTACTAAAACAGCAGCGTGATAATATAACTTAAAATTAGGCATTTTCAAACCACCTCTTTCCCTTGTATCCTGAATAATTTTCAATTTGACCCTCGGTTTCTTGCCATTCCAAATAAATCTATTAATACCCTTCTGCCACTCCTCCAAATTCGCATCCTTTTTAAGTATAGGTAACATTTGAAAAAGAAATAAAAATTTAGGCAGTACATTCATTTTAACTGCTGCTATCCTACCCAACATAGATAATTGTAATTTCTTCCATTTCTCCATCTCTATTTGTGTCTTATTCCACAAAACTTCATAATTATTTTTATATAACTTCCCATTAGAGGCTTCTATGTCAATTCCTAAATATTTAATTTTCTTAACTATCTCACATCCCGTTATTTTTTCCAATTCCTGTTTTAAATTAGTATTTAAATTTTTAACTAACATCTTTGTCTTAGATATATTTAATTTAAACCCTGATACCCTACCATAATTTTTAATTATCTCCATCAATCTCTTGGCTGATTGTATTGGTTGAGTCAATGTCACATCCGAGCAATCAATTTTTTCAAAAACAACCAATTCAATCTATCAAATGCTTTTTCCGCATCCAAAAACATAAGAACTGCGGGCACCTGAATATGCGTCTCCAAATATTCTAATATATTAATGAGTTGTTTAACATTAGCTTTCATCTGTCTCCCTTGTAAAAAACCGGTTTGGTCTGAATGAATTATTTGTTGTAAAACTGTCATTAATCTATTAGCCATCACTTTTGCAAAAATCTTGTAATCCGTATTCAGCAATGAAATAGGTCTAAAATTTTCTGGTTGAACATTATCTCTTCCCTCTTTGGGAATTAAAGAAACGTAGGCTGTTTTCCATGAAGGTGGAACCTGACCACCCTCTTGTATATTAACAAATAGCTCTCTAAGAGGTTCCACCATTTCCATTTGAAGGTGCTTATAATAAATTACCGTTAACCCATCAGTCCCAGGAGATTTTCCCAATTTCAATTGTTTAATCGCTGCAATTATTTCTTCTGATGTAATCAATGCATTTAATCTATCTCTTTGTTCATTGCTGATTACCAATACATTTTCATCTTGCAAAAAAGTATCTATCTCATTCTCTTGTATCTTCTCTTCAGCATATAACTTGGAATAATATTCTAAAAAAGCTTTCTTAATAATTTCTTGTTGAAACACTTCCTTCCCTTTATATTCTATTTTTTCAATTATACGCGATTTTTGTTTTTTCCTTAATGTATAAGCTAACCATCTGCCAGGCTTATTAGAATTAAAAAATGTATTATGTTTTGCATATTGTATATTCCTAGCAACTTGATCTGTCATCAACAAATCAAATTGTTTCCGTAAAACCTTAATCCCCTCTTTAATATTTTTATCATCTGGTCTCTTTATTAATAATTGCTCTTTCTTTCTTATTTCCTCTTCTAACTCCTTCCTTTTTTCCTCTTGTTTACGTCTATACCTTTTATTCATATCAATTAAAATTCCACGCATATATGCTTTATTAGCATCCCAAACCATTTCTATTGTTGCGTCCTTATGCAAATTTAACATAAAAAATTCCTTCATGACATTTTTACATTCATTCACATTTGTATCATATTTAAACAAATTTTCATTAAGTCTCCAAGATCTTTTGGGTCTCTGTCTTTCCATTAATTCCATCCAGACCGGATTATGATCTGTTAAAACTTTGGGTAGGATTTTCACCTTCTTTAAACTAAAAAGAACATCATTTGAAGTTAATATAAAGTCAATTCTAGAAAATGACTGATGTCTATCAGAAAAAAAGTAAATTCTTGCTCTTTACCATTTCTTTATCTCCATATATCTATCAAGTCAAAATCATCCTTTATATCAAAAAAAGATTTAGGCAACTTAGAACGTGTCTGAGGAATTGGTAATATCTTCTTTTTATCTAAACCAATATCTATAACACCATTCCAATCTCCCATTAAAATACAAGACCTATAATCAAGTTGTAATAACTTTTTATGTATTAACTTATAAAATTTTCCTTGTTGTTTATTTGGTGCATATATACCCATCAAAAGAACTTTCTTCCCATCTTTTAAAATTTCAATTGCTAAATATCTACCTTGTATATCTGATTCTATTAATTTAGCTCTTATATGATTTTTAACATAAATAACAATTCCATTCTTCTTCTTAGCGGCCGCTGCAACAAAATGTGTACCTAATTTATTATTTATCAAATATTTCTGATCAGTAATTCTAATATGTGTTTCTTGTAGACAAATTACGTCATTTTTACATTGAGTCAAATAATGAAATATCTTCTTCCTTTTCTGTGGAGAATTTAAACCATTGACATTCCATGTCAAATATTTATTTGACATGACCAACTTGAGAAAGCCTTTGCAAGACCAAATCAACTTTTTCATCCATTTTCTTCTTTGGTCAAGCTCCCATGGCTTCCAGACTTGTAGAAACTGCTTCAACTGTACGTCCTTGTTGTTTCTTTTCTTGTTGTTCCATGCGTTTAGTAGTTGCTCTTGTTTGCCGTTGATCTTTAGGCATCTCTACTTCCAAAGGCTGAAAAATATCAATGCTTCGCACTGGCAGCTCCACTCCTTTATCAACTCCTGTTGCTGCCTGAGGTTGTAACTCTGCAAACTGTGCTTGTTGTTTTAACTCCTTATCTCTTTCTTTTGGTGGATCTGCACTTTGGGGTATTAAAGATGGGGGTTTACCAGCCTTCATCACATTCTCAAAAAAATCTTTTGCTTTCCAAACAGAATTCAGGCGATATCTATTACCCTGATAAAATAATGATAATCCAGCTGGAACCTCCCACCTAAATTGTAAACCATGTTTTTTAAATTCAGCCACCAAAAATGCATAATCTTTTCTTGCTCTTAACATCTTCGGAGGAATCTCCTTCAGAATCACAACCTCCTGACCAGCAACCATTAATTTCTTATTGTAAGATATTGTAAGAACATGATTTCTGAATCTCCTTGTAACAAAATAAATCACAATGTCTCTAGGTAAATTTCTTTGTCTTGCAATCCATGAATTAACTCTGTAGATCCTATCAATCTGCCAGGAGATATTTTGTACTCCATCTTCTTCTCAAATCCTCTTGATTCTCATTAGCTACCTCCTTGAGACCTCTAATTCTGACAGCCCACATCATCTGGTTATATTGTACCATGACAGCTTGATCTTGTATGTCACTTTTAATTTCATCAAACTTTTCCTCAATTTGTTGCTCCATCCCTTCCACCTTCTCTTCAACTTTCAAAGTATGGTCCCAAACCCCCTTAAAAACTTCCACAATATCTTCTCTTATCACTACATTATGAGTCTCAATTATGTGTTTAATTTTCTCCAATTCATCAGTTACTCCTTTAATTTGATCATCAACATGAGTTACAATCTTTTTCTCCAACTTCTCCATACTTCTCTCTAAATTATCAGTCATTGTTGATAATGCAGCCTGCAGATCTTTCATAGTAAACATTTCTGAGTAGGCAAGGGGGCTTGAGGCTCTGTAGATGTTAAAGAAGCTGGGGGAGCAGGAAAACTACTTGCTTGTAATTTAGAGGGCTGAGCCGGAGAAGATACTGCCACCTTCGCAGAGGGTATTTTAGTTTGTCTGGCAGCCATTCTATAACCAGTCCACTTTTTATAAAAACTCTCAAGAAGTTACTTTAAATAAAAAAAATTTTTACACATATGTTGCCATTTTCTCCTCTTCTTTTTCCTTCTTATCTTCTTTCAAATCTAAATTTAGTTGAAATTTAGTTGAAATTTTTAAGATTTTAAAGTTTAAGTCTGAGCGATCGCTTTGGCTTTGCTTTAAAAAAAAATCACTTTCCCTTTCCAGTCACTTTCACTTTACAGTGAAAGCGATCGCCATCTTGAATGCATTATGTAGATTGTAAAAATAGTTGTGGTCAGAAGTAAAATATAGAAAATTACTTGCAGTATAGACCTCCTGTATTCACTCCGCCTGCATGTAGGTCTCTCTTAGATATTTATCTTGAGCAGAGGTGGTCGCGGCGTCTTTTTCTGTCTGCAGACAGAAGCGTCCCGAGCAGGAGCGTCTTCGAGCGCCTGGGGAGCTCTCACTCTTTCCCCCTGAAAACTTTTTCAGGGGGTTTTTAGAGGAGCTCAACCCACGCCCGATGCTCTTCACCCCTTCTTCGTCCGAAGGGGGGATTTTTCACGGCAAAAAACAGCTGATGTTTGCTGTTTTGCGGCTTAACAAAACCCGGGAGAACGGAGCCTCCGAAGGAGGCTGCAGCGACGTCAACGGAGCCACTGGAAGTCAAAAACTGACAAGGTCTAGATCTGGATCATTGCTTCGGTTTCATTTTGTGAACAAAACCCGTGATTGTTGAAAGTCTCTGAATATATCTGTCCTTACTACAGGGAACTAAATACTATCCGAGAACATGATCATAGAACCACCTTGGAAGCCGAAAAAGCCTACAAGGAGCTGGCAAAAGCAGTAAAGGAGTCAGAGATGAATGCGAAGTGAGTCTCTTATTGTGTTGATGGCAGTGTTCATCATTGTAGAATTTGAGACTGGGGAACAGTATTTCTGAGTGAAGAGTGGGATAATATAATTGGAAAACGCTCAGAAATATGTGCAAATTGTGCAAAAGCAATAAAAAAGTGGGCTTTGAAACATCAGTAACTGTTTTCAAACTTCTTCAGTGGCCCCTCTTGGTGTCAAGGCTACACTTCTACAACTAATACGAAGGATTCCTAAGCTAACAGCCACTCAGTTCTTGGGAAAGGCTTAGAAATGTTTGATTTCTTTATATAATACAGCATGAGTAAAATATATACTTGGCCAATGCAGCTCTTGTTTTGGTCTTCAGACTTTTTCTGGTTCTGATTTGTGAAAGTAAATACAAATCTTTTCTTGGATGTCTCTCAACTAGATGATTCTTCCAGAATTGTGAAAATCTTGACTAAAACTCATTATTTAGCAAATAATGATTGCAAATGCAGCAAATAATGATTTTGATTATATTCATCATTTGTGTCTTTTACTTCATGATCTGATCAGGTTTTAAATCTGGTCTGTCATTCTAGCCATCTTTTTTTTAACATATTGCCATTTATTAGATTGTAATTTCTATGTTTTGATTGTTCTGAAACCCTCAAAGTCATTAAGAGTGAGGTGGAACACAAGTTCAGTAAAATTATTTATTATTCTTAGATTACATAAAAATAATTGTTATAAATATTCTGTAAATAATAAATGGAACATTAATGAGGTGAATTGTGGAGTGTGTTTTATATCACTTTCTCATGTCCTTTAGTCTTTTAGATGAATATCGTGAGCTGTATGAATTGCAGAGGGCAAGACTGGAGGCTCAGATTCATCAGTTAACGCTAGAAAAAGAACTGTGGAGCAGTGCCACATATGATATAGCCTTAAAGGTACCTGCTGAAACAGATAAAAGTGTGCTAGCATATGATAAAGTACAGTAATTGCTTCTTAATGTAATTCCTTTTAGTACTTTTGCCTGTAAATTCTTTTTCTCATTTATTCTTTTTTATTTATGATGTCAAAGGTCCCAAACCCACTTTGGGATCAAGGAAAACCTGGTTTACTAAGTCTGGGAAAATAAAGGCACACTTTGGCTTATGAAGCGTTAACCAGCAATTGCAAAAACAAAGTCAGCGCTGGGAGCTACTGCCTTCCTGCGCTCTAAATAGATGGATATCGCGCCCCACACGGACCCGCCCCCTGTCCACCTAACCACCACCCGGAGCGACAAGCATGAGCACCCAACCCACAGCAGCGTTCCTCTTCCTCCAGCAAGCAGCCTATTCAGGGCTCAGTTCTGTGGCAGCAAGGCAAGCCATGGGCTGTAGCCATTTCAAATCCCCCGCCGTTTTTCTCACCGATCAGCTGTTTGGCGGACCACCAAACAGGTGAGCCAGCAAACCCGGAAGTCTTGGCCAGCAGCCATTATCCAGCATGTCTGTCAGGCAGCAACTGGCTCCCGACCTCCAGATGCTACCGCCTCCCAACTGAGCTCTGTGAGGCGTTTGGCTCCCTGGCCCTCAGAGGAATCACCGCCCAGCTTGCCACTGAAGAATGCTGCCTCTGCCATTGCTCTGGTCGCTAACAAGACACACACACCCAGTCAGTGGCAAACCCTGCAGGGGCATGACATATACTTTTTGAGTGTATAACATTAGTTATAAATGTGTATTTCATTTACCCTCAGAACAACTATAGATTTCCACTTTACAATATGAGATAAAAAAGGACACATTACATTTTAATATATATTTAAAAGTAACTATTTTTAAATGTTTCTAGCTCAGCTCTCTCTAACTAAAATGTAAAAATAAATTTGTATTATTTTAATATATCAGCAAACCTTCCCTTAAGGTCTCAGCTACTGTATATATACACACTATTTTAATCAACATTACAAAGGAACAATCAAAAGCATTGTGCTCTGAAAAGTATGTGCAGTTTTTGACCACACAGCAATCCAAAATTATTTGTTAATGTTAGGTGCAAAGATGGATGGAAGAAATCACATTTGCTTTGGAGCAAACAGAATTTTCCCCCCCATTTAGTTAGCCTTCTGTTGTGGCTTGAAATGCAATGTGTCTGTGATTAAATTTCACAGGCAACTATTTTTAGTGTTCATAACATTGTTGGTACAGTAATGTGTGATGCTCTCCATTCCCACCTTAAGTGTACCACAAACAAGTATTCTGGGGGGGGGGGTGATGGGGAAGCAAAACCTAAAAAAAATAATGTTATGCATCAAAAATTGTCTACCTGTAAAGATTTATTACAGTTCTGTAAATAATACAATATATACATGTATCTTTTACTTCTGGGGATTTTGAAAGAATGGCATAGGTAGACAGTTGATTGTTTAATTGGTTGGTTATGTTGAATAAGTTTTTGTCCCACTCTAGAAAGCTATATCCTTTCTTGTCTCAAATGCTTTCATAACAGAACAGTTAACTTTGCTGACTGCAGAACTCATGTGATGGTTTAAGCGGCAGAAACCTCAGAAGAGTTCAGTATTTTTTCTTTCTTTTCTTGTCATTTGAGTCTGTAGCCAAACTATACAGTATATGTGACAATTATCCAGTATTTGGATAATATTAGATATTTTGAAACTACTCCTATCCCTATTTTTTTGATCTGTTGCATAAGACATTGTTGAAGGAAAAGTCTTCATCATGGTTCCGTCCAAGCCAGGAATAAACAACATGGCAACTGCTTTAGAAAGAAGGTTGCAGTTTATTGAAGAGGAGAGCCAGACAGAAAGATGGCTCTGGAAGAAAAAAGAGCAAGCACATGTAGGGAGTGGGTTTTTATACCTTCTTGAGCCTTTTGTTTGGAGTTGTTCCTGTGGCATGAACTTTGACCTGAGTGGTGGTGGTGGTGGGTTAATCCTATTATGTCCCAAAGGTCAATCCTGCTTCCCTGGGGCTGTGGCTGATGACTCTTAGATTTTTGGTGTGAGGGATTGTTGATTCTAGGGATCTTTCTTCCTAATCCCAGTTTCCTGGCTCCAGTCTTTCTGACAAGATTATCACATCTGCAATTCTACAGACTTGGTTTCTGTTTGGGAGAGAGAGACTTGGGGGCGAGGTTGGTTTCTGCTTTTAAAATCCTTTAGAGAAATCTATTCTGCCTTTTAAATATTTCCAAAAACATTTCTTTCTCTGGGGGGGGCTGACTTCCCACAATATGATAGAACAAACACATGGGGATTGACAGATATTAATCTGTAAATCATGAGAACAGGCAAAGAACATATGATTCCCCTCAGAGTCCCTCTGCGAGGGAGATAGGCAGTGCTTAAATATGACAAATTAATTACTTTGGAATTGAGTTTGAAAAATAATATTGTATAATTTGTGAGATGAGAAAGATAATTAATCCCAAATGAAATACATGGCTTCAAAAGGCAGCTCAATCATTTCAGGGGAGTTAGATAAATAGATCTGTTGCCTCAAGCACCAGTATCCAATTCTAAGCGAAGAATACTTTTTTGGGTCCATGTATGTTGGATCTTTCTGAGTATTTAAATTTTTTATAAGTTTATCAAAATGTAAAATATAAAGAAAAATGAAAATAATTTCAAAGTAAGGGAGGAAAAGGGGAAGAAGAAAAGTGTAGAGGAAAAGGAGAAAATGAAAGAAAAGCATTGACTTTCTACTCTTTTTAGTGCAGTAAAACAAGGTAATAACATACTACCTGAACTTTTTGCTTTTACATAGTAATACGTACTAGCCATTTCTGCAACAACAAAGCTATCTAATCAGCAAAATCCAAATTCAAAATTTCATTTTTTCCCCCATCTCAACCACAAAGTCCAAAAGCGATTTCCAAGTAGAAACAAAGTTAGCTGTATTCTTTTCTTTAATTAAAGCAGTCAGTTTAGCCATCTCTGCTAATTCCATCAGCTTTTGCAGCCAATCATCCATTGTGGGAAATAAAGCACCTTTCCATTTTTGTACATAGAGCATTCTTGCTGCTGTGTGTTGGTTCTTTCCAAGAAAAGGACAACTGTCACAAAGTGAAACTTTATTGAAAGGTATCAGAATACAGTGGGTTCTGGAAATAAAGAGATATGAATGGACATGCTAGCCATTCTGTTCAAAGATACTTTGCCTTTCCATCTGGACAACTGAATAATCAATAAAGGTTGGAGGAAAGCAGTAGATTTGACTGAAACCCAAATTCTAAGTCTGAGCAGATTTTCATTTAGCCACTTTAGAGCTTGAACTTGCACCATTCTGAAGGCGGGCCTTCATGAAATTATGCTCCCCAGTCTGTTTCTCTGTAGTTGTGGCACATTGCAGATAGCATTAACGCAATATCTGCAACAGAAAAAGGAAGCAGATTGTTATCTCATAAAAATGTCATACTAAGGAAAGGAAAGGAAAGGAGGGAAACTGTAATATTTGATTTACAGGTCAGCCTTCACATCTGACATTCCAGTACCATTCATGGAGAGATCTTGGAAGAAAGATACATTTCACCTTCAATCTTTCAGGAGTGTTACTGTGAAAAAAAATGTGATTTATGTTAGCTAAATGATTAGTTCAATGATTGGTTTATTGTATAGAAAAGAGTCAGCCTCAAATACTGACATAAACATATCGAAGAGAAAATGGTCTAGACCAGTGGTTCTCAACCTTTTTCAGGTTGAGACTCTACTTGCCCCGCTCATGCGTGGCACGCGCGCGGCGAAAAAAACAACAACAAAATGGCAGACCGCAACGGGCCGATCCACGCATGCGCGGCATACGCACGACGGCCCGAACCGTGCATGCGTGGCGCACGTGCGATGAAAAAACAAAAAAAAACAAATGGCGGACCGCGAAATGGTCGTTCGACCCCAAATGGGGTCGCAACCCATAGGTTGAGAACCACTGCCTTAACCCATTAAGTAAAATTTTAAGCTATTCCATCATCAGTCAACAAAAAAGAAAAAAAGGAGAAAGTCCCATTTTTAAATTTAATTCTGGCTTTCTTTTTGTGCCAAGCAGGCTTCCATACCAGTGCCTTTAAATCAGGGGTGTCAAACTCAATTTCATTGAGGGCAGCATCAGCATTGCAGTTGCCCTCGGAGGGGGTAGGGTGTGTAGTCAGGGTGAGTGCGGCCTACTGGGTGGGCGTGGATGGAGTGGGTGTGGCCTACTGGGTGGGCATGGCCAGTTCTACATCGTTCGTGTCAAGGGTGCCTGTGGGGACCTGGGCAGGAGTGGGACAGATCTGAGGGTCTCTGGAGAGACCAGGGCAAGCGCCAAGGCATGGTCCATTTCTTCATTCCTCACAAAGGGTGACACCTCTCCAGCAGGCACTCAGGGGGCAGGGGCGATGCAGCAGGGGCTGGTTCCTCACTGTTTCTAGATGGCCTTGTGGAGCTAAGACTGAATGCGTTTCAGCATAGATGGCCACCACAAAATTGTACATTGGCTCCCGGCTGGCCTGGGCCAGAGCCAAGGCAGTGGGGGCCGTTCCCTCACTGTTTCCAGGATGGCTTCGCAGGCCACATGAAACCACTTCGTGGGCCGCATTTGGCCCCCGGGCCTTGTGTTTGACATGTCTGCTTTAAATCCTCAGATGAGTCTCCCTTCATTCCTACACATGTTGTTTGAATCAAGGGAGAATATCCAATTATCAATTTTTCAAAGGAACTGGCCACTTTGTAGTTATTAGGATGTTGCCCTAGTTTGATTGTGTTTGGTTTGGGATATTTATCATCAGTTCAATCTGGTCTTCTTCTTCCAGCTTTGTCTGGCTAGAATAAAAGGTCATATTTGGAGTTATAATTGTTATTTGATTGTCTAGATTGTCTAAGTTCTCAATATATTGTGTTTGTTGATCAGTTTCTGTTGCTTTTGGAATTACAGTTACTTTAGTTGAAATCAATGTTTGATTATCAAAGTTCTCAGTAAATTATGCGTGTTGTTGTGTAGAATCCTCTTTGATGTTAATTTGTTCCTCTTCTGTTGTTTTTTGGCTTGTAAGTTCATCAGTTGGAGTCTGGGGTTCAATTTGTAGTTTTGGGATGACATCTTTGGCTTTCACTCTGAAGTTCATTAGCTCAGTGGCTTCAAGGATTTTTTCGAGTATAAGTTTGTAGTTAGGTTGTGGGTAAGGTTCCTCCATTTCTATGGTGATTAGAGATAGTCTTTTGGTGGAGGCTATGTTTAGTAAGAGTCAGCCAATGTCCACCTCCACTATTCCTAGAAGTTGTTTTCATCACCCAGCTGTTTCCAATTCTTATCTTTTTTAGATAATGTGAAGGGCAAATCTAGAGAGTCAACAGGCCTCACAGTCAAAGAAATTCAGTTGCTGTACCAGGCATCGCCACAAGATGTCCCCAGTAGGCTATGAAATCTTTTTCCAGACACCAGTTAGGCTTTTATCCAGTTAAAAAGAAAGAAAAAAAATATTTTTTCCAACTTAACAGATAGATAAGATGATAGGTCTCTATAATAAGAACTTTTTGGGACCCCAAAGTATCCACAAAATAAAAATCCAGTTATTTAGTTGTTGAGATTAGTTATTCTTTTCTTTTCTTTTCAAAGCTTAATTTCCCAGAGTAGGCAGACGCTGCTGTATTAAAAGTGGGGAAGAAATTTCAGGAGGCTTTCACAGGAAGGTAGTTAGGGTGAAAGAAAGGTAAGGAAAGGTCTCACCCAAATTCTCTGCGGTGCTTCGTTGTGCTTGGTGGTAATTTTGGCTTTTGGCTGGCATGGCTTAGTGATCGGCCATGTTGATGGCCGATCATTTCTCCGACGGTCCAAAGGAGCTGCCTTGGATCAAATGGAAGGGCTGCCACCCTTCCGCGATCTGTTGAGGGTCCTCCTCACGGTCGTCGCCCCTCCAAGGTGACTTACGACCCTATTCAGGGTCGCCCAACAAAGGGAAACCAGGCAGCAGAAAGAAAGTTCTCCCCGCCCGTCCGCCAATCCCGCGATCTGGAACCGGAAGCCACCATCAGATGGATTTTTAACTGGCTGACAAATCGCACTCAAAGAGTAGTCCTTAATGGTACTGTGTCTACATGGAGGGAAGTAAGCAGTGGAGTACCACAAGGTTCTGTCCTAGGCCCAGTACTCTTCAACATCTTCATAAACGACCTAGATGAGGGAATAGAAGGAGATCTCATCAGATTTGAAGATGACACTAAGCTGGCAGGAATAGCCAATATGCTCAAGATCCAGAGGGATCTTGACAGACTTGAACACTAGGCCCTATCTAACAAAATGAAATTCAACGTAGAAAAAGGTAAAGTCTTACACTTAGGCAAGAAAAACCAAAAGTACACATATAGATTGGGTGAAACCAGGCTTAATAGCAGCAACTGTGAGAGGGACCTCAGAGTCCTAGTGTACAATCACTTAAATATGAGCCAGCAGTGTGCTGCAGCTGCCAAAAAGGCTAACACAATGCTGGGCTGCATTAACAGAGGGATAGAATCAAGATCACATGAAGTGTTAATACCACTTTACAATGCTTTGGTAAGGCCACACCTGGAATACTGCATCCAGTTTTGGTCACCACAATGTAAAAAAGATGTTGAGACTCTAGAAAAAGTGCAGAGAAGAGCAATAAAGATGATTAGGGGACTGGAGGCTAAAACATACGAAGAACGGTTACAGGAAATGGACATGGCTAGTCTAGTGAAGAGAAGGACCAAGGGAGACATGATAGCAGTGTTCCAATATTTGAGGGGCTGTCACAGAGAGGAGGGGGTCAACATATTTTCCAAAGCACCTGAAGGCCAGACAAGGAATAACAGATGGAAACTGATCAGGGAGAGATTCAACCTAGAAATAAGGAGACATTTTCTGACAGTGAGAACAATCAACCAATGGAACAGACTGTTTTCAGATGTTGTTGGTGCTTCATCACTGGAGGCTTTCAAGAAGAGACTGGACTGCCACCTTTCAGAAATGGTGTAGGGATTCCTGCTTGGGTAGGGGGTTGGACTAGATGACCTACAAGGTCTCTTCCTATTCTGTTATTCTATTCTATTCTAAAACTGATCTGATTCATCTTGTTAATCTATGATAATTGAGTAAGCACTATAAATATGCTATTTCACTAAGTTGCTGTCTTCTGCATACTTGCTTGGAATGTCCCTTTTGAAGTTCTGATCAAAAAAACATGCTATTGACTATGTGGGTATATCTTCATCTATACTTATTTTTCTCCTTCCAATTTCTTATAATATGTATTTTCAGGTAGTTGAAAAGAACAAGCTGATACTGGCTCGGAGAATGTATGACAGTGAAAAGGCTTGGATCAAAGGGATGAGGCACTTCCTAATGCTATTGGCGTCACAGGTATAGCCACTTGAGGATGTATTATCCATTAATGGGGGAAATGATGTAACTTATGATGAATCAAATATAATTAAACTTCATGAATAAAGTCTTTCTGTTTGTTAGCTTCCTTGTCCTACACTCAGTTTCCTGATTAGAGCAGCATACACATCTGAATAAATAAGATTTACATCAACATGCATATTGGCTTTTGCATGCAGGATAAGCTTTTTGACAGCTCCATATGTGGTATACCCTCTACTCTCTGTTAGTCAGGAATATCCCTATTTATTTACTGTAAAATGCCATTTGATGAGATTGGGATAGTGAACCAATGGTACCAACTTTAAGAGGTGATATTGTGCTTATCTCCAATCTATACAGCTTATTGTACTAACTAGAAGAAAATGGTAGTGTATATTCAGCACCTTTCAGTAGTACAGTATTAACTGGTGAAAATTCAAACATTAGAAAGGGGAAAGCAACTTGCACTTTTGTCTCTCTGATACCAAAAAATAACTAAATTTGATGAAACCACATCAAACTATCTGCATTGTAAGCCAATCAAGATACATCACTTCTAGTATAATATCAGAGTAGATAAATGAATCAAATATTATTTAAGGGTTAAATAATAAATATCAGTACATATAAAGTGCTACTGTGACTTGAATACATCTAGTATCTAATATCTGTAGACTAGAAAATGTTTCAGTTGCTGGGTAGTCCAATTAATATTGTTTAACACTCTCATTTTATTTTGCTCAAGCAACCTTTTTCTTGACTATGTCACCTCACATACATTGCATAGATAAATTACATAATAAAATGGCAAAATAGCTAGAAATCAAAGACTGATGATAATGATTGTTTGTCCATATTTGAGTTATTATGAGCCAAAATTCTGTCCAATTTACTCTACGATCACAGTGGGATGAACTGTGAGATTATGAAGATTTTGAAGTGGATTTTAAGTTGAGTGACACCAAATCAAATCAAATCAATAATACATAAATAAATAATCTGTTCACAATGTAGTTGTAAATCATAAAAATGTCTTTTTAAATTATTGCTTTGACATTTATGGCTTAATAATATGATTTTCTCATGATATTCTTTCTCTTCATTTCTTCCAACATACTTAGGATTCTATTGATCTTTCTAATCTACAGCATTGGACACAAGAATTCCGGGAGCTTTTGAGAGATATCGATGTACAGGTGGAGCAGGTTGAAGAAACTACAAGAGAAAGGGCAAAAAGTATTCAGAATGGTTTGGCGGGTTGGCTCAATTACTTCCAAAATCACATTCTGTGAGTTTGATCAGTGTTTCTTTCATTCTTTGCTTTATGGTATGACAATTATAATTCCAATCTTTAAGAAGGGAAAGAGAGATGAGAGATTAGCCTGCCCAACATAATCAGCAAACCTCATGCTAAGAACTTCCACAATAAAATTAAGGATTGGCAGGATCGGGGAAATATGATAGTGGAAGAGCAGATTGATTTTAGAGCAATGGTTCTCAACCTATGGGTCGTGACCCCATTTGGGATCGAACAACCGTTTCGCGGGGGTCGCTGGACACCGCGGTCCGCCTTTTTTTTTCCATTGCGTGTGCGCCGCGCATATGCAGTTCGGGCCGTCGCACGCGCGCCATGCATGCACGGATCGGCCCGTCGCGGTATGCCATTTTGGCTTTTTGTTTTTTCTTTTTGTTGCGTGCGCGCCGCGCATGCGCGGATCGGCCCGTCGCGCACGTGCCATGCATGCACGGATCAGCCCTTCGCAGTCCGCCATTTTTTTCCGTTGCACGCGCGCTGCGCATGCACATATCGGCCCATTGCGATCCGCCATTTTATTTTATTTTTTTCGTCTCGCGCGCGCGTGCGCGCAGGCAGGTCAGGGTCGCGCCACACATGGGTGGCACAACCTGAAAAAGGTTGAGAACCACTGTTTTAGAGAAAGTGGAGACAAGTGCGGTAGACCAAACATCAATTATTGGTCTACTGCATTTGTTCAAAAAAAAATTCAACCAACAGCGTGTTATCATTTCATGCTGCCTTCATGGATCTTAAGGCAACTTTTGATTCTGCATCCAGGGTCAAATTATGGGCGTAGCAGAAAGCCCTATCAGTTGACCATAGGCTTTTCCATTGATGCCTTACACACCAATACCACTCTTAAAGTCAAGTACAATACACAAAGATTTCTCTCAAAGCCATTTAAAACTCAAAAGGAGGTAAAACAGGGATTTATTTCCCCTCCTTCTTTTCAATGATATGGTGAGATGTCCTAAACAATCTAAATTTCATCCTCCCTGAACTAGGGGATCTCCGCACTGTTCTGCTGTTCTGTATAGACTATGCTGAGTTCTTTCCAGAACACCAATAAGCCCTAAAAGAGCTCTGTGAATGTTGATCCATTGCTGCCGAAAACCAAGATGATGGCTTTTGCCAAAAGGCTGAAGTTCCATATTTATTAATGGAAGCATTAATGGCCTTAAAATAGAACAAGCTTTAAATATTTAGGAATAGTCATACATGCTACTGGCTCAAGGAAAGTCCACTGTGAATATTCTAGAGTTATTGGACGAAGATCTGCCAATGCCATTGTTAAATTTTTTTCAGTCCAAGAATGGATATTATGTTCCAGCCACACTTTAACTATTTCAGGCTATGGTATTAGCCCAGCTCTTTTATGGGACTCTGGTTGTCCCCCCCCTCATGGTTCACCTCCATGGAGAGGGTATAATCCAAATTCATCAGAGCAATTCTGCAGATAATTCACTGTGATTTACCCAGTGTATCAAACATACATCTACGACTAAAGACAGGTATGAGAAAAATTGAATCAAGAGTGTGTGTAGCATCTATAAGCCTTTGGTTGAAGCTTAATTTCTATCCTCTAGGTTTAGCACCATTATTCTTCAGTAATTTTCAATCCACATAGATCAAGCCTGTTGAATCTACTCTTTTAAATCTAGCTTACAATTGTGAAGCAAAGGATAAAAGATATGGGGTGGCAAACCAATCTAGAGAAGGCTCCAACCTTCCTGTCATCAGTGCATACCAGATATATTGTTACTGCTGCCTGCCACATACATTGTGTGACTCACAGAGGTTTACCATAGCAAAGTATTAAAAACTAAATTGTAACAAAATCTATACAACAATGTAATAGTATGAATAATTAAAGTAAATGACAAGAACCATCACAAATACCCAGTGGCATTAACCCGACATCGAGCAATGTTAACTTTTGAAAGCCCTATGTATTAATTCTATCCTGACTGCTGTACCAAAGAAAGTGAGAATTGGTGCCAGACCAATTGAGAGAAATTATTTCAAAACGTGGAGGGCACTCCCTCTAAAAAATATTACTTTCAGGAATCGATGGATTTTACATTTTATACTTGGGGAGACTCAACTTCCTCATCTGGGGTGAGCGTTCTGGACAGGTTAGTTTTGCCTGGAAGAGACATTTCTGCATAAGCCAAGATGTGTAGATGTTTATCAACTAAAGTTTCTAAGCGGTTTTGAAGTTAACACCATGTGGAGCACATTGTAATATTCTGTCCAAATAATGCTAAAACTATGAGTTATCCCTAATAGGAGCTCCTCCAGATATGAAAATGTTCCCTGTTCATCAAATGTGTGTACGTGTGAATGGTGCAGGTGTAAGAGAGATTAGGGTAGCCATGCTTCCTTTGAGTTCTAGACATGAACACTGTTTACATAAAACCCAAAGGAATTTGAGTTGAAGGTGTTCATGAAATTTGTCAGCCTTTATACTAAAACTTTTAAGATGTGTGGACTTCAAATCCCAGAATTCTGTCGGCTTTGCTTTACTGACTGGAAAATTCTGAAAGTTGAAGTCCATACATCTTAACATTGCCAAAGTTGAGAAACCTTGAACTATAAACTACCAAATGGACTTTAGCCGGCATTTTGGGTGATACTAACTTGCATATCCAGCAATCCCAGTAAATCAGGATATAGTTAGAAATTGCAATTGCCGCTGGTAACTAGGTCATTAAATGAAGTGGTTACTAAGTGAAACTGCTACTGTACTTATGATCTTCCTTCAGCTTTGCTTTGCTTTACAGACTTGTGAAGATTGTAAATGCAAGGATTGGTCACAAAGTTACATCACCATTGTAACTGCAAATGGTCACTAAATGAGGAATGTGTGTAGTTAAATAAACCATGATTCAGTTAACTACTGCAAAGTGAGCAATGTAAATACAATGCAAATTGCAAGACACGCATAAAGGTTTAGATACATTTCAGAGTGATTTGTAATTTTGGCCACACATTTCCAACTTTCTATTCTTGCTTTTCCAGTGGAAAAGGAACCTATAGTTTTGAAAAGGGAGCTATTTTGCTAGAACAAATCCTTGTGGATCTCAAGGTTTGGGAAAAGGTAAGGATCTTCTTGCTTCATGTATTTATTTATAGGTTTCCCCTTAAGCAGGACTGCAATAAACAGAATCCCATTTATTAAAACTATTCCCTTCTGCAATGAGCTGCAGTGAGCCTGAGCAGTGAGGACAATCTCTAGGATTCAACTCAAAAATGAGTTATTGTATTTTCATTGGTAGGTCTCATAGCCCTTCAACTTTCCCCTGCCTTTCCACTCCTTGGGTTGCTTTATTTTAGATATCAACAAGGGAAGGTTGCATTTTAATGAGGATTAGGTATCTAGCAGATATTGGGTGCCTCCTACAACAAAAGAGGAAAATAATTGTCTAATTGGAGTAAGCGCAGAAAGTTCTTTATCTCACAATTTGCAAGAATAAGTAGGAAAAGTGAGCTTGTCTAAGCAGCTTCTCTTCAGCTATGAATTTAAAAAATGTAGTTCAATCACAGGACAACCATAGAGTTAAAAGTGTACCATATGATAGCTAATACTAAGCTATCCTAAGATTGTCAATTCAGGGAAGGAGAAAGCTGTAGTATTTTTTTTTTAATGGAAAATCTTTCAGGCAACAAACACATTTATTGCTTTTTCTTTCAGATGTTAAATGATGAATTGACTCAGTATGGGGGTGATGTGCTTCTTTTGAGACAAGAGCCCCTCAAGACAGCAGCCAAATTGCAGAAGCAGTGGGTTGATCTGGGAGTTGCTTTGCATGGCCGTCACAAAGATCTCCATGGCAGGAGTCCAGCTGAGTCACAAATGCTGGAAGAAATCAATAAAAACTGCCATCGTCTCAATGAACAGTACTGTACAAGAGTTAATGGGGAAAATGGTAAGAAATGGTCAGTATTTGTTAAAAGACTTTTTCAGAGATCAATACATTGTGCAGATGAGGATTTATTTAAAATTAAATCTAAAGATCAATATATAGCACAATTGACATGTAAAACCTTTTGAGTAAAACAGACACAAAGCCATATAAATAAAAAAAAAAACATTTGTGGCAATAGATTTCTTTGTGGAAAACAAAGGTTGGATTGTTAGTTCATATCCGCTTGCTTGTTTGAAAAATATCCTCCAGAAAAAGCTAATTATTGCTAAAAGTGTGTTGTTTCATGCCTTTTTTGTCATTTGCTTGATTCATCCAAAAGAATATAACTAACTGTACAACTGATATTTAAAAATATGATAAACTTGATGAATCTGGCTGCTATGAGAGACAAAATATATTTAACCCAGGACTTGGGTTTGGCGAGTCTAAAGAAAAGAAGAAATAGGGGAGACATGATAGCAGTATTCCAGTATTTGAGGGGCTGCCACAAAGAGGGGGTCACGTTATTTTCCAAAGCACAAGAGGGAAGGATGAGAAACAATGGTTGGAAACTGATCAAAGAGAGAAGCAACCTGGAATTAAGAAGAAACTTCCTGATAGTGAGGACAATTAATCAGTGGAACAGCTTGCCTCCAGAAATTGTGGGCACTCCATCACTGGAGGTTTTTAAGAAGAGGCTAGACGGTCACTTGTCTGAAATGGTATAGATTTTCCTTGAGCAGGGGGCTGTAGTAGAAGACCTCCAAGGTCCCTTCCAGCTCTATTCTATTCTAAAGTTTTTTAGGAGTTAATTGCCTCTGTCCTGCTCCATTTCTTTATAGAGGTAAAGATATAATTTCTTTTCTACAGGATCTGCCAAAATCGTAATAACTTTACTGAACAGTTTGGAAGAGTGGACATTCAAATTGTTATCCAGCAAGCAGAAGAAGGGATTATATGAAGCTGAATGGTTAAATTTTTTCAAAGCTGTTTCTGTTTGGCTGGTCCAGTTGGAAGATCTGCTGAAAGTTACTGGTACTTCTGAGACTCTACAAGAACAAAAGCTTAGGACATTTGCACCTTGCCAGTAAGCTACCATAATTTTTAGTTTTTCTTCTCTTAGAGCATTTTTGTGACTGGTTGAATGTATTATTTTATATTTTGATACACATTTTATATGTTGTTTTTGTGAATTTTATGCACTATGCTGCATAAGAAGAGCTGTGATGGTGCAATGGTTAGAATGCAATATTGCAGGCTAATTCTGCTGACTGCCAGAGTTTAATTTACACAGGTTCAGGGTTGACTCAGCCTTCCATCCTTCCAAGGTCAGTAAAATGAGGACCCAGATTGTTGGGGGCAATATGCTGACTCTGTAAACTGCTTAGAGAGGGCTGTAAACCACTATGAAGCGGTATATAAGTCTAAGTGCTATTGCTATTTTCCTACACCATACGAAATAATAAAGACTTTATGCTTTGATTATTACAATATACTTTTTGTCAAGCAACTCTTGAAAATGTTCCAGAAATTGCAGCTAAAGTGCAATGGAAATATAAGCGAGGTCTATGAGAGTGGAAGCTGGAAAGTAATCTGAGGTTAAGTCATGAAAGACATTTTGGTCATGATGGTATATAATGCCTTTCATGACTTAACCTCAGATTACTTTCCAGCTTCCACTCTCATAGACTCAACTATACCCATACATCCATACCCTTAGAGAGCTTTTAAGCGGGACACCTTTTATGAATCAGTTCATAGATACTTTAATTTCAATAGATATTTTTTGTTGTTCCATAGTGGGACTACACTGTAGGGACTATACTATTGCTATCAGAGCTAAGTATCTCCATCCTTTCTTGTAACCGGTTAGAACTCTCTCTGTCCAGAATGTAAAAGAATAAATACACATCAAGGAAGCCCTTAGAACTTGGGGCTATCTGAATTGAGTCTTCATCAAATCCACAAAAAGATCTAGCAGGAGCTCCTTCATGACAGACAAAGAAGAGAATAATGAATGGAGCAACATTGTCATTCCATATGTTGCAGGAATATCTGAAAACCGCAGGAGGATTTTCAACCAACTCAACATTCGTGCATACTTAAAACCCTGGAATACATTAAGACAGAAGCTTTTCCACCCCAAGGACAAAACATCCAGACACAAATAGAGCAATGTGGTAAATGCAGTGCAATGCAGCAAGACATGTGCAGACCTGTACATTGGGGAAAACAAAACAACCACTTCACAAATGCATGGTACAACACAGGAAAACAAAGCCATCAGGACAGGATTCAGCAGTCCATTTGTTTCTGAAAGAGAAGGGTCATTCATTTGAAGACAGCAAAAGACATTCTGCACAGAGGGGACCACTGGTTTAAAAAGGGGCCAAAGAGACCCTCTATATTAAAACTGAACAGCCCTCTCTCAACACAAGGGGAGTGATACAACACTTCCTATCTCCTGTTTACAATGCAATCCTTCCAACAGTCCTAAGTAGATTCCACACCCATTTACACTCATTCAGGTAATTCTGAAGATACAGATAAACCTCCAAGTGCCCTCAATCATTCTCAGAGAGCTAATGACCTGATGACTGCAAAGAATATAAATCCATCCATTCCCCACCATTCAATCATAACTGAAGAAGCTTCTTGGATGAGAGGCAAAATGTTTTCAAAAGAAAAAACCAAGAAAGCCCAGTTGTCTTTTGGAAAAAGCACCTTTGGGACAAGAATAATGATAATAGGCATATTAGCAGTACAATTATTTGTGAAGTCAGCAGTTGTCTTGCTGCAATTTTATGGTAAAGAAATAATTCAGATAAATTAGTATTGACAGCAAGGAAAAGATTATTGTCAAGCTCTCTCCTTTTCCATCCTTCTGCTCTCAAAATTGGATTTTACATATACTTGTTCCTTGGACATTATAACTTCAGTTTAAAGCATGGGTGGTATTTTCTGCATGGCACAGAATTGGAGGGGGGCGCTTAGCCCACTTTGAATATTATTTTTGAAGATAGAAATATTTGGACTAAAAAGTGAATGCTGACCTGATATCTTAATTTGGTATCTCACTTGCTTCCATTAAGGGTGATGATACCTGCGGATGTGTTCAAGAAGATTCAGAATTGGCTCCTGACAACTACTACTAGTTCTGAAAGAGAAAATGCTCAGCTTTCTCTGGAGGTATGCATGTTTATCAAGTGAAATGTTAAGAACTGCCTGTTCTTGGAGGGCCCAAGGGCACGAATCATTGGAAGGAAGGAAGGAAGGAAGGAAGGAAGGAAGGAAGGAAGGAAGGAAGGAAGGAAGGAAGGAAGGAAGGAAGGAAGGAAGGAAGGAAGGAAGGAGAGAGAGAGAGATATTGAAGGGGCAGGGATGGAGATGGAGATGGAGATGGAAGGAAGGAAGGAAGGAA
The DNA here is from genome assembly GCA_034064705.1 of Bothrops alternatus. NCBI lineage: Eukaryota > Metazoa > Chordata > Lepidosauria > Squamata > Viperidae > Bothrops > Bothrops alternatus. The sequence continues at coordinate 714,591 of JARGCV010000145.1, read as the reverse complement.
GGAAGGAAGATTGAAGGGGAAAGGAAGGAGATGGAGAAGGAAGGAGATTGAAGGGGGAAGGAAGGAAGGAGAGAGATTGAAGGGGAAGGGATGGAGATGGAAGGAAGGGAGGAAGATTGAAGGGGAAAGGGATGGAGAAGGAAAGAGATTGAAGGGGGGAGGCGCTGCCAAGGACGCACAAGCAGCTCTGCACAATTGCCCGGGGGGGGGAGGAGAGGCTCTGGCGGAGAGCCTGGTGGAAAGCCAAGTGGCGGCACCTCCGGAGCCTCAGAAGTTGCACGGAGGATCCGCACACCTCGGAGCCGCTGGCCACCCTCTCACACCCGCCATCCTCATCCTTGCCCTCTCCCAGCCGCCTCCCCAGGACCTGCCCGCCCCTCCAACCATCGCAGCGGCGGGGTCACGGGAGGCCCTTTCCATGCCGCACAGCCCATCACACGCGAGAGGGGTGTGGCTGGAACATCAGCTCCCACTCGGAAGGCACCCTTCTCCCCTCCTGGCCCGGCCGGCTGGCCTCTGACGCACATGTGGGCATCGCCGTCGCCTTGCCCTCTTCCCCACCCCCTGGCCGCTTCCGAGGCCTGAAGCCCAGCAATCCGGGAAGGAGCCGCTCCTGCCCGGCAGCCCCACGGTCGCGCCGGGTGCCAGAGGGCCGAGGCCGCCTTCATCGGTAAGGGAGGCAGGCTGGGAGGCGCAGGGGAGACTCCCATGTGGTGCGCAGGGCGGCCGGGAGTGGAGCGTGGCCGGGCAACCAGGAGGCATGGAGACCGGCTCGGTGCCACAGCTCAACTTAGCCGGCAGCGGCGGCAGCGGTTTTTTCGCCCTTCTCCTTTCCTTCCTCCTGCTGCCCCCAAAGCAGCTCGGGTGGGAGCCAGGAGGAAGAGAGGTGCCTGGAGGGAGCAGCCGGGCTGGCAGAGGGGACGGCGGCAGCGGCGGCCGCTGCTGCATCATTGGGGGTCCCTACCACCCCCGTGCTGCCTGGCCTGGTCCTCCATCAACGCAGCCGTGGTGGGGGCTGGTGCTGTGCGACCTGCCAGCCCGGCTGCTCCCCCCCAGGCACCCCTCTTCTTCCCGGCACCCATCAAAGCCGCCTTGGGGGCAGCAGGAGGAAGAAGGAGAGAAGGGCGAGAAAACTGCTACCGGCGTCCCTGCCACCCCCGCCACCCGGCCTTGCCCTCCGATAGAGCCGTGGTCGGGGCTGGTGCCGTGAGGCCCTCCAGCCCCTCGTCCAGCCTGGCTGCTCCCCTCCAGGCATCCCTCTTGCCCCGGCGCCTGCCTGAGCCGCCTTGGGGGCAGTAGGAGGAAGAAGGGGAGGAGGAAGAGGATGGCAAGGAAGCCACTGCCAGCGCTGGGTCCCAGGAGGCGGCTCTCCTCTCCTACCTTTGCTGAATCTCCTTCTTCTTTCCTGGCAGCCTGGACTTTGGCGCGCCTTCCTGGCCAGCGGGTCCAATGATCGGGCTGGCTGAGGATCGCAGGGGTTGGTCTCCCTTGGGCCACGGCTTGTGGGAGGGCTGGCCCGAGGCCCTGCCCATGCTTCTCCCAGGGGGTGGGGCACCCGGGGACAGGACCAATCAGGAGCCCTGCAGGAAGTAAGTCCGCCTGAGAGAGAAGGGAAGCGAAAGTGCCTCTCTCTCTCTCTCTGCAAATGGTGGAGGGGGCCATGCAGAGACGGATGCGGAGCGGTGTCTTGGTTCCTAAGACCATCGGAAATATGTGTTTTCCGATGGTCTTAGGCGACCCCTGTGAAATGGTTGTTCGACCCCCAAAAGGGTCGCGACCCACAGGTTGAGAACCGCTGGTTTATAGGAAGTAAATCAGTGGGAATTACTCACATGTAGATGAGCATGCCAGCCTGGTGACAGTGTCATTGAATGTTTGTGTAACTTGAATCCTCATCAATTTATACTTTTGCAGTTGACTGATTTCCACAATGTTCTGAGCAAATGGATGGTCAACCTGCTGATGCAAATGGTGCCAGAGCACACCTGTTCTGATACTATCCCTTTGAGTGACACTGAAGTATCAATGCAAGCAGAACGCAAGATGCTGAAGATTTTGAATCTTGAAAAAGAAGTAATGGGTCTGGTTGCTCACATGACCCAGTTTTCCTCTTATCTAGTCAGGTACTATAAATTCTCCTCAGATTTATAGCATCTACATTCATAAAGGAATAGCAGTATGAGGCCTGTGATAGATATACAGTAAGTGTGCTATACTTCTTGCTATCTTTGGCAAAAATAATATCTACCTCTCAAATCTACCTACCTCAACCTACCTCAAAGCCAGAGGATGAGTACAGCTACATTATATTTTGTATAGATCAGGAGCCAGCAGTCTTTTTTTAAAATTATATTTTCAATGATCAAATTTCAGGATCTCTGGTTAGGATTTTTAACCTGTATGGAATGAGTGGTGGTACTTTTAATATTAACCCATGTGTTAGGCAAATTGTGCTAGAGGTGTAACAAAATTGTTTCATTTTGTGCTGAAAGTTGATGGGAAAATTTGCTTCTATGCACAATTTTAGAGATCATAAATGTACAGCCACAGTTTCCTGTAGCTGATAGGACCTTTTCTGGCTCTCATTTATTGCACCATCACTTCCTACCTTAATAGTTGAGACCCAGTATAGCTAAAAGAAATCCTGTTTGAATTCCATTTTTTGAATTATGCAAGATGGAAATTTTTCTTGTGCAGAACCTTCAGAGCCTTACTTTATCTCAATATCCTGATCCCTGGATCTAGACAAATTAGATTCTTCCTTAATTAGTGTGATATTTTTATGGTGATTTAAAATACTCTTATAAGTTAGGTGATGTTATCCATTTTTAGTTGCTGCAAAGAAATGGTTTCAGTTACAACACGTAAGAAACTGGCTACCTCTGACCCTGATGCAGAATACGAATTGCAACAGTTAGAGAAGATCAAGGTAAAAAAAAAAAAGAACTATGCTGTGTTTCCTTGATTCAGTCTTATCCTTGATCTCCATGAATTTTTTAGTCCTAGAGTTCTGTATGGTTTCTCTTATATTTGTGTTTCTCCATTTTAGAAGTGATCATTAGTTCATATCTAGAAGCCTTAAGAATACTTAATTAAGTCTTTAGAAATAATTTTTTCAATAATTTTACTGAGAATTATATCAAGCAAGTAGAATTAATGCAATCCATAACAAAGACATATTGAAATAAAAATGAAGTAAAATTGTTATTTTTAATGTATTTAACAATTTAAACTTAAGAAGTGCAGATAAAAAGAAAACAAAACAAAAAGCGAAACAGGAAGAAAACAGAAAAAGAAAATAATTCAGTTCACTCTTTTGATTTATTTGTGTACTGTATATCTTTTTAAAAATTTAAATCACTTTCCAATTGCATTTTTAAATCCAGTATTTCCATCTCTTTTTTGTTGGTTGTAGTTTTTAAATCTGCCATAAATTCAGTGGGGTTTATTCTTCTTCAATAATACCTTTTGATCCCATTATAGTCCTAAATAACTGAAAAATCTGTTGGATCCCAAAATCAAATATCTGGTGCCATTATAGTGTCCAACCTTGAATTTTTTTCAGTCAGAATGTAAACAAAATATTTTTCCCATAAAAGAGGATCATTTTAATTCATTTCAAAGTCTTTCTTTAATTTAAACTCATTTGAATCCTTTTATTTAAAATCTTTCCAGAATCAGCACTATAATCTCCCTTTTGCTATATATTGAAAAAAAAAGAAAATTAATATAAAACTTCAACCACGCAACTTCCTTTTTAAAGGATTGAAGAGAAATTCACCCAGTAAATATGAAACTTGCAGTTCTGAAGGTTTTTCAACCTTTAATTAATCTTTGATTAAATCAATCTTTTTTGATCCTTAATCAATAAGAAAAAAATAAATTACAAAGTAATTAAACTATGAGGTTTGGTCAAACTATGAGTTGATAAAAAAATACTATCAGTTCTGCTATCTACTCACAAAAAACAGCACTCCCAAATATATATATGGGTATTCTCAAAACCTCTCCTTAATCCAGAGACAATTTTAATTGTTTGGATCCAGTATCCAGCTGCCTTTTCAATTATAATATCTCCTGCAATTCCACAGACTACAACTATTTCTTATTTATTCTCGAATTTCTAGAAACCTGACACTTCAATTAATGGGCCATAATAAATCAATGGAGCAGATCCAATATACCATCCAGTCAGGTGCTTCGCAGATGAAGTGGACAAATCAAAATGGACAACACAATTTTCAACAATTAATTATTATAATTGACAACTTCTCAGGAATTTCCTGAGGGAGATCATGGACATCACAAAGGGAATTATAGGGTACCAAATGGCTTTTGTTTGAATTGTCTTGAAAATCATCAAAAGATATTCTTTCTTTCTTTTTTTCAGACAGAGTGCCTGGACTGGATTGATACATGCAACCTTCTTTTATCTGGAATGAAGTATTCTCCCACCAAGTTAATTGGCCAAGAACAGCTTACACATTACTTTGGATCAGAGGTAGTGAAATATGCAAATGAGAGAAAAAGAATTAAATTTGAAATTTACTTTTTAATTGCAGCACTGTTTCTTTAAGATGGGATGATCATATTTTTAGCTACAAGGGTGAGAACATTTCCAAATTGGGGGCCATCAATACACCCATCCATCTTACAACATACTCTTTCTATGTTCTATACATCCACAAATACTCCTCTTTGGAGTATATATAGTTGAGTACCATCAGCAGGGAATAGCAAAATAAATATAACTATGCATGCAGTAAAACTACCCAGGAACAACTCAGTAAGAGGCACTGGCCAGGAACATTGTTTCTGAAAAGTTTTATGTTAACCAAGGAATGTCCTTCAAGAACACGAGAAGCCTAAATCTAGAAAAGTAGCAATGAGAACAAAATCTCCGAATGGATTTTCTGGTTACCAGCCTTTCTCTGCTACCTTAAGGTCTTTCAAACAAAACGAAAGCTTCCCCCTCACCCTGAGCATACTCTGGAGAGCACTTCCACTCAAGCAGAAGAAACTCTTGTTGAAGTCAAGAAAGTGGAGGAAGCAGGTTCTGAGCAAAGCCCAGAAAAGAAGCCCATATTGGAAATACAGGTGACTAGTTCCACTGGAAAGTTAGCACAATTTTTTTTAAAAAAGCAAAGTTCTTTTTCTTAGCCAGATTGGAATATAATTAAATAAAGAAGTGAAGTCTGCCAGATAACTTGTGTTTAATGACCTAAGGCAGTATCTGTTTTAAAATTTATCTAAAATCCATAAAAAACTATCTGCTTTTCAAAGTAGATGAAATGTGCTGCTTTGAATTTCATGATGGAAGCAAAGTTATATATCTGATAAGAATTCATCGCCCAAAGAAGCTTGGGAAAACTCAGGCTCCATTGAGAAATGTAAAAGTAGCCGACACTAAAAGCAGTTCTAAAACTTCATATTGCTGCTGCTGACATATGAACAAGGCTGATTGTATGTCACATAAGCATTTTCTATATGATCATTTTCCTTTAAATTCAATCAGATTCTAAGATGCAGTTAATATCACCATGTTAATACTTTGCATAGTTCAGTGATTTTTCTGTGGCTAATCTAAATGTTAATTTGGATGTATTCGCAATCCAAAACTGTTGCTTGTCATTTCTTTGAGAAAACTTGCAAAAGTTTTTGAAAAGCCTAAGAGAGGGAAAGAGGTGTTTTAAATATGATTTGGAATAGCCTTTAATAAGCAAGGCTATATATTATACAGTAAGTTGTAGCTTTATTGTGAGTATTCAAAAAAGAAAAGCCCTTTCATCAAGTATATGGGCAGAGTTCCCGCTTTAGGAGAAAAAAATCATCACTGTATTGCATTGTCATCTAGATATGATTTTAAATGGCACAACTTGCTCAGAGTGGGAATAGTAAGTAATAGCTTAGTAAGGAGTTCTTTTTTCATAGGTGGATAATTGTTTTCAAAGGCAAATTGGTAACCTAAACAAGATTGAAAACATAAAATCCCAAATCTTAGGCTACTTCTTTAGGAGCATAAATCTTTCTCCAAATTCCAGTACTTTTGATTCTCCTAAAATTCTCCTAATAATCTCCTAATTATTATGATTTTTGTATAGAAAATCAGACCTTCTATGAAGAGTTTGGCTTTCCAAGAAAGAGACAAATGTTACGCTGCCTGCTTTTTTTTTTTTTCTTCGTAGAAAAAGCCATCTGTACCTGGCACTAGCAGTGAAATTCCAGAGGAAAGCCCTGAGATTGATTATCAAATGAGATACATTGCCCACGATGCTAATGTGTATTGCAAAACCTTGACCGCTGAAAAAATTACAGTTTCAGGGGTATGTATTTATGACTCTCCACTATGCAAGTTCTTTAAGAATATTAACATGTGAAATGAGCATCTGGATCTAACCCAATTGGAAGATTTTGTGCACAACCCCCGCTGAAAGTAATGGAAACTATATGAAATCATGGTGGTGCTCTTATGCAGCTTGTAATGTTTTTAACTGGATTTCTACATGAGAAATGACATGGAGAGTGTTAATGAGACCAGCTTCTTTAGAACTTTTCTGCCTTAGGCAACCAAATTATTTGATTACAGGTGGACAAAAATAGTTAACGTCGCTAACTTCAGACTTGCTCTTTTATTTCAGTGGTCCTAACGCTCCATGTAATCTTTTTGCCAAAGCAGTATGTCACTTTCTTTTGCTTAAGTCTCTTGTCATAAGGTACTTTTGTTCTTTTAATTCTAGAGAGAATTGTATGCCAGCCAGCCAACCACTGAATTCTCTAAAAAGGAATTTCAGATATTAGCTTCATTAGAAATTCTGGAGGAACGGCTCATGTAAGTACAAAAAGGTGATATAGACTTGCCCAGACTTACTGTTGCCATAGAAATGTTTGATAAAGCTGAGAATCAGACACTTCAAGGTTGCTTTTTTCTATATGTCTATTAATACACAGTCCTTCTACGTTTCCTATTCTGCTATCACACTCCCATTGCTCTGAGAATTTACTTTTCTTGCAGATTTAAACCTGTTTGGTGGTTGATATAACATCCAGCTCTGAGGTCTATAGACTTGACAGTTGTGAATTTTCGGAGTACTAATTGTTACATAGATTTGGGATGGTAAGAATCTGAAATCTGGTATGTTTTAGGTCAGCCTTTTAGAACATAGTGAGAAGTGGGGGGCTGCCTTCAGTCTGGACAAACTCCTGCAGTTTTCTTGGCAAAGTTTTTAGGAAGGGTTTTGCCTGCTTCCTAGGGCTGAGAAAAACTGACTGGCTAAAACTCACCCAGCTGGCTTTGTGCCTAAGACAGGTCTAGAATTCACAAGTTTCCCAACTTCTAGCTTTAATCACTACAACAAACTGGTTTTCCAACATAGTGGATATTTTCCAATATATTTTCCAACATAGTGCCTTCCCTATGTATTGACATAGAATTCTAGGAGTTGAGGAAAATTTCAGAAAATGTCCTCCTGAAGTCTTTCCAAAGGTTTGTCATTGTGGCAACACAAAACTAATGGAAGGAAGATAAAGAAAAATTAATTCCAAACAATATATGTAGAAACACCAGTACTATGGAAGAGCTATAAGCTGGATGCTAATACTCTAGAGCAGGGGTTTGCTTCACCCCAAGGAAATCTGCATCCATGCTGTCTCCTTCAATCTGGCTATCGTGAAGGAACCCGCCATTTGGGGCACATTCAAGTGTGCCACAAATGGTGACCCAGACGTGATCTGGGCCGGTGTTGTATTCTACAACATCCCTGACACCCTCTTACTCATCTCGCGCATCCGTGGGGTCCTCTCCAGCGAGGACTCACCCCCGTAGCGTCTTCAGCAAGGACCTACCCCCCGTTGTGTTGCTTAATAAACCATGGCTTTTTCTCTTTCTTATGATTTCCCTGCCAATTTTGCCTTTCTCATTTCTCTTTGCCTATTTTGAATTTTATGTTTCTAGTTTGTTAATGATTTTTATTTTTGTCCCTTTATCTCTTTCTTATTTCTTGTTAATGATTTAATTTTTGTGACAAATCATTGCTGTTTTGCATTTTATGTCTCTCACCATAAGTTGCTGAATGCATTCAATTGTTAATGGTAACATTCCAGCACAGAAGCAAACGTGTGTGCCTATGAATGAAATCTCTCTCTCTTTCAAATTGAATCCTTCCTTACAGTTCTATTTTGTGTTACCCTGCTCAAGTATGCATTAATCACAGCTTTGTCAGTTAGTAACAACACCATTCTAGGTATTTGGCAATCTTGTAATATAACTATCCCTTGGCAACTAGATTATAAAGCTAGATATTATAATAAGACAGACATTGACAACAAGAAAGCATGTGCTGACTGTGTTCCCTTGTTTGATTTTGGTGAGATTTTTGAAACTCTGTACAATGCCTCAAAAGACAATGTTCTCACATCTGACAAAGATTGGATCCTATGTGGAAAAAATGCATATCGGTCAATACCCCAGAATTGGTCTGGTGTATGTACATATGGAGCTGTAATCCCTGTTTTTTACAAACTTGATAAACTACCCTCTTTCCGCTTGCGCAATAGACGCGATATTGAAGCTTCCAATGAACTCACTTTGGGGGGTAGTTGGTCTGTTCAAACTGCTAGAGCGTTAATTCCTTCAATGGGTGTTGCCATGAATTATAGGGATTTGCATATATTAAACAACTGGACTGTTGCAATGTTCAATGAAACTATTCACTCAATAAAATTGTTAAATGAAGAACAGCGACAAATAAGAGAGGTAACCTTACAGAATCGCTATGCATTGGACGTTCTCCTTGCTGCAAAAGGAGGCGTGTGTGCTCTCATTCAAAGCCATTGCTGTATGTATATTTCTGACAACGCACCTGACATTTCTGCCACAGTCGCTCATATGGAAAGTATGGTACAAAGCAATCCTCTATCAAAAGGAGATGGTGCTTTGTTTGATTGGGACACTTTATTTTCCTGGTTACCTAATGGTGAATGGCTCAGAAAATTGATTTTTGGTATTATAATGTTTGTAGTATTCTGTGTAACAATCTGTTGCTGTGTGCAATGCATTCCTTCCCTGTTGAAACAGTGTAGGCCTCCCGCTTCTGTTCATTTCCTGGACAAGAACCAACTACAGCCTCTGATGACAGAAAAAATTCACATTGACTGGCAGAAGACAAAACCATGTCCCGTTTTCTCCCCGGACTCTTATTAAAAGAAAAAAGGAGGAGATGTTGCTATGATGGATGGCCTGTGCCCTAGGATCTGTAAGAACTGGATGGAGCATAGGTGGGACGAAGAAATCATGAAGCCTGGGACAAAGAGACTGCCATGCCATGTGCTTGGAACAAAGACAAAGGAACAAAGACCCATGTGGCTTGACTGAGATTTAGGAGTAAACAGGAAATGAGGGAGGGGCCAGCAGGTGGAGGGACAGTTGTACCAAGATTTGAATCTACCGGCCACAGGTATAAGCTTTGCCATTGGCCACAGGTGTAGCTTTGTAAGTGTAACCTTGCTATTGGCCACAGCTATAACTTTGTCATTGGCTGTTGTAACCATGTGATGCCTTATGTAACCGCCCACTGTAACATTCAATAAATAGGGTAGGCAGCCTTCTTTCTGGGTTCGCTTCACCCCAAGGAAATCTGGAAAAAAAAATACTCTAGAGCAGGGGTGTCAAACTGCTGGCCCATGGGCCAGTTGCATCATACAGAGGCCACGCCCACCCCAGCTCTGGCAATGCAAAAAAAGTCGCGATATGTCACGACAAGTCACGTGACATGGCGAGTTTGACACCTGTGCTCAAGAGGGAGATAAGAGAAAATTGATTGTAGATATTGCAACTGCACTAGATTTACACAGAAAAGGAATAGTTATAATAACTTTAAAGCTGGGGAGCAGGGCATTGTGGGCATTCCCCCCTGGAATGCAATCACCCCAGTAGGCTACAAAAGAAATAGAGATTCCTGATCTGATTGTGAGTCTTGTCCATTTCCAAGAATTTTTTTTTCTAAGAAAAATTATATGGGAAGAATGTTCATAAATCAAAATGGCTTTTGCATTACTGCATGCAATCTGTATTAGAAAGGGCCAGCTCCCAGCTGACAAAAAAGACATCTGAAAATCCTCATAATCTCTCTTGAATATTCTACAGCACAACTCATGGAAATAAGTTTCAATTAGATTTACATGCAAAATTGTTGTTAAGAGTTTCTATAAATCAGATTAGCAATGCATGATAATCATGTACATCTTAAATCCATCTTTGCCTCTGTCAGATATAAACTGGGCTATGCAGGAGAAGGTAGGAAAATTCTACTCAGTTTATCTCTTTCAGCCATTTTTCCTCAGCCTGCTTTGTTACTTGAAATGAGCTGGAGAGAAAGAAAACTTTTAAATAAAGTAAGGAGGGGAGATTATGCCATTTTATCCACAATCATCTTTGTGAGAAGCAGGCTTCCATTATTCTCATCCCCATGGCAAATCCATGCCATTTTTCAGATAAAAAGAAATGTCTTGGACTGTCCTTGATGCCTCGCATTCTGATTGGGTATCCATTAATTTTGCCTAGTTGGTCTTTATACTTGGTATCTTAACTCCATGCTATCTTGGCTTCTTTTCTTTCAGAGATGCTGAGAAACGAGCCCAGGAGGCTGAGGAAAAATCAGAAACCCTTCATGAGGAGTTGGAGGAAGCTCTGAAAAAACTCCAGGATATAGAGGATGAGGAACCAGAGTCTAAAGATTTTGGCAAAAAAGCAGAAAAATCTGAAGGTACAATTAAAATCTCAAAGATGGAATTTTAAATTTCTAAAAGAAATACAAACCATTTAATACATTCCTCTTTTAGGCCTTCAGAACTTCTGAGGTTTGTGGTCAAATACATCTGTAAGGCAGTAGCTTGGAGATGGCATAATGAGTTATTGTGATAATTTCTGGTGTATATACGTTTATGATGTATATATTGTAGAATTGGGATTGAACTGAAATAGATTGCATGAAATAGTTTTAAAAGCTAATACTAGAATATCTGGAAAATGTTTTATTTGACTCTCTCTTTTTGGATATATTACGTACTTTGTTGAATAATGATTAGAACCCCACAAATTGCAGAGCTCCGTGTCATGGCTTACAATTAAAATAACTGTCACACAACATTATGGGAAAACATTATGGGTTAGAGTGATAAGTGAATCTAGTGTCTCTATGTTCCCAATCAAATAAGGCCTCTTTGAAGGGCTGGAATAATTTTACAGGTTTAAGTAGAAAAAAACAGCAGCTACATTTCTTCCTACTTCTGTTTTTGGTTTCTCCTGGGCTTGTGCTTTTTTTTATTTCTCCTCCCCTCACAGCCTTAAGCTTTCAGGCAGTGTGACTGGAAGTACTACTATTCTGGGGAATAAGGCTTACTCCTAAGGAGGCGGGTGTTTTCTGTTCATCATTCATGTTTTATACCAACACCAATAACAACCACATATTCAGCAAAAACCAAAGAGGTATGTTCATTCCACAAGATGCTTTTGACCTCTCCCTCCCAAATCATGTGCTCCATTTTAGAATATCTTCAGCCCATTTCATCTGGTTATACTTTACTGTCAGACGTAACTTGTAAATGTAACCTAACATATAGAGGAAGGAATAAAGATGTACTGGTGATGCACCCCATAAAAAGCTTCAGGCAAATCACGGAGACAAGATAATATTTCAGTATATCGATATTAAATATCTAAATCAATAAAGGGCTCACAGCCACTGGCTCTTACAGTGATTTATTGGTAGTCCTTGATTTATGACCTCAATTGAGACCAGGATTTGTTGCTAAGCAAGATGGTAAATGAGTCACGGCTGATTTTACAAACTTTTTTTTGCCACATTTAAGTGAATCAATGCAGTTAAATGAATCCAGTTTCCCTCATTGAATTTGCTTGTGGGAAGCTGGATGGGAGGGTGGAAAATTGTGATCAAAGGATCCCTGCCTCTGCCTCCTTTTTTTCAATTGACTTTTTTAAAAAAAACTTTTGGGGACTGTGGGTATGCCACCCTTGCGCACTTTTATAGCTCATTAAGAGTTCTGCACAGATGGACAGCTATGGACTATCCAATCTCCCCCCCCGCTATAAGGATTATTTAATACTTCCAATTATCTTCTATTGCAGAAACCTCTCACAAGAAAGCATCTGATAAAGCTGGTCATTCTAAACCATCCACTCCCCGACCTAAGAAATCCCCTAAACCCAAGCGCTGAAGAAGAGTGTGGCTGCAAGAAATCCTTTGACTCCTGATTGTTGTTACAGTAATTTTGGCCACAGTGTGAGCACTGCCTATCCCTGAAATAAAAAATTACAATTGCAATTCTTCTGGTTGTGTTAATAAGCTATAGGGACAGGAGTTAAATGAAGATTCTAAAATTGTTTCCTCATTTTTATTATTCATTTAGAAAATCATCAACATCTAATTTAGCCTTGTTCTGTCATTTTTAGATGCACACCTACAGAAACTGCAGATTGGGTTAAGAATATCTTCTGGGCAGCTTTTATTATTTTGCATTATATAATAGATGTTTTGTAGTATCTTATAGCATGCAGGATGCAGTATCATATTTTGCATGATCTCTTTGCCTTTCTCAAAGCCTCTTGTAACAAACTGTTGAGAGTGAGGAGTATCAGCGTTGTGTCCCACCAGCCTTGTCTTGGGAAGATGGCCTTGAAAAGTTAGGGGAAATGAGGCTTTTTAGGAAAAGAAAAAAAGGAAAGCATTCATTCACGAGCCAGAAAACTGTCATTTCCATTCTGCCAAAGAGAAAAGTTTTATATATCTTGATTTGAGTGATATCAAATTTAAATTTCTTATACTTTCAGACTCCTGGGGTATTATTACTTCATGGGTTTAAAAGTATTTTGATTTTTTTAACTAATTGGTGTTGCTTTGCATGTGACTAGTAACTTTGGGGCACAAAGAACACCTACAGAGTCATACATTAGTGAATTATCTCCCATATTAATCAATAGTAGAGTGAACATGACAAGATCCAGGCTAGCCCCAGTCATGGACAGTCAATCTTTTCCAGCCCAAAATTACTCTAGCAAAATCATGAAAGGGAGTCCAACCGGATAGAAAATTTTCCTTACTAGTACAAATCCACCATTAGGGTTTGAAAAACTGAATTATATGCCAGTGGTGATAATTCCTCCCCAGTAAACTGCTAAAGCACATGGTGACTGATCGCTTCCACATACTCTTTAGATGAAATGGATTTCCCAGGGTCTCCTCAGTTAAAATTTAGATCTGGTCTTGCATCAAAGCATCATTTCAAAGGGATGGGGGAGGAATTCTCTTAGAACTCTCAATGGTTTTCAGTAAGTTCTTAACTTACCAATGTACCTTCTTCCGAAGAAATTTTTAAATCCAGTATGGGGGGGGGGAAAGGGTTTACAGATATCCATTTTCCTTTCTAGCAGAAAGGGAGAGGCTTGGGGAAGCTGCTTTGCTTTAGTTGTGTCAACAGGCATGTACCTCTGTTTGAGATGCAAGTGTATATTCAGATATCTCAGCTGCCAGTTGCTGTCTGGTGTGAGGAGCTGGCAGGCAGGCTGTGACGTTGAATGTAGAGGTGGGAACTTTTCTGTCTATTCGCTCTAAGTGTGGTATCCCAAGACTGATAAATAAATGAATGAACATGGGACTAATTTAGAAACTGACCTGAAAATGAAAGATAGCCTGCTATTGAATGAGAAGGCTCCATTTCAACTTAGTTGAGACATAGAAATCCCTTTATTAATGAAACTCAGTCAGGACATATTTGAAGGAAAAGAACACATGTACAGTATGTGAGCTCTTACAAGCACTTTTGGTGGGCTCTTTTCTTTTAATGTTTCTACTCCTCTCAGGAAGCAAAGCTGGAGAAATTATCACCCAGTACAGTCTATGCTGATTTTAGCTTTCTTTTTAAAGGAAATGCAGGTTTCAAATTAATTTAACTGACTATCTCTCCCTCTCTCCAGATATATCTTCTCTAACTTTTTAAAATTAAATTAGAAAAGAAAGACTAAATCACAAAACAATGGAATCACCTGACAACCCATAGTTGGAATGTCTCTCATCCTGCTGATGCTGTCAAATCCAGTTGCCTCAATAAAGCAATGAAAAGATGGACAGGGATGTCCAACCTTGGCAACTTTTAAGACCTGTGGACTTCATGCTGGCTGGGATATTCTGGGAATTGAAGTTCATAAGTCTTAAAATTGCCAAGGCTGGACACCCCTTGACTAGGATAAGCCTTGAGAAATCATTATACTAAAGAATTTTAGTATTTCCTCTTGTCTGAGCCTACTATGTAGAAAGAAACCAACTTCCTCCTTTTCTTCTTTCAGCCTGACACCTTACTATTCCTGAACTGAGGAATTGGTTTACTTTTTAAATTGCTTTTATTTTCCAAAGAAGAGAGAAAAAGATCCTCATTGGTATCCTAGTTTGGAGAGAAGGAAAGACTCTTGCTGGTCAGGAGGCACACTCACCCTTGCTGTTCAGCTGTGCAATTTTACTCATCCTTTTTCTTTCCTTCCATCTCTTCCTTTTGTTAAATGAACTAAGCCAGACATGTCAAACACAAGGCCCGGGGGCCGGATGTGGCCCGCAAAGTGGTTTCATGTGGCCCGCGAAGCCATCCTGGAAACAGTGAGGGAACGGCCCCCGCTGCCCTGGCCCTGGCCCAGGCCAGCTGGGAGCCAATGTACAATTTTGTGGTGGCCATCTATGCTGAAACGCATTCAGTCTTAGCTCCCCAAGGCCAGCTACCGGTAGAAACAGCGAGGAACCAGCCCCTGCCGCATTGGCCCCGCCCCCTGGGTGCATGCTGGGGAGGTGTCACCCTTTGTGAGGAATGAAGGAATGCACCATCGCCTGGAAGTGGCCAGCAAATGGCCCTCACCTACTTCACATATCTGGCTTGATGGGCTCTGCCCTGGTCCTACCCCTTTCTGCCAGAGACCCTCAGATCTGTCCCACTCCTGCCCAGGCCCCCACAGGCACCCTTGACACGAATGATGTAGAGCTGGCCACGCCCACCCAGTAGGCCACAGCCACTCCATCCACACCCACCCAGTAGGCCGCACCCACCTTGGCCACATCCACCTGGCCTCCCGAGGGCAACTGCAATGCTGATGCGGCCCTCAATGAAATTGAGTTTCATACCCCTGAACAAAGCCAACTTCCATCACACCCAAGATAGCAAAAGAGGGATAGGTGTGCTTTGTACTATTTTTTCTTATTAGTCTGATACTGTGATAACACAGAAATGAGATCAGAACACTGGATTTTGTCCTTATATTCACCTTCCTATCTTCCCTATTCTTGTTGGCAGCAAGTACCTAAATCAGTTTACACCATTTGTCCTGTCCCAATCAGGGACACCTATAGTTGGTCTGTACCTGTAAGTCAATTTCCTCTTTCCTATGTTTTTCATGGGTTTTCATTTTGAATCCAATCTTACTCCCGCTCAATTCTTCCTATTCTTTTTTGGATGATCCCTAGCTTCCTTTTTTTCCATCTTTATTAGTTGACTCCTTACAAATGCTAACATCACAGTACTGCAATGCTTTTTCTTATTTTATATAATTCCTCTGAAGTATGTTTTACTTTAGTTCTGCAATAAACAACTGACTACATTTCAGATCTTTTGTCATCTTTGCAGGTAACTGAGATTTTCTGTACACAATCATGCTTTAATGTTGCAGTATCCTGTAGGTATGTGTGGTTTATCAGTTTATACTTATGTAATATGCATGTATGTTTGTAAATGAGCATACTTCATAACAAGAACTCATGACATATGCCAATTCTACACCAGTTTTACTGGATCTTAGTTTTTTCTTGGTCCCAAATCAAAATGATGTTGTTAATTTATCAAGACCTAGAAACTATGTTTGATGTAACAACTCTATTGTACACGTTATGATATTGCCCAAATGCTAAAATCATTCTTGAATACTATGTTCTGGTTGCTGTCCCATGTCAATCACAGGAGTGTTTAATAATTTTTTTTTAAGGAGGAGGAAGGATCAAATGAATTACAGAACCAATCAATCCAGGGTTCTTGCTTGAGGCACAAATTACTAGCTTTACATTATCATAATTTTGACATGTGAAGACCTACAGCCCTTGAGAGTTCCGTAAATATGGGAAAGGTGAGAAAAGAGAAGATAACAACCAGCAACAAGATGAATGGATGAACTCAGTTTCAACAGCAATGGATATACAGTACCATTGTGAAACTTGATAGGCCAGGTTGAGAATAGATCATCCTGGAAAATGCTATGTGATTGCTAAGAATAGTTCTTAGTAATAATAATACATTTTTTAAAAAATAAGTAAATGTAACAGATTTTACAAACATACAACTAAAATTTTTAAACTCTACAATAAAAATGATGTATATATTAGTCAAATACATGGAGTCTCAGAGGTAAATTCATAAGTCAGGATTTACAGCACCCTGTCATTTGTATCCTGAGCGGGTGAGATCTGACTTTGATAGCTTTTTATTTGATTGCTATTACTATTTGAATTTTACACAGAAGACTTAGCTGCCAATTATGTGGTGAATTGTATCAGCGACAGCTTGAAATCATGATCCTTTGAATGCTACCATTTCTATAACATGGGAGAGTCCTTGCCCTTTGAAGTTTCTGGATTATTGTCACCACTTGAAGGGTTGTAGCCAGTGGATGTTTGATTTACTGCAACTGAAAGGCTCAGGGGGTCAAAGGGTAAAGGCAGAACAATGGTTGGAGGTTTTTCAGAAGACAATTTCTGCAGTGTGTGAAGATAACGGAGCTGGATAGCAGCTGGTGTATGGGACAATATCTCAGCTGCTATCTTCAGAGATTCAGAAACAGCTTTTTCACCTTCAGCAGCAATCACCTGCAACACAAAGGCCATTTGAGAATTGTTCTATTATTTCTATAACTATATTACTGAGATACTGCCTTTCCTTAGCCTAAATTAGAAAGAAAAAGTATGCTCTGGCCTCTATACTGTGTGAGATGCTGTATTACTTTGTCCAAGAATCATCTGCGATATTTGGCTTAGTCCCAATTTTGTCCAGTGTTCAATAAAAATGTCTTAAGAACTGTTCCTATACATAGCACAGATTCTTTTAGTTCTTCCCCTTCAGCAATTAACTTCTATTCCCGTGGATGCAGATTATTTATTGCCCTGCATATTTTTTTTTTGTTTCATAGCAAAATAAGCAAGCACTTTCTCAGGAAACCTGGTGACTAAATTCACCCCAAAAAGTAGGGAGAGGAAGCAGAATGTGCAAAAGAGCAGAATGTGCTGTCTTACAAGTTATGAAACGCTCTAAGATCCATAGTAATCTGAATTTGGAAAGTAAGCCATGAATCATGGAGACTAGTCTATGGGAGGTTACTAACACTTTCCATCCTTCCCCTCTACTTATTTACTTACAATTAATATTATTGTATGGGCTGTCGGCCTCCTCAATAGCAGGTTTCTTTTCCTCTGCTCTGCCACTCCCACTGAAACCAGGGCCACCAGAGGAAAAGCATTTTTTCTCTCTCCTGCAATCTCCTGTAATAAAAATGTACATGCGGAGGCTGCTGACTTACCCTCACTTTAGCATGACGCTGGGCTTCTGCTTGTGCAGATAGTGACCCCTGAAGTTCAGCTGGCAGCCGAATGTCTCTACTGAAATAAAAACAGGAAACTGAAAGAAAGGCTACTCTCCAGGCCTAGAAACAATAGAAGACGCTTGACATCTTGAGAATATATGTACTTTGGGTTACTATTTTTTCTTCTCGTGGACAATGATAAGCCATCTGATTTAATTACACCAACTTAATTCAGCTTTTTACTTCCGAGACAAATCTTCGGCTGATAGGCTAGTTGGATACTTGTCCCAGGTGCTGCCTATAAATCAGCTCAATTGGAGTTTCACTACCATTATCTCCGTACCATGCCAACTGGTTTCTTAACCACGTCGCCTGCTTCAGGAATCAGATTGGGGTTCTAGAAAAAGCCTGCCTGTCCTGGGTTGATCCATGGATAATGTGTTTTGACTTCTATCAGGTTTAGAAGTGAGATCCATTCTCATAAGAGATCAACTCTGTATTATTTACACATACACGTTTTCTTCAAAGATAAACTTTTATTTATTAATAAAGAAACTAACATTGTAGCTAGGCTGTCTTTTTATTTCTTTTGCTCTGACTAACAACAGTCCAGAATCTCTCTCAATAAATTCTTTATAGGGAGGTTTGACCAAGACTGCAGAACTGTGTCCTTCCATGGCTACTTGGGACTGTATCCCCACCCAACACTATCCCCAGTTAGATTAAGGAGATTAAGGAGGCTATCATTTTGGAGAGCTGATATTCTTTTCCTAAGCCCTATCTCAGCGGTTCTCAACCTGTGGGTCGCGACCCCATTTGGGGTCGAACGACCATTTCACAGGGGTCACTAAGCACCGCAGTCCGCCATTTTTTTTGGGGTCGGCCATTTTTTTTTGGTCGGCCATTTTTTTTCCTATCGCAATGCGGGCCGTCGCACCACGCATGCGCGATGCGCTCCGTCGCGCCACGCATGCGCGGTGCACCCCGTCGCGCTGCGCATGCGCGGTGTGGGCCTGCCATTTTTTTTGGGTCAGCCATTTTTTTTGGGTCGGCCATTTTTTTCCTATCACGATGCGGGCCATCGCGCCATGCATGCGCGATGCGCCCCATCACGCCGCACATGCGCGGTGCGGACCCACCATTTTTTTTTGGGTCGGCCATTTTTGGGGGGGGTCGGCCATTTTTTTCCCTATTGCGATGCGGGCCGTCGCGCCGCGCATGTGCGATGCGCCCCGTCGCACCACGCATGCGTGGTGCGGGCCCGCCATTTTTATTTTTTTTTGCACGGCACGGGCCGGGGTCGAGCCCCAGAAAAGGTTGAGAACCGCTGCCCTATCTTGACAGTCTCCTAGTTATCTTTTTTGGCAACACTAAACGTGATATACCCCAAGGGACCACATTTTTTTTTTAATTTTATGGGACCCACACAGACACATACTCCAATCACTTTATGCCATATCTCCAAAGCTCAAATGCAATTTTACTGAGATTTGTCACACCCTCTCCGAAATCTCTCTGGTCAGTCTTTGGAGGTTCTGTCCTATTATCTCATTTACTATGATCTTACTTTGAAAAAGCTGAGGAGAGGGGACCAAGGATGGTCTTATTCTCTTTCTGAGTTGAAAATAGACTTGCAAGGCCTTGAATTCATTGCTCTTGCTCCCTTTTGCTCCCTCTTAGCATTTTACACAAAAAAGCTGGCTGGCTGGAAAATTCTGGGAGTTGAAGTCTGCATATCTTAAAGTTGCTGAAGTTGAGAAACTCTGCTCCAGAGACTGAAAGCCGCTTCCAGTTCACATAGACAAAGGGAAGGGAACATGAAACTAATTAATGTATTTCACAGATGCCTTCACTGATTAGTTAGTTGGCTCATTCATTCATTCATTCAATCAATCAATCAATCTTGGTCAAGGGATGGTCCTAGTATTCTGAGTGTCTTATTTCTAGTAAAAGTTGTTAGTTGTAGTTTTTCTGGCCATTCACTTTCCATTCTAGATAGAAATGTCAGCCAATCTGTCACTGCTTCTAAGACTGCACAGAGATTGAACACAGATTACAACAAACGTGCAGTCCCCTTTTTAAATCAAATTTAATTAAAAAAAACCTTAAACAATTGCATAACTTCTTCAATATTGCAGAAACACTTCATATCTTAAACACCTGTTACAAGCATCAGTTCTTATATTGCTGGTTGTACTCATAAACACTATACAATGGAGACTCATCTAGAATTAGTTCATGCCTAGACTCGCAATATAGCAAGGTCCAACTAAAAGAATATGCAGGCTTTGGAATTCCCCAGCACTCTTCATTGGAGACATTATCAAAAATAATACAAAAACAGAATGGAGAAAAAGCCAGAAAATTTATAGCCAAGGATGGTGTTTCAATTATGAGGTGTGCAATTCAAAGCCAAGGTAAATATTAAGGCAGACTGAATGTCAATAGAATATAACAACAACAACAATGTTGGAAGGGACCCTGGAGGTTATCTAGTCCAACCCCCTGCTCAGGCAGGAAACCCTATACCATTTCAGACAAATGGCTATCCAGTCTCTTCTTAAAAACTTCCAGTGTTGGAGCATTCACAGCTTCTGGAGGCAGGTTGTTCCACTGGTTAATTGTTCTAACTGTCAGGAAGTTTCTCCTTAGTTCTAGGCTGCTTCTCTCTTTGGTTAGTTTCTATCCATTGCTTCTTGTCTTGCCTTCAGGTGCTTTGGAGAATAGCTTGACTCCCTCTTCTTTATGACAGCCCCTGAGATATTGGAACACTGCTATCATGTCCCCGCTCGTCCTTCTCTTCATTAAACTAGACACACCCAACTCTAGCAACCATTCCTTGTATGTTTTAGCCTCCAGTTCCCTAATCATCTTTGTTGCTCTTCTCTGTACTCTTTCTAGAGTCTCAACATCTTTTTTACATCATGGTGACCAAAACTGGATGCAGTATTCCAGGTGTGACCTTACCAAGGCATTGTAAAGTGGTATTAACACTTCATGTGATCTTGATTCTATCCCTCTGTTAATACAGCCCAGCATTGTGTTAGCCTTTTTGGCAGCTGCAGCACACTGCTGGCTCATATTTAAGTGATTGTCCACTAGGACTCCGAGGTCCCTCTCACAGTTACTGCTATTGAGCAAGATACCCCCTATACTATATCTGTACATTTGGTTTTTCTTGCCTAAATGTAGAACCTTACTTTTTTCACCTTTGAATTTCATTTTGTTAAATAGTACCCAATGTTCAAGTCTGTCAAGATCCTTCTGTATCTTCTGGAGTGTTGGCTATTCCTGCCAGCTTGGTGTCGTCTGCAAATTTGATGAGTTTCCCATCTGTCCTCTCATCCAAATCATTGATGAAGATGTTGAAGAGCACTGGGCCCAGAACAGAGCCCTGGGGCACCCCACTACTCACTTCCCTCCATGTAGATGCGGTTCCATTGAGGATTACATGCTGAGTACGGCCAGTCAGTGAGCTACGAATCCATCTGGTGATGATGCTGTCTAACCCACATTTTTCTATCTTATCAAGTAGAGTAGGGGTTGCAATCTACTTTATCAAATGCCTTACTGAAGTCCAAATAAATTATATCCAGATCATTCCTCTGGTCCACTAATTTTGTCACTTGGTCAAAGAATGCGATAAGATTTGCCTGGAATGATCTGTTTTTGACAAACCCATGTTGGCTTTTGGTAATGATTTTGTTTGCCTCTAGGTGTCTGCTGATTCATTGTTTGATTATCTTTTCGAGAATCTTCCCAGGTATTGAGGTCAGGCTGATAGCTCTGTAATTTCCTGGATCCATTTTTTCCCCTTTTTTGAAGATGGGAACTACATCAGCTCTTTTCCAGTCCTCTGGTAGCTCCCCAGTGCTCCAGGATCTTTGAAAGATATAGTTCAGTGGTTCTGAGATCACATCTGCCAGTTCCTTGAGAACCATCTGGTCCTGGTGATTTGAACTCGTCTAGGCTGGACAGGTGCTCACTTACCATTTTCTTGCCTATCTTAACTTGCATTTCTAATCTGTTTTTTAGGGAACTGTTTTTTCTCTTTGTGTAAGGACAGATGCAAAAAATGAGTTAAATAGTTCTGCCCACTCCCTGTTGCTTGTCACCTTCTTGCCACTTTCTCCCACTAATGGGCCAATCATTTCCTTGACATTTTTCTTGTTTTTTACATGTTGAAAGAAGCTTTTTTTGTTATTTTTGACTTTTGTCACAAGCCTTAGTTCATTTTGAGCCTTAGCTTTCCTCACTTCATCTTTGCAGGCTCGGGCTATTTGCTGATATTCTGCCTTAGTTATGTGCCCCTCTTTCCACTTGTTATACTTGTCCTTTTTGTTTTTCAATTTATCAGAGAGTTCTTTATGCAGCCATGCTGGTTTTTTTTGAGAGCTGTTATTTTTCTTCTTCGTTGGTATTGTGCTAGACTGGGCTTTTATTATCTCACTTTTCAAAATTTCCCAAGCTTCTTGAGTTGTTTTCCCCTTGAGGATTCTCATCCATGGAATCCTTCCCAAGCTCTCTCTAAGTTTATTGAAATTAGCTCTCTTGAAGTCCAAGACTCTAGTTTGACTGTGTTCTATTGCTTGTGCTTGCATAATGTTGAATTCCAATATTGCATGATCACTCCCCCCCCCAAGGTTCCTGTGGCTTCAACACCTTCTATCATTTCATCCCTGTTAGTGGGAATTAGATCCAATATGGCTAATTCCCTAGTTCCCTTCTCTACTTTTGGGGAGACAAAGTTGTCTGCTAGGTTTGTCAGGAATCTGTTTGATCTTCCACTTGGTGCAGAGTTTGTCTCCCAGTTGATGTCAGGGTAATTAAAGTCCCCCATTACTATTGTGATGTACTTCCTATATACCTTAGTTAACTGACTAGCAAAAAGTTCATCTATTTCCTCTATTTGGTTGGGTAGCCTATAGTATACACCTATGGCAATGTCATTTCCCCCGCCTTTTATACTGACCCAAATGCATTATTACCACTAATGATTATAATATTCCTGTCTGTTTCCATCATGGGTAAAGCTCAAAGGCTGTGGGTTTTTCTAACCTCTTGCCTAATGAGGATTCTGGAAAATGCAACTCTCAAACAAACCATTATGTCATTTTTGTTGATCCTAATAAAATCAGTCTAACAATGGATGTTAGATTTCTTCATGAACTGGCTTAATCATAACTATACTATAGGCCAATATAGAAAGAATATATAATACTTGAATGGAAAGTTACAAATTATAGCTAATCAGTAAAGATTTCATTCTTTTCCTCAACAGATATTTAAACATTTTTTTGATTTTACAGTGTACAGATTTCATACCTACATTTCTGTCAGCTCCACTTTGATCCCCCACTGACAGGTAATGGCATCCACAGCCACCTACATAAAAAGAAAAAAGGAGGTGATATTTATATGGCTGCCAAAACTCTTTAAATAAACATATGCAATATTATCATAGACCCAAGAAACTACAGACCAATCAGTCTAACATCAATACCTGAGAAAATCCTGGAAAAGATAATCAAAAAACAGATCTGCAAACAACTAGAAGCAAAGTTACAACCAGTAGCCAGCACGGGTTTGTCAAAAACAGATCATGCCAAACCAATCTCATTTCATTCTTTGATAAAGTGACTAAATTAGTAGACCAGCAAAACGCTGTGGACATAGTATACTTAGACTTCAATAAGGCATTTGACAAAGTAGACCACAACATGCTGCTTAGTAAGCTAGAAAAAGGTGGGATAGACAGATAGATAGATGGCTCTGTAGGTGGCTGACAAACCGTACTCAATGAGTAGTGCTCAATGGTATTACATCCGCATGGAGAGAGGTAAGCAGTAGGGTACCACAAGGCTCTGTCTTAGGCTCAGTACTCTTCAATATCTTCATTAATGACTTAGATGAGGAAATAGAGGGGGGGAGGCTCATCAAATTTGCAGATGACACCAAACTGACAGGAATAGCCAACATCCCCAGAAGTCAAACTCAGGATCCAAAAAGATCTTAACAAACTTGAACAATGGGCCCTATTCAACAAAATAAGTTTTAATGTGGAGAAAAGCAAAGTTTTATATTTAGGCAGGAAAAATTAAAGGTTTAAGTACAGATTAGGTGAGACCTGGCTCAAAAACAGCAACTGTGAGAGGGACCTTGGAGTCCTAGTGGACGATCACTTGACTATGAGCCAGCAGTGTGCAGCAGCCGCCCAAACCTGGGTTGTATAAACGTAGGCATAGAATCAAGATCACACGAAGTACTAGTGCTGCCTACTAGTACTAGTAAGACCACACCTGGAATATTGCAGCCAATTTTGGTCACCATACTACAAAAAATATGTTGAGACCTTAGAAAAATTCAGAGAAGAGCAACTAAAATGATCAAAAGCCTGGGGACTAAAACATATGAAGAATGGCCGCAGGACTTGGGTTTGGCTAGTCTAAAGAAAAGAAGAAACAGGCAACATGATAGCACTATTCCAGTATTTGAGGGGCTGCCACAAAGAAGAGGGGATGAAACTATTCTCCAAAGCAGCAGAGGGCAGGACAAGAAACAATGGCTGGAAACTGAAAGAGAGAAGCAACCTGGAATTAAGGAGAAACTTCCTAACAGTGTGGACAATTAACCAGTGGAACAATTTGCCTTCAGAAATCATGGGCACTCCATCACTGGAGATCTTTTAAGAAAAGGCTAGAAATGTCTGAAATGGTATAGGTTCTCCTGCTTGAGCAGGGGGCTGTAGTAGAAGACCTCCAAGGTCCCTTCCAGCTCTATTCTATTCTATCTTAACTCTCCAACAAAATTGGTTTAAGTAAAGTGTTAATTGAGGCTATATCTGAGTTAAATGTTTTGTGACTCTGACTGCCAAGGCCAAAGCATCTTGTGTCCATTCTCCATCCAAGAGGAGGTGGTAGAAAGTTGGAGTTGTAAAGAGAATTTACTGGCTCATCAGTTAATAAGTTGCCTTTGCAATTTTTATTCTTGTGAGTATGTCATAGGCAAGGCAAATTTTGACAAACTTAAAATTGGGATCAGTGTTTAAGCAAACAGGAGTACCTTATATTATATAAGCTATGTTATGGCTTAACATGATATTAAAATTTGATCCTTCAACTGAAAGCAGAATTCTGCTTTCTAGGCTGTCACTGAAAATAGAGAAGCATAAACTGAAAGGAAACTGGCAGTTGAAAGGAAAAAAACTGATAAAAGGCTTAGCTCCCATTTCCAGTTTCCTCTCTTGTTCAGGGAACACAAGGCATAATTTTTTCCACTTTTTATTTTAAAAAATGAGTCAATAGAGCAACTTAATAGCATTCTTTATCTAGGTGAAGTTTTCTCTGAGACTGAATCTTGGCTCCCTCATCATCAAAGGAGCTCACTTAGAGCAAGGGCACAAGTGTATTTACTGCTTAAATGTAAAAAAAAAAAAAGCTAACCTTACGTATTAAACTATTTAAGGCCAATGTTATACCCATGCTTTTATGTGGAGCTGAAATTTGGGGCTTAAATATATATCACTATCACTACTAGAAAACTATAATGACAATTTCTTAAAGGCATCTTAGATGTGAGTAAAAGGACTTCAGCTGTTGCAATCAGAGCTGAGTTGTGAATTTATGCAATTTGCCCTTTGTCCAAAATCAGGAATATAATTATTGATGCAGAATTAATGCTGTGGAAACTGACAGACAAAATTATAACATAAAATTTCAATTAAAGATTTTTTTTGGGTTGTACAATTGACAAAATTATACCAGGAGCTCTGGCCTCCCTGTCTCTTCCACCATCGGAAAACAACGTAAAAGACTGCTGCACAAAGAATTTTGGATATAGAAGCAGAGAAAGATATAGCCATCCTCAGACTGGCACATTGAAATGAATGACAATATAGGTAGTCCTCAACCTACGACCAGAACTGAGTCCAAAATTTATGTTGCTAATGAGACAGTTGTTAAGTGAGTTTTGCCCCATTTGACGACCTTTCTTGACAAAGTTGTTACGTGAATCATGCAGTTGTTAAATTAGTAACACAGTTGCTAAGTGAATCTGGCTTCCCCACTGACTTTGCTTGTCAGAAGGTCACAAAAAGTGGATCCCATGACCCCAGGACAACTGTCATAAGTATGAACCAGTTGCCAAGCATCTGAATTTTGATCACATGACCCTGGGGATGCTGCAACGGTCATAAGTGTGAAAAAAGTCATAACTCAGTTTTGTCAGTGCTGTTGTAACTTCGAACAGTCACTTAGCAAATGGTTGTAAGTTGAGGACTACCTGTACAAATGTATCTTCAAATTTCCAATTACTGACAGTCCTCGACTTGCGACCACAATTGAGCCCAAAATTTATGTTGCTATGGTAAGTGAGAAATTTGTTAAGTGAGTTTTGCCCCATTTTATGCTGTTCTTCCCACATTTGCTAAGTGGAGATGCAGTTGTTAAATTTTGGTCACTAAATGAGCTGTTGTAAGTCGAGGACTACCTGTAGTTAAACACAGCTATTCCTAAACATTTCAGGGTGGTATTTACTCCAACAAGATTTGAGCAATTGGATACAATGGTTATATATGGAAGAGTTAACCAAGCCCTTTAGAGTGAACATATGTGCATTTGCAGAACTTCAGAGACAGCAGATATAATGCATATATCATTTGAATGTCACTTGTATAAAAAAGAGAGAGATCGGAATCTTGGACTGCACACTATAGGAATGATCTAGTAAATAAATGAATAAAGTATTAAATAAAACAATATATTTCATTTGCAGACAGAATTTTCTTTTTCAATTTCATTTGTTTCTTTTAGTCTGTTTTTATATATGGTTTTACTAATGTTCTGTGTTTTATATTCTGTATTTTGATCTGGCCTAGTGGCCTAGTGGTTAATCAACAATAAACTATTGTTATTGCTTTTGCTTTCTATTAAAAGCTTCTTGTTTATTTGTTTCTGTATTTATTTAAATAATTTACTTAGCTGCTCATCCTGCTACTGTGATCTGGTTAGCTTAGAATGATTAAAACAAAAAAAAAGTATAATTCAAAATAATTTTAAAAAGAAGTTACAACAACATTCTTGTTTGTTATAAAGTAGGATTGCAATAAATGACTCTTTGGGAAATTATTCAAAGTAAAAGCCCACTATTATTGGCCTATCTGAATATATATTGGTCAAACTTAGCAATGCAATTCTTACAAATTTGCATCTTTTGAAATATCTTTCAAGAAAGAGAAACTGCCCAATAACAAGGGAACGTTATTTTACTAATGCCAATTCATTTATTACCATATAAATATTTGTGATGGTTTTGCCCATCATGCAGAGTTATTACAAAATCCTCATCTTGCCCACCTTTATTTCCTGGCTGATATTCTTTCTCTCCATCAGAATGTCAGTGAAAGTCCGATGTGCCAGCAAGCGCTTTGTGATAGTCTGTACTAGCATCTGAACTGCATTAGAACGATTAGCAAGGGTGGTCATCAGGAGAGTAACATTCTCCATTCGATAGTAGCACACCGTATTTAATTCTAAAACAGCCATGTCATTGGTGATCACCTACAATAAATAGAAGGCATTACAGGTGATCTTTAATGTAATAAGATGACGAACGGGCATGGTAGTAATTTTGTCTGTCACTGGAAAGAAAGAAGAAATCCAGGACCTACAAAAATTGGGCAATGTTGTTACTATAGTACCTGAGCTAGTAAGATTACAGGAATCTCACAAGATCTGCATGGCATGTGTTTTTGTATGGAGAAATGGTAAGGCACAACCATGACAAAGTTTCTTAAACTTATGTAATTAGTTCATCTTATAGTCAAGGTACCAGCTGTAAACTTTTGATGGCCAACAATGGATTGATTGATTTGATAGAATTCAGAATCATATTACTCTGAGTATTTTGTAATTTAAAAAGTGGAAAACAATTGAGGAAAAGAACACCTGTGCACCTGAACAAAACACAAATTGCCTTACAAAAAACTCATCATGGTCTCAGCAAACAACCTAGTTCCAGGCCAGGGAGCCCAGACACATTTTTAAAGATTTGTCAAACTTGTAGAGTAGGAGCTGAATCTCATTGTTCAGGCAGAATCATGGACACATGTGGTCCTTTTCATGGTTGCCATGAAAGTCCTTACAGGTGACAATCAGTACCTTAAATTGCACCCAAAAGAAGATTGGCAACCAGTGCAGGTTATGAACCATTAATGCACATGGGCGTATCAAGTGTGGTCATCACTGCATTTTTGGACTACTTGTAGCTTTCAGGTGGTCTTCAAGAGCAGTCAAATTGCAATATTCCATTATGAGGTGACCAAAACATAAAACAGTCTGAAGGGCTTCCCATTCTAGGAATAAAGCACACAAAATGGACCTGTGCAGAGATCATCCTAACCACAGCTGCCACCTACACTCTTGGAGCAGTAGTTGTGAGTCTATGATGGTTCCCAAGTTATGCACTGGTCTGAAATAGGGACGTGCCACCGCATCTAAGACTAACGGTGAAAAAAAGAGATCCAGGGGCCCAGCTTCAGGACTGAAGCTGAGTCTTTCCATCCAGACCTGAACAACATTGGGTTAGGACACTGACATTGGGAAAGCAAGGGTTGAGATGTATAATTGAGAATCACCTGCATACAGATGATACCAGACCCAAAATGATGGGTGACTTCACCCAGCAATTTTATGTAGATATTAAACAGCAGAGGCAGGAGCATGGAACCCTGTGACACTCCACAAGCAAGGAGGTTGGACATATCCTCTCTTTCTCTGTTAATACTGACTGGAACTGACCACTAGGGAAGGAGAACCACTGCAATAGAATACCACTCATTCTCAATCCCCCCCCCACTAGTCTGTCCATAAGGATACTATGGTAGAAGGTACTCAAAACTGCTGAGAAATCAAGATGGCCATAGTACCCCGTCCCGGCTTGCCAAATATCATCAAAAAAGTGTAATCATTAGAGAATCTATGTAACTTTCTATAAAGTATGAGAATCCTTCTGAATGGAGATTCTATGTAATTTCTTTCTAAAGTCTGTCTGCTTTGCAACTGTCTCATTTCTTGATTAATCCATGTGTTTTTCTCCAGCAGGTGAGCTAGAAGAGGATGAGTAAGCTGTAACTAAACCCACTTACCTCACAGAAAGGAATCTCTAAAGTTTTGAGACGAATGTCTATTTTGTGGTAAGTATCCAGACAGGGAAGGAGAAAAAACAAGCCTTTTAGGAGAAACAGAACAGCATGGAAATTACATGATAGGAATTAAGAGCATGCTTTTTGATGCTCATTTTATCAAGTTATCATATTGGGATTTTACATATAGAAAAACTGATGGTTGATCATCAAACACATTCTAACCAGTGATTTATGCATGCATTTGTGTGCATGTGTGCATTTCACCCAACATCCAATGACTTAAGAAATTAAGGTCAACTCATATTTGAGGAATAGCGGCCATTTAGGTTGCTATCATAGTCTCCTTTGTAGTGACCATGCATACCCTCCCTTTTAATAAAAGTAATAGTAGCCTGATGGAGATTAAAATCATTTCCCCCTAAATATTAAAAAAAATATTTGTGGATTTATGGAAAAAACAAAAAGAGATAAAAAGTTGTTACAGCCAAAATACCCCCATTAAAAGTCTGCTTTAACCTTCTGATTCCATGCCTAGTGACAAAAAGGAGAGTTAATCTCACAGTAACCATCTTAAAACAAAGAAATCAAAGCTAAAAATGAGGTTCAGGAATTACTTTTATCACAATTTGATTGGAGTTAAGGTTCCTATGTTTTGCTGTCTATATTTATACTACAGAAACTATCAACCATATTTTAACCAAATGTGTACTTGTTAGATTATGATTGTTTGTCATGCAGACTCAGAAAACTGAGTTAAATAAGTCATGATTTGCTTATTTAACTAGGGGGTAGTTGCATGATTGTTAGATCTTCCAGTAACCTACCATACCATGTCAGGCAATAGTTTGATTTGCAGAAATGACTGTAATCTTTTTGTGCAGCTGATATCTTTATCAAATTATTTGTAAAGATTTATGAAATGCTTTAAAATCTTGAACAGAAACAATAGTAGATTGGAGTAGTGGCCATCAAATCTTTTGCCTTAACATTTTAATACATTTTTGTCAGCTTCCAAACTTTTTTTATTCCATGCTGAGGTCCTTGAGACACCCTCTCATTTTGTTTCTTGCATTTTCAGCTGATCAATATGCCTAGGAAAAATTCTCAGAATTTCTATCTGTTGCAGATGCAGTGCCACGTAGATTGGCAGATCTCGTGTGAAATGTGTAATTAAGCCAAAAAGTGACCTTAATGCTGTTGTATATAGCATATCACTTAGTGCTGGGATTCTGATCCCAATTATCATTAACAAGGACTATCTGGAGGGTATTTACCACAGAGGACACCACCATCACATTTAACTGCAAAAAGGAATTTTTTTAAAAAATGAGGGGACTAAGAAAAAGAAACTGAGAGGAAAAGTGTAGAGAAGTTATTTAAAACTGAAACCCTGCAGAACTGTATTCTGCAATTCCAAGAAATGGTCTGCAGAACTTTCTTATTGCATCTAGAAAGATGCAAGGTTTTCATAGGCAGAACAAAAAATCTGGCAAAATAATCTAAAGTGATGATAAAGAATGCAAACCTTTCTAACAAAATGGGAAAAGAGTTTATGGAGCAGATGGCAAAAACATTAATGGAAACAATAAAAAATTATTTTAAAATGTTTGCTGTCTACCAAATCTGGGTCTGCAAAAATCCAGGTGATTACAGATGGCAGCAAAAAGGCAATGTTTCTCTGCATCTCGTTGCTCTGTACATTACAGGAAAAGATGGGGCCCTATACCTCCAAGATATATATAAATGTATATGTATAGAAATGTGTAACAAATATCCATTTGGAAACAGTATTAGTTGCATACACAATCCAACATACTATCTTAAACTATCTGCCCTCTCAATTTGGGTAGTATAGAAAAAAATATAGGGATCACCCCATGGTAATGAACCTGGTTTAAGTTTCTATCACAAATAAAGTTCCCAATATTGTACCATTTTATTTACTAACTACCCTATTGATTAGATAATTCAACAGTGAGAATTAGCAGGGTGATTTTTTCACATGATGTTCACTATCTATTTTAGCACAACCCTAGTTGTACCATTGTTTCTCAAGAAGGTTGACACTGATATCTTCGTTTACATCATCAGTGACGCCAACAGTTCAGTCTATACAGATGTCATAGCAAGCAGTGTTATATCTAACTTATAGTCCTGCAAAAATCTAATAATCTTTGTATACATACCAGGCCCTCTTGGCCTTCCATGAAGAATACGACCAAATCGGAATAAAACAGCTCTTTCATATTCTCGTACAATCTGTCATATAAAAATGGAGAGGAGTAACAGAATTTGGGAGGAAGAAAAAAATGGAAGCAGATAGTGCAAACAATTTAGCTCCAGAAAGCTTTTAATATTGTAGACTGCTAAATACCAAGTGATGGAAATGTAAAGTGAAGAGAGGAATCAGCCTTGTACTTTTTTTCTGTTTTAACAGCTTATGGCAGCAGTCCCCAGCCTTTACAGCTTGGTGGCCCAGGTGGGGAGAGGGGAACCAGCTTACCACTTGTGCAAGTAGAGCTGCGCGTGTACTCCAATCTGCCACTCATGCAAATTGAGTTGCGCTCATGTGCACTGGCCCGCCGCTTGCACGGCTTGGTTCTGAACAGGCCATGGCCTGGAAGTTGGCCATGGTCCAAGGGTTGGGGACCCCAGGCTTGT
Organism: Bothrops alternatus; assembly: GCA_034064705.1. NCBI lineage: Eukaryota > Metazoa > Chordata > Lepidosauria > Squamata > Viperidae > Bothrops > Bothrops alternatus. Next base: position 683,173 of record JARGCV010000145.1, on the reverse strand, counting down.
GGGGTTTAATGACCTTTCTCCTCAATAGCCAAGCATTGTTACCATGTGCTTTTCTGGGTATGATAGCGTGGAATAGTCTACTACCTACCCATATATGTACCTACCCAACAGATACATGTTTTCATGCAATTAAAGTAACTCTTAAGTTGGCTGGTCATGTGCAAGGAAAATAATTTTTCTATATTTTAAAATAGAATAGAAGAGGAAAATTTGGGAATCACAGGTGGTTTTCACTCTAATAACTAAAATTCTTTTTTCATGTGATTAAATTGTATGAATTGACATTTTAGCATCATGCGGTTTGTTGTGGATGCTACAGGATGTTCTCATTGTTTCGGTGATATTAAATAACAGATGGCCAATTTCTTTTATCAAGTAGAGGAAGAACCACATAGTGTAGTGTAGTATAGTGAAACGGAACGGAATGGAACAGAACAGAACAGAATCCAAGTGTGATTAGCCATACAAGGACTTTGTGTGTGCATGCAAAACAACAAAGTAATAATAATCATAATGATTCCAATAGAGAAGGTAGTGTAACAGATGAGAATGATAAAAGTAATATAGTCATACAACATGGGTAATATACTTAGATCAGTGGTGGGATTCAGCTGGTTCCCACCACTTCGGCAGAACCGGTAGCTAATTTTTTGTTGCCTAGACCCAGAATGGACTTCCGGAAGCAGCATTCACACAGAAAACCGGTTGTCACATATTTGAATCCCACCATTGACTTAGACATAAGACAGAATTATGGAAATTAAGTGTTCAGCAAAGTGATGGCACGAGGAAAAAAACTGTCTATGTCTAGTTGTTTTGGCATGCAGTGCTCTGTAGCGGTGTCTCAAGGGGAGAAGTTGAAACAGTTTGTGTCCAGGATGTGAGGGGTCCATAGATATTTTCTCAGTCAGAAGAGGCTGACAAAATTTGGATAATTTTATTTCAGTTATAACATGACCTCTCACAGTTTTCGTTTTGTAAAGATCCCAGTCATGTAAGTCAATGGAATAAGATATTCCCATAAAAATGTAAAAAAGTATATTGGTACAAATGAGTCATTCTATCAAATATGTTGGGAAGATAAATGGCTCATAAGTAAAATGGGATTATAATGCCATTGAGCAAGAGTAATTATTCTGAGGTAAAGATAAAAATGAGCGCTGACTGAGGTGCAATGTCTGAGTCACATTTTTATCACCAAGTGTGAGACAGAAAAGCAGATTAGCTCTAATCTCTCCTCCCGTATTTCCCCGAAAATAAGACCTGGTCTTATATATATATTTTGGGGCTCCAAAAGAGGCAGCAGTGGCACAACAGGTGTCGGGGTGTGGGAGACCTGGCTGTGGTGGTCCTAAGGTAAGCGGGTAAGACATTCCCCTGAAAATAAGACCTGGGAATTAAAATTTGCCTCTGCCATCAGTACATGAAATGTATTTAATATGTACTGTAGGTATGTTTATATGTGAAAGAATTAGCCTTATCAAATAGGATCTCTTTGGCAGACATATTAACACATAATACAGTCTAATTCATAATTTTTTTCTTTGTGTGTGAGTTGAATGCAAGGCTTGCTGCTGTACCCAATAGCATTTGGATGCATGGACTTTACTGATTGCTGTCTCTCACATGTATCAACTTCAATCTCTAGAATTACTCTTACCTTCATACAGAACCAGATGGAAATGGGAAATGTGATTATGATGAGAAGGAGTGAGAGGATGACAAGAAGCCACTCACAAATGCCTAAACCTGGAGACTTTAAGCCTGCGGAAGAACAGATACAAGATATAGGATTCTCCTAGTTTCTTTAAATCTGCATGTGTTATTGGAAAAAAAAATGTGTCTGTTGACCCACATTATTTTGGCAATAAAGAAGATTATAGGAAGATGAAACGTAGAACTAAGATAATATGCTCAAATTTCATCTGCAGATGAAAATAGGGACTCTTCTATATTCTAATTCAGAGTAAAGTTCCAGCATATATTTGCTTTATTGGAAATTTTTCTCTGCTACCTGTATATATTTTGGGTCTTTTTAAACCAACTTGCTTCCAGTTGACACTGATGAGGAATATCAACTAGTTAACTTGATTATGAGTTTAATCCTATTATAACTGGAGGGCACCAGGTTGAGGAGGCTGGTAAGTTCCTTAACATTTATGACTGTTAAAATTAATAATTTCTATTTATAACTCATGCACACAAGCAACATGCAAAAACATGATGCAAAAATGAGAACACTTCAGAATGGAGCTGACAGCTGCTTTGTACAGTCCTTTATCCTGAGATTCTCCATATAGCTGTTTATTTGTTTTTTTAAAAAATCTAAAATTCTTCCGAGAACAAGCAACCCCATGCAATAGTAGTTCCAAGTATGTGTAAAATAATCTATGGGTCTCTGGATGCCGATATCACTCTTAGTATTCTTCCTCCTTCATTCTTTCTTACATTCAAGATTTGCTTGAAACTTTATCTTGATGGACATCAGAGTTTAGTAAAAGGAAAGCAGAAAGTATGAAAGAAGTGAAAAATAAAGCTTCATGCAGGCAGATCTAGAGTTGCACCTCTATCTTCTATAACCAGCACAATTTTGTGTCAAAAAGCCAAATAAAACTAACAAGGGTTTTCCCCCTAAGTATTCTTCTCAGAGGTGAAGCCTAATCAGTTACAAATAATATACCATTTTTATCATTTGAGTCCCTCTTGGCCATTTTTATCAACTATCGTGAATTTCACATATCCTAGCAAAAGCAAGTACTGTAGAAATTGTAAACCAAAATATATGGGTGTTGCTTGTCTGTGCTCTAAATGAATATTTCATATAATTTGACAATACAATCAGGGCATAACTGCCTTATCTAAAGAAAGGCTGTAATGCTATAGTAGAGTCCATGTTGTGGATACAGTGCTGGATATCCAGTTCAAACTCTGCCATCCCCAGCAGTGCTAAGAAAGAACTTTTATAACTGTTCCAATCATAAACGAAGCTGAGTTAGAAGGAGCAGTGAGATGGTTTGGTATGAGAGTTTTTTTTTTTTTAGAGTGATGCTTATAGATTCTGCAGAGTGGAATCTTGATGTAGATAAGTGTCTGTTTAGAAGCTAAATTCATTTTAAAAACAGAAACCAATGGCGGGTTGCCAGGACCCAATCTACTTAACGTAGGTCTTTCATTAGGCAGAAAAAAAATCAGCTACAATTTCAGCAGGGAGCCTGTTGATATTAAATGATTCGGAATGACAGCAGGCAATTCCTGGAAGCTTGGCATTCTAACAAATCAACCATTAACATACAGGTAAATCCTACTTACATACCATTTAAAACCGATCCAGACTGGTAACACAGAAGGAGACAGATAAACAACCAGCAAACCACACTCTTCCACATGCTGATGATGCTACCTATCTTAATAATGAAACATCTGCAGAAATACAACCAAAGTCAGAAAACACCAATAACCTACTTATTAGGCTTTATCTGAATCTCTAGTGAATGTCTAACAGCTAGGTCTCATTGATGTCTAATTTCCTGTAGTTTCCAAGAAAAAGATTACAAAAGAAAAATTAAAATAGAAGCTGAGACCCACCAACCTGAAGCTTTGCACCAAGTTCTCTCAATGGAAGAAGAAACATATCAAAGATCAAATGACTATCACCTGAATTTGAGTCAAATTTGAAGTCTGAATCCTTCATGCCCCATTTTAAACACACCTAAACACACTAAATTTTGCATTCACTGAAACTACTGTTCAGAATTTCTGCTTAGGCTGTATACTGCACTGATATTTGCCCCTTAACATTGCTAGGTAGCTTTCGTATTTTCCCAGTAAACTGTTTGCTTTGAGGATGCTCATCTTAATAACTCTGCAATAATTTTGTTGATTTCTTTTGATCGTGTTGTCTTGAAACCCAAAGCAAGTAGGAAGCGATGAGGTTTACTACAAGATCTCCTCCCTTGTTAAATTTCATGATATATTACAGTAGTCAGTCCTTTTGCATTTTACTATTACCCAAGCTGGTTGCTATCTGCAAAGGAGAGGACAGATAAATTCAATGTATTTATATCATAGTTTTGTCTTTAATTAAACATGACTTACAGGGTAGGTCTACCAGATCAGAAAACATTCAAGAGATAGACAACATTTTAATTCCTTGCTGTCTTCTAGTGCTTCCTGGATTTTAACAACCCAGATTTGTTTGCTTGTCTTTGTACACTTTTCCTCAAAAAAGATAGTGTGGATTTCAAGGATTGTAGATCTAAGATCTCTTAAAATAGGTTCTCTTCAGGGGATGGACCTGTCCAGGGGATGATTTATTGGTGTTGTACTCCCTTTCTTCCCTTACCTTCCTCCTGCTTCTCACTTTCAAGCAAGGCCATCACCTCCATTTCTTCATCAAATGACACCACATCATCCACGTCAACCACTGTGGAAGTATAGATTTGGTTGCCTGCTTGAAGGGTGCTTTTGGTATCCTTTTTAAATTTCTTCTGATTGGATTCCTGCCTCTCTTTGCTGGTTTTCTGTCTCTGTGCCATCTTCTCTTTTTTGTTCCCTGGAGATGACTTCTCTCTGCTTCTCCCATGCTTCTCCCTAGAAGAGCTCCGGGACCGTTTTTCATCACTCATTGTGTTGTCTGCACTGTAGAAAGCACCTCTACATGAGAAGGAGGGAGACTGTGCTGCCTAGAAATTTATGTTGCCAGAAGGGAGGGAGAGAGGGAGGGAGGGAAGTACAATGCAAGAGAAGAATCTTCATTCTCGGGCAGAGAACTACTGGACAGTCACACCAGTCTTGAATTTCAGAAAGTATGGTGAGAATGGAAAGGTAGGCTGCAGCATGATATGGAGCAAACTGGGAATGCAAGCTTATATTGCAAGGAAAAAACATGGGCAAATTACTCTCCCCTTATTTGTATCCAGGACATCCAGATCTTACAAGATGAGGATATGATGGCACCAACATTCTCTATAAAGAGCTGCTGTCCAGATCTCCTTCTAGAACAATTCCCAAATCAATGAATGCTAATATTGCTAGTCTGATGTATAGAATCTAGAATATACTTTAGGAAATGAACTAAATGTAATCTTCAGAATGTACTCACAGGCTGCATATCCCCTTCCCTCCAAGGGAATGCAATATCACTTAAGAGTTAGATAAACACCCGTACTTTTTATTATCATTTAGGTTATTATCTTTTCATGTATGGCTTTAGGACTTCTACTGCTATATCAGTGACGTAGTAAATAAGGTCCCTGGAAAATAATAGCAGTTACCTCCTGCAAATATCCTGATTTGATGGATCTTGATGTTAATACCCTTATCAGGTAATACCTGACTCACAACCGTAATGGAGCCTGCCCTTCATGGTCATTAAGTCATGATGGTTGTAAAATGGATCCTCACATAATTGATCCAATTTTACTATCTTTTTTGTGGTGACCACTTCGCAAGTGTGGCAGTCATAAAGTGGCAGCTATAGTTTGCAATGGACCAGTTTTGCTAAAAACTGGAAGTAAATGCTGGTTTTCAGTAAAAGCTTTGTAAAACACAGTCACATCAGTGACGGGCACTGCAAATGGCCATAAATGTGGACTGGTTGCTGAGTATCCAACATGTGATCATGTGACCATGGGATGAGAGTGGCAGCCACTGCTGGAACTTTGGAGCCAAGTTGTGAATACCCTGGGGAGGACCATTGTAACTTTGAACAGTCGCTAAGTAACCGGTTGTAAGTTCAGGACTACCTGTAATGTCCCAAATGACAGTTCCACCATTGTACAGATGGAAAACCAAAAACATTACACTTGTTTTCACAGCAGTGCTGCTGTGAAGTCACTTATTTCTTGCTTGCTATGTGCTAAATTTATGTTATCTAAAATAGCTTTAATATATTGGTTCTGCAATGTATATTTAATTAAAACTTGATACTTGAGAGAACTATTGAAGTGCAGTCTTTTGTATTTTATTTGCAAGTAAATCTCCCTATTATGGAATTACATATGATAATCTAGTGTACATAAATACACATCTTCTCTGTTCTTGACACCAGATATGTGTCTCAGGCAATAATATACTAAAGCAATGGTGAGAAAATCTGCTACAAATTGCTGAATTGAGGGGATGACAAAGAATGAGGTGGCTGGATGAAGTCACTGAAGCAGTAGGCGTGAGCTTAGATGGACTCCAGAAGATGGTAGAGGACAGGAAGGCCTGAAGGAATGTTGTCCATGGGGTCGCGATGGGTCAGACACGACTTCGCAACTAACAAACAAAAACACCTCCCAGAAGATCAATGAGGGAGGATGTTGGGAGCAACACTCCTGTGCAAAATATTTGAGGGGAATGAAGTCTCTCTGTTCAGGATGAGAACTATAATTCATTCATTCTTGCTATTTCCATTAAATTGAGATACCACTGTCCATATGTAAGATTAGTTTTTTGGAAATTAGTGTTGTTAGTATGACTCTTTCTGAAATGCTGACAGTGAGAAGGAAGAAAAAGTGAATTTAAGGAGGCAATAATCCATGTTTTTTTTTCCTTACTGGGATTCCTTTGTAATTAGAAATCTGTGTCACTAGGCTATTGTAAGCATAAGCATAAACAATTCATTTTTAACTCCCCAAGTACTTTGTTTAAAAGCAAGTAAAAAGGTATTGTTTTGATTTTTTTTTAAAATGTTGGTGAACAATTCAACTGGTACTCATTTCATAATTTAATCAGAATATCTATTTAAATGGACTAAAGAATTATTTACAAATAAAGTGTAGCTGAGAGCTGAGTTATTATATCATGGGTTGTCCATAAATAGTCTAACTTACTGTCCAGCAAAGGATATATAATAGCTTCATATGAGATTAAAGATCCATAGGAATTCTCCTTTGGTAGGGCTCTTTCTCTTTTGATGACTATTACATCAATTATTACTATTATAATAATTTTAAAGGAAAAATGAGTAGATAAACTGGGGAATTCCAAGGGCTGAAAGCTGCACTTGTTCTGATCATGAAGTTGGTGTTTTTCATGCTTCTTTACATGGTTGAATGTATTGGAATGTTGAGCTCTTGTTACATTTTCATTTTATTTATTGTCTAGTTATTTAGCAGGAATTTGAGTTGTTTACTTTCACAACACCTGTGACCAAAAACATCCCAACGGAACTGCTTCAAACATTCTTGAGTGCGTCTAGTGGTGTGTGAGTGAGCATTATTGTGAACCAACACCACAGCAGAAGTCAGAATGCCCTGACATTTGCTAGGGATGGCTCGTCTGAGTTTTTGTAACGTTTCACAGTAGACTTCGGAATTGATGGTGAAACCACATTCCATGAACTTCACTGGTATCTTCGCATTTGATGGGTTTTTCTATGGCACCGCTTCCGGTGTGGTGTTGGTTCGTGATAATGCTCGCCCACACACCGCTAGACACACCCAAGAACTTTTGAAGCAGTTCTGTTGGGATCTTTTTTGATCACCCCCTATAGCCCAGATTTGGCACTGAGTGACTACTACTAAGGAACTTCAAACCTTGTAAGATGTTATGACAAGTGCCTCAATTTGAATAGCAATTATGTCAAAAAGTAATGTAATGTTGAAGCTTTCTAATGCGTATAATAAAAGTTCTGTATCTGCGAGTGTGTGTCATTGATAACCAAATGGAGGTTTATTTCCAAATTGCATGCACTGAGGAAAAGCATGCACTGAAATGCACAACCAAGCAACTAGGCACTATGTACAGCAGGCATGTCAAACTGCCGTCCCGCGGGCTGGATGCATCATACTGAAACTGTGCCCACCCCATTGTCGGGGAAAAAGTCACGATATGTCGCACGTCACGTGACATCATCGAGTTTGACATGCCTGGTGTACAGGAACAGCTATAGTGTATGGGCTAAACCCTCCCAAATCCAGATGGGAGATTCCACAGAAGGTCATGAGGAATAAAAGGGCCAAGATCATGTGGGACTTCCAGATTCAGACAGACAGGTCCTGACTTGTGGGGAAAAATGCACGAGCAGCAAATTGCCATGCTTTTCCCCCCACAAACCTCATAACCTTTTGATACCCTTTGTCCCAAGGAAGCAGCCAGGTCATCCCCTTTTGACTTAATACCTCACCTATCTAAATAAATAATATGCTTAAGTTCCCTCTTATCTCTTCCTGTCTTTGTTAGTTCCTTCTGCTTTTCATCTCCCTGTATTTGTTTTTACCTGGTCTTTGAACAGGTAATATGTTACTAGAAAATAGTTGCTTATATGAAGGAATTTTCCAATGAAGAAACTTTATGTCAGCACCTAATGGTTAAACTTATGAATGTAAAATGTCAGCATTTAATGTAAAAGCCTATGTATGTAAAAAGGATATAAAACCAATAAACACAGAAAGATTCTCAAGCTGCGTCCTGCAGTTTCAAACCTCTGCTCAAGAAATGCCTGCGTCTTTTTCTTAGCATCATCACACTGACCAGTCAAGCAGACATTGTGGTAGAAGACAAGGACCAGAAGACAACAGCAGTAATAGACAGGAATAGCAATATCAGGAAGGAGGAGTATGAAAAGGTAGAAAACTACCAGGGCCTGAAGGAAGAACTAGAGAGGATGTGGAAAGTAAAGGTCAAAGTGGTCCCAATGGTGGTAGGATCCCTCAAAACTATGATTCCTAAGGTAAGAGAGTGGCTTCAACAGATCCCAGGACAATGTCGAAGCTCTCTATCCAGAAAAGTGCAGTGCTACAAACAGCCTAGACACTACGCAGATCCCTCAAACTCCCAGGCCACTGATAGAAGACTTCAGAATGAGGAAACCACATATACTATGTGGGGGAGAAGGGAATTTTGCTTAAACTTTTACACACTTACACGCATACACACACACACACATACACACACACACACACGATATACAACATATACATCTGTCTGTGTGGTTGCTAGGATTCAAAGCTCTCTGCTGCCCCAAGTGGTTGTCCTGATTTTTTTTTCAGCCCTCACCCCCCCCTCCCGGAAACCCCGATCCTAAGAACTGGTCGAGATACACTTCTAACAACCTAGCCTTTTCTTTCTTTCCTTCCTTCCTTCCTTCCTTGTAAACGGTATCGCCATTCCTCTCACACCAAGCGCCGGCGGCCAAGCTTCAAAAATCCCAAGCCGCGCCCGGACAGCCCGAGCGGCCACAGGGCGAGCCTTAAGAGCTGAGCCAGAGGCCCCACGCGGCTCTTCTTTCCCCCCTCCCCAGCCAGGTGTCTGTGAGTGGTTTTCCCAGAGCGGACTCTCCGGTTGAAAAAATATAAAAGGAAGAGGCTGCGAGACTGCACCCGTCAATCTTTTTTTTTCTTCTTCTTCTTCTTGAGAAGGGAGACTGAGCGGACTGAGCGTGCGCAGCTGGCTTTGGGGCTCTAGTTGGCGCCTGCGGGGCCGAAGGCCTTCGGAGCGGGAGAGGGTGTTGGTGTGGAGGTTGTTCAGACTCTAAAGCCAAGGCGCCGCTACTGGAGCAGGTGTGGATTCTGTTGGGAAAAGAGGGTTGTAAGTGTTAGACCTTGAGAAAATCCAAGCAAACGAAATTTGTAAATGGGAGCTGGCTTGGCTGAATAGTTCCGCAGTCAAACATCCACCCGCAGACCAGATAAACCTCCCAAGGGTAGAACTGGCTTGGTTGCCGGAAGTCCTGGCTACAACGGTAAAATTCGACAACTACTTGAAATTGAAAGCAAACGCCATTTACTTCAGTTGGACTTGCTCTCAGATAAAATGCAGAATGGCGTAAGAGGCTTTCGGTGGGAGAGCTTTCAGTTTTGTGGATCCCACTTGCACGTTTGAAAAACTGCCCTCTGTCTACCACCGCAGTTCCAGTTAAGAATTCCTCACCTGAGTAAAGAACAAGACTACATTCTCATGATACTCAACTATAGTCAGCTAAATATTAAATTAGTTTATTATATGAATTCATTCCACATTTAATAGATCGATTTATTGTGCAAAGCCAAAAAATTAGTAAATGTGACATGTGAACATGGCTGCATGGAGACATGCTCTTGTATGAAGACATGCTCTTGTATTTTTGTCCAGGATTAAACAAGTGTGGAGTGGGGTGATCTGAACCTGAAAAGGTTATTTTAAAAAAAAAAAACATTTCTTTCCTCTATCCTAAGCCCATTGGAAGAAGGAATAGAAGATGAATAAGTTAAAAATCTTGCACAGGATTCCTTTCATAAACATACCGGTAGATATAAATATAAAAATGTTACAAATATAGCTATAGTAGTCATTGTACAGAATGAGTGTATTTAATGCAGAAAGTTTAATCAGATTTTGTTTGGGTTTTTTTTCCTTATATTTTGTAATTTCTATATTACTGGGATTTTTAAAATTTTATTTAAAGCTGCCCATTTCACAAACAAGTGAGTCATTAATGGTGGCTCACAAAAGTATGCATGCCCTGTTTAAGATTACTGATCTACAGTAATTACTGGTCTACAGCTTTAGACTTTAATAAATTTGTTGCATTGTTTTAATAAATAAATTGCAGTTCTTGGTGCTTTCTGAGCTTGGTTGTGCTTACAGACATTTTCATTAGGTAATGTCTGCAAGCAAACAGTCAAACCCAGAGAGCCCTAAGGACTTCATAGTTGAACCCTGAGCTATATATATTTTCTTCTATTGATGTATATATTTTAGATTCTTACTATCAGGCATAATACTCAATCACTTCAGGCAGGGTTTTAAAAATGGTTGTTAATACAATGGAGATCAAAGAGCAATGTCATCTTTTCACATGGAATTTTATATAAAACCTCTTCCCGCTGTGGTCTGCTCATAGACTGCTGTGCTTATAAATGATGTAAATATGCTTTTTCATTCAATAATGCCTTCCCTCTGTACCACCCCCCCCCAAATCAGTCATGCTTATAGCAGAGCATACTATGGTAGTAGAATAGTAGAGTAATAGAGTTCTAGAACCTTCATATTAATTGTTAAAGATATTTATAATGTATAGACTCAAGGGGAATTTTCAACACAAGTATATTTTCAGAAGGAGAAAACTAAAATTTCTGAACTATGATTGGGTTGCATTCGTGCTGAAAAAATAAAAGGAAATTATTTCTTTGAAGTAAATTTGGATTTTTTTAAAATGGGACTTTTTCTTTGGAATTGAGGTGAGCTTCAAAAAGATATTACTATCTTCTGGGATTCCTCCAAGCTGTAATGGTAGCTTGTACTAAGACAGTGGTGGCGAACCTATGGCACGTGTGCCAGAGGCAGCACTCAAAGCCCTCTCTGTGGGCATGCACGCCGTTGCCCCAGCAGAGTTCGCCAGAGTAGCGAGCTCATGGCGTTTGGAAGCAATGGCAGAAAAGCAGCGTTGGCCCCCTGGGGATGCCCCGGAGATGGTGAGGGACTGGCCTCTGCCACCCTGGCCCCGGCCACACTCACCCAGTCTGCCGTGACCACTGCAGCCATGCCCACCCAGTGGGCCAACACCCCCCCTAAGGGCACCACAATACTGATGCAGCCCTGGCACTTTGTGATAAATAAGTGGGTTTGGGGTTCCAATTTGGGCACTCGGTCTCTAAAAGGTTCGCCATCACTGTACTAAGAGCTACTGCTTATTGGTACAGATAGTCCTTGGTTAACAATGGTAATTGGGACCAGAATTTCCATCGCTAAGCAATATGGTTGTAAAGCATGATAATATGTGACCATCACTTAGTGATGGCAAGCCTGGCACTCCTTATTGTCATTGTTAAGAAAAATGGATTATTAGGTGAGTTCAAGGCAGCTTGCAAGCAGACCAGCAACAGGGCTGTTGCCAGATGTGGGATGGTGTGTAGCTGGGTGTGACTTACTGTGATGACCTGTGGCTTTCCCTGATGACTTCTCTGTTGACTTTGTGGAAAGTCAGCCGAGAAGATTACAAATGGCCATTGACTGAGGGATGGTGCAATTATCATGGTTGCCAAGCACATAGATCACGATCATGTAAATGCAGGGGTGCTGGGCAGACTGTATCTCAAGGACCAGTTCTAAATACCATTCATTTAGCTCCATCTGTAACTTCGAACAGTCACTGAATGAATGCTTATTAAATTAAGACTGTCTATTTGTATTCTTCTATTACTTCTTGACCATAGGCAAAGTTCTCTAGCATTTTTGGCTCTGCTATCATAGGAAATACTATTTTCTTTGTCTTTTTCATTGTGTCAGTGTAAACATGACAGATCAAGAACAGCAAATGAACTCACTGAAGAAAGAAGTGAGGTCACTGTTGACACCTAGCAAGGAAGGTCTTACCCTTTGCCAATTGGAACAAGAATACAAGTCTATGATAGGAAAACTGCTTCCATTGCGTATGCTGGGTTACCATTCTGTTATGGAATTAGTGAAGGATATGCCAGATACTGTTAACATATGTCCAAAAGGAGATGGCACTGTAGTTCTCAAAGGTGGGTTTGATTTTAATTTGGTAAGAGCAGGGCATGGGGAAGTGATGTTTGAAAAATATATGGGGGGTATAAGTATTGAGACAAGAGATTTAATTTGGCCAAGGAATTGGCTGTTATAACTTTCTGATGCATAAAACATTCATGCTTACAAGTAAAGTTTTACTTAATTAGAAAAGTTTTCACAAGGATAGATGGATTTTATTTTATCTGTTTTCCTTGGTCTTCCCAATTCTATCGACAAACTTGCAATATAATGATTTGTTTGCAGTCCCTTACATATTTTTAAATATGTACAGTGTTTTAGAGTTGTGATATCTTGCAAATCTGGGTCATTATACTTAGCAAATAGTAGCAGGGTTATTGCCAAACTATGCTATGTGCCTAATAGATTGGAAATAGTTTATATTTTCTTTTATACTTTTTTAAATCATGATTTTATCTTCAGCTAATAAAGGCTTTCAGAGCAGCACAGAATTTGAAACATAAATTGTAAAGGTCAAAATCCCAAAAAGGTGGGAGAGAAAATTGCAAATGAAACAAAGTAGAAAGCTGTGGGAGTGTTTGTTTTAAAAAGTTCAATAATGCTAGACTGGGAGGTTATGGCCTGTAACAATTAGAAAAATACCTTTGCCTGCAGAAAGCAAAGTCTGGGATCTAGCACTATGATGATACACATTATTTCTTCTGTCTTTTAGCTATTGCTGATGAATCTACCAGAAGGATTGCAAGCTTGATTGCCAGACAAAAGAGCAGGTCTAAGCCACAACATTCCAAACATAAGCTGAATTTCTCTTTGCCTTCCACCTCTTGCTCTCAAGTGACTTTGCGCCCCCAACATTCTGTAAGCTTGCCTCGGCATGGAGGAGGTCCTCCTACTCTGCCTCCTGTTATAAAAAGTGAGCTGAAGGAAGTGCTGAGATTTTCCCCAGTTTTGCTCTCAGATTTTGACAAAGCCTTTGCCCAACGCTTTGGACGCACATTTGAATTCATGCGTTACGGATTCTTCTCAATGTGTGAGGTGTTGAATGCAGCTTCAGATATTATCCAAATTGTGCAAACAAGAGCAGGCTCTTTGATGACATTAAAAGAACATCCTCTTACAAAGCAACCAGAAATGTTGTCAGAGTGTAAGACAGTATTTATTTATATTCAACTGAAATTTGAATGTTTATATTCAACTGGAATATATTTATCACACTTTGATTACAAAGATTTTGAGAATTGCTGGAAACCATATACTGTAGTGATTGAGGTTGTGGTGGTGTTTTTTCCTTCTGAGAGCATTTACTTTCTTTGAAATGATAAATACAAGCACTCTTGGCTATACCTAGAGGAGAAATAGTAATACCTAGTAGAATTGCTCAGTGCTTCTTTAGGTTGAAGCTTACAGCAGCTGGCTGGATTCTCAGTAAGAAAATTAACTTAGTGAGGGTAAGGCAAAGAAAGGTATATTTATTACAATAGTCTTTGTTGGAAATTTGGTTGGTTAGATTTATGCATATCGTCATAGGTTACATACTGTATGTTGATGCAGACATACATGTTCATTCTCCCAACTGCTCTTTTGGTGAAAGATTGAAATTTTGCTGCTCAGAACTTTAATATTGGCTGGCTTGAAATAGAAAATGGAGTTGTGTGTAATTACTGCTGACATTTTTATGCTGGCTTTCTTAAGGCAAAATGGCAGTCCAGTCATGTGAAACAGAGCAAACTTTGCCTGCTGCTGTATCAGAACCTGTGGCAGAGATGCCTTCTCCAGTCTTGCCTATGGATGTTCTGCAGTCAACCGCAGACAAGAAATCTGATGATTTGCAAACACAGATGAAACTAGTTGAAAGTCCAAAAGTGAGAGCTGAGGAGAGGATGGGACAAGTAAGAAGTAAAAGTATTGTACCCTAGAGATGACTGAAATGAAGGATACATTTAGATCACAGAAATTCTCTGGCATGGAATGCCTTTTAATTTTATACAGCAAATCATCAAACTCACTGTGAACTCAATTTTAAATATTACACTTAGCCAAAACCATATTCTACGCATACCCACATATAACTTTTCAATGCAGCTATTCAAATGAGAAGTCCCATTCTTGATTCAAGCGGATTGATGCAATCAACGTAAGAAATATCTGTTCATTCATTCCTATCTATCAGTATCTCTTATGTTTTATTTGAATAGGCTGTTTAAAAATTGTGAAAACACTGCTTTAGCTGAGCAATGGATTCAGTGAAGAACTCCATCCTCTAAACTCCAATCCCTATCATTAAGGAAAAAAATATTTTAAATGGTCTTATTTCCAGATATTTGGGACCTTGCTGTATGTACTACTGGCTTAAGTCCTGCCAGTATGTTATCTTTGAAGATATATAGCCATTGACAAAAAAAGTTAACAGTTCAAATTGGTATCAGTAGCGGAAAAACTGTGTTGCACCTTTAGCATCATTCACCTTTATCCATGGGGTTCTGGAAGTTGTAGTTAAGTACATTTAATCTGTGAAGATTAAATGATTAATATAAGGTAACGTGATAATCCTTATGGACATTGGATTATCTATCTTTAAACATCCTTGCACAGTATAAGGAGTTTAAATCCTATATTCCTAAGCAATCAACAAAAGTTCTGGGGTTCCACACAATATTCAGAGAATAAGTCTGTTTTCTAATTATTCCTGGGTTAAAAGGTAGGAACAGTTACTAGTTTAGCTTTTAACATTTACTTCTGCTTTATTACATTGTATGATAAATTTATTCTGGCCACTTTACAAAAAGAAATAGAGAAATATATATCCAACTATTTAATATAAAGTTTTAAAATAATTCTTGAGAAAGAATATTAAAATAAATGGATGGGAAAATAAAATTATCTTATATATATATCAGTCACACTTGAGTAAGTTCTTTTCTTCAAATCTCAGTCTAATCTACACATACATCTAACTAATCTACATTTGTTTAATAGAAATGATATAAGCTTCTCAATATGCTTACCTCACATAAAAAAATGAAAAGAGTTTAAAAAAACTACTAAAATGCTTGAAAAGAAAGTTCCTTTCTCTGCTTATCACTGTAATGCAAAAGTTGGAGTTTCCCATCCCTTCTCAACCAAAGAATGCTATTAATTACTAATTACCTGATGTACTGATTTACATAACTATTTAAATTTCTTTCTGTTAGCTTTGTGTTAGTTATATATGGAAAATACATTTAATACATTTCTGAATCTTTATTTTAGAACAGGTATTAATAGGTCTCTTAGCCAAGTCTCTTAATTAAAAATTTCCTTTCAGGGGCCTTTTGAATATAAGATTCTTTGCAATATATGAAATTTTAGGGATCAAGAAACATTATACTCCATTAGCTTTAAAAAGAAAACATCTTGTTATTTAGTGATTGATGTTTAGCACTGAACAAGACTTCCTTGTGTCTTGGCTGCTGCTGACATTTAGGGAAGATGTTTGTTACTTTTCTGTTCTGCTTTTGACCTCTCGGCTAGCCACAGTGCTAAATGTAGTACTATGATGGGAAGATTTTTAATCCAATTCCGGCATTCTCTTTGCTTTTAGATTAGTGCATAAGTTTTAAACACTTGTTTTATTGTAAATGGTCAATGCAAATTTTACATTAAAGTTTTCATATAAAATACTTGAGATATAGAATTTTGAAAAAAAAAAGGGGGGGGTTATATGTACTTGTACTTCCTTTCACTCTGGATAATTCACTTTTCCTCCCTCAAACCTCAAGAAAGAAATTAAGATTGCCCTTGCCCAAAAAGGACCTGGAGGAATAATCAGCTCAGAATTGAAAGAAAAAATTAAAATTGTAAGTACTCTATTCTGTTTGGCTGTAGTTTTGTATTTTGAGGATAGCAACCCAGAGAACATAGGTAGGATCCATTCAGTGATAAAGGGAAATGCTTCAAACTTAGTGGAAAAAAATTAACATTTTGGCCCACCAGCTTTTGCATAAACCTTTGTGGACATACCAAAACTAAACACTATCTAGGCGGGGGGAAAAATCCACACATATTTTTCTCCCTTTGCTTTTACCTATCATTGAAAGGATATTGAATTTCTAGACACAATAGTATCGGTTAGGATACAAACAATATTTATTTACAAATCTCATAATGTGAATTTCTTCAAATCTTTGTTTAACAAAACCCAACATTTTTTTAGTTTTTTTTAATTTTTTAAATCTTTTATAAAATTTTTATATTTTTCTTTTGTTATATGTAACTCTCGGGTGTATTTTTTTTTAACAAAATTGAAATTTTCTTAACATCAGTAAATAGCCCTTTTAACATATAACTTTAACAGATACCTTTTTGGATATATATTTCATAAATGGTTTTATTTTGTTTGGTTTTTTTAAGCAAGTTTTGGTGCAGCTTCACCATCTTCTAGAATATCTCTTTAACATTTGCTGTTTGGATCTCATGTGTCTTTTCCATAGAAATACTATGAATTCTGCATTATAGTCCTGGGAATTTCTACAGGAGCGTTTTGAACACAAGAATGCCCTACCCAATTTTTAAGAATGGTGAAAGTGCACCAGGATTCGCAATGTTAGTTCTATTACCAGGAAGTTGAGATTTCCCTCTCCTTCCTTTATTCTTAAAGCAAACTATAATTTGGTTTGCATTTACCCTCCACATCAAGTTAGAATTCAAAGAATACCCAGATTAGTGCAAAACCACCTGGGTTTCTTTTCTTGTTTGTACTTCAAAGGAATAAAAACGATACTAGCAAAATCAGAGTAGACAAATGTCATATTGCTATGGTCAAAGTATGGAAGTTTTGTTTAGGAATAAAGAGTACCGGTATTGAAACGTTTTGTAAATATTTAAACACATATCAATATAATCAATATTTTATACACAACAGTGTGAAATCACAGCTGCCAGTTCCTTAACTGGTATTGGCCTTCATATGCATCAAGTTCTTCCCAAGAACCTAGAATGTTGCAATATATCAGGGTAGTATATGTGTGGATCTAAGCAGCATGGCCTTTTGTAACTGACAGATAGAAATTTTGTCATTGTGTAAATTTTTTAAGATTTTTTGGTATGGCACCCAGTGTGCCAATAATCACTGGGACTACCACAGCCGATTTATACCACAATCCATACCACTATTGTTTAACAATTTGTTGCACAGTCAGCCAGATATTTAGACTGGATTTGGCATTTTTATTTATTGAGTCTTTCCCAAGCAGCTGGGTTAGAGAAATGTTGTTTGATGGGTTTAAAAGTATCATCACAGGCTGTAAGCTGTTCCAAGTAAATCATCATCATGATTTATATCCTACTTTTCTTTGTACAACTCAAAGCAGCATACATAATGCTCCCATCCTCTTCTTTTCCCACAATAGCAAACTTGCTTAGATGCAATGTTTTTTTAACTCTTTGGGCCAAAGTTGTAAATATGCTTAACAATCACTCTATGATTTATTTTTAAGATTGTATCCCAGAACCCAAATGGCCTCCATGCTTCCAAGTTACCTGGAGAATTTGAGGTAGTGGTTGTTTGTTTATTCAGATTTACTTGTGTTTACTGCCTTTTGCGCCTGCAAGCCTTCTCTTTTTCTCATTCTGTATGGCATTCTATAGGACAGTGTATACTCTGGACTAAAGTAGCGCAATATTTAACTATTGCATGGATTTTTAGTATAAAAAATAGTCAATACATGACATTGCCTGACTGTCTATGCAGATAATGACAGGTGCAGAGACATTGAGGGTCATAATTCTTGGTTTCATATACAGTACTTCTTTCTCTAAGTTGTGAATTTTTATTTGGAAATGATATAGCAATAGTAATAGCAACATAGGTTTGTTATTCAGATGTCACTTTAGATCCTGGCAAATTTATTTCATAATGTTAGCTAAGTTAACTAATTTCTTATTTAATCATTCTTGCAAATTTAGCCATGGATTTCTCTTTTGATTTCTAAGATTTTTTTCTTTATCTAGGAATATTTTCATGAAAAATTGGCTGTAAGAAAACTGGGTTTCTTAAATTTGATGGAACTTATTGGTGCCCTTAATGATGTTCTCCGTATTGAATGCAGAGAAGGAGAAAATGATTGGCTCATCTTTGACATTGATTCACAAAGCCTATCAGATGGTGAGTGGAAGTCCTAGGGGCACAGATCTTCCAGAAAAATGGGCCCCTTAACTTAGTCATATAGATTTCTAATTAAGTATTTAAATATTTCCAATGTAATTAATAAAAATGCACATTTACATCCTAATAGTGTAGATCAGCGGTTCTCAACCTATGGGTCGTGACCCCATTTGGGGTCGAACGACCATTTCACGGGGGTCGCCAAACGCCGCAGTCTGCCATTTTTTGTCCACCATTTTTTTTCTTTTTTTCCGGCCGCCGCAGGGGGCAGCACCGTGCATGCGCGATGCGGGCTGTTGCACCGCGCATGCGCGATGCGGGCTGTTGCGCCATGCATGCGCGATGCGGGCCGCCGTGCGTGCGTCACGCATGCACGATGCAGGCCGTCGCGCCGCGCATGTGCGATACAGGCCGTTGTGCGCGCGCCACACATGTGCGATGCGGACCGTCGTGCCGCACATGCGCGATGCAGGCCGTCGCGCGTGTCACGCATGCGTGATGCGGACTGTCGCGCTGCGCATGCGCGATGCGGACCATCGCGTGCGCACCGCACATGCGCAGTGCGGGCCATCGCGCCACGCATGCACGATGCGGACTGTCGCGCCGCGCATGCACAATGTGGACCGCCGCGTGTGCGCTGCACATGCGCAATGCGGGCCGCCGCGCATGCACAATGCAGCCCGACACGCATGTGCGATGCGGGCCATTGCAGGCGCGCTGCGCATGCGCGATGCGGACCGTCGCTCCACGCATGCGCGATGCAGGCCAGGGTCATGCCGCGCCTGGACCGCGCATGCGCGGCGCAAGTCGGGGTCACAACCTGAAATAGGTTGAGAACCGCTGGTGTAGATGCACTTTTTCCAATTACTAAAGAACCTGTATTGAATTATGGTTTCTGTAAGCCATTAAATTACTTCCAGAAAATTGGGTTAGTGACTGTTCTGTTCTTGTGTTCTTGGCACACAATATGTTGTGTATGTGTTTGCAATGGGAAGTTGCAACATGACCTCTCCATTATTATACAAGTAGTAAAGTATATTTATTTATCTGGAAAATTTATATTGCCACCTACTCACTCATGGTAACTCAGGGTGGCTTACAGGAAATTAAAAACACAATATAAAAGAAATAAAAATAATAAGACAATCCCCCTACCCCATATCCCTGTGACAACACAAACTCATGCCAGCCATTTAATGGGCTCTGTCCCACTTTGGGTTCCCCAGGCCCGCTGGCAGAACCACATTTTCAGGACCTTCTGAAAGAGTGTCAGAGTGAGGGATCAGTCTAATTTCCAGAGTGATGATGCTCCAGGGGGAGTGAGCCACCACGGAGGCCTTTCTCTTTAGGGTACGGAACCTACAATATTCCTTGCCTCCCTGCTCTAGTGGGTCAGTTAGATGTGACCGGCAAGATACTGTCCCTCAGATAACCTGATCCCAAGCCATGAAGGGCTTTAAAAGTGACAGGGGGTCTTGTGACATTTATTATGGAGGCTTTGTGACCTTTATTTAATATTCAAGGAGAGTCTTGGAGGCGGTGTGACCAAATGGATTGAATGTGATAAAGATATGGCTTCTTTTAAATAATCTAACTAAACAACATCAGAAATTCACTGTTAATTTGACAGAAAAACAGGGATGAGATCTTCTAGATATAACTGAAAGTATCCTTCATTGGCCAGAATGCTGAGACTATGAGAAGATAATGTTTGAATGGGATATCAAATCGCCATTCATTTTATTTGAAATTTCTGTCCACTTAATTTTTTTCAATCGGTTGGCACCCATCCCTGTATATCTTGACTGGGAGATTAAAGAGAGCATGGTGCAATGATACTAGATATGTCAAACTTCCCCCAGAATGGTACACAATAGCTATAAAAAAACTACACTTTTAATTATATAACATAGAGAATTGAAGTTTTTGTTTTAGCCTAAAATGCTTGCTCTGTTTGGGATAATCAACATTATTTGATGTTCTGCAAAGGACATTTTACATAAGATGCAAATTTGAATTTAAAAAAAATTAAACCTCTATCCTCCCTGCAGAAGATAAAGCATGTTAGGTTCCAGGGAGCCTAATAAACGCTATGTGATGACACTTGACACAAGGCTTATTTGTATACTTAAAATGTTTTTGCGCTAGTTGCCAAGTCTACTTCAAGATACTGAATAGAGGTGAAACATGAATCAATGCTAGCTATAGCTTGTATTTCTGTCTTTCACTAAAATCAGACAAGTTAGGTATAATAAAGGTTGGTTATGAAACTTGACTTTTAAAGCTGTAATAGCTCAATGCAAATAATGTTATAGTTTTATGCTTTACAGTTTTCATAGTTCAGGTTTGTTTATTGTTGTTATGAGCCACATAGAGTTGTTCAAATAATTAAAAAACTAAATAACATCCCCCCAGGTATGACTTAACATGGAAGAGGTAATATTATTTGGGAGTTTGAACCACTGTCCTTACCTAGCAGCTTTTTGGGGGGTGGGTAAAAGTCAGAAGGCTACAAAGAGTGCTCTGCAAGCTTCTGAAAATTTTTCTGTTTTGCATTTCCAAAGGCAAAGAGCAGTCAGGTGGGCATGAGTTTCATCAGAAAACCACTGCAGGAATTTGGAGTATATCTCCCACTGAATTGTTTGCTCTAAAATTAAAATAGCCAGATTAACCAGTGTTTTTTTTAAATGTACGATTTATAACATACAGAATCACAGCATTCCTAAGAACAAAATTTTTCTTATTTTTGAATGAAAATTTCTGGGTGTTCTGATATAAATCTATATTGTTCCTACAGATGAACAAACAAATGTTACGATTTCTCAGTCTAGTTTATTAGCACATCAGGAGGCTTCTGAAGAGCACAAACTGCCCACTTGGGATTCCCCTTCTGAGGATTCTAAGAAACTGGAGACTAAGTTCAATGTAGTAACAAAGATGGTAACGCCGGTATGATGATATAATAATATATATTTATGTAGTAAAAGAGCATTTAACTTTAAATAAGTGTAATAAAACCAAAGTTGCACAGAGTAATAACAGAAATAAAATCCAAGAGCTGGAAAGGCTAAGAAAATAACATTTTTTTGCCTGACTTCAAAGTGACAATGACCGGGGGAGGGGGGTGTTACCAGATAAATTTCTGGGAAGGTATTTACTATGTGAGCACCCCCACTTAAAATATCAGTTGCTATACCCAGTGCCACTCAGTGAGGCCTCTAAAGAAAAACTCAAGGTCTAGTATTCACTTGTACAGAGAGGTACTCTTTCAGTACTCTGTACTAGAGATGAAGTCCCAGAACGAGGAAAAGAAGTATGTTAAATTGGTTCCAAAATGGAATGGGAGCTATTGCATATTCATATTTTTCAATTCTATTTAGTAGTCTCAACTATATTTTTAATAATATGACATTACTAATGCACTTCCAAAGGCCATGTGTAGTCCAAATGAGAATCTATTAAGACATGATTAGCTGAACCCAGGCTGTAATCTGTCCTGAGATGTTTGTGTGTGTATGTCATAGATTAGGTGTTTTTAGCTGGGAAAAATACTGGTACTACAGTATAGCTTACAGAGGCTACTTGTTTTCTAAAGGACAAAAATGGACCATGAAAATTACCAGAGTGTGAATCTGATCCTTCAGGGAGAACATATTTTATCTATAACAGATAGAGCTTTAATAAAGTGGACAACCAACTGTTATAAGGTTCTTAACCTTATCCATGTTGAATAGCCTTTTTGATCTCATAAAATCCATTACTAATTTAGTTTACTCAGTAATTAAATTAGATAAAAAGGAATAGAATTGGTTGTTAGACTAATTATATTTTAACTCCAAATCAATTCAATACTTCCAAGATCCCAAAACGTATCTCTTGGGAAAAATTGAATAGCAATGTCCCACTTGTCCCAGCATCCCTTCTTGAATTTACAATTGAAACGGTGGAATCAGTGAAAAATTCTGAGAGCCCAACTTCTCTCATGGCTTCTCCAAAGTATACCAATGTATTCCAGAGAAGAGAGGACAAATCAATGAGACTGAGTTCCCACATTATTTTCTTGGCAAAAATTATTTCAGGAAATGGCCAAAATTGAGCCTTGAATGAAAAGTGGGAAAAAAAGTTTCATTTAAGAGTACTTGAAATTGACTAGCACCCATGTGTAAACAATAATTAATTCTATTGTTTCCTTGAAAAAAAATGCTAGGGTAATGTTGGTGTGAAGAGTTCTTAGTTATTAAGATTTGCATACTTTTCAAGATATGTATTCTTCCACTGATTTAATGCAGATTTTAAAATTTGTTCATGTTATTTTGTGCAGTCCTTTCTGTTTATTAAATGATATATAAAATGAAGGTGGAAGATACTGTATGATGTGGGTGATGGAGAGACTGTAGGGATACCTTTTTGCAAATGATATCCAAGTTACAAAATAAGGCAGGCAACACACTATTGCACTGGAGACAAATTCCTTGTGTGTCTAATCATACTTGGCCAAATAAGGTATTCAATTCAAATGTCTGTACATATGTGTATTGTAGTATAATGGAGACTGGTCAGACACAATATTCAAATATAAAGAACTGAAACATCACAAAGATCACAAAGCTCAAACATCCCAATGAAAATCTTGAAAGAATAGCTTTTCTGTTTCTTTGCATTGGTTTTTTTCAGCCATGATCATTAGTCCTGCGTTTTATGTGAAAGTGATTCTTTCTTTCCTTGCATTTGCAGCACCTAGGCATAGAGAAAGATAACATTATACAAGAAATAATGGAAGAAGAAGTACCACCAGATGCTGTTCAAGATGAAACCCTTTATAGTCTTCCTAAACTTGACAACAATGCTTTTATTGGATTATTTGTGGAGGACATTGTGTCTCCTTCACAATTCCATATCCGGATCTACAGCGGAGAAACTTCTGATGAGCTAGAAAATATCATGATTGAGATGAGGTGAAGATATATTTGGCCAGTTTTTGAGAGTTCTAGAGACATTTGCTTTTGCACAAACTTTACTAAAATTAAAGGGAGAGTGAGAATTCACTTTGTTGTTGTTGTTTGTGTATGGATGCCTGTAATCCATAACTCTCAACCACTTGCAGTGCAACTGCTCTCAAGATAGTTTATCCATGCACATTTCAAAGTGTGTACTTTCAACATTTCATTTTATAATTGTCATATTTGTTTGAAAAAATGTGGGGAAGAACTTAAACATTGTCATAATCTTTCAATAATTCAGGTTTCCACAACTTGCTTGTAACTATTGCCATAAAAAAATTAGCAAAGAAGATTAGATTGAAAACATTTTTGGGGGCTTGAAGAAAAACTTGCTAAAATAGTACTAGATAATTTAGCCCACTATTATTATATCATGATATGAGATATGGGGAGGTTCCTTAAGATGACCAGTTGGGAGTTCAAAGATTGACACTCCAACTGCTTCCTAGTGCTCATCTCAGGGTTTGTTCTGGGACTAGGAAAAAAAAATGTGCTCCACTATGTGGGAACAGCAGAGTCACTCCTTAAAGCCACCAGAGAAGATGAATGAGCAGTATAAGGTACATGTATTCTTCAGGAAAGAGGAAGGCATTCCTACCAGTGGGAATTTCAGCTTTTCTCAAGACAGAAGAGAGGTAGCTCATGAAAATGAAGAATGTCTTTGTTTTGGTGTTTCTAAGCTGAACTTTTCCCATATGACCTGTTCAATTTTTTTTTAAAAAATGACATTGGTTAAAAAAATAGGATTTTTAAAACTGGGTATTTTTTGCCAGTCCAATTTCTGTTTACATGAAGTCCCACTGAATTCAATCCAGAGCAGTTCAGTACTGATCCATGTTTGTAATGTTGTGGGAGGAAAGTTGTATTAGTATATGGTAGCCAAAAAAAGAGGAGTCTGATAGCACCTTTTCAGGCTGCAGAGCTTATAATAACATTTGTTAAACTGAAAAGGTACTACCAGACTCCCCCAGATATATAGGAA
The DNA here is from genome assembly GCA_034064705.1 of Bothrops alternatus. Taxonomy (NCBI): domain Eukaryota; kingdom Metazoa; phylum Chordata; class Lepidosauria; order Squamata; family Viperidae; genus Bothrops; species Bothrops alternatus. The sequence goes on along the minus strand of JARGCV010000145.1, from coordinate 658,632 downwards.
GCTACAGTGGTGATATATTTGAATCTTCTCTTTCAGACGATGCTATTCTAGTAAATATGTAACTAATCGTTATGTCATACCTGAAGCCTTCATCCGCCCCGGCCAGCTTTGTTGTGTAAAGAATTCTAAAGACAAATGGTGGTACCGAGTTATCATTCATCGACTTCTTAATGACCAAGAAGTTGAAGTGTTTTACCCAGACTTTGGAAATATAACGATAGCTCAAAAATCTTCACTGAGGTTTCTCAAGTAAGTAAACTGTCTTTAAAGATGTATATTAAGTCTTTCATTACCCCATTATCACATGCTATAGTTTAGACTTAATGTTGATCGAGATTTGGACACTAATCTGGCGGTCATTGCCCAGACTGACAAATTAAGATCCTTACCATTGCCTTCTCCCTTTTGTGCCAAGATCAGATATACAACAACTTTTACACTGATCACACTTTCTGATCGTTATGACCCTGTAATCCCTTAATTTAGAATAAAGTTGGGGCAACTGAATGGAGCTGAGCATTTACTGGCCCGATGCGCTTCCTGACACCTACATGAAGTTTGCAGCAGATGTTGTCTTTTTGCGTCCTGAAACAAACATCTGCTGCTACCTAGGATTGGACTATCAACCTTCCGACCTTGGCTTGTTTTGGCTTTGCATGCTCTGAAAACAGAAGCAAATTAAGTGTGGTTCATTTCAGAGTAGCGAACATCAGGTGGAAACGTGGTGGTGATTTATTCATCAATTGCATCTTTTACTTAGTGTTATATGTGAATGGAAAGGAATTATTTGTTTGTGGTTTTCTGAATTACTGTTTGTTTTTCTACCTTTCCCCAGCATCTAACCAGTTCACAGAGGTGCAAGGCAATATATATGTTTTTAAAAAAGGAAGAAAACAAAAAATTGGCTTTGCAAGTTTTTGATTGTTTTGCCAACCTGTTAAACTGTGCTCTGACCCTTTCAGCAGGGTATACTGTAATGTGATGTGCATATGTAGTCAGTGGTTGAATCACACACTAAACCAAGTGAAGTTTTTTGGTTTTGGCTTAGTACAGCATGAAGGCATAATGGTGTGCGAAATATGGCTTATTGCTTAAAGTGATATATGAATCAAAAGCATATAAAAGGATTGGAGAACAACATCAAATTATATTTTGTTGATAAATCTGAACTAGCCTATTATGTCATTCTTCCAATAGACATTGCTATGCAAAACTTCCTGCCCAAGTTATCCCTTGCTGTTTAGCCTGGGTGAAGCCAAAAAAGGTATGTAATTTCCTATTTGTTTGGTTCTCATCTGGGAAATTGGTTGGAGATAACTGAAGAGATAATCACAATTTTTTGAGAAGCTCAAAATGGAAATAGTTAAAGCACAAGTGATATAAAACTAATAGTGAGGTTAGTCAGATCATATATTAGAATGCATGATTGTCAAAAGCTGTAAGATTTATGTTATTTTCTCCATTATATCTAGCACAGATTGTCCCAGTGATTTGGAATTTATTATCATCTTAATTTAATATTTTATCTAATATTGTGTGCATGTGTGTATGTGTTTTGTGTGTGTGTGTGTGTGTGTGTGTGTGTGTGTGTATGCATATATATATATGCAGTGCGATGGCTCAGAAGTCAGCCCAGGTTTGAGACCTGAATGCCATGTGATGGGGTGAGCTCCATCCTCACTCCAGCTCCTGCCAACCTACCGGTAGCAGTTGGAAAGCATGCAAATATGAGTAGATGAATAGGTACCACTATGGTGGGAAAGTAACAGCACTCTGTGATGTCATGCTGGTCACTTGATCACAGAAATGTCTTGGACTGTGCTGGCTTAATGTAAAATCTGCACAGACTCCTTCCTTTTATATATTTGTATAGTGGTGATTGCATGACCTCTGTAGGTGCCATACACTAAATAAAAATAATCTTTTATAAGGAATGCTATGTTGTAGCCCTTGAAATTTGCTGTAACAAACTTAATATTAGATTGAGAACATACCTGTATCCTTCAAATAGTTTGAATGCCTCTTAGAATATGTTATGTACCAAAATATTTAAGATACCATCTTATCTTTTTCTGGGGATCTTTTTCAGTTGTTTAGGTGAATTTAGACAGTAGCAAATACATACTTGCATCTTGAAGCATGTTCATCTATTCCTGAAAAGGCCTCCCCTGAATCCAGAGGTCTGTGCTTTATTTAATGAAAAGGAAGATGACCCTGAACTCAAGAAAAACAGAAGGAAAGAAAATGATATCCATAGATTAAAAAGTCCTATGTAAAGTCCTACTTTGCCTACTGTATCAACTCACACTTGCCAAATTAAATTAACCTGGGAGATTTATACCTTGTTCTGTCAGTGAATGACATATATTTATATGTGTATGTATATCAGAAGTCACATTCCAAAATGGGCAGGGCCAGGATAATAGTTTTAAGTAAATGAAAATAAAAAGTAATTGATCCCACATCTGACTATATCAGCTAGCCGTCTCACATACATATACACATTTTTTCTCCTGCCCACTTCTAGCACAAAAATAGAAAATGACTAAAACTAGATGGAGTTGGGCTAGGCTGCCTTGATTAAGGGTAAGAATTGGGTTGATATTAAGTGAGGGGAGGAGTGAAGGAAGAAACAACATAGCAGAGAATACTGAGTAAGATTCTGGAATAATTTCATGTAGTTGTTTATTGTTTTAAATATTTTGCTTATTTTGTATTTTAGTATCTGGATTTTTTTAAGATTTAAATAATTGAAAAAACTGTTGAAACAGGCTCAAAGAAAAAATAAGTTGCAACATTAGGAAAGAATAAGAGGTTTGCCTTACAGAGCAATGTTAGCGTTGGAATTTAAACATTGGAACTGTTGAATAAGTCAGGGAATGAATAAATCAGTGAAAATGTAAAAGCAGGGGAAGAGAAGAAAAGTTAAAGATTATTTATTAACTAGGGAAGAAGTTAAATTTGAAACTGATATTTTTAAGACAGACTGGCAAAAAAAATCAAGAAAAACAAAGCAAAGCTAACACCTTGCCCCTAGCCAGTGTATGTTTGTGTGTATGTTTGTGGAATGATTGGTTTCTTTTTTAACTTAAGGGTTTTTATATTTATGTATTTTACTGTAATTTCTATCATGTTGTGAGCCGCCCTGAGTTCTCCGGAATAGGGCGGCATAGAAATTAAATAATAATAATAATAATAATAATAAAATATGTTTATTAGATTTATATTTTCCTTTTCTCCAGGGGTTGAAGGCAACATACATAGCACAACATTATTTCCTCCAAATTTTCCCAAAGCCTTCCATGACTCTGAGAATACTTGAACTTGTGCTTTTCTGATTCTAAATCTAAACTTTGCATTTATTTTATATTCTGCTTTATCCTCTCTCTTTTTTTCTGCATAAAGGATGATTGGTCTGTCAGTGCTATAAAGGAATTCCGAAGGCTGTGTGAGCTGAAATTGCTGGTGGGACTGGTAGATGAATATATAAATGATGTCCTTTACCTCTTCCTTTGTGATACCAGTTCCGAAGATGATGTCTACTTACACAATGTTTTGAAATTAGAGGGTCACGCTCTCATTTGTAGAGAGAACATTCCTTCCAAGGTAAAAGGAAGACAAGTTATGATGGGGTGGGGCTACAATGCTGAATTATGGCAAGTAATTCTCAAACTGGCTTGAACTGGACTGAAAAGGAAAAAAATGAATCAGGAACATCATAAGGGAACTGACATTGTTTCAAACAAATCCATATTGGAAATGAGAGTTTATTTCTTACAATTTTTAAAGCAATATAACCATACAAAAAAAGCTGAACATGGATCAATTATCTCTCTACTTCAAAAAAATTTTTGAAAAGTAACCTGAGTATAAAAAAATAGATACCATAAAATTACCTTTAAAACAACTCAATTTTCTAATCAAACTACAAATCAAAAATCAGTAATAGGCAAGCCAGCCTATCGATGGGTTGGCGTCATATCTAGTTAACAAATTAGTGTTCTGGTCGTAACTCTACTTTCAGGTACAGGTAGCATTATATAAATAGCACTGAAGTCATCAACTGAGCTGTAAGAGAACAGCAAATGAAAACAAGTAATGTTTCATCCTGTTGACCTTGTGTGCTAAACCAGATAAAAATCACAACCAGATGAGCTAATTCTACTTTATTGTAAAGCCACTTTGACAGAACCATGAAAGTCGGAAAATGCAGTCCTCCTCTCCCCCATTTCTTTTACAGAGGAAGAAACAGCAGTCTCTCTTCTGAGTCCCTTGCCCCAGCTACTATACTTGTGGGCTATACTGTTTCTTATGTGACCATTCCCTTGCAGCCTCTCTTTGCCCAATGTCCCAGGGTCTTTCCCACGTAGCATTAACCATCCAGGGTTGCAGCTTGTTTCTAAGGCCAGACTGGAAGTTATTAAGTATTTCTTTATTTTTACTTTAACAGGGCTTCAGAGAGTTAAATCCTTTTACGCTATATATGAAACCAAACCCAAACCAGCTGGCTGATTTCACAGAAGCAGACACTTCATTGCTTCAGCAGGACTTTCTTGTAAACTTCCCAGCAACAAATTCAGAGACTTGCAATAATGTAATAGTTTCACAGGTGGGAAAATCTGAGTGTCTGATTACTGCTCTTCATGTATTTTACTCTGTTCCTGTAAAAATCACAGAAAACTGGGGAAGGGTTAGTTTTTCTTCTAAAATAGCATCTAGTAACTATGATTGTATGGTTGGATGAATCCCAAAAATATTGTATTGAGGCAGATTGGTGCTCTAAAGTCAGAAACAAACAACTTTTCTTGATGCTCTGCATTGTGTACTGCAGCGCTTGACAATCTCTTAGCATCGATCCGACTTCCTTCATGAGCTGTCCTTATATTTTTAAATTAAAATGAGTGTTTGCATGATGCAAATCAGAGCACCAACCTCCAACATTACCTCTGTTCCCAATAGTTATTCTGGACCCAGCTTCAGACCAAAAGGCATTAGAAAATGAAAATAATGGGTTGCCACAATCCAATGTTTTGTTTTGTTTTTATAAAAAGTTTTATTGGTTTTTTCCATTTTTTCCAAAAGCTTAGGACACAACGTGGTGGTCAGGGTGTCCAATCATTCAAAGACAAAATCATATAAATATAGCTCAAATTAATTATCAAAAAATTCCTCTCTGTTTCTTAAATATAGTATTGCTTATTAAAATTAATACAGTTTTAAGTAAAGTTCAATCAAACAAAAATCATCAATCACATGCAATTATAATCTATATCCTATTTTTAAGCGTTACTAATTACAGTTGTAATACTCAAATTACATTTTAGTAAGCATATAGTTGGGATTTCAGGTATCCTTAATAAAAGATCATTCATTGAGACTAATTTTTTTTCTTCCTTATCACAAATAGCTCTTCCTCTTTCTCTATTACAACATAGTTAGCATATTTAAAATAATAATATAAGTCCAACAAATACAGTTCTATTTTTAAGAATATATTCTATCATTTCATCAGTCTACATCTATAGAAAATCTTTTTAAACCGTTGATAAAGTTTATATCTTCAAATACTTATCAACTATAATATCAGAAAATTCTCATCTTTCATTCCTAATTAGATCAGGCATACTCTCTTTCTCTATTACAACATAATTCTCATATTTAAAATTACAATGTAAGTCAAAAAAGAAAAAAGGAGAGAAAAACAACAACAACATACATTTCTATTTTTTTAAAAGAATATATTCAATCATTTCATCAATCTACATCTATAAGGTCTTTTTGTCCTCTAAAAAAATTTACTCCCTCAAATAATTATCAACCATGATAACAGTAATTTTATATCCTTCATTCGTTATTAAATCAGACAAAATTTCTAAAGCCTTTTTAACCCATCAAGTAACATTTTATGTCACATTTAAACCTGACTCTAGCTTTCTTTCTATGCCAATTTGGTTCCCATAACAAGGCTTTTCGGTTATCAAACCTCAAGATTTGATTACAAAAATTTCTAACCAGTTCAAACTGAACAAATTTTCTTTCCCTTTCCGCTTTATTGTAATTTCCAAAAGATTGTGTCTGAATGTCAATCTTTGTTATTTTTGGTAGTTGAACTGAGTCAATTACAGTTATTTCTTGATCATCAAAGTTGTCCATCAGTTGTAAGTGATGTTGTGTAAGATTGGTTGATTCAGTAGTTTCCACATTTTTTCTCAGTGTAGATTCACAATTAGGTTGTAAGTATAGTGTCTCTGTCTCTTTAAGTTGTATGTAGGCCTGTTTAAAATTACTCTGTTCATCTTCTATTGTTCCTTGTTCCATAACTTGGTTCAATATTGGAGGGTCGATGTGAGGTTCCAAGGTGGCATCTTTAGATTTTCTCCAAGATTTCCAATAAGTTTTAAAATCTTCTGTAAATTCTAATATTTTTTCCAGTATTAAATCATAGTCAAGATGTGAATAACTTTCAGTCATTTTGGTGGTAGATTTGCCTATTCCTTTATTAGAGACTACTTGAAAAAGATCCACAAATGTCCGCCTCCAAAGGTCTAATAGCCAGCTTCACCACCCAGCTGTCAAGTTATCTTTTCTCTTTTATTATCACATAAAATCCAATCCCTCTTCAAATAACAGGGAGAAGTACAGTTGAAATTTCACTTTTCGCCACCAGATGTCCTCAGTGGACTATAAAGTCTTTTTCCCCCCAAGTTAATAGAGTTAAAGAAAAAAAAGAAAGGTTTTCTCTTTTTTTAAAAAAAAAGTCAACAAGGAAAGTATCTCCAACATTATCAACTTAATAAAACAAAGTAACAATGTCCCTTTTTTCTTCTTTTCTCCTGAAATTCACCCAACAGAAGTCCAATAGTAAAAAAAACAAACACACACACACACACACACAAAAATCGATCTTTTTCTTTTTAGCTCTTCTTTCCGTATAGGCAGCCGCCGCTTTCTTAATAAAGGAAATAAAGACTTTTGCAGGAAAAGTTAGGATAGCGAGAGAAGGAAAGGTCTCACCCGGATTCACCACGGTGGTTCTTCATGCTTAGTTGTTCTTTTGACTTGCGGTTGGTGCGGCTAGGTGATAGGCCATTTTATGGCCGATCTTCTTCTCCGTCAGCCCTCGGAGAAGCTCGGACAGCTGGAGGAGCCGCCGCTCCTCCGCAGCCGAGCACAGCCTCCTCGACGGTAGTTGCGCCCTCCAGGGCGACTTTCAACCGCCACAGGGGTCTACCGGCGGAGGGAAACTAGCCAAACAAGGAGACAAGTCTCCCCGTGCGGCTAGAGGAGCCGCGATCTGGAACCGGAAGTCCCCACAATCCAATGTTTTGTTTAGATGTACATTCACTTGCCTAGAGAAAAAACAAGTAGCATGGTAGGTAATGAAGGAGTATCCTTCTAGTTTACTTTCTTGTAAATGGGTGTTTTGTGGCTGCCCAAACCAACTATAGCACTCATTTGCAGATGGGAAAGCCTACCCCACAGCAGGGGACTTCACTGTCCTTCAGATAATATTCCAATGCTTCTTTTTCTTCTTCAACTATCTGGTGTATTAACAATATTCTACACCCACAGAATTTCCTTGGTAAGTAGATTTTATCAACATCACTGCATGGATGAAGTGTCATTATTTTACTGGTCTCCCTATCCAGAGCTTTCAGTATTATTATTATTATTATTATTATTATTATTATTATTATTATTATTATTATTATTATTCTTCATATTACTACTGAGGGAATGAGATAATTTTACATAAATATTTCTTTATAATATTTAAAATATTTCTTTGTCAATCAAATGTTAATGCGTCTACTGAGACATTTTCAGTGTTTTTCCTTTTAAAACAATGAATGTGAAATTACATAATCAGATACGTCAATGGGATTAGGAAATGAAGCATATATAAAAAAGACTTTAAGATGGTTTCAATTACAGTATTTAGCATTTTCTATTTATACACTGAAAAGGTAGTAAATAGAAAAGTCCATGAATAAAATATTGCAAAGTCTCTGATAAAAGTTAAACATGAATATGTGGGAGTATTTATTCAGCAAATTTCATCTATATTCATTTTGAAATGTTGAAAATGTTTTAGTGTCTGAAATCATTGGACACTTACTAAACTATATTATAAAGCTGATGCAGGTAGTCCTCACCTACTGACCGTAATTGGGATCAGCAACTCTGTCCTGTGACCGTGCCAATTTATGATCTTAGTTCCAGCTGTGGCCATTAAGTGAATCACCCATGGTTGTTAAACATGCTGTCACATGACCATGATTGGTAACTTCCTGTTGGCTTCCCCATTAACTTTGCTTGTTGGAAGCCAGCTGTGCAAATCACAAATGATGATCGTGTGATTGTGGAATGTTGTGACTAGCGTAAGTATGTATTGGTTGCCAAGCACCTAAATGTCAATCACGTGACTATGGAGGTGCTGTGATGGTTGCAACTAAAGATCGCTCATAATTTCCTTTTTCAGTGCCTTTGTAACTTTGAGTGATTGCTGAACAAGCAGTCGATAAGCAAGGACTCCCTGTACAGTGTAGGAGTTGAACAAAATGGCTACAAGTGATTGGATTACTTTTTTTTTAATATAAAAATTCCTTTATTAAAACATTCAGCATTGTACATAAAATCTTTGTATGCATCAAACATCATAGCCTCTGGTATACAACACTACGTATTATTCTTTGTAAACGTCTGGTTTGGTAAACATTTTTCACTCCTCACTTCACTCCTCTATTATACACCTGTTACATTTTTTATTCTCTATGATCCCTAACAATAGGTTCTGAGGTAGTAGTTAAACATTAAATATAAGATCATATTAATAATCAATCATCATAGAACACAGCATATAACACTAGGTATTAATCTTTGTAAACGCCTGGTTTGGTAAATATTCTTTACTCCTCACTTCCGGCCTCAACTATATGTCTGTTGTATTTTATCTTTTATGATCCCTAACAAAAGATCCTGAGGTAGAGATTCAATAATCTGGGGTAAAAATTCAGTCTGCTTCTTCATTATTAAAGCAATCAACACTAAGCATAAGATCATATTAAGAAGCAATCATATTAAGAAGCGATCATCGTAGAACATAACATACAACAATAGGTAGACATTCTTCACTCTTCACTTCAAGCCTCTACTATACACCTGTTACATTTTTTAGCCTGTATGGTCCCTAACGGTAGGTCCTGAGGTAGTAATTCAATAACCTGAGGTAGAAATTCAGTCTGCTTTTTCAATGTTAAAATGTTCAACATTAACCATAAGATCATATTTATAGACAATCATCATAGAACACCACATATAACACTAAGTATTAATCTTTGTAAACGTCTGGTTTGGTAAATATTAGTACATATACATTCAATATTAGGTGTTAGTTTTTGTAAACATTTGATTTGTTGTACATTCTTCCCTCCTCACGTCGAGCCTTAGCTAAACGCCAGATGCATTTTGTTTGATTGGTGTTTCTCTTGGATATAGTCTATCCATTGTTTCCAGTCTGTCAAATATTGTTCATTGGAACGACCCTTCAAGTATGCTGATATTTTCGCCATTTCCGCCAGGTTTGTTACTTTCACAGTCCATTCTTCCATAGGCGGTATTTCTGGGTTCTTCCAGTATTGTCCCACCAACAATCTCGCTGCTGTAATCAAGTTCAGAAATAAGTTTGTCTCTGAGGTAGTGATATCCTTTGTAATCCCTAACAAAAAAACCTGAGGTAAAAATTCTATGCGCTTTGTGAAAATGATTTGGAGTGTCCACCATATCTTCCTCCAGAAGGCTTTGATTTTTCTGCATGTCCACCATACATGAAAGTAGGTAGCTTCCCCGTCTCCACACCTCCAGCATTTGGGCTGGGAGTCTGGGTAGATGAGCGATAGTTTTTTCAGGTCGAGGTGCCACCTATAGAACATCTTGTAGAAGTTTTCCCTTAAGTGTTGCGATTTCGTGAATTCTACGTTCCTCACCCAGATTTTCTCCCACGTGTCCATGGCGATAGAGTGTCCAAAGTCTTGTGCCCACCTCACCATACAGTTCTTGACTAGCTCGGTTTCAGAGTCTATTTCTATCAGAATGTTGTACACTCGTTTGATGTGCATGATCCCCTGATCTCTAATCTGCTCAATTAGTTTCTCGTCGGTTCGGGAGAAGCCCTTCTTCTTATCTTTACGCCACCTTGATTGCAGTTGTACATATGATAGCCAGGTACCTCCTATTCCTCTGTTTGCTAGCGTTGCTTGGGGTATCAAGAGGAACCTATTTTCTTCTCCCAGTATAAGTTTACTGTATGGCACCACTTCTTGCCCTTGGGATGTGTTTGTATCCCCTATTGCGTGTCCGGGGATCGTCCAGATGGGAATCTTGTCGTGTAGGAGGTGTTTATATTTCTTCCAGACCCATAACAATGGGATCCGTAGTGGGTTCTCCTTGAAGTTCCTGTCTGCCTTTTTGTCGTATACTAAGTATGCGTGCCAGCCAAATAGTAGACCATGCCCTTCAACATTCAGTATTCTATCATTTGTCATATTGATCCAGTCACTCATCGCCACCAACGTCGCTGCATAATAGTATAGCTTTAGATTAGGCATTTTTAGTCCCCCTCTCTTCCTTATGTCCTGGATAATTTTTAGTTTCACCCTCGGTCTCTTGTCATCCCAAATAAATTTGGTGATGCCCCTCTGCCAGTTGTCCAAGTCCTCGTCCTTTTTGAGTATGGGTAGCGTTTGGAAGAGAAATAGAAATCTTGGCAGGACGTTCATCTTTACTGCTGCTATCCTGCCCAGCAAGGATAGTCGTAGTGTTTTCCACCTTTCCAGATCTTCTTGTATCTTGCTCCACAGCACCTCGTAGTTATTTTTGTATAATTTCGCATTCGTTGTTTCTATCTCCACTCCCAGGTACTTAACTTTCTTAACTATTTCACAACCCGTTATTCTTTCCAAGTCCTGTTTCGCTTTGCTGTCTAGATTTTTAACTAGCATCTTCGTTTTTGATATATTAACTTTAAAACCTGATACCTTGCCATAGTCTTTCATTATCTCCATCAGACTCCTTGTTGATTGTACTGGTTGCGATACTGTCACCAGTAGGTCGTCTGCAAAGGCACACAGCATGTAGTCCTGTTTTCCAATCTGTATGCCCTTTACGTCCTCTGCTGCTCTTATCTTGTTCAGCAGGATCTCCATCGTTAAGACAAATAGCAGTGGTGATAGCGGACAACCCTGCCTCGTGCCTCTTTCTATATTGAATGGGTCTGTTAGTTCGCCGTTCACGATGATCTGGCCCGTTTGTTTCTGGTAGATTGCTGTTATGGAGTTGAGGAACTGCTTTCCCATTTTCATCCCCCGGGCTAGGTTCATCAGGAATGGCCAATTCAGTCTGTCAAAGGCTTTTTCTGCGTCCACAAACATGAGGGTTGCAGGTACCTGGTTGTGTTTTCCCAAGTACTCTATTATGTTCAGCAGCTGTCTCACGTTGGTTTTCATCTGACGTCCTTGTATAAACCCCGTTTGGTCCGGGTGAATTATTTTTTGTAGTACAGTCATTAGTCTGTTGGCCAGAACCTTTGTAAAGATTTTGTAGTCTGTATTCAATAGTGAGATGGGTCTATAGTTCGCCGGTTGTGCATTATCTTTTCCCTCTTTGGGGATTAGAGAGATGTATGCTGCTTTCCAGGAGGGTGGGACTTGGCCGCCGTCTTGTATGTTGACAAAAAGTTCTCTGAGGGGTTCTATCATTTCCTCTTGGAGATGCTTGTAATAGATAGCCGTTATCCCATCCGTCCCAGGTGACTTTCCTGTTTTCAGTTGTTTGATTGCTGAGTGTATTTCCTCCTTTGTGATTGGGGCATTCAGGGCATCTCGTTGTGTATCGGTGAGTACCATTAAGTTTTCGTTTTGTAGAAACTTTTCTATCTCTTTGTCCTGTATCTTCTCCTCTGCGTATAGTTCTGAGTAGAACTCAGTGAAGGCTTTCTTGATGATTTCTTGTTTAAATTCTTCCTTGCCTTTGTACTCTATCTTTTCAATTATGCGGGCTTTCTGTTTCTTTCTTAAGGTATAAGCCAGCCACCACCCCGGTTTGTTAGCGCTGCAGAATGTCTTATGTTTTGCATATTGTATATTCCTTGCTACTTGATCCGCCATCAGCAGGTCGAATTGTTTACTTAGTATCTTAATTCCTTCTTTTGTGGCTTTGTCCTCCGGTCTTTTTATTAATAATAGCTCCTGTTTCCTTATCTCCTCCTCTAGCTCCTTTCTTTTTTGTTCTTGTTTACGACGGTGCCTGGCGTTCATGTTCATGAGGATCCCGCGCATATATGCCTTGCTAGCATCCCAAATCATTTCAATGGGTGTTTCATTGTTCATATTTATACTGAAGAATTCCTTCATGGCACTTTTGCATTCAGCCACCCTTTTCTCGTGTCTAAGCAGGTTTTCATTGATCCTCCAGGATCTCCTCGATTTCCGATCTTGTCTTAATTCCATCCTTACCGGGTTATGGTCTGTTAGTACTTTGGGTAGGATTGACACAGCGTTTAGGCGAACTAGCAAGTCACTAGATGTCAGGATGAAATCAATTCTGGAGAACAACTGATGCCTGTCGGAAAAGAAGGTGAATTCTTGTTCTTTGCTGTGCCGCTCCCTCCAGACGTCTGTCAGCACAAGGTCCTCCTTCATGTCGTAGAAAGACTTAGGCAACTTGGAGTGCTTTTGTGGTTTAGGTTTTGTCTTCTTCTTGTCCAAAGCAATCTCTATGACCCCGTTCCAATCCCCCAGTATAATACATGATCTGTAGTTAAATTGTGTTAACTTCTTGTGTATCTTTTTGTAGAATTTTCCTTGTTGTTGATGTGGGGCATATATGCCCATCACTAGAATTTTCTTGTCGTCCTGTGTCACTTCGATTGCTAGGTATCTTCCCTGGGAGTCTGACTCTATTAGCTTGGCTATTACATGTTTCTTCACGTATATAACAATCCCGTTCTTCTTTTGTGGCGCCGCTGCAACAAAATGCGTACCTAATCTGTTGTTGATTAAGTATTTCTGGTCAGTTGCTCTGATGTGTGTTTCTTGTAGGCAAATTATGTCATTTCCTCCTTGAAACAGATAATGAAATATCTTCCTCCTTTTCTGTGGGGAATTTAGTCCGTTGATGTTCCATGTCAAGTATTTAGTCATCATTGTCGGTTTCAGGATACTCTTCCGAGACCGCTTCCATTCTATCTCTTGTGGTCTTCTTTGGTCTCGTTCCCATGGTATCCAGGTTTGTGTTCGAGTTGCATATAGGGATCGTGTCGTGCTGCTCTGTGCGTTTGGTGGTGGATCTTGTTATCCTGCCCTCTGCAGTCTGTCCTGTTCCCTTGTTGTTGTTGTTGCTTCCTGTTCTCTGTGTCGTCGTGTCTCGAGTTGGTCTTTTCCTTTCTCGTGTTCCTGCATCAGTCTGTCGGTCTGGTGATCTTTCTGCGTCTTCTCTCATTGTGTATTGGGGTCCCTCCGGCGTCAGTTCCTTTTCCAGGAATTCTCTGGCTTGGACCAATTTCAGGTGGTGTCTTTTATTTTTAAAGGAAAGTGTCATCCCCGTGGGGGTTTCCCATCTGTATCACAGAGCACATGATCTCAGTTCGTAGACCAGGAACTTGTATTCCTTTCTGTCTCACAGCATCGTCTGGGGGATCTCTTTCAGTACTTTCACTTCTTGCCCCTTTATGTATAAGGTCCTGTTGTAAGATGTGGCTGAGATGTGGTTCCGGAATCCCTGCGTCGCAAAGTGGATGACCACGTCCCTTGGTTGGTGTCTGTTTGTTGTCGTACGTGCGCCCACTCTGTAGATTCTGTCGATTTGCCATTCGATAACTGGGGTTGGCTTTCCCAGTACTGCTGCCAGGGCCTCTATAAAGGTTCCAATCAGGCCCCCTTGGGTTTCGTCTGGTGTCTCTTTCAAGCCTCTAAACCTGATTGCAGACGCCATTTGCCAGTACTGTATCATGGAGGCTTGGTCTTGGGCCACCCCTTTCATCTCTGCTATGTCCGCTGTCTGGCCTTCTACTTGATTCTCCACTTTCTCCATCCGCTTGTCCACCTTCTCCCTGATTTCCTGGAAGTTTTTCTCCATTTCCTCCCCTATTTCCTTGTAGTGTGTCTGCATTGCCTCCTTCATTTGCTCCAAATCTGCAGCCATCGCCTTGCGTTGCTCCTCCCATTTTCTCTCTAGCTCTCTACCTTGTTCTTGCAGCATTTGTTTTGTATCGTTGTATCTTTTCTCCATCTTTGTGTCCATTTCCACCAACCTTTTGTCCATTCCATCCAACCTTTCAACCAGCATTTCTATTACCTCTTGTAGTTTTTGTATCATGTGTGCTGTTGTGCTGGCCTGTGGAGGTGTATGGTTCTGGGTACCTGTATTTGGATGGGAGGGTGTGGGGATGGGTAGAGTAGTTCCTGGTGGTTTAGTACGTTGGGCTGGGGTGGATACAACTCCCTTCGTTTGTGTCAGTGTGATCTGTTTGGAGGCCATCTTGAGCTTGTCCTCCCATTGTCCTGGCACTGTTTTGGTTTCCAGCTTGGACCAGGTTAGGCACTAGACTGTGGTCTGGTGCTGGTCTAGTAATCTGTCCTTTCAGTGGGAGGGGGGGCTTCATGCAGTGCAGGTCTAGGGGCCTGTAGGCAGGAAGGTCTGTCCGTGTTCAGGGAGTCTATTCAGTGTCTCTGCCTGTCTGGGATTCCAGGCCCCTTCTGCCTTCCCTCCACAGCAGCCCAGGATGCCTTTTTGTCTTCCTCCTATGCCCACCTTTCTCCCGGTGCCTTCCGCCGTCTTCTTCCCGCTCCAGCTGGCTCTCCTCGGCTGTCCTCTGCTGCAGCTGCGTGGGTTCTCGGCTTCTTCGGGCCTGCTCCCGCCTCCTTCTTTTCGATGCTGCTCTCCGCCAGCTCTGCTTGCCTCCTCCTTTGTTCTCCGGATCTGGCTCCCTCCTCCGTTCTTCCAGCTTTCTTTTCTTCCTTCTGCTCGTCCGGGGGTCGTTTCTAGGTCTGCGGACCCTCCCGGCGGCCCTTGCTGGTCTCTCCGGTCTCTCCGGCTTCTTCCTCCTTCTTCTTCGTTAAATGAAACTTTTAAAAGTCTTGTTCTTGAGAGTGCCAGAGACCCGGAGCGCAACTGGAAAACAGCCTCACGCCGCTCGCCTCCTCTCCTGTCGGCTTCTTTCCGGCTCCTTTCGCCTCTGCAGCTGATTGCCTCGCCCGGCCTCCTCCGCTGCTCTCTCGCCGTTTCTCCTTCTCTCTAGCTCGTCCGGGGGTCCTCCTCAGGCCGGCAGGCCCCCCCGGCAGCGATCCGGTGTCCTCTTCCTGCTCCTCACTCACCAGTTCTCCAGCTCTCCTTCGCTTGCGGCGCGGCGCTTTCGGGCCTGCCTGCCGGCCGCCCGGCCGCCACCGGCTTCCGCGGCTCCGTCTGCGGCTTCCCGGGACCTTCCGGCGGCAAGTCTCACTTGTTTTTAAAGAGCCGAGGTTCCTCTTCTATCCCGACCTCTTTCTTCGTTGCTCGCTTTCTCAGTGTCTCTTTATTTTGAATTTCGGGCGAGCCCCGTCTCGGAGCTCTCAAAGAAAGCGGATTACTTTTAATAAATGGAATTTTGTGTGGGATTTCCTAATGAACAAATTCTCTAAAATTCTGTACTTGAAATTAAATATATAATTAAAATGACAGTATTGTAAACATTTTCTAGCATACAGCAAGCCAATCCTTAGATCCTGAAATACCATATCTGGAGCCAGTGTATTTATGCCAAGAAATTTGGGATGAGAACTGGTTGCCTTCAATATATCATGAAGAAAAGAAAAATAAGGATACTTCTGATGATTTAAATTCTGATATTATGGTAGTTTCTGACCAGACTTCAGGTGATGAAGGCAACAAAAATGAGATCCAACGCAACCAAGGTTTGATTCAAAAGGTAGGTTTTGTTATTGGTTTTTAGTGTTACTAATCCAAAGGTTGAAATGAGATGCAGTGCTCTCACTCCCAAAGATTCAGAGTTTGTAGTACATAGATTTTTTAAAAAAAAACAACAACCCCATAATCTATCTGTATCCATAAACTTTAAATTGGTGCAAATACAGATTGAAACTAAAAAGGATAAAATACAAAATTACTAAAACAAGGAAACAGCATGGCAATAAAAACAGACTGGAAAATCATTACAAGCCAGCAAGCATACCACATGGAGCAGAATACCAAAATAATTTGGAAAACTTAAGGCTATGATTTAAATACCTGCTTAAAAATGCTTTCAGTTTGTACTTAGGAACAGTACATGTATTCCCCAACTTACAACCATAATTGAACCCAGGATTACTGTCATAAATTGTGCCAGTTGCTAAGCCAGTCGTCATGACCAACCCAATTTTATAACATTTTTTGTAGTGGTCACTAAACTCAGTGGTCATAAAACAAACTGTTAAGCAAATCCATTCTGTCTGTTAAGCAAATCCATTGTCTACAAAGTAAATGCAGGTTTCTGGCAAAAATTCATTGTGAATTGGGTCACATGACTCTGGGAAGCTGTAAACAGTAGGCCCTTTGTTGAGTGCCCAAAATGTGATCACATGACTTGCCCAGCTGTCAGAACTTTGAATCTGGTTCATTAGTATCTTTTGGGGTGACGGATGTCCGCCATAACTTCAGTCAGTAAGCAACCAATTGTAAGTAAAGATTTAGTTGTATTTCATAACATGAATGCCGCTATTAAAAAACCTTAATATGCTAAAAGCTCTATTCAAATAACAGATGCTAAGGTCTCACAGAGCAGTATGCAAGCTTGGAAAGAAGCAGATATTTAGCTACACTGTTCAAACTTTATTTCCCAGATTGGATAGGACACAGACATGAATATTTTCACATAATATCAGAACTTTAATGCTGCTGTAATCTGCTGATATGGTAGTGGGCTATCAAAATCCCCCCTTTTAAGGACCCTTCAGCAGTTAGCAGTGCCTATCTGATTGTGTCTGGGTTTAGAAAGGTCAGGCCTGGAGAGTACTTAGACTGGGTTTAAATTAGGCTAGATTGGGATGCCAGAATCATCTAAGAAGAAAGCAAAGGCAAACTATTTCTACTGTTGTGTTGTCAAGAAGACTGCACAGATATATCCATGAAGTCCCCAGACATTGATCTGGACTTGAAGGACCATTGCTTAACTTCAAAGAAAGCCCCATGTTGAATCCCATGAAATAATCAAGATTTGGATGCTATGGAGAAATTGATCTGACTTTTTCAGGCAGGAGTACTGCTGAGAACATAGTCAAAAGTAGTAAAAAGGAATCTTAATCATTGATGACCTCTGATCCAAACAGCAACTGTGTTCAAAGGAGTATCATAGCCTACCAGTTGGATTTGTCTAATGGGATGAAATCTTGTTCAAAACAAGTGTCACCTCAATCCCAGATAGTTTGGTATTCTGCTCATCCCTAAATTGAAGTAAATGTAAGTTTCCAGAAACTTAACTCTCCTCTAATACCATTTTCCTATTTGGAAAAAAAAATGAAATTCAAAAGAATGAAATCCCTTTTTTAAAACTCTACTAAATTCACTTTGCCAGTTGGGAAGCCTAAAATGCATGATGGTATAACTTACTTTTCTCACAAGAGCATCACGTTTGGTGTATTAATAGATTTAAGAGTGTTTGAGGAGTGACTTGTGACAAAAGCAGACTGACAAGCATTTATATAGTTAAAAGTTTTAATTACTCTTACCTTCAGTAAGGAACACAAAACTTTACAGATATGTTCTTCTTACAAACAAGTTATGATCCCAAAAGGTTGTTTGTAAATCCATTTTGTTCACAAGCATTAAAAAGATACACAGTACATGTCTGTGAAGATTTTCAGTCATCCAGGTCATAGTTGTCTCAAAGGTGCTTTTTCAAAAGGAAACTAGGCTGTTTTTTCCTTGAGGAAGAAGACATTTTGCTTCTCGTTCAAAAAACGTCATCCATTCTGACAGGATGTGGGGGGTGGGGGTGGTTGGAAGAATCATATTTCTTTTCAGTCATCTGGTTTTCCTCACTCAAGGAAAAAACAGTCCAGGTGTGTGTATGTGTATGTGGAAATGTACCATATTTTTCCATCTATAAGACGCACCCTTGTATAAAACGCTCTAGCATGCGAGTTTCTCCACGCCGATCAACTGTTCGGCGGAGCGCCAAACAGCTGAGCTGGCAAATCTGGAAGTTCGGCCGGCTGACGATCTTGCCCCATCCCCCCCTCCTGTTAGTGGCAAGCCCACAGGGGCTTGACACTTGCACCAGGCGGCATGGCAGCCCACAGGTATGCCCTGGGCTGTGGAGGTTACCATTATTTTTCCGTGTATAAGATGCATCTGATTTTTGAACAGGGTGTTTGCAGGAAAAAATAGTGTCTTACACATAGAAAAATACAATATATATTGTTTTAGCAACAAGAATAAAATAAAAAACAGAAAAATATACATCCAACACTAACAACAACAGAAAAAGAAATAAATGTGTAAAAAGAGAAAAAAATGACCCAAATATCAAATAAATTTAACATTAAACATATAGAATCCGCCCCAGCTGGATGCTGAGGGGAAAAAAAGAAAAACTGATCATTTTTCTTCCCCTTTACATAATGGGTCTGCAAATAGTTATAGGCTTCCCCACCCTGATTTAACAAAAATACTATATTAAAATTTATTACTAAAAAGTTTGTGAATAATGTCTGTATACACTGCTTTTGTAAGTTTCACAGTTTCCAGAAGAGTTCTCTCAACACCAAAACATTTCGATTGATTTCTATTTTCTTGACCAAAGAATGCAAATAACTGTTCTGTTTAACTCTATTTAACTAAGTAGATTGCTACCCCCACTGCTGCTACCGTAGTGCTTTGAGTCCCAGGCAATTCAATATGTAAATTGGTTTCCTCTGTTCTCTCCCCACCATTCTGGTCCTTTTGTCATCGTTTTAAAGGTTGGATCTCCCTCCAAGACTTAAGGGGTGGAGGAAGTTCATTTTCTCCTTGTAATAAATGAAATTCCTTTTTGGCAGAACAGGGATGCATCCAGTGCCATTGAGACAGCAGATCATCCAAATCTGGAACCCCCAAATGAAAATCTGAGCTCGACAGCAGAAATAAAGGTAATTTGATTTGTACTGTTTCTATTTAGGAGAAAAGTTTTTATTAGACTGGACAGTTGTATGTTCTATAGCAATTCCAAAAGAAGAAAATATATATAACTCAGGGTTGAACTTTGGAGTCCTTGGTGCTTTCTGAGCTTGTTTGCTTACAGACATTTCATTATCCAACTAGGTAACTATACTCCACAGTCTATAGCGATTGTTGTAAGATATGCAAAATATAGGTGTATTGTTAGACTTTTCAGATCTTCGCCATATTTGCCATTCCAAAGTTAGGTGACCATCACCTATGCCATATGAAGCCTATGCTTCAGATGTTTTTTTTTAATTGTAACAATGTCAATCAAATGGATATCCTCTGTTTTAAAGCAGGTTTCCTTTTTCACTTGACTGCAGATAGAATCCTCTGTTGGAGATATACCTGATTCTTCGTCACAAACGTTAGAAGAGTTTTATGTTTCCATAATTCATTCCAAGAAATCAGAAAAGCTGAGTCAAAATGAATCAGATGTAAACAAATCGTCTGCTTGCCATTCCCAACTTCTTCCATCAACATCTGTCTTGCATGGTATATATATATATATATGTATATATATATGCATTGGTCTTCTATTGATGCTAACTTTGCTGTTACTATAGTATTAGTAAATTTGTTGCCAAAATGTCATAGCCTTTTAAAATGGATTTGTAGCTAAGCTGATATTATGAAATCAGATTCAGTAAAGATTACAAAATAATTCAACTTTTGAACCATAGAAGGTCTCTGTTGAATCCTAAATTCTGAGATACCAGGATTAGTGGTTAACCAGAATAGTACGGGACATACTGATTCTGAAAGGGTTAACATTTAAGGAAAAATATAGGGGAGCTATGGGTGAAAAATAGGGAAATATTGACTATTGATTTACACAGAAATTCTATTGGTCTTCATGTTTCAGATAAGAAATCATCATGCAGTCTAGACCAGTGTTTCTCAACCTTGACAATTTTAAGGCATGTGGACTTCAACTCCCAGAATTCCACAGCCAGCAACGCTGGCTGTGGAATTCTGGGAGTTGAAGTCCACATGCCTTAAAATTGTCAAGGTTGAGAAACACTGGTCTAGACGGATTTCCTTTAGGGACATGAGAACAGCTTTCTCTTCTCAGTTAGCACTTCCTGTTCGTGATGAAAATTGGGTTTTGTTGATTTTATATGACTTCATATTTGTTTAATCGAAAGTAAAATTAGGATGATTTAAGGAGAAGACGTGGGAAAGCAGAACCTAGGCTTACATTGTAGAAATGTGAACTAGTTAAAGTAAGATTGGTCAGGACAAAAACAGTTGGATCCAGGCACTATAACAAATAACGTCTGACCACTTTTTCTTCTCTTTACTCTGTAGAAAGAACTGCTTCAGAAAACACGATTAACGATGCTCCTGGAACTCAAAGCGTTTCGGTATATAACGCTGATCATTACTTTGAACCTTGTGCCATTGGTCACAATGCCTTAGTCTTTACTGCTGAGCTTCAGAGCTCTCCAAAATTCTGTGTTCCATGCAGTCCAACTGTTGCCCTGGGAGCATCTGCACGATTAGCTGCCTCTGGTGGATATTTCTCCCTTCACTTTAGGAAGATGAAGATATCACAAAAGTCAGCATGAAAGATTTTCAAGAGACTTTAATGTTCATCTAGTTAACTGGACAGTAGCTAAAAAAAATCTTATAATTTGAGCCTATAGGATATTATAATTTAAAGCCCAGGTGAAATGCCACGACTTTTTTGCATATATTGCTTTTCCTGTTGTATACTACTGTTAACATTTCTACTTTGGAATATAATGGTTTTGCAAATAATCAGTGAACTGTCTTATTTAAGTTGTACGCATACTTTTGTAGGCTGGCAGAGTCATTGAGAGTTGAGGACAGCAAATACAACAATGTCAAATCACAGCTGCCAATTAATTCTTCAGCCTCTATTGGCATTCATACGCATTAAGTTCTTGCCAACTTAGCATATTGCAATGTTTAAGTGTAGCATGTGTGCGGGTATGAGCAGTGAGGGACCAGCCTTAGTCATAACCATGCAGTGTTGTTCAGAGGGTTTTGTTTTTTTTAGTGTATGGAGTTTTCTGGGAAAGAGCTTAAATTAATACAGACATTGTATTTTGTCTTCTCAGCATTTCTAACGACTCAAGTTAAAATATTCAGTCTCAATATTTTCCTGCACATGTGCAATGTGAGTGGGAGTGAGTTGTTTATATATCATTAACTGCTGACTGTTTCTAATGAAATTTCTAATGGAGTCCCTCTTTGAAGGCAGTCTAGAAATGAGAAATATATAAATAAATGAACTGTTAACACAGTGTTTCTCAACCTTGACAATTTTAAGGCATGTGGACTTCAACTCCCAGAATTCCACAGCCAGCATTGCTGGCTGTGGAATTCTGGGAGTTGAAGTCCACATGCCTTAAAATTGTCAAGGTTGAGAAACACTGCGTTAACATGTTGCAGCACCTTTCTCATACATAGGCGGCAAGTGCTATCAGCTCAGAAAAGGCTTCTAAGCAGACTTTCCGTTACTCTGGTCCAAAGCTTTTGTTCCAGCTTTTGGTCATTAGATGGTGCTCAATTACAGGACATTTTCTTACTGAAGTCATCCCTGGACCTGGTTCTTTTTTTGGTTTGAAACGAAGCAGCTGAAAGGTTTCAAACCAAAATAGAGGAGTCCAATTATGTCTCAACTTCCAGACAACTCTACCTGGATAACTGAAAATCGTCACTGGCAAAATGCAATTCTTGCATAGTTATTTTAAGATTTCTGAAATACCGTATGCAGGTAGTCCTTGACTTATGACCCCAAAATTTCCACTGCTAAACAAGACAAGTTATTCAGTGAGTTTTGCCCCATTTTACGACCTTTCTTGCCACACTTAAGGGAATCAATGAATCAATGAAGTTAAGTCAGTAACGTGGCTATTACATGAATCTGGCTTCTCTGTGGATTTTCTTATCAGAAGATCACAAAAGTGATCACATGACTCCTGGACACTGCAACAGTCATAAATACATGCCAGTTGCCAAGCATCCAAATTTTGATCACGTGACCATGGGGATGCTGCAATGGCCATTAGGGTGAAAAATGGTCCTGTC
Organism: Bothrops alternatus; assembly: GCA_034064705.1. Classification (NCBI taxonomy): domain Eukaryota; kingdom Metazoa; phylum Chordata; class Lepidosauria; order Squamata; family Viperidae; genus Bothrops; species Bothrops alternatus. The sequence continues at coordinate 636,339 of JARGCV010000145.1, read as the reverse complement.
ATTTTTTTCAGTGCTGCTGTAACTTCACATGATCACTAAATGAATGGTTGTACCATAAGTCAAGGACTACATATATACTAAAATATTTAGCCTTAAAAACTGAGTTTAAGGTAGAGTGATATCAGCCGACTAATATTCCATTAACCAAGAAATTTGGGAATTGTGTCTATATTTGCATAAACAATGGGAGATGTGCTTTTTTGGTGATATTAGTTTCTAAGATTTACTCACCCAGGTTTTGGGGTTTGTTTGTTAGTTTTTTGCTATATAAGCAGCTACTTACAAAAATAGCTTTAGACTTTAAAAAAAAATGTATGTTTTATCCTCTTTGCATGGACCAGAGATTAGATTGGCCGCAATCCTGTTAGCCTTCTGTAAGGTCTTAAGATGTGGCTCTGTTACCAGAACTGGGAGACAGAAGGTGGGACTGAGCCTGTGTTTTGGCTTAGCTAATTGTGATTGATTGTTTGTTTTTACCTTGGCTGCTGTTGCTTTGCTTTCTGGGGTTTTTTTTAAATGCTTTTTAGAGTTTAGCACTGTTAGCCACCCAGAAACATGAACTTGAGATGGGCAGCCGTGTAAATGGAAATCAATGGAAATAATACATACATACATACATACATACATACATACATACATACATACATACCTGATCCAAATGATTTAAAACAAAACTTGTAGAATTTGTTGTCACTGGATGTCTGTGGAGATTCTCAGTCATCCGGGTCATGGTTGCCCCAAAGGTGCTTTTTTTCAAAAGGCAACTGGACTTTGTTTTTCTCACCCAAGAAGCGTCTTCAGTTCTGACACTGGATATTCTGCAGATCACCCTAAAAGTTGCAGTGATCCGTATAAATGGCTCAATAAAAATGATAGATCTTTATTTATGTGTAATAAAACTGTTACAAACAACATGTCGCTTTGGAAAAAAAAACCAATCTATTGAGGAATAAAGAGACCTAAAACAAGATGGATCAATGACATCAGCAAGTACTGCAGGCCCAATTGGCAAAAGAAAGCTCAGCACTATATTGGAAGAGGACTTCATCCTGCAGTGGATAGACAATGGCTAAAATGATGAGGATGATTGAAGAATAATGGAACACTAAATAATGATATCTGATCCCTGTGCAGTGTAAAAATGTGAGAAAACTAAGCTCCCAGCATAGTGAACTGATGATCCTACTATCGGTGAAATGGTGTCGGGCAGATTTAAGTCACAGTACAAGTCTTGCTCAGTGCAGTAGATTCATAGACTGAAAACTACTGCTCAGTTAATTGCATCATTTCCAATATGTTACTTGCATGTGTGCAGAAGGGGATTTCATTTGGACAATTCCTTCCTCATCTAGTTTGATGGTAGCTCCTAGCTGACAAACGTTGATGAGCAGAGTTGTGGCAGCAGCCAAAAAAGTTAATGCAATCCTTGGTTGCATAAAGAGGGATAGAGTCAAGATCATGTGAAGTATTATATAAAGCAGTGGTTCTCAACCTTTTTCAGGTTGAGACCCCACTTGCGCCGCGCATGCGCGGCGCGCGCGCGACGAAAACAAAACAACAAAATGGCGGACCGCGACGGGCCGACCTGCGCATGCGTGGCGCGTGCGCGGCGGCCTGAACCTCGCATGCACAGCACGTGCGCAGCGGCCTGAACCGCGCATGCACGGCGCGCGCGTGAAAAAACCCAAAATGGCGGACCGCGACGGGCCGATCCGCGCATGTGCGGCACGCGCGCGACGGGCCGAACTGCACATGCACGGTGTGCGCGCGATGGAAAAAAAACAAAATGGCGGGCCGCAGTGTCCGGCGACCCCCGCGCAACGGTCGTTCGACCCCAAATGGGGTCGCGACCCATAGGTTGAGATCCGCTGATATAAAGCCTTAGTAAGACCACAGGGAATACTGCATCCAGTTTTGGTTACCACATTATAAAGAAGATTTGAGACTTTGGAAAGAGTGCAGAGAAGAGCAAGTAAGATGATTAAAAGCATGGAGACTAAAACATAAAGAATGGTTGCAGGGATTGTGTATGGCTATTCTGGAGAAAAGAAGGACTAGGGGTGACATAACAGTGTTCCAATATTTGAGGGGCTGCCACAAAGAAGTAGGGGTCAACCTATTTTCCAAAGGACCAGAAGGCAGGACAAGAAGCAATGGATGAAAACTAATCAAGGAGAGAAGCAATCTAGAACTAAGAAGAAACTTCCTAACAGAACAATTACAGAAGTGAAATGGCTTGCTTTCAGAAGTTGTAGGTGCTTCATCACTGGAGTTTCTAAGAAGAGACTGGACAGCCACTTGCTAAAAAAAAGACAGTGGCAAACCATTTTCAGGATTGTTGCCTAGAAAAAATGCAAATCCATTGTCTCAGTTTGGCCATGTCACGCGGGGAAATTTATTGGAGACAGCAATTAAGTTTGGAACAGTTAGTGACAAAAGGAAACTGAAAGAACACAGTGGCTGGACACCAAAATGACACACAAAAATGACACCAGCCAGAGCATAGAAAAACACAAAGAAGTGCAAGAATGGAAAATGTGGAGAGACCTGGCCCATAGAGTCACCGAAGAGTCAGACACGACTGAATGGATTACATCATCATCATCATCATCCATCATCATCTCCATGAACTCACCAAGGAGTTGAATTAAACTCAAAGGAGACTTTACCTCTTTCAGGCTTTAGCACTGGCAGGTAACTAGTCATTTCCCTTTCATAATGTAGCAATTCGTCTACAATTGTTAAATCACTATAGTTGTTATCTTTCAAAAGATTTAGTGAGGTTGAATCCTGTGTTTCAAACAGAACTAGCACAGAATATTTAAAAGTAAGTACAGTTGCACTACATCCATCCTGGCATCTTGTTGAACAAATTAGCAATCCCAAGGGAAAGCTAATCATCATTTTTAATGTGCTCAAATTTATCCTGAATATTATTTTGATATCCTATTTTTTGATTGGTTTGAAGCATCTCAGGGGCTGCCACAAAGAAGAGGGAGTCAAGCTATTCTCCAAAGTGCCTGAAGGCAGGACAAGAAGCAGCGGGTGGAAACTAATCAAGGAGAGAAGCAACCTAGAACTAAGGAGAAACTTCCTGACAGTGAGAACAATTAATCAGTGGAACAACCTGCCTCCAGAAGCGGTGAATGCTCCAACACTCGAAGTTTTTAAGAAGAGAGTGAACAGCCATTTGTCCGAAATGGTATAGGGTTTTCTGCCTGAGCAGGAGGTTGGACTAGATGACCTCCAAGGTCCCTTCCAACTTTATTACTACTACTACTACTACTACTACTACTACTACTACTACTACTACTACTACTACTACTACTGTAAAATTATATTTATTTTCCTAATCCCAGAACTTAACCCTGTGTATAACCAGATAAGCTTATGGTCAGGTGCTCAAAATAGTTCATAAGCAAAATACTTTTGGACAAGGGTGATAGTAATGCACTGATTGGCTCATGTGTGTTCTACATGTTCTGTGACTGACATAAGTAAAAATCAGATCAGCTTCAAGTCAATTTTGAAAGATTAAGAGTGTAAACCAGCATGGAAGTGATTTCAAGGCTGAACGTTAGTAGAACTACTGTAGCTGGCCTGTTGTCTGCTCTTAAGAATACTTTTCAACTTATACATCCTATCAAAAACTCCAATTAGTATAGGAAACAGCAGCCAAAAGGTTTGTAGAAGCTAGGTGTCTGGATCATGTTATTCCTATTTTGCACCAGCTATGTTGGTTTCTTTGTTATTGCCAGCCCCATTTTATGGTGATCTATTGGCTCTTAAACCCTAATGATCTGGGACCAAGTTAGCTAAAGAAGCCCCAGAATCTAAATGAGACTGTCAGACTTTCAGGTCAACCTCTACAACCTTGCTCTCTGATCTTTCAACAGGAACTGTGAAATGACTGAGTTTCTAGAACAAGGTCTTTTCTATACTGGCCCCATATCTTTGGAATGCCTTGTCCCGGACATATTCAAGGCTCTGTCTTTGCTGGCCTTCTGGAGATTGTTCAAGATATGTTTGCTTTGAAATGCATATTTTTAGTTTTAGTGTGCTTTCTTAATTACTTTTTGAGCCTGCTGCTACTTTATAGTTAGTTTTTTTGGTTTTGCTGTTTTTATGATACATACGTTACATGTAATTTATATGTTTTGAATACGTGTGTTATTAGAATTCACCTTTTCAGGGTGAGGCATTTCACCTTGAAAAACAGTTAATGTTTTAAACTTCTAGAAATAAAAAGTGGAATTCTCCAAATACGTTTTTACAGAGACCTATTTTGACTCATATGATGAAGGAATCTTCCTGATTGCCTTCCCATTTGTTTGCTTGTTTATTTACTGACTTACTTATTATCCCATCTTTATTACTTTTGTAAATAACTCAAGGCTATCTAACACTCTTTTTCCTTCTGCAACCCTATGAGTTGGGTTCCGCTGAGAGAGAGTGACTGGCCTAAAGTCACCCAGCCAGCTTTCATGCCTAAGCGGGGACTAGAACTCACAACCTCCTGGTTTCTAGCATACTACCTTAAACACTACATCATACTGGCTCTCACAATATGGTAAGAGTCCAGATGGAAATACAGAAGTTGATATCTTCTGACTGTAACCATTGTGTCATTTAATTTATTTCATCTGCATGAGTTGACGTAGGGGGAAAGAGGAGGAGTAGGAAGAGGAAACTATGGCTTGCAAATCATTGCTTGTTTGATATGCTTGAGATGGTAGGTGGTATAACATTTTAAACTCTTTCAGTATTCATTCTGAGTGATCAGGACCTTTACCAATCAGCCATCTTTTCTAATGCAGAGAACACATTTATACTTCTACAGGTTTATCACTATGATCTCCAACCTGACCTCTTTCAGGTGTGTTGTGTATAGTTGCTGGGAATTTTTGGAATTGAAAGTATACCATGCTTGGACGCTACTAAGACTCATAACTCACTGTGGTGAATTAGCAGCAGAAAAAGAGGGGGAAAAACACCTAAAGTTTCCAGAATTGCTAACAAGTGATATATTAGCAAGATGGATTATTACACAAGAGTATCTAGAGGTAAGGGGAATGTTTACAATGAATTAAAAATTGAACTTCAAAAGAATGTTCCTTCTCACTCCAGCTGTTCCTGAAAGCTAGGCCATACTCAACTCCAGTGCAGTATGTACTCTGGGGAGCTTCTAATGGAATCCAGTGAAGTGGAGGTCACAGTTCACTACATTTATATTGATGTAGCCTTAAAACAGAAGTACTCAAATACATAGCATTACTATATCTAAAAAGTAGATGTTGAAAAGTCTTTTTGGTCTAATGACTGCATTGTAAAAAATGTATTTTTCTCCGTATGTAGACCACTTACTATCTAGGCATCCAAGACAACTTTATAGAGCAGGTGGGCCTTCCTGCACACTCTCCTCATGGCAATATTTTTGTGAGATAGGTTAGGTTGAATGAATCCATGGCCAAGTCACACAGTCCAAGGTTATATGGGGACTTGTATGCCTGCAGAAACTCTTACGTGTACACATTTGTTCTCTCCACTATTGTCCTTCTGAACCCTAACTCTTTATTGCTCATCTCCTATAGCATTAGCAATGGTAGAAAGACAGGCAAAGAAAAAAAGAGATCCCAGGCTGAGTTGCACGAGAGCAGGAGGATTAAAACCTGGGATCCACAGAGTTTAGACTAAGAACAAGTAGGTCTTAGATATCAAAGCCTAGAGGTCGCCAATGCTGCCCCTTTTTCAGAATCATTTTGCAAATGCAAATTTTCAATGGTGCCATTAATCAGTGTGGCCTGGGGCACCATATACCCTTCAATCAGCACTGGATATAGTGATTGAGGGAACGAGTGGGTTCTATAATTAGTGTACTAACTATATAGCAATTCTGTTTTAGATCTTTTTAGTTTCCCTGAAAAACAGCTCTAAAAAGTAGGTTTGTCTGGGAAACTATGGCCATTTCCCTCAGTCCAGACCTAAGCTTCTCCCAACATGTTCATGACATTTCTAGGAGAAAGATGTACTTGATGTTTGTCTGAGGGTCCAAGGTTATGTAGTGAATGGATGGCTTAATTACTCAGTGGCTTGATCTAGAGATATCCTAGAGACTAGGGATTGAGTTTGATATACTGACGTGAAAAACCTTAACTATTCAATTAAAAATACTTTTCCACGATCAGATTTTTTCTGTGTATGTTTGCAGGTCACCAGATTAAGAAAGTCAGATTTGGTATAGGGAACCAGTGCTGTTTGAATTGTCAAATGGTGGGAGGTAACAATATCTGGTGGATAAGGGACTTTTTTTACTTCTGCCTTTTCCCATAACCTTCAATTTATTCCCTTGGAATTCAGAAATGGTTGAATCCCAAAGCTTTGGATTAAATCTGAAATTTTGATTATTGTATTTAGTGGATGCAAACAGTGAGCTTGGATAAGCAGCCCCGGGTTTGTTCACATCCTTATCTTGAATTTCACTGATTGATTTATAGCTAGACAACTACTCCTGGATAATTCTGTCTTGCAAGAAAAGATATAAAGATAAAACAACAGAGCAGGATACCCAGAATGTTGACTGACAGGAACCAGGAGACTTGCCTCCTCTGCTATATTCTCCCCTGCCCTCTGGAATATTCTCCCTTCAGATATCAGGATGACCCCAAGCCTTTTGGCTTTTCACAAGGCTGTAACTACTTGATTTTAATGCCCAGGTCTGTATATTAAGGGCCCCATTTCCTGGCTGTGTTTAACATCCATAGTAACAGTTTTATTTGGTGCCATGTATATTTATTTTGTACTATTGTAATTGTTTTTATGTTTTATGGTACATGCCACCAAGTGTTGAGAGAGGCAGCTATGGAAATCAAAAATAAATAAAATACCAATATAACCAGTGGATAAGGCCTAACATTTCACTTTTATTTTTAAAAAAGCAGATTGTATGTCCTATTTTATAGGTGCCATTGGCTGTCACTTTGGGCTGATGGATGGATGCCGTCTCTAGGATATACTGTATGTGCTATAGCATGTTGTAGGTGAAATGGGAAAAATAGTACCGGTAGTTGGGTAGGCTCTTCTTTGTCCCTTCCATGGTTCTCTCTTGTCCAAAATTCATGCCATATCTTTCCACAGAACTGAATTCAATGGTGTGGTTACAATCCAGCAAGGACATTTGGCTTAAGTTTGTCAAATTCAATGGACTTTAACATGCCTTACTCTAGTTTGAGTTGTGGTCTTTAGAGTTTGGGGAGAAGGTGAGTGGTGGTGAGCAGTGGTGAGAGACAGGAATTGCACCCAGAAGGTCATGCATGATTATCTTTCCAAAGGAAGCCAACAAGGATTAGACAGGCTAGCAATACTGTTACAGAGTGCCCTGTTTTTCAGAAGATTGGAGGCATAGAGATCCATCCCTTCTATATAACTTTTGGGTTCCCCCACCTCCTGTTGTTGTGGTCAGCAGTTATTGCAGTGTGTAAATGAAAGTGCTTTGAGTTTTAAATGGGCTGTCAGAAAGCATTTGGCACTGGCAGGAGAAAGCTGGAAAATGACAGTTCATTTCAGTTTTAACAAAGTGCTTTGAGGGCTGCCAAATTTTCAGGCACAGATTAGACCTTGGCTGCTGTAGGAGATCTAGGTTCCTTTTTTTGTTTGCCTCATGGGAGGAAAGCAGAGGGGAAGATGAGGATGGAGAAATTCTTTCCAGAAAATGAACTACTTCTCTCTAATTTCCAAAAGAGTACGAGTACAATTTAGTGATAAGGAGAAGAGTCACACACCTTATTCTGGACAAGTGCTGTTAACAGAACCCCGAGGTTAAATGCTTATACTATCACAGGAGGAATAAGCAAATGGCATAGAAAAAAAAGGCCCCAAATATTGAAAGGGTACTTATTTAGTCCACGTCCCTAAAGATCTTCATTTCTCCTCCTTTGCGGTTTTGTCAATAGGTTTTTGGGTTTAGTGGGGAGTGAATTGATGCCAAACCAGAAAGTTTCATAGCCTAAGAAGCTGAATAGGACCTGCTGTGCAATTATAAGTCAGAAAATTGCGAGGAAGCAGCTGTTACAGGAAAAAGATCACCTGTCCCTCCAGAAACATCCAATTCCATCTCATTCCCATGACTTTTTTATACCTTGCCATGCTTTCAGATGAAAAAAGAATTGGTGAATCTGCCTACATCTCCATCCATTATCATTATCATTATCATTACTTAGGACATTTTTCTGAAGTTGTTAAAAAACACTCTTTTATTTCATTATTCAGTGCTGCCTTGATCATCAACAGAGAGATGGGGATCAATGTTTTAAACAGTAAATTAGGAAGCAGAAAATGATTTTGTATTTATCAGTCATTGAATGAATTTTTAATTTCAATAGGCTTTCAATATTTTCTTAGTATTGCTCCAAATGATTCTTTCCTTCTCCAGCAGCTTCAGTAAGCCCTTAAGTACTGACTCCTTTGTTGGATACATGAATATTTTAAACAGAAGATGAAATTAAGGCAGAAAAAAAGAAACTGAGCCATTTTGGCCTTCAAACATAGAAGCCAAGTTGTCATCACCTCTTAGGTCTCCATCTGCTTTACTCTGAGTCTGGTTATATTCCAATAAGAAGATGCTGAGGCCAAAGGAGATAATTTTAGTAGCTTTTCAAGGGCTGCCAGGTATCTTCTCCTGGTCCTGGTCCTGGTTTGATCCAATCAATATTCTTATAAACATTTTGAAAATTGAAATGTGCATACAGTACTTCAGTCTTACCCAGTGATAATTTTGATCTTTGATAGACGTGGAATATTACATTCCAGAGTCTATTAAAGCTCTCACATTCTATATCCCACAAGGACTGTCTTTCTCAATAAGATCTGAAAATCAGCTAGGTATAAAACTACCAGACCTGGATGGCAAAAATCATGGCAACAAAGAGTTGGAGATTTCTGTATCTTTTTTCTGCGTTTTTGCAGAAGTAGTAACCCTGAGCCAGGGCACTATTCTAAACTGACATTGAGTATTATTTCATATAAGTAGATGCATTGATTGTAGATAGCAATCATATTTTCTTTCTGAATGTAGAATCTAGATAGATCGCAGTGGTAGCTGATCAAGATAGGTCTCCACAGCAGAAGTAAGAAGGTAAGTGATGAAATGCACAAGATGGTGCCATGAAACAAAACGTGAAATGTAGGTTACTTGCATCCCACATTGGGACCTAAGTACAAAAAATAGGTGTTTATGTATTGATGTCACTGCTTGTATGACTAGTTAGCCACATCAGCTAGCAGGGCAAAGAACCCCAGATATACCGTATCTTCGTGTTGTGAATCCTTGAGAGAATCACTTTATGTGAGAATCAATAGCAATAAATTAAAGAGGACATGTTGAACCTAAGTCCGAAGCTTCCAGGTAACTCTGAGTAAAATCATTATGTGAAACATGAGATTGTAAAATGAACAAAAATTGCTATGTTTCTTGGTGTTTTATGAATCATCATATTTGTTTAATCTTGGAAATGAGTCATTTGAAGAAAATTTAAATATTTTTGTTTCTCTTTCTTCCCTTGTCCATCACTAAATAGCAATCTTTCAACTGACAAATATTAACTATTTGAATCCACTGTTGTTACTTGTTTTTATAACAGAGAGGTGCTGAGCTCAGGTGGGATCCCAAATACTTCCCAAACTGTTTTTGAAGCATCACAGGCATATAAACTACTTTAAAGTTTGGTGATTTACCCAGTGACTACAGTAATTCCCAGAGGAGAACATTCAAGAATAACCTAAAGCAAAGGTGGGGAACCTTGGTTCATTTATGACTTGTGGACTTCAACTCCCAGAATTCCTGAGCCAGTATGGCTGGCTCAGGAATTCTGGGTGTTGAAATCCACAAGTCATAAAAGAGCCAAGGTTCCCCACCCCTGACTTAAAGCCCACCTCTGTTTCCAGAGGCAAACTAAAAATGCCCTTCCATGGTTATTCAGTCAAGAATTACCAAGAAAAGAATCTCAGCTGCTGCCTTCACCAATGTGATCATGTGCATGGAAGAGAAACCAATAGCACTGAGTGCTGTGTTTTTTTTCCTCTGGAGAGTAGTTTAGGATGTAGATTTTCAATGTGAAGTATTTTTAGTATTACAATGGTCTTACCTGCTTGTAATAAATAGGAGCTTATGATAAAGAGGAAGAAACTTTTTAACCTGAGGTGCAAGTTAATGGAACAGATTTCGTTTGTAATATGGGAACGTTAGAAGAAGTGCTGTAATCCTTTACTTGTAGTGGTAGTGTCTGATGGTGCACCACTTAAGCCCACCCATTGTGTATAGTAGCTCTTAGAAACCATCTTGTGTAATAGAAAGAAGTAGCCAATTTGATGGCAAGCTATGCAAAAGGAAATTGATGTAACATTGGCCAGCCATATAAGATAATTTTTAAAAGACTGAAGTGAAATTCCTGGAAGATATGAACATCAACAGCTTTTAAGTAGAATGCTCAAGGCATCTGTCCTAATGCACTGGCTGTCCCAATTACCTTAAATTGCTGGAAGCTAAACGTGGGCAGCAAGAGAAACATGTACTAAAGTATAAAAGGAGTCCTGGGATGCACAGAATTATGGAGATGAAGTTTTAGGGGTGTCTTACAGGTTTGCTCTAAGGGAATATTCTCCTCCAGATGCTTCATAAATGCTGAGAAGAAGGTTTGGTTATCCTGCTTTTCCCAACCCATCAGAACTATGAGCAAGTCCCACAGATATGCTCAACTACAGTAGTACCCTTATACATTCTCTTAGTTCCTGGAATCCCTTCTCTGCCGGTCCAGACTTCAAATTGCAGCCAGAGCTTTGCAGGCATCAATGTGCATTCTAACATCATTTAATCGTGTTTCCATAAAACAGGAGTTCAAACCTTGTGCTTGACTATATACATGATCCTGAGTGCCCTGGGTATCTTCTGATGTTTTGTGCATATCTCTAGTTCCATTTTAATTGGATGACATTTCACCACATTGTCATACCTATAATATTAAATCTATAAGAAAGCTGTAGTCCAAGATGGAGCTATGCTATTCAGTCATGCTATCACTGCCTAGATATCAGGTCACTCAAGAGGACCTGATTTTGTGCTATGACCCTCCAGTAAATTAATTTTGTTTGTCTGGTTTCTTAACCATCTGGTTTAGTAGCCTTGCATCTATACTGGCTGTGATAATGGGAATTACAGTCCAATAAATCTGGAAAACATTTGGTTTAAGAAGATTGCCTCTACATCCAAATTATGTATGCTCAGGCTTCAGTCTCCATCCATATGCTCTGAGTCTAATCATGGTCTTTATGCTTTCTGCTAAACATGAACATTTACAAGCTATTTCTACTGCTAGTTAGCAATAAAGTATTGCTAAAATAAAATAAAAATATGGCCAGCTAAGAGATATATCTCCACCATTAAAGCCACCTGCAGCTTTTCTGTGCAATTCAATTTTAAATCCAGGCTGTATGCACCAATTCTGTAATACCTCAAGTTTCATCATATTAAGAGACAAGGTCTTTTTAATCCAAATGTATTTTATTATTATGAGGAGGAACAGAAGAACATAATAGAAAGCACTGACACCACTGCAGAAAAGGGCCCACCAGTGGCTGAGATCACCTCCAACAACAACATTCAAGATGACTGGCTTTCCTAGTCACTGAAAATAATCAACCTGCAAGCAATTGATATTAAATGTGGAATGGGATTGGGAAACATAAAAGAAACCATGGAGTGCCCCACATTATTGCCCCTTCATTTCCTTGAAAAGATTTGGTAGTTTTTCTGATACAGTACTGGCTTGTGGATCATGAAATTCCAGCTGCAAAGTACTCCATACCTTGTTTTTGGGTTTCCTAGTATTATCTGATTGGCTCTGATAGGAATGAAATGATAGATTAGCCAAACCTTTGATCTAATCCACCAAGGGTCTTCTTGTGTTCTTAAATGGCAGCTCACTCAATGATATTTTAGTGGCATTTTTGTTTAATGTAACAATAATGACTTATGAATGTTGAGATCTAATGTCAGTCAAAATCAAAACAAGGAAGACAGCCCAACAAACTACGGTAGTTACTAGAGCAGGGGTTCTCAACCTTGGCAACTTTAAGACTTGTGGACTTCAACTCCCAGAATTCCTCAGCCAGCAAAGCTGGCTGAGGAATTCTGGGAGTTGAAGTCCACAAGTCTTAAAGTTGGCAAGGTTGAGAACCCCTGTACTAGAGCATGCAGATTCTGTGGTTCAAGCTGCTGTTAAAAACATCAACTTTCCAATTCAAATTATCTGTTTCATAATTAAAAGTTTCAACTTCTGAGCTCTTTCCAATGTATTCCTATTAACTCCACTGATGAAGTTCTAATAAAACATTATGAGCAGAATTGTAAAGTAAAGAAGGTCTCTACTATCCATTCCTTTGGGGGCTTTGCTGTGCTGCATGTGTGTTTCTTTAAAGCCTTAAAAAAGAGATTTGTCTCTTGCACTTTTGTTCTTCCACTGTTTGTCTTTTCTGCAGTGAAACATGTGCATCACCCCCAGAGTTCCATCTTCCCCATTGCTCTTTAATTACTTGCTTGAACTTCTCCATCTCTGGCACTTATCCCAACCAAAAGGTTTATTTTATGGCTCTGCTCTTTAAAAGAAGAGGCTGATTGCAGGGTGATGATATCTTATTTACTGCCTTTTGGATGCTGTGTTGTGCTTTGAATCCCACTGCTGTCAAGCTCCATTAGGAGATTTGGCCATCATCTTCTACCTTTGGGGCCCAGCCTCCTACTAGCCAAGCTTGAAATGAGGGCAGCACTTTGGCCATGGAAGGAGATAGATGCAGAAAACAGCTTTAAAGAGACAACGCCTTACACCTTGTCTCTCAATAGGCACAACTAGTTTGGTTTCAGAGCCTGGACTATACATGGTGCTAAACTGTAATCTGTTTGATTTCCTGTTTATCATATTTATATGCTGCATTCTCTCAATAGGACAGAATGACTTCGCTCACTGTGCTAAACTATCAGCCCCATAGCACCGTTTGAAGGCTGGAGGTTGCAGCTAAGCCTCACTATCTTCAGAAGAGTTTTAGGAGGTTATCCTGTGTCTTTGTGACATCACTAGAGAAGCCAACATTTCTGACCTGTTTTTGATGTTAAGGTTTTGGATGGGAGCCGGTGGTTACAAGTTATTTTCATTCCATCCTTAAAACCACTCCTCTTGTCTACTACCTATAAAGTTTGGATCCCCTTTGCGACCCCAGCCTGCTTGCTGGGGAATCCTGGAAGCTGATGTCCACATATCTTAAAATTGCCAAGGTTGAGAAACACTGATCTAGATGTCTCTGCCTATGACCTCAATCATCCCCAGTCATGCTGACTATGCAATAGAGCAATTGTAGTCCATAGCTTCTGGAAGGTCAATACTCGAAGGCCCAAGTTGTATCACTTAATGCTAGCCACCAGTGTTTTGCTTTTTGAGGGCATTTTTTTTTTCATTAGAATTGATGCAGATTGGAAAGAGAGACCTTTTTTTTTTTTTTTGCTAGCTTGTGACACTCTTCCAAGCTTCCAGTCACAAGATTTACTTTGTATAGCTATGGTATATTGACACCTCATTTATATACTCATTAACTGAACTTGAGACCAGCTGTAGCCCATAGAAAAAAAATGTGTTTTGCACTTTTCAAATCCTATTGTCACCCTTTTATCCAATATTTTTGCCATAAATATTATAGGAATAAGCTGGACCAATAATTATTTCCTAGTTCGCCACAAATCTATACCTTCTGTAACTGATCTGAAATCGTATTCATCCTGCTCTGGCCATAGGAGATACCCTTAGGCTATCTGAGGTTGGCTTGGTTTTCCAGTCACATTAACTTCCAATTGCTTGTGTTCCTCAAGCCTGCCTTCCATTTGTCTTACTGGTTTTCTTTAATCTGGTTCTCAATTTGTGGGATTCTCTTTTGTGAAATGAAGTATGTTTTTAATTTTTAAAATTAATATTTATCATGCTGGAAAATTTTAAAACTATAAATGGAAATGAAAAAGGCTTATGAATAGTGGCTTGCAATGATGAAAGTTCTGAACAGGATCTGTTAGGACAGAACTGCATTCTGGGTGTAGCAATTGAAGCCATATTAACCACATGTTTCAGAGCTTCAGTTCTTATAAGTTTCTCCATGATAGATGATAAATAGGTAGATAGATAGGTAGGTGTGTGTGTATATGAGACAGAGTGAGAGAGAGAGAGAAAACATCCGGGCTTGGCAGATTGAAGGAAAACAGTGCCTGATCTTCCTGTTTGATCATTGTTGCCCTTACTCAAAAAAGTCTTCTTTCTAGTTATGTTTTAAATGTTATGTTATGAATAGCAAAACATCAATTTACTGTCTCTTAAAATATATGAAAAGTCTACTAGTGTGAGGAACAAAAAGAAAACATGTATGTCTGGCTTTTTGTTGAAATTTATGTGAGGATGTTGTTGCTGGTGCTGTTGCCCCTGTCTGATATGAAACAAAGTGAGATGGTTAAATTTTATTTTTCTTTTTTTCTTGAACCCCAGGAGTACTCATTGCTAAGCATACATTTTCCTAGGATGTGTCCTTCACATTTCATTGTTCACTCTGTTTGTTCTTGGGCACATCATTCTCATTTCACAAAAAGTACCCTTCTACATTGTGTCTTACAACTCTCAGGAGGCCTTCCTATCTGGAAATTTGGACTATCCTAAACACATTCCAGTTTGGGGAAAGTATAACTTAAGGAATCTCTCCAGATTTCAACTGTGACATGCCCATGCTATGACACATAAAGCTATAAATGCTGGTCCTATCTTAGAAGCTAAATCAACCTATAGGATTCACAGTTTCCCATATTTCACATTGAATTTTTTAATAAAGTACTTGAGGAATTGGTGCCTTTTTTGTCCATTTGAAATGATCTGTTGAACCAAAGTGCTTTGTCCAATTACTGCTCAAAGTTGCAAAGAAAAATTCCAGAAGAACATGAAGATTGAGATAGATCTATTCTGGAGTCACTAACACATAGGCCAAACCTCTCCTAGCCTTATGAAGAAAATGAGACAGTTTCCAAATTCTATTACAGAAGACACGTGTTTAGGCTGGCTTTTCTCCAGAATTCTCCAGATATATTAAACTACAAATTCCACAATTTATTGCTATTGGCCACTTGGAAGACACCAGGTTGGGAAGGTTGGTCTGTGTAGATATTGGGATTCAGTTATTCTGGAATGGATCTAAAGCTTGCTATTAGATATGAAGTTGAAACTACAGAATTATGTAGCACATTAAAGTTCCATAGACTGATTTGGGCATCAGTTTTTCATCCTCATCCCCAACACTTAAGTCCTTATTTATATTTTTGTTTTTATTTTAAAAAGACTATTTTAACACAATATTACTTTTAAAAAGCATAATAGAGCAAGTAAACAAAACAAAACAACAGGAGCAAATTTTATTTAAAAGTATGTCATGTGGGAGTATAAATATGACCATGTTTATCATGTGAAGAAATACAAAAATGAAAGTCATCCTCAAAATTTCTCTCAGAAAAGACTTTTATAGCAGCTTCTTGACAGCTACATATATTCAGATCTGGAACTTTGAAATCAAATCAGAGATCCTACAGTGAGACTAAAAAACCCAAATATTATGCAGTGTGGTGTATCTCGGAAGGAGACATTCAAAAAAGGCTGGTGGTTTTGATTTCCATGTCAGTATTATTGGCCATCTGGACATATATGGGAATTGTTTTATGTTGCTGTTTTGACATGACTAAACATTCCAAGAAGATGCAAGGAATGCCTTGGTTATTCTTATGCCAGACATTCCAACTTGACAGCTTTTGTTGATTTCAAATTAGCTTTTTACTTAATCCCAAGGGAGAGGCTGTGGTAAAAATTAAGGGGACAGTTTGGAATGAGAAGGTCACTAATGGTGTTGACCTCTTTTTGCCTTGAAGAAAAACTTGTTATAAACTATCAGAAAGCCAAAGTTCTAGTATTTGCATGAAATTACCATAAATACATATAAAATACATAATTGGCAAATTAATGGGAATTCTCTTGTGTAGATACGTATCTATAAATAGCTTAGAGTGCTATTCCAGGCCTCAGTGTCTTGGAAAGACCCCTTTTCCTATATGACTGATACTCCTTAGTATCCTGAGATTTTTCCAAAGTAATATCTCAACTTCTTTATGGCATCAAAGTCTGTACTTTTATTAAACTCAGCATCCTTGAAGTGGTGTCTTCTAAGTTTCTATGAGGTATATTCTGGAAATCCCAGTATGTTATTCTACTTTTAGAGTTGGGCATGGTCTCTAAAGATGCTAGAATTTGGTATTACCTGCTTAATTTCTATTTAAAGCTAATTTTCTTTCCAGTGGGTTTGGTCTCATTGGTTCTTCATTTTAAACCAGCCTAGTTAAAAAGGGCTATTGACAAGCTCTACCCATTGAAGATCTTTTATTCATTAGGCTTTGAAAGCCCTAGAAATGTTTTAAAACTGGGCATCTGGGACAGAGATATTCTAGATGTAAATGTAGATATAACAATCAGAAGATATAATAAAGTACAACCAAAAACATTATAGTCTAGTAAAATCAGAATATATATACCACTATAAGTACCAACCCTCCCCCACTCCGAACAACAGCAATCCACTAACCGCTAGAAGCGGTTCAACTCTGCCCTGCATGAAATATTTCTTTCACAGTACAGAAGAAGGAAAGTTTAAAGAGGATTGTGCATTGTCACTAGTGTCCTCTAGGCCAGAAAACTGAAAGAAACCCTCAGTGGCAGCTGGTTCTTAGGCAGTTACTGATGTCTGCCTAGGGGCAACATAGTTACCGATGTCTAAGCTGCAATCAGAATTGCTTTCTTCCAATCCCAGTTGCAGTTGCCAAGAAGCACTGTGCAAATCTGCATGCATTTTGAAAGGGAAAGCATGGGAATTGAAAAATAAAAATGAGTCTTAAAATGACTCCTCCTCCTCCTCCTCCTCCTCCTTCTCTCTCTCTCTCTCTCTCTCTCTCTCTCTCTCTCTCTCTCTCTCTCTCTCTCTCTCTCTCTCTCTCTCTCTCTCTAAGATGATGGCCATAGGTCAGACAGCAGACTTCACATCAAATCAAGAATTTGCCTATCATCGGGATGAACTTCTTTCACTTCTATTCAACTAGCAGCGAGTTGGACAAAACAAAATGAGTGAAGGATGAGATGGGAGCCTTCTCTCGAATGACATACAAAGCTTCTTAAAAACAGTTCACTCCTTGCAGCATGGCAGTCTATGTAAAAAATATTTGTGAATAATTTGGCCTTCTTGTTCTAGGCTCCCCAGCTGTCAGATAAGTCATCCCCATCCTACCCCACTCATTTAAAGGAATGCTGGTTGTTCTATTCTCTTGAAAATGACCCATAATATGGAAAAAGTTTCCTTGTTCATCAAATATTAAGTTAATCAGTGGGGGGGGAAGAAACATTTCCCTCTTAACTAATATGATCTGTATGAATTGGGAGAGGATCAGATTCCTCTTACAGTGATTTAATGGAGTTGGTTAGACCTAAACCAAATTCATTACAATCAAGTTTTTCATTCTGATACCGGTATTTGGCTGCATGTGATACCATCAATCTCGGAAGACTGAAACAGAAAGTTTATGATATGACAAACGATTTTAAACTTACAAATGTCATTAGGAATCTGTTCCAGAACCCTTTGCTTTTTGTGGAGTTCCAGGGGAGGTGAAGTAGATGGAGGAATCAAATGAATGCTTACCACGGGATAGTGTATTGACTCCAACTCAATATTTACACCAATGATCAGCCACTCCCTGTAGGTATTAACATTTGAGGAGGTAGCACAATGTCTAACTGAAGCCCTGATAGAGCTGTACTGATATTATCGTGATAACCAGTTAAGCCATACCCAGCAAAAACTCAGGTATGTGCCTTTCATATTCACAATAAGAAGGCTGGCAGGAAGCTGCTCATTATATGGAAAGGAACATTATTGGAGCATTGCTACAGCCCTAAATATTTAGGGGGTCACTTTAGATAGGGCCCTAACAAACAGTATAAGTAACACTGTACCAACAGTAAACTGAAAGTCAGTGGAAAAAATAACATCCTCGGGAAATTAATAAACTCTACCTGGGGTGCCAAACCAAGGGTCCTTTGCTATTTGGCAGGTGAATACGCCTGCCCAGTCTACCCCTCTAGAAAAGATCTACCATCCAGCTGGCATTGCCCCACCTGCTGTTTGCAGGGAAGAAGAAGCATACAGAGAGGGATTCAAATCATCAATATCTAGACAACACCCTCTCTGTGGCCTACAACCAGCTCATCAGAGATTAAAATAAAAAAAGCATCCTTAGCTCAAAGGAAAAATTTGAAAGCAGAGTGTATCTGTGGAATGTTACCAAGAACCAACAGTGGATAGAACCAAGAGAGGAGCTGGCACCTGGGTCTAGCGAAAGCTGGGAAGTATATTGTTATTATTTAGCATATGATGAGAACATGACAGAAGAGAAGTAAACATATATACACAGCCTACATAATTATAAGTGAAACTTCTATGGGGGTATCACAGTGGCCTCATAACTCGATGTCCAATTCAGCTACCCGGGTGATCGCTTCATGCAGATCTTCTAGGGAACCAGAGAACATATTGTGGGCAAGCCTGCACAATATGTTTAATAGTTTGCATATCAATACCACAATTGCAACAAGGGGAATCTTTCCATCCCTATTGATACAGGAGAGAGGCACTTCTTCCAGTATCACACATAATTCTATTCAATTTCGACTAGACAAGTTTCTGGATAACAGATAATATACAATTCCCGCAAGGGAGAAGTGCCAAGCTGGAAAGAAAGAAATGGGATTTGAAGTGAAAGCTGGAGGGAGAAAGAAGATTCTAAAGCAAAAGCAATATTTAAGTGGGGTGTCTATAATAATTTGTTTTAGATTTAGAATTCTATTATGCAAACTTTTTGCCCGCAGAAAGCTTATTGCAACAATTACTGGAATCTCAATGTAATTTGACCCTTTAAATTATATCTGTGGTATGTATTGTTAATTTCTTCTTAATATTTCCATGTATCTTTCTGAGAACTATGTTTACGTTGAGACAAAGTTTGGCTATGGTAGATAAAACTGTGTACAGGTGGTCCTCCTCTTATGACCATTTGTTTAATGATGGTTCAAAGTTATAACGGCCTCAGAAAAAGCGACTTGCAACTTGTTCTCAAACTGTCACACCATCCATGCAGTCATGTGATCACAATTTGTCAATTGGCAGTTGGCAATTGGGTTCTATTTATGATGGTTGCAACGTCTTGCACTCCTGTGATTATGATTTTTGACCTTCCCAGTCAGCTTTCAGCAAAGTTAATTGCAGAAACCAGATTCACTTAGCCTAGGGGTAGGCAACCTTGGCTCTTTCATGACTCGTGGACTTCAATTCCCAGAATTCCTGAGACACATGGTCATAAAAGAGCCAAGGTTTCCTACTCCTGACTTAGCCACTGGGTGATTCAATTAATGACCATATGATTTGCTTCATGACCACAGTAAAAATGATTGTAAAATTGGGTCTGATCACTCAAATGACTTGCTTAATAATCGCATTGCTTAGAGACCAAACTTCCTGTCTCAATTATGATTATAAGTTGTAGACTTGCTATAATAAGATGATCCTCTAATTGGTTGTTAGCTCAAATTTCTGAATTTGTGCAAAAGTTTGAAACAATGCTCAAGAAGCAAGAGAGAAAAAGTAGAGTTCCCATTTATGGGGCTATGTGAAAACATCTTGTTCATGAAACTGAATATATGTCATGCTTGCATAGATTTTCTATAGTGTGGATTTGTTGTTATTGTTGTTGTCATTTTCTCAGTCAATTGGATTCTTTTCCACCACACCCCTGATGACTATGGCAAAAAAGTGCACTTAGAAATTTTGTATGTTTGGTTCTTAAGATCTTATGCCAATTGATGTTCCATGCAGAAGAAGCAGCCATAACTCAAAACTGCTGTGAATTAACTCTTCTGTTTTCCTCCCCAAAAGATAAATTGCTGTAGGCTATTCTTGCTCCATGTCCTATTTATTCAAGCCAGACTATAAGAAATTGCCTTGCTACATAAGATGAAGGGCTATTTAATCCAAGGTGCTGTTTCCTGCTGCAGGCTAGCTGTATACAAGAAGGCTCTGAAGGAGATAATCTTCCTTATACATCACTAACACCTAGGAAGAGCAAATACCATTTCATATTATAATTAGCTTTATGGAATTGCCCTAAAAGCTATCTTGAGTGAAGGTGGGGGTGCGGGCGGGGGGGCTAACTTCTTCCCTGCCATAACTTTTAAAATCTGAATTGTATGCCTTCCTAACAGTTCACCAGCCATATAGTTTCAAATGGGAATTTAGAAAATCAAAGGCATATCAAGAATTTGCTCCACTGATGAAGCTACTCAGTGAGAGTTGCCACAACCCAAAATACATTCCTCTAAGGCAGAGGTGTCAAACTGCAGGCCCACAGGCCGGATGTGTCATGCTGAAACCGCCCCCCCCCATTGCCAGCAATGGAAAAAAAGTCACGATATGTCACGACATGTCATGTGACGTTGCGAGTTTGATACCTCTGCTCTAAGAGATACCAAAAATGACAATAACAATATAGTTCAAGATATTTCACCAAAGCATATTCGTGTAAATATATCATTTTGAAGCAGAATTCGACATTAGCAGGATACCAAAAATGACAATAACAATATAGTTCAAGATATTTCACCAAAGCATATTCGTGTAAATATATCATTTTGAAGCAGAATTCGACATTAGCAGGATGTTTTAATGCTAATGGGAAGATAAATAGCATTTTCAGGAAACAAAAGAGGAAGGAAGACATAATTAATTTTAATGTTCCAATATAAGTGAGCATAGAATTTCAGTTAACTGCATGTCTGGAGGGGATCTGAAACTGAGTGGCTATACTACCATGAAATTATTCACATAGGAAAGGTTCAATCATTTGTGGATTAATTATTAGCTATACTGAAAATCACATAGATCTACATAAAAATGCCAACTTCTGAAATAATAATTTATATACAGTATTGGTATATTCAAATGTTGTTAACAAGTCAGTAAATAGACAATTTGCCTATAAATGTATACAGTGTAATCTAGCCATGAATTTATTTACTCAAAAATAAGTGAACACAATTCTCTAGCACATGTAGCTTGCCAACCTTTTGATGTAGGCCTATTCAGAAAAACAAATATCAGAAGGGCAATTGGAATTCTACTTTATTGTTGAAGGGTATAATAATAGATCACAAAAGTCTGAGGAAGACCATTTATTCCCTCTCTTATGCTAAAGAGAATCAAGGTGAAGCAATCTTGAGTTTCTTATTCATTCACTTTCAGGGCTAAGGTGGTGTGTTGCTAATGGCTGCTGAATATCTTCTTCAAGGCCACCTTCATGTTTCTCTACCTAGCCTGTCATCAAGAGTTCACTACAAGAGTATTGAAAGTGAAACCCAATCAACAAGGCTGGGAATCACTGTCTAATAAAAATATTCAGGATCACAGCCTTGATTTAAATAAGATTTTAAAAACAAAATATATTGTCTTCCATACACACCTCAAACAATGTAGAATTAATGCTTTTACAAATTCTTGAATACTGTAAATATAGTTAAGAACTTATTGCACGAAAACCATACAATTATTCTGGGATGTAAATGAAACATGCTTTTGCTTTTTATATTTTTTGAAGAGAAGCTAATAAAGTAAAGAAAACATTGCTGAATGCATGCTTTGTTTTGTCTTTATTAAAACAAACCCAGCCCCTCCCAACCTCAAGTTCATCTAAAATTTTGTTTCTTAACATTTTCTATTGTCTTTTGAACCAGCACAAAATGGCTATGAAGTTCTGTTGTTTTGATTAACAGTTCTCTGCATTCTCTGGCATCCATTTTTACTCAGGAAATACCTTTGCAAGTGCCTAAGCAGCTAAGAATGGAAGTGGAAATATTTTCAAAATAAAAATGAGGAGATCAACCTGCTTATCATCATGTTTCTTTTCTGGCAAGGAAGATATCATGTTGGTACTAAATAAAAACCATTTGAAAATTGCAAAGAATAGGAGGTGGGAGGATGCTAAACTGTGAGAAAGTATATAAAAAGAGAGAAGTAATAAGTAGATCTAAATGTGTTGCCTGCTTCTAATACAAGTAAAATATTAGGAATGGAAGATGCTTCAAACAGATGCCTCTTAACTTCTTCCACAATAACTGAATTTTATACAAATATTTTATAAACAGGCTTACAAGTTTTAATTGAGATTAATTCATGACAGGCCTATTTAATTGATCGGAATAAGTTTTACACATTTCAATGCAGTTGATCTTTCCTCTTAAAGGTGAAGAATGGATTTTGTTAACTTTATTTTTTATTACTGGTTGGTTAGTAGACCATTTATTTATTTGCTAAATTTATATGGCTGCCCATCACACAAGAAGTGACTCTGGGAGGCATACAGCAAAAATTTAAAACAATAAACATGTCAAAACAGTCACATTAAAAAGGTTTTTTGAGAGAAGGCATAAAAATACACAAGAGATTATATTAGCAAGGGAACCATTTTCAAGACCTCACCAGTCTCCTGAGACTGCCTGGCTGGATAACATAGCCATATCTTGAAGGACTTTTGGAAAATAAGTAGGGATTGGTTTACTTTACTTGTTTGATTCTTTGGTTTACATGCTAATCAATCAGTATGCTCAAGCTGGCTTAAAAATCTTCCACTGGAGACATAATATTAAATAAGACTCTAGACACTTACCAATGTTCTTTCCACTACGGCTCTGAAAATGTGCTTCCTCTTCTATAGTTTTGAAGATAATGGACTGCCTGCTAAACACTGGAAAGGAGGAGAGCTGCTGTATAACTGAGCTGCAGTTATTGCAGCAAAAACAGCCTCTCTGCTTCTGCAAATATAAAGTATATTATAAGAAAGAAACAAATTAGATTGTAGTCTTCCATTAGCAATCTATTTAGATTATAGTAGTCTTAATTTAGATTCAGATTAAAATAATTCTTCCTTGCTAGAAGATAGTAATTTTTGTATTGGCCGGGACTTTTAGCAACAAGAAGTAGAAAGGCACCACTCTTAGCTAATGTTTTCAAGACACACTTTCTTTGCATGCCTTAATAAAAGGACACACTTAATAAGCCAGTTGCCAGCAAGCATATACAACGACCATGACCCCAGCATAATTTCAGTCTCACCTAGAAGAACTATGCATCTGTCTCTTTAACCCATATTTCTTGTGCATTAAAAACAAGATTTTTTTTCTTTTTCCCCTTACCAGCTGGTGATTTTTAAAATTATCTTAATTATCAAGATCCTTATGCCTGGTTTATATTATTCTACAAACTTGCATGTCCTATAACATTCATTCTCACTTTCCATATTTGTTTTTATTTACAATCAGGATAGTTTATTGTGTTTGTTCCCCTGGCATAAAACTATTATAGCCCTATAAGGGACTAGAATGCTATTTGAAAAAAATCACAAACACAGTTTATATTTTGCCTCAAATGTCTTCAGTTTATGTGCTGGCAATTTCATTAAGTGTGGGGGGAGAAATACCCTCCACCTGAGATCTTCCAGAAGCCATTATTGGTCAAAACAAACCTGAATTATTACTCTAATGCCCCACTAAGGCAAAACCAACCTAACAGCCATCTAAACCAGCCCAGGAAATTTTTCATCAATCATTGCTTTTGGACTCTAAAAACAATGTTTGTAAAATACAAGATGGTACTAATGGCCCAAATGCAGTTTATGTGTCTCAGATTAGATGGATCAACAGTTTAGACTTAACCTAAAGTGGGCCAGGAAAACTGGGGAAATGATATATTATGTGCCATACCAGCTTAATGTGGGGATGTTTAAAATGGCTCAGTTGTAATCTGTTTGAAAACTTTTTGCGTATGCTACAAACAGAAACAAAGGAATAAAAAAAATAAGACCTGTATGCTAAGTCTGTCTTAGAGGCTAAGTCTGTGCCTCAGAGGAGAAAGGCTATTCAATTCAACACTTGTAGGTTTCCTTTATAATCCATTCTATATATTTGAAGGCTTAGGTCATGGCTGTCCAATCATTTGGTTTGCCTAGGCTGCACTGAGGAAAAAGGAATTGTCTTGGGCCACATATAAAATACATAATAGCAAAAGCACTTAGACTTATATACTGCTTCATAGTGCTTTACAGCATAATGTACTGTACAGTACAATTTGTACTGTGCTTTATAGTACATTTTACTGTACAGTGTATCATCATGATCATGATCATCATCATCATTTTAGTATTGTCTGTCTACTGCAGGATGAAGACTTCTTCCACATGTTTCCAACCAACACGGTCCTGGGCTTTCTTTTACCAGTTGGGCTCACAATACTTGCTGATGTCTTCGATACAGTATATGGTACCCTGGACAGCTAGTAATGTGGCCCCACAAGATAGTAAACTTTTAATATGTGATTTATAAACTATACATTAATGTCCAGGGCCACAGGTGGCCCATAAGCCACATGATGGACATGCCTGGTCTACGTAGAAGCTCATGTCTATAACTGCCTTTTCATATGCAGTTTTAATATGTTCAATTGGCTATAATAAACTGTGTATCTGAGAGAGAGAGAGAGAAAGAGAGAGAGAACATATTCAGCTGTCATGTTTGATTTTGTTATGTATGTATTATACTGTTTTTACACCACCACCATCCAATATCCAACATAACAGAAGCTGTGAACATCCATTAATGCCCAAACCATAAATTCATTTCAGCCAACAAACTGTTTGGCTATTCATTCACTTTTTAAGATGTTAGATCTGTTAAAATCTAACTATATTGTAAGAAAAGACTCTTACAAATAACTCCATTCCCTGATGGTCAGGGAATTTATTGGAATATTCATGAGCAGGGAGAGTCATGTGGTAACTCAGTCAGCCAATGTGAAGAAAGTGCTACTGAGTCTGTGCAAAAGGTATTGAGTTAGGAGCTGGATTTCCAGTCTGTATCTCTCTGTAAGAAGTCTTCATTGAGCTATGTTGCTGTAAAGAAGAATGTATGATATTGTAAATATTTTTATATGAATATAAAAATGTTATTTGAATCAGCTAAATGCAGTCAACTGTGAGAGCTTCTGATTTATTTTTCACCAACAGAGAAATTAAAATTCTCTAACAGGTTATGGGCCCAGAGCTTACTAAGGACTGCATTGTAATTTAAAGCTGGAAGAAATTGCCTGTGTTTAGAAAGTATAAGAACAAGGCAGAATTAGCAGAATGGCTGCAATGGAATTTAAGGAAAGCTCTGTCCTCGTTTAGGCCAGAAGAATTACATTATATAGGCTGCTAAAATGGAATGTTTGCTGAAAGCTAAAGAGCTGTGGTATATCGTAGAAAATCCACCACAAGTGTTTGCAGCTGCTGATCAGAAAAGTCATGATCAAGCAATGGCTTATCTCATCTTGAATTTAGATGATGAACAATTTCTAAATGTTGCAAATTTAAAGACTGCAAAGGAGATTTGGTTGAAGTCGAGAGCTGTGCACCTGAATGTTTCTGCATGCAATATAGTGCAATTGTCAAGAAAACTTTACAGGGCTTGTTTGCAACCAGGTGAATCTGTGGAACAGCATTTAAATAAAATGCAAAGTTTACTTTTGGACTTAGAACAATGTGGGATTTAATTCCCTGAGTCCTAGAAGGTTTTATTGTTGTTGAACAGTTTAGATAAAACCTGGGACACAGTTTCTGCAATATTTGAGTGTAAAGAAGAGCAAGACTTAAATTTTGAGGCTTTAAAGGCATGTTTGCTTAATGAAGAAGAAAAGCAACATTTTAGGACAGCCACAAGGAGGAGAAATTCCTGAGGAGGGGGTCCAGACTGCAAGTCTCTGGAGAAGAATCAAAAGAGAGATTTTGCAAGCAAAGAACTCAGCAAGAAAAGAATTGCTACATTTGTGGAGAAAAGACACATCTGAAAAGGAATTGTTTGCAGAGGAACAATTTGCAGCGAAGGACATTTATGCAAGCAAAAAAGACTGATTTGCAAAAGGAACATTTTGGTGTTGCAAAAGTTTGCTATAGCAACAACAGAGACAAGTGGCTAATAGATAGTGGGGCAAGTCAAACAATTGTTAATGACTCTGAATTATTTTGCAGGTTTGTTCCAGTAGCACAAGAAGCTGTGGCTTTGGCAAATGGCCAGAAAGCAAAAGTCATCGGAAGAGACGATGTAAAAATTCCATATTTGGAATCAAAGTTTACCAATGTGCTTTGTGAACCTGAGATGGAACATAATTTGTTAAGTGTGTCTAATTTAGACAAACAAGGTTTTGAGATCATTTTTGTAAATGGGAAGTGTCTCATCAAAAGGAATGGGAATATTTGTGCAGAAGGCATAAAGGAAGATACTCTATATGTATTGCAGGGACAAAAGGTTCAATGTTCCCATATATTTAAGAATGTTGCAGAGCATGATTCGTGTGTTCATCTTCTACACAGAAGACTTGGCCATGCAAGCTTTAAAGTTTTGCAACAAATTCAAGAGTTTGCAGAAGGGCTAAATTTGAAGGGATGCAAAATATATTTGGACTGTGCAGTAGGCAAAGCATCAAAGTCAAAGGCATTCCCAGTTAGTAAATATAGCACAAGACAAATAAAAAGAGCTCTAGAGCTGGTCCATGCAGATCTGGTGGGACCTATGCAAGCCAGTTTGGGAGGAGCAAAATATGCACTGGTAATTGTTGATGATTATAGCAGGTATTCATTTTGCTATTTGCTTAGAGGAAAGACAGAGGTGCTACAACAATTCAAACAGTGGGTAAGTTTTGTAGAGAGAAGGTACAGACAACAAGTGTGTCAGTTGCAAACTGACAGAGGTACTGAATTTATGTCAACTAAATTCCAACAATGGTTGGGGCAGTTGGGGATAAGACGCAGACGTATAAATCCTTACACAGCAGCAGAGAACGGTGTAGCTGAAAGAAGGAATGATGTTTTACAAATAATGAAAGATTCATTATTAGAGGATTCTGGTATGAGCAGGTCATATTGGGGAGAAGCCATATTGACTGCCAATTATATAGTTAACAGGCTGTGAAGTCCCTCCATTAAAATAGTCCATATGCTATTCTATATGGGAGAAAGCCATCACTAGCACATTTGAGAATTTTTGGAAGTACTGCATGGGAACATATTCCGAAAGCAATCAGAAGAAAGGGACAGCAAAAGGCAAGAAAGCTCAGGTTTGTGGGCTATGAGCCAGGATCAAAAGGATATCGCTTTAGCGATGGAAGTAAAAGAATTGTAATTTCAAGGTCTGCTAATTTTGCGGAACAAAATTGGGACAGAATTAATGCAAATTCTGGGTGTGTCTCACTTAATGATGGTGATCTATTTAATGATAATAACTCATCTAATGATGGAAAAATGATTACTGAAGATGTCAATGTTCAGGGAGGAGAGGCTGAACAAGACATGAAGCCAGATAGACTTGAGACACAGGAGCAGTTAATACCATGTAGGTCAGAGCGATGTAATAAAGGAATTCCACCTGACAGGTATTCTGCCAGCAAGATAAAGGTTTGCAATGTGTGGTATGAGCCAAGAAGTTATAAAGAAGTGTTGGCATTACCAAAAGCTGAACAAGAAAGATGGAAGGAGGCCATGGATGAAGAGATGAAATCCATGGGAGACCATGAAGTATTTAAATCAGTGACCTTGCCACAGAGAACCAAAGCTGTGGGTTGTAAGTGGGTATATAAGAAAAAGGTATTGCCAAATAATGATGTACAGTATAAGGCCAGGTTAGTGGCACAAGGTTTTTCACAATTAAAGGATGTGCATTACGATGAAGTATTTGTGCCAACTGTGAAAAGTGAGAGTATAAGATTAGCACTGGTGTTGGCAGCGTCATATAAGCATAAAATCTGGCACTTTGATATCACAACTGCATTCCTCAATGCTGAGTTAGAGGAAGAAATTTATATGATCCAAGCACCAGGATATGAAATTGCAAAACCTAACATGGTGTATAAATTAAACAAAGCTATTTATGGGCTAAAGCAGTCAGCCAGAAACTGGAATATCTGCTTTAGATACTGCCCTTTAAAGATACTGCTTTAAAGGGCCTTGGATTTAAGAGTTGCAAAGCTGATAATTGTATATATACTGGACAAGGAGGGAATTGTTTACTGTTATCATTTGTGGATGATCTTTGCTTCATCGCAAAGGATGCATCACAAGTCAAGGAATTTGCTGATAAATTAGGAAAGAAATACGAATTAAAGAATTTGGGAGAAATAAAAAATTATCTCAGTGTAGAGATACAGAAAAATGAAAAAGATGGTTATATTCTCAGTCAAAGGAGAAAAATTGAGCAGTTATTGGAAAAATATAATATGAAAGATTGCAATACTGCTCCCACACCCATGAGTACGGATTTTTATAATTGTTTAAGTGCGGGCAAAACCTGTGATCAAGAGATATATCACTCAGCAATAGGGAGATTGTTATATCTATCACAGTGGTCCAGACCAGACATAGCTTGTGCAGTAAGCATTTTGAGTCGTTTTACTGCTGCACCTACAAAGTTACATTGGATGGGTGTAAAAAGGGTTCTCAGATATTTAAAGGGAACTATAAATTTGGGTCTTCAAATACAGATTACTGAGGAATTGAAATTAAAGTGTTATGTCGATAGTGACTATGCAAATGACATAAACACAAGGAAATCAAATTCTGGGATTATAATACTGTTTGGAGGGACTCTGATTGGATGGAAGTCCAGAAAACAAACAACTGTTGCTATTTCAACAGCGAAAGCAAGAGTTTATTGCTTTATCTGAATTGTGTTCTGAAGTAACATGGTATGTACAGTTGTTGCAAGATTTAAATATTAATGTAAAAGAATCTGTAAAGGTATTTGAAGACAATGCTGCCTGTATAAAAATGGCAACTGGTGACAGGGTGAAGAACAGAAGTAAACATGTAGACATTAAGTATTGTAATGTCAGGGAAGCTGTAAAAGGAAAATTGATTAGTTTACATCATTGTTCTTCTGAGGATAATTTGGCAGACATGATGACTAAACCATTGGGTGGTGTTCACTATGGAGAATGTATTAAGTCAATAGGTCTGATGTCTCTTCCTGTCATGAAGGGAGGAGTGTTGGAATATTCATGAGCAGGAAGAGTCATGTGGTAACTCAGTCAGCCAATGTGAAGAAAGTGCAACTGAGTCTGTGCAAAAGGTATTGAGTTAGGAGCTGGATTTCCAGTCTCAGGTTTGTCTCTGTATCTCTCTGTAATAAGTCTTCATTGAGCTATGTTGCTGTAAAGAAGAATGTATGGTATTGTAAATATTTTTATATGAGTATAAAAAGGTTATTTGAATCAGCTAAATGCAGTCAACTGTGAGAGCTTCTGATTTATTTTTCACCAACAGAGAAATTAAAATTCTCTAACAGAATTTCTGGTAGAAGAGAAGTCCAGAGGGTACAGAATTCCTAGAAAAATTCAGATTTCTTGCTCTATCCTTAAGTAAAGGGATACTAAGGATGTGCACATCGGATGAAAAAAGTCTACTTAAAGTGTTTGAACCGGCAGGTGCCAGGTGTCACGTCATTTAGAATCTTACAGATCAAAATAGTGAAGTGTATCTTACAGATCAAAATAGTGAAGTGTATCTTGTGTACTGGCACAACCCATAGCAACAGTGTTATGTGCAAATAAATGTTCATCCCAGTCTACTTAAGGGTCAGGATATCATCTCATTAGTCCTGCTTCTTCCATTCTTCTAGTCTTTAAGCATGCTTGTAATCTACTGTGTTATCAGAATCAGCATTCAGACAAAAATTAATACTCTGGATATTTTGATTAGTAGCATCATAACACAATCCTAAACATCCATGTGTTC
Source organism: Bothrops alternatus (assembly GCA_034064705.1). Classification (NCBI taxonomy): domain Eukaryota; kingdom Metazoa; phylum Chordata; class Lepidosauria; order Squamata; family Viperidae; genus Bothrops; species Bothrops alternatus. Next base: position 606,320 of record JARGCV010000145.1, on the reverse strand, counting down.
CAAGGATATATATTCAAAGCAATCAACTTCTCTAAACTTTCTTCCATTAAAAAAAAATAGGGACCAATTAAAAATGAACAAAATTTAAGACCTGGCCAAGCAGACGGAGAATTTCATTAGCAAAACTTTGGGCTGATAATTAAGGGCGTGCCAATAATGAACGCCAACTAACCCGAATAGAAAACGATTTTTGCTAACAATGAACGTTGAAAAATAACTTCAGCACCACGGACAGCGACCAAGAGAGGCGAAATCCCTTGTTTCGTTGCATTCCGCCGGCGCTCCAGCAACCGCCGACCACGCGCAGTTCGTCGCTTTCACAGGGCCTTCTGGCTCCACGGGAAGGTGTTGGCTTTGCAACCTGTGGAGCCAACACGAGCTCCGACTTCTCTTCGCCCTCGGAAGCTCAAGAAAATCCTCTCAGGAACCTCCCCCTCGCAGTGGCTCCACCCTTCCAACGCTTCTCAGGCTCCTGTGAAGCCAAGCTCAAGTTTCGGTTTTTAGGAACAGACGCCGCCGCTTCCTCCCAAGTCTGTCGAGTGTCTTTAATCCTGTTTGCCAGATGTTTACTGAGCTGCATTTTCAAACTGACGCTCCTTGGGGACCTAAGGTAGCTGAAGGCGGGGCTAAACATCTCAAAAAATTAGTTAGCGTGCTTGGATTTTTAATCGTTTGCTAAAGCGGACTTCCCCATATCCCTCCAAGATTTACAATCCCGAAGTTGGACTGCTTTGACCTAGTCGAAAAAGGTGGCCGTGGGAACTGGTCGTCGCTCCGCTTTCTGACGCCCAGTGACACAATCTCCCGTTCCGCATAGTGATATCCGCGTGTCCCGACGTCCCTGTAAACAAGAGTGCCGGGGATCGTCTTCAAGCTCTAATTGGCGGGCGATGGAACCTCGGCGCCCCCTGCAGGAGGGGGAATCCAGCGCACCCTTTGGGAGAGAGCGGCGCTGAAATGTGCCAGAATCTCCCCAAGAGCTTGAAAGCGCTTTGATCGCCACCGCGGCTCCGATCTCCCTGCCTGTTTTTCCCCCATCTACGTACTTTTCTTCTCCCGCAGTTGCTACTGAGGTCCAGCGTCTTTGGACAGTTGCAGAGCTGGAAATCGGGCGACTTCGCCCAAGTAGACGCCTCCAAGGGTAAGTGGTCTCTCCGAATACTGTCCTAACGGTGTTTCAGGATATTTGCCCCCTCCCTCCCCAATTTTACAGTGTGTCCGACAAACATACTGTTGAGTGACGTGTGTAGTGATAGCGCTGGATATCTATGTGAACGGAGGAAGGAGAAGTCGAAAGAGGCATTTCCTTCCATTCAGGTCTAATTGCACGGAGGTCTTTTAGTGTGCAAAAGAAGGGTGGGGACTGACCGTCCTGATCCTCTCCTTCTTATGGACGAATTTTCTCCTCTTGCTCTGACACTTTCTCCCCTCCTTTTAAGACTAGACGCTCGCTTTTCCCTAAGACCTCCCCCACTTTCAAAAACCGCTTGCTAGTTTTGGGGTCTACACACTAGTTAGAAGAACAAACCAACATGGAGAAGGGACATGCAAAGCGGGACAGGAAATGGATTAAAATATAATATAAATGTATCTTTAAAAACTAGAGTTCCTTGTTCTCTTTCTCTTCTAGTTCGTTCTCAGAACAAAACAGCACTATATTTCTTTTTCCCCCTCTCCCCTCTCTTTTATTTCTTTACTGATTTGGGGGGGGAGGGAGGATGGAATTCTGCCAGATGGAGTGCAAATATTCTAGGGATGCTTTCTATTCTTTTGACTCCCATTATTATCAACATGGATTCTCTGCATAGCTATTAGCAATTATCTGACTTGCATGAGATGCTGCATTTCAAGTAATTCAGAAATCTCGGTTTATAGAATCATCCTGTCTTCCCTGCTCTTTTCCTGAGTTCCATCTGGGAGCTTCTTTTCCAAGAAGTCGAATGACTCTTCCATTTGGGAGATTTATCCATACTGAAAGTAAGCAGTCTGGTAAACATTGACCAAAGGATATGTTCCACCAAGAAATTATCCTGAGCATTCATTTTAGTGGAGCTTCCACAAGCCATTTCATACAGCGGCTGTTTAGCAATTTTTTATTATTCTTTCATTCATTCATTTAAATTTATTGACTGCCCAACTCTAGAGGAGCTGCACATCAGATGGAGGACATTGTGCTTAGGAGAACTGATATAATTCATAATCTATGGTGTTTCATTTATAATAGTAAGGACATTGCCAGGCTTGGTTCACTTTGTGTGTAGTTGAGTTGCGGGGTTGTTGCTGTCATTCAGGCAATCGTGTATTCAAACTTTATCTTACCCAGACTTATTGTATCTGATTCTATATTCCAGTAATAATAACTTTGCTTCAGTTTAATTTTGCTTAATATTATCAAGGTTTTCCATTAGCATACAGTTCCTGTAAATCATATTAGAAATTTGCAAATTTCATTTGATTAACACAACCATCTTTTGTTCTATTCATGTCTCATGCATGCCTTGCTTTGCTTTCTTGTGTCTGGTAATATTCATAAAGTTATGGTTAAAGATGTTTCTGAAATGAGATTTTTCCCTAACTCTGTTTGTTTCTTGAATCCACTGTAGATTTCATGTATTTCCTTGTATCTTCACAGTGACAGTTATCCTATAATATTTGTATGTAGCACAATTACTGTATGGATCATCATATGGAGAATTCTACCTAGAAAATAAAGATTAGATATATTTATGTCTAAATATATAGCCTAACGCTGGCAGGATAGTCTGGAACTGTTGTCACAATATATCAGGGAGGCAACAGCTTGGGAAAGACTTACCGTATTCTCAGCAGTTTTTTTCTTGGCCTTCCTATTTAATCAAGATCCTTAAATTGATGGGTGGGAGGCATTTGCCTTAGATCTAGGAATTTGGGTAATCAGAGGATGGCATTTAACTGATGATAGATTATTGTGGCTGCTAATTTTAATTCCTTTTGTTCCCTGGTGAATTTATTATTATTATATTATGATTGGTCACAGAGTCAGCCAGATGTTTAGATTGGCTTTGGCATTTTTATCCACCTATCAAGTCCTCCCCACTGACCTAGGGTAGGCAGATGTTGGTTGATGGTGCTAAAGATATCATCACAAGGATGTAAGCTGTTCCCAGTACAGCTGCCTTTTGCAATTGACTGATGGTAATTTTGTCATTGCTGAAGATATTCAAGTGGTGTTCCAGTTGCTTTAGGATTGCATCCAAAGTGCCTATTACTATTGTTACTATCTTTGCTTTTTTTTTGCTACATTGTTCTACTTCTATTTGCAAGTCTTTGTGTTTTGTGATTTTTCTACAGACTTTCTCTTCTCTTCTGCTGGCTCCAGGTATTATTATCTCTTCACAAAATGTGAAGTCACAGCTGCCTGTTCTTTAGCTGGTGTTGGCTTTCATAGGCATCTAGTTCTTTCCAAGAACATAGGATATGTGCGGATCTGAACAGTATGGCATTTTGCAATTGACATATGGAAATTTTGTCAATGCACACGTTATTATCATTATTATATTTTTATCCCACCTTTTTATAGATAACTCCAAGCAGCAAGTATATCGAAAACTCCTGCCATCCAGTTTCCCCAGAGCAACAACCCTGGGGAGTGGATTGGGCTGAGAAAGAGTGACTGACCCAAAATAACCATGTCAATTTTCATGCATAAGGCAGCCCTAGACCTCAGTCTTCTGACTTCTCGGCCAGCACCTAGCCTAGCTACTACCCAAAGTGGCTTTCATTTATATGGGTCAAAGCTGGTTTGAAAATTGAGATTCAGTGTATTAGAGTGGCTCAGAATTGGATCCTTCTTCAGATATGTACCCCAGATGACTTTGTTTCTATTTATCTTTCACAGGTTTTGTCGATCCTCCCCAAAATCTTTCAGATAAATGTTTTGTGTTGTGCCTTAAGCATTTAGAAGAGAAGTAGAACATAAATCTAATCAAAAAGAAAATAAATAAAATTGACGGCTTGCTTGTTTCAACACCTCTGAGTTAGATTAGGAAATAGTTATTTGCCAGTATTTTCTCTTAACCAGATAGTTAATGGAGCAAAGATTTGAATCTGAGTTTTCTGCATTAAAATTTTACGGCCTTCCTAAATTGTAGCCTTGTAATTTGAAGTTCACATACCAGAAAGTAGTTCCATTCATCTTGGACATTTAAATACATAGGGTTAAGGTTAGGGTACCAGCTGGTGTTCCAAATTCTGATTTTATACTGAAGATCATGAAACTACAGACCTATCAGCCTGACCTCAATACCTGGGAAGATCTTGGAAAAGATAATCAAGCAACAAATCAGCGAACAACTAGAGGCAAACAAAGTCATTACCAAAAGCCAACATGGGTTTGTCAAAAACAGATCATGCCAGACAAATCTTATTGCATTCTTTGACCAAGTGACAAAATTAGTGGATCAGAGGAATGCTGTGGATATAATTTACTTGGACTTCAGTAAGGTATTTGATAAAGTAGATCACAACCTACTACTTGATAAGATAGAAAAATGTGGGTTAGACAGCATCACCACCAGATGGATTCGTAGCTGGCTGACCGGCTGTACTCAGCGTGTGGTCATCAATGGAACTGCATCTACATGGAGGGAAGTGTGTAGTGGGGTGCCCCAGGGCTCTGTTCTGGGCCAGTGATCTTCAACATCTTCATCAATATTTTGAATGAGGGGATAGATGGGGAACTCATAAAATTTGCAGATGACACTAAGCTGGCCAGAATAGCCAACACTCCAGAAGATAGGCTTAAGATACAGAAAGATCTTGACAGACTTGGACATTGGGCACTATCTAACAAAATTAAATTCAATGGTGAAAAAAATAAGGTTCTACATTTAGGCAAGAAAAACCAAATGCACAGGTATAGTATAGGACAGGTGGTACCTTGCTCAATAGTAGCAATTGTGAGAAGGATCTTGAATATGAGCAAGCAATGTGTTGCAACTGCCAAAAAAGCCAACACAGTGCTAGGCTGCAGTAACAGAGGGATAGAATCAAGAGCACGTGAAGTGTTGATACCACTTTACAATGCCTTGGTAAGGCCACACTTGGAATATTGGATCCAGTTTTGGTCACCAAAATATAAAAAAGATGTTGAGACTTTAGAAAGAGTACAGAAAAGAGCAACAAAGATGATTAGGGGACTGGAGGCTAAAACATATAAGAAACAGTTGTTGGAATTGGGTATGTCTAGTTTAACGAAGAGAAGGACGAGGGGGGACATGATAGCAGTGTTCCAATATCTCAGGGGCTGCCACAAAGAAGAGGGAATCAAGCTATTCTCCAAAACACCTGAAGGCAGGACAAGAAGCAACAGATGGAAACTAACCAAAGAGAGAAGCAACCTAGAACTAAGGAGAAATTTCCTGACAGTTAGAACAATTAATGAGTGGAACAACCTGCCTCCAGAAGCTGTGAATGCTCCAACACTGGAAGTTTTTAAGAAGAAATGGTATAGCGTTTCCTGCCTGAGCAGGGGGTTGGACTAGATGACCTCCAAGGTCCCTTCCAACTTTTATTATTATTATTATTATTGATTATGATGATGATGATGATCATTGCACAGTTAGCCAGATGTTCAGACTGGATTTGGCATTTTGTCTACCTATCGAGTCCTTACCAAGGACCTGGGATAGGCAGATTTGGATGTTTGATGGTATTACAGATATCATCGCAGGATGGAAGCAGTTCCTAGTAAGGCCGCCTTTTGCAATTGACTAATGGCAAATTTGTCAATGCCAATGGTGTTCATGCGGTCCTCCAGTTGTTTTGGGATTGCACCCAAGGCGCCTATTACTATTGGTTCTACCCTTGCTTGCTTTTGCCACAGTCTTTCTATTTCTATTTGTAAGTCTTTGTATTTTGTTATATTATTATTATTATTATTATTATTATTACTATTAAATCCAATTATAGTTAGCATCAAGTGTAGTGATGAAGGTGACCCTGAACATTTTGCTTTCTGAAAAAGGAATTCCACGTACATCAGCCAAGAGAGTGGCAGCTGCATTTTAACTTTCCAGTACTGATCAGAAAATGTCTCTCACTAGAGTAAAAATATCTGAACTGACAGGCAGGATTACAGACATAGCCCATCATGAACCAATGGCTGCTGCCGGGGGAAACATGGCTGCCTTACTCTGCTGGATCAGATAAGATTGGCTTTGTGAGTTCACTGAGCCAGTAAATCAGTGGTCAGTTATTTAGCATGTAGCAAACTAGTTTGTAAGTACAAGAAGTCCTCAACTTACGGCCACAACTGAGCTCAATGATTCTGTTGCTAAGTGAGACCCTTGTTAAGTGAGTTTTGGTCCCTTTTATGACCTTTCTTGCCACAGTGATTAAGTGAATCACTGCAGATGTTAAGTTAGTAGCACTGTTGTAAAGGCTACTAACTGGCTTCCTCACTGACTTTGCTTGTTAGAAGTTGATCATACGACTCAGGGACTCTGCAACCGTCATAATATGAGGCAGTTGCCACGTGTCTGAATTTTGATCATGTGATCGTGAGAATGCCGTAGCAGTCTAAGTGTGAAAAATGATCATAAGTCAGTGCCATTTCTTCAGTGCTGTTGTAACGTTAAACGGTCACTAAAGGAAAGGTTCAGGACTACTTGTAATGGGCTCGATTAACTGAAAGGCTAGCTGCAACTAAGGCAATCATTATTAAAAATATTGTAAATAAAAACTTTTTAACATAAAAATTCTTAAAAATAAATATGCCAGATTCTGCTCTATCAACATTACTTCCTGAAGGACATTCCTTATCCACATTCTCAGGCACATTCAGATCTAGAACATACCTTCTTCTTCTTCTTCTTGTGCCATATCCATTATCGGACGTTGGCAATCATGTTGGCGATCCTGTTTTTATCAGCAGCTGCACGAAAAAGTGCTGCTGAGTTTTGCCAAACCAGTCCCTTAGATTTTGAAGCATACATACATTGCAGTTATCAAATGTTTACGAATGGTGTGCACTTGAAAAAAAAATCATTGGTAAGAAAAACTACAGTTTGGAAACATGGTGTGTGCGTGTGAGGGGCCTTTAATTTTTTTGTTGCCCCTCTCTGATCCTGCTGGAAAGCCTTGAGTTTAAATGAAAACTTTCTCACTTTTGGATATCATAGGAATCAGAATCTCCCAAATTTTATTAATTTAGGTTTAGAATGGGGACTATAACTTTTATTATCTCATGCCTTGGACCTTCTTTATGGGGCCTCATGATGATGGTCTTCTGTTTAAAATGTACACGCCAAGGCTAGCTGTCTTACATTATGTTTTGTTTGCCCCTAGTTTTTTTTTTTTTTTTGCAAAATCTCATTAGACTCAGTGGGACATGATATGAGTATAACCTAGAAAACATCAGTCTGCAAAATTTCTGTAATAAATTGATAGCCTTTATAAGAACTGGGAGATTGTTTAACTTTTTGCAGCAATTACACAATGACTTTGGAGGTAGACCTGCATATTTCTTTAGTATTATATTAAGCTATCATGAAGGAATAAACAAAAGATTTGAAGAGAAAAAAGGAATGCAAGTAACAGCAAAATATTGGTGGATGGAATATCTGTGGCAGGAAATTAAAGCGGGGGGGGGGAAGCAGGTTGTTAATCTTTTTCCTCTGATCAACTCGCCTCTGAGAATTTCACCAGAAAGGAACATGACAAGCACCAACGAGAAATGAATTAAGAATGGACATTTACACCAAAAATGAGTGGATTGCAAAAGGATTAAACATTCTCCATGTTGCCAGCTGATTCTCACCACACAATGCCACCTCTGCTTTGCTCACTTGGATCAATTCTATGTCAGTCATTTAAATGAGTTTTGAGCTAGTAAAGCTGTATCAACATGTCCATGAATAAGATGTGCTCCAGTAAGGGAGGAGGGGGAGGCATCGATTGGCACAGTTGGCGTCTTCATTTTTTAAAAAAACATTCTGCTTAAAGAATGTGGATCATGTTTTAAAATTGCTTTCATCTACATTTTAATTAATACTTTGCAGTGACAACAGCTAGAATAGCCCAAGACATTTCTGAAACCAAACGCAACCTGGTGCCCCCTTTCCTTTTCCTAGACAGAAGCTGGCTGGACTAGCATTTCAATCTTTGCTCAGGCCCAATTTTGGGAAAGCATAGTGCATCGCCCTGGGGCAGTTGGGTAATTTAAGGGACCCAAATCAGATTCCAATCAATAAAAGATTCTGCTCAAAAAAATAGCCCTTACCTTAATTCGAAGAAATAGGTGTGGATCAAAACATCACCACAACCTGAGAAGTATTTCTGACCTTAATGTGATCGATCAGTTTAGCATTTCAGTATCTTTTCTAAAAAACATACAGTGACTTCTTAAAACAGGCTGAAAATCAAACCTTATTTCATTGAACAATGATCTTGAATTTGCTTCCATGGAATCTCTTGTTCCTTCCCATGGGTCCTAAGAACCCACAGGCTTGAACTGGAAGTTTGTTTGCTATAACAGAAGATAATTGAATGAAAAAAGGTGCATTTTCTATCTGTCACAATGTATTTCCATGAAGCATGTGTCCTGGTCAATTCATATCACACTCTTGCTGGAAGAAAAAAAAACTTGGAAGGGAAAACCTTTCCCTATATTCCCTCCTCTCCCATCCTTAGGAATAATTGTAAATATTTCTGCCAAGTCCAATTCCTTAAAAGAATCCATAGCATAATGTTCTAAGATCTTTGTGAAAGTCTAAGAAGTGCTATTCTTTCCAAAAGAACATTGTTAAAACTACTTATTTCTCCAGTTGCTATTATTCTGCATGTTTCTATGAGAAATTCAAGCATACTGTAGAATTTTCTGCCTCCTAGATGGATAATTTAATCTGGAGGGACATGTTGTTGTTAGCTTTTGTGAAATGCAAGTGGTAGCTGGTATAATATGATCACAATATTAGTGAGCACTGTTTAAGCTGTCCTGCAGCCTGGCTGATGTTTAATTGCATAAATATAGTAATAGGAAGCTTGCATCATGATATTTTAATTGTGTACCTTATTACCTGTTCTGGAAATAATTAGAAAAGAGGTTAAGGATAAAACATATTAAACAAAAGCTAATGACAATGAATGTCTAAACTGACTTAGGCTCCATATGATTTAATCTGTAATGATGCAGAGCTTAATTTTAGCCAGGACTCTAGCCAAGAATATTATTTATTTCACTAGCAGTTTTCAGCTGCCTGGTTATCCAAATTAAAATGTGAACTACAGCTTCCATACACATTACATCTTGCTCTTTGCAGTTTTTTTTATTCTTGCCCAAGGAGCCTTGATTCAAGATCTTTTTCCCGTCCTCCTGCCATTTCATGTAATTTTTACTCTTAAAACTTACATGATATTATTTGAAGACCCAGCCCCTTTTCTTCTTCCATCGCAATCAAGCAGAAAACATTCTCTGATAGCTGTTTTTTTTCTCTCTGTGCATTCAGGATGTTTACAAATATTCAGTAGAACCACATTAATCTAATAAATTGGCTCATGGGATTTCTTGCTATATTAATCATACACTATTGATGAGATGTATAGGTAGACCAAATTAATTGTTTCTAGCAGGTGGCAATGCTTAAGCACACACCTATCTTTGGGACAAATCTAGTCTAATCAAGGGGTCTTATTGCCAGGCTGAGTAGCACAATTTCCTAGACTGATAGTGCTGTGGAATTTTACCTCCATGTCTTGATAATGGAATAATGGTTTTCATGTCCATGTTGTTTCATGGGTATCTCACAGGTTATTGTACTCCAGAGTCATATTGGCAGTCATATATTAGACCTAACCTTCACCTTGGTGCATGATCTTAAAATGGTGCATGATCTTAAAGTGGAAGATAGTACGATCAGTTCTTTGCCATGGTCAGATTACTTTTTGGCCAAGCAGTATCTCAGTGCCATTCTTGCCCACTACAAGGGTGGTTAGATGAATTAAGATGCTTCCCAAATGCCTGATGGAGGCAGATGCTTTTCTGACAACATTTTGGGATTCTCCCAGTGAACTGGTGGGAAATTCCAACAGGCATCAACTGCTCCCTATAATAGTGAGAAAGTCAGGGTGCTAGATGTACTTGTTCCCACATAGCCCTTCTTCAATCAAATATCCAAGGGTGCATCTGAAATTATTAAGGAACTCTGATAATTGAAGCATGAGGCCCCAAAGACCAAAAGTGAAGATAAGCCATCGCAGATGTAAGTCTATACTCAAGTTTACACTTAATGATCCCTACCCTCCTGGATTTTCAGAAGACTTGGTGGGAAGGTGATCAGCTAGATGTGAGAGATGGTAAATGATTCTTAGATAGAAAGTAAGATGCTGCCAACAGAGCAAGGAACAGTGGTCCTCTTCTCTCTCAAAGAAGCTATTTTTCAATTTGCCCGTATTGACAAGTACCAGACTATCTTCCTTTTTTTAGGAAAGGAATTGAAGGTTATTGTGTGTCAGCATCAAAATATCTTAAATGAAATGGGCTAACCGGGCTCTTTTCAGACATGGTACTGTCCCTTTTTAGATAGATTCATGGATGACTACCAATGGAAGATGGGGTGGGGTGGGGTGTTATACTACTCTCGGTCCTTTTAGATCTCTAAGTGGCTACTAGATTGCTTAAAAGACCTGGGGTGGGAGTTGGCAGTTGAAGACATTGTTTTGTGAGAGTTTATTCTATTCAGATCTGTATAGGGAATGTCTGTAAGCAGCTGTGTACTAATTTATGCAGTAAAAGTGCAAGTTGTATCTTGAAGTATAATATGACCAATGGATTTATGTCTTTCAATATCAGTGCCTAAGTATTTAGCTAAATACTAAAAAAAATGTATATCTACCAACACATACTGGACATGCATAGTAGATTATGGTCCACAACCTTCAATAAGGAGGTTTTTATGTTACAGTGCATTTATTTGAGGTGATAATAATAATAATTTTAATTCATTGACAACCTCTGCTCTTCTTCTAAATATGGCATTTTAATTCCAACTTTTAATAAGAGCTGAAAAGTAATTTTTTAACTGATCTACTGTATCCTTCTAACATGGTACTTCATTTCAACAAGCTGATGGAATTGCTTGATTTCAGTATCCAAATCTGCCAAGGCTATTCTCATAAACGTATTTCATTGAGCTATTTTAAAATGGTAATAGACTACAAATACATGTGCTTAAATTACTAGACTTTTAGTGGCGTTTTATGTTTGGTAATTTCATAGAGTCTGTATAGTAGATCTTTAGAAACTGGACTTCTAAGTGAGCCTGCAACAAATCCTTAATGTACCAGTTACTGACCTGAAATGCTCCCTCATACAGCAGTTGCATGCCACAGCACCCTTAATCCAAATAACCCCTAACCATCCCCATCCATTTCCTATTGTTTTGAAAGTGCTCCATGCTCCTTTGCACCAAGACAGTACTAGCAAGTCTTTCACGTACCTAAAGCTTCTGTTCTACTCCATTTATCTACCTGGCTCTGCTGTCACCCCCCTTCCAGCTGTCTCCTCCATATTTACATAATCTATTCCTCCAGATTTCAACCAGTATGATTCCCTCACCTCAGCCATCTTCCCATCTCCCTCTTCCCAACATAGTCACAAGACATAGCAGAAGACAAACCACTATATCATCCACCTCTATTCTTCAAAATGATCCATGACAAGTAAAACACATATCAACCAAACAGTATACCTGAAATTCAGAATACATAGTCAATAATATCATTACTAGGAGGATTGGGCAGAGTACAGTATGCAGGTTATACCTCATGCCTTTTCTCCATTCCCTGACTTCCATGAATAATGAATGCCACAAGAGAGGAATAAATGGCAGGCACCTTCCAGTGGTTGATCCCCTAAAACCAGAAAATTGTCTGGAAAGTCTGTTGCCCTTTGTTACAGCAATTCCCTGAGATGGTACTACCTGTACAAATTTCAGTGACAACCTGGGCATGTCTTCCAACATTACCTTCCCACTGCCCTCATTAAAATTGGGAAGAATATTGATGATAACCATGATGTCAGGACCGTGTTAGATTTGATCATGCAGAATGTAGAAGGATATCAACTTGCCTTTATTTGCCAGAATACATACTGTTAACTACTTAGTATGAGTGTTTGTAAAAGAAGGAAAGCCAATGGTTTAGAGTGCGGGGAAATACTATTGTAGGCCATGTCTGAATAGTATATCTCTTATCTCCAAAGTCTAAGGCAGCGGTTCTCAACCTATGGGTTGCGACCCCATTTGGGGTCGAACGACCATTTCACGGGGGTCGCCAAACAACGCAGTCCGCCATTTTTTCCCCCTTTTCCTTAGCTATACTACACCATTTTTCCCCTTTTCCTTAGCTGTGCTATTCCCTCTTATTCTATTGGCTTTTGAAAGCCAATAGAATAGACTCTCTTGAATAGAGTCTAATTCTATTGGCTTTCAAAAGCCAATAGGAATTGTCCAGGCTGTCTCCGCCCTGCTGAGCCCGCCAAAAGTCCCAGTCTGCAAATGGTGCTGCAAGTTGTCTGCAACGAAGGCGAGCTCTCCGGAAGTTTCCACCCCTCCCTGCTGAGAACTACTAAAACTGTAAGTAAAAGAGGGCCAGGGGTAGGAGGTGGGAGGCCGGCGGGCGCAGGGAAGGTTTTTGGCCCGTGTGGGGCCCGGCGGGTGGCTTACCTCCCTTGGGCTGGGCCAGCTGGTGGTCGCTGCCGCGACCAAACAGGCGGCAGCAAAGGCAAGGCTAGCGGGGCAGCGGCGGGTGCAGGGAGAGTTTTTGGCACGGGTGGGGCCCGGCAGTGGCTTACCTCACTTGGGCTGGGCCAGCTGGTGGCCCAGCCCGTGGTCGCCCTTCACTGTCACCGCCGCAGCCGCCCAGGAGCACCTGAGCACCTGGGCCTGCCTGCTGCTGCCCCGAACGGCCGGCGCAGGGGGCAGCACCGAGCATGCGTGGGGTAGCACCGCTCATGCGTGATACAGGCCGTTGCACTGCGCATGCGTGATGTAGGCCATCGTGCCGCGCATGTGCGATGCAGGCCGTCGCACCGCGCATGCGCGATGCAGGTCGGGGGCACGGCCTGAACCGCTGGTCTAAGGGGTGCCTCAGCAGTAGTTACAACATCGTGGCAGGTCATTCAAGAATGTGGTATTCTCCAGCCTTCCCACAGGCAGGAAGGATCAAAACATTTCAATATCATCCAACTGGACATTCCTAAATACATTTGTGTAGATGTAAAATGTGTATATGTATGTTGCCCCTGGCTTCTCTGGAGAATGATCTGGAGAACTGTAGTGAAAATTTCTGAAGTAAATATTGGATCTATCTTCCTCTGGGGCTAAGATGTGAATATGTACAACCCCACGCAAGGAAAACCCAAATTGCAGAAGCCTCTGATGGTTTACTTTCTTATTCTTACCTTTCTGACATCCGAGAAGTATATTTCACTCAGGACAAAATAATCTTGCAGAAGATCTTCCAGGATGTATATTTTCTCAAAACAAACATGGTACTTAAGGGATTTAATCAGTTCTGAATTCCTGCTTGTACCTGGGCAGAGGCAGAACCTCTCCATAGGCACCGTGGTGTTCTATCACCACATCGTGAGGGCAATCCCTGAACCAACCTGACTGAATTTTACAGGAAACCTGCTAGCAAGGATGAATTAGTAGCAGGCACTAACAAACGAACAGAAAAAAGGTCATCATCATGAGGGAAAGTAGCATCTGAAACAAACTAAATTGGAGTGTCCTTACTGTTACATAACCAACAGCCCCCTCCTTCCACAGGCATTTTTCCTACTCATAAGACAAGATCTGACTGGAGAAGCAATTTTATGGAGGTGCTTTGTAAAACTGGATAGGACTCTCGATTATCATTATCAAACAGGGGCCTGTGTGGAAAGAGCTTTAATAGAAAATGGCCTGTTTTTCCAGGCAAAGTTGGCATGGGGGGGGGGTGATACTGGTCCCAAAAGAAGGCTAGATGCTGCTGTTTTGTTCCAGACAGATTGCTATGTACCTATTCAGAGTGATTTAGCATGTCACAGTTTCTGAGCTTCGCCCCCAGGGGCTCTGTTGAGGGGACTTATCATTTAGTTGCTTTGCTGGCTAAGTACTTACTGGAGGAATATTTGCTGGCAGCCTGACAGGAAAGGTTGGGGCACTGCAGGCAATCAGAGTTGGGAGCTCGTTTCTGCAGCTGCTAGGCCTTTCCAGTGAGGTTTAGAATAGCAAGTTTTTGATGCTTATTCATATCAGCTCCTATAGGTATTTGGCTGGCTCTAACTGGGAATTGTATGCCGAATTTGTGATGTAATGTGATGTAAAGCTGATATACAAATAGACTTTCAAAGTACTCCACTAAAATTTTTGGACCAAGAAATATACCTAACATATCTTTAGGAATTAAACTATATCTTTATATCTAGATTGAACAGTGGGAAAACATCTTGTCCTTTGCCTCAGATGGCTATTTTCCTTCTCTGGAATATATATTTTTATATACAGGTGGTCCTCAACATATAACCATTCAGTCAGCAACTTTTCCAAGTTACAACAGTGCTGAACAAATGGAGGTCCTTGAAGTTCCAGTTGTCCCAGCATTCACTGCAGTCATGTTATCGAGATCTGAGGGCTTGGCCATCCTTTTGCACTTTTTGACCAGTTGCCAAGTGCCCCATGATCATGTGATTGCCATTTGCAACCCTCCCTGCTGGTTTCCTCAGAAAGTCAGTGAGGGAGCCAGCAGGGAAGGTTGCAAGTAGCACCCTTTGCAAACCCTCTTCCAGCCCCTTTGCACTTGCACCAAATCAGCTACTCACACGTCCCTCTGCACCTTCCCAACCCACATGGTGCCTCTCATGCACCTTGCTGCACCCTCTCAGATCCTCCTTGATCCATGCTGCACCTCTTGCACATCCCTTTTCTCCTTTGTATTATGAAAATAGTATTTACTATCCAAAATTCATATTTTATACTTACCGTAGAAGTTTGGAAAAAGTTGCTTTTGACCTTACATCTCTTTCCCATTCCTTAATCATTCTTTTTTGAAGGATCAGCATACATTTGTTTAGTAGAAAGAATAGAGATTTTGAAAAAAAAAGATAGAGAAAGAGAGATGAACCACTAAACCCTAACTAAGTCATGCAAAAGGATTTGTGAGGAATTCCAACTTGATTCGAAATCAGTCAGATCCAATTATACTTTTGATTTGAACTTTGAACTTGATGAAGTACATTGGAATTCTGGCATAAATTCCTTTAAATTCTGTTTCACTGAATTGCCAACATTGCTTTAAAGATAATCCATAGATTTCCACTCCTCCATGGTTAAATTATCTAAATTTAACTGCATTGATTGGGATAGTATTGTTTATCTCATCATGTTAGTAGCAATGCCCAGTTAAATCAGTTCTTTCCTTCACATTTTATGAAGAAATTGTGGAATTCAAGCAGCTGTTGTTCGTAATGAATCTGCTGTTGGGTTTTTGGTCCATATTCCCTAAAGCAGTGATGGTGAAACTTTTAGAGACCGAGTGCCCAAACTGCAACCCAAAACCCACTTATATATCATCGAGTGCCAGGTGGGCATAGCCCATTGGGTGGGTGTGGCCCATTGGGTGGGCATGGCCACACACATGCCATAGATTTGCTACCACGGACTTAGGGTTAGGGTTATATCACCATGAACTTGGGGAGCAAAATGGACATTGCGAACAAATTCGGAGTGCTTGGGTATGGTTAGACAGGCACTGATTTTTCTAGCCTGCCCTATCTATGCTTCCTGGTAAAATACATGGGAAAATCCCATTGGAGGAAAATTCCACTTAGGGTTAGGGTTAGGTCACCATGAACTCATAGAGCAAAATGGACATAGCCAACAAATTCGGAATGCTTGGGTATGGTTAGGAGGGCACTGACTTTTTTAGGCTGCCCTATCTATGTTACCTGGTAAAATAAATGGGAAAATCCCATTGGGGGAAAATTCCATTTAGGGTTAGGGTTAGGTCACCATGAACTCATAGAGCAAAATGGACATCACCAACATCACCTAGGAGTCACTCACCCAATTATTCCCCAGGCCTGACTCTGCTTAGCTTTCTCAGAATCAGCCAAGGTCAGTTAGATGCTATTACCCTTCTAGAAAAAATTATTAAATTGATTTAGTTGACATTTGTTTTAGTAATTTTAACTGAACTGCTTATATACATAAATGTTCTGAATAGAAATATTGAACACCAAAGCTTAAAATATTTGCTTCTCTTTACGATCTCTTTGTGTGAGCATTCCTTTTAATTTCTTTTTTCTCCGTGCTCTTGCTTGTGTTTCAACACTGCAACATTTCTCCTTTTTTAACACTGTAATTTTTTACTTTAGTTTTTGTCTTAAAGCTTTTTCCTTAATTTAAGAAATTAAATTGTCACAAAGAGCTGTAGAACTACACTCTTATCTTTTAGTTGAAATTTTAGTCTGACTTAAGGCACGAGCCATACCTTAAAGGGAGAGGCTGTGGCAACTCAGCCTGGTCCATTTTGAGTATGATATGAAGACAGATGGCAGACAACCCACTGAGGTAAAAGCAGAGATATCACAATGTCCCTAAGCACATATTTCCACAACACTCCAATGTCCTTGTAAATTAGGGAGTCCAGGTTTGTGATTTTTGATTTGTGGGAGGCAGGTAGTTCTTGGAAGGGCATTGTGGCCTCATCCACAATGTAGAAAGAGAGAGACAATGTGAAACTTACATGCATCCATAGTTATAATGGTTCTCTTTCCCCTAAGCTATAAGAAGGGAAACTGTTTCCCTGAGTTTAGTTTCTTTGAAAAGAGGAAGTTTTGTCTTCCTGATCTCACATCTCCAGAGACACTTATTGGCTTACGTAACCCCAAACACAATTTGTCTCATTTGAGATCTGAAATTGCAGGTTTTTTTGCCACATGAACCAAGGTGACATCATCCTTGGCTGAAATTTTTCAGGATGGCTTTCCTCAGGAAAGTGAATTCTGTATTCAATGTTGCAATTATGTTAATGGGCCAAACTGCCACATCTATCAAATTGCAGCCATTAATAAAATAGCCAGCAACGATACATTGATTTTTCATAAAAATGGGCCAAAACTCTTTGCCCTTTTTTCTTTTTTTAAAATAAATTTTATTGGTTTTTTAATTTTTACAGAAAAAAAATGCTCAAGGCACACCATGGTGTTAGGGCAAACAAACATCCAAAACCAAAACATTTATACATATTTCAATCAATACATCTAGTATTCCCTCTCTTATTCCCTTAGATAGCATAACTTATTAAAAATAGTTCAGTCTAGCTTAAATTTAATCAATCTATATCTGTTTTTAAAACTTTTAGAAATTTATACTACCATAGTCAAATTAACTTTAAATGTAAACCTTATCAATTTGGGTATCTCTTCCAAATATATTCTAGTTCCTTGATTTTTTCATAAATTTCATTTAATTCTTCCACTAATATCCCTTAATTAAAATAAAGTATTAGTCTATCCTATACGTATCTAGTCTATCAATTAATCAATTTCTTTTTACTAACAAGAGAAAATCAAACCTTAAGTCCTTTCGATCCATTAAACAGAATTCAAATTACATCCAATTAATTGTCATAACGAATAACATCCATCTTATCAAACAAACAAATCATCTTATTTGGTTAACTCAAATTTACATAATAAATTTCTTGCAAGTAACCCTATTGTCCTAAAGAAAAAAAAGAACAAACATATTCTTAATCCATTTAGTATATATTTCATTGATCGCCCCTTTTTCTCTTACTTCTAACTCACAATCTTAATCCTAAAATCAATCCATAATTCTGAATTACCTTTAATCCATTTCCTAAAAATATCTCCTTTTAAAATTGAAATGATAATCTATCATAACTAATAACATCCATATTATCAAACAAACAAATCATCTTATTAGATTAACTCAAAATTACATAAAAAATTTCTTGCAAGTAACCCTATTGTCCTAAAGAAAAGAAAAGAAAAAAAACCCCATAATCTTAACCATTTAATATATATTTCATTAATCACCCCTTTTTCTCTTACTTCTAACTCACCATCTTAATCTTAAAATCAATCCATAATTCTAAATTACCTTTAATCCATTACCAAAAAATATCTCCTTTTTAAGTTAAAATAGTAATTTATTCTAAAGCTGTCTAATCCATCAATCAATCTCTTTAAACTGACCACATAGCATCAAACTTTAGATTATTTCAATTCGTTAGTCATCAAACAAATAAATCATCAGTAATTTTCATATAGGTAAGTCTTATATGTCTTCCATTAATCGCACATCTGACTCGTAATCTTAGTCCTTAAATCAGTCCATAATTCTAGATTGCCTTTAGTCCATTACATAACACTTTAATTTTCACTCTTTTTTTTAGTCTTATTCTAGGTTTTTTCAAATGCCAAGTGGGTTTCCATAGCAAGGCTTCCCTTCCAGCTGATAAGTCTTTTTTTATTGCTTGTAGTAGTATTTGGATCAGTAAGAACCATCTTGATCTTTTCATTGGCCCTCTAATTTTCTTAACCATGAGAACTTGTTGCTTTAAGATTTGAAGTCCCAGTCTTTGCTTTTTCTGGTTCTCAGCATCATAAGTAAATTGTTTATAAGGCAAAATCAAGTTCTTTTTATTTTCAGTTAAGTTCTCTCCTTGTGTAATCTGTTTTATAGAAGAATCAGGTATAGTCTGAAAGTCAATTTTGGAGTTTGAAGAAGAAATTCTAGTTCTTAATTCTGTAGTAAGTTCTTTCATTGTAACACATATTTCCACTTTGGTCTCATAGATCTTTTCCAAAATAAGTTTGCAGTTTAAATGTGAGTGTAGCTCCATTTTATAAACTTTATCAAATTAACTTTCTCATAAAGAAATCATCTCCTCTCCAATTGCCATATTAGCTTTTAACCAGTAGATGTCCTCAGTAAGCTAAAAAATCTTTTTTCAAGTATCATTCATTTCATTTTTTTTCTTTTTTCCTCCCTCATCCCTTTTTTTCTATTTTTTCAGCTAAAAATAGAGGAAGAAATATTTAAAAAAAACACACCAACATAGGCTGATAATAAAGTTCTTAGGAAAAAAAAGTTTTTGTTCCAGTACCCCAAAATATACTTGTATAAAGAAAATGTAGTTTTTAAGGCTTCATTCTATTCTTTTGTTCGCCTTTCTTCCCAGACACGTAGAAGCTGCCTTTCCAAGCCAGGGAAATAGTTCCAACAGGGCTCTTACAGGCAAAAAAGATAGAAAGCAAAAAGAGAGGGGAAAAAAAGAAAGTTCTCACACGGATTCACCACGGTGGGTTCAAAGCTTAGCTGTTCTGTGACTTGCGGTTTCTTGCGTCTAGGTGATCGGCCATTTTACTGGCCGATCTTCTTCTCTGTCAGCCCTCAGAGTCTGCCCCAGACAGCTGGAGGAGCCGCCGCTCCTCCGCGGCCGCACAAAGCCTCCCCGACAGAAGTTGCACCCTCCAGGGCGACTTTAGACGCGCATAAGGGTCTACCGACAGAGGGAGGCTAGCCGACGAGGAGACAAGTCTCCTTGTACAATTAGAGGCACTGCGACCCGGAACCGGAAGTCACTCTTTGCCCTTTTTTCAAATAAAAAAAGCTTACCCCCTTAAAAATATTAATAACTTTAAATGGTGAAAGGTCAAAATCTCTTAGAGTTGGACATGGAATTCAGAAGATAAATATCGGACAAGATTTATCTCATCCTTCTCTCACATCTCTCTTGCTCCAACCAGCTTGTCTATAGTTTTTGTAGTTGCATGTCTTCCTGCTACCCGATTGCTTGAGAGCATGAGAGGAACCATGATATCATGATTTTGGGCTTTACCAATTAGACTGATTTGCCAATACAGAAATGGCTAGTGCATATTACTATAGAAATGTAAAAAGTTGAGATTTGATTTTGATGTCTGATTTTACGGCAATAGAGTCAGAAGTCAATGCCTTTTTTTCTCCCCCCTTTCTTCGCAACTTTTTTGTTTTCCCCTTTTCTACTGTTGTCCCCTACTATTTGCTTTTGTATTTTCACATGTTATGTTATAAATGAATAAAACTAATAAAAAAAGAACCATAGATTTGCAGCCCTCAACACGTGCTCTTTTGGTAAGTTTGAAGACTCAGGGGAACTAGAAATATGGAATACGTCCTGTAGGAAAAGATAGTTTCCCCCAATTAGCTGAAAATCAGAGGGGCATGTGTGTGTTAGCATTCAGTGAGAAGAACAGACAATGCAGCTGAAAATAAAAGAAAGGGGAAAAGATATAAGTGGCTCTACAGATCTCAAAAAGCAAATGCCTTGAAAGATTAGTGCTTGCTTGGCAGCACTAATGTCTTAACCAGTGTTTCTTGGCAGCAATGTTTTAAACAGTATTTCTCAACAGAGCTTCTCTTCTTTTCTTGCCTGTTCAATTATCAGTACCTCTCCCCATACTTCTATTGTTTCTCTTTTTCTTTTTCCTTCCTTTCTTCCCTATAACTATCTCTTCCCCTTTGCCCATTTCCATCTTTTATTCCTCTTCTGTTTTGTGGTCTCTTACTGAAGAAGGGAGGGGAATGGGTCTCTCTGTATTTGGGTACTTCGGATGCTTAATGCGGGAAAGAAAGAATAATCAGTATAAGTAATGGGATAATTCAGTTTATTCAGCTTATTCTACAATTTTAATCAGTTGTTATTAATACAATTTTTCTGACAGGTATATATACTCCCATACACTTATACATATACATAAGTGTATCTCTCTTATACACATAGTCACATTTATTGCAGTTTATGTGGAATTGCCATGGTTGATTTCAGGAGGAACTGTCAATCTTGTTGTTCACAAAGTCCGGAAGCTGGGATAGATTTTTTTTCTCTGTACCCTTATTTTGAGAATAATCATCCAAAATTCAGAGTCTTTGTCCTGTCAGATAAACACAGTATTAACAAACATCCCTCCTCCCCTAGTTTTAGTGGAAGGAATAAAGTGACTTTGAAGACTGTCCCAAATTATTTGCGTGTCTGAGCTGAAGTGGCAAATGATGTTTCCCTAAGATCAGAGGGTATAATTAGGTTATTTTCATACATGTTGAAGGAAATCTGAGAAATGATTGCCCCCCCTTTATAAGAAAAAAACATTAAGTTATTCATTAAAAACCTCTCTAGTTTAGACAAAATATTTTCTCCCAACTATATCCCGAATGCTTCAAAAACCAAGGCGCGTCCTCTTATTGAACAGAACTCGAAGACGTAAAGATTCTTCAATTTCTTATGCTTGGAGACCTGGGCATCCATTGAAGCTTCCGGCTTTTGTCAAAATGTTGAAAGCAGTGTTGCACAATAATCCTTGCCCACTTCATAAGCTAGTGCAACATCATGACATATATACACAAGGGATGGGGTTTGGGTGGTGATACCACTTTGTCATTTTGCCCTCCCCCCGAAGTTGTTGGTTGTATGATTGCTGTACCAGGCAGTATCAAACATCCAAATTAAGTTTTGCCTTAATCTCAGAGGCTGGGTCAGATATAACTGAAATTACTTACTTGCTTAATGTCACTAGTTTGGTGCAGAAGATTTGACTAACTTTCTGCCATGATATCATTAAAGAGACATCACAGACAAGGTGCTTTTTTAAAAACCAATTGGCTATACTTGAAGTACTAGTTGGAAATGGACACCAATAGATACATTTGCAAAACATGTTAAAATACAAATCACCAAATCCCATTTTAGCCAAGTGTTTGTACAAACCAACTTGTGTGGTCAGTTTATGGTTCACAAATTGTGCAAAAAAAAAAAAGGTTGAATAAATAATGTGTTTAAGCTAACTATAGCCAAACTTGTCATGAAATCACAACTGGAAGATAAGGGAAGAGAAAGTGAATTATTGTTCACTTTTCTTCACCAAAGACCTCCTGGAATAGTTTTCAGTGGAGATATGACAAGCATAGGAAGCTAAATTTTAATTTGTTTACTTATTGCTACAATCCCCTTTCTCTGTTTCAGTCTCTGTCTTTCTCTGGGAATAAATTCCACTAAATTTAAAGGACTGTGATGCAGATAAGCGACTTTAAACCTGTTAACCTGAATCTGTTATCTTGGCAGCTGAAGTGAACGGCTGCGCTGAAAACAGAGAATGTGATGATTATTTTATTGAGAGAGGGGAAATCTGCCACTTATTTAAATATGATAACTCTCTCTGTTCCCTGCCACTTCCCTCTAAAGATGAAAGGCATGTCTTGTTTTTCAGTGTACAGCAATACTTGGTGAAAGTTATTTTAATTATTTTATTACAATAATATAACAGCAACAGTAGTTTCTGCCTCACATAGTATTGTTCCCTGCAGTTGAGAGCTTTCTTTTTGGAAACATGAAGAACATGCTTTAAAAACATGGAGAAATAAGACACAATCTTATCTATTTTATAGTGGAACTTTATTAATTTTTCATCTCACAATAATTATGAGATAATTTCCCATCTCACAAAAAGCAGCATATGGTTATTTTCATGATCCTCAACCATTAAAAACAACAAAGGAACTAATAAAGAAGGGGTTTTATATTAAGTACCTTTCCCAGAATCTCTTCTCTGACACAAACAAAATTTTATTTATTTATTTATTTAATCAAATTTATATACCATTCATCTCACCATCAAGCGACTCTATAATAAAATGATTTATTATAAAGTATCTAGCCAAAACAAATATCCCAAGCAGCATCCAATCTACATTTGAGAATAAGGATGAACAGAGGAGACAGTGATAACAGGAAATTAGTGAATACTTTTCATACTAATCTAAGTTTCAATGGGGGAGTCCATAGTTCTGTATCTGCCTGATTCCCAACTACCCCTGCATTGTATAAACCTTGGCACTATTAACCTTGTGCTAGCAAAGTATATAAATTAAATACATGGTTCCTTAGAGTGATGAAATAAAGAGAAGAAGTAAATATGCATGATAATTACATTGGCTGTGGACATGATTCCTGATTATTTAGCAATTTCCCATCTATGAATCTGTTGATGTTTTATATCCAAGAGGGAAAGGTTTATTGATTTAATAAATAAGAGCACGGAGTGTAAATTTTCTGGATACTTTCCCAGCTCATCAATATCCATGATGTAACAGGCTGGTCATAAACCTTTTATGTTGCATTCTTTAGTTCTCTTGATCATTAGAAGTGTTGGGAAGAGAATAAATATGAGATGTAGTTTTTGATACTTCTCTATTTCTCGGGGGTTTTAAACTTAGAATTCTTGATGGTTATGTCAAACCACCTTCTTCAACCTTACATACAACTTAAATTGGCATGTTCTCCCTTATTGCAAAGAGAAAGTAAAGAAAAGGAGAGGAGGCTAAACAAGTGTGAAAAAAATTACATTATTAGACCTAACAGCAATCATTTTCATGCAGTAGATCCATGGATATTAGAAAGTATACTTTCTTATACTATATAAGAAAGTATATTTATTATTATTATTAACCCAGGCTAATTTCTATCTAACCAAGTTATAGCTGATACATATAGAGTGCTTTGGAAATTATGACTCTTAGCCCCACTACCAAAGTTCAAGGGAAGAAAACAGACCCCCCCCAAAAGAGAATAAACACTGCAAAAGTTACACTTGCTGGGAGAAACCCCTTTAGGAAAGCTATTCCTGATGCTGTTAACATAGTAGATAAATCTCTTGTTTTGCAGGCAAAAAATATCATTTGCCATCCTTGGTCAATCAGGCAGCCAGATCTTGTTTACAAACACTCAACTCATAAATAGCTGTGGGATCTCTACATTTTTTCCAACAATGAAAGATTCCAGGTTGATTTCTTTGAATCAAATTACTCTGATGTTATATCAGAGTAATATTTGAAAGGAAAAATGCCATGACAATTAAGCATAGCAACATTTCATCTTCTAATTCAACAAATCTAATGACAGTGAGAGAAAACAGATGATTTCTCACTCCCCCTGACAGCACTGCCATTCCCTCACAACATTAGCCAGGGACAGTACTTACTTATTATCACTTCCCCGGTTTCATGCAGTGCACATCCTCTGTGTGCCAATAAAATGCCAGTTGGGCAGTGCTTGAACATATACTTAGTGATCTTCTAGAATAATGCTAAATCTCTCTTTTTCAGAAATAGCCTGATAGATCAAAGAATAAGATAAGACAAGACAAGACAAGACAAGACAAGACAAGACAAGACAAGACAAGACAAGACAAGACAAGACAAGACAAGACAAGACAAGACAAAATAACCTTTATTATTGTCATTTTTTACTATGAGCACACTGGCCCATGTAAGAATGAAATTCTCAAAGGAAAGTATATATCTACCCATACACATACGTAACACACATTATATATGTATATAATGTGTGTTATGTATGTGTATGAGTAGATATATATATGTATAATATATATGGGTATGGGTGTGTGTAAATGTGTGTGTGTGTGTGTGTGTTAAATTTAGATTTTTGCTGACAAAGAATTAAAGGAAGACTATATATATGTGTGTGTGTGTATGTGTATATGTGTGTGTGTGTGTATATATATATATACACACATACATACATACACATATACACTCATACCCATACATATTATACAGTTAATCACTGTCCATTTTGAATACATAGTGGAAGGAAGAAACTTGAGAGTTCACAAGGTTGACACTACATGGAATGAAACTGGCTGAATCTGGATGTTCTGCTTTGTATACCACAAAACCTCTTCCCAGAAGGTAACAAGGAAAACAGGTCATGAAGAGGATGGGTAGTCTCCCAGATCCTGATCAAGCATTGCTTATATGCTATGTTTGTGATAGAAGGAAGTGAATGGCCAATAATCTTTTCTGCCATCCTCACCACTCTCTGCACCGCCTTCCTGTCTGATGCAATGATGCTTCCAAACCAGACTATGCTGCTGTATGACAGGATGCTCTCGATTGTCCCTCTGTAGAAAGTGGTAAGGAGAGGGGAAAGAAGATGTACTTTTCTCATGCGACACAGAAAATGCAGGCGCTGCTGTGCCTGGTTCACCAGTGTCTCACTATTGAGCGACCAAGCTAGCCTACTCGTTAGCAGCAAACCCAGAAATTTGATACTGCTAGCCACCTCCACAAGTGAATCATTAATACATAGAGCAGTGGTTCTCAACCTTTTTCAGGTTGAGACCCCACTTGCCCCACCCATGCGCAGCGCGACCCCGGCGCGACCCCGGTGCATGCGCGTGCGCGTGCATACCGGGCCAATCTGTGCACGCGTGGCGCGCGCGACAAAAACAAAAAAAAATGGCGGACTGCGGTGTCCGGCGACCCCCGCGAAACAGTCGTTCGACCCCAAATGGGGTCGCGATCCATAGGTTGAGAACTGCTGACATAGAGGTATGTGCCTGCCTTTTCTGAAATCAACAACAGTCTCTTTAGTTTTTCCGACATTTAAAATGAGGCTGTTATTTTTATAAGGGGAAACAAAGTATCTCCACCAATCCATTTTCTTAACATTCCCTATAAAGATGTGTAAAGCATCTTCTCCAGCCTTCATAATATAAAGTATATGTATACCTAACAAATCTGCTGCTCACTTTGATAATGTCCATTCATTTCATGAGATCTCTTTGAAAACAGGCAAGGTAAGACCTTTACTACATCTGACGGCAGCACATCCCATAATGTAATTGCATTTTATTAAGAAGTACTTTTATTAGCCCTGCAATTTCCAGCTTCAGTAGATGTTCTTGGGTTCTAATGATCCTTGGGAGGGACAACACTCTGACACAAGGTTGGTTTCCATTGGAAGTCATGCCAGCACTATTATGAAAAGTCCTGGTCCACACTGAGCAGCAGGGCCTTGAACTGGAAATATGCACAGTCAACTCCTTTAGCCATTCAGATTCATTTCTTCACAAGGTCAATGGAAAGATGGTACTCATGGCTTCTGTTTTTTCTTTCCCTTTGGCCCACAATTTTTTTCTCATGCTATACATTTTTCATTTACTTAGTTTTCTAACTTGGTTTTCTTCTTCTTCTTTACTTCTTAAATCATCTAATAATACCCTTTTCCAAGAGGCTATAAACCTTAATTAAAACGTTGTGCAATTTTTTGAAGACATTTTAATGAAAGTTTGGTTTCAAGTGCCTATTATTTCTGTCTCTTATTTGTAAAATGACAGATTATGCCTTTTTATATTAAATGAGAGCAAGTTGATATATTCCAGAGTTGAATGCCAATTACACAAAAATATTGGAGCAAAACTGGAGAAAGAATGAGGCATTCTTTGTAATGGTACTGTGAACCACACTACTTTTATTTGTTTATTAATTTCTAGCTAACCATTCCTATTCAGTCTTCCAATTTCATCACACAACAACAACAACCACATATAGCAAGTTGGCCTAAGACATAGTAGTACTAGTAGTGTTTAGCCCAAAGTAATTTACAAAGGATCTATAATTGAATATCAACTTGAAATCTGGTTTTCTTATTCCAACACTACTACACCATATTGGCGTGCCTCATAATGTTGATGATTTAGCCAGCATTTAGTGTAATGGTCTGCTTTTGTTTGAAAGAAAAAGCAGTAAGTAGAACAAATACTTTTCCAGGTCTTTGAACAGAATATTACCTTGCAATTTAGCTATACAAGTCACTGGATGTTCTGTTGATGAATATTATCAGTATCAGAAAGTACACAATCTGAAATAAGTTTCAAAATATGGTTTCAAATCTGAAAGAGTTTTGTTTCTAATAGCCATGAATTCTCATTTCTGGCATAAAGGAAGGTAATGATTAATTATCCCTAGAAGTCTTCAGCTGCAACATATCAAGCAAGGCAGGACTTGAGTATGCCATAATTGGTAAAATAAATCAAAAAGTGATAGTATGATGAATATAGTAAGGACCACAAATTAGCTTCTTCAGTTGATCATCTCATATATTGGAAAAGATAAAGAAAACTCTTCCAAAATGTTTTTTTAGAGACATCCTCTAATTATTTTTCTGCATGTAGCAGGGAGCTAAATAGAACTGGTGATTTGAAATAATCAGCAAATTATCTTTAAGATTGCTTTTAGCTATTCTTCAGTTACCTGGCTCTAGATGGAAGGTCCTATAGAATAGAATTCTATTTTCATTTTGAAAGAACTTCAGGAAGCTGTGACAAAAACTTGATATCTACTTAAGAATTTCACAGACAGATATGCCTGTTTAGCGGTGAATGAAGGATAGTTGGCATTGTTATATGTTACACATTTATATCCTGCTATGGTCAAAAACTGATGACAGACCAATTGAATCACTCTATTTTCCTGCATGACTTCACTATTACAGGAAAAAGGTTTTGAACAACCCAATAATATAAAAGTCTCAAGTTAAGAATTTCTTCAGAATTTCATGGAGTAGAGAACTGTTGTCCCAAATACATCTCCTCTTTTTCCTAAGGGTATTTATTAGTTTTGAATCATCAAGAAATGTCCATTCTGGCCCTTTATGTGGGCAATATGGCTCTTCTATTCCCCTATACTATACACAGTAGTCTATGTACAATGTACCCTTATGCATGAGCCATCACTTAATGGACAAACTAGGATTTTTTAAATGAAATATTTCCAATATCTGAATTCCGCATGTTAGACAATGAACCATATTTTCCATTTATCACATTGCCGGTATTCTGGTGAGTGAGCTGGGCATCTTATGGTGCAAAACAACAGACAACTTTGGAAATAACTAGACAACCCTGCCCTATTGGGTCAACATTTCAAGATACTTCCTTACCTCAACAGGGAAACAGGATCACCAAGATCTTAAAAGCAGTGGGAGTAGACGTTATTTCTGACTTCTAGTTGGCTTCATTGTGCCTGACCAACCTCTGGCACCCAATGGTGCAACTGGTTTACCTAGCACCAGTGTACTCGTCCTCTGGAGAGTTAGGGTGAGACCAATCTACAGAGCCTCTATACAGTAGCATGGTAGCACTGAAACAAGCACAATTTGCCAAATTTCAATCTGACAGAAGTCACAGGTCCCAGATTTTGGACATACTCTGTAAGTTAGCCAATTTGAGGTCTCTAGGTTCAAAAATTGTTGTCCTAAGATGCTGTTAAAGGTTACAGACCCAAAGGTTCTAGAGTTTTAATAGCATATAGATTATTTCATTTTTTCCACTTTTTGCCCATTAAAAGGTGTTAAAGTCCAAAGAGCTTTCAAGTTCATATGAGCATTTGAGTGGAAGAAAGGTGAGAGAAGAAATGGTAATTTGGAATTAATGTGGTCAGTTTCACATACTCTCGGCTAACCTAATTTGTATGAACTGACTTTATTTGGAACTTATCATATGTGAGATAACAAAACATACCCAGGCAAAATACACCTATAAATTGTGAATCATTGGCGTCTAGCCCTTAATTTAGCTGTAGCTGCTAGAGCAGGGAATAAAGAAAAGAAAACTTAAGGAAAATTAGGAAGAACATATCAATTTTAATATCTGCTGCCATCAACTGGTACACGTGTGGATAAAATAATACTGTGGCAAAATTCAGTAGTAGAAAACAATCCTGTCATTGTTAAGTGTGTGAAAGGAAAGCATAAGGATTATGAAGAATGGAAGCACAGAATAATGTCCTCATCATCACCTTTACTCCTTTGATAGTCAAGATCACTGGAGGTTACAGTGCCACAATTGCAGAAGAAATATTGTATATTCTGTGATGAGTCTGTGTGTGCTTCAGAAAATTATTTAGAAATGTTTTTGACTTAGGGCAAGCACAACGCCTGTCTGCTCTTTGTTAAAGCAGCTCAACTTTTTCAGGTTTCTCTAAATTGGGGGGGGGGATGCCAGTCATTTAAGGAGTCTCTTAATGCAGAAGCTCTATTTTTTTCAGGCATATATGCAAACTTTAAATGTAGATAAAAGTCTTCTTTAATGTACTAAAGCACTTTTGGATCATTTTCAAGCATGCTCAGTCCTGATATGTGTGAACCAGGCAAAAGTGAGTTTGCTTGAATCTTTGTGGAAGAAGTTTATATGACAGGGACTGGGATATACAGCAACTTCAAGAATGAAATGTAGCATGTAGTTTTTAAAATAAAAATTGAGAAAAATCAGCATTAGACTTAGAAGTGGATAAAAAAGAATATTTGTAATGCTGTGATGCACTAAGGCCACTTGCAAGAGTCTATACTCCTCTAATTCTCTCATGTATCCAGACAATACAGTTTACATTTGTATCTGTCACATCACATTCTCATGCATGATTTCCTGCTCCTCATGGCTTTTTTCTTTTTTCTTTCTATTCAACCGAAGTTTTTCTTGGGATGATTCATCACTAATTCACGCCTTTCTTTTTCTTTGCTCTTCTTTCCTCCGTTTTCCCAGATTTCATAATACATTCCTTGCCATACACAATTTTCATGGTAAAACCATCGTTTCAGGAGGCCAGAACAAAGCATCCAATATTGAACAGGTTTGGCGTGATCTGTCACTTAGCTTAGGCACTACAGAGCTTGGACACAAACTAATTGCTTTAAAGATCTCTTCTAAAACTGGCCATTTGGTTATGAAAGAGAAACTTCAGTGTACACTTCCTTATCCTACCGTCACATCTACTTCCTCTTACTTGCTCCTGATTAATTTCTGTCTCTACTTACTCTTTCCTATGAACAGCAGAGAGAAAGAACTGTTTTTTGGCCCCAAACCTTGTGCTCATCAGTTGTGAAGGATTGCTGAACACAACTGATCAGAACATGAAGACTACCTTTTCCCATTATCTTCGACAGACACTTAGTCTCCCATTGCATGTTCTCTTGCCAAAAAATCTATTGAAAATTTGTACAGATTTTTATTAAAACTCTGTGGGGGGGAAATCACCAGATTGAAACATAATTGCACTTATTTTGTAAAATATATCATGTGAAAAAGAAGTAATTTTCATTTTGTTGTTTGTAATTAAAGCGTAGCATGCTTATGGTTGATCTAAGTTTTAAAAAAACTGATCCCTTCCTCCAAGCTTTCAGGAGTAAACATATGATCACTGACTGACATATTTATTTATCACATTTCTACTCCACCTACTTCCCCTAAGTGACTTTTGGTGGTTTGGAAACAGGGTCTACAGGGTCCTGTAACTGGACTCTAAAGGCCAATAGAGACTCTCAAATGATAACTCCTACCCCTACTCCCCTGCCCTGGGGTCTCAGTTGGTGCCACACTCCAAAATGGGAACATTTCAAAAAGAGGACCCCCACTCTACCTTCTGGGCGCAATCAGGTTTCAGAAATGTGTCAGGTCAGCCTACATCTCCTTAATAAGACCACAAATAAGGGGGGGTATTATTGACTGACCTGGCACTGGGTAGCAGAAACCAACAGGCAGGCTCTATAGGTCTTTTAGCACGATCATTTGGCTGTTCTAAGAATTGCTGAAGGGAAAGTTAAAGAATATAAATATTGCAAGCTTTCTAAAAAAATAGAAGAATATTAGAAGTGTCCTTTTAGCTACTTCATATATATATAGAGAAAAATAATAAACATCTGCACAGCCATGAACTCCCAGATGCTCTCCACATTGCAATGGTCACCTCTGAGAATTTCAGCAGGCCTGCCAATAACTCTTTTCAGAGATTTCCCCCCCCCCCAGTATCTCTATGTAACTCTCTGTCTTATAGAATCCATATTTTGAGGAGCATTACAGAAAATTAAGGCTGCAGCAATCTAGTAGAGAAAGGGGCATCTCCTTTTCCTATGATGTAAGTGTTGTGGTCTGTGCCTTCTCATACTGTAGCTCTACTGATCTTCAGGATAACAAAATAAACCTCAAAAAGTCTTCCCCTCTGAGCTCTAATTTATCATCTTATGTTTACTGGGCCTTTTTCTTCAAGCTTCTTTAGAATACATTGTAGCAGCTCCTTACTATAAATTAGAATTAGATATTACATGAAGCAATGCAAACCCAAGATTTAGTACAACCTCTTTCCATTTACTGTAGTCAGCTTTTCATTTCCCAGAAGCTGTAAGCTGGAAAATAAATTAACAGCTCCTCCAAATTCAGAAAGCTAGGTAGGAGAGAAATAGTGCCTTTACAGAAATCATACTCTGCTGTTTTCTCAATTACTTGCTTTGTTCCTGTTACAAGTCCCTTTGATATAAAGGATCTTGGCACACTCATGTTTACTGTTTTACTTGAAAAATGTCCTGTCATTTCACAGCATCTCAAAGAAAGCACTGTTGATTTTGTTACCATGATTTCCACAATACAATTTCTGATCTGTTTTAGTTGATAAATACCAGACACATTATAAACTGGAAGATGACATGGTGTATGCTTAAAATATAGTAATAAAATATGATATTGTTAGAAATGTGCACCTTTAATGAAGTGGTTTTCTAGACAATTCACTTCTATACACTGAACTACAGTAATCCAGATATTTTTCAGATATGTTATTTGCTGGATCTTTTTCTCTCTTATTTCTCCAGATGTCTTCCCTCAGCCCTTTTTTTTCCAGCTGAATTCATTTCTATTCTTGGAGGTAGCTGAAGGATAAATTGGAAAAGCAAACCTGCACTGGAGGCACAGAGTGGGATTTGTGTGTTGAATGGAGCTTGAAGGGATCAAAAAACTTCTCAAAATACAGCTGGGTAATCACATGACCAAAGATAATCCATTATTATATCCCCTTGTTATTTTTCAATATTGGTTCTTTTGAGGCAGTTTTGACTACTGGCAATTATCTGAACTAATGCCTGCAGTTTTCTTGGTAAGGTTTTTCAAAAGTGTTCTGCCATTGCCTCCTTCGTAGGCCTGAGAAAGCGATTGGCCCAAGGCCACCCAGTGACTTTGTGCTTAAGGCAGGAGTAAAACTCACGGTCTCCTGGTTGCTAGCCTGGCACCATACAGGTTCTTGTTTTCAATGTTTCTTTGCTCCAAACTTTCAACTAATGTAGGAACAGCATTTAAATTTAAACATTCCTGATTTCTGGCAGGTAAGTCTACAAATTTAAATATTCTTTTATACTTGGTAGGAAGTACTTGCTAGACTTCCACAGAGAAATTCTTAGAAAAAGCCAGTAGGTGGAAAAAAATAATGAAGGAGATAAATGAGCTGCCGGCTCCCTGAGTGGCTTCTGGTACTGAAAAATGTACAAGTTACATTCAAGCTCAGACTTAACTGTTAAAATAGAAGGTATATTTTGAGGGAAATTGACAGCAGTGCTATAAATTGCAGAGCACAAACTCTAGATATATTCTAATCTTATTTCCTGAAATTTCTATTTACATTTTCTATACAAATGGTTTTCTCTATATATTAGAATAGTGTATGTGTGTGTACTTAAAATTTGTCAATATTTCCCCATAGATAATTAGTTGGAATCATTCATAGCAAAAAGAAGGCAAAAGCTGAAGGGAGAATATATCAACCAGGATGTTATGAATATGAAGTTTAGTATTAATTTGCATTTCACGGACATGCTATAAAAGCAGTGGGGAAAAAATCACCTTTGTCTGCCCTTGCCAAGTGGATTCACGTATTGGATTAAAGCTAAAGCACAAAGGAGAATATTAAATATTTCCTCAAGGTCTTCTCATGGAGCATAAGGTTGACAATAACAAGTAACAAGAAATATCAAGATCTTAGAGCAGTGGCTGACATCTGCAGAATCTCATGATGGCATCCATAGGCCTAAAAAAATGAAAGTATTTTAAACATAGTTCATAATACAGCAGATTTCTCAAGATGTAAAGGCATATGGTACTTTGGAAATCATGTTCTTGTTCTTTCTTGCACCCTGCCATCCTTCTTATTATATGATGATGCCCATTATTTCAGAAGACTGCTCAGCCTATCTCTGGTTCAAAGAGATCAGAGTTGTCCTAAAAAGCCAGCATTGTTCTACTTAGATCCATCTAAATAGAACTGCGTTCAAAGCATCTTAAAGGAACTCCAGGCTAGGAGATAATAAAGCCTGGAGTTTGGTCTTATATACGTGCTTAGAAAATACCAAGCTAGTATAAAAGCAAACTGTAACCAAATGGCTATGGAGAAGTCCATAAGCAAAATATAAAGACAGTAAAAGGTTGTGGAGGAATATAGAGATAACCTTGATAAAGACATGCAAGAGCCATTCAGAGAAAACCCTGGGAAAGGAGTGTAAGAACAAAATTCAAAATAGCCCCATCTTGATTTTACTTGATATGAGATGCTGGTTTTCAAGACTCTGCTGTTTTACTCAAGAACATTAAATAGTATTCCTGATATTAAACTTGCTTTAACCCTGTGATGTTATGGGAACATATGCGTAGATTCCATTTCCTCCTCCTCCTCCTCCTCCTCCTCCTCCTCCTCCTCCTCCTCCTCCTCCTCCTCCTCCTCCTCCTCCTCCTTTTATCTCCTGGTCCTGCCTCTACAGCCCTGGAATTAATTTCCTGTTGGTCTCCCATCCAAGTCCTGACAAAGTCTGAGTTTTGCAAGATCAGCCAAAGTTAAATACCTGCAGTCATTTATTGATAACTGTTCAACTTCTTTAAGAGCCATGTAAGTAGTGCTCCAAAAACCATTTTTGAAAAATAAAAATGCTGGTAATTGAAGTCCAATGTTGCATATAACTCTGCCTTTTGGCTCAAAAAAAAAAAAAAGACACAGATAACCTGGCACTCAGTAAAAGAGCCTTGGAGGATCATGTTTGTCAGTGTGTCTGTGTTTGTGTGTGAGAGAGAAGCAGGAAAGTGCATTTTGAAAGTTAAAGGGCATAGCAAGCAGGAGAGGTCTGTATTTTACTATGCACATAAGATTTTTTTTTTTATCTGGTGTGGGTTTTTGCCTAGATAATTGTTTATGCTTGCCCAGATTTTACAGTATGCATATGTGAGTGTTGATCCATTCTTTGAGCATCATTAGGGAATTTTTTGTTTGTTTTTTGTTTTAAACTGAACTTCTGTTTGGTATAAGTTCCTGAGCTATTATTTAGGACTCAAACCCCGTTTAAATGCTCACAATGTGGTTTTAAAATTCCAAATGCCACCTCAAAAATTTGGGAACTGCTGCTGTAATGAATCAGCATCATACAGATGGATAGCAAATGCATTTACTAGACTGCTTTTAAACATTTTTTGAATACACCATTTGAAATGATAGCAAAGTAGCTGTGGATTTCCCCACCAGCTTTTGGCCTTGACACATTCTGTTCTTTGTCTGCTGAAATAAAAGTTGGCGACCCAAATTCAGCAGAAAACATTGCCAGAGGATGTGCTATTAAAGATAAGCAGAGTGCTGAAAAAGTGGTAGCAGAGCATCTCATTGAAAAAAAGAAAGGTAAACATTATTATATAGATGTTTGGATGTAGAATATTGGTTTAGGCCAGCTGTCAGTGCTAACAGACATTGTTCTATTTGAAGGTAAATTGATTGGAAGATCCATTAATTCAGTAAAACAGAACAGAGAATAAATAAAAAAAGGAAATCCATGGTAAAAAAACAACAACCCTTCATCCTACTTAACTACACTTTGAGAAGAGAGAAGCAGAAAGCACAACAGAATGTGAGTGAATTAGGAGCATTTCTTTGCGTCTTAAATGCAGATCCTTCTCATTAAGAAGAGGCCAGGTGAGAAACAGATGTAGGAATAATGTGTGAAGACCTTTCCCCTTAGCTATCTTTCTTCATTTTCCACAGTGGTCAAAATGAGTTCATAAATGCAATCTTCACACTCCCCTTCCCATCATATCCAGAACCCACATGTAGTTCCCATCTTCTGCTGAAGCATCTGAATCCCTCTTAGGACTGTGGTTTGATCAGCCTATCAGTCCTGTTTCTGCATTCCGATAAGTCCTTCATCTTGTACATCTCATGCTTAGTGCCGTTTGGGATCAGTGTGCTTACAGTTGGCTTCACTAGCTGAAATATACTTTGCTTTGGTGGAGGACAGTGCCGTAATAGCTTGTTTCTTGCTGGCCAGCTGATTTCTACACCATCACAGAGGAACAGAGACCTGCTTGTAAAATTTGTGGTGAGCTCTATCTTTGGCTCAGTTTGTGTCATGTATCCAATTAGTTCAGGGTTGCTGCTTTTTGGCAGTTTTAACTTTAAGTCAGCAGTGCCCTTGAGGTATCTGCTCAGCCTCTTGACTGTTGTCCAATTGCTTTGAGTTGGCACACTTCCTTCTCTGCATAGAACTCCCACTGCTGTGTTAATGGCTGGTCTAGCGATTGTTGACACATAGAGAGACTTTCCAATTGCAGGTATGTATTTATTGATGCAGGAAAAGGACTGTTTTTCTGTCTTTTTTCAGAAAGTTGCAATCTCCATTGGTGCGTTGATTGAGTTTGCCTCAGTCAGCCCTAGGAATTCTACACTGTGGATAAACATCTGTTTCTGGTGAAGGAGATAACACCCTTTCTCATCTTCTTCAATATACATTCCAAAATAACAAGAGAATTTCACCTCTCCTTTCCCCAACAACTTCCTTTGTTCAGGTGCTCTATAATCTTTTTCATCTTTATAACCAATTATTAAATATTAAACTCTGAACAAACATCCATTTGTTGTTTTACAAATTGAATCTAGGCAAGAGTTGACCTTCCTAAAGCAAGGTTTAGTTTTCCTTTTCTATATCCTGGGGGCCTGTTTTACCCCACAAAGGCTTTTCTGTGGTTTGCACACAAACTTCTTGTTAGCTTCAATGACCCCTGGGAGCTGTTGATTGTACATTTCTTCCTCTGAGTCACCGTGTAAGAAAACATCCTCAACTTCCTGTGTCTTATGACTAGTAATATCATTTTATTCATTTGCTTGTTTGCTATGCCACCCACTTCACTGTCAAGCAAACATTAAATATTAAAGAGATTTAAAAGCTTATAAAACCAGAATAGTATCGGGTAGAGGTGAGATCTTCCTCCTAGTCCAGTAACCACATCCAACACTGATTGTCCTCACTGGCACCCCAGGCCAGCTTGCAGAGCCAGGTTTTGATGGGAGGCCAAGAGGGTGGGGGTGGAACTGACCTCAAGGAACATGATGTTCCCCACCAGCCAGAATGCCTTGACCAAAGGGGTTCACAACATGCCCCTTCTGCCAGAACCAATGGGGTGGAGGGCAATCCCATGGGGTGAGACAGTTCATCAGGCCTTATTGGGTCAACACTTCAGTCAGATGGACTACAAAGTCGGGAAATTCTAAAAAAAACAGGTGCATTTGGAAGTTGTAGGATGCAGAACACAAAGAATCAGATGGAAAGTCCATGCTCGGGAGATTTGATTAATTTTACCCTTCTTGCTATAAAACATAAAGAAGCTGCTTTGGCACAACGAAGCAGGAAAAGCAGTGTGTGTCCAAGAAGGTTTTATTTCATGCAATTTTGTGAGATGATAGCTTTAAAAAGTGAGAATTGGGCTCCAGTTCCAACATTTATGAGAGAGAAAGAAAGAAAAATCTATCAGAGCTTGGAGTGGAAACTTACAACCCACTCAGCATATATAAAATGAACTCTGGGCAACAGACAGTAAAACTTTGAGAGGAATGGTACTTATGGTCAGGCAGCTCTGCCCTCTTTCAAACTTTTTTCTGACAGCTCAAATTCTCTGCTGGGGGCCATAAATACATTTTCTGTCCATGTCCATTATGAAAAAAATCTGGATTTTAGAGAGGAGAAAGACAAGAAAGAGCAGTTGTGGGATGAAATAATATTTTTTTATGGAGGGAATCTGATAACTATTACAGAGAAACATTGGTTATCAACCACTGCATTGTCTCTATATCTCCCTAATGTTTTGATATCTGTTACTGTTGAAAACCTGATCTCCATTTGTTCTAATGGAGACATTTTGGAGGTGCTTTTCTTATTTTTGTTATTGTGAATCGCTTGACTTGCTACAAGCTTCTCCCCTTGGATAAAAAGCAACACTTAGAGCAGGGATGTCCAATCTTAGCAACTTTAAGACTTGTGGACTTCAACTCTCAGAATTGTGCTAAAAAATAGGCTTCAACTTTCCCTCAGCAGTACATCTCTAAACTCTCTCTCTTTTAGAAAACCATCTTGTCTAGTTACGTTATTAGAACAAAAGTTTTTCCTCTATTGAGAAAATAGCTTTGCAGCTGTTCTGTTGCCAAGTCTGACTCACTAAGACTCTTCACATAGTATTTGCACCATCCCGATTCAGCAACATGCCTGTGTGATCTAGTGACATTAGCTCTGTTAAACAACTGAACTGGTTTATTTATGGCTCAGCTGTAGTTCTATAAGACATTCTGAACCTTATTTTCTCATAAAAGTTCTGGAACTCTGTAGTGCTTGAGGGGGGGGACTCCTGCTCCCCTGCCCCTACTTCCTGACTTCTGGATTCTTCCTTTCCCTGCAGAAACTAGGCTATCGTTCTTCACTGTTTCATAAAAGGTGCATAGGTATAATTTCTTAGGTAATTTTTGTGGCTAGCCCTGACTTTGAATGCTTTAATGTCTTAAACAACAGGCAAAGAAGATAGTGGATGCAGGAGCCATTTTTTATACTAAACATTCCTACTCATCAGCTGGAGGTTTCAAGGATCACTTCACGGGGTGTTCCCTGTCTTTTGAGATCAGCAGTAATAAGGATGATTATGGGTAAATTCTGAGGATTTGGGGATTGCAAATGATTATAACATGGAATGGGCTATGAACAACATTGAATGTATCTTTTTCCCATCTTAATTAGGGAAAGAAGGATTGCAGGTCTGCGATTATTCTAGTTGAAGAGTATAACTACATAACCCCAGAATCCCTCACCACACAGTCTTATACTGAGGTAAAACTGCCTTTAGGAGCCCAAGAATGTGGGGGGCACCCTTCGATCAGCTACAGCCAGGACTAACTCAGTGCCTAAAACTTAGGAAGATATTATTCTATACATATCAAATTCACAGTCCTGTATAGGTGGTCCTCGACTTATGACCATTTATTTAATGACAATTTGAAGTTATGATAGTGCTGAAAAAATATATTTGCGCCTGGTTGCAGTGTCACAGGGTCATGTGATCACCATTTGCGAGCTTCCTAAGAGGCTTCTGACAAGCAAGGGCAATGGGATAAGCCGGATTCACTTAATGGCTGAAGCAAAAAGGTTGTAAAATGGGATGCAACTCACTTAATGACCACATTGTTTATCAGTGGAAGTCCCAATTGTGGTCATTAGTCAAGGACTACCTGTGTAAGGGCAAAGCAAATTGCAGCATTAAAAGGCCTAATGGAGGATTTCTGAAGGCTTGAACAATCTTGCCCAGCACTTCAGACATGCATCCCTGTATCACCCTCAACAAGTTAAAATCTGCAGTTTATTGTGAAATACCTTAAGAAGGAAATAAAATAGCAAAAATACAAACAACTGCAGCCTTTCCACATGGTACAGATGGCTGCAAAAAGCCTGATAACCATCTAATGGCTACAAAGAATATTAACTGGATGCTCTCATCTTGTAGTCATCCCAATTGGGCTATGTTGTGAGAGGACATTGGTGCCAATCCATGCAGTTTGAAAGATTAAAACCAGCTCATTGAATTAGGTTTAGAAGCTATGGAAACCCATGATGCAATCTCAACATAGGTAGCACACTGATGAATCTACATTCTTTTGTCAATAGTCAGTTTGCAACTTCCACATCACCTTCAAGGATAGGCATTGAATAATTGTGTCATATCAAATGTGGCAAAGGTATCCCTATCCCCAAAAGGGCAGCAGTTGGTGTATCTACTGAAGCTGGGCAAAGTCTCTACTGTCTCTGACTTCTATCTGTTGCTCAAGCAGTAGCTGCAAACAGGACTCAAATTCTATTCTTTAAGGGAGAGCACATTGCTGTCTTGGACCAAACTGGTTAACAAATTGATTGCCTTCTATAGCAACTCTATCTTTTCCAAAGCATCCCCCCAAAGAGAAGATTGGAGATTGGGTGGAAGTTGTCTAATATCACTGGATTGAGCAATGGCCTCTTCAGAAAGAGGCCTATCACAACTCCATTTCTCTTTCAGACCTCCAGTTAAACTTATGAAGGTTAGAGAGAGTAAGAGAGGGATCAGACGGCATGCTTCATCTACTATCCATTTTCAGACACTAACACATTCAAGCAAATTCCTAATGCACAATAAGAAATCAAATTATCTACATGAGTTGGTGAATGTCATTAACAGCATGTAATAGAGAACTGGGTAATATTTAACATAGCAGGCAAGGACTGAACTAGTTTCAGGTTGTTTTTTTTGCAATGATCCTGGTCAGTGGGGGCTAGGATTATGCTCTACTGTATGTCAGCATAATCTGATTTGAAACAGAAGCCCCTCTTGCCTGTTTCTCAAATTAGATCCTTTAGAAGATTCTGCAAAGGCAGAAATTAGTCTAATTTGACAGACTGACATTTCATTGAATTATATGAAAACAGAGGAGAGTGAAGCAAGGGATTCTGGGGCAGAATGGACCAGTGAAAGAATGGAAGAAAGCCGGTTTGGATGAAGTTGGCCTGGCTGTTTATTTAATATTCTTTATTACTGCCAATTTGCAATAAAAGAGGTTAAGGGAGTTGGAAAACAAACAACAATCAATCTCCTTGCCAGCTGTGTGCTTATTAAAACCTGAAGGAGTTTTGCTCCTGAAATAAGATATTATTTGTTCTAATGGGAATTTTATTTAAAAAAAAGCTGGTTTTTAATAGCAAAGTCAGATCAATGCATATTCTAATTCAAATCCTGCTAGCATGATTTTTTTTCTGTTTAGAAAAGTAGAATAACAGATCTCATCAAAAGACATATTGTGTGACCAATTAATATTCCATAAGGTCTCTTTTAGATTTTCAGGGGTTTTTTTTTGTTACCATCTTGACTTCTTGAGATTCATTTGTACTAAAATTACTACATACAGTACTAGAGAAAAAGAAGATGATGGGAATAAATGTGAGTGTAGTTGTAGAATATAAGCTTTTCTTAAAAACAGATTTGCTTATAATATTTGTTCTATTTACATTCTATGTTTTAAATGTAAGTTTAGCAATTTCTAAGGAATATATCAAAATAATTATGTGTGAATGGGCTATTAGTCTCATCTCAGTATACACTATTTTCCCTCTTGATATTTAAAATATATGATTCTTTGGATTTCTGTAGCTTCATTTTGCAACACTTTCTGCTGCAGTTGAATTAATATGCAGCACCAGGGATAAAGTGTTGTATAAATGACACACTATAAAGGAAATTGGAAAAAATAACATTTTCTTGGATTTATTTCTAGGGTCAGACAGTAATCTAACAGGCAAAGAATGTTAATCATTCTGTTGCATTCTTTCAAAAGTCTGCATCTTATTGTTCATCTCCAAAAATGTCAGGACTGCTTAATCTGACAGATAAAGTAACTTTCACTAGCACAAATGATGCTTGTAATAATAGTAACACAGCTTATGTCTTCAGTATACAGTAAATAAGTGTATTTCAGCATGAAATGGATGATCTAAATCAAGAACATGGAATTGGCATCTGGTAGGATTAAATGTGCCCATCTGTCAACATTTGAATCAATAAATCATTTTTTCAAGATTTTTCTGATGGAGAAAATGTTTTTTAAATTGTAAGGTAATCTACACTTTAACATCACATTTTAAGGTCTTGAATGGCTTGCACCTATTACGTCTGAATGTGTGTGTTTGTGTGCACATTTCATGTGTAGTAACCATGAAGTCCTTACTGAAATATGGATGCCAACTTTGTTGCTGTAAGTTATCTTTTACATAAAGATTACAAGTAGTCCATTTTTCATACTTACGACCATTGTTGAACTGGTGCATGTATGTATGTATATGTATATGTATTCCTTTTGTCATCTGCTCAAAATATGAGAGTCAAATTCTAAGGCAGGAGGGGATTTGCTTCCAATAACTCCTTCTTCAGAAATAGCCATGGAGATTTTCTGGGCTGCCCTATTTGTGCCTGGCACATCCTCTGGGCATGTCTCTTGCATTTAATTGCCTTCACAGCATCTAGTCTAACTGT
Organism: Bothrops alternatus; assembly: GCA_034064705.1. NCBI lineage: Eukaryota > Metazoa > Chordata > Lepidosauria > Squamata > Viperidae > Bothrops > Bothrops alternatus. The sequence goes on along the minus strand of JARGCV010000145.1, from coordinate 565,273 downwards.
CCAAAGTGCACAAGCAACCCAATGTGTCACTTTGGAGCCACCACAGAATGATACAATAGATTAATGGGGTTCTTGAGTAGCGTTTGGCTTATTGGACAATCCGGCAACCTTAATGCCAGTTCCAAAGATTCCCTTGGGATAACCTTTGTGAGACTAGATAATATATGCTAAATACATCTTTCACCTCTGACCCTCCTCAACAGTTGTGATGGGAAGGTGGAAGCAGGAATTCTGAATACCTGTCATTGTTACTACAGTACTCATTGAAAAAAGAAAAAGAAAGAATCAAGGAGGGGCTAGACAGTTCTTGTTTCGATACTCTTTGTTTAGTGACCACAACTGGGGCCAGCAACTCAGTCATCAAGTGAAGCAGTTGCTAAGTAAAACAGTGAATTGGTCATAAAGTCATTTCTCATCAATGTTGTAACTGCAAACAGTCACAAAATGAAGCAGTTACTAAACGAGGACTACCTGTTTTTCAAACTCTTTTTTCCATTGGCTTAACAAACATATTTTTGTAAGAAACAAAGCAAAACAAAAACACACACAAAACAAAACCTGAATACCAAAACAATGTTTTAAAGGAGACAAATATTTTGCTTCTGTTCTTCCCATTATTGCCATGCTCACTCTGCTTTCAGTAACTGTAAAAGACTTTATATGTCCTCAATCTTCAAGGTTGACAAACCCAAAATAAGAGAAAGACTTGCTTCTTTGAGGTTTAAGGGTACCATCCATTGTACTAAAATAGTGCAGTTAAAAGGTATTATATGTTTAATGTTGGAATATTCAATTTATTTTTATTTGATGCACTTCAGGGTTATAGTGCACATTTTTTTTCTTTAGCTCCATTAACTTTCTCGCCTAGTTTGCAAATGAGCATTGTGGTGTGAACTCTCTTAGGGTGCGATGATAGCCACTATTTGAATAGTGTTGATCAAGGATTTTTGAAGGATTTTAGTGGATATATTGCTTTTATAAGCTGTGAGGGAATATGAATGGGAAGGTGATGCTATCAGCTGAAGTCCTGCTTCTATAGGCTTCCCATGAGTATTGTTTTAGTTGTTACAACTAAATGCTACACTAGATGTGCATTCAGTTTTTTTCTTGTTTTCTACACTTTTCAGAAATGAATGATGTTTTGAATATATCTTACCTAGACTCAAAAAGGGTATCAGAAGTGGTATTTGGGGGGAAAAGATCCTTTATTTCTGCATTTCAACATTTGGCTACAATTAAGGAACAGGTGTTCAATTTCTAATATTTAATCAAGTAAGCAACCAAGATTGGGGGGGTGTAATGAAAGAGTAGAATCTGAGCGTAACATCTTAAAATATTGTAGGTTGTGCTGTCAATGTTCTAACTGTTGGCACTATATCTCATGTTGACCTGCATAGTATGCACATTTTATCAATGATAAATAAATAAATGAATAAATCAATGATATAGATGTCATTGGAGGAAAATTAATATAGAATATCATAGTGTTCTTAATTTACAGAGTCATTTTTCAGAGCATAACTTCACATTAAAGTGCAGCATCATTAAAGCAAATATCTTTGCACCAACTGGCCCCAATAGACCTTCACACTGTTTGTATCCTCCACAAAGATTATCTGCTCTCTCTCTTTTATACTTTTAATTCTTTTGCTGCTATCATTTAATAAAATATGAAACTTTGAGGAAATATGCAGTTAAAGCCAAATTAATGGCAACCTTTAAAAGTCAAATTAAGATATTTGTGTATTCTAGTGAGCAGCGATATATGGTTACAAATTGCCTCACTTGATCAGATCAAAGGTTCATGAAGCTTGAACCTGATTAACTAAGTGTTAAATCAATTTTTGATATCTATAGACAGAAGAATACAGGAGAAGTCTCCAGTATCACATTCCCCTTTTTATAGTGGTAAATCACATTTTTCTCTAGAAACCAGCAAGCAGAGAGGATGAGAAATTTAGCAGCCCTTGTCCCAGCACGCAGAATTACTGTTCATGTTGAAGAAAGAACAGGATTTCCAGCAATTGTCTAGGACAGAGGAAATACAGCAGAAAAAAATTGCTAGCCATACATTGTGATCAGCCTAACCTGAGGACTTTAAGTCTAGTATTATAAAAGAAATCTAATGAAAAGAAGGTTTAATGAAACGAAGGTGTAGGGGTGACATGATAGCAGTGTCCCAATATTTGAGGGGCTCCTACAAAGACGAGAGAGTCAAACTATTTTCCAATGCACCAAAAGACAAGACGAGAAAAAATGGATGGAAACTAACCAAGGAGAGAAGCAATGTAGAACTAAGGAGAAATTTCCTAAGGGTGAGAGCAATCAACCAATGGAATAGTTTCCCTTCAGAAGTTGTGGATGCCCCATCACTGGAGGCTTTCAAAAAGAATCTGGACAATCATTTATCTGAAATGATATAGGGTCTCCTGCTCAAGTAGGGGGTTGGATTAGAAGACTTCCAACTCTATTATTCCATATTCTATGTTGTAAATACACGTATTTTCCTTTCAGTACAAGAACTTAAGAGTTGCTTAATTAAATTCTGGTCTAGCAATAAGATTTCAAATCTTCTAATCAACTGTCAATTGATTGACAGTGATGTTATGTGCCATCAGGTTGTTTTCAACTCCTTGTGACTGCATAGTTATTTCTTCATGATGATCTGTCCCTAACCTGGTCTTTCATGTCTCCCAGTGGTGCACTATTGCCACTGTAACTAAGTCCATCTACGTTGGTGGTGGTGGTCTTATTCTCTTTCCTTCCATCTTTCCCAGCAATAGAACATTTTCCAGAGAGATAGAATAATTTGTCTGAAGTAGGATAGTGATTTGGATAAGCTATATACTGTAGAATTCAGTTGGAATTAAAATTATGAGCCAAAAGGCTATGCCTGGAGTATTCCTGCTCTGACTGGCATCTACAGTCAATAATTATTACTTTTTGCAGAGATTGAAGCCAAAAAGCAAGAATCATTGTTGGGTCAGAATAACGTGTAGATGTAATGCTTTCCCAGAGGATAAAAAGTAGGGAAATAAACTGTCCTAACAAAAGAACATCCTAGTTGTTTCCTTGAATATTAAGTGATGTTGAAGTATCCTTAGATTCTACTGACTAGGTGGGAAGCATGCAACAATTTATTTAGGTATATTAAAAGTTGCTCTTATTTCTTTTCCAATCCTTCCCTTCTCTGGTTACATATTTTATAGTATAGTCAGAACACAAGAAACCTCTTTGAACTTACAATAGGTTTTTAATTTATTGTGCATGAGGTACCTCAACTGGCCTCCAGAAATATGAATGGGAATACAAAAACTTATTCATTCAATTATGCTACTGCTAATACACTTTAGTCAGCCATTTTATCAGAGGTAGTGGGAGAAAGAAACAGCTAGCTAAAAAACTACTCCCAGTTTGCAGGATATTGATCATGAATGAGCTTTGTTAGCTCCTAGCTGAAGAAGTAAGAAAAACAATCATCCAAATGAATGCCCAGTAGCAGCAAGAATGTGATTCCCAAATAGATTATCAGAAGACAATGGGCATATTTATTAAACAGTCCCAAAGAACTGGACACAAATTCCTGTCAGCCTCAAATTAGGCAAGTTTGATAATACCCTCACAAACCTTTTAGAGCTGATTTTAATCTATTATTACTATTAACGATATTTGAAGACGGGTGTATCTCTACTGTATTTAAAGTCAAGTATATCTTTTGAACATTATACACCATTCTGTCAAACACAATAGTTTCTAAATGGAAAGTCTAATATAAATTGGAAGGTTTATTTGGGATTTGAATTAAATGAATATCATTGGAGCTCTTTCAAAGTAGCATTTCTTTTGAGTTGATTTCACCAAGTCATCAAGAGCTGAACTGTAAAGATAATCCTTAGATGGCACTATGAAGTTATTTTATCTACATTGCAGGTTGCTTAGAGTGTGTTGGTGAGGTTGTAATCAAATTGACACATTATTACCATTTCTATAAAGAATTCTCAAGTAGTAATTGTGGGTACATGTTTAAAAAATTTAGAAAAAATGCCCAATAATTTTTGGAAAGGAAACCCCCTGATTTACTGTTCATTTTTCCCAAGGCATCATTGCAAGTATATATTTCATCTGATAGTTACAAAAAAAAAATCAGCTCTAGCCAAAAATTTGACACTATAAAGAGCTTTGAGGAATTCCATAACAAAAGATATTTGGTCACCAAATATCAGCCCTACAAGTAGACTAGACTAAGAAATAGATGCCATATGGGTCTAAAACTACTTTTATTGGAACAGCTGTAGGAACAGAATCTTCCAAGTCTGAATAGGGTTCTGCCTTCCCTCTCTTTATCTTTGTGTGAACTAGGCAGAGGTTTATCTGAGATGTTTTCTGAAGTTATTTTCTTAGCCCAGAATCAAGTCCCTCTTATCTCACCATAGTCTCAGTAGCAGCTCTCCTTCCTGGCCTTCGTGGCTATTCCCTATGTCCTGTACGCTACCAGATCTGGACGGCAAAACTCTTGGTAACTAGAGGACAGTGCTACAGAAAGCTCACTTTGTTGCTGTGTAGTCCTTGTCTAGAATTTTGCAGCTATGCTGTCTAGCTTAGCCAAGAATTCTGTAGCCATGCACGCTGAACAAAAATGTTGGAGCTAACTGTGAAACTATCAATTGCATTCATCTTTAAGACCAGGACAAATTATACTGCAAACTTAATTTTCTGACTGTTCCTCTACAGCTTTTTTTTTTTTTTGCATTTCATTTACACATGTACTATGATGATAGAAATTTCAGATTTATTTAGTTTTATTACAGCAATCAAAGATGAAGATTAGCCTAGACTCCCAGAATTTGAAATTGTAATGACTTTTAATGTAAGTGTTGTCTTAAACACAAGCAAGAGAGCTGTTTGAAAGATTTAATGCATTGTCTAAAATCAAGATCCCCAAAATTATCTGCTAAGATTTATGACCACTAAATGCATTTTCCTATCAACAGTAGGTTTATATTAGATTTAAATCCATGCATTAGTATAACTGTTGAATAAATGAGACCTTTATCCACTGTACTGATTTTCAGGTTTACCATTTTATTCATTGCTTTGTAGATTAATGTGCTGGAAATTATAACCCTAGAGTACAATTTGTGCATCTTAATGTTAGCATTTGCAGTCTAGGAGGGATACAAATCCAGCCTATATATAACCAGAATTGCAGTATTTTCCATATGTACCTGGAAATCATTACATTAAACACCGAGGAACTTTCCTTGGCAAGCTAAGTTCTAAGTACAATTTGTAGGATAAATTGCAGCCACACTGTGATATTTTACTTCTGAATAAATATGTAATGGATTGGGTTCCTCATCAGATAGGAGTGTGATTTTAAAAGAGTGATTCAGGGTAGTCATCAATTATGACTAATGGGAAGAAAAACTCTATCCGGCCTCCGTCAGGGTACTTTGCCATCTGGTGTTTGGATAGCCTTTCACTGCATAATCTTATTCTTGCTGTGTTACTTGGTTAAGCTTAACTGTGTTTTAAAACTGGGAGCTAAAGTATGAAAAATATTGCATTTGTATTTGATTAGTTTGCTATTCTGTTATATTTTGTATTCTAATGTGTTGTTATTGTTATTATATTGTTGTTGCTGTATGATTCCATAGAGAGAAATTAGGGAAAAGGAAGCACAATTTAAAACCACAGGGCTATGAACTGGTCCTACAGGACACTCTCCACCCTACTGCATTTTCAAAGGCAGCAATACTATAGACAAGAACAAAGTTTAATCTTCCTCAACAGACGTTTCATATAGGAACAGTTGTCTTTTACTGTATGACAACCCATCCAATTTATCTAATCAAAAGACAATGATATCCTTAAAACGTATGTCTGGAGTATTTTCCTAATATAACCTGTTTAATGGACTTAAGAGTAACAGATCTGTGTCGCTATTTGTTAATTTTGAAGTTCCTGCTTAAGTTCATTTGATGAGCAAAGGTCATTAATCTTTTCCTTTTGCAGTATCCCTCCAGTTTCTACTGAAGAAAAGAGTTGGAAAAAAACAACCAGATTACATTTGGGGAGAATCCATTGTTCAAGTTGTCCAGCACCTATACCAAAGGAAATTAAAGTCACCAAAATTCATATACAGATTATTGTTTCATGCCCTTTATTATTATTGTTAACCAGTAACTCTGAGTTCTACACATATAGAAAGAGAGTATGGCATATACTTCCATTGTGTTATGCCTTTGTGTGTGTATGTATATATATATATCTGTCTGTAGATATCTGTGGATGTATGTACAGACCTAGGCATACAGAGCTTATGTTCACAATTCTTCCACTGCCTTTTATTAGATTTTCACAAGAAATTACAAGAGGATTAGTTATCCTTGACTAGATAAAAACCAATAAGAAAGACTTAATCAATGAAGTGACAGCAGCAAGACCAAGAGGAAAAGAAACCATGTAATTCTGAAAGTAAGGCTGAATGTAATTGAACATATATCTTGGATGTCAAGAAAGGAGATTTTTTGTAAACTCAGCGCTATCATTCCACAGAAGCAAAAGCTAATGGGGAGAAAAACCGATGTTGGGTGAAGTTCTTTAAAAAAAATAAGTAAAGGTTAAAAGAAAAAAATAAAGGTAAAAGTTTCCTTGCCCAGACATGTCTGACTCTAGGGCACGGTGCTCATCTCCATTTCTTAGCTGAGGGAGCCAGTGTTGTCCAAAGACACTTCCGTGGTCATGACTATACACCAAGGTGCACAGAACACTGTTACCTTCCCACTGAAGTGGTATCTATTTATCTACTCGAATTTGCATGCTTTTGAACTGCCAGGTGCACAGGAGCTGGAGCAAAGATCGAGAGCTCACCCTCTTGCGCAGCACTCAAGTCTCAAACCTGGACTATCAGCTTTTCTTTTACAGCTAAGGCATCGCACCCCCTAAAAAAACAAAATAAGATATTAAAAACCACATTTCAAAGTAACAGGGAAAGTGTGAAAGAAGACAGCAGATGAAGACAGTGGGGCTCCACATAAAACTTGGTGATAACCTAAAAATAAAAAAGGTGGAAAGAGAGAGAAGAGTATATGTGTACAGTATGTGTAGCCTGAAATAATACACTACCAGAAATGCTAAAACTGCAAATTAATTAAGGTTAGCAAAGGAAGCTAAAGCCAACAAAAAGATCTTCTTCCCACTCACTCCAAATGAAACAATGGCAAAATGCCAATAAAGATCAAAGAAAAGACAAAACTACTTAGTTCTTATTTAGGTTCAATCTTCTCTGAGAAGAGGATAGGCAACAATAAAGAGCAAAAAGAAGGCACGGAATTGATCATTCATTTATTTGTTTATTTGTTCATTTGTTCATTCATTCATTTTTGCATCTGCCCATCTCTATGAAGCCCAACCATCCTGTTTACCACCTCCCTAAAAAGGAAAGATTGCACACTGGATGGGAATTGTCCAGGATGGCTGTGTTCATAATTGTCTCTTGAGGAGAGCGTCCACCACATCATTCTGGGCTAAGTAGACCACAGTTGGAGGAAGATGAAGAATGAATCTGAATTTTAAGCAATATAGAAACTTGAACAGAGAAAACCTGAATTATTTTAAATATTCAGAGTCAGAGAAATTCACTCTAGGACATTGAAAGAACTCATTGCTGGATTGGCCATGCATATAATACATCCATTATTTTTGAAAAAATGATTGAAGTATCAGATGAGTAGAGGAAGACAAATGTCCTACCTTTAGAATGGAGAAAAAGAACAAGCCAGGAAACTGAAAATTAATCATTCTGACACTGATATTTGGGAAGAGTCATAAGCAGATCAGAAAGTGATCAATCTCTAAGCATCTCAAAAAGAATCCCTGATTATCAAATTTTACCAGGGAAACATATCTTGAATGTTAATAGTGTGTGAAAACACTAGAGACATAATATATCTTGATTCAGCAAAGTGTTTGAGAAACTACCACATGATATTTTAATTAATAAGCTAATTAAGCATGAATTGGATCCATTAACTGGATGGTATAACAGTGGATACATAACTGTCTGGGCAATTGTACTCAAAGATAACTCATCAAATGGAAGGGAGCTGGACAATAGTAGAGTAATGGGCACTTCGCTTTTCTAAGAAAAAGACAAATTAGAATAAGTTTATAGAAAGGCAACAAGGATAATCAGGGAACTGAAAACTAAATACGAAAAAAATTAAAGGAACTAGGAATGTATATCTCTGAAAAGAGTGGGAAAGAGATTTGATAGCACTCTTCATATACTTGAAAGAATGGCAAAGAGAAAGATAAAATCTGTATGATCTCAGAGAGTAGATCATGCAGTAGAAAATCTACATGATCTGAGAGTAAATAATACATCACAGTGAGATGGATTCTGGCTTGAATCTTACAAAACAAAAACAAAAAAACCCCACCATCTCTTAATAGTAAGAATGTGCTTGACAGTGGAACAAATTACTCAAAGAGATGTTGGTCTCTATTACACAGAAATTTGGCTCCAAGATAGTCCATGCTTTCTCATTCAGTTGGTTGAGAAGCTTGCACCTCTGAAGACTTGCCCTTGCTAGTCTTCAGAGAGGTAGTCTAACTTGATGCAGTGAATAACATAAAACATCAAGACATCAAGCTTTATTGATTTCAAACATTTTTTAAAAAAAACATTTACATACATTCACTCAGTTATACAGTACCACTTATATATTTACCTGAGACTGAGTTGGCCAAACTCAACCTGGAGCTGTTGGGAAAGAAAGCTTAAATACAGTGGAGTCTTCCAACAGAATCCCATAGAGTTTGTTCTTTTAATCTTTATCAGCAGCATCTGTCACTCAGTTCTTCTCAGCCTTTCATTGACCTGTTACGTTATTGAGCCAAATGTGACTTACTGTTAATAATTAATGTTCTTTTTTCTAGTTGCGGTCCTCCTATATTTTTGCAATCTGATCTTAATGAATTACTTACCAGTTCCAGGCATCTATTTTTGATCTTAGCATGTGCTTAGGTGTAGACCCCATTCTTCTATCTCTAGGAAATACAAAAATTGTTTTCCTTTTACACATCACTGGCCTTCACAAGTAGTCCTCTACTTACACCCCTAATTAAGCCTGTAATTATGGTCATAAGTCATCATGTGACCAATCCAATTCTGTAATATTTTTGTGGTGTTGTTAAGCGAATACATGGTTGTTAAGCAAACATCATGATTGTTAAGTGAACCTATTATCTGCATTGAGCATTTTTACCAGAAACCAGAAGTAAATGCCAATTTCTGTCAAAAATACATCATAAATTGTGGTCATGTGACCACGGGATGTTATAAACCAGCTGCAAATGCAGGCTGGTTGCTGAACACCCAACATGCAATCACATGACCAGAGGGGTTTGTGGTAGGGAACCAGTCATAGTCAAGGACTATCTTCATTAGTTTAACTATCACTGTGCCAGCTGCTTGTTATCTCCCAAAGTTTAAGAAATGTTAAAATGGAATTGCTTTCACTAAACTTATAGCCGTCTCTTTTCATTGCATGTAGTTAGATGGTGACCGCCAGGCAGGGATGTTTTAATTCAGATTCCTATGTAAAACAGGAGTATTGGACCTCTTCCAATTTTTTTTATTTTATGATTTTGTTTTGAAAATGTAAGTTCAGAATGTCTGGAATAGATCAAAGTCTCTTGTTTGTTTTTTAACATTAGAAGCCAAGATTTCTAATGTATTTAGTGCAATGGAGATGCCATGGAAATAGAATCTTGATCTTCAGTTTTCTGTTTTCCATACATAGCGTTCTCACATTGTATTCTAAAACCATGCAATGTTTTCCAATTCCTGTGCCACATTATTGGTCATTTACCACAGCGGTCCCCAACCTTTGCAGCTTGATGGCCCAGTTGCGGGGAGAGGAGCACTGAAACACGCAAGTGGCCGCCCAGCATGCACACACATGCAGCTCAACTTGTGTGAGTGGCAGGCTGGCGCGTGTGCACATGCAGCTCAACTTGCACAAATTGAGCTGCATGCATGCACCAGCCCTCCGCTCACACGACTCAGTTCTGAAAAACCCATGGACTGGTAGAGCGCCACAGCCCCAGGGGTTGGGGACCCTTGGTCTACCTGTTTCTACATAGGGTGATAGTGTAATGATAAGCCTGGGACATTCTGGGATATTCTGCGTTTCTACACCTTTATAAATCAGATATATGCAAAGCAATGATGTGAGAAGGAATAAAATAACATCACATCCCACTCCTCTATAGGAGAAATTATGAGAACTGAACACAGGGATGCTAAGTTTAGCAATCTCCCCACAGTTTTCAAAATATGATATATCAACAAATTAACCAGCAAAATGAATTCCCTCAAAAACTGGGACAGCTAATAAATGTCTGTGAATTTTGTTGCTTTTCTGCCCAGGATATTTCATGTGATCTCATAATCTGCTGCTCCTTCTCTCCCACACTGTAATTTCTCTACTGCCGGGCTGCTGGCTTGCTCTGAGCGTTAGGATAATTGCATACTGTTCTCAGAACTCTAAATCAAATCATGGCCACTGTAAAATGAAGTTTTCTGGATGCAAAGAGCTCTTGGCTTCATAAATCATGGCTTGTTCTTGGACATTGTTCACTCAAGGGAAGTCGCCAAAGGTCTCTGTCTCTCTCTCCACAACCTCCTCCCAACAGCTTGCAATTACTGTTCCTTATTATCAAAACCATTAAAGGCTGTTAAGCTAATCGGCATTTCTCCTGCCCTGCCCTTCTTCTTAAACACAAAGGAACATATCTGATGTAAAACTGAATGCAGCCCAGACTTTCCCAGATGTTGCCCATTTCAACTGAAGGCACATCCGCTTAGTGGGGTAAAAAGAACCCACATTAGTCATTTCCATTTGGGGCTTGCAGTTATGAGCAATTTTGATCTATTCTTCCAAGAGCTTTGTATCCATGGTCAGAGAAATGCAGTTTCATAGTAGCGATGGCTGCAATATATCACATTGCCTTGGAGAGCGATTATGCTCCAGATAAAGAAATTCCTTGGCTTGCAGCCTCCCGTGGGAATGGCACTGCTGGGAAAAGGAGTCCAAATGCAGAACTGTCCGTTTGCCAGCATTAGGGGCTTAGAAGACTACAGAGTTTTCCAATTGGATGACTAAGGAGGTATTGAGAAATTGTAAGTGCATTTCTTTATTATTATTATTTTTTGAACCAACCATTTGTCTTTAAAAGCTTCCCCTCAAAACAATCACAAAACAAGGGACAAATATTCACAAATATTTGCTAAGGAATCTCCTGAATGCAGGGTAGATGGAGCACTGATATTTAATTAATGTTTCTTCTTGATTGATTGATTGATTGATCTAATTTATAGGCAGTCCAGCTCCATCAGAACTCTGGGCAATTTACAAAACAATTTAAAACTATATAATATCCATACAAAAAACCATATACCTGGAATAAAAGACACAAACTGTAATTGACCAAGGCCAGGGGGGGAAACTGTATTTTAAAGCAGAGGTCCCCAACCTTTTGGGCACCAAGGACCGGTCCCGTGGGAAAAAGTTTTTCCATGGACCAGAGGGGACGTGGTTTTGTGTGCTGCCTGCATCCCGTGAATGGGGCTTTGCTTGTTTGTGCGGACCGGTTGCTGGCATGCTGCGGCCCTGTACCAGTCCACAGACCGGGAGCTGGGGACCCCTGCTTTAAAGTCTTGTTTAAATAAAATTAGGTGTGTGTGTGTGTGTGTGTATGCATATGAAACCCTATGGAGATATAATTCCAGAGTGTAGACAATGCAACAGCTGTGTATAGGTACTTCTCGACTTACAACCATTTGTTTAGCAACCATTTGAAGTTACAACAGTATTGAAAAAAGTGATTCATGACTGGTTCTCGAACTAACAACCATTGCTGCATCTCCACAGTAACATGATCAAAATTTGGGCACTTGTCAACTGGCATGTATTTATGACTGTTGCAGCATCCTGGGGTCATGTGAATGCATTTTGCTACCTTCCCAGCCAGTTACCATTAAGCAAAGTCAATGAGGGGAAGCCAGATTTACTTAATGACTGCAAGATTCACTTAACAACTGCAGTGATTCGCTTGACAAGCATGGTAAAAAGGATCATAAAATTGGGTGCAACCCACTTAGCAACCATCTTGCTCAGCAAGAGAAATTTTGGTCCCAATTGTGGTTGTAATTCAGGGACTACCTTTAATTCTATCAGATGAAACTATTTAATCAGTGGGACCTAGAACATGCCAATCGTTCCCAATCATCTCAGATGGCAGAAACTGTAGGAGACAGTCTCTCAGATAATCAGTCCCTTTGCTATGTAGAGTGTAAGAAGAGTGTTTTACTTTTACTTCATTTTTACTTTACTTTACCTTAAACTTTACTACTGATTGGTAGGAACTTCTTTTTGTTCACCTGTTGGTCATTAAAGGAGCCATTGACTAGGTAACAGTTTTCTATGAGTTGCAGACTTGCAAACATAAACTTGTTTCGCCCCGGGATAGTTGCTATTGTACAAGCTGTGACAGAGAGGTCCTGGTCTCTTCATTAAAACAATGCCATCTTGTAGGGCCCAGGAAATGGGCCTTCTCAGTGGCAATGCCTATCTTAAAGGATGGCTTTCTTGATTAAATGATAGTGTTACTGCTGTATAATAATAATAACAATAATAGCAATAGCAATAATAATAATATAGTGACATTGACAGACTCTATCTACCAAGGCAAATAGGTGGGCGTCGAATGTTGCAAGTAAATCAGATGGTTGAAAAAGAAAAAATGGCTTTGGAAGAATATCTGAAGGACAACGATGAAGATGCACAGAAATTAGTATATCAGGAAGGCTTACTGACTACTGGAGAGGCCAAACTGGTCTACAAAAAAGACCAAATGAAGAACAGAATAGAGGCATGGGAAGACAAAGCACTACATGGCAGTACATTTAAAAAATAACTGGGAAAGCAGATAATAACAAGACCTGGCAATGGCTAAGAGCAGGAAAGTTGAAGAAAGAGACCGAGGAACTAATTCTGGCTGCACAAGACCAAGCCTTAAGGACAAATGCATACAAAGTCAAAATTGAGAAGACAGCAACAGACAGTAAGTACCGCCTATGCAAAGAAGTTGAAGAACCAGTGGACCACCTGGTAAGCTGCTGCAAGAAGATCGCACAGACTGACTACAAGCAGCAGCATGACAAAGTAGCAACTATGGTGCATTGGAAGATCTGCAAGAAATATCATTTGCCTGTAAGCAAGAACTGGTGGGATCATAAAATAGAAAAAGTCATAGAAAATGATAACGTTAAACTACTCTGGGACTTCAGAATTCAAACAGACAAGCACCTGCAATATAACACCCCGTACTTAATTGTTGATAAGAAAGACAAAAAAAGTCTGGATAGTGGATGTGGCAGTGCCTGGAGACAGCAGAATAGATGAGAAAGAACTGGAGAAGATAACAAAATACAAAGACCTACAAATAGAAATAGACTGTGGCAAAGGCAAGCAAGGGTAGTACCAATAGTAATAGGTGCTTTGGGTGCAATCCCAAAACAACTGAAGCACCACTTGAACACCATTGGCATTGACAAATTTGCCATTAGTCAATTGCAAAAGGCGGCCTTACTAGGAACTGCTTCCATCCTGCGACGATATCTGTAATACCATCAAACATCCACATCTGCCTATTCCAGGTCCTTGGTAGAGACTCGATAGGTAGACAAAAATGCCAAATCCAGTCTGAACATCTGGCTGACGGTGCAATGATCAATAATAATAATAGTAATAGTAATAGTAATAATAACAACAGTAATAATAATAATAATAATAATAACTTTATTGTCACTTTGAATATACACCAATCTGCATACATCAAAATGAAATTTCGTTGCATACAGCTCTTAAAGGGTCACCACCCCCGATATACACTCCTTGTTCGTGGCCAGCTCAAGTTTCAGATTGTCCATTTTAGTCTCTAGGGAGCGAATGATGGCAAACAGGACAGATGGAAATGGAACTCTATGTGGATTAGCCCTCAATTTAGCTTGTATTCCTGCATAACAATCTTGCCTCCTTTTGTTTTTCTGATCCTGGCTCTTCCATCTTTTCTTTAAAGACGCCTTGCTTCTTTTTGCCCCTGGAGCACGCTACCACTGCCACCAACTCCTCCACATGCCGCTCTCTCTTCCTCTGGGCCTGCCGACAGCCTCCTCCAGTTTCTTCGCTCCATAAGCCCTGGGACCTCTCCTCCTCTGCCTCCTTTGGAAACAGCCCTTATTTGCAATAGAATCCGTCACTGGGCCAGCAGTCAGATCTTGCTGCTGGCAGAACAATTTCAAACAGCACCAATGACTTTAAACGGTCTCACCAACAGTTCCAAAACAGCTAAAAACTCGCCATGCCAGCAAAGATTGTTGGTCGTATGTTATGTTAGTTCCACCACATTGCTCAAACACATCAAAATCTTCCTGATCATGTGTCCCATATCCCTTAATATCCCTCCCAAAACTTTTCACCTTCGAGAGCCAATGCAGCCGCAGCTGATCCAGGCGCTGCCATCTTAGAACTGGATTGCCATTTTATTGTTTTATTGTTTCATGGTTGTTTAATAGTTTATGTAATGTGATTTTATATTCTTTGCATTACGTTTTCTTGATTGTTTATTGTAAACATCTCTGAGTCCTCTTAATTGAGTTGGTTAGCCATATAAATGTTTTAAATAAACATCATAATGCATTTTAATATTTAAACAGAGCCAAGCAAACCAGATCTTGCAGAAGGTATTTTATATTGGGTGACGAAGAACTGTGAGATGAAAAGCCTGGTGATTTGGGGAAAAAACAACCCTTTCTCCCAGAACCCATGTTAGATAGAATCTTGATCAAATATGACATGAAATATTCAGAATGCTTACCTGTAGATGGGTTGCTTGATCATTAATAAACTTTTCAAAAGGCTTGCTATATTAGGTTGCATCCTAGAAACAATTAGCATTGGTGTCCATTTAAAAGTATATTTTAAGGCAAGGTCAAACTGAGTCCAGTTTGGTGGTGATATAGACATGTCTGTGTTTATTTTCTGGGATTAGTATTATTATTTTCAGACTTTCCTATGTCATTGGGATTTCCTTCTAATCTCCCATCTGATCCATTTACTTAGCTCTTTGGAGATCAGTTTGGCTAGGCACAAAACCAGTTGCTGTGGATTTAGTCATGCTGCTCGTTCTTACATTCCCCATTCAAAATATGAATTGGTCAGAGTTTTCCAAATCCATTTGATTTAATTAGTGGCTGAACAATATTCTCAATAAATAGTGGGAAATTACTGAGGAGGGCATTCTGATTTGGTAGCAAATTATTTGTTAGCCTTCACATCAGGTTTGGCATAAATATTAACTCAAAAGAAAGTCAGCCCCACATTCAACAGTAGTAGAAGCTTCACATATTCTGAATAGCTGGAGACGCTGCTTTATTGCAGATGGAAAAGATCTGCATAGTGCATCCCCGAAACAAGGCCTATATACACCAGCCCCAGGATTTAAATCCTAAACCTATTATAGAATAGAATAGAATAGAATAGAATAACAGAGTTGGAAGGGACCGAATAGGTCATCTAGTCCAATCCCCACCCACCCAAGCAGGAGACCCTACACCATTTCTGACAGTTGTCAGTCCAGTCTCTTCTTGAAAGCCTCCAGTGATGAAGCTCCCACAACATCTGAAGGCAAACTGTTCCATTGGTTGATTGTTCTCATTGTCAGAAAATTTCTCCTTATTTCTAGGTTGAATCTCTCTTTGATCAGTTTCCATCCATTATTCCTTGTCTGGGCTTCAGGTGCTTTGGAAAATAGGTTGACCCCCTCCTCTCTGTGACAGCCCCTCAAATATTGGAACATTACTATTATGTGTCCCCTGGTCCTTCTCTTCACTAGAATAGCCATGCCCAGTTCCTGTAGCTGTTCTTCATATGTTTTAGCTTCCAGTCCTCTAATCATCTTTATTGCTCTTCTCTGCACTTTTTCTAGAGTCTCAACATCTTTTTTATAGTGTGGTGACCAAAACTGGTTGCCGTATTCTCTCTTCTTTTGAAGCAATGGAATTTGGGCAACTCTTGCCCATACTTTATTTGTCACATTAGTGGGGGGAGACAGGGGGGCAGTCTGCCCTCTGCGCAGGCTATCAAGACACAAGGAGGTTAGCAGCGGCAATGACATGCTGATGCCTGCATGTCAACCAGCAAATTGATGTGGCAGAAAAAAATGTATGCCTTCAAATCAGTTTTCACTCCTGGCAACTGCCCCCTACAGTTTTCTTGGCAGTATTTGCAATTTTTAGAAGTGGTTTATGACTGCCTTCTTCCTGGAGCTGACAGAAGTGATCAAAGCAGAACTAGAACTCACATTCTCCTGATTTCTAGCCTTAACTGGTTCTCAGCAATGAAAGAGGGAGGTGTTTAAAAAAAATGATCTGCTCTGGGTGTCAAATATGCTAAGTATGGTACTGTCCCCAACTTTTTTCACTGCAGCTGACAGTGAACTGACCAAATAAAGCTGTCTTAAGTTTGAATTCACCATGAAGAGCATCTTGTTTTGTTAGTCAGAGCTGGCAGATGGGGGAAATCATAATATCCTTCATCACACTGCCAATAAATGTAGGAGTAATGAGGATGTGTTGAAAGTGTATTTTGTGAGAGGGAAAAGAGAAAATTGGGATGCTCATGACCATTTTTTGTCACGCTATCCATTTCTCACATGTAAAGCATCCTTCCTTAGAGTGAATTTGACCACTACATATAAATGATATACAATCAGTTATACAAGAAAAATTGCATTTAAGTTCTCCATCCTCTTTTTTCTGTCTTTCTTTTTTTGATATACCATAAGTCTGGATCTTTTTACCTCTTTTATCATGCACATTCTAAGCAATTTTAATGTGTGTGATACAAGAGGTGAAAGGATCCAAACCAGTTACTAAGAGCAGTACTAAAAAGTTTTGCTTCTTTTTTCAGGTTTCTGCTTGACTAGATTTTCCTTTTAAATTGTTCTAAATGGGCATAGTTGATTGACCTCCCTGTAATAAAACCTTGTTGTATGCATTTTTCATCTTTCATTTCACTGACTTCCCCAAAGAAGAATAAAAAAGAGGTGAGAAGGGTCAAAACAAGGCACCCTGGATCCACTTTGACTTCTTGTGAAAGGCAAAGGTGACATCTCACATCTGGCATGCTGATCTGGCAATTGATCCCATTATAAATCTTTTGCTTCAGCTGCTTGGAGGTCTTTTTTAAAAAAGAAATTTACAGAGATTCAAAATAAAACAGTGAGCCAGGTTAATCTAGTGGTTAAGGCACCAGGCTATAAACTGGAGACTGTGAGTTCCAGTCCTGCCTTAGGCATGAAAGCCAGCTAGATGACTTTGAGCTAGTCACTTTCTCTCAACCCAGCTCTCCTCACAGGATTGTTGTTGTGCAGAAAATAGGAGGTGGAAGAAGTATTAGGTATGTCTACTGCCTTGAGTTATTTATAAAAATAATAAAGGTGAGATAAAAAAGCTAAAAGAATATAAAAGAATACAAAACACCTGGGACCAAGCATGGTGGTGAAAAACCTACAGTGGGAGATCCTTTTTTTTTAATCTACTAAAAAATGATTGAGATATGGAAAAAGACAGGCGGGGAGGAAAATATTAATGCTTTTAGGTCTTTATCTTTCAGAAATGCAGTCTGTAATTCACATCAATTTAAAATTAATTTACATCCATTTATTTATCTACAATAGAATAGAAAATCTACACACTTCTGTTAAAATGCCAGGTTTTTGAGATGTAAAAAAAATCAGACCAAGATAAATTAGTTCAGAATTTTTTTCACTTTTAATATAACATATACTGTCAGTCAGGGGCAGACGATTAATCTTGCTAGGGGCCATGAGAAACTAGTAGGTTGTGGAGGGCTGTCCCCCTGCCCAACAACACGGTCACCCTGTCCCCAATACTGCTGCTACACCAACACCTTCCCTCTGCCATTGATGCCCTGCCCCTGATGCCAACGTCCCACCCTCAATGCTGCTGATGCCCCACTTCCCTGTTGCCAACACCATAGGCCAGATTGGGACAACCCATGGGTTGGATGTGGCCCATAAAATGCCCAGGTCTGATATAAGCTCTACAGTTCAATTGAAAAACAAATTGAAATATGGGAGGGGGGGAAATAAAAATAAAAAACTAGAATAATGTCCTCCATAGTATGCACACCATTAAACTAATACTTTGTTGAAGCACCTTTTCATTTTATGACAGCATTTACCGGTAGTCTTTTGGAGTAACATGGTACATCTTGCCTTGGGAATCTTTACCCATTCTTCATTGCAAAAGTATTCCAAATCTGTTAGATTGCAAAGGCATCTCTTGTGCACAGCCCTCTTCAGGTCATCCAACAAATTTCCAATTGGACTTGGGTTAGAGCTCTGGGCCATTCCAAAACTTTGATCTTCTGCTGAAGCTGTTCTTTCATTGATTTGGAGGTAAGCTTTGGGTCATTGTCATGTTGAAAGATGAAATTCCTCTTCATCTTCAGCATTTTAGCAGAAGCCAGGAGGTTTTGTGCCAAAATTGACTGATATTTGGAACTGTTCATAACCGCCTCCACCTTGACTAAAGCCCTATTTCCAGCTGAAGAAAAGCAGCCCAAAGCATAATGCTGCCACCACCATGCTTCAATGTGGATATGGTGTACTTTTAATCATGCACAGTGTTGTTTTTGCATCAAACATACAATTTGGAATTGTATGGCCAAAAAGTTCAACCTTGGTCTCATCAAACCATAACACATTTTCCCACATGCTTTTGTCAGACCTGATGTAGGTTTTTGCAAAATGTAGCTAGGTTTGAATGTTTTTCTTTGTAAGAAAAGACTTCCATCTCAACACCCATACATATGAAGAATATGGAAGATTGTTGTCAGTTGTAGTATATAACCAGAACTTGCCAGAAATTTCTGCAGATCCTTTAATATTGCTATAGGCCTCTTTGGCAGCCTCTTAGATCAGTTTTCTTCTTGTTTTTTCATCAGTTTTGGAGGGACATCCAATACTTGGTAATGTCAATGTTGTGCCATATTTTTTCTACTTGTTGATGAGTGTCTTCTCTGTGTTCCATGGTATATCCAATGACTTGGGAAATTTTTTTTGCATCCTTCTCCTGATTGATACCTTCCAATAATGAGATTCATTTGATGCTGTGTAAGCTCTTTGCAAATCATGGCTTTCACTGTAAAAGGCAACTGAGTAAATGTCAGAAAAAGCCAACTAGAACAGCTGAACTTTATATAGGCTTGATCATTGTAATTTATGCCAGATGTGTATTGACTACTATTTACCATCAGTTTGAATGTGATTGGTTAATTCTGAACACAGCCACATCCATATTTATAAGAGGAGGTAAACACTAATGCAGCCACATCACTGTATTCTAGTTTTTTATTGTTATTTTTTCCCTCTAAAATATTTCAGTTTGTTTTTCAATTGAAAAATTGAGTTCAATTGAATTGTACAGCTTATATGTTATGTTAAAGGTAGAAAAAGTTCTGAAGTGATTTATTTTGGTGACGATTTTTTTTACATCTCAAAAACCTGGCTTTTTCACACAGGTGTGTAAACTTTTTATAACTACTGTATCTAGCAAATTGATATGGCCACCGATCTCACAAAAATTTACTTTTGGTAGCACACAATAAATCGATAAAACAGTAAACATATAGAGTCATTAAAACATTTTTAAAAACAAAGCACACAACTAGACTAGACTAGACTAGGCCGAGCAGGGGAGTGGGAAGAAATTTAATATTTGGCAGTACTAACTAAAAATAGCAATAGTACTTAAACTTATATATGATTTCATAGTGATTTACAGCCTTGTCTAAGCGGTTTACCCCCATCAATCTGGCTCCTCATTTTATCAACCTCAGAAGGATAGAAGGCTGACTCAACCTTGAGCCTGTTAGGATCGAATTGCTGGCAGTTGGCAGAGTTAGCCTGCAATAGTACATTCTAACCACTGCCAAGAATCTTTAACTATCATTAAGCATTAAGAGAATTAGGCATTGTCAGAATATTTACTGATGTATTAGATTTATATTCCACCTTTGCATCGGGATTTCCCTGCTGCCATGCATGCTTTCCTGACATCAAATGGCTGCTGGTTGATTAATTCACTTTATTCTGATTCTTGGGGAGATGCAACAATCAATTTGGAAGTGGGTCCATGGCAATTGGTGGATGACCTCTGGCGGGCCCGGGACAGAGGTTGTTCCTCTGCTCTGGTGCTATTGGACCTCTCGGCGGCTTTTGATACCATCGATCATGGTATCATGCTGCAACGGTTGGAGGGGTTAGGTATAGGGGGCACTGTTTTGCGGTGGTTCGCCTCCTTCCTCTCCGGCCGGATGCAGTCTGTGTTGACAGGGGGTCAGAGGTCGACCCCGAGACCCCTTGTATGTGGGGTACCTCAGGGGTCGGTCCTCTCGCCCCTACTGTTCAACATTTATGTAAAACCGCTGGGTGAGATCATCCGTGGTTTTGGTGTGGAGTACCATCTGTACGCTGATGATACTCAGCTGTACATTTCCACGCCGAACCACCCCAACGATGCTCTTGCCGTGCTGACCCAATGCCTGGAGGCTGTGCGGGTCTGGATGGGGAAGAACGGACTCAAGCTCAACCCTTCCAAGACCGAGTGGCTGTGGCTACCGTCGTCCCGGTTTAGTCAATTGACTCCTTTGTTGTCTGTTGGGGGCGAAACAGTGGCCCCCGCGGAAAGGGTTCGCAATTTGGGAGTCCTCCTGGATTCACGGCTATCTTTAGAGGACCATCTGGCGGCCGTGGCCGGGAGGATGTTCTATCAGGTTCGCCTGGTACGCCAGTTGCGTCCCTTCCTAGACCGGGACTCGCTATGCACAGTTACTCATGCCTTCGTCACTTCCAGGCTGGACTGTTGTAATGCTCTCTACATGGGGCTCCCCTTGAGGTGCATCCGGAGGCTTCAGCTGGCCCAGAATGCGGCCGCGCGGGTAGTGACAGGAGCGTCGTGGCGCTCCCATGTAACACCGCTCCTGCGCGAGCTGCACTGGTTGCCGGTGGTCTTCCGGGTGCGGTTCAAGGTGTTAGTGACCACCTTTAAAGCGCTCCATGGCATCGGACCTGGATACTTACAGGACCGCTTACTGCTAGCAAATACCTCCCGCCGTCCGGTACGCTCCCACAGAGAGGGCCTCCTCAGGGTGCCGTCGGCCAGACAATGTCGACTGGCGACCCCCAGGGGGAGAGCCTTCTCTGTGGGAGCTCCAACGTTTTGGAACGAGCTCCCCCCCGAACTCCGTACGATGACGGACTTATGCACCTTCCGTCGGGAACTGAAAACTTTCCTTTTTCAACAGGCCGGCCTGGCATAGAAGCTCCGGCTCCAACCAGGTAAAAATGTTTTAGGGGGATTGTGTAATTTTTAGGATTTTTGTAATTTTTAGGATTTTAGGATTTGTATATATTGGGTTTTATATGGGATTTTATGGCCTAATTTGTTTAATTTATTTTTAAATATTTTAATTTTGTACATTTATATGTTTTTTAAATTTTAAGGCTGTAAACCACCCCGAGTCCTTCGGGAGAGGGGCGGTATAGAAATTTAATAAATAATAATAATAATAATAATAATAATTGGTGTGGATTCCTATGTTATTGCCCCTCAACATCTTTGCTTTTTTTCCCCTCTGACTGGAGAAATGGCTCTGTTGCTCCAGTAACATGCCTAGTTTGCGTTCCCCTTACCCCACCCTTAGTGGAAAAGTCTTCTTATTTAATATGTTGCTGCACAATCACCTTCCCAAAATGAAAAAAAGAAGAATATCCCAAATAATAATCAACTTTTAAAAAATGTTGTTCTGTATAAAGCTTTTTACATTGGACTGTTCCTTTAATTACTGTATACACTGTTTGGAGTGTTTGCTTATCCCTGTGGATATTATTTATAGAAGTATGATCTAAACCTCTGAGATGTAATTGTGTATTAAAATAGAGAGGCATCACAGTTGTAGGCAATTCTGGTAGAGGCTACAAAAAGGGAGGGAGGGAGGGAGAGAGAGGAAGGGGGGGAGAGAGGACAAAGTATGAACAATTCCAAAAAACAATATATAATTTAGTCAAGCTAATTATTTGTTCAGTTGTGCTTAATTTCCAGGAAAAGATAATTCCTGTACAAATACTTCCAGCCATTGGGGGGGAGGGGAATAAATGATCTAGAGAAGTTTATTTTAAAATAGTCCATATAATCTACAGCAGTGTTTCTCATCCTTGACCACTTGTAGATGAATGGACTTCAACTCCAAAATTCTCTAGCCAGCATGGGAAATGACTGGCTGGGGAATTCTGGGAATTGAAGTACTTCTATTTTCAAGTAGTCAAAGTTGGAAAACACTCATCTATTATATTTCATGTAATCTGTATTCCATACTTTTTAAAATATGGCTTCCTACTTCCCCTCTCTTTTCTGTCTTTAGCTGAAATGAACCTAAAAATATGTATTTCTTTTCACAGGCCTTAGGCACAATAATGCAAATCTGTCCTTGACAAAATCCATCTGGAGTTATCTTTTCTCTCTAGGTGCAAGAAGAGGAGGTGACATTTGGAATATTTAAAGAAAGGTTTACAAGAGGAGTAATGAAAATAAAGGCTGTAGCTCAAAGCTTCAGCCTTTTGCAAGGCAGCTGTGAATGCCAAGGAAGAAATGCTCTTTCTTTAGTACAATTCATCTCAGGCTGCATCTGAATGGGTTACAGCTGTATTCTTTGCAGAGTATGCCACAGGCCAGGGATTCATTGAGGCCAAGACAAAGAGGGAACAAAGGCCTTTCAATGTAATTAACTGAAAGGACAATTTGGCATCTTCTCACTCAAATCATATCTTGTCTGATGGCTTGGTTTTGCCTGCTATAGATATCCTTCCGGATTTTGCCATGGGATTTAATTAATGTTGGCATCAGACTAGCTTGAATCTAAGGCAGGTTCAGGAAGGCCCATCATGCAGCATCAACCCAGGGGCTTTGATTAAGCTGGAAGCAATATGTGAATCTGAATTCATTGAATTCACACAGGTTCCTGGCCATGGTTGCATCAACATAAAATATGCTTCTAGAAACATCTATAACTTTGCAGAAAGGTCTTGGTAAGAAAGATTAGCTTGAAGATCTTCCATTACCCTGTTTTGTTTCAGAATCTCTAAGCTGTGATATTTTTCTGAAGCTAGCATTTAAAAAGACTCACTTACTGTATACAAAACTTACCAGTTTTGGTCACCACAATGTAAAAAAAGATACTGAGACTCTAGAAAGAGTACAGAGAAGATCAACAAAGATGATTAGGGGACCGGAGGCTAAAACATATAAGGAACGGTTGCTGGAATTGGGTATGTCTAGTTTAACAAAGAGAAGGACGAGGGGGACATGATAGCACTGTTCCAATATCTCAGGGGCTGCCACAAAGAAGAGGGAGTTAAGCTATTCTCCAAAGCGCCTGAGGGCAGGACGAGAAGCAACGGATGGAAACTAACCAAGGAGAGAAGCAACCTAGAACTAAAGAGAAACTTCCTGACAGTTAGAACAATTAACCAGTGGAACAACCTGCCTCCAGAAGTTGTGAATGCTCCAACACTGGAAGTTTTAAAGAACAAACTGGACAGCCATTTGTCTGAAATGGCATAGGATTTCCTGCCTGAGCAGAGGGTTGGACTAGATGACCTCCAAGGTCCCTTCCAACTGTTGTTGTTGTTACTTCTGGTTCTAGCTGTCTCTGGTGCAAATCATTTGGTATACTAAAGAGTGGGTGATAATTTGTCTTCTACTTATGGGACCGTCTTCTGCCACATACTTCCCTACAACCGGTGAGAGTGCACAGGGTTGGCCTCCTCCGGGTCCCGTCAGCGAAACAATGTCGTCTGGCGGGCCCTAGGGGGAGGGCTTTCTCTGTTGTGGTGCCCGCCCTCTGGAACCAACTGTCTCCTGAAGTCCGCGTTTCTCCCACTCTCCCGGCCTTCCGAAAGAATCTTAAAACCTATCTTTGCCGGCAGGCCTGGGGATGATTGTGGATTGTTGTGTGACTGATGAATATGTGTGGGGTTTTATTTTTAAATATTTTTTGCTTGGACTTAGATTGTAATTGTTGTTTTATATATATGTTGTAAGCCGCTCCGAGTCTTTGGAGAGGAGCGGCATATAAGTCCAAACAAAATAAATAAATAAATAAATAATACATAAGAAGACCAATTGCCCAATCACCAGAATAGTCAGGCAACCATTTCTGGAGAGGATAAGCTGTGTCCTCTTCTCACCTTCAAAGTGACTTCAGGGTTTATTTTTCTGATCCATTTCTAAAGAATACTTCTTTATGTTACAACTCCTTGACTATTTGAGCCAGAGCAGTTAGTTGCAAGTTGGCCTCAGCACTTCAGTGGCTACATGGCAAAGGAAGGGCTGTACCTTCAGGTGAGTAGTGTTCTACCATGCAGAAGTGGATTTGTATCATCTCTTATCGGGCAGAGTTGAGATAGCTCAGTGGCTATGGTTGTCACTTAATATAGAAAAGATTACTGGTTTGAAACCCTGGCATTTTTTTAATTACACATTTTCTTTTCCTAAGTAATTAGTTTTCTCCCTAGTGTTTTATTTTTTAAAAAACTTTCCAAGTTGTCTCATTTTACCAGTCTTGTGACATAAAGGAGCTTCACCCCTGCTTTAAAATGACCTGGGACATCTAGAACCTTTAATGTCAGGTAACTGGAAAGGCAGTATAACAGAGCATTTCTGGATATTAAAAGAGCTGAGGAAGAAAAATAAATAATCTAGAAAAGAAAAATACATAATTAAAAAGAAACGTTTTGGCACAGTTTCAAACTGGCAACCTTCTCTCTCCCTCTCCCTCTCCCTCTCTCTATATATATCCATGAAAGGGACCATATATATATACATTATACAAACACACACACACACGTGTGTGTGTGTGTGTATATATATATATATATATAAAATCTCATACAATATATGAGATAAAATAATAAAACCATGATAAAATCATCGTAATAGGGGCCATAGTCACAATAGGATGTAAGTTATAATTCATATTATAGAGTGGGGAAAAGGATTTTTTATTTTAAAGCTGCTTGTTCTGCTTGCCTATATTTTGCATTTTGACATTTTATATGTGCATGTGTGTGCATGCATGTGTTTTGTAGTCTTCTGCATACCCTCACACCCATGCACAAACAGAAACAGAAACACATATAAAAGTTAAACGTAAATTTGTCCAGAAAGATTGTCAACTACTTTTGCAGAACAGAAAGGCGGGAGGGCAGAGCAGTCAAGGAACTGTCCAGTGGGGGAACATAATAGACTAAAGCCTGGACTGAATATTATACAAGCTGTTGCCCAAATGTCTCAGTTTATACAGGATTTCCTTACTCCAATTTGGAGTCAAACTAGTATGAACAAGTAAGGAAGAAGCTTAAATGGTAAGGATAGCTATTCACAAGTCTCAAGTAGGCTTAGAAATATATGCTCTTAATAGACTAATCTATGTATTACTGTAAGAACTACATTTCCACCAGATTGATTGTAAGGCTTGCAAAGAATTAGGAAATGCACCACCTGATCAAAGCATTAAGGTATGAGCAGGTTTATTTCTGTATGTTATGTGACTGAAGTATAAGGTATGCTTATGGCAAGAATGGGATTACTTACAAAGTACGCTAAATAACCTTATTTATAAAGCTATGTTGCGTGAAGAATGGGAACTGGGGAGTAAAACAACTGGAAAATAAAAATGAAAAAAGTGATCTTTGGCGTAAGAGGTTTAAATAAAAGTAAGGATAGCTCATATGGTGGCACATATTAAGATGAATTTCCAAATTCAGGCTAGAAATCTGAAGAAGTGGAAATAGGGGTGAGTAGGCTGAGCAGGGGAGTGGGGAGAAATTTAATATTTGGCAGTAAAAACTTGTGTGAAATCCTTCAATGGCTGCTAGAGTATCATCAGTGGCAAAGAGAATTAGGCATTGTGAGAACATTTATTAATGTTTTAGGTTTATATTCCATCTTTGTGGCAAAGAGAATTAGGCATTGTGAGAACATTTATTAATGTTTTAGGTTTATATTCCATCTTTGGATCTGGAAATTCCTGCTCCCATGCATATTTTCCTGACACCGCATGGCTGCTGTTGGTTTTATTCTGGCTCTTGAGGAAACGCAACAATAAATCTGGAAGTGGGTCGATGGTTTCTGCAGGGCAGGACATTGGCTATTTTTGTCTTGTTGCACTTCAACTTCTTTGCTTCTTTTCTCTCTGACTGAAGAAATGGCTCTATTGCTCCCCTAACATGTCTAGTTTGCATTTGTCTCACCCATTCTTCAGTGGAAGGTCTTCTTTCTTTTAGAGAAACAGAAATCTAAAACAAAAGGAACAGACTCTTCTCTGCACAAAGCTTCTTTGGCAGCCAAACATGCAGGTCAACTCCTCATTGGAAAGGAAGATAAGAATAGAACTGTCTCCAGATACTTCAGCTCTGGTTTCTTGAAGGAAGTGGCCTTCTAATGTACGGGGATCTAATTTGAAAAGGTCAGCTTCCCAAAATAAATGGGGACTTAAGTTTCCATAGTAACTAAGAGGAAGCTTCAACTGCTCCTCTTTCTGTTAGTGACAGTATGAAGGAATGACCAGGAAAAAGACAAGTTGGGGTATCATTATTGCCTGAAGGGTCATAATAGGACAAGTGGGAATCCTCATACAATGTTGACTTGGCATCAATTCAGGCTAGAGAAAAATCTTATTCCAAGAGGTTATACTTGGTCTAGGGACAGTATTATGGTATTTTTTAAGACTGAACAAATTCACGGAGGAATGAATTAATGAATAACTAGTGCTTAGTTATTAACCATGGCAGTTAGAGCAAAACTTGTATGTGAATCAACCTTTTATACTATTGTGTAGGACTGTAGTTAATCCACTCAATTGGCTGGTTAAGCCAAAACCTCTTTGGCCAGTGGAAATCCTTACAGGTAGTCCTCATTTAACATCAAAGTTACAATGGATTTTTAAAAAGCTATTTGTGACCCATCCTAAAAGTTACAAATGCCGCCCCCTCCCCACAGTCATGCGATTGCATTTCAGGTGCTTGGCAACCAGTTTGCGTTTACAACCAGTTGCAGCATCCCTCAGTCACATGACTGTGATTTGTGATTTTTGCCAGCAGAAAATGGCAAAAAAATGCCCATTAGATATGTTGGATTTGCTTAATGATCAAGTGGGTCACTTAATGACCATGTGATTCAATTAGTGACCACAGTGACTTGCTTTATGACCATTGTACAAAATAGTTGTAAAATTGAGTCTGATCACTTGGTGACTGCAATGAATTATGATAAAAATTCTAGGCTTAAATACTAATCTTGGAAGTAAGGGATAGAATATAAAGAAATACAATGATCAAAATCCATTGTAGGTTTATCTTTAAAAGATTTGCCTTATCCCGCTTGAAAATTTCACATATTGATGTCCTTTTGCAATGCTCTGTGGAAGTTGAACTACACACTCTCTGTCCCGAATCTCTCTGCAGTCAGCTAATTGAGTTATTTTAACTACTAAGTACATCCCACTTTATCCTCTATTTTTCTTAACTTTTGCCCACGTTTTTAAACAATAACATATATAGAAGAATTACATATAATTAAAAATAGTATAAATTTTGAATTAAAGAGGAATAAAGAAAAGAAATAATAAGAAAAAGAAATATAGAAAAAGTAGAACAGAAAAAAGGAAAAGGAAAGGTTCTAAAGAAGTGGCTTCTGATCTTCTGAAAAGTGGTTATAACTGTGTTGACAGAAAAATCATCTTCAGGGTCCAGTCCAAGTTGGGAATAAATAAAATGGAGGCTGCTTAGGGAAGAAGGTTCAATTTATTGAGTTACCAGAAGCTTCAGTGACACAGCATGTTTCTGGGGTAGCTGACAAAATAGAATTGGGATAGGTGGGCTTTTATACCTTCTTTCGGCTTTGTATCTGAGGTTCTTCCTCTTCCTGTCATTTAGTATTTGTCTTTCTGAATAGGATTACCAAATCTGCATTTCTACAGCGCTGGCCTGCTCAGTTTCTGCCTGGGGGAACTTGGGCAGAAAAGCCTTTTAAGATTTTTTTCCTCCATTATTCCTTTGGGGAAATATAATATTCTGCCTTTTTAATATCCTCCAAAATATTTCCTTCTCTGGCGGAGAGGGGTGTTGACTTCCTGCAGCTGCATTTACATTTTACCCTCTCATAGTTTCCTTCTTTCCATATATTAGCCTTTCTAATCTTCACACCCATAAATCACAAGTTCATTTTTTTCTTTTTTCAGCAAAAAGTTCACAAGCCATTTCAGTCCATAATAAATGTACTGATCTTTCTCTAATCAAATATGATCTTCTCCTTGTCTTTTGTAACCATTCTTCATAGGCGACTAAATCTAGCATGCAGATTGCTTTAATTGTCTTTTTCTGCATTTTTTTCCAACTCTTGATGACTTTTCTAAGGCTTCCCTTTGGAGGATCCTGTATAGAGTCTCTGAAATACACATGATCGCTACAGGAGACGAAGCTCCCCATTTCTTAATGCATCTTAGAGCTTACATAAAGAAGAGAGCTAGGAAAGATTCCAAGATTTGAATGACTTGAATGGGACTTACATTGGTCTTTTGTGCAAAGTCCATGGGAATTATATCTGTTTCAGAGAACACTGGCTTTTAGAAAAACTCACAAGGTAATTCATCCCCCACAGGAATCTCACTGAAAGTTATAGCAATAGCAATAGCACTTAGGTTTATATATACTGCTTCATAGTGTTTTATAGCCCTCTGTAAGCAGTTTATAATGTCAGCATATTGCCCCCAACAATGTGGGTCCTCATTTTAGCAATTTCAGAAGGATGGGGAGCTCAGTCAAGCTTGAGTCGGTCAAGATCAAACTCCTGGCTGTGGGCAGAACTAGCCTGCAAACTTATATCTTGACTTTGACTGAGTTTCTACACTGTGCTAAGCCATGAGCTTAGCAAATACCTCCCGCTGTCCAGTACGCTCCCACAGAGAGGGTCTCCTCAGGGTGCCGTCGGCCAGACAATGTCGGCTGGCGACCCCCAAGGGGAGAGCCTTCTCTGTGGGAGCTCCAACGTTTTGGAACGAGCTCCCCCCAAACTCCGTACGATGACGGATTTGCGTACCTTCCGTCGAGAATTGAAAACATACCTTTTTCGACAGGCCGGCCTGGGATAGGAGCTCCGGTACCAACAAGGTTATAATTGTTTTAGGGGATTGAGCTTTTTAAGATATAATGTATTGGGTTTTAAATGGATTTGAGCCAAAATGTTTAATCTATTCTTAATCATTTTATTTTTTGTATATTGATGTTTTTAATTTTGGGCTGTACACCGCCCCGAGTCCTTCGGGAGAGGAGCGGTATAGAAATCGCAAAATAAATAAATAAATAAATAAATGAGCTACTTAATTGTACTTTGCTGAAAAGCTACTATTCTCTGGATTTATGTAGCAAACTAAATGAAAATAAAACTTCATAATTTTTAGTGTGATGTGTAAATTATACCATTATGTGTAAATTAATCATTGGAAAAGATCATTGAAATTGTGTAGTATATGCAACTCTTTCATATCCTGGAAAAGAAAGAGATTCTCCCAGGTTAACAACTGCCATGTTTAGTCGCCATTCAAAGTTATAATGGCACTGAAAAAGCAACTGTACAATTTGTCCTTGAACTTATGACTGTCATAGTGTTTCAGGATTATGTCATCACTATTTGTAAGCTTTATAGCTGGCTTCCAATAAGCAAAGTCAATGGGGAAGCCAGCAACAAAATCTCAAGTTGCAGTCACATTATGTCCCACTTAATAACGGCAGGCGATTTGCTTAACATCTGCAGTGGAACTGAGAGCCGAAGTCTGTAACAGTCACGTGATATTTTACTTAACAACAATACCCCTTAGCAACAGAGTTACTAATCTTGATTGCAGTTATTAAACAAGGACTATCTCTGCTTTATTGGATGGAATATTAATAGTTATTATATTTATTATGGCTGCCCATTCCAAAAGGCTCTGGACATATCAAAATATACAATTAAAACATTCAAAAATATAAGAGCCAGGAGAAAAACAGTTATAGCAATATAAAAAACACAACAGGAGTTCCATAAACAAATCAATCCCAAGCCTGGGATTTAGAATAAAATATATATTATATGTTTATATTATATTAGAGCTAAGTGGATCAAAAAATTTGCGGGATTTTGCTCAACCTCTGACTGACAGTAACCTTATCAATGAATTCAATTATCTGCATTTGCATCCAGGACAAACATTTGCAATGTAGAATACCTGTTGTAACATAGGCACTTGCTTCTCTTCCTTAGAAAGATGCATTCTACATTCAAATTACATGGAAAAATTCAGGTGTGTGCAGTCACTAGGCAATGGAGCAGAAGTTTGTAGTTATTGTATTTATGCATTCGAACAAAATCCTAACTGGATTTGGGAACTTTCCACAAAACAAGTTTAAAAAAAGAAAAGAAATGAGTTGAAAGAAAAGAAAAGAAATTGTGGTAAAATAAATATCACATTTCCAATTCAGATTTGTTTTCTCCTCCTTGGGAATAGACTGAACTTATTTTTGATCATTTGAAAATGTTAGCAAAAGGTCTAAATACTATTTCAGTTTCAGTTTAAGTGTTTAGTTTTGTGGGTTTCTGCCCAATCCAGGTGAAAACCATCATTCAGCACCCTGCTCTTTTTCACAATTTTGCTTTGGTCCACAGACTCAGAAATAAAATTATTTGGATTATTTCAGGAGTGAGAAAAGGGCTTTATAACCTGTTTATTTCATAATGCCTCTGGGTCTGGGAGTTAGAAGTTCTGAGAGATACCAGCAGCTACTTAGATTAAACACCAATCTCTGAGCAAGTGTTATTTCATTTTTTAAAATAGATGTTTACTAAAATATTTTATTTAAATAGTAAAAACTAATACAAACTATATTTAGAGAAAGAAAAAGAAAAAAAGAATGAAAAGTATAATAAAAAGAATATAATTAAGAAAAAGAAAATAAAAGAAGTGCCTTCTTATTTTCATCACAAGTTTAAACACATTTAGTTACTTTTACCCCTATAAGGATATCATTTCTTCATATATCTCATCCCTTATCGATATATAAATCCATAAAACATTATTTTTTTCAATCCTGGTTTCAACAAAAAAAATCCATAAAGAATTGTCAGAATTTTTGAAAAAAAAGTTTTATTTTAATCTTGATCAAATAAATATTTTTTTCTTTTACTTCTAACAGTCTTCATTTTTAATTCAATTAAATATTGGAATAACAATTCATTTCTCTTCCATTAGATTCCTTCAAAACTTTAATAAGTTTATTTTGTGGATCCAATAAGAAAAATTTAACAGATCATTCTCTTGGTTTATCATTTCCATTTCCTTTTTTAATTTTTAAAAGTTCATCCAATTTCTTTTGTATATCCAGTAAAGGCTCTTTTTGCAAACCATTCTCTCAGCTCATCATTTGTTGTTCCACTTTCTGTGTTTTCTCTTGTCTTATCAGAATTGTAGAAATTTGTTCCACATCTGTCATTCCTTCACTGACATCTTTGGGACACAATTTATCCGTAGAAGCAGACATCATACTGACAGTGTTGATATTGTAGTTATTTCTGGCTCCATTTTTCAAAGATCTCTTTTAATGTTGCCAATATTAATAATGTGTTGTGTTATTTTGTAAGTCTCAGTATTAACTGACATCAAGAACCAGACTGTGTTTTTTTTCCTTTTGCTTAGAATATTTGTTCCCCTCTAGTATCCAGTTTCTTAAATCATAAAATAACTTATTTTTGTTATGACTCGTAGTAGCCAAAGTAGCCAAAATATGTCTGTTTCCCAAAAGAAGCTATTTATTTTGTATAGTTCATTCCAAAATCTTGTAATAAAAGTCTATATTTCAAATTTATCTGGACCATTAATTCATTTATAATTTTCTTAGAGCAAAATCTCATTTAGCATTTTGTTATTTCTTTTAAATTATTTGAGTTCTTAAGTTTATAATTCATTGTTCAGAGTTGACAATAAAGTTCAATTTATGACTTTTCAAACTTGTCATACCTAAGGTCTTTAGTAGTTTTAAGATGGTTAACAGACAATTTCCAAAAATGATTTGAAAGTGAGGTTTGTGAACTTAGTATGCTTTAAAAAGGCTCCTCTGCCGTTGTGAGCAAGATGATTGATATTTTTTGTCTCCTG
The DNA here is from genome assembly GCA_034064705.1 of Bothrops alternatus. NCBI lineage: Eukaryota > Metazoa > Chordata > Lepidosauria > Squamata > Viperidae > Bothrops > Bothrops alternatus. Next base: position 532,868 of record JARGCV010000145.1, on the reverse strand, counting down.
GTTGGCAAGCAACCCATGCCCTGTGGTCTCCTTGCAAGGAGCAGCTTTTTGGAGCACATGTGCCAATCTCCTGTCCTTTCCTTATCTAGAGAGTTTCCAAGAAATGATTTACTCACTAATTCCTTGGTCTTTGCTGCAGTTGCCAACTCCACTTTCATGGGGATATCTTCCGTTCACCATACCTTCCCCAGAAATCCTGATCTGTCTCTTCTTATTCCTGCAAAAAAAAAAATGAAATATATTGCATTGTTATGTTTATTCCCAGGTAAGGGGAGATGCATTTATTTCCTTCCTCAAATTAAATGGATTGCTTTTTATCTCTCTGCTATGACTCCTCATCCCCATTAATAAATAAGTGTAGAGTGACAATTTATACATTCTATGTTTAATGTTACCGAGAGTTTTCTCTGAATAACCAGGAGGGAAGAATATTTGGCAGAAGACAATAAACATCACAATAATCAGTAGTGCCAATTCCAGATAAATAGACAGATTTTCAGACCAAAAAAGATATGAATAAATATGTAGTTCATGCATTCATGCATCAGGCTTCATGCCTAGCTAAAGGTATAAGATTATATGACTGGGATAGAACAAATTACAGTATGTCCACTGGGAATATTGCAAATTTGTATTAGGAATGAAAAAAAAAGTGTTTTGAACCAATTAAGGAGTTGAGAAGCAGAATGAGAACAATTTAATCAGTTTCCCTCTTTATTTTATTTTGCAGGTCCAATACACCCTTCACTGAACGTAAGTGTTTTTAACTATTTCATATGTGTGTTAACTCACTTTCTGTGTAAACATGTTTGTTTGAGAGTTTCCAGAAAATGTGAAAGAAATGTACAAACAAATCTACAGATAAAAGTAAGCACTAATAACTGCTGTTAAAAATTGGATTAACTGGGGATAAGCCTGCTGCAGTTATATTATACAATTCATAGTCAATTCATATGGGCAGAAAAGTCATTATGTGACTATGGCTCAGCATGCACCAAAATGACATCAACACAGGAGATATTAGCAGACTGAAATGTTTTGCAGAGGTAGGGGGGGGAAAGTAATTGAGAGAGGGGAAGAAATACAAGCATGTTTCAAAAATATGGGGGTATAAGCTGAAACTGACAGGAAGAAAGTTCAAAAGTAATATTAGAAAATATTACTTCACATAAAGAGTAGTGGAAGCTTGGTACCAACTTCCAGCAGAGATAGGGAATCAATCATCATAAAATGAGTTTAAGCATGCTTGAAATAAATACACATCCATCATCTGACAAAAATTAAAAATGAAATAAAAAATAAAAATAATAAATCATTTTTTAAAAAAAAACCAAAGAAACTTAAAGGGTAGACTCGATGGACCACTAGGTCTTTTTCTGCTGTCAGTTTTCTACGTTTCTATGTTTTCTATGTTTCACTCAACATATATTGAGTGAAAATTGGAAACCGGAAAGAAGAAAGAACAAAATGGAATAGTTTGAAAAGAGATCTGTCTTCTTGATCTATTTGCTGTCCCCAATACTGACATGGCATCTCTATGTTCAAAGGAATATATGCCAGAGTATACAAATTGCTAGAATTAACTCAACCAAGGAAGACTTCTTGCTTTTTGTGGCTTCTCAGAAGCTTCTGAGTCCAGCTTCATACAACCAGGAGTGACATTTAACTTGATGCATCCTTTGATCTTAATTCAGTTTGTAAATGCAAGTAAGAAACCAACAGCAAAAGCTAATTGCTTCCTGGATTAAAACCCTGGCTTGTCCAAATGTCACGATTTGTTTTACCTGCCCACACAAATAAGTGAGTTGCACAAACCAAGTTGATCCCTTTTTTGTGTGCAAGAGGAGATAGACAAAAATCTTCCTTTATTTGCTTTGTAAAAAAATAAGGGACACTTCTTCCATTTTGAAGAAAGCTGGGGGTGACAATTCTCTTTCTGCTCTCTAACAGCAGATGGATTCTGAAGAACTCCTCAGTTTGAAGAAAGGAAGTATGGCTGGACCTTCCAAAGAAGGGTTTTCTCTTGTGAAGCCTAGCCTCCTGTTTTCATCCAGCCCAGAGATTATGGCTGGCTTTTGAATCAGATTCAATTCCTCATCCCTGTCCTTGAATATGCAGTACCTACTACTGATATAAATAATGCTCAGGATCAATGTGCTGATTTTTTCATTTCCGTTTAAAAGAAATACTGATTTACAACTCAATGGCCATGCTACTTTGGTAGAAAGAGATAGATCAGTGTTGAAAATACTGAAGGAAACATACATTATAAATATACTGCTCACAAAAATAAAGGGAACACAAACGTATAGGATCCTATACGCTTGTGTTCCTTTTATTTTTCTGAGCAGTATATATTCATTCATTGTCAGAGATAACAATATTCCTCTTTACAATAAAACATGTAGCTGTGCAACTAAATAAACATCACCCTAATTTTTAGTTGAAGAGTTTTAATGGTTAAAATCAACTCAGCTGTTGACCAACCAGTTAAGCCAGATGCTTTATGAAAATTCTATTTAGATTATTTTTATGTTTATAAGGCTACAAAAATAACAGGAGAAATAGGAAGAGATTGGACAGCCATTTGTCTGAAATGGTATAGAGTTTCCTGCCTAAGCAGGGGGTTGGACTAGAAGACCTCCAAGGTCCCTTCCAACACTGTTATTCTATTCTGTTTAAGGGATCTCAGGGCTGGAGGGATTTTGAATTCTTATAACTAGTTTTATTAGCTTAGATCTCCTATCTTTTCTCCATTTCTAGAATTTGATGGAGAATCGGTCGGATGACAGCAGGAACTGTTGTCATCACTGGCGGAATACTAGCAACTGTCATCTTATTGTGTATCATTGCAGTTCTTTGCTATTGTAGGCTACAGGTAAGACTCCTACCAGTGTCTGAGACGTACACTTCATTTTGTATTCAAGGACAATAGAACATTGTATGCAACAAGCATATTTGCTTCATGTTCCTCAAGTGTAATTACAAGACTTTCTCTTCTATAAAATAACAACACAACTTAATACATGGATATGAAGATAGTGGACACAGATAAAATACTATTTAAGGCACAAACCTAATTGTTGTTCTTAGACATCTCAGCAAATTGAATAGTCAACAATTATAAAAAGAATTTAAAAAGCAAGGTGCAGGGAGGCATGAGGTAGGAAAGAAAGCATAGATATTATCTAGAAAGAACAATAAAATGCCTTAGTGTTTAAAACATTTTTAAGATCATCAGGAGTGCGTATGGCATTTACTATAGTGAAGATATTTATGGAGATTCTCAGTCATCCAGGTCATAGTTATCCCAAAGATTCTTTTTCCCCGAGGCAATTGGACTTTCTTGTTTTTCTTTGAAGATGTTTCGCTTCTCATCCAAGAAGCTTCTTCAGAACTAAAGAAGCTTCTTGGATGAAAAGCAAAACGTCTTCAAAGAAAAACAAGAAAGTCCAGTTCCCTCGTGAAAAAAGTATCTTTGGGATATAGTGAAGATGAATAGAAGAACATTAAAACTAGGGACCTAAGTGTTAAAAACAAAATGGTGACATTAATTAAGCCATAAGTAGAGCCAATAGATAGATAGATAGATAGATAGATAGATAGAGAGAGAGAGAGAGAGAGAGAGAGAGAGAGAGAGAGAGAGAGAGAGAGAGAGAGAGAGAGAGAGAGATAGAGATAGAGATAGAGATAGAGATAGAGATAGAGATAGAGATAGAGATAGAGATAGAGATAGAGATATATAGGCCCTAAAATCCAAGGAAATCAACCTAGTTTGTTAATAAAGTGCTGCTTTTGGAACACAAACAAAATTCAGCAGCAAAATACTTTTATCCTTTTGAACTCCCACAGCATGTCGGAAACATGATTAAATACATTATATTCATTACAAGTTAATTTCCTATTTCTCAAGATTCCTACGTGATACAGTCATTCTGAAATTATATTTGCATGTAATTTGAAGGGGTATATCACAATCGCCAAAAGATTTTCAGGAAGCAAAACTGTTGAAAAAATGTATTGTCCAGTGTGATTATTATAGCCTTTCTCCAGGTATAGACTCAAATGCTCACTTTAGATCAATAAAGGCAACATATAAAGAGAGTGTGGGCATTTATTTCTCTGCCCCAAACTGCAGGAGAGCAGACATATCCATGTATTCCTAAAGCTAGCAAGAAATTTCTCCTATTCTAACTAGTTTAGAAGCTTATGAAATAAGAAGTGTGCATCTAGTGTACTAGGGATGCTGAGGAAACTAATAGAGCAATAATTAGATGGGCCCATGATATTACCCTTTTTAAAGAGGGGATCAGTAATAGAACGATTTCATTCTTTAGGCATATGGAAAGCATTGTTGATGTGGGTGTATAAGGAGGTCAGAAGGTCCACCAATCAACATTAGTTTTTAACAATTCAGCAGGTACCAAATCACTATTAGGGGCTTTTTAAAAAATTTTATTGATTGATTCAAGAGTTTCCAGCCAGGAGGTGGATGGCCAAGGGAGAATACTATTGGGGGGGGGCTTAACTAAGATGAAAGACTGGTGAGCTGAGGACTACATAACTGGCTATAAAACGTCCCCCACATCTTTGCTACAATCTTAGCTTGTAATCTTGGCAAAAATGCTTGTAATTATCTTCTAAAGGAGAGTAAAGGTCAGCCTAGACTCTAGAGGAAGACTAGAATGATACTTAATTGAGACAGGCTGTAATTATAGAATCTTGCAAGCCTGACTGCTTCACCTTCCCAGTGAATCATGGAGGGCTTTCTGCCTGAGTTTCTTCTGAATGCTTATTTTCCAGCCCTTAAGGAATGTTTCAGTCCTCTTTGCCTATTTTCCATCTATTTCCCTGATTCTCTGCAGTACAGATTTTGTCTGTACTTGGAAATGTTGTTCCCAGATTTGTTTCTCCCTTTTTATTAACCGTTTATACTGTAACTTCTTTTAAGATCTAGAAATCTTAAAACCTAGTAACAAGATGGAGTTGGGACAAAGGAAGAAGCATGTGTCATGATGTGTCCCCCCAGGAGATGGAATCATTAGGTCAGATTAGATGATGAATGTGTAGAGGGCAGAGGGATTGGCCCTGAGGGGCAAGAGAAATTGTTGCTACCAAGACAATGTTCATGTAAAAGAGGACTGTTCCCACGTTAGGATTGTAATCAAAATAAATTAAGATAAAAGGAGGGATAGGGGAAGTGCTTTCCGTCTTGCAAGATTCTGTCACTCAACCTTTATGATAAAACTATTACTGATCTACATAACATTGGATTCCTAGTCTGGTCAGCCTTAAAGGACTGACAGAATGTTACCTGAGGGATTCTCAGTAAAAGTCAGGTTGAAGGTTGAGGCTAATAGCAGTTTGTTTGGAGTTGCAATTCATTGTACTGTGAGGGATGCCCTATATATGACAAATGTGTCATTCCCTCATGCTGAACTGCAGTGGATTACCAGTACTTTTTACATACTTAATAAGAGACATATTTGTACTACCGGTATTGATGGGTGCCGTGGGCTGTTTGTCTTGATTTTCAAGTGCTTCAAGAAGCGTTAGATAGAACATCCATTAGGGTAGTGGTTCTCAACCTTTTTTAGGTTGAGACCCCACTTGCCCCGCCCATGCACGGCGCGACCCCGACCCGCGTGCGCGCATGTGCGCGCATGACGGGCCAATCCGCGCCTGCACACACGACGGGCCAATCCACGCATGCGCACGCGATGGGCCAATCCGCGCATGCGCGCGCGACGGCCCGAACCGCACATGTGCGGCGCGCACACGATGAGCAAAAAAGAAACAAAAACAAAAACAAAATGGCGGACTGCGGTGTCCGGCGACCCCCGCGAAACGGTCGTTCGACCCCAAATGGGGTCGCGACCCATAGGTTGAGAACCGCTGCATTAGGGCATAGTGTAGATTAAAAAAAAGTCATAATTGTGTTTGGTCTCATCTCTGTTGTTTTGACTAGTGTTTTGTAGTGTGGGCAGAATTAAAATCTTCTTTTAAACAGCAAAAAGCTCTGCTGTTTCCTAGGTTTGGTAGCCCATCACTTTTAAAGGGAATTAGCTCTTTGGCCAATGCACTGTAAGAGTTAATCAGTTCACTTTGAAATGGGCAAAGCAATGTTTCTCTCATCTCAGTGAAGCCTTTAGATACACTCCTTGCTGTCGAGGATAGAGATAAGATTAGATTAAGTATGACAACTGTCCAAGTTGGGTAGCATTTCAGAGTGAATGATCTGATGTAGCATTGTCTAAAAGGGGTCTCAACGATTGGTGAACAATCAAATACGATAAATTCCAAAACATTCCAGAAAGGACCTCATTTTTAGTAGCACTGATGGAATTAATGAACTGCTGAAAAACAATTCGATACTTTTCATGCATATGAAGGAGCCAGTTAATATGGATGGGATCAACAGTATAAGGCTGGCAGTGCAGCAGTTGGCTTAAAGAAAAATGACCAGAACCTCTGGCAACCCATCTTCTTGCATTAATAGTATTAAGACTAGATGGAACTAACTGTGTTGATAAATGATGGGAAAATCTTTTGGGGAGGGCTCTGGGCTTGGGGCTTTGCAGCTGTCAGACAGTCTGTCAAGAAAACTCACTAGGATACAATAATGTGAACATCAAATGTTTTCCTTAGGTCATCTGTTTTAATAGAGATAGCTGTTATTCCTCAAACAGACTTATAACAGTGTGAGCTGTTAAAAGACAATAATTAGCCAGAAAATCTGAGGAAGATTTTACAATTATATCTTCATTTGGTTCATCAGTACAAAACACACTAACCAGGTGGAGTGTTTTTCAGAAAGGTTTCATTCCATAAGAGAATCACTTTCATTTAAAAAAGAGCAGCTCTGCGCTTCGTCAGATTTTTTGGGAGACTACCACAGCTATGTTCACTGAATTCACCAGATTCCAGGAGGTTAGATTTTCTGTAGCAGCCTTTGACACGAGGAGCTCATTAACCTCAAGTTGTTTTTTGCTGCCTAGGCTGGTTTCAGTGTTCTTGGGCTGGTTCTACCGTATGTCTCTTTTGCTTGCCCACAGCACTGAGAACTTTTAAGCTAAAGGACAGAGTTTTGGGTTCATCTGATATATAGGAATAAAATAAGATAAAAATCAATCAAAGATAAAATGGAATGAGATAAAAGTAAAAGACTAAAAATAAAAAAATGTCGAGATGTCAGATAAAATAGGCATTGAGCTGGGCTGCTCCTCCAACACTATTTTAGGATCTGCACTTAAGATATCCTCATCCACACAACTGCTCTGTTTTGTTTCCCCTACATCTTGCTGACACTGTAGAGCAGCCTACCATCCGTTCATCCTTCCAAGGTCGGTAAAATGAAGACCCAGATGGTTGGGGGCAATATGCTGATTCTGCAAACCACTTAGAGGGGCCTGTAAAGCACTGTGAAGTGGTATATAAATCTAAGTGCTATTGCCACCATGCACCTTGAATAGGCTGTTGCTATACTTTTCCCATTCAGCTTCAATGTGCAACTTTCTAAGCTCTAAGGTACTGAAATTTCAGCCTTGCCCAATATCAGCCCTGTCAATGAAAAGCATTCTCCAGTTGGTAGGCACAATGCTCTTGTTACTCATGCACTCCATTTCTTAAATTTCCTGTTCTTCTGTAAACTTTTTCTTCTTAGCACAGCTACAGGTATCCCACCTACAGACAGTCTTTGTTTAACAACACTAACTGGGACCAGAATTTCCATCTCTAAGCAAAGCAGTTATTTGGCAATATATCACATAATCCTACTGTTTAGTGGCAGAAGTTCTGATAATCTCAAGTATGATTGTTAAGCAAGGACTTCATGTTTCTCCTGCCCTGCTGTGCTCACCTCTGCTTCAAACTCTCTCACCTACCTTCCCCTCCTCTCTGCCTTTTGGCCACCCTGTGCCTGGTGCCCCACACGGGCCTCAGCTGACCTTTGGAATCTTCTTCCTCATGCTGGTGGCCGAGTTGTGTCTGGCCTTTAGAAGGAGGTCTAGAAAAGTACAGAGTTAATGTTTCTTCACAGTAAATAAGGTTATTAGCAAAAAAAATATTGAACATATTCATAGATATTATCAATGGCTATTATGATGGCACTAAATTATCTACGATGTCCCAGGAATATGCTCTTCAATACCAGTTGCTGGAGAAAGTACTTTTGAACTCTGATGCAGCTTGCGGGCTTCCTACTGGCCAGTGTGGAAATAAAATTCTGCAACAAAGTCTTTTGGTTTGATCCAGCCAGTAGTTCAGATATATCTCAATGTGTCTGAAAGTTGACCATTTTAAGCTGTGTGGACTTCAATTCCCAGAATTCCATAGACAACAATATTCAGAAATACTGAATAATGTGATATGAAAAATGCTGAATTTAATGTGTGTCAATATTCTGAACTCTCAGAGTGTTACTCTATTTAGGAAACAAACTTTTTGTGTGCTTACAAAAATATTCCTCTCCTGCTTTAGTATTATTGCTGCAAGAAAGATGAATCTGAGGAAGCCAAAGAGGAAGAAGAGGAGGAAGAGGCGGAGGAAGAGGAAGTCAATCTCCCCCTGCACTCACACTACATTATGTGCAATGCTTGCAACTGTCGTATCATGGACGGGCAGGGCAATTCCTCCTTTCCACTCTGTGAGCTTAACAAACAGAGTAACCGGAACTATGGCCCAGTCTGTTCCCCCTGCAGGTCTCCCTTTTATATACGGACCGGTGAGATAGTACGGAATGGGGGCGAGAATGTCACCTACACACCCATATGCTGCAAGGATATGGGGTTGCCTGCCAATCTGGCAACCCATCAGAATTACCCGGTAATCCATCACTGCGCCATCCATGGGACTTTTCCAAATCTGAGGGCTTTCAGTACAGAAGTATGATCACTGTCTATCACTATCACAGGTGCTTCAGTGTGATCCTCTTGTTGGGTGGGGATTTTAATGCTATATGTTTCAGCCAAAATGGAACATATGTCCAAGACCCATCATTGTTCCTGATCTTTGCAGTAAAAGATTTGTAACTTTGTAACCAAGGGTAGGTGGGTGGAGTTGTGCAAATTTCAACCTGCAAAGTGATACTGTTGTTTCCACTGAGGATTCTTGTCTAAAGAGGGCTATCTATAATACAAAAACTATCTTGCATTTCAAGGTTTTTGGAATCCAATTTACAATTCCACCCCACTAAGAGATTTGGGACCTACCATTAGGCATTCCCATTTGTCTCTTTCTTTAAAGCAATACCTGCTCACTTCCCTTGATTAGTAGAGTAGGCTCACAATGGTCAGTTCGAGAACTTTTTAGGGGACATCATAATTCCCAACCAGGATGGGGACATCAGTGAGAAGGATGACAACATGTTTGCTGAATTAGTATTCATTGGAAGTGGAACAAGAACTAACAAGAATGAAATGTTTTGATTATTTCTGTAATCCATTGGTTATCAACTGAATGCTATATTTGTACTAGAATGTAAAATAGGCAGCCATACTGTATGTATTACACACATGAACACGCATACACAAGCACATACATTTACTAAGGGTAAGAAACTGGGAGTTGAAGAACTGGAGAAATTACCAATTTCTTCTGAAATCTGATTATTTTTTATATGGCAAAAACATCCTGTTCTCTCCAAATTCTCAGTTCTTAACAGGCTTTCTTAAGAACAATTCATACCTGACACTTAAAGGCCACCTCCACCCCAAGCTTTGTTAAGTCGTTTTTCTAACTTCCTGTCCTCATGTAATTAAAGCTGGTAGAATTGCGAAAGGTAATATTTTTATGAGCAAGCCATGGCAAGGAAGGATTGAAGTGAGTACGATGGTCAATGCCAAAGTCAACAGTTTTATGACTTTTTTTAAGGTAATACCTTTTAAAATAGAACTGGTCAGATACAAAGAAAAGTGTACTGATTTGGTTTCAAAATTTGGTTGATAACTTCTGCCAGTCTACCCTTTGCTATGTGTGAAATGTTGTTCATGTGTTTGACATTCTGATGGTTTGATCTTCGAAGAATGGTAGATGAGGCTATTTTGGCAACTACTTGGTCTACTCTTTTGAACAAGCACAAGAGTCATTCTCTGAAACATGAGTAAGCAGCCAGTCTTGCATACTCTTCTTTATTTATATGCTTATAAATGTTTATCAGAGAAGAAATTTAAGACCTTAGCCTAAAATGGTAATTATCTCAAGAACACAAGAACGCTGTGTTCACTGATAAAGGAATCAGTGTATGCACAGGAATACAGACTCGATTCATTTCAATTATATTTTGAACAATTTGAGTTTAATCTGGATTGTACCCATTTATCCCAGTCCCTAGTTCCAGTGGAGCTGCATTTGAGCAAAAACAGAGTTCCCTCCACAACAGAATCCTAATTTTGTAGCATTTAAAAGTCTGTGGAGAACATACACGCTGGAGTTGCATCTCTGTTTACACAGTTCCTCTTTACCCATAGAGTTTTACAAGACTTTTCTGGGTTGTGGTAGGGAGAGACCTAATGTACTCTTGCACACAGAGGTAACATGTATCTCTAATCTGGGGGAGATGTGACAAATGTGTGCCTGTGGTCCTTTGAGATAGGACAGTCAACAATATAATTGTATATTGCCAGCACCATCCTTCTCATGTTCATGAATAACTCTTATGCTGAGCACACAGAGAACTACACTTCCAGCTTCTTGGTCCTGTATATGTCTGGAAATTCTTAGTATTCAGGGAATAAAATATTTGGGGTCAATGAACAGGATGAAGTTAACTCAAGTGTCTACAGAGAACTATTTCTCATATGAAGTTTTCCTCCCTTCCTTCCTCTCCCTCCCCCTCCAACTCTTTCTCTCTCTAATCCTGCCTTCTTTCAGATGCTCAAGACAGCATCCCATTTTCCTGAGAGGAATTGACTGGCCCAGTGAGCTTCAGCAGCCAAGGGTGGTAACATTAAAAAGCTATCACAGCCTTCCAATCCAAGAGAAAGCAGTGTGTGTGCTTCAGATCATTTAATCATGGTAATAAAGTGCCTTATAAGGTATATGGAGCCAGCAAATAAATTCAAAAGACTTTCCATTTTAAAAAATACGAAAAATCCAATAAAAGACAGTTCCATAAGTTGCTGTGAAAACTGCCTGTATGATCAGCAGTGAAAGAAATACAGGTTACAAAGATTGATTTTTAGACCATTCTTTTTTTAAAAAAAGAAAAAAACCCAAATTAAGGAGATTACATTGGCATTTGAAAACTGGAGGCATAAATAGTAACAATAGAAGAGAATATATATGAAGTCCTCATTGAGCTTAGTTGCTTTCTTGCAGATATTTCAAACAACGAAGCTCAGACAACAAGGGGTAGAAAGTATTATATGCTTATTTTCTTATATTTTGTCTATACATCAGGAAGGGGCAGATTTCCAGTGACAAATCTGAAAGAAAGGAGAAAAACTTCATTGGGCATAGAAAAAACCTTAGAAGTCACTAAGGTGCAGTAAAACAGCCCTCAGAAGATTCCAGATTATTATCAGAGGAAGATCTGGAATTTAGGGCTGCAAGGATACACACAACTAGATTTTCAAAAAGTTGTACACACAAAATGGTTGCCATAGCCCTGAAGCACATCCCTTAACTCCAGATTTACATAGGCTGCCTGCTTCTGCTTTGCTTTGCTTGGCAGCCCATCATTTACACTTTGTGTAAATTTCATTGTTCTCCAAGCTGGAAAAAATCCTGTTGTTTCTGTTAACTCAGGGAAGGTTTCTGCCTTGCTTTGAATTTCTTAGACCTGTTTGGTTGATGTTCCTAAATGACAGATTGGAAGGTGTGATGTTGCCACAGCTTTCAGTTGGTCCCTTACCACCTGGGCACACCTTCTTTGTACTTTTGCTGAGATGTGCTGTTTATTTCTCCAGGGTTGAGATGACACTGGGAAACCTTAATTTAAGAGGTAGCATTTCAATCCAATGCAACGAGAACTCCTGTCTTTTTTCTTTTCTTTTCTTTGTTGTGCCTTTGAGTCAGTTTTTGGCTCCATCCTGCAATTTTCTTGGCAAGGTTTTTCAAAAGAGGTTTGCCCTTCCCTGCTTTCTAGGGCTCAGAGAGAGGTTCTGGCTCAAGGTTACCCAGTTGGCTTTAAATCTAAAATGGGATTAGAATTCAGAGTCTCCCAGTTTGTAGCTTGATGCCTTAACCACTACACCACACTTGTACTCCTTTCTAGTAAGTGGCTACTTGCCCAAAGAAAGTTCTTAATTTTGCTAATGACACCTGACTATATGATAGAATTATAGTCAACATATGGTTTTAGATGTTGTTGCTTAAAAGCCATCTAGGAATGCACACAATTTCCTATATGGATGTAATGGCCAAATTACACTGTTCTACATAGTAGTAGTTTAATCTTATTTTGTGCCTAAAAACCATGGCCAAAACCTTTAAACCCATTATAGCTGTGGTTTTCTATGAGCAGATTTTCAAAACGATTTAGACGTATTTCTAAACAAGGCTAAATGCCATCACCAGGTGCAAGTATCCATAATTGTAAATTTGAATTTACAATTTACAATTGAACTAGTTGAATTTTTCATGCATTCTCATGTAAGGTGAAAGGTTAGCTGCAGCTAAATCTTTATAGGACTGATTGTCCATAACACCATGTTCTAATTATAAAAAACTCAGATACATAGGAGTCTAATTTATTTTGACTACAGTAGTTCCTCTTTTTTTTTGCAGATTAGCTGTATATACAGAAAAACACTAATCCTATATTTATTTGGGGAAGAATTAAGATAGCAAGGAAACAGACTTGTGCTTAATTATCTGTCTATGGCACTACTTATTTATTTAATGATGGGCATTTTTGTACAAGTGGGAAAACTTACTACTCATCTTCAGTTTGAAGTATGCAACCTCCTCTTCTTCATCAGCCTAGATTCACTTGAAAGTGATGAAAAGGGACTGACAGCCCTTTCAAAGAGGACTCTGAATGGAAAGCAAGCTGGAAAAAATCTGGATTATCTTCCTTTAGACCAGCGGTTCTCAACCTGTGGGTCGCGACCCCATTTGGGGTCGAACGACCATTTCATGGGGGTCGCCAAACACCGCAGTCCGCCATTTTTTTTGGTCAGCCATTTTTTTTGGTCAGCCATTTTTTCCCTTTGCGATGCGGGCCGTTGCGCCACGCATGCGCGATGCGGGCCCGCCATTTTTTTTTTTGGTTGGCCATTTTTGGGGGGGGGTCGGCCATTTTTTTTGGGGTTGGCCATTTTCCCTTTGCGATGCGGGCCGTTGCGCCACGCATGCGCGATGCGGGCCCGCCATTTTTTGGGGGGGGGTCGACCATTTTTTAATAATTTTTTTGGGTCGGCCATTTTTTCCCCCTTTGCGATGCGGGCTGTCACGCCGCACATGCACAATGCGCCCCATCGTGCCGCGCTTGCGCGGCGCGGGCCAGGGTCAAGCCCCGGAAAAGGTTGAGAACCGCTGCTTTAGACTGCCGCAGGAGGAGCATCTATTGAACAACTTGCACACTGACATCCAACTGGTTCCAGATGTAACTCAAAATCCTTAAATTTCCCCAGTCCCCAGCTCCAAATGGCCTGGGACCAAGGCAGCTATAGCATTGCCTTTCCCCATGCAATCCAGCTTGCCACATCAGAATGGATGGTTCTGCTCTAAATTTTTATTTATTTATTTTTTAAAAGGTGAATGGCAAGGAGGGCCTGGCTTTCTCAGTAGTGTTTTTGTGGTGCTAGAAGAAAAGGAAGTGGCAAATTAGTAAATGGGGCAAAAAATAAAACACTATTATTTATTTTTACTTTTTGCCATTGTTTTAATTACTTTTACTTTAGTCCTGTTTTTCTGATGCTTAATGTTATGATACACTAGTTAAATTCCTACAGTGCTTTAACCAAATGATCTTCTCTTAACCTATCCAACTGAGAAGAAAGATTTAACATAGTCCTTTCCCATTTATTTAGTACAGTGAGGAAAGTTGATCTTTGTTTTAATCTGGAAAAGAACTGAATAGATCTTCCTGGGCGTCTCTCCCTACAAACCTGGTATTTCCTCCATCCATCCATCCATCCATCCATCCATCCATTTTTAAAGGCCACTCAGTCATTGACTCTGGCAATGGCATCATGGCAAGGTCAGGAAAATTGTGCAATTACTGGGATACCATGAGGAACCAAGCCTTCAAGGTAGATCAGATCAAGAAACAGGGCAGGAATTAAATGAAAGCTCTTTATTGGAGTCAAGGTAGAGAGACAGAAACTATGTCCAAGTATCTCTTTGTCCCAGCTTATACTACACAAATTCAAGTGGGGGGAAGTCTATTTTGAGTTTCTTTCTTGCACTTCCCTTTTTCAAGACTCTGCAATCTTTTCTGCAGGCCCCTCCTTAATGGCACTCATTCCTTCCTAATCCCTAAGGTCAGTTTTACACCAAAACGCAGACAGGAAAGCCTAAAGCAGGTTTCCCCTATTACTGTTAGCCCAGTTCCCAAAGATCTAATGCTATTGCCCCAGGCAAACCAGAACAGAGAGGCACCATGAAAACGCCATTATAATACAATAACTACTCTTGCAGTATTTTTTCCACTGTCAAAAAAACAGGACATGCATTACAAAAAGACAGCACAGGTTTCCATGCAATGTGCCTACTATAGTTTTAGAAGGAATCATAAGTAAAATTAAAAACAAAACAAATACCTTCCTCCACAGTGGAACTATGAACAGGTGATGGGAATGCTACTCAGCCTGTTCTTGATAGGTCAGCTGAAGGTCCCTACTCTCTCCGCTCAGAGTCCTTTAGCTTTCAACCAGATCTGGTTTCACAATAAAGAACTGTCACATGTAAAATGTGAAAGGCCATTATGTGTTTGACTGCTTTTGTCACAAGAGAACCTCAGGAAGCCTGTACATCTAACTGCATAAGACCTAAAGCGGCAAAAATGGCTTTGTACGATGCAGTGATGCAACCAATCTTAACAGTGACAAGGATCCACCCCTCCTCATGAAGGCAAAGTCTGTTTGCCACCCTTTGCCAACTACCACCCAGCAAGATAATTGAAGTTGTCTGTACATGTTTTTAGAAGGCCCAGATTATCATCCTAAACCAGGGGTCTTCAAACTCGGCTCTTTTATGACTCATAGACTTCAACTCCCAGAATTCCTTAGCCAGGCATGCTGGCTGAGGAATTCTGAGAGTTGAAGTCCATGAGTCATAAAAGGGCCGAGTTTGAAGACCCCTGTCCTAAACTAACATCTTTTTCTGACTTTCAGAGGGCCATTGAAAATTTCCCCTCCTCTCAAATTCTGATGTCAGCCTCTTTGCCACTTGGATCCTTATATAAGGAAGAAAATGGATTGTGTAGGGGCAATCTACCCAACTGGCCAATCTAGAAAAGCTACTGGCCCTGATCAGTCCTTGGATGGAAGACAACCGAGGAGTACTAAGGCTGTAGGATAGACTGAGAAATAGGAAAACTTCTCAGAAAAAGACAGTGGTAACCCACTTGGCAAGAAAACTGCAAAGTTGTGTCCTGCAAAGTCAGCAGGAAACAAAAAAACATTTTACTTTTTATTGTCTTTATACTTGACATGGGCTCCCCTACAGCCATTTGGTTACACAGTCGGAAACTAGCTTGGACCAGATTAGGTTGCCCACTGCTGGATTTGCTGGATTTCATGTTATGTCTTAATGTAAGTGAATATGCTAAAATTATGTATGGACCTTTTGGTACAAAGTGTGGATGTGAAGCTCAACCAAAAGAAGCAGTGCATAAAGGGAAATACAGTGTTTCTCAACCTCAGCAGCTTTTAATATGTGTAGATTTCAACTCCAATGCCAATTCTACACATCTTAAAAGTTGCCAAGAATGAGAAACACTCTCTAAAACTTGACATACCTGTCAAGAGTGGAATTCACTTAGATATATAAAAGGATGAAATGGCATCATTATCAGGGGGCTGCTAAAGCAACACAGACGATTTGCACATCCCAAGCTGTGTGTAGCTTCCAAACAGTCTCAGTTGATGCCACTGAAATTCAAATTCAGTCAGGGATGCATCAGTCCCAGGAATTCAAGAAAATGAGAAGCAGAGATTTTAATATTTTTAATATTACTTAGCATGACAAAATGCCTGTGGATAGCATCATGGAGCCTGATTATTAGGTCACCTGCACAATATATAGGAGCAGGCCTCCTAACGAAAAGGCCTATAATCAGAGTCATTTTTACAGCAACATTCTAGTAAGTGGACCGATGTTCTGGACTGTCCAATAAGGATCATGCACTTTCTGGTCGAGAAGGCAGGTCTCCATCAAGTTTCCCTCTTGAGAATGCTTCCTGTTCTGAAGTGGAAGAAGCAGGAGCCAGATCAGGGCGTTTTGCCCTTACAAGACCTGCAGCAAGCCTTTCTATAATACCAGTGTGAACAGAGCTTTACTTTCAGGACCAACACACAATTAGCTGTTGCTTTGTCATCACAGTCTTCGTCTGTGGGGGGAAACATAGCACAAAGGTTAGATAGAGGGTGGGTCACCTGAATCCTCTTGCAATTGGGCTACCTCAGCAGAATATTAACTGGTATTTCAAAAATACTGCTGGCTTCAGCTGATACAGTGCATGCAACTTTCCTTATGTCTGCAGTTCCACACACACTCTTTCATCTTCTCTCTTTCTCCACTTTTTCTTTTATCTTCTTCCTGTGAGCCAGCCTCTTCTTTAAGCCTCTCGGCATAGTGGTCTTTCCTATCTCTTTCTATGTGCCTGCCAGTCCTTCTGGATTCAGAAATTGGCAGGTCCAAATTGGCAGCTCCAATTTCTATTACTCACAAACTGGGTTCAGCCCATTGCACTAAGTTTCAAACTAACCAGATAGCCACATCATGCCTTAGCATCACAAGTGATCCTAGCACTAATTTCTTGGATTTACGGTCCTGTCTGCTTCCTCACAGCTAACTCCCCGAGGGCCCTGTTGGTTCAAGAGTGGCAATACTTTTTACTTCCTTAAGCTAGAGCCCCTGACAGGTGGCTTTTTACCTGGAGCTTCGGTGGGACACGGCTGTAACTGGCAAGCTTGCCTGGCTTCAGGTTTGGATGCTGACTCACAGCCTTGGCCTAAGGTTTCTCCTTGGTAGCACTTCACTTCACGGAAACGCAGGCCAGTGCCACAGGTCTTGCTGCACTGCAAGGGATTGGGGGGGGGAGGGGAGAAAAGTGTTCTCCTTTCGGACAAAGTATGGATGTAAAGCTCAACCCAAAAGAAGAAGGGAATAAAAAGAAATCCCACCTTCCTCAAGAATGGTGTCACTTTGGGCAAGCATGGATACCCAAGTTAAATTAGAAAATGGTAGCAATGCTTCCTTTACCAGTGTGATTTCATACTTTAGATTTTAATTTTAATAATGATAATAATAGTTTATTAAATGTGTATGCCACCCAACTCTCAATGGCTTTGGGTGGCTCACAACAATCAAACAAAGGCATTACATTAAAATCAATAAAGAAAAAATAAAGAAAAAAAGATTGCAAGTGCAATTAAATGAAACAAAGCCAAACGAATTAAATTAATTTACTACTCCAATACTGGGACCACATTTAAACCTCTTTAGATATACCAAGGTCAGGAATGTTTGCACAGCTACTTTGTCTGATTGTTGCATCTTCAAGTAGCAGCAGTGGCAAGTTATAGGTTTGTCCAATTATGTTTATCTTTCCTGATCCAATAAGGATTACCTTTGTCCTGGACCTCTTTAGACGATTGTATCCGGCTCTGGATACAGATACCCTTCAGCTCATTTAATCAGAACACAGGACAATTTGCCAGGCACAAATGAAAGGGCTGTACTGTACCTCACAACCAAACGAGAGGGCGTGCTCTCTTTTACAGTTGCAATCAAGCCCCAGGCACTTTTACAAAGCATAAAGCCACATTTTTTAATCTTAGCATTCTATAAATGTTTATCGTATTTTGTGATGGGTTTTTTTAATGTTCTATAATCTTTTTTTTTAATGTTGCCATAATGGTTTTCAGAAAGGTGGTATCTACAAACTGGACTTTGGAAAGCAATGCTGAGAATCTCAATGGATGAAACAGAGAACAACCACCACCCTGCCCTGCGCCTCTATTTTCTCCTATTAAGAGTTGTTCAGGGTGATCTTCCCTGCCGCTTCCCTCCAATCCTGTTCCAAACTTCAGCAGCTCCCTCCCCTCTCCAGGTTGCCATAGCTTCTCCATCTACCTGAGACCAAGAGGTTGAAAACCAGGTGGAACAGGGTCTCTGGAAACATGGGGCTTGTATTTCTGGCTTTGGAAAAGCCTCGCAACGCTTCTCAGGATACTCCTTGTACAGGCCATTTTCTAATCCCACACACAGCACTGTCCGCATCTTGACACCTCGGCCACATGTGGCATTGCACTGCAGTGGAGAAAACAAAACACCATTTTCCATCTGCGTTAAAAAGCAACAGCCTCTACAAACCCACATTGGGCTCATTCTTTCCATTTGGAAGGCTGCCAGGAATTAATACAAAATACAATGGGTTTGGGCTTAACAGTGCAAGGGTTTTAATGTATAAACAGCAACAGTAACCCTAATACAGGTAGTCCTCGACTTACAACAGCAACTGAGCCCAAATTAAATTTATGTTGCTAAGTGAGAAATCTGTTAAGTGAGTTTTGCCTCATTCTATGACTTTTCTTGCCATATTTGTTAAATCAATCAATGCAATTGTTAAATTAGTAACAGAATCTGGCTCCCCCATTGACTTTGCTTGTCAGAAGGTTGCAAAAGACATGATCCCCGGGATACTGCAATTGTCATAAACATGAGTCACTTGTCAAGCATCCAAATGTAAATCACATGACCATGGGGAATGCTGCAATGGTCGTGAGTGTGAAAAATGGTCATAAGTCACTTTTTTCAGTGCTGTTGTAACTTCGAACGTCACTAAATGAATTGTTGTAAGTCGAAGACTACCTGTATAGTCCAAATTCCAATGCTGTTAGATTAGAGTAAGATTTACTATACATCTGGGCGTGGCTAACCACTGACCAGGATGGCGTGCTGAGTTTTCCTGATCCAGCTATTTTCTTAAACATAGCCAGGTTCCCCTATTTTATCAAATAGTGAAATAAGTAAACAAGATGTTCGGGAAAGATAATCTGCTCAATGGAAAGGGGTTTAAAGTTTATTTGGAAGACCTGAAGGAGCTTGAGACGGTTCTCTGCAATGAAGAAGAAGAAATGGAGGAGATCACTGCAGGGCCAAGGATGGACGTCTGATATGGACATAATTGGACAGCTAATAAAACAACTTTTAAAAAAAAGAACTGAAGCCAGAGTTGGACAAACATGCTGTATGAGTATCTAAAGACTTGGCAGAGCAAATGAATAAATACTTTTAAGAAAATGCAAATACCGGTAGCAGGTATTGCTCTGAAAGCCAGCAATGTTTATGATATGGCTACAAATAATACTCTTGAGAGAGACACGGCTCAAAAGAGTATTTTTGAAATAAATAAATAAAACAAAGATTGAGTTGGCAGATTTAAGGGATCGTGGCAGGAGAAATAATTTAAGGATTAAAGGAGTGGCAGAGTAAAGCGGAACAAACAAATTTGACTACTTCTCTCATCTCTAAAATTAATTACCAGAGCTCTAGTACAAACTTAATGGGTAAAGACACTGAACATGCTCACCAGATTTACTCTCCTAGGAACACACAGAAGAAATCTACAGACATTTTATAGATTTGTGAACCTAAATATAAAAAAATAAAATTATGAGAAAAATAGGTGGACTGGAGAATATTCTTTTTCCAAGATATCAGCGTAGTTACACTGCAGCAAAGAAAAGAATTACAGAAAAAAACTATTTGTTCAATACAAATGGGACTCTGCTCTCAAATGAATTGTTTTTATATTACTAGGACAGAAAGTTATTTCAATTTCAACTGAGATGCAGAGCTGGTTGACAAAGCTTTCTAAGAAGAAAGGAAGGAAGAAGGAAGAGGAACTGTCGAAAGTGGGTTCAATTACAAGGGGAAGATTAGATGGGAACACTGCACTGAGATATGGAGAAACAGAAAGTATATAGACTGTTTTCCTTTTTTTTAATTTTCAGGTTTAGAGTAAAGGGAAAAAGGAGGGAGTTAAATAAATAAGGGAAAACTATATCAAATACTAACATAGGTAAAACTATAGTTAAGGAATTATTGTAATTAAAATTGGGAGGTTATAGGCTGATATGAGGAAGAAGGAATGTAAGTCACCCTCCCCTCCCCTTAGAATGTATAGAACAGGGATCCCCACCCCCGGGGCTGTGGCCCACTGCCAGGCCTTGAGCAGTTCAAAACCGGGCCACATAAGTGGTGGTGAGTGTGCGCATCCCCACTTGCGTGAGTAGCGGGTGAGTGCTTATGCGTGTACTCCCTTTGCGCAAGGGGCAGGTGTGCATGCCCCCCCACTTATGGAAAT
This sequence comes from Bothrops alternatus, assembly GCA_034064705.1. Taxonomy (NCBI): domain Eukaryota; kingdom Metazoa; phylum Chordata; class Lepidosauria; order Squamata; family Viperidae; genus Bothrops; species Bothrops alternatus. Next base: position 512,389 of record JARGCV010000145.1, on the reverse strand, counting down.
AGTACTGTGTGTGCGCTCTCACCCGATGCTCATGGGGAACCATCCCCTCTCCCCCCCCAGTCCCCAAAGCCAGAAAAGTTGGGGAACTCTGGTATAGAGGATTCTTTAAGGAAAACTGAAAAACTGTAGATAATATATAAACTGAGTTGTGAATGAGTAAAGCTTCTTTAATTGCCACATTAGAAAAAAAATGACAAAATCAATGAGATTTCAGATGCAGGAACCACAATTTTATCAAACTTGGTTGAATTTTACAATTTACCTGAATAGCAATGCATTATAACCTGGTGTACTGCTTATTTATGACAAATTTTCACATGTATGGTAGCTGACATTTCATTTACACTGTAGTAGGGTTTTTTTTGTATGTTCTCTATTTTGTGTATATACCCGGTATGTATCTCGAAATTATGTTTGATGCAAATTATGTTTAATAATATTGCAAAAGGAAAAAATAAACTATTCCTCTTTAAAAGAATATCTACCTCTTCATGCCATTCAAGAAGCTAAAGATTACATTTTTTTCTTGTTTATTTATTTTTCATGTTTAGATGTTTGTTTTACTCTGGAAAGGAAAAACTAAGTTAGGTAAAAGAAATGCAGAATAAAGAGTATTTCCCATGCGAAAGAAGTTTGTTTCTCCTAAGCTACCAGCTGATGGGTAGGCTAATGAGAAAAAGAAGAAAGGGAGGCAGAATTGATTTAAGCTGTCGAATGGTGAAAGTGAGAAGAATCTTGATCTTTCTACAAATTCTTTGCATATATTACTGGCTGTTCCTTTTATATGTCTGGGTTGATGGCTTAGAAATAGATAGGTGGCTTAACACTGAATGTCAATCTAGGAACAGCTCAAAGGGACCATATAAGCATATGAGTTTTATAAAGCCTTCTTTTATCTCCCAATTGTTGTTTAGGAGTTGCTACACTATCTCCCAGACCATCCTTGGTCAGGGAGCTGACACAAGCCAAAATCTGCCCCCATCAACTCCCAACTGAGAGAACAGCAAAAGGAGAACCCGCTATTTGAATCCCTGTTTAGAAGCTGCATGATGGAAATACAGATGAAAACAACACTCTGAAGAGCTTCTAAATTAGCCAGAAGAGGCTCTCATTAACAGGAGCCAATTTTTTAAATTTGATTTTGGGCTGGCATCAATAACTTCCAGTGTCTTCTCTAAGAACAGAGGTGTGTGATCAGATGCAAACTCACATGGTCCCATTCTTGCTCGACCCAATGGGCAGGGCAGCTCTTGTCTCCACAGGGGTAGATTGCCAGGGGCTTAGTGTTGGGATTGCACTGGGACTCCGAGATCAGCTTCCCTTCCACGTTGCGGCAGGTGACCAAGCGATTCATCCGTCCCTCACCACACAAACCTGAGCACTTGAAGAAATAATGAGACTTTTCAAAGTAACTGGATTTAGTAAGTAGCCTTTGACCTAGATGGAGCAATATATGATATACTTCTAAGACCTTTGGCACATCGTAGTACTGAAATTCTGGGCAAACGGTATTAGACATGCAAAATTGGTCTTCATAGAGGTTTTCACTTATTTTTGAAAGGATGCCTCTAGCCCAGTGTTTCTCAACCTTGACAATTTTAAGGCATATGGACTTCAACTCCCAGAATTCCACAGCCAGCGTTGCTGGCTGTGGAATTCTGGGAGTTGAAGTCCACATGCCTTAAAATTGTCAAGGTTGAGAAACACTGCTCTAGCCTCATGATTTCTACAATAATTTCACAAAACATACAAGCACTTTCTATTCTAGACTAGAATTAGTATCAGCCAGATCACGAAACTGATTCCACAGGAAGACTAGAACTACGGTAATTGATATAAGCTACAGTAATGGACTCTTGCAAGTTTGATTATGTTTCTCTAGTGAGACAAGAAGGAGTCTTCCACAGTCTTTCCTTAATACTATCTTCCTTGGGAATTTTCTGAATATTTTCTTAAAGGCCATCTTTATGCCTTTCTAAAATTAATTAGAATATTTCCCATTCCCAACCCCTCCACGAAGACTCTAATACAGGGGTTCTCAACCTTGGTAACTTTAAGACTTGTGGACTTCAACTCCCAGAATTCCTCAGCCAGCTTTGCTGGCTGAGGAATTCTGGGAGTTGAAGTCCACAAGTCTTAAAGTTGCCAAGGTTGAGAACCCCTGCTCTAATAAAACACACACACACACAAAAATCAACCTTGACTCACCGGTCCCCAGTCAGAAACAGCCCAGTGCCTGTCACAGGGAGGACCTAGACACTCCTTCTCATTTATAGGCTTTGTAGATTGATTGCACAGTTTGGGTTTGACCGAACAACGCACTTCTCTTCGCATTGTCCCTTGACTACCACACCGAGCAGAACACTGTAAAGAAGTGGGAACCAGAAGAGACAAACGATCATGGCATGTGCCAGCAATGATGACGGTAAAGTTATAAAATCACATTATCACCAAATTTACCCGTCACATTTTCTTTGCCCTGCTATACTCACATATTATGACTTATTACTTAAGTAATGAATGCTAACAATTCATGGGTCAGTTTATACATGCCTTCCTGACAAAAGGCAGAATGAAGAAGGTGCTTCAGGCAGCAGATTTTCAGGACCCATAATTCAATTATTGTGCAATTTACTGTCAAAATGGAATTTGGGATATCCCTGTTTCCCGGAATAGTGCAGTCCTCTTGAACCGTGCTAGTTCAATTTTATATGATAACTTTTCGTTTAAATTTTCCTTCAACGTTAGCTCCCCCCCACTTTTCTCTTATTAGCAAGGTCAATTGTCTTCAGTTTCAGACAAAAATTTTGGTATCAGAGGTGAAATAAAATGTATCTGATAGATGCAGGAAGGTACATCTACTAAAAGGCCTGGTATGAGATCTCAAACCAAGTTCTTGAAATTAATCTTCAGTGTCTTACTACTATAGCATTAACTCTCTTGATCCTCAAGCCTTCAGCCAAACTAGGAAAAATACCATCCAATTTGAATTCAAACCAAAGATTGTGTTATGGCCCCGCCAGAAGCTGACTCCGATGAGGAGGACAAGCCAGAACTGGGACCATCAGAAAGGGGCAACATGGGGCGTCTGCGGAGAGCTCTGTGGCAGAAAGGGTATGCAGTCCCAGGAACGTCGGGAAGTGGATGAGTGATTGATCGGATGAGCAGTTGCCCATGCAAGCAGAAGAGAGAGAGAGAGACTGGGCAACGGGTCAACTCTGATGAAGAACAGCTGCTGCCCCCACCCAATCTGCAGACAAGGAGAGTGGAAGGACGACAGGCACAGCGGAGATGGTGAAGCTACTTGTGAGAAGCAGCCTCACCCTCCTAATAAGAAGCACTGGTTAAGACTGACTTAAGCGAGCAGAGGGAGTGGGCTGGTTGTCGGAAACAACTGTTTGTTTTTCGGTGTAATGTCTTCAGATTCTTGCCTTGTTCCTTTGCTTCATCTCAGTGCCTTGTTCCTTGGCCAAAGTTCATGAATTTTATTCAAGACTATTTCATTGCCTTGACCTTGTCCCTGGGACTCGGATTTGGAGAGATTTTCCTTTGGAACCACTGAAGCCAAACTGTTGTATTCCTCTTTGGTTTGCTCCCTCAGCCACTTTTCTCTGTTTTGCCTTGAAGCCTCACTACTTTGCAGCCAGCTGGCTGCCTTATTATGGCCTGTGCTTCAGGTGTCAGACTGCCTCTGTTAGTCATGCTCTGTGGTAAACTCCTGGTGCCCTTGTCACTACTCTTGAAGTCACTACTCTTGAACTCCCACAAATAGTGGGAAATTGACTTGGGGTTTGGGGGAATGCTACATGGGAGTTAGTTGTGAAATAAACATACTAAATTCCTTCCGAGTGCTCTTTGTGTGAACTGGGACAGGACAGATTGTGCCTGACTTCCAACTTGCCAAGAACAAGAGCTGAGTGAGAGTAGCTAGTAGTTTTTCTAGCTCTAGTTTTTTTTAAATAATTTATACCAGTGCCTTGCACTGTGATATTTGAAGTTCATATTGGATCAAATTGGTTTTTTACAAGCAAGGTTCAATAATGTATCTTCACAGTCATTTGTTGCTCTATTTTTTCCAAAAAATGAAACTGCTTTCTGAAGCTACTGCATTCGTTAAAGAAAGAATGGAGTAGGATTGGGCGCTTGCAGTTTTTCCTTCTTTTAATCAACAGTCCTGCCAGGTCAATATTTTATACCAAACATTAGCTAAGATATTTATGTATTTGGAAAATTTAAAGGAATAATAATACCTTGGTCCTCACACTTGCAGTTCATACTGCTTTGCCACAACTTGTGTGGACCCAGGATTAGGACCATCTCTGCAAAACATTGAGACCATCATGCGGCCAATATTATACAACTTTTTAATTTAAAGGCTAACAACTGGTACCCTTCTGTAAAATAGATTTTAGCCTACTAAGGAAGAGGCTATTCCATTTCCATTAAGGAAGAGGAAAAAATATAACAACGGCCAAATATAAGAGAGCAGGACTCTTGCACTTTTACTATCGGATGAAAATTTCATGATAAAGTATATCTGCTAACATTTCTTCTTCTGCACAGCTAAGAAAGAATGCTGGTGCCCTGTCCTTTTGTGCATCTTTTTACCCTATCTGCACTTGTTTCTAAACACAGGTGTCTAAAAGAGACATTCAATTGCATCTCTGAAGAGATGCACACTTAACTGTTTCCTTAAACCCACATTGAAAATCAGGGATAAGCATCTTCACATTCTCAATGTTTTGGACATCAATCACCATCAACCTTTGCCAGCATGACTAATGGCAAGGGACTGGTAGAGTTCAAAACATCTGGAAAGAACTATCTTAATTTTGTGCAAGTTCAAGAGCAACATACCTCAGACCATTCTGACAACTCCCACTGCGGGCCACAAACTTTGTTCTTGCATGATTTCCGTTCCATAGGCCTGGTTAGCCCAGCTGACTCACACATGTCATCATAGACTGAACTATCAAAGCCTGGAGCCAGCATCTTCCAACAGCGCACAACTCGGTACTGATAACCTTCACCACAAGTTCTTGAACACTCACTCCATTGGCTGGTCTCCCACCTTCAGACAGTAAGCAATGGCAAGAGAAAGGAAAAGCAGTTTGGGCATAATATAATGCAAAGAAAAAAATAAACAATAAAACTGGCTAAGGATCTATACAGACTCCTAAATCAAAGATTCTTCCATAAAGATCTATTATAGTTGCCTCTCACTTTTCTCTATGTAGGAGCAATTCTATCTGCTCTGTAAGGAATTTTCCCCTCAAAATTCAAAACCTTTAAAACTTCCATAGCAATTTTCATACATTTGCATTTCCACAAGGAACAAAAGGGACAAAAATATATTTCACATTATCTTCTACAAGCTTAAGCGACAGAGTTTAATTTCAGTATTAAAACTGCACACACATCACAAGGGTTCCAGAATGCCTTCAAAAGAGCTGGCTCTTTCCACTCACCTAGGCTGGCACTCTCGGCCTGCACAGAATTCATGGGTGGGTTCAGGACGAGTCAATGCATCACAGTAGGTTTCTTCCACTTCCACTCCATCATAGCGGACACACATAGCATAGGAGGTGCTGATCCCTGGATGCACAGCAAAGCTGAATCATCATTAGCTGCCTTACAGGATTAAGTGCTTCACTAACAACTATGGTCCAAAGCAGCAGCAAGTGACAGTCTATCCCTATACCTTAGGCCTCATGAAAAGAGAGAAAGTTGGGATTTCTTCAGAAGGGAGAAAGATAATCTCTCCCTGCTGCATGAGAAAGCACATTCTTTTTGCCATAAAGAGATGAAATGGGCAGAAAAAATAATCTTGAGGAAGAGGAGGAAGAACTTTTATTAAGACAGTGGTGAGATGAAAGAAACTGGAGTCTGGGCCAGGACTGTAATCTGAGAAAGCATCTCAGAAAAGACCCTTCCTAGTCCTCATAAAGATAAAAGGAGGAGGGACAGAAGCGTTTTCAAACTTGCGATATTCTGTCACTATAACCTTATAATATTAACTTGCTGACTTTTGTTTCCTAGTCTGGTCTACTTTGGATGGGTGACAGGAATATACTGAACAGAGTAGAGTAGAGTAGAGTAGAGTAGAGTAGAGTAGAGTAGAGTAGAGTAGAGTAGAGTAGAGTAGAGTAGAGTAGAGTAGAGTAGAGTAGAGTAGAGTAGAATACTTGGAAGGGACTTTGGAGGTCTTCTAGTCCAACCCCCCTGCTCAGGTAGGAAACCCTATACCATTTCAAATAAATAGTTGTCTTCTTAAAAACTTCCAGTGTTGGAGTATTCACAACTTTTGGAGGCAAGTTGTTCCACTGATTAATTATTTTAACTATCAGGAATTTTTTCCTTAGCTCTAGGTTGCTTCTCTCCTTGATTAATTGCCAACCATTGCTTCTTATCCTGCCTTCAGATACTTTGGAGAATAGCTTGACTCCCTCTTCTTTGTGGCAGCTCCTGAGATATTGGAACATTTGCTCTCGTGTCACCCCTAGTCCTTCTTTTCATTAAACTAGACATACCCAATTCCAGCAACTGTTCTTTATTGTTTTAGCCTCCAGTCCCCTAATCATCTTTGTTGCTCTTTTCTGCACTCTTTCTAGAGTCTCAACATCTTTTTTACATTGTGGCAACCAAAACTGGATGCAATATTCCAAGTAAGGTGTTATAAAGTGATATTAACACTTGAATATGTGAATTTGATTCTATCCTTCTATTAATGCAGCCTAGAATATTGGCTTTTTTGGCAGCTGCAGCACACTGCTGGCTCATATCTAAGTGATTGTCCACTAGGATTCTGAGATCCCTCTCACAGTTACTGCTATTGAGCCAGGTACCACCTATACTGTACCTGTGCATTTAGTTTTTCTTGCCTAAATGTAGAAGCTTACATTTTTCACCATTGAATTTCCTTTTGTTAGATAGGGCTCAGTGTTCAAGTCTGTCCAGATCCTCCTGTGTCCTAAGCCTGTCTTCTGGAGTGTTTGCTACTTCTGTCAGCTTGGTGTGGAAATTTCATGAGTTCCCCATCTATCCCCCAATTATTGATGAAGATGTTGGAAGAGTACTGGACCAAAAACAGTATACTGTATATACTATGTTCCCAACTTTCTAAAGGAAACTCAGACATATATAATAATTAAAGTTGTTCAATCACTGGATACACGATGCTCAAAAGCTATAGTATCAGTAGTAATTAATGTTGGGAAAAGAATTAGAACTGTGCAGATCTTCAAAACTTCAAGCAATACATTCCTTTCAAGTCTGCTTTGCAAAACAATCTGGGCCCTTTGTTTCTATTATTTGTTTGTTTGCTTGAATTTATTAGCCACACGACTCTATGAGCACTTTTTGCGGTTTTGCAGGCCCTGAAAGCATATCTGGCATTATTAGCCAGGTTTTGGCAAGAGAAGGTGCTGCTACCCTTCTCAGGTATCACTTGCCAAGTCCTTGGTCAAGGGGTGCCAGGCGGTGCGCTGCTTACTTCTGCTTTGATGGTAGAAGGTACACTGCTCACCTTTGGTACCAAAATGATGGGAAACTTTGCTGTGAAAATGAGTCCCTTTACCTTGCCTCACTAAAGCTGGAAATGACTCCTGTGCAGGTGCAGAGCTGCAGAGAAGCTTTTTCCAGCTTTCACAAGAATACTGTGAGAAGCTTCAGGATAGCACAACATGCGTCATTAAGGCAGATCATTGCTTAATGAAGAGAACCACATTGTGTGACTTTCTTAGTGGGACTTGTGGATAGCCACTTAGAAAAAAAATCACAGAAGATTGACTTTAGACAGGGTAATAGCACAAGGCGAATATACAGTATGCACAATAATGGAGGAATATTGAAATCCCCACAGTGAACAAGTGGATTGTGAAGAAGTTGGAGTTGTCAGAAATGATGAAGCTTGACCTTTTCTGGTGAGAGATAAAACAATAAATATGTTTTTAAAAGACAGGAAAACTTTAATGAACTTTTTGCTGACAATAGAGAAAAGTGATGATTTGTGAATTTGATTAATAAAAAAGGACTACATCAAAGACCAAAGAGATTTTTGTAATATTAAGGAGGGAGGTTGGATAATAAGAGTGTTAATTTCTGTTGAAGAGAAGGTCAGGGATCCCTTATTTTTCTGACTTCAGTACTCTTATTCTTTTTTTCCTGGCTTTCTTTTTTTCTTTGCTTTCTGTACTTTCTTTTCTTATCTCTATTTTTATACTTTCTGCTATTTTTTTCTTTTAGATTTGTCTTTTATTGTTTGAAAAAAATCTTTAATAAAATTTAGAGAGAGAGAGAGAGAGAGAGTAAAAGAGCAAGAGACAGCACGCGAGAGAGAAAGGAGAGAACACGAGCACGAGAGAAAATCACATCACCATGTCACAACCTGAAGCGCTTTGTGGAAGCAAATGCAGACTTAATAAAAATTCATGCAGGAAAAAAGACATTAAAATTAACAAGAATAATGTTACTCCTAATTAAACCTGTCTGCATTACAGATCCTGCTGTGTTGGAGACTACACTGAAAAGCTAAAGCAGGGGTTCTCAACCTTGGCAAGTTTAAGACTTGTGGACTTCAACTCCCAGAATTCCTCAGCCAGCTTTGCTGGCTGAGGAATTCTGGGAGTTGAAGTCCACAAGTCTTAAACTTGCCAAGATTGAGAACCCCTGAGCTAAAGAGAAACACAAAAGCGGTTAAGGCACCGGGCTAGAAACTGGGAGACCAAGAGTTCTAGTCTTGCCTTAGCCAGGGAAGCCAGCTGGGTGACCTTGGGCCAGTCAGTCTCTCTCTCTCTCAGCCCAACTTCACCTCACAGGGGAAAATAGGAGGAGGAACATGCATTGGATATGTTCACTTCCTTGAGTTATTTGTAAAAATAATAAAGGCAAGATACAAACAAGCAAACAAATAACACACTTCTATTATGTATATGCTAAGAGCCTACAACTGCTTGCAAGTTTCACCTGATATAATAATAAAGTAACATCAAGGGAAGGTGGGTTGTTTTTTTTTCAGTATTAAAGTAAAGAATACATTCAGAGGTTAGAACAAGCACAAATATACAGCAAACAGAATTTAATACAACTATACACTGCTGTTCATTTCTGAAGAAGTTCTCATGTGGGCCCTTCTGTATGCTAGAAACTGACCACAAGGCAGAATCCTTCACAAGACTCAAAACCACCCATACTAGTATCTAAAATTACATGTCATTTCACCTGATGTGCATGTGGAACTGCAAGGAGCATAGGCTGATACCTTCCAGCGATACATGTCAGCCAAGCTGATGTCCTCACGGCCAAGGGGATTCAGTTCAAAGTCATTGCTGCAGGAAAAAAAACCTCAGTATAAGTTTCTGGATGGATGATTTACTAGAGGAAGGGAAATATGCTGTCCTTCCCTGGTTTCCACAGAGGTTAAAAGGAATCCCCAGATGGCAATGTATTATTTCTCTACAGTTTCTTTATCTACAGACTGTCACAAGTGTAGGGCCTGTAGAGAATTTAATCATTTAAGAGAAATGTTCTTCAAGTAAAGGGCACACTGCATCAACAAAGATGCAGTTTAAATACTAAGAGTCTTCCCAGTGGAGCAGGGTTCCCATTGCGTCTCTATGATTTACTGTTCCAGTATGCAATCAGTCTCCACTAAGGCTGTGTGTTAGTGCTGTGCCTCTGCCTCCAAACTAAATGACCAGCACATCACAGCTGATGCAATTACCCAATGATAGAGGAAGCTACCTTCTGCATTTAACCGCACCTCTTCCAGAGTAGTGAAATGGCTGATAATTCTGATATTCACATACATAAAAATAATCCAATCTACGAATTGAATTGAATTGAAGAATGAAGAACCACATGTAATCCCAAAGGTGCTTTTCACAAGGCAACTGGACTTTGTTTTTCTTTGAAGATGTTTTGTTTCTGATCCAAGAAGCTTCTTCAGCTCTGATTGGATGATGGAGAATGGAAGGATTTATACTCTTGCAGACAGTTGGTCATTTGCATTCTTTTAGAGAGTCGTTGAAGCCACCTAGAAGTTTATCTGTGTTCTCAGGGTCACCTGAGTAGTGCAAATGGATGTGGAGCCTTCTTGGAACTGCTGAAAGGACTGTTGTAGACTGGAGATAGATGATGCTGTATCCCTCCCTCTGTTGAGAGAAGGATGTTCAATTTTGACACAGATGGCCTCTTTGATCTCTCTTTCAAACCAGCAGTCCTCTCTGTCCAAAAGGTGGAATTTTCTGTCTTCAAAAGAGTGGCCTTTGTCTTTTAAATGCAGACGGACTGCTGAATCTTGTCCTGATGGGTTTGTTCTCCTATGTTGTGCCATGCATTTATGAAATGGTTGTTTTGTTTCCGCATTGTACAGATATGCAATGTATAGATAAACCTCCAGGTGGCCTCAATGACTCTCTTAAAGAATGCAAAACCAACTGTCTGCAAAGAGTATAAATCCTTCCATTCCCCACCATCCAGTCACAGCTGAAGAAGCTTCTTGGATCAGAAGCAAAACATCTTCAAAGAAAAACAAGAAAAAAGCACCTTTGAGATAACTATGACCTGGATGAGAATCTCCATAAACATTAACCACGTGTAATTAATTTTTAATATCATAGTATATTTACATAAAATCTACGTTTTCTCCAAAATAATTTATTTTTAAAAGGGGACTGTCATCTTAGATATGCGGGGAAAATTATGATGAAAGCAAATGAAAGGGTTTTTTTCTAGCTAATCTAGTAACGTAGTGCATCTTAATTTTGGGGCTGAGGGATGACTGGATTTAGTTTGCTCTCCTTTCAAATGGAGAATTTGAGAGGAAGCCAAGCTTGCCCAGTTGCCAAGATTCCTCCTGAATACTCTTTTTACATTACATCACTTTTTTTTCTTAGAACATTCAACCCTTTTCTTCCAAATCTATTTTTCTTTCCCACCTTTCAGCACCTGGACCTTGAAGAGGCTCTGACAGCTGCTCATTCCCAAAGCTGGTTGGAAGCCTGGAACTGGAACCAGGGTTGGAAGAAATTGCCATGACAGTGTCATTGGTTGCTTCATTCACTGCAAAAGGGTTGACATTCACTTTGTCTGGAAAGTTCTTTTTTGCAGGTTGCTTGGGCAGTCCTTCTGGCCAATTGATAGTTGCATGACCCCACAACCCGACTGTTGAATTCTGTCTCCCAAGCTTGGCTGTCATGTAATGCAATGCCCTACAGAAAGCAGCATTTTGTGGATCCTGGAGACACAGTGATCTGAAGAGATGCTGTCTAGATGGACCAATCCTATTGGCTTCATGGAATTCAAATCTTGCTGTACCATGTGGCGTGGCTGTGCTGATCATAATCTTATTGAGTCTGAGGGCTTAAGAGGAATGAAAATGAACCAAGAGGCCCAGAAAATTCAGAGTTCACTTTCTACAATTAAAATCATTTTGTCCCCCTAAACACTTGAGAATACTCTCATTTGATTATGAATAATCTACAGTAGTTTCTGCATCTGTTTAGGTATGATCATCCTTCTTTCCTCATTTGAAAATGATTTCCTGTCTTTAATGACTACATAGAAAAACTGCAAAGTTTCATTTAAGCAAACAAACATACAATCAAAAAATTTCCAGATATAATCTGCCTCATGCTTGAAATTTAATTTGGAATATGCAATCTGAATGTACAACTTATATGTGTTGCTTTCTTTGACAAAGGGACTTTGATCCTTAGGCAAACATAACACCTCTTTGTTATTCAATAAATCAGCTGCATCTTTTCATTCAGACATACGTGGAAATCTGCAAAAAGATAGACTGCTTTAATGAAGAGGAGAGAGATACTATACTTTGACAAGGTCCAAAATTAATATTATGAAGTGTTATTTCAGGATTTGGGTAATATTATTATAAATTGCAGTCTACATGTGTGTGTGTGTGTGTGTGTGTGTGTGTAGAGAAAGAGAGAGACAGAAAGAGAGAGACTTTAAATCAATGTAGATTTAGGTCAGTATTCAATATATTTTGAATATATATCAGTATTTACATTGTGTTTACATACAGGCAATGTATGATGAATACTTCTTTCAAGTTGCCAAAAAGACGCCTTTGCACTTGGAGATCACCAGCAGATACACAAAATAATATAGTAAGGAACCAAATTGACTATTTTACAATAAACAAAAGATTTAGAAACTCAGTAAAATCAGAAAAGACATACCCAGGTGCAGATGTAGCATCCGATCATAATCTACTACTTGCCGGAGTCCAACTGAAACTAAAAAGGATGAAAAACCCGAATCCGGCTAAACCAAGAATTGACAGAGAAACCAACAACCTGAATGATGAAGATGTAGAAGTGAACTGGAATAAATTTAAAAATGCAATAGTAGAGGTAACAAATTCAAAACAGAGAGAGGGGTACTACAAAAAACAACAATGGATGTCGGAGGAAATTCTTCATCTCATGGATGAAAGAAGACCTTATAAAAATAAAAACAAATGCAATGAATTGCAGGAAACAATTAGAAGAAAAATTTGACTGACAAAAGAAAAGTGGTTTGCAAACAGATGCAAGGAAATAGAAGAGACAGAACGTATGCATGATAATTTTAATTTACACAAAAAAGTGAAAGAAGTAGCAGGCCTCCAGAAAAAGAAAACCAGATGACAAAGGGAAAAATTATCTTAGATGAGGACGAAAAACTAAAAAGATGGAAGGAATATATTGAAAAACTTTTTGAGGACACTAGGGATGATATAGATATGGGAAGTATAACAACTGGACCAAACATCACTATGGAGGAGGTTGAACATGCAATAAAAATAGCAAAAACAAGAAAAGCCACAGGACCTGATGATATCCCAGTAGAAATTTTAAAGACAATGGGAAGATTTTTTTTACTGCAGCTCTTCAATCGAATATATGAAACAGGAAAGATACCAAATGATTGGCTAAAATCAACCTTTGTGACAATCCCCCCCAAAATAAATGCAAAGATGTCTACCTAATACAGAACAATAAGCTTAATGAGTCATGCCCTGAAAATATTCCTGAGAATAATTCACACAAGAATATACAACAAAATTGAGGAGCGTCTAGGTAACACACAATTTGGTTTCAGAAACAATCTATTCAGCATTCAAGTTCTTGTATAGCGTTGTAGAGATGTCAATCACAGTGTTTACATGTGCTTCATTGATTTTGAAAAAGCATTTGATAAAATAAGACACAACAAACTATTAGAAATCCTGAAACAAGTGGGACTAGATAACAAAGACATCCAAATCATAAAGAATCTATATTGGCATCAGATAGCAAATGTGAGACTAGGCCAAAATACTCAGCTGATGCAGAAATACAAAGAGGGGTCAGACAGGGATGTATTTTATCTCCACTGTTGTTCAATATCTACTCTGAGTCAACCTTCAATGAGGCAGTGTAGAACATTGATGCTGGCATCCAAGTAAACGGTATTTGGATCAACAATTTAAGATATGCTGACAATACAGTTCTGCTTATCAGTAAGCATGAAGACCTTAAGCTCCTCATCAAGAGAGTCACAGAAATATCTGAAAAATATGGCTTGAAGCTTAACACCTCGAAAACTAAGATCATGGTCGTCAGCAAACAACCCGTTAATTTACCACCAATAAATTCAGAAGGAATACCGTTAGAAAAAGTTGAAAGGATCACGCATCTCGGTTCTAATTTACATAAAAGCTAGGACATGACCATTGAAATAAAGACAAGGATAGATAAAGCTCGAACAGCATTCTTCAAAATTAAAAAGGTCTTCTGCAGTCATGACATAAGCCTAAGATTGAAAATCAGGCTTGTCAGATGCTATATTTTTTCTATCCTGCTCTATGGAGTAGAGAGTTGCTCTCTAACAGAAGGCCACCTGAAGAGACTAGAAGCATTTGAAATGTGGATTTACAGGCAGCTGTTACGTATAAACTGGGTTGACAAGATCAGAAATGAGAAGGTGATAAGCCGCCTGGGAAAGCCAAGGGAAATCATCAAAACAATTAAAAAATGAAAGTTAGAATATTTTGGACATGTGATGCGACACCCAGAAAAATACGGCATACTCCATTTAATCCTCCAGGAAAAGATTGAAGGCAAACGAGGTCCAGGCAGAAGAAGAACATCATGGCTTCAAAATCTAAGGGACTAGTTTGGACAAAACTCAGCAGCACTTTTTTGTGCAGCTGCTGATAAAAATAGGATTGCCAACATGATTGCCAACGTCCGATAACGGATATGGCACAAGAAGAAGATTTACATTGATTTAGATCAAAATACGCTGCACTGAAGTCATGATGAGAATTAAATTTCAGTATTAAATTTTTGAAAATGTTAGTATTCCACATAAACATGTTTGTTTTTTTCCAGTCAAAAATGGGACTATCAAAAAGAATCCCACCTTTTAGTTTTCCATCTCCAAATAAGAACCCTGAATATGGAAAAGTACAAAGGGTTGCATGGTTAAGAACATATATAGGGCAAGCAACACTCTGAGTTGTTTCTGTGGAGCCCTTGAAACACATCTCACCAACCAATCCCCATCAACCTTGTATTGTAGATGATTGACTAAATAAGCTATGAAAGGATACTGACCCAGATCTGCTTCTTTCTCAGCTGCCACTTCTTCATTTTCACTTGTTTCACTTGTATGATAAAGTTTATGGAATTGAAAGTTGATGTTGTCCTCCTGTGGCCCATGCTTCCAGCCCCATTCTTTACCTTGGGGAGTGGAGTTACTTGGGAAGAAGTTCCGGCTATTGAAGGACATGCCCCCATGTTCTTCTTCTGTGTCGTCTGTCATCTCTGTGACAGAAACCCAAGAAGCATTGAAATCTTGAGAAATGGATGAAACTGCATCTTGGTAATTTTGGCTAGGCTCTGGTAAGTGAAGATAGAGGGGCATCTTGATGGATGGTGGAACTGTCTGAACAGCTGCTGACAATGCTCTGGGCACAGTGTAGTCATATGTTACATGTGGCATTTTTCCATTGAAATTGTAGTACTTTTAACAAAAAGGAAAAAAAATAACCAAGCTTACTCTCATTTTTAAATTGTGCAAGATTCTACTACAGTCCAAAGAACTCTGAGAAAGATTCTTCACATAGCAACTGTATATAGCAGTGATGCCGAACCTTTTAAAGACCAAATGCCCAAACTGCAACCCAAACCCCACTTATTTTTCGCCGGGTGTCAGGTGGGCGTGGCCCACTAGGTGGGCATGGCTGTGGTGGTCATGGCAGACTGGGTGGGTGTGGCCAAGGTGGGCATGGTCACCTTGATGTTGCTTGTGGGGAGGGACGCCTCTGGGGACTGGGCAGGGTTGGGGGAGATCGGGGGATCTCTGGCAGATGAGGTGGTGGGCAGGAGGCTCGTCCTGCGGGGTGAGGCGAGGTAAGGCGAGGCAGGGCAGAGTAGGGGTGCCATTGTTGCAGGACAAGGTGAGGCAGGGGCCAGGGCGGCTGCTACCTGACACATCGGCACACACACACAGAGGCCAGCGAGCGCATGGGGGCCGACAGTGTCCGTCAGCAGCCACAACCTGCCGGCCCCTCAACCGGTACACTCTGGGGCTCCGCAGCCCACTGGCAGCAGTTCAGAGAAGCCGACAGCTGAGGAGGCAATGCAGTGGGTCGTGCCCGGGAAAAGGAGAGCATGCGAGGCCAGGAGGGATGGGATGGAGGGGAGGGAACCAGCCGTGCTGAGATGCATCTGGCCACATGGGACCTCGGTGAGTTAGCGGGTGTCTGGTTGAAGAGGGACGGTTGCCATCTCTGGGCATGGCGCGCGTGCCCACAGAGAGAGCTCCGAATGCCGCCTCTGGCACGCGTGCCATAGGTTCGCCACCACTGGTATATAGTAATCAGATGTAGCCGTGTGCAAAATGATTGGAAGTCTAAATTTTCATTCAAAATGTTGTTGTGAGTCTGGAACATTTCCACAAAGTTTGGAACAGCCTTTCTAGTAAAATAGGGTTTAAAAAAATCAAATGTATTTCAACCTTGAAACATTTTGCACATCTACTCAGAAGGTCTCATAGCCCCCAAATCTACTAGATTTCAAATTTAAAAGTGAACTCTCAGAGTACCTCTTCGAAGATACCATTTTTATCATCTCTATTTGTTCTCCCAAATTTTGCTTTCCTAAAAATCCCCATGGAAGAAGAAATCAGGAACAAATCCAAGAATGAACACACCATACGATAATTCCTATTTCCAAGCCAGGTAACCACCCTCTTAAATTCCCTGCAACAATATCTGAGAGAGGAAGTTCTGGTAGTCATCAAGGTTTGTTTGGATATAATGAAGTGAATTTCAAACTTTGGCAAGACATAGAAGCATCGTTCTGGCCCTTTGCATTTTCTATCTAAAAACAGCACGATTCCCTCTAAGTCTTGTTCTCCATCCGATTGTTACAATTTTATCCTTGGATAGGCTGAGCTGAAATTACTTCTGATTAGATGAACATGAAGTTATTAGAACCCATGCTTTAAAATCCGAATATGTTCATCAAATTAAAACTGCCAATCCTGATCTAAAGTGCGACATGTCACAGCCTAAGATTCTTCACATGAGTTTGCAATAGTAGTGGAAGCTGGAAGCTGAGGAGGTGGCAGCTCTTGTTACTGGAACTTCTTGTGAATAATAGGAGAAGCTGGGAATATAAAAAAAAATATGCTTTCTCACAAATATGGAAATGTAAAACAGGTAAGTGGGGAACTGTTGTATTTAGAGAGTTGAAGAGAAATTTCTGAGGAAAAGAAAAAAAAATCAACGTCTGTTGATCCTAAGATGGGCTAGGAGTGTTGAACTATTGAAGACATATTGATTCCACTGGCCCAAAGATCAGAAGAAGTGGTGCCAAAGGAATATTTGTACTCAAAATAGATGTCTTCAATGAATCAGGAAGACATGGAACAAGACATGGAGAAATGGGTCAGGTCTTGCCAGCCTAAGAGAGAATGCCAGTCAGCCAGTATAATTATCCCCTTTGTTTAATTCTAGGTAGGGACTTAATTACCATTAGGTAACACAGTAGGTTGAACATCGTTAACTTTAAAGTTCTTGGCAGCTGTGCATAAACCAGGCATTTGTATTATTACTTTCCCCCCACTGTACAAAAAGATTGTAGTGAATCAAGAGAGTGAGCAAAAATGAGTCAAGCTTTCTTGGCTGTTGTAAAGAAATACTGCCTGAATTGATCTCTGTGCCTGAAAATGATACTAAAAGCTTGTCTTGTTTTGCTAATAATAAAAACGGGGGGGGAGGGAATTATGATGTACGGTGTAGTGGCTGTTGAGCAAATCTCTGTGAGCCTAAAAAGCAATTATGACATGCAGTAGAAGATTTATAATCATCTGACAGCAAGCGTGGTTTGTTTGAAATAAAAGAAAGTTTGTGTGCTGAAAAATTTGAAATCATGAAAGGTGCAAGAGTTGGCCCGTTAAACATATTATTTGTTGTTGATTGGAAAAACTAAGTGTAAGAGAATTAGTACATACATGTTTAAAACAGGTGAAGAAATTATCCTGAATGTACCTGAGAAATTTTAATTGTGCTGTTTGACATGATTTTTCTCCAGTTATGTATACATTTCTGTGCAAATTAATAAGTTGTGGAAGAAATGGGATGGAACAAAATGTTTTTTAAAAATATGAAAATGTGTAGATTCTCGTACACCTAATTTCAGATGGGAACTATGTAGGAGGAGGCAGTAGTGAACTTTCTCAAAAAGAAAGTGTAGCCAATGATAAACCCCTAAAAATAACCAATAAGCTCAGATTATCTTATTTCAGACACATTATGCAAAGACCCAATTCCCTGGAAAAGGCTCTAATGCTGGGAAAGTTGGAAGGAAAGAGAATAAGAGGATAACTAGCAGCAAGGCAAATGGACTCCATTGCAATGGTGATAAGTGCACCATTGAGAGACTTGAAAGAACAGGTTAAGGACAGATAAGTCATGGAGAAAATCTATCTATGTGTTTCATAGCCTGAAATAAGCCTGGAGGAGATAAATATGCTAAACTTCAGAAAGACTGAAATCCAGAAAAAGAAAATTATTTGCAGGTGCTAATTTAGAGTGCCTTCACTGATTATTTATTAGATCTGTTGAAATATATTCAGACATAGTGTAACTGCTGTGAAAACCTAGTCCAAAAACCAAACGATTTTAGATTAAAACAGATTTAGCCTGTCTGAAGTTAATTAAATTTTGAAATGTTTAATGATCTTGCATTTTAGATTAGATATCTGGTTCTATTTAACTGCCAGATGCTCACAAAATGTAGTAAGAAATAGTCAGACAGTAGTTTGCCTTATTTACCATGACGTTGAGAGACTGATTAGTGGGCCCTTGTGCAATAATGTATTCCAGACCATCTGAATGTAGATTGGAAGGGCGGCGGTATTTGAACACGGTGCCAGCCACTCTAAAATTCTGTGGATTGTCAATAGCAGAATTTCCATTGAAGAAGAAATGCCCCAAATCATCAGCCAGAGCTACCAGGGAAACATAAACAAAACGAGAATGAAACACATCTAGTGTGCAAATATTAATTTAGATATGCATAACTGGAAGCCAAGTGACTCAATCCAGCCTAAGAGGATTTCCACTGGTTTAAGTTTAACAGATCTAAGTTGCAAAAACCAGTAGATGCCAGCAAAAACAATGAGTTTACTGCCACTCCCTGCTGCTACCTAGTGGTTATCAAGATGTTTACATCCAAGTTCTAGTACCATAGTTCCACATTGTTTCTTAGCCTATTTGTTGATCTCAAGAGCACTCTTCCTAAGGTGCATATTGGAGTTTATATCCTGACCTCTTCACTGTGATATTTACAGCCATGAAGAAGTGGACTCATAGCAACTGGATGTAGTGTAATGCATTAGTGGCATTTTAAGAGAAGACCACATTGCAAAAACCCCACAATAGCTTGCACAGCATAACAGTTCTCATTGCCACCAAATTCCCCAAGTAAAAATACGTGGAGCTAGACCAGTCATGGCAAACCTTTTAGAGACCGAGTGCCCAAACTGCAACCCAAAACCCACTTATTTATCACCGGGTGCCAGGTGGGCATGGCCCACTGGGTGGGCGTGGCTATGGTGGTCATGGCAGAATGGGTGGGTGTGGCCAAGGTGGGCATGGTCACCTTGATGTTGCTGATGGGCAGGGACTCCCATAAGGGCTGGACAGGGTTGTGAGAGATCCAGGGGGTCTCTGGTGGGTGGGATAGTGGGCAGGAGGCTCGCCCTGTGGGGTGAGGGGAAGTGAGGCAGGGCTGGGGTGCCATTGTCACAGGCCAAGGCGATGCAGGGGCCAGGGCAGTTGCTGCCTGACACCATTGCCCCTCGCACACAGAGGCCAGCGAGAGCATGGGGGCCGACAGTGTCGGTCAGCAGCCACAGCCTGCCGGCCCCTCGACCGGCAAACTCTAGGGCTCTTCAGCCTGCTGCCAGCAGTTCAGAGAAACCGCCTCTGAGCTCGACGGCTGGCTGACAGCTGAGGAGGTGATGCAGTGGGTTGTGCCTGGGAAAAGGAGAGCATGCGAGGCCAGGACGGATGGCATGGGGGGAGGAGGGAAACCAGCTGTGCCGGGATGCATCTGGCCATGTGGGACCTCGACGAGTTAGCGGGCAGCTGCTTGAAGAGGGATGGTTGCCATCTCTGGAGCATAGCACATGTGCCCACAGAGAGGGCTCTGAGTGTCGCCTCTGGCATGTGTGCCATAGATTCGCCACCACTGACATAGAAAAAGGGGACACCAAAGAAGGATCATGAACTCCTATAGTTTGTCAATAAAGGGATGCCCATCAACACCTCAGAAGAAGAAAAAGGACCTACATAGTTCTGCAGTCTTGAAAGTTGGTGCCAGGCCAATAAATATAAAGTCTGCCAATGTATTAAGCAAAAGTATTGCCAGATACTGGAAATTACACTCAAAATCTTTCTATATATATGGAATGTATGTTACTTCCGAACTACTCTGTTTTAATAGTAATAGGACTTAGACTTATATACCGCCTCACAGCCCTCTCTAAGCGGTTCACAGAGTCAGCATGCTGCCCTCAACCATCTGGGTCTTTATTTTACTGACCTTGGAAGATGGAAGGCTGAGTCAACCTTGAGCTGGGGAGACTCAAACTGCCAAACTGCTGGCAGTTATTGCTGTAGGTAGTTATTGCTAAAATTTTGCTAAATACATCTGACCAATATTTGATATATCGCCAAGAAGGGTCTCACATGTGCTACACATTTTGGGAGTCTGGATGAGCATACCACCTAATGGTATCCCAGTTATATACTTTTCCTCCTTCACCCATCTTCCATAAATATTCATCAAGAAATATCACATGTCTAGGTTAACTTTGGGATTGTAAAACATTGATACAGACTACAGGAGTTTGAAAAATGGTGCTATCTTGAATAAAAAGGTAGTCAAGTCACATTCAAAAGCAGTTTATTTATGAAGTCCATAAAAAAATCTATAATTGTATTGCTTTAATCCTCTGTTATACTGTACTTCTGAAGATTGGAGAGTTATATTTACGCGCTTTGGGTCGATCAATTTAACTGTCTGAAAATCCTTTAAGGCAGTGTTTCTCAACCTAACAATTTTAAGATGTGTGAGCTTTATGCTAGCTGGGGAATTTTGGGAGTTGAAGCCTACACATCTCAACATTGCTGAGACTGAGAAATGCTGTTTTAAGGGACATGTGCATACATAACGACCCATTCTCCATGGGACTGTCTTTGAAGAACATCCAGAAATTACAGCAGGTCTGGAATGAAGCGGCACTTGGAGTATCTCTTAGGTGACATATGTTATGCCACTGCTGGAGCTGTTTTTTTCTAGGTGGGATGCATGGTGGTTATTACCTTTAAAGCCAGAATGCACAGATCCTCCCCAAGGCAATCTGCCCATTCTGCTATGCCTGATAAGGTGGGAACAATCCAGGTCCCTTCGCTTAAATGTTGCTATCCAGCAGGACCTAGGAAGTGTGCCTTCTTGGTAGCCACCCCTTGCCTTTTTGGTTCCCTCTGAGATTCAACAAACCCCTACTGTCCTACCCTTCCAAAAAAACCTCAAAAACCTGGCTTTTTCTAGAACCACTGAGTATCTGATGTATGTGGTTGAAGCTCAGAAAACTTAGTTATGGATATATGGGGATGTAGTTGGGGGCACTGGGAGTCTCTTTGTTAGTTTTTATGTTTTTTATTGATTTTATTGTTGTTTGTGAGCAGCCTATTGACCTGTTAGGTAACCTGGCACTAAAAGAACATTCATTGTTCCGTTGCATACATTTGGAAGCTACATGCATTAAATGAGTAAATAAATAAAATACGAAGTCCCCTAAGCATACTCTTTTTTGACCTGTTAGATGACTTTGCACTGGAACAACATTCTATTTCATTGTTTGCACAGATTCTCTATAGGTTAATCAGTGTAATCCTGATATAGATTGCTTACCCAGGATATTCTCTGTCTTCCTTCGTTCAATAATGAGTATATCTGTAGCACCAGCAGGAATGTTGGTGATAAATACATATCCTGGGAAGTGAGAAATATAGAAAAAACAGAAAACTAAAATCAGATGAACAGATCTTTTTTCTACAAAGCAGTTTTTTTTTTCTGTTTTGCCATAGCAGCTAACTCACTGAGAATGTAGAGAATGTCTGGACTACTCCATGCATTATACTCAGCAGAGAGTTACAGATAATCTCTTCAGTTTATCTCCAGATGTACAGGGAATGAGATTCTCTGCATTCTTATAGAGCTTGGCCTTTGAGGAATTACAGTTTTAATGTATCTGGAGGGCATTGGGTCTATTTATGATAAATAGGCTTGTTTCATTCAAAATATTTTATATACCTGCAAAATATATGTTTTAAATGTTTTAATTATGCACAGTCTCAATTCTTTAAAAAAAACACAGGGTAATAGTGTTATCATTTGTTAGATTTGGCCAGAAAAAACATGCAGAAAGATTATTTTGATATGTTACTCTATATTATTACAAAACTTCCTCTCTGTAGCTGGAGATTTATCAGAAAGTAAACTGGAACCCTTGCAGCTCCCACGTGTTGATGGAGTTGCAACCCTCCCTCTCCACCAGACTGACACATCCCTCAATGTCAGAGGTGGGGAATGATGGCCCCTTTATGACTTGTGGATATCAATTCCCAGAATTCCTGAGCCAGCAGAATTCTGGGAGTTAAAGTCCACAAATCATAAACGGGCCATCGTTCCCTACCTCTGCTCTATGTGAATGCCTGATGGCAATGCACAGTAGCATGCATTCTCTACCTCAAAAAAACCCTACTAATTACAGTTCAGGGTCAACTCAATCCATAAGATTTCCAAGCACTGGCCCAAGACATGTAGCTTGCCTGGATGAAGGAGGACAACTAGCTCACTTCTCCACTTACAATAATAAAAAGGATTGATGGTTGCATTTTTTTTCATCCCTGGAATCAGGACACATGCTAAACACATCTCTGCTGTTCCAACTATATGAGTACTTGAAGTACAAAGACCAGGAACTGGGCAGTCATTGCTACTTTCCCTCAGGCAGTATTCCAATACCTCAGGGGTTGCCAGGAAGAAGAGGGAGTCAAGCTGTTGTGTCCTGAGCCTGCTGAAGGGGGGAGCAGGCTCAGAAATGTTGCAAACAGTCCCGGGCAGACCAAAAGCTGCCCAGGAACAGACTGGCTCTCACCAGCCTTGTGCGCATGCGCAAGGCGCGAAGACAGCCAGATTCCTATTGGCTGACGCTGTCCGGGTTCAGGACAGTATAAAAGGCCTGTGTGTCTTTTGGTTGCTGCTTGGTTGTAAGGAGAAGATCAATAAAGAAGCTTGTTGTTCACAATGTGCCTTCGTGTGATGCCTGAATCCCCAATATATAAAACAAGCTATTCTCCAAAGCGCCTGAAGGCAGGACAAGAAGCAACGGGTGGAAACTAATCAAGGAGAGAAGCAACCTAGAACTAAGGAGAAATTTCCTGACAGTTAGAACAATTAACCAGTGGAACAACCTGCCTCCAGAAGCGGTAAATGCTCCAACACTGGAAGTTTTTAAGAAGAGACTGGACAGCCATTTGTCCAAAATGGTATAGGGTTTCCTGCCTGAGCAGGGGGTTGGACTAGATGACCTCCAAGGTACCTTCCAACTTTGTTGTTGTTGTTGTTGTTGTTGTTAGGTATAGCAGTCATTAAGGCTGCTTTGAACAACACAGCCAACCCTGATCAGTCAAGACAACACAATCTAAATCCAAGCCATTGGGAGAGCAATAAATTATATAACAAAACACTGTGGGTATTTGTGGGCTGATATAAATAATGAGGGGCTTTCTGTCCATTTAAAACATATCTTGATAAAAGGTTTTACTTCTTTTAATCAAAATGAAGTATGGTGCTCAATCCCCATTCAGTATTTTTATAATGTTTGGAGAAGCCAGAGTTTTTGAGGCTGTTATCTGAGTCAACCAAGAGCCCCAGTTGCTTGGCTTCATCAAAGGAAAGAACTATTTATTTATTAAATTTATATGCCACACAACTTATTCTGAAAAACAGCTCTTTTTAATTCTCTAAAAGAACTGTTGCAAGCTTATCAAGTACAGTATCTGTGACTCTGCATGTGGAATATTTTGTGCAGAGTCTGATATCTATATAGATTTTCCAATTTCACATTTTTCATTTCTTCTCAGAAATGCATGGGACTGCAACAATACAGCTTCAAATGTATGCATTGCTTTCTGATTCATCTTCCTGGCTCTCTGTTTATTTTTTTAATTCATTCTCTCTTATAGCTTATTTCATAATCCCTCATTCAACCAATTCGTTACTTGCTTTTAAAAATGCAAGGATGCCCACATGCACAATATAATCTTTAATCACAAGTCTTTAAGAATAGAACTGAACTTCCTCAATTGAAAATATTTATAACATGGAGACTTTCGAGCCTCCCAAGTGTATTGAACCACACTTCCCTGTAACTTCATTATTTACGGCTAATGACAATGAAATGGCAGAAATTGTTATTCAGCAATATTTAGAAAGTTATTTATCTGAACTATTCCCCATTACAAAATGACATTAGCTACTTTTCAATAAAGAAAATAACCTCACAAGAGACTTTTCTCTGTCTCCTCCTTTTTCACTGGAGGTTTCTATTCTATATGCTTTTGCCTGTGATGGGTTTTAGGCGCAGTATGAAAGGATAAATATGCAAATGGAATTCAACAGTGTCATATCATGTGGCTACGGCAATGTACTGCACATTATCATTCTGCTCTAAATAGATGCCCAATTCAGTCTCAGATTTCAACATAAAGGATCAGATGGGTTCAATATCCTTCACAAGTCTTTGGTATTAAGCAGTATTCCAGTATCTCAGGAGCTGCCACAAAGAAGAGGGAGTCAAGCTATTTTCCAAGGCGCCTGAAGGCAGGACAAGAAGCAATGGATGGAAACTAATCAAGGAGAGAAGCAACCTAGAACTAAGGAGAAACTTCCTGACAGTTAGAACAATTAACCAGTGGAACAACCTGCCTCCAGAAGTGGTGAATGCTCCAATACTGGAAGTTTTTAAGAAGAGACTGGACAGCCATTTGTCTGAAATGGTATAAGGTTTTCTGCCTGAGCAGGGAGTTGGACTAGATGATCTCCAAGGTCCCTTCCAACTTTATTATTATTATTATTATTATTATTAGTAGTAGTAGTAGTAGTAGTAGTAGTAAGTTTTTTTTCTTGCTTTAGCCTCAGGCTAAATATATTTATTTACTAGATTTTCATCCTGCTTTTATTATTTTTATAAATAATTCAAGGCGGCAAACGTATCTAATATTCCTTCCTCCTCCTATTTTTCCCACAACAACAATAACCCTGTGAGGTGGGTTGGGCTGAAAGAGAGTGACTGGCCTAAAGGCACCCAACCAGTTTTCATGCCAAAGGCAGGACTAGAACTCACCATTTACTGGTTCCTAAGCAAGCACCTTCAGCACTGCACCAGACTGACTGAATTGTCTAATCAGAAGCAAGAGGGTCACAAAGCGTAATACAAAACAGCTCAGTGCTCTTAGCAAAGTGTACCTAACTGTGAGATCCCCTTTCGGAAACTGCCTGAGACTCGGTAGCAAGTGCTTCCATCTCCTCCACATACCCGGCATCGATCCATCACCTGGGAAGAGTAGAGGCTGCCATCACACCCGATTGGCTAGGAGAAAAAGGAAAGGCCAGTTTGATATTCTTACCTATAGATCCATGCTTAAAAGCCCACTTTGACTCTTCACTTTTTGGATCAAGCTCTTCGGTTTTTTTCCTCAACTGATGTGTATAGCTCTATTTCTTATATATATAATTCTTTAAAGCTTGGTTCTTTTCTCTGCTGCATTTCCCTTGCTCAAAAAATTTAGATTCTCACCATTACATTTTTGGAGTGTGGTTTTAGCACAGCATAATGCTCCATAGCTCTTCTTCTCTCACTTCAGTTGCACATACATTTCACGAAACAGACCTTGACAATTCCATCTTCCTTCATTTAGAGATTTTTAAAGTGGCACAAAAGGGAGCTATAAAATTATGCACAGACTGAGAAACATTCTGTCTAATCAGAATAGAATTTAGTGATTTGTTAGACTAGATGAAAGCATATCATCAGACAAAGAAAAGTATTGATGTGATATATATTAGACACATTAATGCAAAAATAGATGCCTTAAAAGTGAAATGGAAGTTACATCTCAACACCAGTCTACTGGGAGGTTGGGGAACTTTGTATTACCTTTCTTGATTTCCCTAAGGCCTCTAGCTTGAAACAGATGTTAAAATAGGAGGCTTTTGGTCTGTTCTAGCAGACTATTCCTGTGTACCTTTATTGTGTCTCAATAGATCTGGCCAATAGATCTGGCCAGCTGAGCTCATACATCTCAAAGATAAGAGTCGTCCTACCACAGTAGGAGTCTGGGAAAATATTCCTTTGGATCATCTATGAATCTAAAAAGCAGCTCCTTTGACCAAAGTTGTACCTCACACTTCCCACTGATACAGACTCCTTGGTAAGCCCTATCCTTGCATGATGTGCCATCCTGGGCTTGTGCCATGAGTTGTCTCTCCCCACTCCTTGAAGTGCACTGGAGATCACAGGGCTTGTTAGAGATGCTGGTGTAATCATCTACAGAAAAGCACAGGAGAAAAGGAAACAGGGTGTGTGTGAAAATTTGGGTCAAGAGACTTATATACAAGAAGACATTAAAAATCAATTAAATAAAGAATGAGAATTTGGACCCTCCTAGCAATCATCACCATTGTCTATTCTTATTGTGGCTGCTAGGAGTTGTTATTCGGTAATATGTCCATGGAGATTCTCAATCATCTAGATCATGATTCTCCCAAAGATGCTTTTCAAAAGGCAACTGGACTTCGTTTTTTTCCTTGAAAAATGTTTCACTTCTCATCCAAGAAGCTTCTTTGGCTCTGGCTGAATGACAGGGAATGGAAAGATTTATAATCTTAGCTGTCATCTGGTCATTAGTTCTCGGAAAGTCATTGAAACCACTTGGGGATTTATCTGTACTCTCAGGGTAACCTGAATCAGAGTGCAAATGGATGTGGAACCTTCTTGGCCCTCTGAAAGGATTGTGTTGCAGACAGGAGATAGGTGGAGTTGTATCCCTCTCCCTCTGTTGAGAGAGGGCTGTTCAATTTTAATATAGATGGCATCTTTGGAGAAACAAAACAACCACTTCAGAAACGCATGGCAAACAGAGAAGAACAAAACCACCAGGACAAGATTCAGCAGTCCATCTGCATTTGAAAAACAAAGGCCACTCTTTTGAAGACAGCAAAGTCCCTATTCTGGACAGAGAGGACCACTAGTTTGAAAAGGGTCAAAGAAGCCATCCGTATTAAAACTGAACAGCCCTATCTCAACAGAGGGGGAGGGATATGACACCGCCTATCTCCAGTCTATAATAAAGTCCTTTCAAGCAGTACCAAGAAGGTGACTCTGAGAGTACAGATAAACCCCCAAGTGGCCTCAACTCTCAGAGAGCTAACATCAGACCTTTAGACTGCTAATGACCAGATGACTCCTTCCATTCCTCACCATTCAGCCAGAACTGAAGAAGCTTCTACCGGTAGGATAAAAAACAAAATGTTCTTCAAGGAAAAAACAAAGTCCATTTGCCTTTGGAAAAGTACTGTTGGGTTACTCAATAATCTAGTGAATCACAAATTTTTCCAATTCAGAATTAAATAATTCTAAAAAATCATGGCTATTTTTTTTTTAAAAAAAAACTTACCTGAGATCTCTTGCTGGTAGAATCATATACATTGTACTTATCTTCTGATGTAAACTGGAACCTGACTAAACAGAAGTAAGCAATTTGCAAATTGATGCCTTAAACAGTGGAAAGCCATGGAATACTATTCCTTCATGTGTGATGTCACTTTAGATTAGATTTTCTTTAGATTAGATCTCTTTTACACTTTGGGGTATATAAGAGTGGGCCTGGCAGCAAACAACTCCTATTTCCACATTTAACAATCTTTCTAAAAACCTAAAATATGGTTTGAAATTAGATCATCAAAGTTTGCCAGTAAAATGTCCAAAGACCAACTATAAAATTTCTGACTGGGGGAACGACTTAAAGCTGAAATGGTAAGTTTCCCTTTCAGATGTAACTTGCTCCTATTTTCACTCTTAATGGGGATCAGGTCATAGAAAACCTATGCTGCTGAAAATTGGCCATCTTGCTACTGAATTTCAGTAACAAAATGATGGGGGGGGGATGACCAGAGTGTTATCTCTTCCTATTTGAAGGAAACCTGGTGTTCTTAAGGTCTCGTACCTCCTGGTCTATGTTTCATTATAGCTCTCAATTCCATGGCCCTACTTCATCTATAGTAGCCATTTTCAGGCTTCTTCTGAGCAGGCTAAAATAAAGTCAGTTAAATAGGCACAAAAGAATTCAGCCATTCTGGCAAACAGTTGTTATTGCAGAAAACCTAAGAAGCCCTTTTGAAAGAATCATTCCAGTGACTGCTGTGTATTAAATGCAAGCTCTATTTATAATAATCAGTGTTCACGTTTCTTAGGTCTCTAAGAGCTAGAATAAATTCTCCTTTGAGTGGGAGGTATTGCTTCCATCTCTCTCTTTTTTTTTTTTGCTTGTTTTCATAATGGCCAGAACCACCATCTAGTCATTTACTTTTGACCACATGAAAATGAACTTTAACCGCAGTTACTTGATAACGCTATCTTCCTGGCTAGAGAATTCTCAATCAAATTCAGTGCTGTCTTCTCCAATCCAGATGTCTCCTTGATTTGTGACTTCTTGGGATTCCTTAACCAAATGGTCATAATTGAGAATTTTAGTAATTGCAATTCGGATATCTGAATATCTTGAGGAAGGCTAGTATACTAAATTAAAATAATTGAGATAGAAAAATAACATTGTCAGATATAACTGCTGTTGCAAATTAAACCTTTTCCTCTTTGTAGGAAACAGGAATAGGAAATAAGCAGCTTTTCTCCCACATCATTTACCTTTTTTCTCTATATCCATGTTATCTGCACACTGAATATGCTTGCTACATCTCAGTATGATTTAGTCAATAAAAGCTCACGTTACAATGTATCTTGCTATTTAAAATGGCGATGTTTTCTTGTTTTCTGGGAATAAACATTTGCTGTCTTCAACCTTCACAAAGTCTTGCAAACCCTCTTACCTCCCTGTGTTTTGATCTATAGTTTCTGCTTAGTAATTTAGCAAAGGCAAACCTGGGTAGAGTGGCATCCAATGATAATAGTGTTTCCCAAAGGCCTTGGCATTGAAACTGGCACACTGATGTTGCTTGAAACTGGCTGTGTTGGCAGGGCAAAGCTGGGGAGAAAAGAAACATAAGTCTGGTGCTTGTTTCATTGCCTCTCTATACCAGACTGACATGGAATCATTTCCAAATATAACATGAAACAGTATTTCCCAACCTTAGCATTTTAGGATGCATGGACTACATCTCCCAGAATTTCTCAGCCAGCTGGAAAAGGTTGATAAACAATGGAGAGAAAATCTGAATGGTATTATTTCATTGTATGAAGATTTTGAAGTTTTCAGAGAAATGTAAAGGTTTAGGACAAAAAGAGGTCAGAGGCCATCCGTATCATTAACAACCAAAGAAATTATTTGAAAGTAAACAGCATGTATGAGTCTCTTCATTAGTCCTTTATTTCCCTTCTTTCCACTTATTATATCAAGTGGGATTTTAATTTCCACCTGAAACAAAGAAGTCGGGTGAATAAATGAGTGATGAAAAAACATACACCTGGAGATTGCTAGGAGCAGCTTTTGAAGCAGCCATGTCAGTATCAAAAAGGCATGGCTTTCACAAAGAGGTGCTTTCTATCTGCACCTTGTGTGTTTTAATGTACCTCTCTTCAAGATTCTTAATACGAGACATGCAATCCTGTTACTTATTAGCATTTAAATGCTGGGAAGGGTATGGACATGTCTTTTCAAATTTTATTCATTAAAGAGAATTTACAATACCTGAAGAGGAATGATTTCTCTAAAAGAGATATGCTGTGTAGTGGGAAAGTATGTGGCTGCAGAGTAAAGCTAGTTTTGTGAACACTCCACTGGAACATTCATAAAGATGGACTGGCTGCAACGTCTCCTATCGTTTGCTTTTCAGAAGGACCTTGAGTAATTGGACTCTGGTCATATGGATCTGCACACTAGAGTACATTCTTCCTCCCAAGATTTAGATAATACCTTTCATAGCAACTATGTTTCAGTTAGGTACTATACTTATAATCATGTCCAACTACAGTGGGTTATGGTAGGACAAGATTTTCTGTGGTACAGAACGAGAGTTTGAAATAAAGATGCATTGTATATTCACAATCCTTAAGGCGTGAGTAAAACTGACAAGGAAAAGGTCTGAATTATGTTAAACTCATTCTCTTTCCTAAGCTGTTTCTTCTGATAAAGAACTTTTCATTGGGACAGCAAGCTTATTAAAAATACTAACCCCAACTGCTGACCAGTAGTAGGATATACCGTTCTATCATCCTCAGGAGATTCTGTCATTTCCTTCAGCTGCATCTGTAATTTGTTTTGCTACCCAGTATTTCTATTTCAATCGGTTTTTGAAGTATAACAAATGTGTAGAGTGGCAGATTTAACAGGTATAGAAGGAGTAAAAATAAACCTTCCAAGCAAATTCTCTATGCTAAGTCACTTACTTATTATTCCAATAAGGAGAAAAGCATGAGATGGGGGGAAAAAATACTGAACATTTAAGAAAATCTACAGGCCCTTACAATGATCAATAAATACGAAGAATGAGACAGGTTATATACAACCACTGGTTTTGAAGGAATTGTGTTTTCTGTTCTTTTATTTTGAAATGTTAGGAAGTACTGCAGATTTAGTAACAATAAAGTATAAATAGTGCCTAAAATAACCTCTTCCCACTTGCCCCCATACTTCATGGTTCAAAATGTTATTAGTTTATCAAAGCAAAAATATATTTAAAAAGGAAAATAAAGGTAAAATAGGAGAAGAAAAGCAGAAGAGAAAAAAGTGTAGGGTAGAGGGGAAAAAGAAAAAAAACCCATCGACTTCTGACTCCTTTTGGTACAGTAGAATAAGATAATAACATGAAACTTCAAATTTTTACTTTTATATAATAATACATAATAGCCATTTATATAATTCCAAACCTATCTAATCAGTCAAAATCAAAGTTTCATTTTTTTCTACTTTAAGCACAAAGTCCAAAAGCAGTTTCCAAGTATAACCAAAATTAATTATGTTTTTTTCTTTAATCAAAGCAGTCAGTTTAG
This sequence comes from Bothrops alternatus, assembly GCA_034064705.1. Taxonomy (NCBI): domain Eukaryota; kingdom Metazoa; phylum Chordata; class Lepidosauria; order Squamata; family Viperidae; genus Bothrops; species Bothrops alternatus. Next base: position 481,528 of record JARGCV010000145.1, on the reverse strand, counting down.
CCATCTTTGCTAACTCCATCAACTTTTGCTGCCGTTTTCCATTGTGGGAATCACAGTGTCCTTCCATTTTTGTGCATAAAGTAATCTTGCTGCTATCATAAGAACATAAGAACATAAGAAGAGCCATGCTGAATCAGGCCAAAGCCCATCGAGTCCAGCATTCTGTGTCACACAGTGGCCCACCAATTGTATATGGGGATCTTGAGCAGAAAGAGAAGGCAAAACCCTCCCTTTCCCTTGACCCCCAACAAATGGTACTCAAGGGAATCCTGCCTGCCTCAACCAACATAGAGGCGGCACATGGACATCCATTTTAATAACCACCGATACACTTGGCATCCATGAATCTATCTAGCCCTGCCTTGAAGCTGTCAAGGCTGACAGCTGTCACAACCCCTTCTGAAAGTGAATTCCATAAATCAACAACCCTCTGGGTGAAGAAATATTTCCCTTTATTTGTCCTCACTTTCTTAGCTATGAGCTTTAGGGAGTGCCCCCTTGTCCTGGTATTGTGTGATAGAGAAAAGAATTTTTCTCTATCCACCTTTTCTATCCCATGCATGATTTTATACACTTCGATCAAGTCACCCCTTAAACGCCATCTTTCAAGGCTGAAGAGACCAAGGCGTTGCAATCTGGTTTCATAAGGGAGGTGCTCCATTTCCTTGATCATTCTGGTTGTCCTTTTTTGCACCTTTTCCAGTTCCATTATATCCTTCTTGAGGTGCGGTGACCAGAACTGTACACAGTACTCTAAGTGTGGTCTCACCATCGATTTGTACAGAGGCAATACAACACTTGCTGACTTATTTTCGATTCCCTTCCTAATCATGCCAAGCATGGAATTTGCTTTTTTTACTGCTGCTGCACATTGGGTTAACATCTTCATCGAGCTGTCCACCAAAACCCCAAGATCCCTTTCTTGGGTTGTCTCAGAAAGTTTGGTCCCCATCAGTTGGTAAGTATAATTGGAGTTCTTTGCCCCGATGTGCATAACTTTGCACTTGTTTAGGTTAAAATGCATTTGCCACTTTGTTGTCCACTCACACAATTTCGAGAGATCCTTCTGGAGCTCCCGACAATCAGTTTCACTTTTCACAACCCGGAACAATTTAGTGTCATCAGCAAACTTGGCTACCTCACTATTAACTTCTGCATCCAGATCATTGATGAATAAATTAAAAAGTAAAGGCCCCAAAATTGAACCTTGGGGTACACCACTTCTCACTTCTTTCCATCCAGAGAATTGTCCATTTATTGCCACCCTATCAACATGTATAACATCACCATTTGCTCCCATACATGTTTAACTGCTGGTTGGGCTCTGCAGCACACAAAGAATCAAAATCATTCTTGAAAATCAGATATAGTATCTATAAAAGATTCGCTTACCTGCTGTTGGCATAACTGAAAGCGTTTCGACTGACCCAGGCACATGCTACTATTTGTCCCCTGAGATACATGTAGCCTGCAATAAAAAGAGAATCCTTCTTCAAAAGAACTGAAAATGTTGACTTCAGAGAGGTTTTGGTTTAGAGTATGAAACACCTTTTGAAAAAGCTTTCTGAAACTGAATTTCATATATAGGGTAGCAGTGTGTTACTCCCTTCATTCAGGATGAGTTTTCAGTTTCCCAGTCTAGCCTATAGTGTGGTCTTCTATCCAAATTCAGTTCTACCTGGTATGGTTGTGCAAAGTTTCATATTTTAATGGGAACGTAGAATTTAAAGTTTGAAGAATCCAACACCACCTACTCTTTAAAGATCCACCAAAGATTAATTTAGGTTATGCCATTACAACATCCATAATAACTTTTGCTACTTCCCTCTATGCTGCAATTTCTTTCTTTAGATTAAATATGAGCAAGAACTCTGCATTAAAATCTATTGCATCTAGAAAAATATTCAGAATATCTCCAAATGGTTATCTGTGATTTCCTCAGCTTTAATACTCTGTTTCAGAATTTCTGAATTCCAGTCTTCCAAAGCGGAACAACATCACAGTTTTTTCAGAGCTAACAGCGAAATAAAGCCAGCTCAAGGTAAATAGAACTTACTCCCAGGAAACAAAATACAGGATTGGAGCATCCAAGCTTAACTTTATCACAAGGAGGTTTGACAATATCAAATTCTACATATCAGAACAAGCTGGAATGCTATCAAAGAAGCTTACTTCCCTGCCTAACTTCGATCCTAAAGTGAGGAAGCTGCTCGCTAAGCCTGAAGAACTGAGTGGTAGACCTCCAACCAGTTAGGAAGACAGATGGCTCCTTCTTTTAGTGGGACTGGAGCACAGAGTCTTGCCCTTAATTTAGCTAATATGGATAGTCCTTGATTTAACAACTGCAACTGGTACCAAAATTTCCATTGTTAAGCGGTTGAGTCACACCTGATTTTATGACCCGTTTTGCCACAACATAGACATTTTTTTTAAAGTGAAGAGACAAACTATAGGTTGTAGATACTCCTGTTAGTTGGTTCTTAAAAGGAGATCCTGGTTTGCCTTGCGAAAAGTAAAACTTATTTCTAAGTGTATTGCGAATCAGGGCTATTTCCAAACAGGAAGAACCTCAGCATATCCAGTCAATTATTCAGCCACGCCGCATAAAAGGACACACATAAACTCACACAATTTTGATAGAAGGAAAGAGGAGCGCCTCAGAAGTATGTTTATGTAGAACAGCGGTTCTCAACCTTTTCCGGGGCTCGACCCCGGCCCGCGCTGTGCAATGGGGCGCATCGCGCATGCGCATGTGCGGCACAACGGGGCACATCACGCATGTGCATGTGCGGCACGACGGGGCGCATCGCACATGCGCATGTGCGGCACGATGGGGCGCATCGCGCATTGCGCATGCGTGGCACGACGTGGTGCATCGCGCATCGTGCATGCACGGTGTGGCGGGGCGCATCGTGCATGCGTGGCATGATGGGGCGCATCACGCATGCGCATGTGTGGTGTGATGGGGCACGGCGGGGCGCATCGCGCATGTGCAGCAGGGCGCATCGCGCATGCGCATGTGTGGTGTGGTGGGGTGCATCGTGCATGTGCGGCGCGACGGGGCGCATCGCGCATGCGTGGCGCAACGGGGCACATCGCAAAGGGGGAAAAAATGGCCGACCCCCCCAAAAAATGGCCAACCAAAAAAAAAATGCGCGGCGCAACGGCCCGCATTGCAAAGGGGGAAAAAATGGCCGACCAAAAAAAATGGCCGACCAAAAAATAAATAAAATAAAAATGGCGGACTGTGGTGTTTGGCGACCCCCGTGAAATGGTCGTTCGACCCCAAATGGGGTCGCAACCCACAGGTTGAGAACCGCTGATGTAGAAGAAGGAGAAGAAATGTGGATAAGCACAGTCGAGAAAAGTCTCCAATGCCAGTTCTCATTAGCATTCAGGGATCTGGAGCAACAGGTTAGAAGAGGTGCCTTCCTGGAGTTTATTCAACTCTTGAGTGCAGGTTGAAGTTCGGGATGGTTTGCTAGATGGAAATCTGAGCAACTGGGCTAAGGATGGGAGTATAGGACTCCTTAGAAAGAAATCTATCATCACCTTTATACAAACTGTACCTTCCCTGCACTTTAATCAGGGAATCAGCTCAGGATGTTACTTGCTGAACCTCAAGAAAATAAAGAGAAAACAGTGAGGATTACGAAGAGGAAGTGAGAGAAATAGAGCCACATGGAGAAAAAGTGATTTCATGAATTGCTCTGCCAGATCTCAGTGTTCTTTTTTTTTTTAATGCCAAATGTATTGTGATGGTAAAATTGGTTTATCCAACTAAAGGTCCCACATTTCTCTCAAGTGGCCTTGGTCAACTACTTACCGCTGCCATAAGCAGTGCCTCTCTCTTGACATTACACCTCCTCCACAGGTGCGGGAACATGTAGACCAGGAGCTCCATTCTCCCCACCATTTGGTGACCTCTTCATTCCAGGTACCAGCTTCTTCTGCTGCCTCACTACTGTCCTGACACAAACAGGGAAAGGTTACCTTAAGAACTCCAGAACGTTTCCCATTATCTCCTTTTTTCTAATCTCACAAGCTATTCCTAGATCCATATTTGCTGTATGACAATGTTTTGGTTCTTCTGATATAGACTGTTGGATATATGTAGATTATCTGCAGACTGAAACAAATGATGAAACATATAACAATTTGTACCTTCCTGTATATATTTGTTCATTATTGGATGCCTCCATGTCCTGAGTATGCTTCCCAAGCCCAGTACTTGAGACTGATAAGTTATTTTTTGGGCTCTTTTCTCCTTCCTCCATAGGATTTACTTTAAAACTTTTATCTCAAACTCATTTTTTTTTACTTTGGCTTTTTTCATTTTTAAATATCTTAACTCATATCTTTTTACCACTGAGGAACCTCCAATCCACTGGGCTAATTCGTGCTGTTAGTAATATGATTGTGATCTGGGTGCTCAGCAACCAGCCCGAATTTCTGACCATCACTGTGTCGCATGGTCATGTGATTGCAATTTGCAACCTTCCCTGCTGGCTTTCCACTATCAAAGTCAATGGGGAAGCCAGTAAGAAGTGGAAGGCTCTGATTATGTGAGGTCCTCGTTTAATGACCCACAGTGATTCACTTACTAACTAGAGACTGATGGAACTGCTGCCACTGAGCAGTGCCGTTATATGACATCATGCTTAATGACATCATTTAGTGACAGTAATTCTGGTCCCAATTACAGTCTTTTAGCTAGGACTACCTGAATTTCTCTTGTATCACCTGCAGCCATATCATTTTCCTGCATTATTCTGTATGGTTAGATATATATATATATATATATATATATATATATATATATATATATATATATATATATATATATATATATATATATATATATATATATATATATATATATATATATATATATATATATATATATATATATATATATATGTGTGTGTGTGTGTGTGTGTGTGTGTGTGTGTGTGTGAATAATACAGAGAAAACAGAATTGATTGAGATGCTATAGAGAAATAAAGCAGGCTTCATGTTAGCCTCTGCAATCGGTTCCTGACAGAATTATCTATCCACATAGGGTACACAGATAAGCTATGAATTCCAGCACATGAAAAAGACTGTCTGCTGCATATCTGTTTGAGTCACTGTCCTGGATCTTCCAGAGAGTGACAGTGAGTGTGGGAAGGAGTGGAAAATGGAGAGGAGCTGCTGTATCTCCTGGAATGTTAGTAGCTGCTACAGAACTACATAGAAGCGGCATAGTGCACCCTGATTACATTTCTGTCCATGAGAGATGATGATGTCATTGGCACTGCACACTGCTTTTGTTTTTCTGTAATTTCGGGAAAGTTGGTGCTTACCTATCAGTGTGAGCATTTGAAGAAGGTGATGACAAAATTAAAGCGTTGCCTAATGACAAGCGTGCATCTATTTTGAACACAGAGAGCTGAAACATCTTTCCAGCTAATAAAGGTTTGGGCTTTTTGCCTAAGAAAATCACTGAGATGCATTTGAAAGGACCAGCAACGCTCCCCATCCCAGATGGAAAAAGAGGTGACTCTTTCTTATTCAAATGAAAGACTGGAGGAGGGTTCCCTGTGGGGTTTCTGAAAAACAGGGCTACAATGGGTTCAGTGATCCACGAAATCTAAGGCAGCTAAAGCAAGTAGAGTAAAATGGGGAGGGGTTGCCTCCTTCATCTAATGGCAGAGGTTAGTGCTTGATGGCCTGAATTCTCAATGGAAGTTCTGTAATAATGAAAGGGTGTGATGGAGAACTTTTTACAACTGTGGGGAGACCAGGGCTCCAATTGGAACTTCATGTTGGTCGGGTCAGAAGGTATGTCTTTGCATGTCTCACAAAATGCTAAATGAATACGCCATTCTTCCCTACCTAAAATGGGAGAAGGAAAAGCTGGCAGTTCTTCTTTAAAATGTTCTGGGGATAAGAAATCCAAAAGCTAAGAAGAAAGAAAACAGGGGAAAGATCTATTCTTCTGAAATAAGCAACATATAGCTGATTTTTCCAGAAAGCAAAATCTTTTAACATATTTAGCTCAATGATTAGAACCTTTGGACATTACCAATTGTGAACATGATACGTGAAAGAGAAAGCAATTTAAGATGAATGAACTGGGCCTGTGCATGGCACACCCTTATTTTCATAGAATTTTGTTTCCCAGTGGTGTGCAACATACTTAGAAAAATGCATCTCAAAATGACACAGAAGGTTACAGCAGTTAGGATAAGCCACTTTTCTGACTCATGTCCTGAAAAGTTTAGATACAGTAGAAACAGCCACAGCAAATTCATTCTTACAATACCTTGATCATCCCCACAGGTGAAATGTTCTTCTTTCTATAAAAGTTATTATATTGAGGAGCAGAATAGGAATGTTCAGGTATAAACATCCTGCTAGTCGCCGGATGCTCAGATAGGACATTGAAGCATATATTCAGAAGGTATTCTGGGCATCTCCTGTTCGACACCGAAATATGCTTTTCTATTTTGCTTTCTGTGATTTTTAAGGTATACATGAAATCACTGAAGTTTTGGAAGGGGAGGCCGTCCGCGAGATGATGACAGCCCGTTCTATTGCTCCCTACCTTTTAATTTAATGCCTTGCAACAAGATGGGCAGCTAACAAATTTAATAAATAAATAAAATAAAATAAATTCCATGGAAGCAATTGACATGATTGATAAATGCTTAATTTTGATAATAACAACCTGGGTGAGGAAAAATAAGCTGAAATTATTTCCAGGTAAGACAGAAGTGCTATTTAGTAGAGAGAAAACTGACTCGGTTAGGGTAAAGTTTGTTTTCCCTGGGAATCAGAAGGCTCTTTGACCACCGTGGTCACTGGATTTGCAAAGTGGCTGTGGTGAAGAATAAATATGCAGAACTACAGCTAATGGGCCACAAGTACCCTTCCTAAGCTACTTGATAGAACAGCTATCATTACAACTTGTCTTGACATGCAACACCCTTTATGTGAAGCTACTCATGAAAAATGTCCAGAAGGTATGAAGTGCCCAGGGGCCGAGTTATTGATTATTGCATGGCTCTGGGATCATAACGATGCCTGTACTGGAAACACTTTCACTGGTTATCATAGCTATTGGCACAACATAAAGTACCTTTTTGATCTTCAGAATCCTCAATAGGGATGGGATAGGGCTCATTTGCTGCACTCCCTGTCCCGGCATGAATCTGGCCAGCTCCAGATATCAGCAGAAGAGGTCCTTTGAAAACACCCGATACCAGAAGATGGGACAATCAGGAACTTGGGCAAGCCACTCAATGCACTTCCTAAGGAAAGGAGCTTGGCTCCTGCTCTCCCATTATTTAGGATCTCTCTGGCAAGCTTTAAATTCTTAATTATTTTAATTAATTTTTATTTTGATTTTAACTATAGAAATTTGAAATAATAATAACTGAATTACTTTTATTTCCTTGTTCCTATTTTTATTGCCGCAAACCAACTTGAGTATTAGAATAACATCAGAGTAAGATTTAAGATTCAGTAATAAGTACATTTTAAAAGACAACCACCAAATTCTGAATTTGCACGCAGGAGGGTTGTTTCAGTGATTCAACTGTGTACTCGACAAACCACAAATCACCAACGCCTGTCCATTTTCTGTCCGGCATTAAGTGGGGTTCTTCCAATTCCAGACGACCAGAGACGATTTTAAAGCCACTGGTAACAATGCCATGAGTTGTAGAGATGAACTAGCGGCAATAGGGGAAAAGGTTTCGGAAGCAAAATAATAATAATTTTTTTTTTAAAAAAAATCCCAGCCTGAATTTTAAAGCAGACGCCGTGGGAAGTTTCAAGAGGGCAGCGCAGCAGGCTAAATCAGCGCCGTCGTTTCACGCCTTTCTCTCCTTGCTCAGATCGTAACATTTTAAAAGGAATGGGGCGGGAAAACGCCCTAGAAAAGAGGTCGATTTGGAGCCAAGATTCGCGACAGATCCGAGTATAACGACGGTGGCTGAGACAGCCACGAGACCTTACTCAAGAACGGATTATTCGGGGGTATTACTTTTCCGAAATGGGGCACGGTGGCTACGGCCGGATGGATCTGCTTGCAAGCAAGCCCAGCTAGGGGAAGCCGCGGCGGGAGCACATTGCAAAAGTGCCTCTCAGGAATCCTTCGGGAAAGGCACACAAAATCCCCCAAAGTGCAGCAGCGGCTAAAAGTCGGTCACCGCCGAGGGTTGCCTCACATTCGCCGCCTCTGGCCCCTTACCTTAGCGCGGAGTGCACAGGCGAATAGCAGAAGTAGCAACTGCAGTATGGGGAGCCGGCGGGCGGAGAAGGCGGGAGGCGCGGCCATCGTGCTCTCTAGCGCTCCATGAGCGGCCAAAAGGCGGCAGCGAAGTCCCGGCGGCAGCAGGAGCAGCTGCCTGGACACAAACCGGCATGGCCGAGTAAGTAAATAATGACTTTCCGATCTGATGGGTGTCTGCGGGAGCGCGGGGCAACCCTGTGGCTTCTGGACAACGGTGATTGACAAGGCGACCCGAGAGCCACCCAAAGAGGCCGCCAGTGGGACGGAAGGAAGGGAAGAGTGGGGGTCTTTCTGTCTGCCCCTTCCTCCCTCTTCAAAGAAGAGACAAAGGATCCCGGCGCAGCGGGAGCCTTCCTGCAGCAGCTTTTGCCCGCTGCTGGCCGAGGAAAGGAAGGCGGGAGGGGCCCACATCCTCTCCGGCTTGACTGTCAAAGAGGCCCTTCAGCGAGAGCTGCCAGATTAGACAGCAGGGCGGGAAAAGTAGGCAAGGTTCCAGGGTGGGCTGGACTCTTTGGAACTATGTTTTCTTGCACCTAAGGGTTGCAGATGTTGGAACGGAGATTCAACTTTTCTTAGATGGGGTGAGGGGGAGGACGGTATTGGATTCAACAATAAAGAGGCCTTTCCCAAACCTTTAGGTGGGTGGGTATATATGGATCTGTTGTGTGCATTAACCAAATGGCGGTGATGGGAAAAGTGAACTTAAGCCAACGGTCCAAGTATAACCCCAAACATGTTCATTTAGGGGTGGGAAGCTGTTGATATAGCTTGAGCTGTGTCAGGGACTGGGAAGTTATTGTCAAGCAGGACAGGCGGCAGTTTCCAAGTTTTTCCTTTTTGTGGACGATTAATCGTTGATTATTGTTGAGGTGTACTACATAAACAATGTTTTTGTATCATAGGGCCCTCCCTCCCAGTGACACCTATGGGATCCTGCTACTTAACACATGAAGTACAGTAGTTTGCTCCAGTGAAGATGAAAGCCTTTTTTGGCCTGCTCCCTTCAGGAATTTAAAGGGAACTTACTGGGAGCCAGTGAATATAATAAGACTTGGCTGAAAAACAGGATGTAATAGGGGCATGTATCTCTCAACGATTTATACCCCTGTATAATTGAGCCCCAAATTTATGTTGCTGAGACAGTTGTTAAGTGAATTTTGCCCCATTTTACGACCTTTCTTGCCACAGTTGTTAAATGAATCATTGCAACTATTAGTAATACGGTTGTTAAGTGAATCTGCCTTCCCCATTGATTTTGCTTGTCAGAAGGTCGTAAAAGGCGATCACATGAGCCCTGGGACGGTGCAAATGTCATAAATATGTGTCAGTTGCCAAATATGTGAATTTTGGTCACATGATCATGGGAATGCCATAACTGTTGTAAGTTTGAAAATCAGTCATACATCACTTTTTTCAGTGCTGTTGTAACTTCAAATGGATACTAAAGGAACTGTTGTAAGTCAAGGACTACTTACATATTTACAAATAGTTGGCATATAGTACGGTACAATTACTCTTTGAGGTGCTTTAGCAACAAAGTCCATTATTACCCACCAATGGGAATATCTGAATGATCTTTTGTTTAAAAAAAGGGTTTCATGAGATTCTGTTGATTGCCTTGCTTGAGAAGGACTTTAATATATTCACATACTTAAAAACATAGGAAGCCTGTTTTTTTCCCTTTGTTTTATCTGTTTTATAAATGTATTTGTTTGTTAAATGTATAAATTACAAAATGAATACCCATCAGATATTTGGAAAGTTTAAATGATCTGTTATAAGTGGCTTATAAGTGGCTTATGGTCTATAATGTAATGTCAAGAAATTTCTAAATAATAATATTTCAATCTTAAAAAATCAGTAGAATTGTTTTTGGCAGGAATCAGAACATGTGGAATCTTTTCTTTGTGTATCTAGAATTTTTCTTTGTATTTTAGAAGTATTAGTATATTAAACATTCCTTTATCTCCAACAGATGTCACTATTGTAACATTACCTTTTTGTGCAAATACTACTTCCAATATCTGATAGGTTTCTTTTGCTTTATGCAAATTTTCTCTTTAGAATTGATAGCTTACTTTTTTGTTTTAATGTGATTAGAAAGTAAAAACAATTGTAAACCTTGAAATTATGGAGTGATAAGAAGTAAGTCATATTTGCTCAGAATACTAAGAGCTACAGTAGCAGCATATCTAGAAGCATCTTTTTGGGGAAGTTTAAGTGATAGAAATAATGCACGTGGATACCTAGGATTTTAAACTGAATATAGTCCTTGACTTACAAGAGTTTGTTTAATGACTATTTGAAATTACAATGGCACTGAAAAAAGTGACATGACTGTTTTTCACAATTATGACCATGTAGCATCTCCATGATCATATGATCAAAATTCAGACACTTGACAACTGACTCATATTTATGACAGTTGCAGTGTCCTGGGGTCATGTGACCACCTTTTGTAAACTTCAGACAAGCCAAGTTAATGGGGAAACCAGATTCACTTAACAATCATGTTACTAACTTAATACCTGCAATGATTCACTTAACAACTGGGGCAAGAAAGGTTGTAAAATGGAGCAAAATTCACTTAACAAATGTATTATTTAGCAACAGAAATTTTAGGCTCAATTGTGGTTGTAAGGACTACCTATAAATGGACTATTGCTATAACCCCAACTGTCAGATGTGGATATTGTATGGGGTCCTGAACGTGTCAAGGGCCCCATTTCCTGGTTTGATTGCTAACTGGCCAGGTTTCTCGGCTGCTTGTCATGGTTCCGATAGATGAAACCAGTAAAAGAACTTCAAGGTAAGTAGCTTTTATAGATCTTGGAAATATCTATAAACAAACAGGATGATAATTCCTTATCTGTGATGGACTATAGGAAAACTGTAACTTGAAACAGTCAGAAACTATTTTTTTCATGCAAAAGATTTTTTCCTGGATTTCAGTCCCTGGCCTATTTTTTAGTTAATTACAGTAGTGGCCAAAATTGTGGAAACCTTTTGGGAAAAGTGTACAGTAGAAATGCCACCTTTGGTTAAGTTTCCACCAGTTTTTCTTCTAAGTTCTTTATAACTGTAGTCTTGTTCACTTAATAATACTATTTTACATCACTTTCTGGGCAACCAGTCAACTCTTTGCACTATTACTTTAATTTTATTACATTTTACAAGCTCACTAAATGAAAGAACACAAAAAACCCCAACCAACTTGAAAGCGATCACATAACACACTGACAAATGTCCTCCTCTCAGCTTTAATAACTGAATCCTACTGTGATCTCATTGGCTCATTGCCAAAACAAGATGACACCTGATTGGCTCTCTAAACACTCATGCTCATTGGCTACAATCAGATGAAGGAAAGCTACCTGATATCAACCTAAGCAAGTTGTGCTTCCTTTTTCTGGTTATTTCGCTACAACTTTTCATAGAATACAGTACAGATAATTGAACAAACTTAGTTGCATTACATTCTTAATTAAATTAGCTTTCCGTTGATATATAACTTTATGGTACTATTCCAAAAAAAAAAAGTGGTGTTATTAGGCATCAAACCTCAAAAATACTTTTCCCAAAAAGTTTCCGCAATTTTGGCCACTGCTGTAGGTTGATATTTGAAAAATGCTCTGATCTTATGAACCAGAGCAGATATTGTTGTATTATAAGGTTTAGTTATAAACAGTGGTCTGTGTTGTTATCCAATAATTCTCAGAAACCTCATGACCAAATGAGAAAGCTTATTTTAGCTGATTGGCCATAACTTATAGTTCCCTGCATTCTACCAAAACAATTGTCCATAATTATTGCCCTTAACTCTGGTGAGAAACCTAGAATTCATCATTTCTGTCTCCCTATGTGGTTTTTGCAGCCTTGTGGACATTATCTTTTGCAATTTCTCTTTGGGTTTTGATCCTTTATAATTATCAGGTATTGCACAACATTTGTCTGCATTCCCTTATGTATTGTATATGTTAATGTTAAAGTGAATTTAAAAATAAAATTCATGATTTTATATACATTAAACTTTGTGAAATTATTCCAATTGAGTTGAGTTTTATATTCGTTATTTATAAAACATGGGACGAAAAATACTTACGCTTTTTTTTTTTTTTGCCATAGTGAGCTGTCCAAAATATTTGGATGTACTCCTGTATAGAACAGCATATAAAACAGGGGTGTACAACTTCCATTAAGTAAAGAACGTCTCAAAGCTTTCATCAAGTTAAAAGTCATACTCCTAAAATATTCATTGAAAAAAAATGCAAAATTAAAAGATATATTAATTACTTTATTTGAACAGCAAAATATATTTTACTCTTGATGAAAAAATCCAAGAACAACACAGGTCTGGTTAGAAAGGTAATCTTAAAGCTGGGGTTTGTGTAACAATACTACCATCAAGCACCAACTTTAGCTGTCAAAGCAGAAATCAAAGAGCACAAAAAAGAAACAATGCTGTTCTCTGTAGACCTACCTAAAGACCCTGAAGTGTAAATACTGAAAGATAAAAACCAGGGAATGAGAAAACTTTTTCAGGGAAGAAAAAGGAAAGGGAAGAGAACTACTAGCAAAAATAAACTGCTGTATTTGAGATTTTAACTCAAATTTTGAACCTCAGTTGAATTTCTTGATTATGGCAATTGAAAGGGTAATTCTTGGCTGTGAAGAAACTCTACCCTATTTTAGGTTTGGATTTGACTAAAGCGATAGAGCTCCAATCTTGTTCTTTCCGCTGATTTTATCTCCCCTATCATGGCTCCACAGTTGATGTACACCGGTTGCAAAGTGCCTGAATCATGATCAGATAACCACGGCGACACAGTGACGGACGCTACTTTGAGGACTTTTTCAGCTCTGTCGTAACTTTGAATCATAACTGAATAAGTAGTCAGTTAGCAACGACTATCTGTGATGATGCAGTGATTGGAATGTAGTATGTATGGCAGGCTAATTCTGCAATTTATGCTGGCTGGGGAATTTTGGGAGTTGAACTCCACAAGTCTTAAAGTTCCCAAGTTTGGGGATCCCTGCTTACAATAACGATATCAAGGGAAAATTGCCACGAGAGGCAGTATTGGAAATATAATGGAAATCCTGACTCGGTGTTGGAGACACCATTCTAATTCCAAATGAAATTGCTGTTTTGATCTATAAAAGTACCCAGGTACTTTCTCCAGTTGGAATTGACCAGCCCTTGAACATCCTGGCACAAATTTTAAATTGTTCCCCATGTGACATAGAGAGGGCTAAGATTAGCAAACACATCTCTGTCATAGTTTGTGAAATAGGCTCCCTTCAGAAATTATGCTTGTTGTAAGTTTCTGGGAGCTAATTTCTATAACATAGAGCTCATCCAGAGACTGCTGGGAGATAACAGAGATAGTCTTTTTTTTAAAAAAAAACTGTACTTGGAAAATCTGTTATTATTGTTTTTGCTGTTTATATCAGGGGTCCCCTTCCCCCGGGCCATGGCCACTACCAGGCCTTGAGCCTTTTGGAACCAGGCCGTGGAAGTGGCAGGGGAGGGGCACTCAAGCATTCCCACTTGTGCGAACAGAGGGCAAGTGCGTGCACAAACACTTCATTTGCGCAAGTGGTGGGTGCGCGTGCATGCTGCTCATGCAAATAAAAGCTGCGTGCGGGCTTGCCTGTCGCGCACACAGAACCATCTCCTTCCTCCCCCACTGGTCCGCAAAGCCGAAAAGGTTGGGGAACTCTGGTTTATATGATTGGTGAGAATTTTGAATATGTATCAAGATATCCATAAGATACCCACAGAAAAATACAGGTAGTCCTCAACTTAAGATAACAATTGGGACCAGACTAAAGACTAAGCAATGCGATTGTTAAGTGAGTTGTGCCTGATTTTATGACCTTTATTGCTGCATTTGTTAAGTGAATCAAACAGTTAAGTGAATCCAGCTTTCCCCACTGACTTTGTCAGAAACCTCCGGGGAAGGTCACAAATGATCATGTGACACCAGGATGCAACCATCATAAATACACATCAATTGCCAAATTCTTGAATTTTGATCATGTGACTGCAGGGACACTGCAACATAAAAGTCACTTTTCAAGTATTCTTTTAACTTTGAACAGTTGTTACATGAATGATCCTAAGTTGAGGACTATCTATATAGGTTGACTCTACAGTTACACAAAGACATATGTTTGCCTTAATTAATACAACCACTAGATGGCATTATATTGTTTCAAATCCCACCTTTCTAAACATGAAGAGCAACAAAGTGAGGCAGGAATTTAGACTTACTATGACAGATCAGTGCCTTCCAGATGTTTTGGACTACAACTCCTATAATCTCCCATTATCTAACCAGATGTTGAGAGCATCCATTCTGAGAATATTTCTTTAAATCTCCTAAGAGCAGAACTACATCTATGCCTACACAAAAGTAAAATCCACCAAGTTCAACAGAATTTATTCCCAGGTTAGTAGTAGAGGGCCCCATCTCTCTCTCTCTTTCCCTCTCTGTCTCTCTCTCTGTGTCTGTCTCTCACAGGTCATAAAGCTATTTTTCTTCTTATTCTCATAATATTTTTAATGAGAACATATCCTAGCAACTGTTAATATTGCTAGATACAAATCAAAAAGAAATCATGAAGGGCATGCAGTAAATTCTCTCACAGATGCCCTTTAAAACTGCGGCATCCAACTTTTCCAGCTTGGCAAATCAGCAGAAGCAGCGGTTAAGTGGGGGGGAGGGGATGATTTCGTGTGCGTGCTGCTTTCACAAATGCAGCTTCATCATGTATGTGCTTGCACATCACTTCGGCAGCCCAGTTAAAAGACGCATGTCACTAAAATTTAATTCTGTAGCATTGAAAATTTTCTAGATCGCTCATGTCAAACCTTTCCAAGTTAGCCATCTTAACCAATTTCTCCATCTGTGGTGATTTGTAGGTGATTTGATTAGGTTTACATTTTAAAAAAACCCTCTCCATTAATTATTCTGCCATTTCATGAGCTTTTTTGAATTTCAATCTTTCAAAAAATCTTGATTAATTTGCTTTTCATGAGCTGTTAGGTTAAAAGGTGATGGTAATGTTTCAACCAAAACCCTGCAGTGGAAAATAACTTGCAATGCTAAGTTTGTGGTAGAATATATTCAAAAAACTTGGGTAGGGAATGGTGAGTTTTCTCAGTATACATTGAAAAATGCTGTTGAAAAAGATCTGTACTTACTTAGTTCCTATCTGCTACATTAGATTTGAACCACATCCCACTTTAGTTCCATTGAAACCAATGAGACAAGACAGTGATGACCAATTTCAGACTTGTTGAATTCAATGGGACAAACACATGACTAACTTAAGTTAGATCCAATTTTTATGTTGTATACTGGTTTATTATTATTGCACACTTATTAAATAGATAAAAATTGTCTCGAATTGAGCTTTACTCCTGGTAACTACACAGATCTATTCATGCAGGGGGTTTTGGCACTACTTTGGAAGTGGTATGTCACTAGTTATTCCAGGTTTTTGGGTTCCGATAAATTTGGGAACAGAAATTTTAAGTTCAGTGCAGACTGGCATCAATAGATGCTTGCCTGAGTTGCCTACTTTCATACTACTCATCAATTTACTCAACTGCAATCTGAAGAGCTCTACCCAGCACCAAACTGTGCTAAAAACCACAGGATCTTTAAATGAAAATAGATTTAGTATGTTTGTCCATGAGAATCATTTGCTAAAAGAGAATGGAGATTTTCATAGATTCTCGTAACTGTCACAAACTATAGAAATATATGTAGCATGGTTTGCAAGGGAAAATTCCAATTTCTTTTATTTCATCTGTAATAAAGTTAAATAAAATGAAAATAATTTCTTTGTATTGCAGCTACCATAGGTTTAGGCTGTCAATTCTTTACAGACATCTGTATGTTTGTTAACCCAGCATCACTTCAGTGAAGCAACTACATCACTTTTCTAAATCTCTGAACTTTGTAGTCCCTAACTAGGCAGTCCCAATTTATTACTAGAATGGAACTGAATTATACTTATGTAATTTCTAAGGTAGCATTTCCAACTACACCCTCTTCCCTTTTTACAACAGCAGTTCTAAGAATTCTCAGCCACCTTCAGTGCCAAGATATCCAGATAAGTCCAAGAGTCCTAATCAATGGTTGAAAAAATACTAGATTAGATGAAATGGTAAACTGAGTGACCATAAGGCATCATCTTCTGTTCCCAATAGGATATTTATATTATATCTTTGGAAAGAATTGTAGTTTAAATTCTTAAAAATCATCAAAACTGAGAAGAGATGCAATATACAACAGCTTTATATATAGAATAGTATATCACATTACAGTAAAAGGTATTTTTAAGAATTACCATTTAGAAAATATCCCTTAGATGCACAAATACAGTGCATTTGACTTATTTGATAAGTTAATCCAGGTGGAGGCTGTATTTTAAAACTTTTTATAAATTCAATATATCCACTTGCATAAAATCTAAAAATTGGACCTAGTTTATTTTGCAGTTAGCTTTAATATCAACATCTAATTTTCAGTATGTTGACTGAACTAGTATATGGAGATTTTGTGCAAATATGCTGAACTTTGTAGTGCTTGTTTAGGAATAGAAGTTTACATAATCACTAGTTAATTACCAGAATTCTCACATGCCAATCAGGAGTTCTAGATTAAGCTAACCATTCTGTTCATAAGAAAGATTTTAAGAGTAGTCTTTCCATTTTCCTCCAATGGCAAACTTGTTATGAATATATAAATGTGCAAATTATAGTAGTTACCCATCTTTAAAAATATTGCATTAAATTGCATTGCAAATGCCAACTCAACTATAAAATCAATTCAATAATTTCTGTTTTTTTATGAAAGCCATAATCAAAATCAACATCACAATGCATATTTATTTAAAATCAGCTTGTTTCCTCTTAATACCTCTAGGCTGTTTAAGCAATCAAAAAAAAAATCTCATTTGTGCAAATCCTTCAGAAAGACTGTAAAAGGAAGGTTTAAAAGTGGGCTCCACTTTTACTTTTAATTTTTAAAAGTGAAATCTTCTTTATTTGCTGCTTGCTGAAAGCAGCCGTTATCTTCTATAAATGGCACAGGACAAACAGGCACAACTAAGTGGGATATGCGGCTCCAGAGCCCACTTAGCTTGTCAGTATCCATAAGGTCATAAGAACTGGGTGAATCAGAGTTTACGAATGTGGCCCAGAGGAAATCCCGCACATTTTCCTCCACAATCTGTAGGCCAATGCTAGGATCCAACTTCTCATTCTCCAGCAAAACTGTCAAAATCAGTGCCACATCTTTGAAAGCAGCACTCTCGTGGTCACAGTATTTGTAAAAGATTAAGGTGGAACTTGCAGGCAGGGATTCAAACTGATGTACCACTGCTGCCTTTCCTCCTCCATGGAAACCAACGCTCAGCTCCTCATCAACTGCCAGCTTTGCAAGATCATTGCTTAGAGTGGATTTAGAAGCTCCATCTACATGGACTGTGCTGCCTCCCAGGGATGATGAATAGGCACTGGCAATCTGGGTGCTCAGACACTTCAGAGTTGATTTAGCCTCCTGGGCAGCAGCAAAGATTAAGATAGCTGGTTCAGTGTGGTAGGATGTATTAAGGTGTTTCTGCAACATTTTCCGTACTCGTCCCCACAGGTGAGGGCTCTGACCTGGGAAGATGTCTTTCAGTGGATCAAACTTTGATAAGAAGGCTTCCACCACTGGATTTTTTGGCATATTTGGAGGGCGTAAGGGGTAGCAATAATGGCAACTTATAGCAATGAACACGAACGTTATTGCCAGAAAAACTCCATAGAAGAAAAAACCTAATAATCAAGGGCAAGGAACAGAATGAAGACAGAGAAAACCATTCAGAAAACAACATCACACAAAGACAAAAGTCACATGCCAAAGACTTAAGCAATTTATTATTAATGGAAATATCTCACATCTCAAAGGAGTCAATCTCCAGACAGTAGTAATAACTAATTCCCACCCCCAGGCATCAGGTCAACCCCTACTTAATATATAAAGAGTTCAGGTTCAATTCCCGCTTATAGCATTAATGTCTTTTGTTTGGCTTTAAGAGATTTTTTCCACCAAATCCCTTGCGTGAACCCAGGCACCGTAGCTTTTTAGCTAGTCACAGCTTAGCAAACTACGTCACAGTGCCTGAAGTGTCACTATCTTCTATAGGCAGGTAGCACTTAAGAAGCCCAACCTGCACAATTTCATCAAAACAGCAGAGTAAATGGAGTATTGTGATGTTTTATGATATTCCACATGCATAAACAAAGAAGTTCTTTACACATTTGGACTGCAAAGCCTCTAAGGTATTAAATATAATTTTAAATGAAGATTTAATGGTCCCTTGTTACAGCAAGGTATTGCTTTTTTCATTTTACTTGATTTAGCTGTAACATCCTTTTTTTACCCAGTAAAATAAGCCTGGAAATAAACAGCTAGGGTAACTACAAATGATATTATCGGGACTTTCATGAATTACTGTATGGCTTATTTGATCAGTTTTGTAAAAAATCAACAATAGTCTTACCATTATCTTGAAGAGACTGATAATAATTTATTATTAGCTGTTTCACTGAGTTCTGTTGATTTACTTGTGGTGTAAAGCATTCAACTGTCTTCTGAGAATAGACTCCAGGCACTAATTTGGATGTCCTATGTTGTACATCTTTTTCTTAAAAAAAGCATAGCAGTATTATGAGAAACAACCTGTCCAGTTATATGAAATTATACAATTTTACCAATCAGTACAGCAAGCCTTTTCAACCATTGCTCCCAGAATTCCTCACTACATGTCAATGGATATGAGTTATGAATGTTACAATCTAATAACTGAGGAGCTGAAGTTCAGAAAACTGCCCTAATCCAGAGTTCCCCAACCTTTCGGATTGGCGGGGAGAGGGGATGGTTCCGTGCAAGTGGCCAGCAAGCTCATCCATTTGCACAAGCAGTGGGCACATATGCCTGCCACTCACACAAATGGAGTGCACACAACTCACCGGGATGTGCATGCACCACTTGCCAGGTGCTTCCGTGGCCTGGTTCTGAACAGCTCACTGCCCAGTAGTGGGCTGCGGCTTGGAGATGCCTGCCTTAATCTGTAAGTATTAATTTGTACTTAATCTGTACTTAATTACTTAATCTGTAAGTAATCAGCAGAAGTTCAACAATAGTTCAACCTTTTCATGTTTTCTGGCCATTCTATGTTCAAGTTAAAATATCATACCAAACTATTCTATAATTTCTTTGGATTTGTTCCTAGTTTATGGTGCGAACCCAGTCACCATAATTTATTCAGCAAGTCACAGCTTAGCAAACTATCTTGGTGTCCCAGTCTTACTAATTTCTGTAGATATGCAGCAGTTAAGCGCAACATACATAATTCCATCGAAACAGCAGATGTAAATGAAGTATTGCGGTATTTTACAATATTTCAATTGTATAAACTCTTTAGACATTTCCTGGACTGCAAAGTCTGTATTAAAATACCATTTTTAAATAAGATTTCATGGTCCCTAGTTACAGCAAGATGATTTTTTTCATTTTACTTGATTTTTGTTTTGATTTTATAGCAAGTGTACAGAATTAAATAGGACACTCAGTCTATTGGACACCAAGATTGATATGTCTTTCCTTAAAACTTGCACTAAAAAAGAGGGATTTTTAACAACCTTTACTCTTTACAGTTTATAAATCTTAGCAAAGCTCTCATCTGAAGAACCACTGCAACGAAAGTGTACTTATTGACACTAACTGCAACTAGAAAATGTAATTAGAATATGAACCAATGTCAAATATTTTATTCCACCTGTCTAATTTGACATTGCAGTTTGCCAACCCATTTGTCTTATATGTTTCAGTTAAAATATACTTCATAAATTTAATATAGAATATGCTGTTGTATTTTCTCATTAATTGTTTTACCTGCAATCGGGCATGCCTTCTCTATAACTTTAAGATGTTGAACTGTTTCTCTTTCCTTGTCCAAACCATCTTCTTTTGTTTCTTCAGTATGTTTTGGAGAGTACTGGCTTTGCTGGCCCTGTGAATTGATTTTATCTTCTGGAACAGTTTCCGTTAAAGATTTTTCCTCTTTCTGAGGAGCTAGGTGGTCAGTATGGGTGGAACACTCTGTCTTTTCATTTAAAGAATTCAACAAATTTGAATCTACACAACTATCAGGTAAACCAGCAGAATCAGATGGAAGCCCTACAATGCATCCTGTAGCATCAGTAGCCTCGGTTCCGGGTGGAAATTCATCAGATTTTGACAGATTTTTTACCAAGGAATCCTCTTTTGTTTCTTCTGCTTTATCCTGTTGAAGGCTGGCTGAGATATTTTCTACAGAGAGGGACTGAAGATTCATCTGCCTCTCTGACATAGACTTTTCTTTTTCTTCTTCAGGGAGGTCTGTATGGGGCAACATACAAAATATGGTTTCAGTAACTTAAGTTGTTACGTGCTCAAGAAAACTATTTGCTTTCCAGGATAAAGGAAGCAAAGCACTAAATCTCCAGTGAATTATCACAAATGATTATTTTTACCAGTTTCTAGCTTTCTTTTAGTAATTTAATAATTTTTATTTTCACATTGGCCTTGTTATTCTTCAGAGGCCATACTGGAAGCTTTTGCCTGAAAGATAGCTTATGAAGTATCTTACATCAGTAAAAAAAAAAAAAAAATCTCTGTTTTTGCCAACCAATGCTCTCTCTATATTTATATCCCATCTTTCTGTGAAGGATTTCAAAGTTGTAAGAATTCTTTTAAACTTCTGAGAAAAAAATTGTTTATAGTAGATTCACTTATGTCCCTCCAGTAACTTCAGGCTAGACACTCGACTGACTCCAGCTGAATAAATGATCTCAGCACTATTCCTTCAGCTTGCAGCTACCAATTTTGTTGGAATATTCATGAGCCAGAAGAGTCATGTGGTAACTCAGTCAGCCAATGTGAAGAAAGTGCTACTGAGTCTGTGCAAAAAGGTATTGAGTTAGAAGCTGAATTTTCAGTCTCAGGTTTGTCTCTGTATCTCTATGCAAGAAGTCTTCATTGAGCTATGTTGCTGTAATAAGAATCTATGGCAGCGGTTCTCAACCTGTGGGTCGCGACCCCATTTGGGGTCGAATGACCATTTCACGGGGGTCGCCAAACAACGCAGTCTGCCATTTTTCCCCTTTCCCTTAGCTGTGCTACTCCTTCTTATTCTATTGGCTTTTGAAAGCCAATAGAATAGACTCTCTTGAATAGAGTCTAATTCTATTGGCTTTCAAAAGCCAATAGGAATTGTCCAGGCTGTCTCCGCCCTGCTGAGCCCGCCAAAAGTCCCAGTATGCAAATGGTGCTGCAAGTTGTCTGCAGCGAAGGCGAGCTCTCCGGAAGTTTCCACCCCTCCCTGATGAGCAAATACTAAAACTGTAAGTAAAAGAGGGCCAGGGGTGGGAGGTGGGAGGCCGGAGGGCGCAGGGAAGGTTTTTGGCGCATGTGGGGCCCGGCGGGCTTTTTACCTCCCTTGGGCTGGGCCAGCTGGTGGCTCAGCCTGTGGTCGCCCTGTGCCGTCGCTGCTGTGGCCGCCCAGGAGCGCCTGGGCCTGCCTGCCACCACCCTGAACGGGCGGCAGTGAAGGTATGGCTAGCGGGGCAGCAGCGGGCGCAGGGAGGGTTTTTGGCGCACGTGGGGCCTGGCGGGTGTCTTACCTCCCTTGGGCTGGGCCAGCTGGTGTCCCAGCCCGTGGTCGCCCTGCACCGTCGCCGCCACGGCTGCCCAGGAGCACCTGAGCACCTGGGCCTGCCTGCTGCCGCCCGTTACGCCTCGGCTGGTGCAGGGGGCAGCACCACGCATGCACGGTGCAGGGGGCAGCACCACGCATGTGCGGCGCAGGGGGTAGCACCACGCATGTGCGGTGCAGGGGGTAGCACCACGCACGCGCGGCGCAGGTCGGGGTTGCGGCCTGAAAAAGGTTGAGAAACGCTGATCTATGGTATTGTAAATATTTTAATATGAATATAAAGAAATTTATTTGAATCAGCTAAATGCAGTCAACTGTGAGAGTTTCTGATTTATTTTCACCAACAGAGAAATTAAAATTCTCTAACAGGTTATGGGCCCAGAGCTTACTAAGAACTGCATTGTAATTTAAAGCTGGAAGAAATTGCCTGTGTTTAGAAAGAATAAGAACAAGGCAGAATAAGCAGAATGGCTGCAATGGAATTTAAGGAAAGCTCTGTGCCTTGTTTAGGCCAGAAGAATTACATTATATGGGCTGCAAAAATGGAATGTTTGCTCAAAGCAAAAGAGCTGTGGTATATCGTAGAAAATCCACCACAAGTGTTTGTAGCTGCTGATCAGAAAAGTCATGATCAAGCAATTGCTCTCATCTTGAATTTAGATGATGAACAATTTCTAAAATGTTGTAAATTTAAAGACTGCAAAGGAGATTTGGTTGAAGTTGAGAGCTGTGCACGTGAATGTTTCTGCATGCAATATAGTGCAATTGCCAAGAAAACTTTACAGGGCCTATTTACAACCAGGTGAATCTGTGGAACAGCATTTAAATAAAATGCAAAGTTTATTTTTGGACTTAGAACAATGTGGGATTAAATTCCCTGAGTCCCAGAAGGTTTTATTGGTGTTCAACAGTTTAGGTTAAACATGGGACACAGTTTCTGCGATATTTGAGTGTAAAGAAGTGTAAAGAAGAACTTAAATTTTGAGACTTTAAAGGCATGTTTGCTTAATGAAGAAGAAAAGCGCCATTTTAGGAACAGCCACCAGAAGGTGAAATTCCTGAGGAGCGGGTCCAGACTCCAAGTCTCTGGAGAAGAAACAAGCAGATGGGACCAAGTTGCATCAAAAGAGATTTTGCAAGCAGAGGGCTCAGCAAGAAAAGAATTGCTACATTTATGGAGCAAACACACATCTGAAAAGGAACTGTTTGCAGAGGAACAATTTGCAGCGAAGGACATTTGTGCAAGCAAAAAAGACTGATTTGCAAAAGGAACATTTTGGTGTTGCAAAAGTTTGCTATAGCAACAACAGAGACAAGTGACTGATAGTGGGGCAAGTCAAACAATTGTTAATGACTCTGAATTATTTTGCAGGTTTGTTCCAGTAGTACAAGAAGCTGTGCCTTTGGCAAATGGCCAGAAAGCAAAAGTCATCGGAAGAGGCGATGTAAAAATTCCATATTTGGAATCAAACTTTACCAATGTGCTTTGTGTACCTGAGATGGAACATAATTTGTTAAGTGTGTCTAATTTAGACAAACAAGGTTTTGAGATCATTTTTGTAAATGGGAAGTGTCTCATCAAAAGGAATGGGAATATTTGTGCCAGAAGGCATAAAGGAAGACAATCTATATGTATTGCAGGGACAAAAGGTTCAATGTTCCCATATATTTATGAATGTTGCAGAACATGATTTGTGTGTTCATCTTCTACATAGAAGACTTGGACATGCAAGCTTTAAAGTTTTGCAGCAAATGCAAGAGTTTGCAGAAGGGCTAAATTTGAAGGGATGCAAAACATATTTGGACTGTGCAGTATGCAAAGCATCGAAGTCAAAGGCATTCCCAGTTAGTAAATATAGCACAAGACAAACAAAAAGAGCTCTAGAGCTGGTCCATGCAGATCTGGTGGGACCTATGCAAGCCAGTTTGGGAGGAGCAAAATATGCACTGGTAATTGTTGATGATTATAGCAGGTATTCATTTTGCTACTTGCTTAGAGGTAAGACAGAGGTGCTACCGGTACAACAATTCAAACAGTGAGTAAGTTTTGTAGAGAGAAGGTACAGACAACAAGTGTGTCAGTTGCAAACTGACAGAGGTACTGAATTTATGTCAACTAAATTCCAACAATGGTTGGGGCAGTTGGGGATAAGACACAGACGTACAAATCCTTACACAGCAGCAGAGAATGGTGTAGCTGAAAGAAGGAATGGTGTTTTGCAAACAATGAAAGATTCATTATTAGAGGATTCTGGTATGAGCAGGTCATATTGGGGAGAAGCCATATTGACTGCCAATTATATAGTTAACAGGCTGTGGAGTTCCTCCATTAATAATACTCCATATGCCATTCTATATGGGAGAAAGCCATCACTGGCACATTAGAGAATTTTTGAAAGTACTGAATGGGTACATATTTCGAAAGCAATCAGAAGAAAGGGACAGCAAAAGGCAAGAAAGCTCAGGTTTGTGGGCTATGAGCCAGGATCAAAAGGATATCGCTTTAGCGATGGAAGTAAAAGAATTGTAATTTCAAGGTCTGTTAATTTTTCAGAACAAAATTGGGACAGAATGCAAATTCTGGGTACGTCTCACTTAATGACAGTGATCTATTTAACGACAATAACTCATCTAATGATAGAAAAATGATTATTGAAGATGTCAATGTTCAGAGAGGAGAGGCTGAACAAGACATGAAACCAAAAAGACTTGAGACACAGGAGCAGTTAATACCACATAGGTCAGAGCAATGTAATAAAGAAATTCCGCCTGACAGGTATTCTACCAGCAAGGTAAAGGTTTGCAATGTGTGGTATGAGCCAAGAAGTTATAAAGAGGTGTTGGCATTACCAAAAGCTGAACAAGAAAGATGGAAGGAGGCCATGGATAAAGAGATGAAATCCATGGGAGACCATGAAGTATTTAAATAAGTGACTTTGCCACAGGGAACCAAAGCTGTGGGTTGTAAGCGGGTATATAAAAAAAAGGTTTTGCCAAATAATGATATACACTATAAGGCCAGGTTAGTGGCACAAGGTTTTTCACAATTAAAGAATGTGCACTACGATGAAGTATTTGTGCCAACTGTGAAAAGTGAGAGTATAAGATTAGCATTGGCATTGGCAGTGGCATATAAACATAAAATCTGGCACTTTGATATCACAACTGCATTCCTCAATGCTGAGTTAGAGGAAGAAATTTATATGATCCAAGCACCAGGATATGAAATTGCAAAACCTAACATGGTGTATAAATTAAACAAGGCTATTTATGGGTTGAAGCAGTCAGCCAGAAACTGGAATATCTGTTTAGATACTGCTTTAAAGGATCTTGGATTTAAAAGTTGCAAAGCTGATAATTGTATATATACTGGACAGTTACAAGGAGGGAATTGTCTACTGTTATCATTTGTGGATGATCTTTGCTTCATCGCAAAGGATGCATCACAAGTCAAGGAATTTGCTGATAAATTAGGAAAGAAATTTGAATTAAAGAATTTGGGAGAAATAAAAAATTATCTCGGTGTAGAGATACAGAAAAATGAAAAAGGTGGTTATATTTTCAGTCAAAGGAGACAAATTGAGCACTTGTTGGAAAAATATAATATGAAATAAAGTAATACTTTGTAAAACATTTTGAGTCGTTTTACTGCTGCACCTACAAAGTTACATTGGATGGGTGTAAAAAGGGTTCTCAGATATTTAAAGGGAACCATAAATTTGGGTCTTCAAATACAGATTACTGAGGAATCGAAATTAAAGTGTTATGTCGATGGTGACTATGCAAATGACATAAACACAAGGAAATCAAATTCTGGAATTATAATATTGTTTGGAGGGACTCTGATTGGATGGAAGTCCAGAAAACAAACAACTGTTGCTATTTCAATAGCGGAAGCAAGAGTTTATTGCTTTATCTGAATTGTGTTCTGAAGTAACATGGTATGTACAGTTGTTGCAAGATTTAAATATTAATGTAAAAGAATCTGTAAAGGTATTTGAAGACAATGCTGCCTGTATAAAAATGGCAACTGGTGACAGGGTGAAGAACAGAAGTAAACATGTAGACATTAAGTATTGTAATATCAGGGAAGCTGTAAAAGGAAAATTGATTAGTTTACATCATTGTTCTTCTGAGGATAATTTGGCAGACATGATGACTAAACCATTGGATGGTGTTCACTATGGAGAATGTATTAAGTCAATAGGTCTGATGTCTCTTCCTGTCATGAAGGGAGGAGTGTTGGAATATTCATGAGCAGGAAGAGTCATGTGGTAACTCAGTCAGCCAATGTGAAGAAAGTGCTACTGAGTCTGTGCAAAAGATATTGAGTTAGAAGCTGAATTTTCAGTCTCAGGTTTGTCTCTGTATCTCTCTGTAAGAAGTCTTCATTTG
Organism: Bothrops alternatus; assembly: GCA_034064705.1. Classification (NCBI taxonomy): domain Eukaryota; kingdom Metazoa; phylum Chordata; class Lepidosauria; order Squamata; family Viperidae; genus Bothrops; species Bothrops alternatus. The sequence goes on along the minus strand of JARGCV010000145.1, from coordinate 455,091 downwards.
AGCTATGTTGCTGTAAATAAGAATGTATGGTATTGTAAATATTTTGATATAAATATAAAGAAGTTATTTTGAATCAGCTAAATGCAGTTAACTTCTGATTTACGGTATTTTTCACCAATAGAGAAATTAAAAATCTCTAACAACAATGTAGACAAATGTGTCCCATTAGTTCTGAAAAGTCATGTACAATATGCAAAACAATGAGCCATACCTTTCTGAGCAGATTGCTTGTTTTCCTCTGCCATCTTTTCTTAACTTTCAATGATTTGATTAGTTTTACTTTCTTGCTTAAACAGCAAACATTATTTTGTCTATTCTGAAGATCTCGTCTAGATGTATTCCCCAATGTTCTTGGAAAATATTTACCTTGCCCAGCTAAAAAAAAGAAAATTCAAATAAACATCCAAAATAATTAACTTGTGAAGAAATCTTAACTAGGACTATGTTAAGATTTAACCTATGTTGCAAAGGAGAATACCTCACTGAATTTACTGTACTTTTTCAATACATGCTTAGAATGGCACTAAACTCAATAAATTTTCTGTCACTATTTCTACACATTTATTTTTAATATTTGAAACTTATTTATTTTCAATTAAAATTCTATAAGAACCTAGTGAGTTCCTACAACATGAAAACATTTCTGAGGCATCTATGGATAGTATTCATTAGCTACAAATGAACTGAAAACAAGAAAAAGAATTAGGAAATATGTCAAAACATTAAAATATTATATTTTTATAAAAAATTATTATGGATGCAAAATGTAATGAAGCAATGGTCAAAAGAATTGATTTATTTGTGCAGAAACAAGATTAACGATTTATTAACTTTTCTATTTTATTTCTCAAACTTTAATTTTTTTGCAGTGCTCAGTAATACAACAAAAGAATTATAAAATTTAATTTATCCGGGTTAAAATGATAATGGCTTATAATTTAATTATACACAATTTAAGAACTTTAAAATAACTCATATAAATATAATTTCTATCTGAACAAATATCAAGTCTAATTAATTTATTTAGCAGCAAATGTTATTAAAACAATGAAGATATTTCTCAAAATGACAATCAAAATGAATTTATTTAAACTGAGGAGGAAGAGCAATAGAAATAACTGATTAAATTCACTCACCAATTGTTTACATATTCTCTAAACATGTTAATTTATGATAATTAAATCATTTGCTTAATTATTTCATTCTTACAACCAGTGTAATTCTTTATTGTGTAATAAATTTGAGCTCTTTTTGTCTACTAAAAATAGACTGTTTTAAGTATTATTATAAAGGATTATTTTAATAGTTAACCACCATAACAGTTTGGGAGATTAGGAATGGGAACAGGATTATACCATTTTTAGCCTTGCTGGTCAAACCAGATACTGTCATTATTAGTTTACGCTCTTCCACTTGAGTTAAAGCAGGGGTCTTCAAACTTGGCCCTTTTATGACTTGTGGACTTCAACTCCCAGAATTCCTCAGCCAGTCTGCCTGGCTGAGGAATTCTGGGAGTTGAAGTCCACAAGTCATTAAAAGGGCCAAGTTTGAAGAACCCTGAGTTAAAATATCTTTACATAATGCCTAAATATTTTGGACTGCAGGTAACTCAGATCATGTCTCATCACATCATTTAAAAAAAGGTAGCTCCAGGTGGATGAATTAGATCAGCTGTGTCCCACCCATGGCCTGCATGTGGCCCTGGACAGCTAGTAATGCTCCTCATAAAATAACAAAAAACATAACAAAAGAAAGTTTTTTAATCTATCTATTAATTATATTACATAGTTAATGTGCAGCCCAAGACAATTCCTCTTCACTCCATGAAGCCCAGGCAAGCCAAAGAGTGGACAACCATGAACTAGAGCAGGGGTGTCAAACTCAATTTCATTGAGGGCCGCATCAGCATTGCGGTTGCCCTTGGTGGGGGCGGCCTACTGGGTGGGCGTGGATGGAATGGGTGTGGCCTACTGGGTGGGCATGGCCAGCTCTACATCATTCTCGTCAAGGGTGCCTGCAGGGGCCTGGGCAGGAGTGGGACAGATCTGAGGGTCTCTGGCAGAAGAGGGTGGGACCAGTGCAAGTGCCAAGGCATGATCCATTTCTTCATTCCTCACAAAGAGTGACACCTCCCCAGCATGCACCCAGGGGGCGGGCCCGATGCAGCAGGGGCTGGTTCCTCGCTGTTTCCAGACATCCTTGTGGAGCTAAGACTGAATGCGTTTCAGCATAGATGGCCACCACAAAATTGTACATTGGCTCCCGGCCGGCCTGGGCCAGGGCCAAGGCAGCGGGGTTCGTTCCCTCACTGTTTCCAGGATGGCTTTGCGGGCCGCATCCTGCCACCTGGGCCCTGTGTTTGACATGTCTGAACTAGAGTATGACCATAATATAGAGAATAATGAAGTTTATTTGAGATCCTGAGCCGGCACTTCCCTCTCAATCCTTTGTCCCAGGATGCAGGAAGCCTTCATTATGTCCCTAAGTCATTCCCCGATTATGCAGAAGCTACACTTATTTGAAGATGGGATCTGGTTTGTTTCTAGACACGACAACTTCCACGCATCGCGGGTAAAACAGGACTAAAACAGGGTAACTATTACGAAAAGCAAGAGCAACATAGATGGAGACAGTATTTTAGATTTATCTATTTAGTTCGTTCATAATGTCCAAGTCGCTGAGAAGTACTTGAATGGAAAAGAGAATGGTCTTCTCTTACAGTTTTGCGAAATTAACCTGAAATAGGAAAAAACTAAAGAGTCTTTCACATATATAGCCCAGGAAGCCTCCGGGAAATCGCCTCCAGTTCTCACCTTGGACTCGCCCTGGCCACGTTAGCTTGTCATCTTTCGGCGGGCGCTAAGTCCAAAACGCCTCTTGCCCCAATCCGGGAACTCACATTTCTATTAAACGACTGAATTGATCTCCTTCGTTGCTCTGCAGAGGGTTTCAGAACTACTTTCGGTGCTACTTTTTCAGCTTTTAAATACTTCGAGCTTACTCGTAGCCTCAGACTGGAATAAAAATGCATCACAGCAAAGGCCATCCTTATGCAGGCGAATTGCTACCGGTCGTTAGATAATCGCAGGTAAATCTCCCCCTCAACACAGTACCGGGAATTTGGAAACCGCGTCCCTTCCTCCTCCTCTCCTCCCCTCCCCAACCAAAAAAAAAAAATGAAAGCGAGAAAACCAAGATTTACCTTTCCGCAGAAAGTCATGCACGTTGCTCCGTCCTTCGTCGTGTTAAAAGGAGGATTATATCTTCCTAAAACTAAACTGAAAGTCCTTAGATTTAGAATAACTTCCTTGAAGTCGAACATACAACAATCCCAGAATCCTTAATTCCTAGAACGTCCGAATGATTTGTTCCTCAGTGCAAGACCTTGCAGAGGGATGCTGGGAGGTGTAGTTTTTTTTCCCCCTCTTCCATGACTATATGAGAGAAAGCAATCCATGGGAGCCGTCTTTTCAATAGCTGATTCGATGACGTTTCTTTGTAAGGTTGTCCCCCCGACCAATGTTCATTCCACTTTGGAATGTTCTGTTTTGTGGAGGATTTTTCCTCAGTCAGCAGCGGCTTGTTATCTCTTGAGCAAGGACGGGATAGCTATAAAGTGCTGATAGCTTTCTTTGGAAGGACAAAATACTGATTTAAAAATGATAAAGAGTAAAATACAGCTTCTGCTTTTTTAATAGTATGTACATATGGATGAAAAAAATCACAATTTTGCTGGCTTTGGATGAATTAGAACTGTAGGGTTTTGAAAGCAAATACATTGCTGATTCTTTGTCCCAAGGTGATGCCTGTCCACAAAGATGCATTTGCAAAAAAGACAGTGAAATAAACATGGCCTTTGGATATAGAATTCTGAATTCTGGGTCTTTGCACTCAGTTATGATGGATCATAGCTCCCATGAGTGTCAGAATAGGAATATGCAAGTATGTAAAGAGCAGCTGGGTCTCACAAATACCAATACTTTTGTCTGAATTTCATTTGGAATACCAAATGAAAAAAATGGAAGATTGGGGATGAATGGTAGAGCAATAGCAGATGAGAAATACTGGAAGGAGAAATTATCATGTTTGTCTTAATTTCAATCATTCTGAGGAGTTTTGATAAATAGGGATAGATGAAACAGGCCATCATTTTCCAAGCTTTCTTCCTTTCTGAGCCATTTCTTCAAAACTGCAAGAACTGTCCCAACAGAAGAGATTATAGAAGAGGGTTGCAGTATGGCATTCCTGTTCCTCTCTGAATTTGTTTGCAAGAATTGTATCAGGATATATGTTGTATCAGGATATATGGTATCCAGTTGAGCCTGTGCACTTAGTGTAAACAACATACTAAAGATCCGAAATCTAACAAGATTGGTCTGCTCTTCCAAGAACATTTATTTGAGGAGTCAAATTCCCTCTTTTAAAATGAGATATTTATATTGAATAACCTTACTGTGCTGCAACAGCATTTCCCACAGCAGTTTTAGAGGGCTGATACAAAAAAATCCCATAGGGCTTATACAAAAAATCCCGTAGCACAGCTGAGACTGTGCAGCTATGAACAAGGGGCAATTGAAACTATAGCTCACATCCTGCTATACTGTATCTTCTATAAGGACTCACAGATTCAATTTATAACATTTTACCTGATATCTGGGAAATACTGATCTCTTTTACGTGCAACTACTGTTATCGTATCAGTACAAAATAGTTTCTTTGAATGTGGCCAAATTCTGTTATGCTGTATGCAAAATTACGCAGACTCTAACTGCCCACTGATAATCCACCATGAATTGCAATATATTATTCTGTCTTTCATTTTTATTGATTACTATTATTGTTTGTAATGCTTTTATTTGTAATGCTGGTTTCTGACATTAATAAAATTGATAACCATTTTCTTTGGAAAGCACAGCATTGTAATCATGATGCAGAATCTTTAATGAAGATTAAAGTTATTTTAGTTCATTAGAAAAGTTTGTAAGAACATATCTAGGAACATAAACTTAAGACATCAATTAGATATTTCTAGGGGAATCTGGGGGGTGTTAATTGTTTTGAATAATATGGGATAAAATAAACTTTTGTACATATAGGAATTTATTTAGGAACAATTACATCAAAACTGAGTTTACAGAGAAATTTGGAATTGCAAATAGGTTTAAGGCTAAATAAACTCTGATTATGGTGAATTATACTGGAGAAAATAAGGTACAGTAATGGTAGCAAAGCATCAAAAGAATACAGTAAATAGAATGCTGAGTACATAAAATATTAATGCTGAACTCCTACACATATTCGCTTACCAAGAATAAGTCCTATTGATCTCAAAGGGGCTTGAGTAGAGATTTATAGGATCTCACACTAACAATGTAGTCTTGTGCACACTTATTTGGAATCACAGTTGTGCATAGAAATTTATAGATAAATGTGCACTGGTAGAATTTTAAAAAGTGAGAAATAACTATCATAACATGCTATACATCTAGCTTGGTCTCAGTTTTTCTAATATTGAATCTCATCATAATCAAAACAGGTATTATTGAATAAAACTATTTCAGAGTGTATAGCAGTATCTGAGATGAATTTCTTATCAAATCTTTACTATTTTAGATAAATGATTGTATTGTTCCAATTGACATCTCTGAACTTCAAAAGATAGAGACCCTGAGCATGCAAAGATTGCTGCATAATAAACCTACTTAAGTTAAATTTACATAACAGTAAGAAAAATCCAGTTACGTTGACCTTGACATAGACACATTCATGCAGGTCTTTTTGGCCAAAAATGCCCAAACTGTTTGTCATTGCCTTTTTCTGGAGTTTTCAATTCCCTGCTTGTCTCCCTCTAATAAACATGGTGCGTATCAGCCTTGGCAAAGTTAGCCAGTTGCTAGTTTAGGCCATAGAATCTCAGTATTATCATTCTGGGTTTATATAGAATAGACAACGTCTATATCTTTATTCCTTGAGTTTGAATTGCAGTAGCCTTCTTTGGAAACTGCAGTTTCCAAAATATTGTTTTCCAAATAATTTTTCCTTATTAACAGATGGTATACAAAGATTCAGAATTAAAGTATTTATTTATTTATTTGGCTGATTCAATTAGGAGGTTAATATTTGTCGCCTTCCGGTGACCTACTTACTTTTTTAAGCAGATGCTGGGTTGAGCCAATACTCTTTACTTGCTGATTGTGGACTAGGTACTGTTTGGGAGACTTATCAGGGCTTAGTTTTCGAGGCAACCCTTTTTCTCGCGACAACCCATAAGAAGAGTGGGGGAAGAATAAAATGGTCTTACTCTTTTTTTTTTTTTTTTTGCTGCTATCCTATCAGTTTGTGTTCTCTTCGGAAAAGGTTGTCAGTAAGACATGCCATAGATGACCGGGCCAGGAGCGGCTGTCCGTCAAAAATATAGGCTGATGAAGAGGTTCAAATTAACTTTCACCAAGGGCGTGTGTTAAATCGACCGCTTTGCTCCTGTAAAGACACAGGGGAAGAGGACGACAAATAAAAGCGTAAAAAAAAAAACGTGGAAGAGTTGAGAAGGAAAACTACGAAACAAGTGTAGAGAGGAAAGGATTAAATCTCTATAATATTGGTTTTCATTTCTCTTTTCAGCCTGCAGCGTAGAATGAAAGTTGGCTGGTGCAAATCGATTAAAAAGAAAAAAGACCGCGACGCTGAAGACCAGTCCCCGGGGTGGCTACGCTCATCGGCGGTAGAAAAATCAGCCAGGGATTGGTGAGGTTATAACGGACCGGACAGACAACTATGTCTGGTGGAAAGTTAGTAGCCTTCTCGGACTCTCCCCGCCAGAGCGAAGCGGGCGGGGACGAGGAGAGGTTGTTCCTGTGTCACGTGACACCCAGGAAGCCTCTGAGGAGAACTTCCTCGCAAAATGGCGCTGGCGGTGGGAGCTTTGGAGCGTGCGCCTCCATCCCCCAAGGCAGCGGCGGAAGCCATCACGGTGGTCGTAAGCGGGAAGTAAGGTTTTCTGAGGAAGTACTCGAGTACTCGACTGCGGGGACTAAGCCGAGGCCGCACGGCTTTGCGATGTCGGAAAGACGGCTTACCAGGAAGACTGCAAAAGATGAAAGAGAGGCGGCGGCGGCGAGGGCGGCGGCGAGGGCGACAGAAGAGGAAGAAGAACATGGTGTGGATTTCCAACCGGCAGGACTGACCGAGAGCGAAACAAGGATCGAGCAGCAGCATCCCAAAGAGGAGCAACTAGCTGGATCTTTCAAAGGTAAGATATCAGCGCTGGCTTTTCCACACCTGGTGCCCTCGCTGATGCCAGTCCGAGGCCAGTCTCGACTGCTGGTAACTTCGACGCTCGCTTACTTTGGTACTGTTGCTAAAGTGGCTGGCCATGTCTTTGGGGAAATGTTGATTTATCAATCTACTGCCCTCTACAGGTAGTCCTCGACTTACGACCACAGTTGAGCCCAAAATTTCTATTGCTAAGTGAGGCAGTTGTTAAATTAAAGTAGTATAATGAAGAATAAAGTAGAATAAAATGTAGAATAATAATAATGATAATGAAAAATCACTAAAGCAAAATGATGTGTCTGCACAATTACTGGAATAAAGCTGTGTTAGCAAATATGTGACTAACCAAAAGCACATTGCATTCAGAAACAATGTATCAAGTAAGACTCTTTTCATTGGATGCCTGTGAGAAACTAACCTGATTTCTATGTGTGCTTCTTTGTTCCTGAGAAAGGAAAGCTATAAAACTGTAGTTTGGACCCCCCCCCTCGGGGTTCAGAATTGCTTGTTGTTACTGCTTCTGAACCTTGCGCAAATAAACCTCTCTGCACCCTTTGGAATTCGTAAAAGTTCCTTTCGTTTTCCATAAGAAAATGAATCACTGCAGTTAAGTTAGTGACACGGTTGTTAAGTGAATCTGGCTCCCTCCATTGCTTGTCAGAAGATGTCAGATGGTGATCACATGACCCCAGGATAATGCAACAGTCCTAAATATGATCAGTTGCCAAACATCTGAATTTTGATCATGTGGCTGCAAGAATGCTGCAATGATGGTAAATGTAAAAAAGGGTCATCACTTTTTTCAGTGCCATTGTAACTTCGAAGTCAATGAATGAACTGTTGTAAGTTGAGGACTACTTGTATTTTTTGGGTGACCTCCTATCCAAATGATGCAGGCCAAACTACCTTAGAAAGAAAGCCCCAACCAGATGCTGGCATCTATTGAAAACAGTGATGCTCAATTTCCGGTGTATAAAAAGCTTGCATTTTAACAGTGTGACATAATGGGCTAAAGAGAACTGTGGGGCAGTTTACTAAGGCCATCCTTCTCCCTTTGTGAGAATCAAAAATGCAAGCCAAATATTCTGACTCAGTTCACTACAGTTGCTGATATATAATAGTTCTGCTTTTTAGAAATTTGCTCTAAGAAGCTTGCAGGAGCAGTGCTTACTCTGGCTCGGCCATGCCCATTTGAATCTATTCATCATAATTTTCCCAAAATAGAATTATATTGCAGGTGATTTATGAATTTGGTAGTTACATTCTATAGCAGGGGTGTCAAACTGCTGGCCTGTGGGCCGGATGCGTCACATGGAAACCGCGCCCACCCCATTGCTGGCAATGGCAAAACCGGCCCGATACATTGCGTGACGTCATGTGATGTCATGAGTTTGACATGCCTGTTCTATAGGAATACATAATAAAAGATACCCTGAATTGATAATATATCTTTGTTTTTGATTCTTTTTTGTTTTACAATTTACTGGAATTTTAATGGATCTGACAAAAAAGTCCATTTTATTCTTAAAACTATGGGTAATCCCAGTATTTTGTTTTCCATGGCAATTGTTTCATATCTTGCTAACAATAGCAGATCATTAAATTCTTTTGTGTAAAATTGCATTGGTTTGAGAAAAATGTAAAAATAGGACTCTACTCACCTATATGAATTGTCCTATAGAATTCATATTTACGTCTGTCTCCCATACAATAGTATGCATTGTTTAATTGTTCAGTAAGGAAACACTTGATTTTTACTTTAGAAAATGCAGGTGACTAAAGAGTATCTTTTTATTGTTTTTAAATGCAATCTAATTTTTTTAAATGAAAAAATATCCCTGAGATGAAATGGTGCAAGTTCTATTTTGCTAAATTGGTGCAATTTGATGCAATGCAATTTGCTAAAAAAAAACCTGGAGAAAAAGCTTAAACATGGCTTAGGTTTATCTTCCAATTTTCATGCAGTTTTTGTCAGTGCAAAAGGGAATGAACGAGTGGTGGGATTCAGCCAGTTCACATCACTTCGGTAGAACCAGTAGCTAATTTTTCGTTGCCCAGGCCCAGAATGGACTTCTGGAAGTGTCATCCACACAGAGAACCGGTTGTTCACATATTTGAATCCCACCACTGGAATGAACTATTAAATTAAATAACTGATAAGAAAAGGGACATATGGGAGAAGTGAGGAAACCATTATTTTGTTTTGAAAGGTTTTTTGGGAACGTTTCTGAAGTATAGGAACTATACTGTGAATTATGAACTAATTTTTCCAAGAGTCCCACAAACTTTTTAAGAGCCTGCTCAAAGATGGTTTCTGCAAGAAGCTTAGTTGTATATAAAATGGCTATGTTGGGGGACATACTGGCACTCATTCAGAATGCAAATTATCAAGAATTGGGAGCCCTTTACTTCATATGACACTTATGTGCAGGTTCTTTTTTATACATTTCTGAAATATAAAAAGTGAGGCATTGGTAGCAAGAATCACAAGGTGTCCACAGATACTTTAGTACCTATGCATACAGCATTTCATAGGACTAGGAGTGGTGTGATAGTCACCTCTAGAAGAGATGGGCAACACACAAATTAAATAGTATCTGAATGTTTGCTTGTTTATGCTTTATTTATAAAAGACTTTCCCCTCTATATTTAGAAGAATATTCCTCAAGTGAAACCAGAAACCGAGCGTCCAACAAAAATTTTAATGGCAAAATGCAAATACAGACAGGTAATCTTGGATTGTCTTTATGGTAACAAACATTTTGTTAATTAAATCCCAAATTCAACATGTAAGCATTTCTTAGTAAAATAAGATTTGAACATAATACTGGGTTTTACCCATTCAAAGGATGAAAGCTTTTGCTTCAAAGGACTTGGTTAAGTTCATATTAGAAAGCTAATATGGAAATGTCTGTTGTCATGAAATACAGGTAGTTCTCAACTTATGACCAAAATTGAGCCCAAAATTTCCATTGTTAACTGAGACATTTGTTAAGTGGCAAGAAAAATAGTAAAATCGATCAAAATTCACTTAACAAATGTCTCACTTAGCAACAGAAATTTTGGCCTTAATTGTGGTCGTAGCTCAAGGAGAAAGATCAGTTTCCATTTCATTTTCTAATACTGAACATACTGAGTTGTGATGACAAAGATGGATTATGAGTAAAATCTTGAAAAATGTTATCTTACAGTTGTTGCACATCCTTTGAAAGAGGTAATTTAGAGATTATGTTTTCTTACTGTTATTGATGGAAGAAATACAAGTTTATTGCTGTTAGAACAGTGGTTCTCAACCTTTTTCAGGTTGAGACCCCACTTACCCCGCCCATGTGCGGTGCGACCTCGGCGCGCACGCACCAGGCCGATCCACGCATGCGCGGCGCGCGCGACAAAAAAATTAATGGCAGACCGCGACGGGCTGATCCGCGCATGCGCGGCGTGTGCACGACGGGCCGATTCGCGCATGCGCGGCACGCACACGACAAAAAAAAACAAAATGGCAGACCACGACGGGCCGATCCGTGCATGCGCAGCGCGCGCACGACGGGCCGATCTGTGCATACGCAGCACGCGCACGATGAAATAGATTTTAAAAAAATATAAGTGATTTGGGTTTGTAAACATTCCTATTAGTTCCTCCTTTTAGACAAGCACACTTAATATACAAGTAATCCTTGACCTACGACCATTCATTCCGTCTAGCCATTCTGCCACAAAGCCCAGGTCAGTGGAGGGGCTGCAGTGATGGTTGTCCTTCTAGAACTCTGTCCCATTTCCACACAGATCTCTGGAGCTCAGTCAGAGTGACCATTGGGTTCTGTGTCACCTTTCTTACTAAGGACTTTCTCCCCAATTGCTCAGTTTGACCGGGCGACCAGCTCTTGGAAGAGTCCTGGTTGTGCCAAACTTCTTCCATTTGAGAATTATGGATGACACCACTTAAATTTATGGTACTGAATGAAGGGACCTACAACATATGCCTGAAATTACAGCTATTGCAATTACCCTACAGTCATGTGATAAAAATTCAGGCCTTTGGGAGCCTGTCTGCATTTACAAGCACAGGGCGCTGCAACTCTTCCTACCTATGTATTCCCCCCCTGCCCATCTCAGCTGCCCACTGGGCCCTCCAACCCAAGCAAAGATGTCCAGATCCAGGAAGTTTTATCACCATCCAGCCTGCCAGCTTAAATAAGGCAAACTCATGAGTGCAAGCAAAGTGACTCACTTATCCTAGCCATTTTTCTGCAGCTGCTGATAGGTGTACCCAATCTATGGAAAGTAGAGCACTACATGGTGCTTCAGAAGCTTTCTTTTCTAAATTAGCCAATTTGGAGAAGGGCGCTTTTCAAACACCACAGGAGCCGGCTCCGTTCTTGCTATCTTTCTGAAGCCTCCTCCTCCAAATGGCCCAATTTGGAGGAGGCTTCTGAAGAATTGCAAGCATGAAACCTGCTTTAAGGATGCTGCTAGGTGGCCTTGGTATATAGTAAAGGCTACACCTCATACAAACCGGGCCTTCCTGTCAGCTGGTGAAAAATGGCAAAGATAAGTGGATCACTTTGCTTGTTCTGAAGGGCCAGGTGGGTAGGGAGGCTTCCCTGAGTGCCTATGGCTTTGCACCACACTGTAGCACCTCTCCAATTTGTGTGGTCCTGCATCAGGCCATCTAGGGCCTTCCCCACCCCACCCCCCCCGAGGCTACATGTATATATTCCTTACCTCGGACTGTTTAACAATCACAACCAGGAGTGCAGATAGAGCAAAACAGTCATGTGACAGCTTGCTTAATGCCACTTTGCTCAACAACCGAGATTACAGTCCCAATTGTCATAAGTAGAGGACTGTCTGTATTTTTTTGCTTTGGTATCAACACGGTGACAAGTACACATTATATACAATTTCTGATCATTTTTTCAAATGATCAGTATTGCAGTGTTTGGTGCCAAGATCATATAGTGTTTATGCATATATATCTTCAGAAAGAGAGATACACACATATCACATAACAGATGCACTTTTATGTACATGTAAATAAGTTTGTAGGAAAATGTAGCACACAATAACACATGTACTTTTTTGTACATATGCATAAATTTGTAGGAAAAAAGCATATTACAAAAAAGCCTAGTGGTTTTTTAATATCTATTATATATGCATATATATTTTCTTCTCATATTATGTGGGAACTAGAACTGTTTTAATTTTTTGTTTTGTTTTGTTGGATAGGCCTAGCTGGAACAATTTTTCTATTTCATTTATTCCTCTTTTCTTTGGTAGGAAATAACATTGAAATGTCAGGTGTCATTCTCACTCGACAGCCTATTAGGACCGCAAGAGAAGGTAAATAAAACCTGTGACAATTTAACAAAAAATCTCTGTCGTTTAAAGTGTACAATTATTTAGGTTCTGTTTCCATTTGATAAATGTTTCCAAAGGTAATTCTGTTGTATTTTTAAATGTATATATCATATTGTATGAACTGTAAGCTGTCCAGAATCATTGACTAAGATGGATGGCCACAGAAGTTGAACAAATAAAAATAACTAGAAAAATATTTTATAATAGGAGAAAAATATGGTGGCAATGCTGCTAACATCGGATATTCTTGCTTTGACAACAGATGAAACTGCAGCCATTTTCTCTTCCTTTTTCCTTACGCTTAGAATTAGTGCAGGGAGAGGGGGTTGGGATGTGAGCTCAGTTAGCCATAACAATAACTCTGCCATGGGAACCCAAGGACAAACTGGGCCCAGAGTTGATAATGTTTAGGCGAGCTGGGGAGAAAGCCCTTGCTTTAAGCTAATTGAGGAATATGCTATATGATTGTTTATTGGGGTGGGAATTGTACATTGTTACTTTGTATCCAGGGGAGGGAAATTTAGTTTTTGGTTTCAACTATGTAGTGCCGATACTTTGTTTCCCGAATAAAAGATTTTTTGAGGAAAACAATGCCTCGAAGTTCTTTTGAGGGGTTTCATCTGTCAGAACCATGACACATGGCATAAATATGTTTAACTATGTTGTTAAAAGTTTTTGATTCATGTTTCTACCAACCTTGTTTTATATTGCTGTGTTTAAATTATTTTGGGAATTTGACTTGAATTGTCCATTTCACTCCCTAATGCAGAATTCTCTAAAATGATGCCTTAAAACAGTGGTTCTCAACCTATGGGTCGCGACCCCATTTGGGGTCGAACGACCGTTTCGCGGGGGTCGCCGGACACCGCGGTCCGCCATTTTGTGTTTTTTTTTCTGAATTTTTTTTAATTTTTTTTAAATTTTTTTTTCGGCGTGCGTGCGCCGCGCATGCGTGGATCGGCCCGTCGTGTGTGCGCCGTGCATGCGCAGATCCGCTCGTCGCAGTCCGCCATTTTGTTTTTTTGTTTTTTTGAATTTTTTTTTATTTTTTGGCGCGTGCGCACCACGCATGCACGGATCAGCCCATCATGTGCGCACCACGCATGCGCAGATCCGCCCGTCGTGGTCCGCCATTTTGTTTTGTTTTTTTTATTATTTTTTATTTTTTTTGCGCACGCCGCGCATGCGCGGATCGACCCGTCACACACGCGCCGCGCATGCGCGGATCCGCCCGTCACGGTCCGCCATTTTTTATTATTTTATTATTTTTTTCGGCACGTGCGCCCCGCGCATGCGCGGATCGACTTGTCACGCGCACGCGCGTCGGGGTCGTGGCGCGCATGGGCGGGGCAAGTGGGGTCTCAACCTGAAAAGGGTTGAGAACCACTGCCTTAAAATATTTTAGACTTCAAGATTTTTTTTCTACAGCCAACAGCTCCGTCATCCTGACATAAATGATTTTCAGCATTTATTTCATTACCTTCCGAGGGATTATGAAGATAAAGATTAGTTCTGAGACAAACATAATTTCTCCTATAACATTCTGAGTAGTCTACTTCTATTTACTCTATGAGCTTTTACCTCATAGTCTGCCTTCTTTTGCTCATGCTGTACATCATTTCCTCTCTTATTAGGATTGTCAGTTACAAAATTTGTATTAGTTTATCAGAATATAAAATATAAAGACAATGAAAATAATGGGAAAATGGGGGGAAGGAATAAGTATAGGGTAAAGGGGAACAAAGGGGGGAAAAGCGTTGACTTCCAACTCTTTTTAGAATAATAGAAGTTAGTAACATTACAGCTTCAACTTTTTACTTTTACGCAATAATAAATGCTAGCCATTTCTATAACAGCAAACCCATCAATCAGCAAAATCAAAACCATAAGTTTTATTTTTTTATCACAAGCACAAAATCCAGACGCGATATCTAAATGGAAACAATATTAGATATGTTCTTTTCACAGAACAGAGCAATCACTTTAACAATCTGTGGTTTTTTTTCCTTACTGTGGGAAATAATAAATATTTCTGTTTGTACATATTAATCTGTATACACTATCATCATTTATATTAACAAAACTTACTAATTCAAATTCTTTAACCTTAAAGGGGAAAATCCATTTTTTTAAAAAATACCTATTTTAAGACTAGATTTTTCTTTGAAAATATTTCTAAAATCAATAAATTCTAGTACATCTTTTTTATTTCCTTCTAACAGTCGTACTTTCAAATTCACTTTCAATAATATTTCACAAACTTTAAGACTTATTCAAGCATTGTATATGGGAAAAAATTCAAACCCACTTTATTAACCCGCAAACCACATTAGAAGTTTCAATTGCAATATCAAACTTGTAAAAATCCATCCTAATTCTAATTGCCTCATTAAATGTAAGTCACTCTCTCTAGCTTATCCTCATAGTGTATAATTTTCTTCTCTGGAATGTTTATCAAGTCTTTTTTCTCAAAGAATTTTCAGCTTTGTTAGTATCCATAAAGAAAAAATCCCACACTTGTCCTCTTGAGAATTGTGGATTCACTTGGAATTCTTGTTTCAGTTGCGCTGAGAGTGTTATAGTTAATCCATCATCATAATAAAGCTTGGTGTTAGATTTGTATTCCAAAGTTGCAGTTAAGTCTTTTACATTGTCAGATATTTGTGAAATTGTCTTAGTGGCTTGATAACTTTCTACACTTAATCACACCTCTTGTTCTTCTTTTATATCATCTCTATATATTATATTCATATTTCCGAACTCCATGCTTCCTTATTTTGGCTTGCCTCCAGCAACCTTCTTCCTTGTCATTTAAAGACTTCTCAAAAATAGTGCAGAACTTCAAAAAGGAGTAACAGACTGTGACTAAAAATATTTTTTTTGCTAATACAGATACTCCATAAATTGATTAAGAAATGAAAGGCATGACTTATTTTCTGGTTGAAAAATAAATTCCAAAACGGCTGCTTTATCAATAATGAAATAATTGCAGCCCCGTCCCCAGTTGAACATCTCACTAGTTGCTCTGAAGTACAGCTCCTGAAGCTTCTTTCAGACCGCTGCTGTAAGGAGGATTTTTGTGAGGTGATTCTAGGACTCTCCCTAACCCAGGAGAATCGTACAAAAAGGAAGCCTGTTCCTTCTATTAGTAAGTTAAAAAAAAAAACCCAGTCCAGAGCGAAAAACCTCTTGGGGGTTGTCAACCATCGGCCATTTTCACAAGAAGCCCCTTATTAGGTTTGTCATATATATATTAGCTGAGACACTCTGCATGAATAAATCCAGTTGAATTATTTTCATTTGAATTCAAAAAACTACCCATGTTAATCTGTAGGGAAAAACAAAGAAAATGTATTCTTAAAAATGACAGTAACTTTCATCACTGAATTATTTACTGATCTTTATTAGTGTCCAATTCAGCATATACATAACAATTTCCTAATACAGGTAGGTTTCAGTGAGATTTAATGAGTTCCACGAAATCCACACTGTTCATAGTATTTCTATGCAAAATATGGTAATTGGTTTCAGCATGAGAAAAACAATGAAAACTTTTAAACATAATTTTATATGAATATTAATGAAATGTTACAGTAAAGGATAAAAAATAATATACCTATAATTTAAATTTGTGATTAACAAAGTCACAGAACAGTTATAGGAAACAAAAAAAAAATTCTGCTGTAAAATCAGCCATTCCAATATTTTAGTCTTGACCACATTCATGTCATTCAATTACATCAAATTTTTGCTCTAATGCAAGGATGTCAAACTGCCAGCCCACGGGCCGGACGCATCACACGGAAACTGTGGCCACCCCATTGCCGGCAATGGCAAAACAATCCCGATATGTTACATGATGTCATGTGACATCGCGAGTTTGACATGTCTGCTCCAATGTAATAATGAGCCTCTTCTTTTTAAACTTGTACTGTTTTCCTCTGACAGGAATTTTCTTTTCTCCATTTTGCACAAATAAAGATTAGCTGCATCTAAAACTATGACTATGCATGTGTTTGCTTCAATTGTACACACACTAGACTACCATTAACTGAATTTGGGATGTTAAATGTGACTATCAATTTACAATTCTTACTAAATCGAGTATCACAGGTTTTTTTGAACTTGCACTAACTGTGACCTATTATATAGGTAATTCTCCTTTCCTACTCCGAACTCCCGAGCTCAAGAGATCTTTGAAAGGTAAGCAAAGAGGAAGTTCTAGGACCTGGTGGGATGGGGAGCAGGCCTAAGGCCTGCAGGAACCCAGTGGGAGGGGGAGCAGGCCCAAGAGTTATGGGGATCCTGCAGGGCAGGGGAAGTAAAGCACAAAGTGTCTTGGATGGAGAAGGCCTGGAGCAGAAGCTCCCCATGACTTGCACTGTCATTTAACAACTGCATCGGGGAGACCAGGGGATGGAGGTTATTAAGCAGGTTCCATTATGGTCATTGGTCAAGGACTACCTCCACAGCCCATGTAATACTACAATAGATGTGTTAATAATGCATCTTCCAGCAATTGTTTTAATCAATGTGTATTTTATGAGATTGAAATCAGGTGACTTTGCAATTACTTATTGGATTTATAATTTATAACAGTTTGCCTTTGATGCATATTGGTAGGCTGTAGGAGTCAGACAGACAGAGGAATCTGTGGTTCTCCAGCATGGTGGATGTAGAATCCACTGATTGGGTTATTTCAGCCTTCCTGCTCAGAGAGACTAAGTCAGAACTTTAGTCATGCCTCCCCTTGGGTGTGGCTTCCCCAGTTTTGACTTAGTCTTAGGGTCAGCAGAACGCAGATTTTTTGGCTCCATAGGTTTTTTTCCTTTAAATTAGACTAATTGGATTTTTTCTCAAAAAAGATTTTTCCAAATTATCTACTTTTCAGACGGTTCTGGTTTTGGCCATTTAGGTAAGGACTCTGTCCTTCTTTGAGGATCGGAGCCCCGTGGGCTCTGAAAGGGCTCTTCTCCCCCCCCTTCCTGGCCTTTAGGCCTCCTCAAGCCGGATCCTCGGGTACTTCCCATACCCGGACCGAACTGCTCCCCGCGATCGCAGCACTCCGCTGCCATTTACCGGTGTTTCTTCAGAGATCTTCACACTGTAGAGGAGATTTGCAATGAGGTTTCAGGCGACGGCCTTTTCCCTCCGGATTCTCAGCGGAGCCTTCTCCCAAACCGCAAGTTTCGTTCAACGGGGGGGGGCGGGCATTTCAACTCAAGAGCCCCGCTCCAAATTGGTTTTCCTTCTCTTTTTGGTCGCCTTTCATCGTTGTTGGGAGATACGGGAGTCGCGGCCGCCTTTTTGATCGCGTGGTCGCCAGGCGGTCGCCATTTTGAGAGACCCATAGGCAGACGCCATTTTGGCCTCTAAAGTGTTCAAGGCCTGCTAGGCAGGATTATTTCTTGCTGTTTGCCTTGACCTGTGTTGACAGGTCCGAACGGGGGGGAATATTTATTTATTTATAGATATACTGTCTGATATACTTCTCAGCTGGGACGTGCCACGGTGCCTGGTTCAGATATCTCTGAAACTTCCTCTCAATTAGGGGAGGGGGAGTCCGTGGATCTGGCCATAGCTGACACGCCCATGTCAGAGGATGAGGAGGCAGCACCTGAACAGGCTTCTACCTCGGGTCTGTTTGAGCCCTCTCTCTTCAAATCCCTTCTTCTGAAGGCTTGCAACGCTACCAACCTGACTTCAGTTCAGAGGAGAAGCCTTCTACCTCCACTGAACAGGAGTCTAATCCTTTATTTGTGGTGAAGGTAGTTGAACAAAAACAAATTCCTTGCCCATTGGTCTTTCGGGATACAGTTGAGACCCAGTGGTCCTCCCTGGCCTCCACTCCAAAGGCAAGTAGTATGGAAAAGAAACTACAATGTTTCTCCTTCATTCGCTTCTCTATTAGAGGTTCCATCTGTTGATTCCCCTTAATTTCTCTGTTCTCTACTTCCGCCATCCCAGGCGACATGGCAGAGGCCCTCAAGGCGGAGGACAAGAAGTTCGAGTTTCCTTTAGAAGAGCTCATCAGGCCTCGGGGTTGGCCATTAAGGCTGTGACATCTGCCTCATTCTTCGCCAGGGCGGCCATCATGTGGTTTCGCAACCTTCAGACCTTGGTTCCCCCTGATCAGGTCAGAGTACACCAGACTCTAGTCAAACTGGTGGCAGCCTCCCAGTACATGGCCGATGCATCTCTCCATTCGGCCAAGTGTTCGGCCAGATCCATTGCTGCCACAGTGGCCTCTCGTAGACTACTGTGGTTGAAGCAATGGAGAACTGATCTAAAGGCAAAATGGTGCCTTTCCACAGCCAAGTACGCCGGGAAAGACCTGTTTGGCCCAATCCTCGATCCTCACGTGGTCGAGGGTAAGGACAAGCGTAAGGTCATGGTTCACCCCTCCAAGAAGTCTGACGGGCAACCTCAGCAGGAGTTCCGCAGGCAGACTTTCCGCCCTTCTGGCTCTTGGGAATGGCGACAGCCCTTTTGGGCAGGGCAGTCCTGGGATTAGCCCAGAAGCTCACGATCCTTTCCACAGAGGCAGGATCGGCAACAGGACCACCTGAACAACGGAGCCAGGGGTCAGTCACAGGCCAAACATCCCTTCAGAGGTTCAGGAGGCTGTCCCTATAGACGCTCTAAGTGACGCCAAAGGGGACTTTCCGATAGGGGGGGCGCCTGGAACAGTTTTACCAGGTCTGGGAGCAGACCACCACCAACTCTTGGGTCAGAGACACCATCAGACGGGTTCTGGCCCTCGAGTTTCAGTCGCTTCCTCACGATCGCTTCCTACAGTGTCCGGTATCGCGAAACCCCTCAAAAGCACGATTGGTCACCACTGCCATCACACACCTTCTAGAGATCAGGGTCATAGAAGCAGTCCCAAGGGATCAAATTGGAAAAGGTTTCTACTCCATCCTGTTCATGGTCCCCAAATCATCAGGAGGATGGAGGGCGATACTAGACTTAAAAGGTCTGAACCGATTTCTAGTCTACAGAAGGTTCAAGATGCAGACCCTAAGGTCAATACTGGCCGGCATCAGGAAGGGAGATTATTTCTCCTCCATAGACCTCACGGAGGCTTACCTCCGCATCCCAATTTCCCGGGAGCACCACAGGTTCCTGCATTTCTGTTACACACACCGGCATTATCAATACAGGGCTCTTCCGTTTGGCCTGTCTTCGGCTCCAAGGGTCTTCACGAAGGTCCTAGCGGCATTGGCCCACCTTCGGATGATGCCGGTGCATGTGCAATGTCCAAGAGGACCATCTTCAAGGAGCCTCTCAGGCTCGTTGTGACCACAGATGCCAGTCTGTTCAGTTGGGGGGCTCACCTCCAGAACCAATTGGCCCAGGGGTGATGGTCCAGGATGGACCTCAAACAAAATATAAATTGACTGGAACTCAGGGTGGTTCATTTAGCTCTCCTTCACTTCTCCCTAGCGTCAGGGAAACACGTGTTGATTCTGACAGACAATGTGGCAGCCAAGGCTCACATCAACAAACAGGGAGGGACACATTCCTGAGCGCTCCTGCAGGAGGCCATGGAACTAGGTTTGTGGGCAGAGGCCAACCTGGGCTCAATCAGAGCAGAACACATTTCGGGGGAGGCAAACCGACAGGCAGACTCCTTGAGCAGGGCGACTGTGGACCACTCGGAGTGGCGCCTGGACCCGGGGCTGTTCGAGATGATCGCGAGCAGGTTCGGCAGGCTATGTCTGGACCTGTTTGCCTCCCCGTCCAACGCCCAGCTCCCCAGATTCTTCACCAGGTTTCCGACAAGGGGGGCCAAGGGGACAGATGCCCTTCGGTGCAAGTGGCCGGAGGGTCTGCTTTATGCCATCCCTCCCTTCCGCTGTTACAAGCCACCATTCGCAGGCTGATCCTGGAGCAGGCGGAAGTAATATTGGTTGCTCCATATTGGCCGCGACGCCCGTGGTTTGCAGACCTAGTGGATCTGTCCCTGTCTCCTCCGTGAAGGTTTCCTCCGGACCGAGTAGCTCTCAGCCAGGGGGAGCTCCAGCACCCAGACCCTCAGTGGCTTCAATTAGCCGCTTGGCACTTGAGCGGGAGAGTTTAGCTAAGCAAGCCTATTCCTCGGGCGTGATCTCTATGATCCAGGCCTCTAGACGCCCTTCGACGAACCGGATTTATGATGCCACGTGGAGAAATTTCTGCCAGTGGTGCCTCTCATACAAATTGGACCCTCTTTCAGTTACAGTCCCTAATATTTTAGATTATCTGCTGGAGGGCATTTCCAAGGGCCTGTCCACTAACACCATCCGTAGGCAGGTGGCGACCTTGTCCACGGTTCTCACCTGTGACAATCTAAGTCCGCTTTCACAGCCCCAGCTATCTTCGCTTTCCTTAAAGGGGTGGCCAATTCTGGTCCTCCCACAGTACATAGGTATCCATCTTGGGATTTACCTACTGTGTTGCAGACCCTAACCACTGCTCCTTTCGAGCCTCTCCAGTCTTGCTCTCTGCATTTTCTCTCCTTGAAGGCTGCTTTTTTAGTTGCAATCACTTCAGCCAGAAGGATTTCGGAATTGGCCGCACTGTCAGTTAGAGACGATCTCTGTACCTTCCATGAGGACAGGGTGGTCCTTAGATTAGACCCCTCCTTTATTCCCAAGGTGAACACTGGATTTCACAGGTCATTGGATCTAGTTTTGCCAAGTTTCTGCCCCAATCCTTCTCACCGTCTAGAACATCAGTGGCATAAGCTGGATGTACGCAGGGCTCTGCGTATTTACATCAAACGTACTTCGGCCTTTCACAAGTTGGAGGCCTTGTTTGTCTCTTTTCAGCCCTCTGCCATGGGCAGAAAGGTCTCTTCTTCCACCATTGGTAGGTGGATTAGGAAATAACCCAATCAGTGGATTCTACACCACCATGCTGAGAAAAGGCGTTCAGGTAAGACAACGCCCCTTTTATTTGTGCTTGCCTGGATTATGTAATAGTCTCTTGACAGCTGTTCCCAATTCCTCTCTCTATTCCCTGATCTTAGTGCTGTTTTGGACTGCCAGTCAATACTCATATCTCATAGCATAGCCTTCTTTACTAACTCCCTTTTCAAGCCAGAAGAAGCTTAAACTATTAATGCTTGTGTTTAAAGTCATCCAGTTACAGACCTCAAATTTTATCTGTTTGTCTTTATTTCTCTTTATAGTCCTGTCACTCTAGGTTTCTTTAAGTACAGCTAGGTTTCTGTTTGTTGTTCCAAGAATAGAGTCTTCATGTTGTATTCTTAAAAGAATCAGATCCTACTTTCTCTTAAAACTTGAAAACCTGTAAAGAGTTTAAATACCTGAATATTCAACTAGTAGGATATTGTAGGGCATGGTTAGTCACCCTACTGTCATTAATCTTGGCAGTTCCTAGATTAAGACCTACTTTTTTTTATCATGGATATTTTTGATCATATCTTAAGAGAACTGTTTTAAGTATATATGGTTGCTGTGTTTTGTCTTATTTTTGCTGGTTTAATTAAAACTAGTGAAGGAATTTTGGAATTTTGTAATTGGTGAATAAATATTTTTTAATCAGTATTTGTTCTTGTATTTAGACATACTGTAGTAATAAAGAGATGAGACCTCTTGGATTATATCTCTAATATGATCATTTTTTTCTCCTAATGAGGTTCTTTTTCAGATTCAGCGCAGAATTCAGAGGAATTAAGGCACAGAAAACAAAGTATTTATTAACATTGTGCTCTGTCATATATAGAATTATACTATTTGGTTTAATATTTCATATTTTGCATATTTATATTAACTATATGTGTTCTTTTTATGATCTACCACTATAAATGATAGCAGATATTTAGTTCTGACTGAGAGTACTACAGGTCTGTCAGTAGGTTAGAAAGATTATTACTATACTTCTCTAAATGTGTTTTCAAATTAAATGTATTGAAAAGTACAATTTGCTTTCTTATTGGTTGAACACAACATTGTACTAGTAGTGTGATTTTACTTTGGAATGAAAGGCAAACTTAGTGTCTTCTTATTAACTCATCTTTGGAAGAAAATCAGATGTAGGTTACCATTTTGATAACTCTGATCCTTGAAAGAAGGGTTAATGTAAAAAAGATAAGAAAGAGAAAAATGTCATATTTCATTAATGCCGCATACTTTGGCAAAATGTCATTTCTAAAAAAAATTGGTGTTTTTTCCATGAGAAAATTGGAAATTTGGAGAAAATGAGAATAAGTTGACTGGTTTTTAAGGGGTAATAAAGGATAGGCCCTCTATAGGTTCTTCTGTGTTACTTATTTTTGGAACTGCATAACTAAAACTATACTGTAGTTTTTATTTTCTAAATTAAAAAATGTAAACACCATTGTGTATTAATTAAAAATGTAAATTCAAAACTAGCAAAATGCCTATCTGCAGATCAGACCTAAAATATTTTCATTAATTTCTAGAAGTTATAGTCTTATTTTCTAAGGACTATAGTCTATTGGATTTGATTTTGGAAGAATTGCTTTGAGATGCAAAGATAACACCTATGTAAAATACATTAAAGCAGCTGTGTAATTCTGGAAATGAAGGTGGCAGTTTAATGTTGTTCTCTAGATTTTCTGCATATTTTGAAGTATTTCTTCAAAAGTAAATCTCTAGCATTGCACTGGTCTAATTCAAGGATGGGGATAGGGAACCATATTTTGCATCTATAGTAGAGCTTTTTAAAATCAAACAAAAGTCTGTGTCCCACCCCAAGTTATTTTAAGTGTGAAAATTTTTCTTTTTCTGAAGGAAATTCACAGATTTATTAAGTGCTTAAATTAAGCATCCCCATGACTCATCAGATTATCTACTCTCAGCTATATCAATTTTGTCTGAATTATAGCAAATTATGGTCTTACCCATGACCATCTAAAAAGATATAAATAATTTCTTTGAGGTGTTTTTTTTTTTAGCATATGACATATATAGCCAGGAAAGACTACAATACTTTTTACTACAGAGTAGTTCTGACAGACTAAGATTGTTAGTTCATTTTATTCATGCATGCGCTCTATCCATGGTACACCATGGAGGGTGAACTAGCTTTGCTAGTTTGGGGGATTTCTTTGTTAATTATTCTACTAGATCTAAGATATACAACATTTCAAACAAGTCTCTTTTTAATTAAACTAATGGGATTTGATTTTAGAATAGTTGGATTAGGATACGTTTTAAAATCTTTTCCATGTGCTACAGAATTAAGCCCCTATTTCAACTCCTTAAGATACAAAAATATTTGAGAGGGACCACAATTGAGAAGGTGGGAGATACTTGTGCACATAAAGTCACAGGATTAATTCCTAATATGCTTGAATAAATGGCTGTTGACTTGTTTAAGCAAATTGGAAAGTTCAGAATACAGTCTTAAAAGGCTCCAGCTTCTACAAGCCTCATGCAAAGCAGGGTCACTTGCACTACTCCTTTCCTATCTGCCTAGACAAACAAAGCCCAAACTCTGTCTATTATCTATCATTTTCCTCCCCACTTTGCTTGGACAAGTTGATAACCACCTTGTCAGAGTAGCAGCAAGTTTTTTCAATGATCCTTCTTTGTCTCACAAATTGGAACCCTGTCACAACCTGATCATGCTGACTGTTGGATTATTTATGCAAAGCAGAGAGGAAAACATGGGGCAAGGTCTGACAGGGATCTAGCCCAGTCTTACAGCAGTCCAGCAATCCTCGTGGCATGTACAGTCAGAACTGGATCATTTTTTTCCTGCTAGACAAAGTTAAACACAGATATTACAAATTATATAAAAATAAACTCAAATTAAGTTCCTTTAAATTAAAATTATTTTAAATTTGATTGTACTATTGCTTATTTCCAATTAAAATGTTTCACAGTATAAATTTGCAAAGTTCTAACATTGCTTTGATATATAAATTAAAAAATAATTACTGAAAGTGATATATTTATCTCTTGCTCTACCCAAATCTCAAACTATTAGCAAAGGCTGCCATAATATTAGCAGATCACAAAATCACAAAGTGTGAGAAGCTCAGTGTTGTACAGAAGAAGGATCTACAGACTGCTTTAAAAAGTAAGACTCATTTTTAATCCTTTGGAACTATGTATGGTGGTAGCCAGTATAGTCTACTATATACTATGTACTCATATCTGAAATATCTGAGGAACCTGGACCTCTGTAATACAGACGAATGCAGATGTATTTGGTTGTGCAGAAAGATTTAACTTCTTTTCTCTATTTTGAAGACTAGGGATACAATCTAATAACTAGATTAACTGCCAGAGAGAAGCAAACTAGTGATAAGGTGAAGTACATATGGGACAGAACAGAATATAATTTACAGTTGGCCCCTACTTGGTGTCTGGATATAATTCTGGGTAGTTTTCACCTATAAGCCATTTAATGGCATAGACCAGTGATGGCAAACCTTTTAGAAACCAAGTGCCCAAACTGCAACCCGAAACCCACTTATTTATCGCAAAGTGCCAACACAGCAATTTAACCTAAATACTGAGGTCTTAGTTTAGAAAAACAACTCATACATTAACATCTTTTGTCTTAAAAGAAAAACACAATAACAAAGCTTCCAATGATACAAATAACTTTTTATTGAAATGTAAAAGTTTGCATTTGGCATGCTTTTGAACAATTAATGTGATTTTTGCTGTTGTAATTATAATGCTGATAATTTGTCTAACCTTGGCTCATACTTTGTAATTTGAGAGCAACACATGCAGCACTCAGGTCGTCTGTTTCTGATGTCATATTCGATATAATTCAAAGCTGAAAACAGCTGCTCACAGGCATAAGATGATCCAAACAAAGTAAGGAAAGCAATCCCAAGTGCTTTCATTGACTTAAAATTATTTGGCAGAGAATTCCACACTTTAAAGATTTCATTTTCAGAACTAACTGTGCTGTCCTTTATCATCCTTGTTTTCGCAGAATTGCTCTCAATAAGAGCAAGGTGCGCTTTGGCTCAGTTTTTGCCAGGAAGGAGCTTGGGAACTTTTTCCTGGCGAAAACAAGCCTCTGAGCCCTGATGCTGGCGGAGTGAGGCAGCGGAGGCCAGAGCAGACCCTTCCCCATCTCCCCTCGCTTCCCCAAAGCCTCCCTTCACTAACCTCCTTTCCAGCTCTGTTCTCCGCCACCATGTGCAGGGCAACAAAAGAAGCTTGTGGGACTACCGGTTCAACCAGACCTTCCAACTTTGCATATCTTTTTTTTTTCACGAGAAGTTGGAAGGTCAGATTGATCTCTTTTTTTAGTTCCACAAACTTCTTTTGTTACCCTGCACACAGAGAATGGAACTGGAAAGGAGGTTAGTGAAGGAATGTGGTTGCCTGGGGTGGGGATTAGGATTTGGTATTGTGGATGCCCTGGGATGTGGTGGAGGTTAGGATTTGGCATTGTGGATTATGGAGTGTTTGTGCTCTTGTGGGGCTCTTCAAAACACAGGGATTCCATGCATTTTGAAGCACCCTGGGTGACTGGATGCAAAGGGGTACTCTGTTTCTCAAGGGCCCCATTCCAAACATATAGAGCTTGCAGTCTCTGCCAGATCTACGTTGGGATAAGGTATTTTAGCTCCTATAGAGCGCTTCCAATCCAGTCCCTGCATTTGGAAGCGCTCCATAGGTGCGGAAACATTTTTTTTATCGCAACGGAGATCTGGCAGAGACTGCAAGCTCTTTGGCTAAGTTTTCACAGGAAAAATCCATTTCTCAAGTCCCTTCCTAGCGAAAACAAGCCTCCGGAACGAGCACACCTCACTCTTCTTAAGAGCAATCCTGCAAAAACAAGCCTCGAGAACAAGCGTGCTCGCTCCACAGGCTTGTTTTGGCTAGGAAGGGGCTTGAAAAATGGCTTTTTCCTGCGAAAATGTAGTCAAAGAATGAGGCGCATGTGTCCACAGAGAGAGCTCTTGAGTGCTCTCTCTGACACACATGCCATAGGTTCGCCCCCACAGGCATAGACCCTAATAGAGGGACTGCCTGTTTCCTGTAATGTCCATCTGCTCTGTTTGTTCCGACAGCGTTAACCTGCTTCAGGTCCCATTGACTAGACCAGTGCTGGCGAACCTATGGCACCTGTGCCAGAAGCGGCACTAAGAGCCTTCTCTGTGGGCACGCACACTGTCACCCCAGCCACGCGCCCCTTGTGGCCCCCTCCTCACCAGCAGCCCCCTGGAGGAGCTCCCCATGCGGAGCAGTGCAGCCAAGGACATGGCAGCGGGGCAAGACTCCACCCTCGTGCAGTTGATGCTGCGGAGCGCAGGTGGAGGGTGTAGCCGCCATGGCGCTGCTGGGCCACAGTGGGCTGTGGAGACGGGAGTGGCCCTGCGAGGGGGGGCGGAGCGGGTGGGACAGGGGCTAGTTTTTGGGCACTTGGTCTCTAAAAGGTTCACCATCACTGGGCTAGACTATTATTAAGTGGAAACAGAGAACAACCTTTTACTCTATTTATCCTCTGGGGCAGCGTCTCCTCCTCCGAGACCCATATGATCTTCATCATGCCCATTTTCAAGCATTCTTTAAAATCCCAGCTTTTTCTTAGGCCTTGGGTTAGGATTGATTGGTAGGCCCTCTTGAACTGAAGAGACATGATTTTGTTCCCCTGGATAGCTGTTTTATGAATGTTATTTTTATGGAATTGTTATTTTAATTTTGTGAAGCCACTTTGTTTTATAGGGTTGGGCAATCTAGAAATTTAATAAATAATAAAACTGTATTTTCAGATATTAATATTGTACATTGATTGTGTATGGTATAGGTTTGAGTCACTTTATGAGAGGTTCTTTGGTCAATCTGAAGAGGTTAAATTTTTTTAGCAAAAACCTAACATATAGTGATAAATGGATTGCATGCTAAATCAGTTTGATTATTTGTGTATGGTGTGTTAGAATCTTCAGTAAAAAATTATACTTTATTTTGATTGAAAATCTTTAGTTGACACTTTCCTAATGAGTTAAGAATTCTTTGCAGTCTGTTTTCTGGAATGCTTAATTTCTTACGATAAATGTTTAGAAAGACTCAAATAAATTAAGATATACACTTAGTGTAATAGAATGTGACTGTATTACTGAAAATGTTGTTTTTTCACTTCTTACATGTATGTGCTAGTTTCTACACCTGAAAGAAGATACTCACTTGCAGCAATTGTGATATTTGTGGTAACTTGCATTGCTGCTGGTGGATGGTATAGATTTCAGTATTCATCAATTCATGCTTCAGAAATTGATTATAAAGTTCTACAAGCATTTAAAAACCAGATGAAAGAGCTCAGGAACACCTATCCAAGTCAAGATGCAATAGTGTGGAACAGAATCCAAGGTACTTTTGAGAAACGTCTAAATTCTTCTCACACTCATTTGGAACCAGCTATTTTATTGCTCACCGCTTCAAAGGAAGCTGAAGATGTGTTGAAGTGTTTAAGCAACCAGATTGCTGATGCTTTCTCATCTTCTCAAGGCGCACTTTCAATTAAAATTGATGGGGCCAGCACAACAGCTCAAGATAGTGATGTTGTCAAACTTACTGTTGATGAAAAGCTGAGCTCTGGTTTTGAGAATGGTAACAAAGCAGCAGTAGTCCATCGGTTTGACTCACTACCTGCAGGTTCCACCCTGATATTTTATAAGTACTGTGACCATGAAAATGCAGCGTTTAAAGATGTGGCTTTACTTTTAACTGTTGTTCTGGATGGGGAGTCCCTGAAAAAGAGCTTTTCCTTGTTGGAAGTCGAGGAAAGAGTGAAAGATTTCCTCTGGGCTAAATTTACTAACTCAAACACACCAAAGTCCTATAACTACATGGATACAGACAAGTTGAGTGGCTTGTGGAGTCGCATATCCCATCTTGTCTTACCTGTATGGCCAGAAAATTTCCTTCCTCAGGAAAAATGCTTGCAGATGAAATAACTTAAGAAAACGGAGCAAGAAGAAAATATCTTACAACACAATATGTATTGTATAAATCTGTTAATGCTTATATAATGAGAAGATTGCAATTTACTAATCAGAATTACTAAAGTTAATAGGTGATTCAATATCAGAATAAAATTTCTCCTTTATAAGGAAGCTGGTAATCTATAAAGAACTTGTAGACCTTTAACATAATTCTAGTGATTTGTTGGAAATCAAGATTTTATACTGAGAGGAAAAAATCTTGTTGTTCATGCCCACCCAACTTTGTGTAATATGAATTTTTTAAAACATCAAAATCCTTTTAAAAATACTGTGTTTGTGAGCAACAAGGTAATGAAATATAGTACATGATTTTGTCTTTCTCTGCTTGACATTTACTGGACTGCAAAGTTGAAGTTGACACCAGGTTTTCCTATTGCCTAAGAATAATTCTGTCTTACTCCATTTCCCAAAACTGCATTCAAAAAAATCTTGTAACTAGATTTTGTAAATTTCTGCTTTGGCTACAAAATTATGTAAGATGTTAGCCTGTGTCCAGTCAACTCAATGACACTGTTTCTCTCATTTGAAAATGGCCTGTAGATATATAATATGTATGTGTCCAAACAATTATAGTTATGTCAATCCAAAAACACAAGGCTCTTCTATTTGTTCAGTTAGACCACGGGTTGGCAACCCGGGGCTCTGGAGCCGCATGTGGCTCTTTCAGCCTTCTACTGCGGCTCCCAGTCCACCTCAGCCATTTGCAGAGACAGAGAGAGGCACTTGCACTTCCCTTCTCTCTCTCTCTCTCCCCCCCCCATCTTCTGCTCACCTGACCAGCTGGCCTCACGCTGTTCTCCAACAAGCTGACAAGCTTATTGGGCGGGCTCCCTGTCTTTCCTGCGTCTCAGCAGAAAGCAGCAGCGCTCTCTTTCTCTCTCTCTCTCTCTCTCTCTCTCTCTCTCTCTCTCTCTCTCTCTCTCTCTCTCTCTCTCTCTCTCTCTCTCTCTCTCTCTCTCTCTCTCTCTCTCTCTCTCTCTCTCTCACCTTGTTAGAGAACAGCGTGAGGCCAGCTGGCCAGGTGAGCAAAAGATTGGAGAGAGGGAGGGCGGGAGAGAGAGAGAGAGAGAGGGAAGAGAGAGAGGGAGAGGGAAGAGAGAGAGGGAGAGGGAAGAGAGAGAGAGAAAGAAAGAGAATAGAGACAGGAGAGAGAGGGAGGAAAGGGAGAAAGAGAAAAAGGGAGAGGAAATAGAGACCGAAAATAGAGACGGAGAGAGGGAAGAAAGAGGGAGAGGAAAGAGAGGAGAGAGAGAATACGAATATATGTTGTCCTTACTGGACTTTTAGTAAAGAACGTTTAATGAAATATTTTGATTTTTTTAAATTAAGAGATGAGGTATCGGGATAATTATGCTATATTTAAAGATGGTAGATAAAGTACTAAAAATTGTTTTCACCTGTTGGGATGAAGGCGAAAGGGTTTTTTTCCCCTCTTTCTCCAGCATAAAAATTTGTTTTCTTTATAGCAGTTCATTGATTTCATAAATGCAACACGCTGTAGTTTTTTTATACATAGCATAAAGGTAAAAAAGGATATATGCAGTGTTATCTTCATTTTAGATGTCAAAAGGGTTTTGTGGCTCCCGATTTTTTTCTTTTCTGTGAGAAACAGGTCCAAGTGGCTCTTTGAATGTTTAAGGTTGCAGACCCCAGAGTTAAGTCCATCACCACTAGTCAACTAAAGGCATCCTTCAGATTTATGAGAAACTTGAAAGTTTTTATTTGGAATGTATTTATTTATTCAGTCAATGACCAGCAACATTAAATAATAAAATGAGGGATAGGAAACAGTGATAGGAAATACAATTAGGATCAAGAAAGAGAAGTAGCTGCAGTTATATATTAGCAATTATAAATCAAATATGGTATTACAGTAATACCCTGCTTATTTATCTAACACTGATAAAAGTAATACAGGTAGTCCTCGACTTACAACAATCTATTTAGTGACCATTCAAAGTTACAATGGCACTGAAAAAAGTGACTTATGACCACTTTTCACGCTTAACTGGCATGACCATTGCAGCATCATGATCACCTGATCAAGTTTTGGATGCTTGGCAACTGCAGTGTTCTGTGGTCACGTGATCACCATTTGTGACTTTCTGACAAGCAAAGTCAATGTTTCTATGTGTTATAAAGAGCAAACCCTTTTTTGTTAAACAAAGCAGGCTGCAGTACTATGAAGCCATCAAACCACAGTGCGGCACATACCAAGGACGGAAAGCTTGGCTTGCTTTTCTACTCGGCTAAGCAAAGAGGCTGGAGAGGGGGGCACAAGCCTCTTACCACCCGTCTCTAAGGGAAGAGGCCAAGCTCTGCTCTCCTCACATGCAATGGAGCAAATAATCTCCCTCCACCCAAAACATTTTTCTACAAACCAGCACTTTATGCAAGCTTACTGATTCTGCAGCAAAGACAGATAGTTGGGCGCCAGCGAAGAAAGCCTTCCATTTCTTTCATTCTAGGTTAAGCTGAAAGAAAAAAGCTTGCAAAGGACCACATAATATTCTGTACTATGCCATGTCCTGCAAAATGACCTCACCTAATGGTTTCATCTCCTGCTGATATTTAAAAGGAGCAGCAATGAACTCTGGTCACTCAGACCATGTTATTCGTGTCCTTACGCAGTCCTTGGAGTCTGAATTTCGGGATAGGGAGGAACGGGGTCTACCTCAACCCTGATTCTCAGTGGGGTAAGGGCTTCCCGAGAGATAGCTGGTATGCAATTTGGGTTCCCTCTAGACTCACAACTGTTGCTTGAGGAGTGGCTGATAACTGGCTAGTGGGCTTTGTATAGATCCATCTTCTGCATCAACTGTGCCCACTCCTGGACTGAGAGGGTTTGCTCACAGTCCGTCACAACTTGGTCCCTTCGCAGTTGGATTGATGTAATGGGCCCTATAGCTAGTCTTTCAGCCACCATGCTGCACAAGCTTTTTGGTTTTTTCTCAGGTGCAATACAAAGTGCTGGTTATCACTTTTCAAGCCACGAATAGACAGAGCCAGGAACTTGCAAGAAGGCCTCTCTCTCTGAGGGTACATGCCCATCTGACCAAGCCAGATAAAGTGGGTGCCTCCAGGTCCCCTCATTTAGATGTTGTCACCCAATGAGGCTTAGTTAGCACACCTTTCCCATAGCTGTCCCTGCCCTGTGAAAGAGGATTTTCTATGAGAACCAGCATCCTTGTCCCATCCCCTTATTGGGTGATAAGGACACCACAAGCAGCTGGTTCTTCCATCAATACGTGGGGGGGTAGGTTGAGACTAGAATCCAGAAGCTGGGGGGGGGAGAGAATGGTTTTGCGGATATGATACTGTGTATGGTTTGTGGTTACTATCATTTTGTTTTTTATATTTTATTGTTACGCACTGCCCCACCCAGGGATTTTGTATATAAGATGGGTGTCCATATCAGTCTCTTAAATAAAAAGGTGTCACTATTGTGTAACCTCCTGTCCAACAACAAAATCAAACTGATCCCAATAAATGAGGAATTTGCATTTAGTCTGTGTCTGGGAAGGGGAATAAATCTGAGTTTGAGCAGAACAGAAGAAGATGAATGAAGGCAGTTGGGAACTCCTGGGACTTCGCTTCATTCAGATAGCCCTTCCTTACCTGTGATGCGACTTGAGTTAGATCCTCCAGGGAGATTCCCTCCAACAGGGTGACTGTTAAGAGGAACCCATGCAGATTCCCTCTTGCCTTGGAATGATTGTCTCCATGGCAGACTCTTCACCTGAAAGCAAAAAAAGGGGGGGGGAGTTGGAAGGCAGCACACATTAAGGACTGAATTCTCACTCTGCTGCCATTTTGCCAGCTGTGAGTAATCTGGGAGAAGAGAAATTATCTGGGCAAAGCAAAGGAATGATTACCTATAGGGGAAGAGAGAACTTTTCTTTGTATTCTTAGACTCAGAAAAAATAACAATTGATAAACTATTATCACCTTCATTTCCTTGTATTATTTCTGGCTCCAGAAAAATTCTGCTAGGGACACCATCTACCGGTAGGACCAGATCTTTGCTCCACATTCTTGAATTCAGCTCTGCATCTCCAGGAACAGAATGGCCAGGAATTTGCTACAGGATCATCTGGTCTGGCATCTGAGCTTCTGGGGTTTTTTCTGAATTCAGCCACTGATGTCCATGATGGTGGATGTGGCTGCTATGCTCCCAGGGCCCCTCCTGGTAGCATGACTCTCTAAAGTGATGTTGTAAATCAAAACTTGTGGTTCCTTCCCCCAGGTTGTTGGTCTTGATGCTTGGCCAGAATTTCCCACAAGGCCCAACCAGAATAATAATTTTTCCCCCACCTCTGGTGTACTGTGGATACACTTTTTCATGGTGCTGAAAAGCTGTCCCAAGGAATCTCCTTGGATCTGCAAAGAAAAAAGTTTTCTTAAGATCAGGAATTCTCTTGACCCGTTTGAGGTACATAGAAATTTCACTTGTGAAATGAGATCCTTTTAGCTTTCAAATCCTTATTTTGAGGGGTGGAATCAGATGGGATGCAGCTGTCCCTCTTCCTAACTAGCATCCTGTCAAATACATTCCTTGCTATATTGGAATTTCATTTGACTTTCCTTTGAACAAAGGGGAATTTTCCAGATTTATCCTTATCTGAAAATGCCCAGGACAGCCATCAGTACATTCTTGGGCTCTTGCCCATTTGCTCTGTGCACAGGATTAATTGCCATTGTTTGGGGGCAACACTAGCTTTTTTTCCAGGTGTCTGATTGAGAAGGAGTGTCCCAATTCCCCGAGATCTGGTCCCACCTGGCTGAACCAAGCAAACATTCCTCTTGGTGGTCTCAAGTGGGGCCCCCAAGGATATGGATCCCATTTTGGTTCAGGGGATGGAGAGAATCTGCCCATGCTTCCTTCCTTGGAATTAGGCAGAAATGGCCTTTTGCAAGTTTCTCACATCCTTTTGGCTAGAACAGGTCTTCAAACAGCTGAGTGCAACTAGATCCAGCCAGGTGTGCCTTTGACTGGATTGACCCACCCATTTCTCCTTCCAACTGGTGTACCATCAGAGGTCCAGACAGATTCAAACACACACTTGATGGGGCCGGCTTTGGATCCAACTCATTCTCACAAGGGGTCCCTCTCTTGGCCTCCATCAGGGAACTCCTAGCAAGGTTGCCAGCAGCTGCTTTCCTGCAAAGAAATCTTTCAGGCCACTGATGGGGGGGGGGAGGACCGTGGCACTTGCACCTTTGCTTTAGGATGCTGGGAAGACATCCTAAAGACAAGATTCCTTCCTGGAGCTCATGAGGAGCATCCAATCTTTCCCAACATCACTGATCAAATGGAAAAGAAGCCAAAAGGAAAGAAGTCGCTGCGCTGGCTCAGATTGCGGCTCGGGAGGGAGAGGAAACCCCGCCCATCAACTCACGCCTGGAGTGCAACCTTCTTGTAAAGACCCCCCCCCTCGCTCCGAGTGCCCCCCATTGTAGCCTGCAATCTGGAGGAATCCCCTTCCTCAGAATGCTGCACAGCGGCTCATCCGGCATTTCAGGGAAGCAGCTGCTCCTCCCAGCCCTGCCCTTCCTGCAAGGACCTCCTGCGGCCTCTTGGTCCCGCGGGTGAAGAGTCTGGGAGGGGGCAAAGGGCAGAGGGGACCAAGAGGGAAGCCTTCGCTTCCCCCCCCTCCCCACCCCTCGTGCCTTTTCATCAGACTGGCGAGCTAGAAAAGTGGAGGCGGGCAAAAGACAGAGGCGCATGCTCAGTTCCCTTCTGAAACTCGAAGACTGCCAGGACTCCGCAGCCTGCAGGGCAAGCCTCCCGGTGGTCCTCGCCTGCTATGGCAGTCCATCCTGCAAGCCGCAGGAGAGACGCAGAAACCTTTGCTGTCCCTGCCCCATAGGAATTATCTACGGCAGGGGGTCTTCAAACTTGGCCCTTTTATGACTTGTGGACTTCAACTCCCAGAATTCCGCAGTCAGGCACGCACAGTCCATAAGTCATAAAAGGGCCAAGTTTGAAGACCCCTGACCTACGGGAAACATTCTCTTCCACATGCTTTCTTTGCCCTCTGTAGCTGCCGAGATATATCGGCTACTCCTGGGTATTCTACCCGCGATAGTTGGACACTTCCCCTGGGCTGGGGGAGAGGCTCCGTGCGAGGGTTGTGCATGCAAATTGACCTGGCCCTGAACCTCTAAAGCAGGTGTTCTCAACCTTGGCAACTTTAAGACTTGTGGACTTCAACTCCCAGAATTCCTCAGCCAGCTTTGCTGGCTGAGGAATTCTGGGAGTTGAAGTCCACAAGTCTTAAAGTTGCCAAGGTTGAGAACACCTGTTTTAAAGGGACGTGTGGCAAGATGACTTGGCCCCTTCCTTTCCCTGCTTTGAACTCCTCGGACCCATTTTGAACCCCGCCTGGACTTTGCGCACAGGCACTGCTGTGCCTTTCGGGCGGTCCTTGAGGCTGGGGCGGAGGCAGAATCAAAGGGTCTTTCTGGGTTTCCCCTTTGGCAATGCGGGAGGGGGGGGACGAGAATCTCTTGGTGCGCAAGTCCCGACGGAGGTGCGAAAAGGCACTGGATGCCCCTCCCCTTCAGAAAGCAGCAGTAGATTTTCCCATGCCTGGCACAGCCGGTAGACTTGTCCATGGGGGGGGGGACTGGTGTTATTAGGGAGTTCTAGATTCTGTAGTCCAATATATTTGTTGGAATTTTAGGGTAACTCCAATGTTCCCCCGTTTCCCCCCCTCCATCTCTCACATACACACACACATGCAGGCACACACCTCTGTCTCAAGTTGTACAGTAGAAATGTAATAACAAATCTATATGGGGTACGTAGTGGTGTCCCTCTCCCACATCTGCAGGAGCCCCAAAGTGTTAGTTCCCAGCCAGTACCCCAATGGAAAGAGGGTGAAAGTTATTACAGATAGTCCTTGATTTATAACAGTTTGTTTAGTGACAACAGTTCGTTTAGTTTCAAAGTTACAACAGCACTGAAAAAGTGACTTATGACCATTTTTCACACTTATGACCATTGCAGCATCACCATGGTCATGTGATTTACATTCGAATGCTTGACAATTGGTTCATATTTATGATGCTTGCAGTGTCCTGAGGTCATGTGATCACTTTTTGCCACCTTCTCACAAGCAAATTCAATGGGGAAGCCAGATTCACTTAACAGCCATTTTTTACTAACTTAACAAATATAGCAAGAAAAGTCATAAAATGGGGCAAAGCTCACTTGACAAACTTCTCTCTTAGCAACAAAAATTTGGGGCTCAATTGTGCTGGTAAATCAAGGACTACCTGTACTCAACCACATCTGAAAGGTCCACGACCCCCAACCTTTATATATGATAAAGAGTGGCTTTGGGGGGGGTTGGAGTACAAAGGAATGGAGGAGATCTTTGCACACCTTGAATCACTAGTAAGAAAGAAATCGCATTTGGAGCAATAGATGGAATAGGGGGTTCTTTGGAGGGGCAACCCTGGCAGGCAGAAACATGGCTCCATTTGCACTCTGCCCTTATTTTCCCCAGGGTAGCAGACTTTGATGTGAAGGAATTTAGACAGCCCTGATCTTTAATGGGGAGAAAAATCCAAATCTCAAATTATCCAGTGACACTTTTTGCCTAAAGCCAAGATCTCAACCAGAAAATATTCCCATTTTGGGCCTTCCGGATCAGTGGGAGAAGTTAACTGCGCCTGACTGCACGTGTCTCCCAAAAGTCTTCCCTGGAGGATTCTACCAAATAGCCAAGCTGAAACTTTTATGATAATTCTCTGTGTCAAGTGAGATCCCTGACTAATCCAACTAGTTCTTGGACTCAAAAGATTATCGGGCATTTTCTGGAGAGAAGTGAAAGGGAAATAATCCCCATAAGGTTCATAATGATAGGGGCAGAGATCGAATTAAATTGGTCATCAAAAATTGAAAGGTTTCAGAGCTCCATCCTTGAAATTGGCTCCAAAGGGAACACATGGCACCTGTGATTGGAGAAAAAGAAATCTGATATTTGATGCCATGGTGGTTAAAGAGAAAACCCCAAGTTAATGCCCAAGCGTGTCATGGATCTGAAATATCTGAGTTTATTTTGAAAGCTAATGCTCAAGGGCAATACCATAAAAGGAATGATACAATAGTGTTGCCAGTCTCTCTGAACAAAATCAATTTAGTGAAAAACTAGTTATCAAAACTTCACATTGTTAAAATCACACACACGCACAGAGAGAGAAATTAGAGGAAGCCAAGTGAAAAGAGATGGTGAGAGAAAAGATGCCTTCCAGCCCAGGTAAGGAAGGGAGAGAGCAAGGCGAGCTCAGGAGCCTTGTGTTAGAGATAGAAAGCAAATGTGCAAATCCTCATCCAAGTTCCATCTTCTGAGGCCTGGGAAGGGGATAGTTGGGTCCTATGTTCTACTGCTGCCCCTTTCCTGGCTGCTCAGGGAGGGCAAAGGCCAGACTCCCTGCCTTGCCCATAGAAAAGGCCAAGGATGGCCAGAAAGCAGGAGGAGATCTGGAGGAAGCCTCCCAGCCCCGATTCCTGGCCAGACAGTAGCCTGGTTTATTGGTTCTAGGATTACTTTTTAAGGGGACACAGCGACTGGAGTTTCTCAAACTTTGGTTTGGCTGTGTCTTTCCAGGAAAAGCTGCTGTTGAGGAGAAGCAATGCAGGGCTTTGTCTTCAAAGGAGGATCTGGCATAGTCCTGGAGGAAAAGGTGACCAGCATCAACCTGGAAGGGACCCTCCATAATTCTGAGGAAGATAAGGGTCCCCCAGGGCCCTTCCAGACCCTTCAGAGCCCCCAGCTGAGGAAACCATCTTCACTGCAGCCTTTCCTGGACTGAGGATCTCCCATCGTTCTGCAGTTCTGGAAATTTTTGCCTCTTTCTCATCACATGAATAGCTTTTAATTTTGCTTTTTATTTGACCTTTGTTTATTCAGCCTCTTCTCAGTGAGGCTATTGGCAGGGAAACTCCCAGGCAACTAGCTCTTCCCCCATTTGATTGGTTGCTGAGTTGTCATGATGATGGGGGTGGGCCAGAATAGAAAGTCACTGGGGGGGGAGCAGGATTTTTGTCTTCCCTTAGAACTGGATGATTTCATTGTGAAACCTGCTTTCTTTTAGGTCAGGAAATCCTGCTCAGATGCAGCCCAGAATAAAAATGAGACAAGAGTTGAAGAAAATGAAGGAATGTTTAAAAGATATAGTAAAAATGAAGGAAAAATTAAAGACTTTGACAGAAATAAAACAGAAATTAGAAAAAGATCAAAGATCAAACTCTATAGAAAAAGGAGTTTAGCTCTATAGAGAATGAACATTGACACATAATAGTGATTAAAAAAGAAATATGAAATATAAATAAATAAATAAATCCAAAGACAGCCTGAAACTAATCTATTGGATATACCGAATAGAAAGAAGAAAATGCAATTAAATTGGAGATTCAAGAAATTAGTGTAGACAAAGAGCTTATAGAATAGGTAGTGAGGTGTGCTCCTCCTAGTGGTGGTGAATATTGCCCATCTGCCCATCAAGCCGATGTCAGGCCCACGAAAGAGCTTATAGAACAGTGGTGGCGAACCTATGGCATGCCTGCCAGAGGCAGCACTCAGACTCCTCTCTGTGGGCACGTGCGCCGTAGCCCCAGCCCCGCCTCCCCCATGGCCCCCTCCTCACCAGCAGCCCCCTGGAGAGTCACCCCTGGCGCAGCCCGCACGGAGCAGTGCAACCAAGGACATGGCAGCCGGGCAGCGGGGACAAGACTCCACCCTCACGCTCTGTCGCATGCAGATGATGCTGCGGGCTGTGAGCTGAGCCTGTGGCCGCCATCATGCAGAGGGCTGTGGAGGCAGTGGTGGCCCTGCTGGCAGGCGAGGGCAGGAGGCAGAGCGGAGGGACGGGGCGGTTTTTAGGCACTCAGTCTCTAAAAGGTTCGCCATCACTGTTATAGAGTATAATTAAAATAGTGTTGTGAGGTACACAAGAAGGGTACATGTTGTAATTTTCCATTTCTGTTAAAGGAATAGGCAAATAGAGGCACTTAGCTAAGGTACTTTTAGGAAAGGAGATATAATAAGCTGAAGGAATAGAAACTATATACACTGACTTAAAGTATACTTTTAGAATAGTGCACACTATTATAGAATAGCACATAGCTTATAAATATATTATTCATTTATATAAGGTTTATTCTTTATAAAAACTGCCTAGAGTTAATATTTTCAAGTATAACTACAAACCAAAATGTAGCCATGTTTAACCGAAGCATGATCTCTGTTACACACATAGCTTCTAGATGCAAAGCAGGCACTCTTATAGATCAGTGATGGCGAAACTTTTAAACACCGAGTGCCCAAACTGCAACCCAAACCCCACTTATGTATTGTCGGGTGCTGGGTGGGCATGGCCCATTGGGTGGGCATGGCTTTGGTGGTAATGGCAGCCTGGGGTGGGACTAAAAAGTTCAATCAATCAATTCCAACTTTGCGAGAGATTTTTTTCTCTTGAGAAGTTGAAATTGATTGATTGATTGAACATTTTTTTTGTACACAGCGCAGGCCTAAAGCGAAAAGGTTTTATAAAAACCAGCTGAAGGCCTAGGACTGGGGTGACAGTGTGCGTGCCCATAGACAGGGTTCTGCGTGCCATCTGTGGCATAGGTTTGCAACCACGGTTATAAATAAACAAGGGAAGACATAAATCTTTTATAATTGCAATTATCCAGCTTGGGTAACAGTTCACCTTGAAGATAAGCCTATACCCTTAGTTAGCAGGATGTTACAAATCATGCCACAGAAAAGGGAGTGAAGATAAGACAGGAACAAAAGGGGCTTTTGATCTAATAATTGGAGGGTTTGGTAATTGTAATGGTTTTTAGGTGGTCAGAAAGCATGTGACCGGGTGGGCCTATCAACTGGGCTCACTTTGAAAGGATGTGGCATGATGCAAGGGACGGTATAAAAACCTGTGCAAAAATTGATTCAAGTGTGGACTCTGCAATTTGCCATTACCAAGAGTTCCACCAGTTTTTTTTGCAAAAGCTTTAATAAAACTTGCTTTGTTTTCCAACACCCTTGGAGTTGAATTTTTATTCTTCAGTGTTAATATTACTTTCTGCATTACCGGTAATTGACAAGCTTTATAATTTACAATTCCTACTTTTTTAAAATGTAAGCTTTTTTTGTGAAATGAAGATCTGGCCTCAGTCACTGAAGGGAGAAACAAAAAATCAAAATCAAGTTCAAGTTTCTGGTGCCTTGCGAAGAATGAAATCTGGGTCAATATGGCAGAGATGGGATTGCCAGAGACTCCAGGAGACATCTAAGTGCTCTCAGTGAAAAGGAAAAGAGAATTGGCTGTTAGAGGAAGAGAATTTGGTCCAGGGAGATCTCATCCCCTCCAGGCACCGGTCTCAGGAATAGAATAGAATAGAATAGAATAGAATAGAATAGAATAGAATAGAATAGAATAGAATAGAATAGAATAGAATAGAATAGAATTCTTTATTGACCAAGTGTGGTTGGACACATAAGGAATTTGACTCCAGTGCTAAACTCTCAATGTACATATAGCGATAATGCATAGTGATAATCATGATCATAAACAACATGAAAATACATTCATCATAAATCATAAAACACAGCACTTCATCATAAATCATAAGATGCAGCTCTTAGTGATAGTTATAGAATACCAGTCAAGCAAACAACATAAATCATACTAGGATACTAAAAACAATATAAATTGTAAGATGCAAGCAACAAAGTTACAGACATAAGATGATAGGTAATAGGAAAGATGAATATCAGTAATGCAGCTTTACTAAGCAGTTTGACAATGTTGTAGGAATTAATTGTTAAGCAGAGTGGGGGGGGAACTGTCTTTATGTCTAATGGTTCTGGTGTGCAATGCCCTGTAGCATTGTTTTGAGGGTAGAAGTTGAAATAGTTTATGTCCAGGATGCGAAGGGCCTGTAGATATTTTCACAGCCCTCTTTCTGGCTCGTGCAGCATGCAGGTCCTCAGTGGAAGGCAGGCTGGTAGCAATTGATTTTTCTGCAGTTCTAACTATTTGTTAAAGTTTTTGTCTGTCTTGTTTGGTTGCAGTTCCAAACCAGACAGTTATAGAGGTGCAAATGACAGACTCAATGATGCCTTTGTAGAACTGCATCAGCAGCAACCTGGGCAGCCTGAGCTTTCTGAGTTGACACAGGAAGAACATTCTTTGTTGCGCTTTTTTGATAACATTTTTGATGTTAGGTGTCCATTTTAAATCTTGAGATACTATATGGTATGCAGGAGTATTTTTAGAAAATATGAGGTAGGTGATGACTTCTCAGTATTTTCTCTAGAAGTGAGATTTCCTGCTGCCCTCCCTCCTCCCCCTCAAAAAAAGACAAAGGCCAATGATGTAGGAGAAGACATTCTAAGCAAGTAAAGATGGACTTGGATCTCTGCTATTGTTCATCTTAATTTGAAATATCTAGTGCAGGGGTAGGCAACTTCAGCTCTTTTATGACTCATGCACTTCAACTCCCAGAATTCCTGAGTCAACATAGCTAACTCAGGAATTCTGGGAATTGAGGTCCATGAGTCATAAAAGAGCCGAGGTTGCCTACCCCTGGCCTAGTGGATGACCGCTGCGTCATTCTTTCAGAGGTGTTTCCTTACCAAGATCCTCAGCACCTTCAACAAGGAGGGAGCTCCTAATGTGATTCCTTCACTTGGAACAACTGGGCATAGAGATACCCCTGTTGAGGATATGTATACTTTATAGCACAGTCCATAATCAGCAGAGAAAATGTTTCATGACATTTTGTATTCTGTCATAATCTTTCCCCTAGCTGTGGATAGATGCTAGGGGTGCACCCTCTTATGCCCTACAGCAACTGTGAATCTTTGCATATAAAGGTAACCAGATAAAAGAGAGATTCTAAGAGATCTCAGATGTCTCTGGCAAAGTCTGTTGAATAAAAGATGAAAAAATGGGAGGTGTCAGATGTAGAGAAGACCCTCCAATGTTCCCATGAGCACTGAATACACAAAATGTCCTCAATCTGCTAAATGACCTGGGGAGGGGGGAAAGAGAGAGGGATGGAAAAAGAGAGAGAGAAAGAGAGAGGGAAGGAGGGAGGGAAGAAAGAAATGAAAGAGAGGATTGGAGAGAAGGTGGGAAGAGAAGACCAATAGAAGAGAAGGGATGCTTAACTGGCTTCCTATCCTAGAACTATGAAGACTGCAGGAGTTTATTGCAGGCACTAGAGATTATCTTTGAATGTCTCTGTCCAAGGTTAAAGGAATCAAGTGGATCACTCAACTCCCTCTCAATCCACCATCTCCCCTC
The DNA here is from genome assembly GCA_034064705.1 of Bothrops alternatus. Classification (NCBI taxonomy): domain Eukaryota; kingdom Metazoa; phylum Chordata; class Lepidosauria; order Squamata; family Viperidae; genus Bothrops; species Bothrops alternatus. The sequence continues at coordinate 413,183 of JARGCV010000145.1, read as the reverse complement.
TGTCTGTTCTTTATCCTGGATCCTCTAGCCCACTTCTTTCATATAACTGATTTGCTTCACTTCCTTAGAGATTTATTTTGTGAGGTGGAACAGTTTGGGAGATAGGGTATCTGGGAAGGAGAGATAACTATCTGCTACGTAGTTTAAGGAAAGATCAGATTCCAAAATGTTTTTGGTCCAGAAGCAGAAACTCTTTTTCACCGAAAGTGGCCAACTCATGGGAAGAAGGAAGGAATATGGAAAGAGGGCCAGGGATGGGGGGAGGGGCATTCCTTGGTGGGTCTATGGGCCCTGCAGACTTTCCCGTTTACTCCAATAGACTTCAACACCACTGTGACCCTTTGGAACTCATCCCCCCAGATCTTAAACTGGCCCCTATAATAACAGTTGTGCAAGATTGTTCTTAGTTCAAGGAATTTAATGACCTGTTCTGTTTTCTTCTGCATACAAAGACAAATGTAGAGGTTTGGAGCTCCTTCTGAGCTAAACAACTTGTTTTTCACTTTTACTTGGAAGTGCGGGAGGAGAGAAAATCCTAAGATTGTTGAACATTATCATAAGCTTTTCTATAGTTTCCCAGGCATTTGTGATTATGTCATAATCAGGGGCCCCATGCAGCCAAGCTTGGCTCCCCCAGTTGAAGTGCCCTGGAAACAGGCATGAGATCCTGAGTTCAGACTGGGATTAAAACCCTAAAATTGTCTTTGACCTGGGAGCTTCTGCACTGAGGGATTGGCTGCCCTTCAGGTCTCTCTGTTGTCCTTATTAAAGAGCTTGGAGCAGTTTGTGGGAGATTGGGGGTCATCTTGTTTGAGATGTATTCTTTTTGGGCTGTCCTTTTACATTTTTGTTTAATTTCCTTGAATAAATACTAACGCTTAAGGTCTCTATTCGCTGATATGCTTCTTGTGACGGAATCCAAAAGGACCCATTTCCTGGACAGCCAGTTACTGCTCTGACCCTTGACAATCCAGCCCCAGGCTTCTGGGGCCTGGGCTATGGCTGTTTCATTGTGCCTGGGGGTCCGGGAGTAGAAGGGAGCCTTTTCAAGTCTTGTACTCAATAGGGTATCTGGTTGTGTTCACCTGCTGGCTGCCATTATATTTTGTCTTGAATTGATCTTTTAAAGGTGCCTTTAATATGGTTATACATTTGTGCATTTCTTTATATTTTATTGTGTTTTATTCCTGTGAGTTTTAATTGTTTTGTGCTGTCTATGTGTTGGAACTCTCTATAAATCCAATAAATAAATATGGCTTACTGGAAGCACACAAATCCTATCACACGCATGGATTTATACATAGAGTGCAATCTTATTTGTGAAGAGTCATTTATGGGGCTGGGATAGTCACAATTGAAGTGATATCGTCCCACCCCAAAATCAACACTGAGCAAATCCTATGGATTGAAGACAGGTCCTCCTGCTGACATCATGCTGCCATGCCCTGTTTGAACATCAAATGCATATGGCAATTCATGAATGATTGTTATGTTAACCAATCCAATGATGCTAGATACATTTTGATGCATTTTGTAAATTTGCACCTCCTTCCTTCTGCTCTCATTGAGTCATTCATGTGAGAGAGAAGAAGATGCTCTCTTATCTGGGAGTCATCACAGGAGGGGGGAAACCAGCATATACTATATGAATGTACATACATACACACAGACACACACACAAACATTGGCTATTGACATGCCAAGAAGGCAGTCCAGTACAGGTTGTGGGTGGTGCGAAGTCAAGAAGTCTGGAGACATTATCTAGAACTCAAAGACCGTCCCAGCTCCAATTCTGATTTCCCAGTTCCACTGGTGGCCTATCAGGTCTGGAAGAGGATTCAGGGATTGGGAAGGGAGAGGCTGAACTAGGAGTTTTTAAAATTTGAAACCTGGAGGCTGAGAGCTCTCCTTTGGTTTCCACTTGCAACAAATGGTATTAAAATAGGAGGATTTGGAAGAGGTGGTCAAGAAAAGTCAGGATACAGAGTTAGATAAAATATTATTAGGAACCGAAGACAAAATGATTAAAAGAATATATCACTACCTTCTAGACCAGGCAATGTATGAAGAGCAGGTCAAGGAAACTATGTTAATGTGGAGTAGGGATTTCGGCTTTAATATTGATCTGCATATCTGGCAAGAATTGTGGGAAAGAAACAGGAAACTCACTTTAGCTACTTCTTATAAGGAAAATCTTTATAAGATGTTTTACAGATGGCATTTCCCACCCACGAGGTTAGCCAAAATGGGCCCAAATCTTTCACCTATATGTTGGAAATGTAAAATAGCAATAGGGACCTATTACCACATGTGGTGGGAATGTCCTAAAGCCTGTGATTATTGGAATAGGATAAGAAAATGGTTGAAAGAAATATTAATGTTGGAGATAGAGCTAAAACCTGAACTCTTTTTATTGGGTATAACCACAGATAAATATGATAAGGGAATAGTCTATTTGATGTTGCATATCTTGACTGCTGCTAGACTGGCGTTTGCACAAAAATGGAAGAACAAAGAAACTCTCACAGATGAAGAGATACTGCACAAAATATTATCTTGTGCTGAAATGGACAGGCTTACAATGGAATTGAAAGATAAAAGCGGATCAGAATAGTTTGAAATCTGGGATAAATTGTACCATTGGTGGGAATTGAGGAGGACCGTTGGGGTTATAGATTAGTGATAAGATGGAAATATATATATTCTTAGGTTAGCAAATAGAGAAAATGTACTAAGTATTGTATAAAAAGTTTATATATATTTATAGAGATAAAGAACTGAATGTAAGAGGAGAAATAATTTGATAGAAATGTTCAGACTGGAATGTTACGTCATGTCCAATGTTTTCTTTCTTTTTTATTGTATTATAAATAAAAAAACTTAAAAAAAAAGTCAGGATAGCACCCATGCAATCTCCTCATATTCAGAGTCTCAGCCTTTTGGATGTGCAATGCGTGTAGAGGGAGGATTGTGATTGGGCAGGTGAGGGTGCCATCTTGACCTTTTTTCATCCCCTCTGTGGATACCTTTGATATGACAAACTATTGAAACACCTGCGCTAGCTGCAAACAATTTGGAAAGCTCAATTTGAGAGTTTGGACTCAAGATTTATGGAGTCCATGTATTGTTTCTCTCTTGAGGAAGCCATTCTATTCCCAAGACCTTCAGTTATTTTTTTTTGTTTTTTTGTTTTGTTATATCGCCACTTGGAGAAGTTCTGTATTAAAGACAAGAGGGGGAAAAAAACTTTGATGGGGTTACTTTTAAACTATGAATCACACATCCTTAGCAATTGCAGTGATTTCCTTAGCTCTATTTTACAGGTAGTCCTTGACTTACAACCGTTCATTTTGTGACCATTCGTAGTTACAATGGTACTAAAAAAGTGACTTATGACCATGTTTCACACTTACAACCATTGCAGCACCCCCATGCTCATATGATCAAAATTCAGATGCTTGGCAACTGACTCATATTTATAACAGTTGCAGTGTCCCAAGGTCACATGATCACCTTTGATCATTTTACTCCGGGATCACATGACACTTGGCAACAGATTCATATTTATGACGGTTGCAGTGTTCCTGGATTATGTTATCATCTTTTGCAACCTTCTGACAAGCAAAGCCAGTGGGAAAGCCAAATTCACTTAACAACCGTGTTACTAACTTAACAACTGCAGTGATTCACTTAACAACTCTGGTAAGAAAGGTCACTTAACAAATGTTTCACTTAGCAACATAAATTTTGGGTTCAATTGTGGTCATAGGTTGAGGATGTCCACAATATTTACAGATGTCCACACATATTTTTTTTAATTTGGTTTTCAAAAATACTTTTTAAAGAAATTAGGGATGATTGTCATTATTAACATATTTTATGGTTATCTCCACATGCCCATCACACCCCAAACTTACCTTTGGAAGCTCTCTGACCTCATGTTGGGGAAGGCCACAGGTCCTTGGCCATGCAGAGCTATTCAAATGCAGCCCCATTTTTTGGGCAGGGGCATGAGATTGGCTTATCTTGAAAAACAGGCTGGTTGCAAAATATCAATTTCTGACACAGGATTCACTCTCATGTCTGCATTAAAAGATTTTTGTCTGAGGGGCACATTCTCACGACCTCATGTCTGATGAGAACAGGACACCCCCTCTTCACCCCAAAGAGAAAATACCTTGGCAAATACAGGAAGAATCCAATACAAACTAGTCTGACTCAGCGGCAGCCTGAGGCTAAATAAACAAACATTTAACACACACTGGCTACAAAGTATCAAGTCTAAACCGCAAGAATGTAGAACCGGGTAACAGCAATTAGGACTGACAGGATTAAAATAGAAACACTAAAAGGTTTATAATAATAAAATAAATCATACTGGATCCCTCCTGGGGCAAAGATTAACATTTTCCTAGACAGAATTGATAAAGAAATTAACCCATCAATAGACACTGATCAATGAATCAGAAAAGACAATTTTAAACTCATGAATCAGAAATGACAATTTTGAAAACCGTGAAAAGGTATAAGAACTCACCTTTGGGGACCATTCTGTCTAGCTAGCCGGGATTCATGCTGAATTGTCACTCAACTTTAATCTCCGTGATTAAACCTTTCTTTCTGGTAGCTGGCTTCACGTTCTATTTGTTCTTCTCTGCGCCGCTTGTGAAAATCCCGGCTGGAAGAGCCTGAATGGGGGAGTTCTTCCCAACAATTACCTGGTGACCCAGATGGGATTTCCATCTCACCCAGCCACCGGACTGGGCCCAGAAGACCCATCACCCAGCCAGCAAAGAACACCTTGTTCTGCAGGGAAGTCTCCACGGACCCTGCCCGGTTGGCAACAGGTATTAAAGGGAGTCTTTGAGTCTTGTACTCAAACAGCTGCCTGGAAAGAGGGTAAGTGCTGCCAAATTTAAATTCCTGGATTCAAAGGGTCTGAAGAACGAAAGGACGAGTGTGTGGATGTATGTTTGGGGCACCCTCCTCTGACAATCAGCTGAATCTCACTCCCTCTGTATGCCCTCCAGCCTCACCCTGGCCTGCTGCTAGCTCCCCTGGAGCTGTGACCAGCAGGGCCTGGGAAAGCAAGGGGAATGTAAGACCTTCTGAGAAAGGGAGAGCTGAGCGGGCACTAAAAGTGTTGTAAAATCTTTCGTATTGGTACATCAGACCCCTTTCAGAAAATTTCTTTTTATATTGGTAGACCAGACCCCATCTGCCAGTAATTTATAAGCAAAGCCCCAAGTTAGGAAAATAAGCCCCAGGCTAGAAGCAACTCATACCTCTAAAAGCAAGCAGAGGTCCTCCCGGACATTTGAAGTCCGAAAACTGTGGTTGTGTAGGTAAAGCCGGTAACTGAGCGACCCATACTCTCTAGGGGAGCAAATGAATCCTCGAAGACCCCTTTTTGGTCTTAAATTGTGGTAGAGAATCCCTGAAGGAGCGACACATACTCTTTTAGGGATTCCAGAGTGCTCCATGGCGCCTTTTTGGCCCGAAAACTGTGGTGGTAGGTGGTAGTCTCACAAGGAGACTTCAAGTGCACTAGACACGACTGAGCCGAAGTGAACCACTACATCGGAAATAGGGGAATCATGGGATGTTTCAATTCAAGGGTCAAGATAGGCTCCCCAATGAAAAGCTTGCTAGAAGTCTGGGACGGGAATCAGCTACCCATCCAAGCAGGTATGAAAAAGAAACAGCCCAGCTACCCTCTTGGTATTGCTGAGCTGAACTGTCCAGATTAAAAAGTCAGGCTCAAATTGAGTTCAAACTACAGCCTCCCTTAGATGACCCAGACCCAAAATTCATGGCTCCCGTACTGAACAGGCCTGTACCCAGGAGTTTGAGGGACCAGGCTGAACATATTTTAATTCACACCACCTTCTCCCCGTCTGACTTGGTTGTTTGGAAAAAGGACATTCCTACTTTCCGATCAGACTCCCAATCAGCAATAACACCTGTAAAATCAATTGTGGAAACTCACTATCTGTCCTGGGATTTGTTCTTCTCTGTGCCACTTGCGAAAATCCCGGCTGGAAGAATCTGAATGGGGAAGTTCCTCCCAACACCTCCATTTCATTTCACACTTTTTCTAGAAACTAAGCAGTCAGCTTTAGTTTCCCTTCACCAAAATGGCAGCCATATGAATAGAAGAGAAAAAAACCACAAATAAACAAGAACATCTCCTTTAAAGCTAACAGTCCTAATTTATAAGGAAATTTTCCTTGTTATATTAACTGCAAGATTGTTTTGGACCACTTTCAAAGGGGAGGAACTTTAGAATATTTTATGTAAATTTATGTAATTCGGAAGAAATGTTTGGAGATCCTACAGCTCAGAGGTTTTTTCTTCATCACAGTTCTATAGTAATTTAATAAACATAATAGAATAAAAATGTAATGAATTTTATTATAAAATTTAACATTATCCTTAAAAATCATGAATATATAGGAAGAATAGTCAAATTAATATTAATAGAGCCATCATCATAATCATCATCTTCCTAATGTTATTCCTGCAAGCGTAGGTTCCTTGCAGAGTTTTAGAACAGATTACAAATAAATTGAACAAAGAAACAAAGAGATTATGTATGAACTCCTTGGAAAAGAACAGGATGATTACCAAAAAGCATGGATTTGTCAAGAAGACAGTTGCCAGGCTAATCTCCTCCCAAATACACAAGATAGGAAACATGACCACATGAGCTAACTCTACTTTATTAGAAAAATGCATCAAGAGAATCTTACAAGTCTGAAAGTACAAATCTCCCACCAATTCTTTTTAATGCACGCTGGCTGAAGAATTCTGTGAGTTGAAGTCCACAAGACATAAAAGGGACAAGTTTGAAGACCCCTGCTCTAGGGAGCATCTCCTCCCCAACCCCCAACATCATCTATTGATTATTTATTTGTATCTCACCTTTATTATTTTTACAAATAACACAAGGCAGTGAAGATATCTAATACATTTCCTCCTCCTATTTTCCCCACAATAACAGCCCTGTGAGATGGGTTGGGCTGAGACAGAGTGAGTGGCCCAAAGTCACCCAGCCAGATTTGATGGCTAAGGTAGGACTCACCATCTTCTGTTTTTTAGCATGGTGCTATACCGTATTTGCACATATCACTGCACTTCCTTACTAGATTGTGGGAATGCTGGTGGTATAACCTGATTTCAGCAAAGTATTAACAAAGTACTTCCTGATAATTAAGCTAATTAATTAATTGATAAAATATGATTTCTTGATGCAACATTTATACCAACTCTTCAACAAATCTATTTTGGTGTTATTTTAAAAATAATCAGGTTCCATAACAATATTTATTATTTCCTAATAGTTAGAGGTGCTTAAGTAAAACCCAGTAGAAAAATATGCAATTTTTAGCAATAGGACATAACAAACTATGACATCTTTTATAAGAAAGAAAAAAAAGGTTGGCAGCTATGATGTAGAACTTTCATTAAGATTTCATTTGTACTTTTTCTTATGTATAACTTAGACCATGATATAAAATTCAAAACACATCTTGATAGTTTACCAAAATGGGCTGAAAAAAACCTGTATGGAATTTACAGATAGGCAAGTAAAAAGTTATTCATTTAGAAGAAGGAAAAGGAGATGCAAGGGAAGAAGGATGGGGGATGATAAGAGTATTTCTGAAAATGATCTCAAAATTATCATTGATTTCAAACCAATTTGCTAATAATTCAAACAAGAACAATACTGATTAGGGAATATATATAGCTGTAGGAATTTTGATTTTACATTTCTGGTTTTCCTTTTGCAGTTTCCATTAGTCGTATCCAATTTCAAATCATAATAACACTAGGCGGATCTGTGGCTCTATGTATTTGTGGATGATCCTTAGTCTGGCCTCAACAGGTGGAGGCATGCTTTCCCAAAATACCATTAGACTTCCTTTTATGCTGCTCTTGTATCTTCTTTGGTTTCAGCTATAAGTACCAGCTGCCTCATCTATTTTTAGGAGAAGTGTGCAAGAGTACCATGGAGTGGAAATTTTTCCACTGCCCCTCTCTAAGTTGTAATAAATCTGACTCATGTAAAATGATAGCATGTTTCTTTACATATCACAGTTACTCTCTGGTACATGTTATTTCAATTTTCCTGGCTGTGAGTCACTTGTATGTAAACCTGGTAATAGCTCATTAAAACAGATTTAAAATGAGAGGTCATTTGGTTATCTTCCTTACCATCTCAGATTGTTTCCAGCAGGTAAAAGTTTTAATATGTTTTACTACAGTATCTTTTATATTTTAAAAAGATGATTGCAAAAAGAAATTGCTTTGTTTTTCCTTGCTAAATGTTCTATGATCTTTTTTCTTAATATTTATGCCTTGGTTTCATGCATTAATTAAAAAAACCTAACATATTAATAAAAGAAATTATATGGCTCCTCATGGAGAGGCTTCAAAGAGGGAAATTGGAGAGAAAATTATGGTGATTTTAGGTATGTTGTTGAGTTAAAATTTAAAACTGCTTCTAGTGAAGATGTTAAAACCAAGAATGCAAATTATATTTGGACATGGAATATTTAATGATAATAATAGTAGGAATTTAGAATGTATATGCTTTCAATAGTGGTATATATATGCATATGATTTTTGTGTAGAGTACCACTTGTTCTTTTTAATAAAGATTATTTTGATGTAATTTTATTAAAATCCAATATATATTTTGTGGCAGAGCAAATTATACAGCACTTGATAGAGCAGCCATGAAGGCATTGTAAACAATATTCAAATTCCATAATGAGTCCATGCCTACAAAGATTGGAATAGTGAAAGCAATTGTATTCACTGTGATACTCTGTGGAAATGAAAATTTTGAAAGGAACAATATTGAGGCTTTGGAGCTTTGGTGTTGGAGAAGACTCCAGAGAATACCACGGAAAGCCAAGGGGAAAAATCCCAAACAAAGCAATCCAAAGTTCTTACCCAAGGCACAAATAATTAGGCTCAAATTTTAAATAAAATACAAATGTTTAAGCCTTTAAGTATGGTTTGAAATGGAAGTCTCATCTACTAAAAGAATGAAAACATCATTCCAAGTAATCAGAGATAGCAACTTTAAGGCATTGCACAATGGATTTTGTCAGTATTTAAATTAAGAAGCAGAACAAATTGTGCAATGCAAATGTGTCCAGTTCTTCAGAAACTAGCTTTTTTTCTGCAGAATTTAAATTATAACTTTAGTAAATGTATATGGAAATTTTCAGTTGTCCAGGTCATGGTTGTCCCCAAAGTGCTTTTTTTTGGGGGGGGGGGGAGTGCCAGCATACACCAAATTTTGGTTACTCACTGTACTAAATATTATAGTTATACTAAAGATGCTGAAAGAAAGTCCAGTTGCCTCTTGAAAAAGCATCTTTAGTATAACTTTAGTACAGTGAGTATCCAAAATTTGATGCATGCTGGCACTCCCAAAAAATACTGAGGATGACCCCAAATGTTCTGTTCTGTTTATAAGTGAATATTGGTAATTGTGCATTGTGACATAGACTCCTTCAGATTTAATGGTATGAAGGGATGTTAGAGCATGCAAAAGCATTCATGTTTAGCACCTGGCTAGATCTTCTTTCTCTGGATTCAGATGGTTGCCCACCACAGCATGTTTCTGGTAAAGGACATATTTGTTTAAGGAACTGAAGGCTGTACATCTCAAAGAACCTTTTTATATTAGAATCTCAGGTGGTGTACAGCCCTATTGTACACAAATGTCATTGTATATCCAGTTTTCACTTATGCCTTGTTTACAAAGTTTTCAAACACCAGTTCAAGGTCATAACTTAAATTACATTAGACTTATATAGTAGAATGTTAGAAAGGAGGCAATATTAATGGGAATTGTCTCAATTTTATGTTTCATTCTAGATATAGTATATAAGTCATTTTGTGGATATTTTACTGTTTTTTAATTTGTTTTATAATCTTAGAATTGTAAGCTTCCCAGAGTTGCTTGGTTGAGATTTACTTGGCTATAGAAACTGAATAAATAAACAGATAAAGTCATGTGCAATATGTTTTATTTTTGCTTTGTGCATTGTATGAACTCAGTTTTTGTTTTTGTTTTATAAACCATGGCTTATAACTTAGTGTAAAGTATGTATTCAGATACTTCAGCATACAGCAGTTTAACTTCTGCATGCCACTATCTAATAGCTTTTACTTCTCAATATTTTTTTTACTGAGGGACACAGTAATGTAGAGGACATAGACAACAAGGAGAACTATGGAATGGTAATGGAATAACTTTAACTGCAAGGGACAGAAACTGGAAAATCACTGGTTTCCACCTGGCTTGCTACTAAACCATTTTCTTTTGAAGAGCAATAGAGTGCTCATGCATCTCTAGTTTAAATATAAATGAAGAATAAAATCCAGGAGGTTGCAGTATAAGGGATCTCAAGACCAAGGCATTGATGTTCATCTCAACGTTTTCCCATCAAACTATTTTAGGCTGGTCAATTATCTAGTTCATCTATCTTCTAGCCAAGTTTTTTTCACCATGGCTCTTTAAATAAAATACAATTGGTCATGTTTGGATTAATCCCCAGTATCAAGCCATCATATGGTGTGTGTGTGTGTGTGTGTGTGTGTGTTTGCAGAATATTCAGCCAAAACAACTTTATTATGGTTAGCCTGGCATGTAAATTCAGCCTGAGTTCTGAAAGCTGTTTGATTTAATGGAATTCCATGTTGCTTATTACTGAATAAATATTTATAGGATTACATTGACTATAACTTTACCACAACTTAACTTAGAGGCAATTTACCCATGCCCATTACTAGCATAAATCTCTGAATTCGGTGATATTTTAAAGGCATACATTGACTTAATTACAATTCTAATTTAAAAATAAATCCTAATTACTTTTTACAGAAAACAAAGTTTCAAAAGATTCAATAGCATTTTTTTAATCGAAGAGTTGATAATCATGTTGTACCCCGTTTACAGTAATCCATGTATCATATGCACCCCACCGATCTCTCTTTGACACATTCCTTTACTGTTTCATTTTTTTTAAAGAAACCCTGGCCGGTAGGGACAATGGCATCAAAATGAAGGTCAAAATACATTTTGATGGAACGAGGCGTTTCTTCTTTCAGTGAATCTTTAATATTCCCCTACTTTCAACCACAAACCAGGTTTTTCCCGCATTTCATGTCTATTTAGCGGGGAAGGGCGGGGGTAGGGAGAGAGAGATGGGCGGAGTGTATTTAACTCTACCACACTCAAGATGACCGGAGCGCACAGAAACCGACTCGTCGATAGCCATATTTGGGAGGTCTATGACTTCTCTTACGATATATCGCGAGATTTCCAAATGCAGCTCCCGCCCTATCGCGCGCCGCTGCTGCTCTGAAGCTTGAGGCCCGGCGCTTGTGTGTCAGTTGGTGAGCGGTAATGGCGCCGGGTTGTGGGCGGTTTTGCCGTTAAAACGACTTTGGGGGGGGGGCCTCCGCTTCGCTCCAGCGCTCAATCCCGAAGATTTGCGGGATGAGCCAACGACCTCGGTCGCCGCCAGGAAGGAGGAGGAAGGAATGGAAGCGGCGTTAGAGCAGGTGAGGCGGCTCTCCAATTGTGGGGAGCCCTCCAGCTGAAACCCTATTGGGGGCTTATAGGGAAAGCGAGAGAAACTTGACAGGATTTCCGGCTCACTCCATTCCGCTGCAGTTCGGCCTGGATTGTCACAGCTTCTTCCTGGTTTAAAGGGAGGAAGCTCGGTTATGACTTAGATCCCTGAATTAAAGAAGTGCCTCCCTTCTACCTCTATTTTCAGGCCATTATACTGCAAGAATCCAGAATTAGCTAAATTTATTTGACTTCCAGAAGAGTTACGAGTTTAAATTGTATGAGATATAAAGAGATGGGAAAAAAGTTATTCAGAGGGGAGTGGTTGTGATAATTATTTACAGGAACTAGCTTGAAATACAGATACTGAATGTACTTATTTTTATACATTCCCATAAGTGCTAGTGGCACAAACTCATATGCACTTGGGCAAACTAACATAAGGAATAAGGTTTTCTCTCCAAGGAATTTACTTTTTAGCCCTATTACATACAGGCTCAGAGTTAATACTGGCAGTCTTACAACTTACAACCACAAATGAGCCCAAAATTCCTGTTACTAAGTGACACAGTTGAGTTTTGCTCCATTTTATGACCTGTTTTGCCACAGTTAAGTGAATCACTTCAGTTGTTAAATGAATCTGGCTTCCCCATTGCCTTTGCTTGTCAGAAGATTGCAAAATGTGATCACATAATAACACTGGGACACTGCAACTGTCATAGATATGAATCAGTTGCCAAGTGTCAGAATTTTGGTCATCTGACTGTGGGGATGCTGCAGCGGTCGTAAATGTGAAAATGATATAAGTCACTCTTTTCAGTGCTGTTGTAACTTCAAATGGTCACTAAATGAATTGTTAGTTTAGTACTATCTGTAGAGTTTAACATCCTCTGTCTTTCAGTCTCCAAAATGATACAAAGAAAATGCAACTGAAGTGAGTTCTTAAGTTCTTGAAAAATGGCGTGGGATTTTCTTCTTTATCTTTCTGTGAACACATTAACATGGTAGTGAGAATCATATTGCCCACCAATACAGGTAATCTTTGATTCACAACAGTTTGTTCAGTGACTGTTTGAAGTTACAATGGCAGTGGAAAAATGACATATGACAGTTTGAAATGTGTTTGAATATTAGTAGCTCAGGTTGGTAGTTGGGCTGGTGGTGGTGGTTTGAGCTCTGAGCTTGGCAATTTGGTTGCAAATGTTTCATCACCATTCGAGGAGACATCATCAGTGCACTTTGAATTGTGCTCATCTGTCAGAACACTGGCCTTTAAATACCTTTTTGACAGCTTTTCACACTTGCAACTGTAGCAGTTTCCCCATCGTCACAAGATCAAAATTCAGATGCTTATCAACTGGCATGTATTTATGATAGTTGCTGCATTCCTTGTCATGTATTAGTTTTGCGACCTTCTGACAAACAAGGTCAGTGGGGAAGCCAGACTCACTTAACAGCCATGTTACTAACTTAACAACTGCAGTGATTCAGTTAACCATGGCAAGAATGGTTGTAAAATGATGCAAAACTCACTTAACAAATGTTTCGTTTAGCAACAGAGATTTTGGGCTCAGTTGTGGTCATAGATTAAGGACTCTGTACTCAGCTCATTGGGAAAGTAGAAATACATTATGGGCAGCCTATTCACAGAAAGAAGGCAGGATATTTCCCCATGCCCCATAGGACGGGCAGCCCTGTTGGGAGGTAGCAGGTGATATCTGTTGTTGCATGCTATGTTTGAACATGGGGATTATTTGTAATTGTCTCACCTAATAGCTGTAGACCTATTTTCCATGTTTATCTAATTCATACCATATTTTGGAGCAGTGAATTTCATAAATCATGTGATACAAAGAGTTATCCATTTGTATGTGTTCATTTGGCTAATATATTTGATTGGGTGATTGTGTCAAAAGCTATTTGCTAATCAATATTATCTGTTGTATCATGCTGCCAGGATACCTTTATTTCTCTTTGAAAATTCTAAATGGTTGGGGAGAAACTATCCCATAGAATTGATGTTATAGAATATAATGAGAAATGTTACACTGGATGCATAGTGTTAATTTGCAGAAAGCTGTAAACTAGCCAAACATAGGAATCATTAATAAAAGCCAAAAATGTGGCTATGGCTCTGGGTTTGCTGAAAATTAAAAGGTGTTTTGTAGAGAGGATTTTGTTGTACAAATCCAAGCAAGAATCAGTCTCATCTCTAATTTGCAATATCAACAATTAGATGACATTGTAGGACTGTCATAAGGCACTGTCAGTCATTATTCTCCTATAGTATCAGTATAATGCCCCACATTAATATTGAATAATTTTTCAAGTTTTGAAAGGGACAAGGTTTTCTTTTTTTAAAAAAATTATGAACTCCTGGCTTTATGATTGGCTTCTCTTTAATGACTGAAAATATTTCTGTCTAAAAAATAAGGTAAAATCAAGTTGATTTTTATAAACAATCCACACTTTGAGGAAAGAAAATAAGTTCAGCAGAGACAGTATTAACAAATTCTACATTTATAAAATGAATTGTGACTTTTTGAAAATTCTTGTCTATCACTATTTTTATTTCATGTTAGTTTTGAGTGAAATACTCTTTATTGCTTTTGATAATGGGAGCTAGTTGTATTGTTCAAATATCACCTTAGCATTTTGGGATTTCTTTGAAAATGAAAAATGGGAACTTGGTTAGTGCCAAGGAAATATTGTATCATTCACCAATCTTAGTTATCTAATTTTTCTCCCTGTTTAACAGTTGGAGAACATATGAGGATGATCTGGTCAGTGATCTGGATTCGAGAGCTGAAAAATGATCTGTAATGTTTTTATATAGCATACAGTATTTTCCACATAGCCATTTTTGGTTATGTATGATATGAACACAGCCTTATATTCATTGATTATTTCTTTGATGTGATATATGCAATCTGCTAGAAGTGCTTCTCTTGATTCTGTGAAAGAAATATGGAACAAACTTTGGGGAAAAAGAATAGGTTTGACATCATCACTCAGGTTTTGTATCAGGATTCAAAACAGGGGCAAAGTAAAATCAGCACATTTCAACATCCCAGTACACCTTTTTGCAGACCTCAAACTGACTTGTTTCAGAAAAATAGAAGTTTTTAAAAGCACTGTTAAGCAAGAAATATATCAAACACATAAACCATACTTGTTGGACCCTTCCTGGATCTGTAATGAGCAATCTAACTGAACTTGCTGGAAAGATTTTATTTACTTGTACGTATTGATTATCCCTGGCAGCTTTCTTTTTTCATTGTCTCATTTTTTTATAAGTATTCCTTCTTTCATAAGGCAAAGCTATATTTTCTGGACAATCTATACATTATTTCCTAACATATTTCTATCTGTATTTTTATTTAGCATATCTTCTCTACTATGCACCCTAAGTACACACACTTCATATATTTCTGAGTTGATAAGATGTGAGCAAATAGTACAATGCTTGCAAATTCAAAAACATAGCTTGATAGTATGGTTTTAGCATACATGGGGTAAAACTGGACTTTGCTTGCAAGTAAGTCCAAAATGTGCCAAAACTGATTGGTACTCTAGCAAGTAATGTTGCACATGGCAAGTATTTGAGATAGATAAGTATTTGACAGCCTGTACGCTTACTGGCCAATAAAAATTAAGTAAACATTGTACAGTAGTCATTTCTCAAATCTGTATCATGAGTTTATATTACTTTGGAGAGAGATAATCTGAAAAGAAAAAATAAAATTATTTAAAAAACATAGAAAACTTGTAATTTTAATTTTTTTTAATCAAGGGCAAATTTTAAAGCCTAGTCCTTCTTGCCTCTCTTCTAGCAATTTCTGCTTTTTTGTTTTAAAATCTGTTTTCCTTCTTACCACAAACAAAAGGATTGTGAGTAATCTACCCTCATAAATAAATCAGAGCATGCTTTCATGCAGATTTAAACCCAGATTTAAATGATTCAGGAAATTTGCTGCTTGACTGGTATTTCTGTGAAGACAGGTTGGTTTCTTAAGACCTAATCTAACATTTCTGTCTTATTAATATACATAAGGAAGTGAAGATTCAGGTTTGGTTAAGGCTAAAAGGACTAACATAAAAACACGAATTGGTATGGAATATTGAAAAAAAATGTTAGATAACTTGAATAGATGGGTTTGAACAAGATTATAGAATACAGAAAATGTCTGGACTATTTAGAGACCTAAGGATGAATGACAGTGGTGATAGTTCAATGAGGATCTGCTTAGGAAAAAAGTCTGTTTTAAACTTAGACTTATATTACACATGGCAAAGTAATAATTCTAAAATTAATTTGATTGTTTATGATGAAAGATTAGAATATATATAGTCCTCATTTAACAATGGCCCTATTTAGCAACCATTTCTAATTATATCCTCACACTTGCAACCATTGCAGTGGCCCATAGTTATACGATCAGTATCTGCGTACTTTATAGCCAACTTCCAACAAGCAGAGTCAATGGAGAATCCAGATGTAAAATTACAAGTCACGATCATGTGATGTTTCGCTTAACAACCATGTCACTTAGTAATGGAATTGTTGATCCCACTTGGGGTTGTTAAGCAAGGACTATATAATTTCTGAGAGATACAAGGGTGAGGGTTTCTAAATGTGGGACAGATTATTGTTTAGTAGATCTTGGGGGAAAATGAAAGTAATAGGCTTGAATTATGGATTGTTGATTGGACCTCCAAAGGATAGAAGGCTGAATCAACTTTGAGCCGGTCAGGATCAAACTCAGGCTGTGAGCAGAATTATCCTGCAATACTGCATTTGAACCACTGAGTCACCATGGCTCCTTAATAAATAGGGAATTCTTGTGGTGATAATAGAAGTATGTTGCTAGGGAATATGGTTATATGCACATGCTTTTGTATGGTGATGAGGCTGTGTTGACCATAATGCTTTTCAGCAAATGTTAGCTAGATTATATGATATATCAAGATGGATTTAACCATTAATGTTTTGGAAGACCAAGATACTCCAGCAGGAACAGTGGAGTAAATGATTGCCAAATGAATAAATAGGTTAATTGATGTACTTTGCTGTATGTTTACTAAAGATGGAAAAATAGATGAAGACATTTTGAGCTATGTAGATACCGATGAAAATGTATGAGTACTATGTTATCTGTTGCAAGTAATGTTTATTAAAATAAGTGAAATAGTTTAATTTACACAGCTCATCCTAGGTGTGTAAGAGTGCTTCTGCCCATTTTTTAAAATATGGAAGTGAGAGTTTGGCATATCAAAATAAATATGGGATCTTAGAACAAAGCTTGGCTACTTTAAACTGTTGCAGGCAGGTACCAGGTTTGTCTTACTGAACTTTCCAGAGTTCCTTTGAAATTGCACAGCATGTATTCCACAGCATTGTTTTTGATCTGGACAAGACAGTAAACAGACATGAGCACTCTAAAGGGAGGGAAATGGTTAGGAGACAAACAAAAGTGATAAATGTGAAACTATTGCTGTCTCTTTCCAATCAGAAAGCATACTGGAGCTCATGTGATTTCCCTCTTAGTGACTACTTTACTTAACAGTGGAGATGCCAGTGCAGTTAGAGTCATCAAGCAGGGAAAAAAACTGTTTTAGGAAAAAAAACTACATAAAAAGTTTCAGGCAGATCTCAACAAGCACAATATTTTTCAGCACATTATACTTAATGAATGTGCCTACAAGTACTTCGTTTTTTGCATACTGCAGTTTGCATTTGCAAACTGTCTTCCTCTTCCTTCCGTCCATCTTTCCTCTTCCCCACCTTAGTCTAAATCAGGCATGTCAGACACAAGGCCCGGGGGTCGGATGCGGCCCGCAAAGTGGTTTCATGTGGCCCGAGAAGCCATCCTGGAAACAGTGAGGGAACAGCCCCCACTGCCTTGGCCCTGGCCCAAGCCAGCCGGGAGCCAATGTACAATTTTGTGGTGGCCATCTATGCTGAAACGCATTCAGTCTTAGCTCCACAACGCCATCTGGAAACAGCAAGGAACCAGCCCCTGCCGCATTGGCCCCACCCCCTGGGTGCATGCTGGGAAGGTGTCACCCTTTGTGAGGAATGAAGAAATGCACCATCGCCTGGAAGTGACCAGCAAATTGCCCTCGCCTACTTCACATATCCGGCTTGATGGGCTCTGGGGGAGGGGTTTTGGCAGGCAGCAGGGTGCTCTCCTCACAGTGCCGAGAGGCTGAGCTGGGCGGCGCAAATCCAAGAAGAAACGTGAGGCCGCCCAGCTCCCAGCCTGCCTGGTTTCAGCAGGCAGCAGGGTGCTCTCCTCACAGCGCCAAGAGCTGAGCTGGGTGGCGTGAATCTGATGAGAAGTGCAATGCTGCCTAGCCCCCAGCTTGTCCAGTTTCAGCAGGCAGCAAGGTGCAAAGTTGGCGAGCTTCGCACCACCTGGCTCAACCTCTCGGCACTGTGAGGAGAGCGCCCCACTGCCTGCTGAAACCATGCCCACCCAGTAGGCCACCCCCCCCGAGGGCAACCGCAATGCTGATGTGGCCCTCAATGAAATTGAGTTTGACACCCCTGGTCTAAATCATACATGAGTCTCCCCAGTGATGGTGACCGTTTTGGGCTTGGCATATCACACGTTTGGAAAAAGCCTAACTTGACTCTGCTAGCATGTCACACACACACACACCCCCGCGACAACAAAAGAGAAACAATTCTCTGTCTCCCTCCATCTAGGCCACCCTTAACAGTGGCACTCAGCAGCAGCTCTGAGGCTGGGCCTGAAGGACCTTGATTTCAGTCCTAGCGTCATCACTGCTACTCAAAAAGGTGCATGAACTTTGGGGGAATGGTATGA
Source organism: Bothrops alternatus (assembly GCA_034064705.1). Lineage (NCBI taxonomy): Eukaryota > Metazoa > Chordata > Lepidosauria > Squamata > Viperidae > Bothrops > Bothrops alternatus. Next base: position 394,751 of record JARGCV010000145.1, on the reverse strand, counting down.
TTGTCCAGTGGCCCAGCACTCCCCAGGATCTACCACACTGCTTACCTTTAGGTGATGATCTTTCTGTTAACAGGTCCTTACAGCCTTTGTCATACAAGTCCTTTTTCTTGAAGCGGCTTTGGAGAATGCTCTTCTGTGACTTCTGCAGCTTTCAAAAATTATGTGAAAGGACACCCCATTCTTGTACAATTTTCTGAGGCTCCAGGGGCTGCACAGTCTTTGAAAATTATGTGAGGATGAAAATTGTCAGAAGTTGGTGAACACTGCCATAAATAGTGACGTGTCAGCTTTGACACATGTGTCATATATTTGCTTTTGCAGCCATGCTATACATCTGATGAAGTGAGCTGCAAGCTCATGAACGCTTGTATCTTTTAATAACATTTGCTAGTTGGAAAAGATGCTACCAACCTCCTGATTTTTGACTGCAGAAATACAAAAATCTCCTTTGTGTCCTGAGAATTTTAGAGATTATGCAAAGAATTTTATTGTTTCCAGGCAAATCTTAAAAAATCTTCAATGAGTGAAATACTCCAGATGACTTTATAAATATGCGCAGAAATTTTTTTAGTAAAAGAATGGTAAGAAAAAAAAACACCCCAAAACATAGAAAAATAGCATGTTTTTTTATTATGAAAGAGTCAAGTTTTATGTAGGCTAGGTCTGTTGGCAGTTTCACACTGGATATCCCAGTATACATAGATTTCCCTTCCCTGTTTGAGTAAGCTCTCTGTCAGGAAGATTTCTCACCCATCAGTTCTCTGAGTCACGTCACTGTCCTCTTTCATCTGGATTGATTCTTCTGTTTTGTGTGCTTTGCCTTGTCTAAAATGCAGGGTAGAAAATTTGCCTTTGTCTTTCTTTGCCCTTGTTATGTTGTGCTAGTTGTCCCTTCTTTGTAAATTCTGTGACCGCCTCCAATATGTCTGTTTGAAGAAGTGATTTCAGCTCTTGAAGTTTGTGTTCAATTCTTTCTTTCACTATCTCAATTGTAAAATTATCTGCCTTATTCTTTCATTGAGAAGAGATACCAGGTCACCTTAAACAGTCCCATTTGTTTATTAGAATCCAGCTTTTCATACAATCAGTAATTGGAGCATCACTTATAAACAGCACAAAAGTCTGCTGAATGGTAGTGGCCACTCCGCAACTCTGCCCACGTTTGTGGCTGATGGTGTATCTAAAGCTCAGATGGGCACACTTCCATATCCATCCAAGTTTCAGGTTACAGGTCGTCCTTGACTTACAATCATTCGTTTAGTGACTGTTCGAAGTTACAGCAGCACCAAAAAAGGTGACATATGACCGTTGAAGTGATATACCCTTCCCTTTTTTAAGCAAATAGTTCATTATATAAGAAGGTAGTATTTTTCTTCTAAAGCAGCGGTTCTCAACCTATGGGTCGCGACCCCATTTGGGGTCGAACGACCGTTTCGCGGTGGTCGCCGGACACCGCGGTCTGCCATTTTGGTTTTTTTTGGGTTTTTTTGTGTTTTTCTGTCATGCACGCACCGCGCATCGGCGGATCGGGCTGTCGTGGTCCGCCATTTTGTTTTTGGTGTTTTTTTTTGTCGCATGCACGGATTGGACCGACGCGCGCGTGCGCGTGCCGGGGTCGCACCGCACATGGGCGGGGCAAGTGGGGTCTCAACCTGAAAAAGGTTGAGAACCACTGTTCTAAAGTATATAAATTTGTAAGTTAGTATACTATTGTATTTATTAGTTTATTATATAAATGTATAAAGTAGTTTAAAAATGATTATATAAAGTATTATATTAAAATTATTTTTAAAAGGTTGAATAATGGCAGGATTATTATAAGTGAGACTTCAGATAAGCAACATAATTTTGGATGCTGGGTAAAAATTGAACAGTAAATATAATTTGGTTAGTGTGTACAATTTTCACACTGAATAATTAATCTGTTGAATTTGACTTGAAGTAAAATATTGAAGTAAAATATTTTGCACTTTCAGATTTAGCTTTCTATGCTAATAAAGTTCAAAATAATACTGATAACTTACAAGGTATGTGTATGTATTTCTGTTAGATATTTCAGTGAACATTTATCTTTATGTTATAGGTGAAGTAATAGAATGTGGAGCAACAAAGCAAATGAGTTTCCCTTACACAATCCAAAGTTCCCCCAAAACAGGAATTCCACCAGAGGTACACATTTATTTAATTTTTATCTCACTGGGTGCAAAGAATTTTATCTGACTTCCTAATTTTAACAGAACAGAAATTTGTGTTAAACTGAAATGATATCCGTTGGGAAGAATGATCAGATAACAAGACCTGCTTTCCTTATTCCCAAACTTCTACTAGCAAACATTCTGGTTTCTATTTGCAAATTTGTTAATGAAAGCTAAATAATAAAAAATAATAATCAACCTGAATCACAGACCAAAATCTGACAACAGTGGTGCAATGTAGGCTGGTAGATATTTCTACGGTAGATTTCCCAGTGTAAGATTCAAATTCACCCAAGTAGCTTCCATGCTGAAAGGGAGACTAGAACTTGGATCTCTGCTCCTAGCTCCTAATTCAGCCTCTTAACTACACAATACTGGATAAAGGCTAAATTGAATGTTAAATTTGCAATTAAAATTGCTATAAGTAGTAAATATAACTTAATGGAAGATACATATTTGAAATAAAAAAACCTGTCAACTGCCTTACAATTAGACAAAACATGGGAATTATAAAATAATTGTCTATAGAAACTGTAGTGAGAAGTGGGGTCATCCCGGCTGGCCAGGCACTGAAGCCCCGCTGAAAACAACGGAATCTATGTGTGCACCTGCCACATGCTCACCCAATGTCACCCATGCTCTCCATGCCTCGGATCAGCTGCAGCACGCCATGGAGAGCACAGCTACCGTGGGGTGAGCATGTGGCAGGCAGGCACACGGACTCTGCTGTTTTTGGTGACGCTTTGGTGCCTGGCCGGCTGGGATGACCCCACTTCTCACTCAGCCACTTTTTCTCTTTCTTCTCCCTCCTCCTTCTTCCCTCATGCCGGCAGCTCCACTTCCTGTCTCTACATTGCAGCCTGAGTTGTAATTTTTTTTTCTGGTGGATAGTCTTGTAAAAAAAAAAAAACTAAAATATTTGTGAAGTGCAATAAACTAAAGCATAATAAAATGAAGAATACTATATTTTGTCATCTTGCCCATTGACTCCCAATCTTCCCAATGTTTTTCATTTTTTTTTTACTTCTCCAGCTCCACTCAGCCACTGCTGCTGCTACCAATGTTTGCAAAACAAAACAGGAAAGAGCCTTTTGTGGCTGTACAGCCAGCAAGGAGGCCTTCCCTTATATCACAATTGCCATGGGAAGTGGTTATTCATCTATTTTTCCTACTCCATCTTGGCATTTTCTTGCCCATCATCACAAAAACACTTCGCCTTGGGACAACCATATTTTGTTTTGTATCTGAATCAATGCTTCTGAAACATACATATCTCAGTTTTGATGTAAACCACCTGAAACAAGCTGTTCTATATACAAAACCATTTTGTGTGTGAACCATTTTGTTTTGCCCTAGATTGGGTTCATACAACATAGTAACCCCAAACCAGATAAATGTACATTATGGCTTATTGTGATGTGTAAATTTGGCTACAGTCAAGTAAGTATATTCAGAGAAAAAATATTGTAAATATATTGTTTTAAACAGTATTTAAAACTATTACTGAACCTTGTAATATATCACAAAGGTGATCCTTGAATTTATTTAATAAGTGCTTCTTTTCTTTTCTTTTGTACAGATTTAACAACAGAATGGGATGCATTTTCACAAACAAAGGCAGCAGTAAGTAGTATTTTAGTATTGAGTTAAATTGAAAAGAAGCCATATAGGAGACTGTGTATTTAAAAATGAAAAATATTAACTGTTATGCTTATCTTGGAAATGTTATAGGACAGTAAAAGATTAAGATGCTTTTTCAGTAAAATACAATTACTATCCTCTTAAAATGCACATAGGAGTCAGCCACCCACTAATTTGTCCTATCTAGACACTGAGCTGTTTCTTATGATCATAGGATTTCCAAAATCAGGAAGCTACTATCTTAATTCCAACAGACACTCTCTCCTCTTGTGTATACAGTTGCTGAAGTGTTTTCCTTTTTCTTCCTTCCTTCTTTCTGTCAATCACCCAGATATTAATGCTAGTTCTCTGAAAATGCAATTGATCTGCTAAGCCAGTGGTTCTCAATTTTTCTCAGGTTGAGACCCCACTTGCCCCGCTTATGCGCGCCGCGACCCTGACCTGGGCGCGTGCGCGCGCGCCGGAAAAAAAAATAAAAAAATAAAATAAATAAAAAACCAAAAACAAAATGGCGGCCACGACGGGCGGATCCGCGCATGCACGGATCGGCCCGTCGCACGCGCCGTGCATGCACGCATCCGCCCATCGCGGGCCGCCATTTTGTTTTTTTAAATTTTTTTAAAATTTTTTTAAAAAAAATCGGAAAAAAAAACACAAAATGGCGGCCACGACGGGCCGATCTGCGCATGCCTGGATCGGCCCGTCGCACGCACCGCGCATGCGGGCATCCGCCTGTCGCGGTCCGCCATTTTGTTTTTTTGTTTTTGATTTTTTTAATTTTTTTTATTTTTTTAATTTTTTTTTCGGCACGACGGGCGGATTTGTGCGTGCGCGGCGCGCGCGCGCCAAAAAAATAAAAAAAATTAAAAAAATGTAAAAAAAAATTAAAAAAAATAAAAAAAAATTTAAAATTTTTTTTAAAAAAATAAAAATAAAAAAAACAAAATGGCGGCCGGCGGTGCCCGGCGTCCCCCGCGAAATGGTCACGCGACCCCAAATGGGGTCACGACCCCAAGGTTGAGAACCACTGTGCTAAGCTAAGGCAACTCTTCTCAATTCCTAATATGCAGTTTGCGTTTAGAAAAAAATTACTGTTAAGGAATTTGCCCTGAGTTTTCCAATATAATGAATTTGATGTGTTTGGTCTGATACATCAAATTTTCATTTATCATTCTGCTTTTCATTCATTTTCTTTTTTTCGGGATTGAAAAATGTAATATAAATTGTTTCCTGCACTGAAAATTGTTGCATTAACGTGGAAAGTTGTATTGTGTGAAACTACTTTTGATTGTACAAAGGTGAAATTAAAATCTGAGCTCATTTTACTTGGGTTAGGGAAGGTTTCATCCAATTTTTATAAGTTTTTTTAACTTTTTATTTTTTTAAGTGGCGGTATAACAAATTTAAAATATTGATACCTTTCCTATCCCATTCAATTTATCTAGTTGCAGCATATTGAGAACAAATTGGAAGTAGCTCCTATTAGCATAGCCGGATTGGAGTCTGTCATGGAAAAAAAGCCATCAATTAGTACTACCAGGAAAATAAGCAGGAAAGGTATGTATTAAGGCCTTTTCAAAAATGAGCTTTCAGTTGCTTAGTATTTTTAAATGGAGCATTTTTAGTCTGCAACCAGCAAAATCAGTAAATTACAAATGGCAAAACTTGAAAGTTTTGTTTGGGAAACAGAATTCCTGCATGATGGCTTGTGGGGTATCTTAAGTTCTAGCAGTGAAAAAGTTCTGCATTGAAAATAATTACGGATGCTGCTATTGCTGATATGCATGTGAAGAATAAGAAGAGTTGATTTCTTGTTTTTGTAACCAGAAGTTTGCCTTCATAATATTTCCAGTGGTGTTGCATTTTGTTATTAGTGTTATGTGGTTCATCATTTTAATTTAGAACAAAGTGCTTTGGGTACAGTACACAGTCGTAAATTTATTCCAGCAGTGCTACATAAACATCCCATCATCATCCTCTCCATTCCATCACCATCCTTTCCACTCTGCATCATTAACCCTTCTACTGCAGCCCTGGGTGTGCTCTCGACCCCCCCCATTAAATATAATCCTTGGCTGTGACAAAATTGCCTCTGTTTTATAGACCCAAACTTTTGGGCAGCAATTACTTTAGGCCAGATATCCTCAGGATTGTTATTGTTGTTACACCATGATGGTATCTCTCAGGAACTGTCAGAACTGTTTTTGTTCTCCTTAATGAAATTGCTTTTTTAAATTCCCCTTTTCGCTTCCTCTCATTTTTTGTTTCTTCATTTTGTCATTTTAGATATTTCAGGAATAAGGGTGCCTTTTGTGATCCCCCCCCCAAATCAATACTCTGAGTGTCTTTCTATTATAAGTTTTTGTCTATAAATCAAATTTTCTGGTGGTGACATATTGCAAAATTTAGTTTATTTTGTAGGCATTTACAAAACAGACCAAAAGAAATAAGTCACTAAAACTGAGACTAATATTATAGAAGAAAACAATTTGAGTAACAGTTGTTAAAAACTGATCAGAGAAGAAAGATGACTTAATTTACATTGAAGATTTTACATAAAGTAAAAAAATCTAAACAAAAAGACAAAAATGTGCCAGACAAAAATTAAGAAAGAAAAGCAAAGTTAAATATCTATGGAGATTCTCAGACATCCAGGTCATAGTTACCCAAATATGCTTTTCCATGAGGCAACTGGATTTTTTTTCTTTGAAGACGTTTCGCTTCTCATCCAAGATGCTTCTTCAGCTTTCCACCATCCAGTCAGAGCTGAAGAAGCTTCTTGGATGAGAAGCGAAACGTCTTCAAAGAAAAACAAGAAAGTCCAGTTACCTCGTGAAAAAAGTATCTTTGGGAAAAGCAAAGTTATGAAATATTATGACTTCCAATCTCTTCAGTAGATACTGGTATTAACAAACCTATCATTTCTCCTCCCTCTTAATTCTTCCAGAAATCTCTTCATCCCCTTATTTAATTCTCATCTGTTTGAATCATTAATACATACATCATTTTGTTGTTTTCTTCTTTTAGCAAAACGTTTATAGAAAATTTCCATTCTTTTAAAAATATTATTTTCTCTCCCTTTTGCCATTTCCATGAGTTCTGACATTTTTACGATCCATTCTTCCACTGTAGGAATTTCAATAGTCTTCCATTTTTGTACATATAATAATCTTGTCATTATTAATATATACAAACTTAGTGTTCCATGAGTCTTATCTGATTTGGGATCCATAAATCTCAATGAAAATGTATGGGTTTTTGGCAATATTAATCTTTAAAATTCTTTGGGTCGTTGTATGTATTTGTATCCAACATTTCATAGCTTTTTCACAAGTCCACAATGCATTGTAAAATGTCTTATGTTTTTCACATTTCTCGCACTGACTTAACCTACCTTTATACATTTTTGATAATTTTTCTGGCATCATGTACCAGTGATACATTTTATGTAAAATATTCTCATAAAATATAACCCAATGTAAATTGTATTTATTCACATTTTTCCTGTGTATCCTTCTATATACTATAGCCATGATTGCTAGCCTATTTTATAACTACTTAACTTGTTCTTCTTCAGTTTCAAAAGTAAATAAAAGCTTATACATTTTGCAAATGCACAATTACCATTTGTACAATACTCACAAATTCCATTGTAGGTTTTCAATTCAGTTACATGTATATATTAAATCATTCTTTTAATTATGTATATGAGAACCATTGAAAACAATATCTCTCTGCAGTCATTTGTTCTCTTGACTTAAATTTAAGTTCTCCATCTTTCTATATTAGTAAATCCTGATACGTCTCTCATTTCTCTCTCTCTCTCTGGTTCCTCGTTTTTAAAATACTTCCAGTGGTAAGATCAATAAAAGTATTTTCAGGCACAGCCTGGATTTGTATTTGTAGGGCACTTCTCACATAATGATTTTTAAAATCCACCTTAAATTTTACTTTATTGTGCCATAAACATCCATGCCAATTAAACCTCAGGTTACATCCTTTCAATTCTAGCATTCTTCTATTTCTCAGCAATACCCAATCTTTCATCCAAACTAAACAGTTGACTGCAAAATACAGTTTAAAGTCAGGTAAGCCTAGTTCTCCTCTATCTTTTGCATCCTGCAGTATTTTATATTGAAACATTGGTTTTTTGCCCTTATCACACAAATAAAATTTTTGCCATTGTTTAAATGTTGCCTCACTTTTAAAAACTGGTATTGTTTGAAATAAAAACACATCATTCTATGCAATACATTTATTTTTATGACAGAAATTCTACCAAGTAATGATATTGCATTTTCCCCAATCTTAATAAATTTTAATTATGTAAATTCCATACCCTTACATAATTATTCTGAAATAACATATAGTTCCTATTCAATATAGTAGTGTCCAAATATTTAACTATTTTTTCATCTGTAAACCAGTATTCCCAATCGATTCTGTTTGATCTTACGTAGTCATAATTTTGTTAATAGTTTATTTTTCTCATTAATTTTAAATGCAGCTTTGTAGAAGCTTAATTTGTTGTTTTTCTTTCCGGGGAACATTTTAATTTGTCTCCCTTGATATGTGTTTCTGATGATTTTTTTTTGCATATTTTGCCGTCTCTGGTTTTTTTTAGTTCAGAATTCTATAATATAAATTGAGTTGTCCAAAATAGATTACTTGCATCCTAAACTATTCTTATTTTTGTTTCTTTACTTGGATTGTTTTTGAAGAATTCCTTCAATTATTTTTACAGTTCTCAGTAATTGATTTTTCTGTAATATAGTTTCCTTTAATCTCCATCTATATTTTTTTTCCCTAGCATATCATAGTCACTGGATAATGATCTGAGCATGTTTTTATAATATCTCTGCTTGGTTAGTATATGTAGATTGCTTCTTTGAGATCCATAACGTATATAAAAAAAGAACTATGTCTTTCAGTATACGTGTACAGATAGTCCTCAACTTACAACAACAATTGAACCCGAAATTTCTGTTGTTAAGTGAAACATTTGTTAAGTGAGTTTTGCCCCATTTATGACCTTTCTTGCCACAAGTGTTAAGTGAATCACTGAAGTTGATAAGTTAATAACCCAGCTGTTAAGTGAATCTGGCTTCCCCACTGACTTTGCCTGTGAGAAAGTCATAAAAGGTGGCCACATGACCTTGGGACACAGCAATGGTCATAAATATGAATCAGTTGCCAAGCATCTGAATTTTGATCACATGGGGATGCTACAAAGGCAACTGTGAAAAACGGTCCTAAGTCACATTTTTCAGTGCCGTAGTAACTTTGAATGGTCACTAAATGAACTGTTGTAAGTTGAGGACTACCTGTATATTTCCTGGAATTTCTGTTTACCGATCTCCAAATAGGCACAGTCACTTAACTGCGCTTTTGCCACTCAGCAGCATTTAGGGCTCTTTGCAGCATCCATGGTCATGGTCATTTATTTTTACTATGGTTTTGTTGAAAACTGGCATTTTGGGGGGGAGGGGTTCAGCAAAACTATACCCATAGCAGTCCATGCTTAATGACAGCAGTGGTCACGTTACAATGATGGCGGTGCTTTACAACCTCCCCAAAAATAGTTATTTAATCTGGTCAGTCAGGTGGGTGATCCGATTGATGAACAGCATGAGTTACTACCATGATGGGCAAGCTCTCTTAGGATCGCTACTCTATCTGCATTCTAGATTTGGATGACTCTAGTCCTGTGGTGTCTAATCCTTGCTGGGCTTGTCTCTTGATCTTTCTGTTGCCACAACTCCTCATTGTAACTGTAATTTTTCAGATCTTTTACCCCTTTAGCAGATAAACTTTCCCAATTCCTCCAACATTTTTGTAAAGTGTCTTGAATAATTCATTGTTCCGTCTATTGCTGTTCTGTCAAAGTTTCCCTTCCTGATGTAATCACTTCTGTAATTTTTGGTGAAAGGAGAAATTGTAAAAAGAGTCACAATTAGCAATTTTATTCTCAAATGTTATATATTTATGATATTCCAAAACATTTTGTAATTTCCTGTTTCATTTTTCTATGAATCAATCAGTCAATCCTTTTTTCTCAACAATCCAAAGCAACATTTTTTCTCCCAAAGGTATGTCTGTTTATTTACTGTGGCTCCTTTTGCTTGTTTAATTAGCAGAAGTCTCAAATTCAGCTGGTAAATTAGTCTGTTTTTAACTTGCTTCATCCAAAGTCTCAGACAGTTTTTTGATTTAAAATTTCTTTCTTACTATTTTTAGCTCTTGACTTTTATTTCTTTTGTTGGGTTAAAGACTGGGATTAGCCTCTCTGTTGAATCAAAGGGACTCTTTTGCCAATAGGTGGCAAAACACAAAAAGTGCTTAAATAGACTTGGTGAGTCCAAATGTCTTTTAAAATCTCCAACTGAGGTTTGTATCTTGTTCTTTCCCACAGCTCCTAGTGCTACGGTATATATGAGAGGCACTGGAAGCATTCCTTTGGATGCTGCTAGCCTTTTCTCAAGGAGCGGCCTTCCAAAGCGCAGGCTGGCATTTTCTCCAGGCAAGTGCCATTTGCTCAGGTGTGAAACTCAGTTGCTAGCTAGATGTTAGCTAGCCATCATTCTGTTGGAGGTCCCAAGAGAGAAAGAGATGACTTAAGATACTGTCCATTATTGAAGAGAAACCTAGGACACTGCTGAAAAATGATATAGAACCAACTCTGGAGCATACGTTAGAGCTGCTATTAAGAATTACTTTGTAAAGTGTTTCTCCATCCTTATTGCATGCATGGATAGACCCTAGTGGCATTATTTAAAGTGACCCGGGCTCTCCTGGACAGATCAGGCTTGGAGATTTATTTGCAAGGCTGCTCAGGTAAATATGATGGACATCAATCAGACAGAATTGCTCACATCTGCTCCCAGTTGAATGCCAGTTGTGGGGCAGGACCTATAGGATGACTAGGGTATAGTCTTGCTTAGTTATTTAGGAGAAGTTTGAACCTGTTGAATCTGATGAAGTGGCCAGTTCTCACAACTGTGAACTTGGTTATCTGTGTACTAGATCAATGCCTTCCGGCTGACTAAGGCCTCCAGGGAGGTGATATGTGGTTGAGTTTTCACAGAGGTGTGTGTGTGTGTGTGTGTGTGTGTGTGTGTGTGTGTGTGTGTGTATGTTTAAAATTGTTGACAAAGAAATAAGGGATTTCTGATATAGCTATTTCGAGTTTCTTAACTCTCTTCAGTCAGAACTCACCCTTCCGGGATTCGAACCTGGGCAGTCTGCATGCTAAGCAGATGCTTTAACCTATTGAGCCACAAGTTCTCTCCCGCTTTGTCAGTAGTCAGGGAGTAAGGATATGTGTCAAGTGTTTATTTTTTAGATTGCACCCTGTAAACCCAAATATGGGAGGAAGGAATCATTCTTTCCTTTTGCTTGTTTCAGCTCAACCCAGAGCCATCTTGCAAGCACAAATATATATATGTTGTTTAAAATTGTTGACAAAGAAATAAGGGATTTCTGATATAGCTATTTCGAGTTTCTTAACTCTCTTCAGTCAGAACTCACCCTTCCGGGATTCGAACCTGGGCAGTCTGCATGCTAAGCAGATGCTTTAACCTATTGAGCCACAAGTTGGCAAATGGCAAAATGGAAATGGCAAAAGAGCTGAAACAAGCAAAAGGAAAGAATGATTCCTTCCTCCCATATTTGGGTTTACAGGGTGCAATCTAAAAAATAAACACTTGACACATATCCTTACTCCCTGACTACTGACAAAGCGGGAGAGAACTTGTGGCTCAGAAATCCCTTATTTCTTTGTCAACAATTTTAAACAACATATATATATTTGTGCTTGCAAGATGGCTCTGGGTTGAGCTGAAACAAGCAAAAGGAAAGAATGATTCCTTCCTCCCATATTTGGGTTTACAGGGTGCAATCTAAAAAATAAACACTTGACACATATCCTTACTCCCTGACTACTGACAAAGCGGGAGAGAACTTGTGGCTCAATAGGTTAAAGCATCTGCTTAGCATGCAGACTGTCCAGGTTCGAATCCCGGAAGGGTGAGTTCTGACTGAAGAGAGTTAAGAAACTCGAAATAGCTATATCAGAAATCCCTTATTTCTTTGTCAACAATTTTAAACAACATATATATATTTGTGCTTGCAAGATGGCTCTGGGTTGAGCTGAAACAAGCAAAAGGAAAGAATGATTCCTTCCTCCCATATTTGGGTTTACAGGGCGCAATCTAAAAAATATATATATATATATATATGAACTTTTGTTTTTTATTAATTATATATTTGTAAATGTAAACATAGGAAACAAAGGAAAAAATCAGGTTGAGTGCAACTCAACTTAATACATTCATTTTGTACTTGTAAACATTCTTCACTCAGCATATCATGATTTAACTATAAGCTAGATACATTTTCTTTGATTGATGTTTCTCTTGTATATAGTCTATCTATTTTTTCCAGTCCAACATATATTTTTCATTTGAATGAAAATATGCAGATATTTTGGCCATTTCCGCCATATTTATGACTTTCAAGGTCCATTCTTCAATAGATGGTAATTCTGGTTTCTTCCAGTATTGTCCCACCAACAGTCTTGCTGCTGTGATCAAATTCAAAATTAAGTTCGTCTCCAGGGTGGTACAGTCTTTTGTAATCCCTAACAAAAACAACTGAGGTATAAATTCAATACGCTTTTTCAAAATGGTTTGAAGTGTCCACCATATTTTTCTCCAAAAAGCTTTAATTTTTCTACAAGTCCACCATACATGAAAATAACTAGCATCCATACTTTCGCATCTCCAACATTTAGGTTGGAGGTCAGGGTAGATATATGATAGTTTTTTCGGATCTAGATGCCATCTATAAAACATTTTGTAAAAGTTCTCTCTTAAATGTTGCGCTTGCGTAAATTTTACATTTTTCACCCAAATTCTCTCCCACGTTTCCATCATGATAGGTTGTCCAAAATTTTGTCCCGACTTTATCATACAATCCTTGACCAGTTCGGTTTCGGAGTCCATTTCTATCAATACATTATACAATCTTTTGATATGCTTAGACCTTTGGTCTCTAACTTGTTTAATTAAATTCTCATCAGTTTGGGATAAACCCATCTTCAAGTCTTTTTGCCATCTGGACCGCAATTGTAAATATGAAAACCAATTATAAACTATTCCTTCCTCTTCTAGCATATTTGAGGACTTTAATGATAACGCATTCCCTTCTTTCATTAGGAGTTTACTATAGGGCACCACATCTTGAGCTTGTACCATGTTTATGTTCTCTATTGCGTGTCTGGGGACTGTCCAATCGGGAATCTTTTCATTTAGTAGGTACTGATACTTTTTCCAGACACGCAACTGAGAGTTTCTCAGTATGTGCTCCTTGAATCTCTTATCCACCGTTTTGTCATACACTAGATATGCATGCCAACCATATAGTAAATCATACCCTTCAATATTCAGTATTCTATCATTGGATAGATTAACCCAGTCACTCAGCGCAACTAGAACCACAGCATGATAATATAATTTAAGATTGGGCATTTTTAAACCACCTCTTTCCCTTGTATCCTGCATAATTTTTAATTTAACCCTCGGTTTCTTGCCATCCCAAATAAATCTGTTAATACCCTTCTGCCACTCCTCCAGGCTCACATCCTTTTTAAGTATAGGTAACATTTGAAAAAGAAATAAAAATTTTGGCAATACATTCATTTTTACTGCAGCTATCCTGCCCTAGTTGTAGTTTTTTCCATTTCTCCAGTTCTATTTGTATCTCGTTCCACAACACCTCATAGTTATTTTTATATAGCTTCCCATTAGAAGCTTCAATAGCCACTCCTAGGTATTTAACTTTCGTAACTATTTCACAGCCCGTTATTCTTTCCAGGTCATGTTTTGCTTTGTTATCTAAATTTTTAACTAGCATCTTTGTCTTGGATATATTTAATTTGAAGCCTGATATCCTACCATAATCCTTAATTATCTCCATCAATCTCTTGGCTGATTGTGCTGGTTGAGTCAGTGTCACAAGCAAGTCATCTGCAAAGGCACATAATCTGTAATCATGTTGTCCAATCCGTATGCCTTTTAAGTCATCTGCCGCTCGTATCTTATTCAATAAAACCTCTAGCGTTAAAACAAACAGCAAAGGGGATAAAGGACATCCCTGTCTAGTACCTTTCTCTATGTTAAATGAATCTGTTAAGTCCCCATTCACAATGATCTGGCCTGTTTGTTTCTGATAAATTGCCAATATGGAATTAATAAACTGTTAATTTTTTCAAAAACAACCAATTCAGTCTATCAAAGGCTTTTTCTGCATCCAAAAACATAAGAGCAGCGGGCACCTGGATATGCTTTTCCAAGTATTCTTCTATATTAACAAGTTGTCTAACATTAGTTTTCATCTGTCTTCCTTGTATAAAGCCAGTTTGGTGTGGGTGGATTATTTTTTGTAACACTGTCATTAGTCTGTTAGCCAAAATTTTGGCAAAAACTTTATAATCCGTGTTCAGTAGTGAAATAGGTCTAAAATTTTCTGGTTGAGCGTTGTCTCTTCCCTCTTTAGGAATTAGGGAGATATAAGCTGTTTTCCATGACGGTGGTACCCGGCCACCCTCTTGTATGTTGATAAATAATTCTCTAAGAGGTTCCACCATCTTCTCTTGAAGGTACTTGTAATAGGTCGCCGTTAGCCCATCAGTCCCGGGGGATTTTCCCATTTTCAATTGTTTAATCACTGAAGTTATTTCTTCTGACGTGATCAATGCATTTAATCTATCTCTTTGTTCATCGGTAATTATCAGTACCTTTTCATTTTGCAGAAACATATCTATCTCGTTATCTTGTGTCTTCTCTTCAGCGTATAACTTGGAATAAAATTCTAAAAAGGCTTTCTTAATCGTTTCTTATTGAAACGCTTCCTTCCCTTTATAATCTATTTTTTCAATTATACGGGATTTTTGTTTTTTCCTTAGTATATAGGCCAACCATCTACCAAGTTTATTAGAGTTATAGAATGTATTATATTTTGCGTATTGTATATTCCTAGCAACTTGATCTGCCATCAACAAGTCAAATTGTTTCCGTAGGATCTTGATTCCCTCTTTAATGTTTTTGTCTTCCGGTCTCTTTATTAGTAATTGCTCTTTCTTACTTATTTCCTCTTCTAATTCCTTCCTTTTTTGCTCTTGTTTACAACGGTGCCTTTTGTTCATATCAATTAAAATCCCACGCATGTATGCCTTACTTGCATCCTATATCATTTCTATAGGTGTGTCCTTATTCATATTTAGCGTGAAAAATTCCTTCATAACTTTTTTTGCATTCGTTCACATTTATATCATATTTAAACAAGTTTTCATTAAGTCTCCAGGATCTCTTAGGTCTCTGTCCGATCCTTAATTCCATCCAAACTGGATTATGGTCTGTAAAAGTTTTGGGGAGGATTTTCACCTTCTTTAAGCTAAAAAGACATTCACTTGATGTTAATATAAAGTCGATTCTAGAAAAAGATTGGTGTCTATCTGAGAAGAAGAGAATTTCTTGCTCTTTACCATGTCTTTCTCTCCAAATGTCTATCAAGTCAAAATCATCCTTTATATCGAAAAAAGATTTGGGCAGTTTGGAACGTGTTTGAGGAGTAGGTGATGTCTTCTTTTTATCTAAACCGATATCTATAACACCATTCCAGTCTCCCATTAAAATACAGGATCTATAATCAAATTGTGTTAGCTTTTTATGTAACAATTTATAAAATTTTCCTTGTTGTTGATTTGGTGCATATATGCCTATCAAAAGAACCTTCTTGTCATCTTTTAAGATTTCAATTGCTAAATATCTACCTTGTGAGTCCGCTTCTATTAGTTTAGCTCTTATATGATTTTTCACATAGATGGCAATTCCATTCTTCTTTTCAGCGGCCGCTGCAACAAAATGTGTGCCTAGCTTATTGCATATTAAGTATGTCTGGTCCGTAGTTCTAATATGTGTTTCTTGTAGACAAGTTACATCATTTTTGCATTGAGATAAGTAATGAAATATCTTCTTCCTTTTCTGTGGAGAATTTAAACCATTAACGTTCTCCTGCATGGGTGGATTCCGAATCCACCAATGGGTTACGTCAGTCCTCTGCCCAATCAGAGACTAGGTCCGAAATTTAGCTCCGCCTCCGGCTTCCTTCCCCAGTTTTTACCTAGTCTGAAGCCCAAGAACAGCTCTTCGCACTAGCTCCACGAAAAACAGTATTTTTTTCGGTTTAAGGACTGGTAGGAAAAGGTTTTTGTTTTGTACGTTAGAGTAGTTAATTGAAGACGAAATTTAGAAAAGTATTGGAATTTACCTTGTTTTCGGGTACCTTCGGTCGAACTTCTCCACGCGGCGGGAGCGCGACGGCGAGACCGCCCCGGGCCTAGGGCCTGGGAAAAGCGGGAGAGGAAGGGGGAAACATCCCTGGACTCCCGCTGGTCGCCTCACTGCGCTCCGAGACCCCACAGGAGTACAGGCGTTGAAGGAAGAGAGGACTTTCCCAGACTCGACGTAGGACTCGACAAAAACGCAAGTGGGGCAAGGGAAATGCGGGGAGGAGCCCAGCCGGCTCGCCGGGAGGCGGACATAGGCGGGGACCATCGGTTACCGGAGGGGTAGTCCGAGGCCTGCATCCTTTAGGCACCGCGTGGTCGCGAGCATAGAGCTCCGACCAAAAATTTGGCGTGGCGGCCATTTTTAAAAGGGGGAGGTCTCGGCTACTGGCGCGAAGCACCATCTTGGAAGTTGGGCGTTTCCTGAGCGTCCCAGGCTTCTGATTGGTGCCTCGTTTCTGGCGCGAAAGCTCCTTTGAAGAGAGGCGGGCCAACCTCCTTTGTTCTCCCTGCTGAGATTGTTTGTTGGCCCAGGGGGAAAGAAATTGCTGCCGGCAAAGCAGAGAGGCCTGGATCCCGGTCTGCCTAGAGCAGTGAGGACTGAGGCCGGCTACTTAAAGGGAGAGTGTCCCTTCGGAGGTGTGTGTGTGTATCTTGGTGTTTTTTGGTTTCTAGCACGATTGGAACCGGCAGGATTCCCCAGCGGAATCAAGGCGGCCGGGACGGGCATAGGGAACAAACTCCCTGGCTAAGGACCCACGTGGCCGCAAATTACTTCGGCCAGGCAGGTTAGGGAATATTCCCTGTAACGCTGCCGGTAACAGCTGTGCCCGCTAGATACCCGGAAAGGGTGCTACTTGGAGCATGGCGATGGCAGAGGGCACTTCGGCCCAAGGCTCAGCGCCCCCTCCGTCGTCACCTAAACGCAGAACCGAGGAAACGGGGGGGGGGCAAGAAGAAGGCCAAAACAAAACATTTGTCTGAGCCATCAAAGGCAGCTGAGCGCCAGGCCATAAGGAGACACCAAGCCTTGGAGAAGGAGTTCGCCAAGGCGCAGAGGCTGAGGGACAGCGGGATGGAGAGTGCGGCCCTGTCCCTTAGGGAGACACCAACCCCTTTCTAGCCTTCGGAAGCAGCTGAACAGGAATGGTCTCCCAGGGGGGAGACAGAAAGGGAGGTGTCCCCCATCTCGGTGCCATTGTCACCAGAGCATTCCGAGCCCACAACCAGCCAGGAGGAGGCTGGGCACAGAGGTAGGAAAAGAAAGAGGTCTGGTAAGTGGCCATCACAACTTCATTCCCTTCTAGAGGAGGCCCTAGAACACCTCAGGGCATCTAGGAGTAATTCTCCTCCCCAGAGGGCTCACACATCACGGACACGGGTTCCCCGTGGGGGAAAGGTAATGTTCCAGGACTCTGATGTGTCTGAGAACTCTTCACAGGTGGCAGACGAGGAGCAGGAGGACTGGGACGATGAAGAAGCCCCGCTGTCAGAAAATGAGGACACAGAGCCACAGGCGGCTCCGGTGTCAGGTTTATTCGATCATAATCTGTTTTATTCCCTCATGATTAAGACATGCTCCGTACTTGATCTGCCAGCCAAGACCAAGGAGGCCAGGCCACCGTCCTCAGAGGAAGAGGACGCAAAGGATCCGCTAATGCACTCACCGGTGTCAGAGGTAATACAGGTACCATGCACTAAGGTATTCAGATCAACGGTAAGGTCCCAGTGGTCTAATCTAGGCACCATTCCATCCCCAAATGGCGTGGAAAGGAAGATGTTTAATGTTTGCAACCTATTAGCATCACTAATAGAGGTGCCACAGGTGGACGCTCCGCTAATTTCTCTCCTTCCTTCCTCAGCCATTCCAGGAGACCTGGCAGAGTCAATGAAGGCGGAGGATAGGAAGGTAGAGCTTTCCCTCCGCAGGGTTCACCATTCATCGGCCTGGGCCATCAGAGCCGCATCCACTAACTCAGTAGTCGCCAGGGCTGCGATCAGGTGGCTGCGGGAGATCCAGGCAAGTGTCCCACCAGACCAGGTACGTGTGAGACAAACACTGACCAAACTGCAGAGGGCAGCGGAATTCATGGCAGACTCCTTGCTGTTTGCGTCTAGATACTCGGCCAGGTCCATCGCAGGGACAGTGGCAGCCAGGAGGCTGATATGGCTCAAGAACTGGAAGGCGGACCTTAAGTCCAAATGGCGGCTCGCCACAGCTAAGTATGCAGGATCAAAGCTTTTCGGAGCGATCCTGGATCCTTACCTGATAGAAGATAAAAACAAAAGGAAGGTGCTAGCTCACCCATCTAAAAGGACAGACAGGGGAACCCAGGAGTTCCGTAGACAGGCACCCCGTCAGAACGGGGCCGGAGAATGGAGGCAGCCCTTTCAGGGGGGACAGTCCTGGGAAGGGCCCAGAACTCCGCGCACCTTCTCATACAGGCAGGAGCGCGGCCAGGATCGTCCAGTCTCGGGTAGGGGCCAACCTTCCAAATGCCCCTTTAAAGGGGGGGGAGGCCGACCCTACAGACGCTCCAAATGACGCCTGGGACAGTCCCATCGGGGGCCGTCTGGCGCTGTTCAGCGAAGCATGGCAGATGACCACGACGGATGCCTGGGTCAGGGAGACAGTGGCCCAGGGCCTAGCACTAGAATTCTACTCCACCCCACCAGATCACTTCATAAGATGCCCGTTATCCCGCAACAAGACCAAGGCGGGTCTCCTAGATCAGGCCATTGGGCACCTGGAGGAAATAAGAGCCATAGAGCCGGTTCCTCCAGGGCAGGAGGGACAGGGGTTCTACTCCATCCTCTTCCTTGTGCCAAAATCATCAGGGGATTGGAGAGCAATCCTCGATCTCAAGCGGTTAAATCGCTACGTAGTATACAGGAAGTTCAAGATACAGTCCCTCAGGTCCATACTGGCCAGTATTCGAAAGGGGGATCTGCTGTCATCGATAGACTTCACAGAGGCCTATCTTCACATTCCAATAAGACCGGGATACAGAAGGTACCTAAGGTTCTGCCACAGGGGGCGACATTACCAGTACAGGGCACTCCCATTCGGGCTGTCCTCAGCGCCCAGAGTGTTCACGAAAGTTCTGGCGGCATTGGGAGCGCACCTGCGCATGAGACCGGTGCGGGTCCAATGCTACCTGGACGACATCTTGATACTTTCAGCGTCACACCAGGCAGCACTAAGGGACCTCCAGATCACCATAGACACGCTCCAGAGGCACGGCTTCTCAGTCAACCACAAGAAAAGCCAACTCACACCCTCAAAGAGGCTCCAGCATCTGGGACCAATCATAGACTCAGAGCAGGGCATGGTGTATCTCTCCGAGGAGCGTCGGGAGAGTTTACAGAAGCTAACGCTTCTGGTAATGCAGAGGAGGGTGGTCACAGTAGTGCAACTTTCCCAGCTCCTGGGGAAGATGATATCATGCCTGGGAATTGTCCCGTGGGCCAGGCTCCACTCCAGAGGCCTGCAGTGGCTCCTGCTGCCCTTCCAAAGACAGGACCAGAGTGCCTCGCTCAGGAGAATCAGGGTGCCTCCCCAGGTCATAACATCACTGAGATGGTGGAGGTCAGGGGCCCTGAACAGGGGCACCCCACTCAGGGAGCCCAACAGGATCACGGTCACAACCGATGCAAGCCTGTTCGGCTGGGGGGCCCACTCCAGGGACCAGATAGCCCAGGGAAGGTGGAGCCCAAGGGACCTAAAACACAGAATCAATTGGCTCGAACTGAGGGCCATCCACCTGGCCCTGCTTCAGTTCTCACCCCAGTTGGCAGGGAAACACGTGCTAGTCCTGACGGACAATGTAACAGCAAAGGCACACGTAAACAAGCAGGGCGGGACCAGGTCAGTGGCTCTCATGCAGGAGGCCAGGGCACTGGGCCTGTGGGCAGAGCAGCACCTGGCCTCACTAAAAGCAGAGCACATCTCAGGGGAGGCAAACCACCAGGCGGACTCCCTCAGCAGGGTCACGATAGACCACGCGGAGTGGAGACTGGCACCGGAACTGTTCGAGGCAATCTCGGACAGGTTCGGACGCCCTTGCCTGGACCTCTTCGCAACACCAGAAAACACTCAGACTCACCACTTCTTTTCCAGGTTCCAGACCCGGGGAGCGGAGGGGACGGATGCTCTCAGATGCAAGTGGCCCCAGGGGCTACTGTACGCCTTCCCTCCTCCGCCCCTAATACAAGCAACAATCCGCAAACTCATTCTGGAGCAGGCGGAGGTGGTACTAATTGCTCCATACTGGCCGAGGCGTCCGTGGTTTGCGGACCTAGTAGACCTATCGCTTTCGCCAGTATGGAAACTCCCTCCGAGCCAGGTATCCCTGAGCCAGGGGAAACTTCTACACCCAGATCCTCAGTGGCTACAACTAGCCGCCTGGCACTTGAGCGGGAAGGACTGAGTAGGCAGGCCTTCTCACAGCATGTCATCTCGGTCATTCAAGACGCTCGCCGACCCTCCACCAACAGGATCTATGATGCCACCTGGAGGAATTTTTCTTCCTGGTGCAGCAGGCAGGGGTTAAACCCCCTGACCGCTACCATCCCTAACATCCTAGAGTATCTATGGGAGGGCATGGACAGGGGACTAGCGATCAACACCATTCGCAGGCAAATAGCGGCCTTACAGACGGTCCTAGTCTGCGAGGACCGGGGACCTCTGTCACAACATCCGGCCGTGAGCGCCTTCCTAAAGGGGGCAGCCACAAGACGGCCCCCTGTAGTTCACCGTTTTCCGTCCTGGGACCTACATAGGGTTCTACAGGCGTTAACTGAGGATCCCTTTGAACCGCTGGGGGCTTGTTCACTCCGTTTCCTGACGCTGAAGGTGGCCTTTCTAGTGGCCATCACCTCAGCAAGAAGGGTATCGGAGTTGCGGGCCCTCTCGGTCCGACCGGATCTGATTACCTTCGCAGAGGGCAGGGTGACCCTACGCCTGGATCCATCCTTCTTACCTAAGGTCAACACATGGTTTCACAGGTCCCAGGACCTGGTATTACCGGATTTCTGTCCAAATCCCACACACCGTCTGGAGAGACGATGGCATACACTGGACGTGCGCAGTGCGCAGGCCCTATTTGTTTCATACCATCCTTCGTCTAAGGGTCTGAAGGTATCATCTTCGACCATTAGTAGATGGATCAGGACATGCATAGCCAAGGCCTATGAGGCATTGGAACAGCCAGTACCAGATAACATCACGGCTCACTCCACAAGGAGTGCGTCCACATCGGCTGCCTGGCGCACCCATGCATCACTAGAGGAAATTTGCAGAGCGGCCACATGGGCCGCTCCGTCCTCTTTTGTAAGAAATTACAAGATTGATCAATTTGCTGCAGCTGAGGCTTCGTTTGGCAGGAGGGCCCTGCAGCAGATAGTCCAGGCCTAGTAAGAGATAGCCTAGACTCCCACCCGAAGGGACTTATGAGGGCTTGGGTACGTCCCATTGGTGGATTCGGAATCCACCCATGCAGGAGAAGAAGCATTGACTTACCTGAACGCATTTTCTCTGCATGGGGGGATGGAGAATCCACACCCTCCTCTAACTAGTCTAGGCAGGAGTTCTCTTACAGGAGGCCGAAAAGGAGCTACACGGTCCGATCTGATGGAGAGCTTCGCCTGGCAAAAACTGGGGAAGGAAGCCGGAGGCGGAGCTAAATTTCGGACCTAGTCTCTGATTGGGCAGAGGACTGACGTAACCCATTGGTGGATTCTCCATCCCCCCATGCAGAGAAAATGCGTTCAGGTAAGTCAACGCTTCTTCCATGTCAGATATTTATTTGACATGGTCAGGTTTAGAAAGCTTCTGCAAGACCAAATCAATTTTTCCATCTACTTTCTTCTTCGGTCGTGCTCCCATGGCTTCCCGACTTGTATATGTATGACCTTGTTGTCGCATTTCGTGTTGCTCCTTACGTTTAGTAGTCGCTCTAGTTTGCCTCTGGTCTTTAGGCTTGTCTACTTCCAAAGGCTGAGAGATATCAGTACTTCGGGCAGGTAACTCCACCCTCGCTCCTTTATCAACTCCCGGCTCTGCAGGTGGCCTTGACTCCAAAAACTGTGGTTGTTGGTTTAAATCCGATTCTCTTTCTTGTAGTGAGTCTGCAT
The DNA here is from genome assembly GCA_034064705.1 of Bothrops alternatus. Lineage (NCBI taxonomy): Eukaryota > Metazoa > Chordata > Lepidosauria > Squamata > Viperidae > Bothrops > Bothrops alternatus. The sequence goes on along the minus strand of JARGCV010000145.1, from coordinate 372,434 downwards.
TTTTTGGTGTTGGGGATGAGGGTCTACCAGCCTTCATCACATTTTCAAAGAAGTCCTTCGCTTTCCTGATAGAATTCAAGCAATATCTATTACCATTGTAAAATAGAGACAGTCCGGCTGGAACCTCCCACCTATATTGTAAAGCACGTATTTTAAGTTCATCAACCAAAAATGCATAGTCTTTTCTTGCTCTTAATATCTTCGGAGGGATCTCCTTCAAAACCACCACCTCCTGGCCAGCAACATTTAATTTCTTATTATAGGATATTGTGAGAACCTTGTTTCTGAATCTCCTTGTGACAAAGTAGATAACAACATCTCTAGGTAGATTTCTTTGTCTTGCAATCCATGAATTAACCCTGTAGATTCTGTCCATCTGCCAAGAGAAATTTTCTGCAGCCCCTTCTAGAATTTTTTCAAAAGCTTCTTCTCAGGTCCTCCTGATTCTCATTTGGTACCTCCTTCAGTCCTCTGATTCTTATAGCTGACATCATGGAATGATATTGCACCATAAGTGCATGATCCTGTATATCAGCAAGTTGTCCCTCCATTTGTTCCATTTGTTGCTCAATCCCTTCCACCTTCTCTTCAACACTCTCCCACACCCCCTTAATAGCTTCCACCATATCTTCTCTTATTTCCCTAATGTGGGTCTGCATTTTTTCTGTCATTTTTCCCAGTTCAACAGTTACCTCTTTGCTTTGGTTCTCAATCTTTTTCTCAATCCTATTCTCCAGTTCCTCAATCTTTTTCTCTATTTTTCCCTCCATTTGCTCAAGCCTTTTATCCATTTTCTCAGTCAACTTATCAGTCAAACTATCAGTCATTGTTGACAGTGCAGCCTGTAAGTCTTTCATTGTAAGCATTACTGGAGAGGCTTGAGCAGACAATGTGGCTTGAGGCTCTGTAGGAGTTGAGGGGGATGGGGGAGCGGAGAGGCTAACTATTGGTAATTTAGATGGCTGAGCTGGAAAAGTTCCTGCCACCTTTGAGGAAACTATTTTTGTCTGTCTGGTGGCCATTCTATAAATATCCTCTTCTTCTCTTCTTTAGTTGCACTTTATAGGGTTTTAAAATAAACACCTAGCCTGTCTCCTAGCGATCGCTCCAATGTTGTTCTGAGAAAGAGGAAGCAACAAAGAAGCAAAAGGCTTCACTTTCACTTCCGTCACCTTCTTCTTAGAGTAAAAGCAATCGCCATCTTGGATACATTTTGTTGATTGTAGGGATCTGCGATTAGGAGTAAAATATAAAGAAGTACTTGCGCTTTAAAGCTCCTGTTGTCTCCTGCTTTCCTTCCTTCTGCCTGTAGGTCTCTTTTAAAAAGTTTTTCTCGAGCAGAGGCTGGCTGCGGCGTCTGGTCCCGTCTGCTGACGGTAGCGTCTCTGCGTGGGAGCTACTTCAAGCGTCAGGGGAGCTCTCACTCCTACCCCACGCAAATTTTTTCGGGGGGTTTTCAGAGGAGCTCAGCCCCCGCTCGATGCTCTGCACCCCTTCTTCTTCCGAAGAGGGGATTTTTCGCCGTCAAAAACAGCCGATGTTTGCTGCTTTTGCGGCTTTACCAACTCCAGAGATCGGAGCCTCTGAAGGAGGCTTTAGCAACGCCCGTGAAGCCCCTCCTTCCTAATATTGATGTATAAAAAACAAATGGCTAGATAAAAGCTGTCAATTACCTGCGCGTTGTTTTGTTTTTTTTCAGCTAGGCACAATCTTTCTTCCCCAGTGACAACCGGTAGCTATTTGGGCGTATATTTTTTCTTGAGAGAGGGTCATCCCACCATCCCTTAAAGAGGTGGTGGTTTACCCTCTCCTCAAGTAGCTATCATCAGACCGAACCAGACTGAATAGCTTTTACCTTTTTAGGGAATGTAGTTAAAAAGATTTCAGAGATATCCAGAAGAAACAGATTATCTAGACTCTTTCAGCCTGGTTTCAGGCTTTGATATGGGCCCAAAACAATATTAGTTGAGGGCCTTTCTGCAACTTCTTGTTGTGCACCAGTTATACACGAAGAGACTCAGCAGTTATGGATGAAGAGACTCAGCTCATAGTCACTGTACCCTCATCACCTCCCAAGTGGATTACTGTCATGCACTCTACATAGGATTTTTATTATTTATTTATTTATTTATTTATTTATTAATTTAATTTCTATGCCGCCCTATTCCGGAGAACTCAGGGCGGCTCACAACATGATAGAAATTACATTATATACATAAATATAAAAACCCTTAATTAAAAAAGAAACCAATCATTCCACAAACATACACTGGCTAGGGGCAAGGTGTTAGCTGCCCCAGGCCTGCCGGCAAAAGTGTGTTTTAAGCAATTTACGAAAGGCGGAGAGGGTGGAGGCGACACGGATCTCCGGGGGAAGTTGGTTCCAGAGGGCCGGGGCCGCAACAGAGAAGGCTCTTCCCCTAGGCCCCGCCAGGCGACACTGTCTGGCTGACGGGACCTGGAGAAGGCCCACTCTGTGGGCCCTAACCGGCCTCTGGGATTCATGAAGCAGCAGACGGTCCTGTAAATAACCTGGTCCGATGCCATGTAGGGCTTTATAGGTCATAACCAACACTTTGAATTGGGTTCGGAGACCAATTGGCAGCCAATGCAGCTCGCGGAGTGATGCCAAAATGTGGGCATTTCTAGGCAAGCCCAACACTGCTCGCGCGGCTGCATTCTGCATTACCTGAAGTCTCCGAACATTTTTCAAAGGTAGCCCCATGTAGAGAGCATTGCAGTAGTCGAACCTCGAGGTGATAAGGGCATGAGTGACTGTGAGAAGAGACTCCCGGTCCAAATAGGGCCGCAACTGGTGCACCAGGCGAACCTGGGCAAATGTCCTCCTCGCCACAGCCGAAAGATGATGTTCCAGATTTAGCTGTGGATCGAGGAGGACGCCCAAGTTGCGGACCTTCTCCGAGGGGGTCAAAAGCTCCCCCCCAGGCTAATGGACGGATAGATTGAAATATCTTTGGGAGGCAGAACCCATAGCCACTCCGTCTTGTCGGGGTTGAGTTTGAGCCTGTTGGCACCCATCCAAACCCTAACAGCCTCCAGACATCGGCACATCACTTCCGCTGCTTCACTGAAATGACACGGGGTGGAGATGTAAAGCTGGGTATCATCAGCATACTGATGATATCTCACCCCGTGTTGTCGGATGATCTCGCCCAGCGGTTTCATGTAGATATTAAACAGCAGAGGGGAGAGGACCGATCCCTGAGGGACCCCACAAGGGAGGAACCTAGGGGTCGACCTCTGACCCCCTGCCAATACCGACTGCTACCGACCAGTGAGGTAGGAGGTGAACCACCGCAAAACAGGATTGCCCTTAAACAGCACCCAGAAGTTAAGCTGGTTTCAGAATGGTGGCTGTGCAGGCATATTATAGGGGCTCCTTCTATCAACACATGTTCCATCTCTACTATGTGAGTTGCAGAATATTTCCAGGTTCACTTCAAGGTAGTAGTGATAGAGCCTATAGACCCTTTCATAGCACGGGACTGGGTTATTGGAATGATTGCCCCTCAGTTGCATTTATCCAGCAGGAGAGGCATAATCTAGGTCTTGTCTACTAGGAAATATTTATTGCTAGGTTCAGGAAAAAAGCCTTTTCTGTTGTGGCGCCTGTCCTTTGAAATATCATTCCCTCAAGAGATCAGATGGGCCCCAACACTATTGGCCTTTTGCAAAGCCTTAAACATGTGGCTTTCTGACTGGGCTTGGAAAACTGTGTGCAGTAGAGCCTGTACAGTGGTTATGTTGATTGTTGATTGTTGTTTGATTTTATAACTTGGCAGGGGATTGTGTTATATTGTTTTCTTATATGGTTTTATATGCTTTTTATATTGTATTAATATTACTTTTAATTGTTGTAAGCAGCCCAGAGACATGTACAGGTAGTTCATTCATTTAATGGTTACAACGGCACTGAAAAAGCTGACCTACAACCTATTCTCACACTTATGACAGTTACAGCATCCCCATGGTCATAAGAGAAAAATCTGGGCACTTTGCAACCAGCATGTATTTACAACAGTTGCTTAATTTCAGGAAGGCTTAATCCATCTGAAATACCAGATGATTTGCCTACAGCTATTGTCCATCTGTGCAGCAAGATCTGATCCAACTTTGCCTCAGGATTGATAGGAGCCTGGAATGGTGATAAAGTCCTGCTTTGTTCATTCAAGAACTTTTAGGCCAAGAATGTTGCCTCTGTGATCCCCTGGAAGAGAAACATTATTGTTTTATGAAGAACCCATGCGGATTGGGAGAGCCTGATTTCATTTGTCTCTGAAGAAGGCTGCACCACAGACAGGTTGTCCTATGCCTCTACCTCAGAGGCTACGTCTCTTGCCTCCACATATTCATTGAAGTAATATTGCCATTCCTCTTGCCTGGAAAGCAGCACTAACCAGTCTAGATGAATTTACCATGCTAGAAAAGGGCATAGTGTCCAGCAAGCCCAAGCTATAGATTAGTTTCCAAGCCAAGACCTTGTAGTAAGTATGACTGCAGGTTTGTGGCCAGAAGAACATAGATCATGGCCATGATTGATTTAGGAGCAATCAGCAATTTCAGTGACTTAATTGTACTAGAGACTCATTGTATTCCTCAATGCCCAGTCATATCTCTCTTGTGGTTGAAACCATTGACACAAGGCCATAGTTGTCAATAAGAGTGGAATGGGTTACATACCCGGTCTGGATACTCTTGACTGGCCATACAGAGCAGTTAGAATTCTACCTCACCTCTGCCCCATACTTGTAGAGGGTGAGGAAGATGACTTTGATGGAGGCATGTAACCTCTGTGCCAAAGCAACAAAAGGTAAAATATTTTCTAAGTCCACAACATCTGGATAATGTTTGGAGATCTTTCAGACAGGTGCTTTCTTAATTCACTGGAGTGTAAGAAAGGGAGACACAACACAATCAGATTTGCAAGATTATTGTCAGCTCCACAGACCAAAAAATCAATTTCACAGGAAGTCAAGTGAAAAAGTAAGTACACCTGGTTTTATGTATCAGGACATTATAAAAATCATCTGATCCTTAGCATTTCTTAAAAGTAGGTAGATACAAGTTCAGATGAACAACAAAATATGACATATCACAAGAGTATCCTTTGGACAGACCAATGTGGAGATACTTGGCCATAATGCACAGTGTCACTTTTGGCAAAAACCAAATGCAGCATATCAGCAGAAACATCTCATAGCAATCGTCAAGCACGGTGGTGGAGGGAGTGATGATTTGGGCTTATTTTGTAGACACAGGATCTGGGCACCTTGCAATCATTAAGTCAACTGTGAACTCCTCTGTATACCAAAGTATTCTTGAGTCAAATGTGAGCCCATGCCTGACAGCTAAAGCTAGGCCGACATTGGGTCATGCAATACAACAATGATCCCAGGCACACCAGCAAATCTATAATGGAATGGCTGAAAAAGAAAAGTATCAATGTGTTGCAATGGCCAGTCAAAGTCCAGACCTCAGCCTGATTGAAATTCTATGGTGGGACCTCAAGAGAGCTCTGCATACCGTGAGCAGGAAAGGGGGCAGGCGAAGGTGCTGGAAACTTGTAACCCCCCCCCCCAAATGCAGAGGCCGAAGGAGAGGCTCTTCCTCCGTGGAATAAAAAAAAAAAAAAGAGAGAGCTCTGCATAAACAAATACCAACAAACCTCAATGAACTGAAGCAATGTTGTAAATAAGAGTGGGCCAAAATTCCTCCACAACAATGTGAGAGACTGATAAAGTCACATAGAAAACAATTACTTTAAGCGAAAAATGGTTCTACAAGCTCTTGAATCATAGGGTGTACTTATTTTTTCGCACATGGCTTTTCCATTTTGGCTTTTTTTTTTGTAAAATAAATGATGACATGGTGTAATATGTCGTGTGTTGTTCATCTGAGTTTGTATTTACCTACTTTTAAGAACTGCTAAGGACCAGATGATTTTTACTATTGTGATTGGCTATTATAAGAGAATCTTGCGAGTCTAATTGCATTGCACCTCCTCCCCTTTCTTAGAAAATGTTTGACATTTATAAGACCCTTCTCATTGATAATTTAATTTAATTTAATATTCACATTTATATGCCGCCCTTCTCCGAAGACGCAGGGCGGCTTACAACAAGATACAACAATTTTAAAATTAACCACACTCATACCACATACAAACACAATCAATTCGCTGTGATAAGGCCGTGTATAGAAAATTCTGAGTCTGCTAGAGGAGAATAGTACATTGAACTTAATATTTACAAATTTTCTTTTTGTAAAGTAGAGACAGAGCAAGTAGCCCTATCAGGCATTAAAAAGAAAAAGTGAGAGGGAAATTGACATTATCAATATTTGCAACCAAAAGACAATTATTATTTTTTACTTCTCCCCCTATGTTTATAAAGTTCTTTATCTTTAAGCCCTCTTTTCCCTGCTTTTCATTGCAAAATTAAAGGAACAGTTTTCTCCCATCAGAATCATTGCTGGAAGCTTTTTCTAGTCTTAGTTCCAAAGTGGGAAATACTAACTGCAGGATGGGTTGTCTCCATGTAGAAAAAAGTCTCTCATGGTAAGTCTTACCATTACTTATAAGGCTGGTTGTCTTATTTAAGTTAACTGACCTAAATGCAAAAAAAAAGTACATAGTTATGTACAATGTATTTATTATGAGTGTTTTATGTGTCTTCAATCATTTGACTTTATAGAATTAAATTTCTTTCCCAGTAACTGTTGATGGAATAAGGAACATTTCTTGATTCCTCTTGCTTACTGTTGGAAGAAATATAAAACCCAGTTACGTGAGTAAACAGTTGCTCATGTTATATTTATTCAATACATTGTTTTTTTCAGATAGCTTACTGCAAATTTAAATATTCATCTATACATAATTATATCTATACATTTACATATCTTCTAGGTAAAGTTCAAGGTGTTGGTTATTATCTGTAAAGCTCTTCATGGCATAGGGCCAGGTTCTTTGGAGGATCACCTGTCCTCCATGGTTTCTTTCTGACCAGTAAGATCAGACAAAATTGATGTGCTTTGGGTGCCTTTGATCAAACACTGCTGTCTATCCAAACATAGGAAATACCCTTTCTCTATTGCAGTGCCTGCGCTCTGGAATGGTATTCCCCCAGAGTTTTGTGTGGCTCCCACTCTTGAGGGTATTCTGGAAGACTTAAAAAATATGGCTGCTCTCCCAATCCTTGGGGTAGGGTGGTTGTGAAGCTCCTTTTGGTTGGACTTCGTATGTATGTGTGTGTAGTATATGTAGCGTGGTCTGTGTGGATGTAGGTGTTCTTTTTTTTCTTTCATTTCCTACTCTTTTAAAAGTGCAAACTGCCCAGAGTTGCTTTGAAGCCATGTAGCTTTTAAATTTAGTAAATAATAATACTCATTAAAAGTTAGTCAGCATATAATTAATTTTTAAACTGTTTAATGGTCAGTAATTGAACTTAGTATCTGTCTATGTTATTACAGAGACTGTAAAATAGATCAACTCTTTACCTTTAATTATGTTACTCTCTGTTCCCTCTCTATTAAGGCTTCATAAGGGACACTTTAGTAGTGGGAACTGAGATTGGCCCTGCACTCGGGTGCTCCGCCCACTGGTACAAGGGCAGCCAGGAAGTCCCTTTCCCGGGCTGGCTCTGCCCGAGGTGCACGTAGCCGGGGAGCCATGTGGGGAAGCCCCAGGACCCCCACTGGGAGCGGCCCGCCGGAGCCTCCATTGAGTGAGCCAGTCCTCCTGCAAGCCACAGCCCCGAGGGAGAGCATCCCCTGAGATGCCCAGCCAGTGCGACCGTTAGCCAAGCAGCACTGGAGACGGAGGGTCAGTGGTGGGGGGAGGGAGGGGGCTCCCAGTCCGTGGAGCACCACCATGAAGTGGCTGCGGGGCAGGTGGCGGCCCCCAGCTTACCTGTACCAGGCAGCAGTTCCGGCTGGGACATTGCTCCCTGGACCGTCCCCAAGCCACTCCCTGAGCAGTCGAGCCAGCCATGCGTCTCCCTGGGCCAGGCCAGATGGCAGTCCCGGCTGGGCCAGTGGCCAGCAGGGGCATCGCTCCCTAGGCCATCCCCAGGCCACTCCCTGGGCAGCCGAGCCGGCCACACGTCTCGCCCAGGTGGGACAGCAATCCCAGCTGGGATGGCGGCCGCCGGGGGCATCGCTCCCTGGGCCGTCCCCGTGCAGCCAAACCAGCCACATATCTCCCCAGGCCAGGAAGCGTGGTAGTCTCGGCTGGGGCAGTGGCCGCCAGGGGCATCACTCCCTGGGCCATCCCCGGGCAGCCGAGCCAGCCATGTGTCTGCCCAGGCGGGGCGGCAGTCCCAGCTGGGCTGGCAGTCAGCAGGAGCTGGGCTGTCCTCAGGCAGCCAAGCCGGCCATGTGTCTCCTTGGGCCCAGCTGGGGCAGCAGTCCTGGCTGGGGCATCGTTCCCTGGGCCGTCTCCGGGCAGCCGAGACGGCCATGTGTCTCCCCGGTCCAGTCCGTGGTGACCCAGGTGCCTTTTACTGCCTCCTGCCCCCCCACGCTTGGCCTTGACCTCCACCCATTTTACCACGCCCGGAGCAGGAGAGGTAGCACTGCTTTCCGGGCATTGGAAGGGGCTCCCCCCTCACAGCCCCCCCGTCCGCCGGGACAGGGGCGGTCCTTTGGACCGGGATCGGGGCTGTGTGAATCGCAGCGTGCCTCCTTTCCTGCCGCCCAGCCTGGCCCGGCTTGCCTTCCTACAGGATTTGGCCCTGTGAAGGCTGGGACAGCCGACTGGCTGGGGAGGCCGAGTGGCCCCAGCGAGGGAGCCACTCCCACCCCGTGGCCCGCTGTCCAGGAATCCCATCCGGCTCAGGGAGCTTGGTGGCCACCTGACCGCTGCGGGGGTGTCTACGTCAGCCGCTTCCTGGTGGGCCCGCTAATTGTGGACTCCCAGCCGGCTTCCTCCGTGAGTCAGGTGCCTGGGACTCCGCAAAGCTGCCCCTAATTGCACCTCACAAGGGCCCGACTAAGCCCCAGCCTGACCTTCGAAATGATGCTTGCCCGAATTCTTTCTGATCTGTAAGCTGCCCAGAATCACTGAAAGGGGCAACCAGAGATCTTGAGGAGAGAGAAAGAGAGACAGAGGGGAAAGAGAAAGAGAGGAAAGAAAGAGAAAGAGAGAGGGAGAGGAAACAGAGAGAGGAAAGAGAGAGAGAGGAATGAGAAAGAGAGAGAGAGGAAAGAGAAAGAGAGATATCATTTGATTGTCAACAATCCTACTGGGACCCTGAGTAAAGAAGGACACGAAGACCACTTGACTCAGGCAGTAGCGGTTTACTTTAAGGCAATGTTGGCATCAGCAGAGACCTACAGCATCAAGACTCTTTGCTAAACAAAGTTCGCGCTGGGAGCAGTCGCCTCCCAGCGCGGTTTAAATATACTTGTGTTAGTGCTACCCCATCTTCCGCCCATTTAACTAGCAACCACACCCTTCAATCATCTCACAACTCCACCCTCCTATCACCCAACCAGCACCCAGGCGTAATTAAACCAAAATGCAGCAACTGATCCAGCTAAACCCCCTCCCTCACGTTCGTCCACATAATAGTTGTTTCTTCTGGGACGTCCCGCCCCGACAGCGTGCTCTCCGGCTTGCCAGCGGTCCGGCGACTGCCCATCAGCTGTTCAGTGGCTCAAACTCCCTCCGCATGGGCGTGGCTCCCTATGCCTTCCGGCAACTGTCCGTCAGCTGTTCCACATGGGCGAGGCTTCCTACGCTGTCCGGCAACTGCCTGTCAGCTCTTTGGCAGTCAAACGCCCCACCGGAGTATCGTGGCTCAAGCTTCCTCGTCGAGATGGTGAGCTGCATGGGGACCGGTGCTGGTTGTCCTCTTCCCCCACCGTGCTGTCCTTCACCTTCCCCCCTCTTGTATGTCAAGCCTGGGAGGTCTTGACATTGATATCATTTTAGATATCAAAAGGGTATTGCGGCTCCCAGTGTTTTGTTTTCAGTGGGAAACAGGTCCAACTGTCTCTTTGAGTGTTTTGGGTTGCCTACCCCTGGTCTGGTTTATCTGGGTTCTCAATGTATTGTACATGTAAATCTTCAGCACCTTCCTTCTTAGTGTTGCTTTCTTCAATTTCTGATGCTCTTAGAATTCCAGGTTTGGGTATCAAGGTTCTCAGTAGGTTGTAGCTGGTATATGTTAATTCGTTCCTCTTCTGTTGGCTTTGAATTGTAGGTTCATCAATTGGCGTCTGGGCTGCATTTTGGTAGCTTTGAAGTTATGCCTTTATTTTTCTGTCTGGAATTCATTAGCTCAGTAGCCTCAAGGATTTTTTCAAGTATCAATTTATAGTTAAGTTGTGGGTAGTATTCTTCCATTTCTATGGACTTTACAGATAATCTTTTGGTGGAGGCTATTTTTGATAAAAGTCAATAGTGTCTACCTCCACTATAGAGAGTTGTTTTCACTACCCAGCTGTTTCAAGTTCTTATCTTTTTTGATAGTGCCAAAGCCAAATCTTTGTCTCACAAGTCTCCCAGTCAAAAAGAAATTCACTTGCTCTACCAAATTTCGCCAAAAGATGTCCCCAGTAATATGTAAAATCTTTCTCAAACTCAAGTTAGGTTTTTATCCAGTTAGGCTTTTATCCAGTATTCCCACTTAACAGATAAGTCCCTGTAAGAATAGGAACCTTTTGGAGCACCAAATATCCAAAAATTACAAGTCTAATTATTTAGTCGTTTAGATTAGTTGTTCTATTTTTTCCCATAGCTTTATGTTCCCAGAATAGGCAGAAGCCGCCAAGTTAGAAAGGGGAAAAAAATTTCCACAGGTTTTTACAGGAAGGTAGTTGGGGTGTAAGAAAGGTAAGGTAAGATGTCACCCAATTCCTCCGCGTTGGTTTCGTTGTGCTTGGTAGTGCTTTTGGCTGGTACGGCTTAGTGATCGGCCATGTTAATAGCCAATCTTTTCTTCATTGGTCCAAAGGAACTGCCTCAGATCAAATGGAAGGGCTACTGCCCTTCCGCAATCTAGCAAGGGTCCTCCTCAGTGGTAGTTGCCCCTCCAGGGTGACTTTCGACCCTTTCCAGGGTCTTCCAATGAAGGGAAACCGGATGGCAGATAGAGCAAGCTCCCTGTGTGTCCGTTGGCGCACGATCCGGGACCGGAAGCCCCTTGATTGCATTGCTTTTGATATGTAGAAGAGCAAACATATCTCTTGCAATCCCTTCCTCTCCAATAGCTGTAGAAGGGGGGGGGAATAGAAAAAAACCATAGGTAATCCATAGGCACAGGACAACATGTACTGACTGTAATAGTGATCATTATATGACTGAAGTTGTAAATGGTTGTAAATTAGCTGTAAAGTTATTTTTTCAGAAATATCAGAACTTTGAATAGTTGCTAACTAAGTGGTAAGTAAGAAAGGACTACCTTACTTTGGATTATATAGTGTCTCATTGCTATGATGTAGAATATGGAAGTGCAAAACAATTGAAACTGAGTAGAGTCCAAACTTCTGGACAAAGGTAGAGTAAAGCATAGAGCAGCATTTTAAATTTAAATCTCTCTTTTAAGTTCCAGACACTGTTAAATTTGAAAGCAGTGTTTTGCACACTAGAGACAGTGTTCCCCTACCACAAACTTCTAATAGTCACAATTTATATAGCACAATAACTTATCCTTTATTGTGTAACTGTCTTGTTTGTAATTTCATAAAAAGTCTCAAATTTGTACATGTATTTGTGTATAAATAATGCAGCTCTTTTATCTATTACTTTACAGTGGGTATTTGCAAGCTTGAAATTATATTGAACGGATATCTAATGTTAATTTTTAATCACAGTTCTTGACTTCCTATTGAATCCCTAGAGATGCATGAAAGATGTCTTGATTTTTGTTTCAGATTGCAGGTCTTCCAGTCAAAACAAGGAAAGTTGTTTCCGCAAGCCTCTTCGTGTTACCACTTTGGATAGCAATGTGAGTAAAAATGGACATGTTGAATTTCGTCAGCCCCTGGCTTCTTTCAGGTGAGTTTGATTAGTTTTGTCATTTTACTATTGCAGGGATTATAGAAGTAAACTGTAAGCATAATTATTTACTGTTTTTGAAGAACTTAACATACATTGATATGATTTCTGTTTCACCTTAAAGAGATTTCATGATATAGAGCTCTTGCTTGTGTTATTGATTGCAGTTTAGGAGGGAAGACAATGTTTTTACCAAGTTACCATGATACTAGTTGCATTCTAAAGACAGTAATCACCTCTGTTCTAAGAGTAAGGGAAAGGCGTTAATGGTTCTTGGGAAAGGAAAAATATACTAAGTGAGGAAATTATCCTACTTGAACTTTTTGATTCTATTTTATCCTGGAGAAGAATACAGTTCATGAAATAAGGTGCCCCCCCTGTATCATATCCCCTGCCTTTCTATAGGAAAGACATAGAGTGCTTTCCCCTCTCTTCTGGTTTGGTGGAAGCAAGTACCATGTATCACATTCCCTCTACGTTCTTATGGGAAAGAGAGGGAGCATTCTTGTTTTATCTCATTATTTGGGAAAAGAGATGTGCTTAGTAGGTTTACATGAACTGTAATATCATGACTATTAAGGAAGTTACTATGCTGTTTCGTGCTGTGGACCTAGAAAGGTTACTGTAGGGGACTTTTTGGTTTGGCTTTTTATAGCCAAGATGCTTTGGATACCTGATAGTGAAAATGCCAATCCATGTTTCTATGTTCGTGAAATCTTGGAACCGGAGAGGAAAAAGGAATTATTATCTTGCTTAGAATTATAGTTTCAAAATAAAAAGGCCTGGATGACAGGACATTCTCAATGACAGGAGGAAAAAGATTTTCAAATTGCTTATTTCTTTCTCTCAAGTTCAAAGTTGTTTTTGTTTTATGACAAACATAGGTTTATTAGAGTTCTTGTTTTTACTTTAACGTTTAATGTGCTTCTGTTAGAGATTCTCGGTGGTCACCATCTTGCAAAACCTCTTGCCAATTGGAGGACAAACGTCTGAAGTATAAAGAAGCAGGGAATAAAGCAGAAGGAATTGGTATGATCTATGATAAAGGAGAACCAGATTTGCATGGCAGAGATTTGAAAAGCTCATCTTCTACAGATGAAACTGTTGTTCGCTATTTGAATGACCATCCAGCAATTAATGCTTTGCAAAGTTCAGATGTGGTGAATCCTACAAAATTAGAAGAAGAAAAAAGTGAAGAATCCAGAGGAGATGAGTATACAAAAATATCTCCAAGTTCAATAATCCAAAATGAACTAAAAGAATTACAATTGGTAGAATCTTCTACTTCTTCTGCCAGTACCTCAAGTGCCCATAGATTAGATATTTTAAAGCAGCATCAGCATGATGATAAACTGGAAAAACTGAAAGAACGAATTAGAAAACAAAGGGGGTGTCCAGAAGAACTGACTACGAGAGGACATGATCCTGAGTGTTCTGATTATCCTATAACTGTTGCAGCTCCTGAAAATATAGTGACTCCTAAAGTCAGAAAGGTGGCAATAGCACCAATGGCTCCTTCCTATAAAGGTACATAGTTTCTAAATAAAATATATATATGGGAAAAAATCTCTGGGTTGTGTAATAAAGACTAAGATTTCCACTGTTCCTTTCTTGAAATCGATTAAAAACCCACCTAACATTATTTCAAAATTAAAGTTTTTCATTTTTTTTCACATTCCAAACTTTAATCTGTTGTCTATCATCATATATTTTCTCCTCTTTTTTGTCAATAGTATATTGTGACAAACTCTTTGTGAATAGTATTTGTTGTTGAATTATATGTACGGTTTTTTTATGTGCACTATTTCGCCTAGAAAACCTTTTTCGGAACTGGTAGCTGAACATGGAACTGGTAACAAATAATTGGCTACAAATGGACCACAGATGTATAATATAGTGGTTGTATTCTAATGGGTTTGTAAAGATTTGTTAATTGTGTGCATAAGTATTGGGAATTTATACTTCATTTTGTCTTTTACCTTTGCTTTTAATATTGAATGTGTTTAGATAAAAACTTCTCAGCTACTTTCATGTAGTAGAGACTTGAAATCTAAATAGCTTTGTTTTTGATAACCAATATATCCCAAGATAAAACAAACTTTCTCAATAGAACGTCATGAGTATTTTAATCTGCTAAAGTTAAGTGTACTGTTTTTTTTAGGTTTCAATCCATCAGAAGCCAAGATTCGTACTCCTGATGGAAAGGTATGGTGTGAAGAGGAATTTCTGAACCTCAGTAGAGAGTTATGTCGAGATTTAGAATTCCAGTTGGCAGGTAAATAGCCAGAGTAATTTTGTGAGTATTTACATGAAAAGCAGTAATATTATTTATAAACTACTTAACCCATGAGCCTGTAATTAATACTTTGAAGCCCTGTTTCTCAGAATTCCTATAAATTTAAAGAAAAAATTATTTAACTTAATTCATACCTTATTTCAATGGGTTCTGATTTGAAAATTAATAATAGTTGGCTATAATATCCTCCTGTAATTTTTTTTAAATAAGTTTTTATTGAATACAAAAAAAAAGAAAGAAAAAGGATTAAAAACATTGAACATGGTAAATTGTCTTTGACGGACATCTCAGTCTTTCCTTGATGCACTAATGGTTCTTCAACACATTTTTCAGAAGATGATTTGCCTGCAATAAAGATACCTACTGAAAGAAAAGAGAAAAAAGGACACAAACCAGTGCGGAAAACCCAGAAGATTGCACAACTCTCAAGTCCTTATTTTAAATCAGGTGCATTTTATTGTAATTTTTTGTTTAAATATTGTGAGCCACCAAGAGGTCATTGACAGTCAGGTGGCATTCAAGCTTTATCATTCATTCATGACTGACTGACTGACTGACTGACTTGACTGACAATCATCAGTGTTGGCTTATACTTATCAAATAATATACATGAGAGCTGCTTCCATGTGTCTGAGGACTACAGTCATATTCTCTCACTATCTTCATACTTGCTTACTGTTTCCTCAAATATGATATATTAATAGCATGTGTCTTGTTAACCAAGCATTGCAGATACATGACCCTATGCTAAGGTGAAGATCTTAAGTTTCACTGCAAGAGTTCTGTAGATTTTCTCAGTATTGCTCTCTGTAGAACACATTGAAGGATATAAAGAGAGACTAAGCAAAGTAAGCAAAGTTTAAAGGCAAGGATAGCTAGCTTTAATTTAAGAATGCAAGAAATTATTGTTATTATTATTAAATTTAAAATACAAAGATAAAAAATTAATCCTAACCAAAAAATGCAAAGAAAAAAGGGAGAAGGGAAAAAAATAAAAAAGTTACACAAGAAAATATTTCTCCCTTCATCAAGACAAGTACAAACAATTTCAGCAAGTTATCACCTTTCAGCCAAACGCTTGCAAACAATTTCAGCCAAAAATCTGTTCATCCCATATCTCATCTTTTATCTATTACTTGCTAATAAAGCCTTGTTATATGGTCTCCTCATGGGGCCCACTGTAAGGAGTGCTTGTTCTAGAGAGGGGTTTGAGGAGCTGATCCATTCACTGGCTCCTCTTTCTGTCATGGTCATCAGCTCTGCTCTCTGTGGAGCCATATTCCGTCCACTACTGCTTCCCCGGAAGTCGATAACATTAGTTCAGTAAAAACCCATGAAGAAGGAACTCTGGGAGAATAGTAAAAGAGTGCTACTAATCAAGTAATTTCAGGTGGTGATATCATTCTATGAAAGGATGAGACAGCAGTGCGTTTCCTTTTCTTGCCACTTCTATCCATGTATTTGCCTTAAAATATATAGAGCACTGGTGTGCTTTTCAATAAGAAATGTTAAAGATGTTTTGTGTCTTTTTTTCTTGGTTTAGATGGTGCCAACACAATAAGTACAACATCCTGGCGGGATGGACAAAGACTAGCAAAGAAAATACTGGGTCCAGTGCCTAAACTAGAGCAGTCAAACACTCAGATATTGTCTAGTGACAGGAGTGAAAAAGATAAATTTATTAAATCTGGTAAGTTAAATATATTTGTGTGTGTGTGTGTGTCTGTGTGTGTGTGTGTGTGTGAGAGAGAGAGAGAGAGAGAGAGGAGAGAGAGAGAGAGAGAGAGAGAGAGAGAGAGAGAGAGAGAGAGAGAGAGAGAGAGAAGAGAGCATTTTTCATGCCAATGAATACAGTGAACAAAATGGAACTTAATTCTGAACAATTATTATTTAGATCATATTGCACACAGAATTCTTTAAATCACAAAATAAAAAAAATGGTAGCTTCACTTTAAAGGCTGAATGAATAGTGTACAGCAGGGGTCCTCAACCCCCGGGCCGCAGCCCGTTGGAAACTGGGCCAGACAAATGGCATGCAAGTGCATGCAGCTGCATTTGCGCAAGCGGTGCATGCAAAACCATCGCCTCTCCCTGGATCCAGAAAGATTGGGAACTGTTGTTGTACAGCACAGAATTACTAATTCATTCCTTTTTGAAAGAGACAAAATGGTAGATGTAAATAAAACTTAAGATTCACCATGCTTGACCACCCAGCAATATTTCATGAAATATTTTGCTACCAGTGAAAGAATCTTCAAGGAAAAAAATGTTAAGAATTTTTATCGTTTTTAGATGAAGGCAGTGAGATTTTAAAATATTTTTTCTGTTCTTAAAATAAATTATTCCATTGCTGATCACACCGTTTTGCAAAATTGCAATTTTGTAATAGAAGTTATATTCTAGAGCCTGATTATGCTATAAATAATTTCTTTTATATAGCAAACTCTCATGGATGTTCCAGTTGAAAATCTGAGAACATGAAAATTATAGCTATAACCAATTCTCTCAGTACCAGTTTCAAAGTTCTATATGTTCTTTTTCAGATAATGGTTAAAAAAATTACATTGCAGTTGCATATTATTTTATTACCCAACATTAATTCCAATCTTTTAAAAGTAATTTTTCTTTCTATATTAAAGAATGTAGTTTCTGGATATAGTATTCAAATCTCATAAAATAAGGTAGATTAAAAAATAATGCCCATCAAGTAATGTCCCCACATATTGGATATTGAGATGAATATGCTGATTTGAATCTTAGTTACTTGCTAATGCTAAATTCTGATTTTCTCCCTCCGCTTCCCTCTAGTATCCTCAGCTCAAATAACAGAAACCGACTGCAATATGCCCGTGGCTGTAAAACCCCTCACAAAATGTCCTGAGCGTTCATGGAGCAAAATAAGAGCAAAGAATAACCTGAAGAAAAAAGATGCTGCTCCTCACAATGGGGGACTAGGAAATGATCGTGTAAATAAGGATTTCTTGCCAGTAGAAATCCGTGGGATTCTTGATGATCTGCAACTGGATTCTGTAGTTCAGGATTCAGAGAGGAGGAATGAAGAATGTCAGAATCAGGAATCAGAACCATCTCCCTTTTCTAGAAGTCACAGTCCAAGCAAAAAAAAATCAGACAAAGTTCCCATCAGTGAAGATACTCAGTTTATCTTAAAGAAACGCCACTATGATGCAGATGAAGTTCGCCAGTATATTATGAGACAGCAAGAGGAAAGGAAGAAGAGACAAAGTGAAGAAAAGAAAGCACAAAAAGAGGCAACAGAGCAAAAAAATAAAAGACTCAAGGAACTTTACAAGAAACAAAAAGAAGCTGTTGCCAGTAAAACAAAGACAACATCAACATCTGAAACGGTCACTAAACAATTACAAGAAACTTATTCTAAATTATTCTTGGAACAAACATTGCTGGAGAATCCAGCACTCTCTGTGCAAGAAGTTCAGGTATCTTGATAAGAGTTGTAATAGTTTCTGTATTTTTTCCATGTTACTTTTTAGAAAAATACACACAATAAGCAGAAATAGCTGTTATTTGTTCATTTGTTGCATTTACAGCATGCCATTTCCTTGATATTAACGCCTGGGTATTTTTTCTGAGATCTGAAGGTGAGATATATCACATTAGCTAGGGTTTAGGTTTTATCCCCTTAATACTATTAAACCTGTTGAGGTAATTCAAGCTAAAAGAGACTAGTCAGAGTTATCTATTAAATTCCATGGTTGCCTAAAGACTGAATCAGGAACAGGGTAAATAAGAATAGCATTAGTAAGATGTATAAGAATTGCCAACAGCTCTTGTAGTTGCAACTGTAGTATTATATACAATTTTTAGCATAGATAGGCACAAAATAGATAAGGGCTTTGTATTCTTTCCTGGTCGTCAGCATGTGTTAATCCTAGCTGCTCCTGCTCCTTCCACATTAAGGAAATGTCTGAAGATTCATTCTAGATATGTTTAGTTGAACACATTTAGAAACCATCATGTCGCCAGAAGCCTTTATTATATAATTGTAATACTCATGGAGTATAAACCTTGGCTATTTATTTGAGTCATTATATAGTTGTTGCTTTATTTAATTATATTGAAAAGATTCATGTTCAAATCCTCGGTCATGAAAGTCATGGGATAGTATAGTTCATAGTCCAGTACATTATTGATTCAATTTGCCCTTATTGTGTTTTATACATGTCAATTTTTCTTCTCAGTCCAAACCTGGATATCAACCATCTGGAGAATCTGATAAAGAGAACAAGGCTCAGGAGCGTCCTGTTAGTGCATCATCCAGTAGCGATATGTCTCTCTCTGAGCCTCCTCTTCCTCTTATAAGGTAAGAAAGTAAGAAGGCATTCAGGGCTAGGAAAGTGGAACACACTAGACATATGATTTTATATATGATTTAGCTGTGCAACTTTTGTAGCAGCTGAGAATTTTGAAATATTTTTCCAAAGCTTTTGAAAATATATTTATTAAAATTCAATGATCGTAAAATTCTTAAATATGTCATGAAAAGCAAGATGCCTCTTCATGGATCATTACAAGATAAGGATAATTCCTTCTGTATATTCAAGGCTATGTCTGTACCAAGATTCTGCAGGGATGCAAATAAATAGTACAAGATTATATTGTATAAAGAATTCAGATTAACTTTAAAACATTCAAATTTGGGGCTGATAATATGTTTGATGTTTATACTGGTTTTTTTCAGATTTTAGTTAACTTTATGTATATTTTATTAATTTTTACAGTAACAATCTTTAGTATTTAGTAAGCAACACATCTGGGTTTATGTGTTTGACATTAATAGTAATACAGTATCCATTCCTACCCTTTATTCCATTTTTCTAACCATTTATAAAAAATTTCCCATGTTTGAAAGTATTCTGAATCTTGCTGTCCCTTCATTTTCAATGTGAGCCTATCCATTTCTGCATAGTCCAAAATTTTCTTTATTATGTCTTCTCCAGATGGTATTTCTTCATTTTTCCAGTATTGAGCAAATGTAATTCTCGCTAAGGTTAATATATGTAATATTAAGTATACACATTTTTATCATAATTTTATGAGATTATGTCTAAAAGAAATTATTCTGGTTTATAGTCTACATGTGCTGCTATCATCTTTTCTAGCCACCTATGTATTTTTGACCAATAGTTCTTTGCTTTAGGGTATGTCCACCAAAGATGATAATACGTGCCTAGATTTTGTCTGCATTTTCAACTATTGCTAGATATATTTCTAAACATTTTTGCTAGTCTTGTAGGTGGTAAATGCCATCTATAGAACATTTTATATAAATTTTCTTTATAAGTAGCTGCCCTTGTTATTTTGTAGTTTCTTTCCCATAAGTTTTGCCTTTTTTCTAACTCTACATTGTGGCCAAAGTTTTTTGCCCAAGTTATCATTGTTTCTTTAGCTTGTTCATCTTCCATCTTTAAATTTAACAGAAAGCTGTACAGTTTCTTAATCAATTTGTCATCTGATGACAATAGTATCTGGTCTAACGCTGTCTGGTCTTTGTAAAAACCATATATTTTTGCATCTTTCTCATATCTCATTTGCAGATGTGGCCACCTTGCTAGCTCAATGCCCTGTTCTTCCAATTCTCATTTAGTTTGTAGTTTCCCATCAGTATTCAATATATCTTTATAAGTCAAACATTTCTCATAATTAATTAAGTTTGGGTGTATGAACGCCTCCATTGTCGAAATCCATCCTGGTATTTTCATGTAAGTTCTTGATTTTACCTTTTCCCATGTCAAGAGCAGTGCATTTCTTACATAGTGGTTTTGAAAGTATTTGTGAATTCCCATACCATAGAAAAGCATGCCATCCAAGTTGTAGGTCATGCCCTTCTAGGTATAATAGTCTTTTATTTCTAAGAGTTATCCATTCTTTTAACCATGATGGTGGGGGTTGCTTGATAATACAAGCCCAAAGCCTCCATTTTCTTTTGCTTCTTGTAACATTTTCAGTCTGATTCAATATCGAAAGTTTTTTTGTCAATTTTTATCGGTATTGTTTGAAATAAAAAAGTAGTCTTGGTAAGATGTTCATTTTCACAGTCACTATTCTTCCCAAGATTGATAGTTGTAGATTTTTCCATTTTTCCAAGTCTAGTTTTATTTGTTTTAATAATTTTACATAATTATCTTCTTTTATTGTTGCACACCTTGCTGTTAGATATATCCCCAGGTATTTAACTTTCTTAACTACTTGAAGGTCTGTTTTTTCTGACATTTTTTTTTGTTTATCTGTGAAGTTTTTAATTATAACTTTACTCTTTTCTCTATTGATTTTCAGTCCTGCTAATTCTCCAAATTCTTCAATCTTTGCTAATATTAGGATTTGTCTCTTAACGGATCCTCCAATATAAATACCAAGTCATCTGCAAATACTTGTAGTTTGTACTTTTCATCTTTTATCTCCATTTCTTTGATTTCTGGATCCTGTCTAACATTCCTGTTCAACACTTCCAGAGTTAAGATAAATAATAGTGGGGATAATGGACATCCTTGTCTTGTGCCTTTTTTAATATTGAAACTCTCCGTGAAATCTCCATTCACAATTCTTTTGGCATTTGTCTATGATAAATTGTTTGGATTATATTCATAAAATTTTCTCCAAAGTCCATATAGTTGTTGAACCATAATTGCCAATTGACATTATCAAAGGCTTTCTGTGTGTCTAAAAAAATTTCAAAATTTGTTTTTCTGGGTGCATTTTGTAATATTCCAAGGTGTCTAAAAATCATTCTTAAATTATTCTTTATTTGTCTCTTTGGTAAAATTCATTTTGGTTTGAATGTATAAATTCAATCAAGAATCTCTTTAGTCTTTCTGCTATTATTGAAGCAAAGATTTTATCACCCACATTTAGTAGAGATATTGGTCTGTAGTTCTTTATCAGGGTCAAGTCTGAGTCCTCTTTGGGTATTAGCATAATATTGGCATCTATCCATGTATTTGGTAATTTGGCTTCTTGTCAAAATTTGTAGAATTGTGCCGGTAGCCAGTCTAGGCCTGGTGTCTTATTATTTTTTTTTGTCTTTTTATACTCTACTGTTGTTAAACCTTATTTAAATGTTAAATTCATGTATGGGCTGTTAGTGGTCTTGATAGTGGATGGAGTGTTTAATTAGTTGGGCAGGAACGCTGAAGAGAATTGAAGGAAAACAAGAACCCAATAATCCAGAAATCTATCTGAGAGTCTTTACACTTGGGGTGGGCTATTTGTGTGTCTCAAAACTCTTTTTCAAAGACCCCTTAAACTATAGTGCCAAAGATCAATTTCCCATCATTTTTAGATAAGTGAAAAATAGAGTGTCAATAAAAACCAAATCCAGTTTTAAAAAATTAAGGAACTTCCTCCCCAAAAGAAGAACTAATCAACAATCCACATAATTTTCATTGCCCTCTTCACTGAAGCCATTCCCCCAAAATATTTATACCCTTGGCCACCATTAATTCTTACTACAGGTGACTATTTTATAATTAAATGTCTAAACTTTATTTCTGTAAACTGATGACAATTCAATGGATTATTTACAGGGATAATACACTGGAGCCTTTAAGGATTCATCCAGAGAAGCTGAATTCAGTAGCACAGGTTCCTTGCTCAAAATCTGTTTTGAATGGAGCTCTTTTCTCTCAGCTTTTATCTTTGGATAACATGGGTATCTTGCAAAAGGATTTTGAATCTGTAACATCAAGCAGGAGGAGCCATAACACAGCTATGGGATCCTTGTCTTCGACTCCTCAGCCATTTATGTCATCTACTGTACAACCCACCATTAATCATTATAAACATAAATTGGACCGTATTGAAGCCCTAAAGGCAACTGCAGCCTCTCTTTCAAACAGGATCGAAAGTGAAGCCAAAAAATTAGCTGGGGCTGGCATTAACTATGAAGCAGCATGGGATACCGAACATGACTTGTTGCAAAGAGATCAAGGTGATGCCTGCTGGGCAAAAGCCAGCAGCCCTCCTGTGAGAGAAGATGATGTCTTTTCAGCTAGGCTTCAGAAAATGTTGGCAACCTGCAATTCACATACAACTTTTGATGATAACCTTCCTGGAGTGGGAAATCTTAATGAGTTTAAAAAGCTCCCAGAGACTATTGGTCCTCATGTAGGTGCTCTCGGTCTTCCAGGCAATAATACAACTGAAGGAATATTAGGAAACCCGTCTCAAAAGCAAGCATGCCCTGCTGGGCCTGAAAACAAACCTGCAGTTCTGAATGATAGTGGGAGTTCCTTGAGTGAAGGTCTACTCAGCACTGGCTTTCTGTCTGAGGAAGAAGGTGAAAAATCTAATAATCCACCTTTGAAGATCGCTGAGGCATTAAATGAAAAAGAGTTCTGTGTTGCAGATAAAACTGGTTTTGAACCCATCAAAGAATTTCAAAAGGAGGCAGAAAATTATTTACCTATTTTCACACAGATTAGGAATGGTCCAAAACCATGGGAAGAACTTGTCAAGGGAAGTCCACATAGTGTCATCAATATCTTTGTAAAATCGTATCAGTTGTGTGGGAAAGGTGAGCAAATGCAAATCTTTTGATATCTCTGATCTTTTGTTAGGTAAACAATTAAATGAATAAGTGTTGAAATCCTGTGTTCTATATGTAATTTGTTTTGGAAATGTTAGCTGCTATACTTTTTTGGAATGAATTTGTTAAAAAGTTCCACCTCTTTGCATTCCTAGAGAAAGAATCTTTCTTAGTTCTACATATGGCCATTTAGAATTTTCCGAGTTGTTTTGTATGATTGGTCTTTGGGTCATGATCATTTTACCTGTTTGCATACTCTGTGTTAATCTTTTTGTTGAAATGTAAATTCTTCTGAAATATTGATTGTATTTCATTTTTCATTTTCCTCCTTCTGCCAGAATCTGAAGAACATGCAGGGCAGGGACCATCAACACATCGACCTTTACTTCCTGCCATGAGCCCTCCAGATAGTATTGCTTCCTATGAGGATGAGTTCATCTCATCACAAGGAAGTGGTACATCAATGGACAAAAAGTCTACACCTGAGCACAGGTATATATTTTTCAAATGGGTAATGAAGCTATAAAATAAGAGGTGAAAAGTTATTTTCATTGGATAATATGTGGTTTTATATACAAGTGTATAATAGCTAATGTCTCAATAGTCTTAGTCTAGTATTCTTTAATGATACAAATTGCTGTCTGAAAATTCTGAATTCTCAGCTTTAAAATTTTGATATTTCAACATTTTTGTTAGGATGTTTTAAATTGGGACTGCTAAAGGTAGACCTTGACTTACAGCCAGCTTTTAAACAACCATTCCACAATAGTGACAGCCTTGGAATGGATGCCTTATGACTCATAAAACTCTTTTGGCCATCGTAAAACATTGCACTCCCCCCCCTTGGCCCTTGGGTCACATGATCACATTTTGGGCTGTTGGTAATAAGTTGCCAAGTGCCTGGCAATCATGTGATCATCATTTGCAATCTTCTCTGTTGGCTTCCGGAGAAAGCCAGTGGAGAAGCAGGCTGGGGAGACTTCAAGCTGAGGGGACATAGGATTTGAGGTCAGTTCCCCTAGTACACCAAGGGATTTCTCCTCCTTTCCGTGCAAGGAGAGGGAATCTTCCTGCACACTGGAGGAATGGAGCTCAAATCCAGTGGGAATGGTAGTGAACACAGCGAACGCCTGTGGAGATTCTCAGTCATCCAGGTCATAGTTGTCGCGGAGGTGCTTTTATCGAAGGGCAATTGGACTTGTTTCCCCCACCCCTTGAGGAAGAAGAAGAAAACGTTTCACTTCTCATCCAAGAAGCTTTATCAGTTGTGATGATGGAGGGATGGAAGGATAGGTAGTGAACACAGCAGTCTCATGATTGTTCTTGCTGATGGGGTGAGGAGAGGGCCCAGACCTCCTGGATAAGGTGGGAGGCCTGGGCTGTCTCACTGCCTTATCATGCCCTGGAGCATGATGTTCTGCTTAATAACCGAAATCATCCTTTAATGATCACAACTGAGAAAGCTGAAATTGCAGTCATTGAGCAAAGTGGTCATATTTAATAACCATTTCACTCAACAACCGAGATTCCAGGCCCAATTGTGGTGGTAAATGGAAGCCTATTTGTATACAATTTATATAAATATGGCATTATGAAATTCCAGTATAAAAACCTTTTTGAAGATTCTGGAGCATGAGAACTCACACTTAAAGAAATAGAAACTAGTGCATGCTTTCTGCCAGATTAAAGTATGCAGTATTTTTTTTATCTTGAACAGTTCCTGAAATGGTATAAAATTCAGAATTTTTATATTTTAAAAGCAGTAAAAATATTTGGCATGATATTATAAGAGATTATTAATATAAATTTATAAAAACCTGGAGGCCACAAGATAATGAATGGCAGATCACCAGAGAGCACTTTTCTCTGAAGTGTGTAAATGACATCTGCCAGGACTCTCTGTAGAACTGGGGCACAGAATTCTTCCCTCAATGTGACCGTGGGGGTTCTACGTCAAATTGTAGATCACATTGTGACTGCCTGTAAGCTGAGGGCATATACCAGTCCATTATCTGATATTTTTTAATATAAACGATGCGCTTCAGTGGTTAGATAACCTAGACATTGGTATTTGAACATAGCTCTTTTTAACATTTATATTTTATTGCATTTTACTAATCTAGATGAAATGTTAATATATATTGTTAGCCCGTATATGATATGCCATGCGCTACATAAATAAATCCAAAGTGCTTTCTAAGCAGGCTTATTAGTTTGAAAATTATACTGAGGGCAAAGCAACCTCTAGGTTCCAGACCCCTGAGTATTCTTTTGTTTTTTATCATATTGGGTTTGCCTTTCAAAAAAGGAACAATCATGTTCGGAAAACACAAAGCTTCTCTACAAAACAGATCATCTGACCTGACCCTTAACTCTAATAAATATGCAGAGACAAATGCAGGACTGTGAGGCTATGGTTAGGAGAATATTGTAAGGAAGGGCTTTTATAAACACAAAGTAACAGGCTAGAAGGAAAAGAGACGATGGACTGTGATTGCTATTGCAGTATAGCTATGCTGGGAGAAGGAGCTCCAAAAGCAATTTACAGCCTGCTAGTGTTTTGTAAGATGTCAGGAAAAGTAAGCAAGGTCATTCTTCATATTGAAATGCCGGTTTTAAATTTTATTGTAAATTTCCATTGTATACAATTCTTTTTTATACATTTTATTGTAAAGTTCATTTTGTATATAAGTTAAATTTAACAGATAAAAGTAACTGGTACATTTATTTCTTATTAAACTCTAACTCCAATTAAATCATTCGTTTTATTCATGGTGGGGGTTCCATAAATTATTTTTCCATTTTAGGGGGGTTACAGTATCAAAGAGTTTGAAAATTCCCTGAATAAAGAAATTAATTAGCCATAATTATATTTATTCACAAAGTCTAGATGGATTTCACCATGGAGATAAACATATTAACGATGTGTAATTCTGTGCTTGTATTGGCAGCGGCACAAGTAGTACCAGCCTGAAAGAAGAGCTTGCCAGTAAAAAATTGCCTTATGAACACCAAACTATGGAATTAACCCATCATTCCTCAAGATCGCCATCTTCAGGTTCTTCTCGTACATCCACATCTTCTAAAAGAAGAGGAAGAAAAGAAAGTAAGAGCTTTTCAGCTGTTTGTTTATTACAGAGATAAGTTTGCTGCCCAGTGCACCAGTTCATCACAATACACATACTTTCAGGCCAACACCAATTACAAAGATTAATTTAAGTCAAATATTGAGGGACCCTTAAGGTAATTTTAGTATTTTTTGAGAATCCTATCACATTCCAGATATCCAACGTCACAGATTTTGAATAAAATTTGGAATGATTATCAAAATCACCATAAGCAATCAGAGGAACATTATCCAGTTACTATTTTTTGTTTCTAATGTTACTACCATTGTATAATATCAGGGGTTTGATCAAATGCATTGTTAAATTTCACTTTTTGTTTGTTGTTGTATGAAGAATTTTATCATGATTTGAACCATAATCCAGTACAAATACAGGTAGGCTTCAGCATAGGACAATTTGTTCAGCAATCTTTCAAATGATCATAGTGCTGAACCAAGGGTCCTATGATCCATGCCCAAAGTTATGGCTGTTGTAGCAGCCACATGATCAAAATTCAGGCACTTGACAGCCCACCTGCACTTACAACTGCAAGCATGTTGCAGTTTCCCCAACCCACCTATCTCCCTCCACTAATGCTTTTTTGGCTCCCTGCCATCCTGTACTTCACAGCCCCAGCTGACCTTTTCTGCCATCTTCTTGTTTCTGCTTCTAACAAAGCATGCCTGGTCTGGTTGCCAGGCCATATGAGGCTGACTTTGTGCTGCAAAAAATGGGGGGAAAGCACAGAACAGCCCCTCCCTGAGGCAGAGTGTGTCATTCCTTTGTGCCTCTTCCTGTGCCTTATGGGACTGGCTTTATGATGCAAAAATAAAAAAATAAAAAAAGCCAACCCATATGACTAAGGAGCAAAGTGCCAAAAGGATATTTTGGCATGCTCTGGCTCCTTAAAGCTGCTTTGTGGCGTTTTTTTCCCATTGCACAAATCACCCCCATATGGTGCAACAGCTAGGCTGGCACACACCACCAGCAGCAGGAGCAAGAAGATGGTAGCAGAGCACAAGGCAGCAGAGGTCTTGGAGTGCAGGGGTGGCAAGAGCAACTGGGTCTGTTATGGTTGCAGTTTCCCAGGGCATGGCAAGAAGCCCCAGAGCCACGTGGTTCAGGGGTTGTTCGGCACTCTATAAGGCAGGGTACAGGATGGCCAAAAGGCCAGAGGAGATAGGTGGGGGGAGTTCCTTACCTTACTGAGGCTCAGTGTTGGGAGGGATCAAGCCCAGAATGGCTTGGATTGGGGTGGATCTTTGGCTAATGACTGGTAAAGTTTGCTTAATGATGGCCACAGGGATTGCTGTGATAGTGGCCACTAAGCAATGTGTTCCTGTGGTATCTTGCTTTACGACTGCATTGCTTAGCAACTAAAATTCCAGGCTTAACTTTCGTAAGTCAAGGACTACCTGTTAATGTAGACTGTGACATTATTTCTTTCAGATTTTCTCTTTCTTGCCAAATATCACTGTTCTTTAGCTATTATTAAAATCTAATTTCCTCTTCCTCTCTCTGCTTAATTTTTATTTTCGCGCTGAATAAAATAGGTTAGATGGAGAATGATTAGTTCAAGATAGTCAAGGAAGTTTTATGAATGGGATTTAATGGGAGAGTGGCATAACTTCAGATACAAATATATACTGCACCTGTCTAGTTCTGGCTTAGAATCTCATGATTTTTAAATCTAAAAACATTCACTGTGTTTATCAGTTGGTGGTAGAATTCTTATTTTTTGTATTCACTTTTAAACATGCTTTTCTAAAATACATTATAGAGACAGAACCATTAAATGGATTTCCAAATGCCTCTCTCCGGGAAGAAAGCAAAGTATCCCCAGGATCAGACTACGGTTTGGAACAAGCAAAGCACTTACTATCTAGTAACACAGTGTCCAGCAGAGAACAAGAAGTGAACCCAGATTCTGACAATAGTTTAGAGGAACTATCTGGTCACTCATTAATGAGGTAAAATGCTATCACCACACTCTGACTTTAAATTGTATAACATAGTTTATAATTCAGGCAAAGTACTGTAGTAGTACAACAGCATACTACTCTTATATTGATATATTTAGGGAGTAGGAGCTAGTGTTCTTGGAACATTAGACATAATCTACATTTCCTTTCCTTATATAAGTTTTCAAAATAGTCACGTAAGTTTAATACAGCTTCCACTGATATTTGTGAAAGCAGTGAGTGGCTTAAGGGGCCATGCTCTGAGGGTAGAATTTTGCATTTGGTTGATTGATCCGGATTTACCCCTTTGTAATCAAAAACATTTTTGCAGTTTACAACATTTATCAATACAAACGATAAAACATCCACTATAAAATCATAAAATAATAAAATAGATCTAACATACCCAGTGCTTAAAAGATAATGTCAGCTCATATATCAAAGACTTTATGAAAATGCTTCAGTTTTAATAGCTTACCGAAGCGCACAAGATATGACAAACTGAATTTCGAAGAGAATAAAGCTATCTCAAATATCCCAAAATTCTGAATTTTGAGTTAATTTGATTTCTTTAGAATCATTACTGAAAATAAACCCTCATCCTAACTTCTGTTGAGTGGTATGACTGACAAAGCAATTGTCAATATCAAATCATAACTATCCCCTCCCTCTTTAATTTATATGCATAACATGCTAAGAGCAAAACTCATTTGCTAAAATTGGTCTAGTTGGGTCAGAAGCAAATTTAGGTTTAACAATCTATACTCAACCGTAAGCTATAATAAGTCCCTATTCTAATAAATGCATATTAATTGTACAGATGTTGATATTTGTAGTTTATTTTAAGTATATTCTTTAAAGCCATATAATGTGAAAAGAGGTGTCTTTGCCCTTTCATTTGTTCAATTCTCTTGAAATTCAACTAATGTATTTTCAAAGTTTTTATTCTTTTTAATATAAAACATATTGGTTGTAGAGCTGGAAACAATGGCCAAACCAAGGTAAAATATTTCAGGTTTTTATTGTTTCACCATTTTGCCCGAGATAGAAACATTTAGTTAACTGATTAAAATCAGTTTCAGAAATCAAGATGTCATAATTTTAAAATGTTTTGGCTCATTTAAAATGAAAGAAACTATGGTTAATTTACTGATTTGCTTATGCTATAAAAAAGAAATCTAGCTTAGATTATTATTATGATCAGAATAGCATATAGAATATAGGTCCCCAACCCTTTGGGCACCAGGGACCAGTTCTGTGGAGAGAGGTTTTTCCATGGACCGGAGAGGGCGTGGTTTTGTGTGCTGCCTGCATCCTGTGGATGGGGCTTTCCTTGTTTGTGCGGACCGGTTGCTGGCATGCTGCGGCCTGGTACTGGTCTACGGGCAGGGGACCTTTGATGTAGAGCATTGAGAAAAATAGATAAATACACAGCATGAACAAGGAATCTAGACATTCTCTTGCCTTGTGTTTATTTGAAATACGTTTTCTCATTCTGTCTAGTGTATGAAAATATATCCAACTGATGAAAAAGCACAAATTTAGTTTGTAATTTTTATATCAGTAGTTCTTCTCTAAATGGTAAATACTTTTAAATTATAATTTTAAACTGCTGCTTTGTTTTTGAGCGTAAATACTTCTTCTAAATACTTTTTGTTTGTTTAGTCTCCCAGATAAAGTTAGATCACCAAGAACGATAAGCTCTGCTCAGTCTCCAAATATACAGAAAAAAATGGATCCTGTAGGAAATACAGCAGAAAAACATAGATCTTTAAATTGTCCCAGAAACATAGCTTCGGGATCTGTGCTAAATCCTGCCTTCTCTGACTTAAGTATTGGAAACAACAGGACTGGAACCAATATTCTGAACGGTGAGTTGGCAAACAATGGAAAAATGTGTAGAATATGCTATATTTGATATAGTTTATATAGGGTGCTTTGAGCATATACGTATAGTTGTGTACTGATTTGTGTACTGATTTTACAGGTTCCATGCGCTTCTCACCTGCTGGTCTCCAGCATCGTATGTCTGCAGAACTTAACTACCTAAGCACTATTGAAGAGTCGGTACGTCAAATCTCCGATATAGAACGTGTGCGAGGAATATCACTTGCACAGCAGGAAAGTGTTTCTCTTGCTCTAATATTAAAGGTAAGATTAATGAATCTGAAATTCCTTAAAATACTTAGCATGTATTTTCAGTTTTTTATCTCGTGGAAATTTCAGTTCTCAAATCTTTCACTCCATGTACAAAAAGTTTCTATTAATAATTGTAAAAGTAACCAAAAGTTGTTCTTTTTACTTTTATTAGTTTTGGCACCTACTGCAAAGTATCTAAGCAGAGGATTAGAAGACTTATAGTAAGGCTGGGAGAATTTTATTTTGGAAGTATCCAAGATTGACATTGGAACTCTCTAAAGCAGTGGTTCTCAACCTTTTTCAGGCTGAGACCCCACTTGCGCCGCCCATGCGCGGCGCGACCCGTGCACGCGCGCGCGACGGGCCAAACCATGCATGCGCGGCATGCGTGCAACGGGCCGAATCGCGCATGCGTGGCGCGACGGCCTGATCCGCGCATGCGCGGCGCGACGGGCAGATCCATGCATGCGCGACGGGCCGAACAGGGAAAAAAATGGCGGACCAAAAAAAATGGCCGACCTAAAAAAAAATATGGCGGGCCCGCATCGCGCATGCGTGGCGCGACGGCCCGCATCGCAAAGGGGAAAAAAATGGCCGACCAAAAAAAATGGCCGACCCCCCAAAAAATGGCGGACTGCGGTGTTTGGCGACCCCCGTGAAATGGTCATTCGACCCCAAATGGGGTCGCGACCCACAGGTTGAGAACCGCTGCTCTAAAGCAACAAAAAGTTTGGGATCTTTATTCCAGTAATTGTGTATTTTTGAAATCTAATTTTCTTAAAAAAAAGATATAGCTATCATTTTCAGAAATGCCTGGCATTCTACTTAAAACAATATGTTAATTATATTTTGTGTTTTATCCTTAAATACCAGGGTTCGTATACTGTGGTTTTTGTATTTTAATACTTGTACAACCATTCAGAGTTACTATTTTGAGATGGGCAGCTATATAAATCCAATTAATTACATAGGTTATCACTATGAATTTGGTACTAAAATGTATTAAAGTAGGAGCAGATGCTGAAGTATTAAAGCAAATTATTTTATAATTATTTCATTATATTTTTTAATTATAATTAAATATCTGAAATATTAAAACTACTTAATTAAAATCATTTAATTTTGGTAATGAGCCATTACTGTTTTTAAATGATGAAAAATTGTATGACCTTTTGCATAATACTATAAAAAGGAAAAATGTAATAAACTGAATAAACAATAACTAAATTTTCACCTTTAGTCCCAGCAGCAGAGGCATGAGAGGGACTTGACTCTTCTAAAGCTCAAGGCAGAGCAAGAGTTGTTGGAAAATCAAAGGAATCTGGAAGAGGCAAAACAAAAAGCAGCTCAGGTAATGTAGCATTTTAAATAGCATGAAAATAAAAACCCAGAATAGAATCCTTTTCTGTAAAGAAATGGCTGACAATGGCAATGGATGGTAATTTAAAATGATAGGCAGTATATTGGATATATTGGAACATTGCGTTAGTGATGCATAGCATTAGTGATTAGCAAAAACATTTCTTCACAAAGTGGTATATTTTGCCAGTATTTCTTTAAATTATTAGAACTTCCTTTGTTCAAGAATCAAGGTTTCAGCTTGATGATGTTTATTTCTTTTTGAACTACTTATCAGCTTAGAACCAACATAGAAGGAAGAAGGACAGCTTCCTTCCATGTGAGAATTCATATTTTTCATTTATAAAACTGGGATTTAAAATTACATTTCTTATCAATAACATTGAAATAAGTTTTGTTATTAAGGTAAGAATCCCTCCCCTAAAGCAAAGAGGATGAATTTCATGTTCAGATTAAGGTCAAAGCACAAGCTACACTTTTAGTGAAAGTAAATTGATTTCAAAAGCAAACTTGTGTCACCATGTATAGGCCCATGCTGAATCATTACATCACTTGGCACATTCACATCAGGAGGCAGCTGAGACTCTACAGGAGACCACATCTAAGATTGCAACTCATCAGCTGGAGACAGCCCTGTTGACTGCAGATACTGCTCGTCAGATACATGAAGTGAGTTATTGTCTGCGGATCTTTATACCTTAACCCACGGGTGTCAAACTCACCTTGTCACGTGACGTGTCGCGGCATATTGCGACTTTTTTTGCATTGCCGGAGCTGGAGTAGGGGCAGCCTCCACATCATCATCATCATCATCATCATTATTACTATTATTACTATTATTACTATTATTACTATTATTATTATTATTATTATTATTATTATTATTATTATTAATTTTATTTCTATGTCGCCCTATTCCTGGAACTCAGGGCGGCTCACAGCATAAATAGAAATCTAACATAAAATATATATATAAAAAGAACCCCTGAGTTAAAAAACAATCGTCCAACAAACATGCACACAAACATACACTGGCTAGGGGCAAGATGTTAACTGCCCCAGGCCTGTCGGCAAAGATGTGTTTTGAGCAGTTTACGAAAGGCGGAGAGGGTGGGGTCGATACGGATCTCCGGGGGGAGTTGATTCCAGAGGGCCGGGGCCGCAACAGAGAAAGCTCTTCCCCTAGGCCCCGCCAGGCGACACTGGCTGACGGGACCTGGAGAAGGCCGACTCTGTGGGCCCTAACTGGTCACTGGGTTTCATGGGGCAGCAGACGGTCCCGTAAGTAACCTGGTCCGATGCCATGTAGGGCTTTATAGGTCATAACCAACACTTTGAATTGCGTTCGGAGACCAATTGGCAGCCAATGCAGCTCGCGGAGTGATGCCGAAATGTGGGCATTTCTGGGCAGGCCCAACACTGCTCGCGCGGCTGCATTCTGCATTACCTGAAGTCTCCGAACGTTTTTCAAAGGTAGCCCCATGTAGAGAGCATTGCAGTAGTCGAACCTCGAGGTGATAAGGGCATGAGTGACTGCTGCTACTGGCCCGCAGGCCAGCAGTTTGACACCCCTGCCTTAACCCATAAGAAGTTAATTTATGCAATTGAAACCTGTATTTTGCTGTGCTTTTTATTAGATGACAGAACTTGCACGTTTCCAGATCTCTGATGCAGTTGGTAATACTGCAGCTCCAGTTACTACATTATTTGACCAAGAACAGAAGCACAATTCAGCATTCATAAAGCAATTAAAGCTTCGCAATATGAACAGGTATTTTATAAAGAAATTTAATTTGGGGCTAATATTTTTAATGAAGGTACTTCAATAAGGAAAATTCATCAAAGCATCTGTAAATAGTAGATTTCCTTGCTAATTCCATTGACTGACTTATTATAGGCCTGGAGGAAGAGCTCAGTCATAGAAAATTGCCACTTCACTATGTAATTTTGTTTTCATAAATTTGCCTCGAGTGTGTAGGGAAGGGATAACTACGGATGAAGCTTTGTCAATATACACATGGTACTAAAGCAGTTTGATTTATAGGGACATACTTGCCTCCACCCCCAGCCCCCCCTTTTTTTTCAAATTGCTGGTTTTGAAAGAAAAAGTCTTTAAATTTTTCCAACCAATTTGGATCCAGTTTCACAGGCTCTCTGGCATGAAACTTCCTTCTCCTACCAAGTATCTCATCTGTTGTGAGAAAGAAGCAGCACAAAACAATGTGCTTAAGAGTTTTGCTAGTTCAAATATCCTCTCTTTTTCGCCTATACTTGATAGAAAGAGGAACAATAAAAGCTGATTCTTGTACAAATATACTGCATTGGACAGTAACTTTTATTTAACTTTAAAACATTGCATTTGTGTTCAATTATTTGTCAGTCAGTTGCAAACACTGCTGTGATTTTAACATAATTCAATTATTTAATAGAAAAGCAGATTCAATCACTACCCCACCAGGTAAAGAGGAGACAAATGACTCAAAACATCATGATTTGCATGCATTTGATAGCTATTCAGAATCATCAAGATCAAAGGCACATTATCAGAGGTGAGACACAAAATTTATAATCCCTATATTAAGTACAAATTCAACCAAGTAAGATGATCTGGTTTACTTAATGCAGGTATTGATAGCTAGTATTGATCTCAAATAGTATTTTCAGTAACTTATATCTCTTTTTGTGTATTAAAAGTAGCTCAAAGTATTCTTAAACCAATTGCTATATTTATAAATTTATTATTTATAAATATAGCAATTGGTTTAATACTTTGAGTTAGTAAACAATTCATTAAATTTATGGGGTTGTCAAATCGAAAGATTCGAGGCTGTATACAGAGTTTTAATAATAATACGTAACTAGAAATGCTAGCTAATTGGGGGAGTAAGTTTCTAAATAGTAGTATGCAGAAATTTTTGAATATGAAATATTTTGGACTTGAAACACCCCATTTCTGGTCTTGAATGGAACAGTTACAAACTCTTGACACCTGTTTTGAGTTAAAATGAGTTTGTTTGAATTTTGAATGGTGAGATTTACAAATGACGTAATTTGAGGAGGATCATCTTGAAAATGAGCGAGAGTTCTGAATTCCTAGTATATCTCTGTGACTCTTTTTTTTGTAAAAAATTCTTTTATTGAAACAATCAACATCAAACATAAGATCGTATTAGAAAGCAATCATCATATAACCTGCAATACAACACTAAGGATTAGTCTTTGTAAACGTCTGGTTTAGTAAACATTCTTCTTATATATGTTCTAACTACTGTTTCTAGTCTATCACATATTGTTCATTCGAGCTTCAGAAGTAAATTCGTCTCAGTAGTAGTGCAATCTTTTATGATCCCTAGCAAAAGATCCTGAGGTAGAAATTCAATAACCTGAGGTAGAAATTCAGTATGCTTTTCCAATATTAAAGCAATCAACATTAAACATAGGATCATATTAAGAAGCTGTCCTCATAAAACCTGAAAATACAGCATGAGGTATTAGTCTTTGTAAACGTCTGGTTTGGTAAACATTCTTCGCTCCTCACGTCAAACCTCGACTATACACCTAATACATTTTATTTGATTGGTGTTTCTCTTATATATGGTCTATCTACTGTATCTAGTCTATCACATATTGTTCATTCGCGCTTCAGTATTAACTTCATCTCAGTAATAGTGCAATCTTTTATAATCCCTAACAAAAGATCCTGAGGTAGAAATTCAATAACCTGAGGTAGAAATTCAATCCGCTTTTTCAATATTAAAGCAAATAACATTAAGCATAAGATCATATTAAGAAGCATTCATCATAGAACATAAAATACAACATTAGGTATTAGTCTTTGTAAACGTTTGATTTGGTAAACATTCTTCACTCCTCACGTCGAGCCTCAACTAAACGCCAGATACATTTTATGATTGGTGTTTCTCTTGTATATAGTCTATCCACTGTTTCCAGTCTGTCAAATATTGTTCATTTGAGCGATCTTTCAAGTATGCCGATATTTTCGCCATTTCCACCAAATTTATTACTTTCGAAGTCCAATCTTCCATAGGTGGTATTTCTGGGTTCTTCCAGTATTGTCCCACCAACAATCTGGCTGCTGTGATCAAGTTCAGAAATAAGTTCGTCTCTGAGGTAGTGCAATCTTTTATGATCCCTAACAAAAAAACCTGAGGTAGAAATTCAATACGCTTTTTGAAAATAGTTTGGAGTGTCCACCATATCTTCCTCCAGAAGGCTTTGATTTTTCTGCATGTCTACCATACATGAAAATATGTAGCCTCCCCATCGCCACACCTCCAGCACTTGGGCTGGGTGTCTGGATAGATGTATGATAGTTTTTTCGGGTCTAGATGCCACCTATAGAACATCTTGTAGAAGTTTTCTCTTAGCTGTTGCGCTTTCGTAAATACTACATTTCTCACCCAGATTTCCTCCCACGTTTCCATCGCGATCGGATGTCCAAAGTCTTGTTCCCACTTTACCATACAGTTCTTGACTAGCACCGTTTCAGAGTCAATTTCTATTAGTACACTGTACACTCGTTTGATATGCATGATCCCCTGCTCTCTAATCTGTTCAATTAAAGTCTCATCAGTCCGGGATAAGCCCTTCTTCTTGTCTTTATGCCACCTTGACTGCAGTTGTAGGTATGATAGCCAGGTACCTCCTATTCCTTCATCTGCTAGCGTTGTTTGAGGCTTTAAGGAGAACCCATTTTCTTCTTCCAGTACCAGTTTACTGTAGGGCACCATTCCCTGCTCTTGGGATATGTTTACGTCCCCTATTGCGTGTCCGGGGATCGTCCAGATGGGGATCTTGTCATGTAGAAGGTACTTATATTTCCTCCAAACCCACAACAACGGGGTTCGTAGTGGGTTCTCCTTGAAGTTCTTGTCCGCCTTTTTGTCGTACACCAAGTATGCGTGCCAGCCGAATAGTAGACCGTGCCCTTCCACATTCAGTATTCTTTCGTTCGTAATATTGATCCAGTCACTCAATGCCACCAATGTCGCTGCGTAGTAGTATAGCTTTAGATTGGGCATTTTTAGTCCCCCTTTCTTCCTCGTGTCCTGGATGATTTTTAGTTTTACCCTCGGTTTTTTGCCATCCCAAATAAATCTGTTGATGCCCTTCTGCCAGTTGTCCAAGTCCACATCCTTTTTGATTATGGGTAGCATTTGAAAGAGAAATAGAAATTTTGGCAAGACGTTCATTTTTACTGCTGCTATCCTGCCCAGCAGGGACAGTCGTAGTGTTTTCCACCTTTCCAGATCTGCTTGTATCTTGTTCCACAGCACCTCGTAGTTATTCTTGTATAATTTAGCGTTCGTTGTTTCTATCTCCATTCCTAAGTATTTAACTTTCTTGATTATTTCACAACCCGTTATTCTTTCCAAGTCCTGTTTTGCTTTGTTGTCTAGATTTTTAACTAGCATCTTCGTTTTTGATATATTTACTTTGAAGCCTGACACCCTACCATAGTCTTCCATTATCTCCATTAATCTCCTTGCTGACTGAACTGGTTGCGACACTGTCACCAGCAAGTCATCTGCAAAGGCACACAGTCTGTAGTCTTGTTGTCTAATTTGTATGCCCTTTATGTCCTCTGCCGCTCTTATCTTGTTCAGTAGAATCTCCAGCGTTAGGACAAATAGCAGGGGTGACAGCGGGCAGCCCTGTCTCGTGCCTCTTTCTATGTTGAATGAGTCCGTTAGGTCTCCATTAACAATGATCTGGCCTGTTTGTTTCTGGTAAATAGCCAGTATGGAATTGAGAAACTGTGTTCCCATTTTCATCTTCCGGACCAAGTTTGTCAGAAACGGCCAGTTCAATCTGTCGAAGGCTTTTTCTGCATCCACAAATATAAGAGTGGCGGGTACCTGGTTGTGCCTTTCCAAGTATTCTATTATGTTCAACAGCTGTCTCACATTAGTTTTCATCTGGCGCCCTTGTATAAATCCCCTTTGGTCCGGGTGTATTGTTTTTTGTAGTACCGTCATTAATCTATTAGCCAAAATTTTTGCGAAGATTTTGTAGTCTGTGTTTAGTAGTGAGATGGGTCTGTAGTTTGCAGGTTGTGCGTTATCTTTTGCCTCCTTGGGGATTAACGAAATGTAGGCTGTTTTCCAGGACGGTGGGACTTGGCCTCCTTCTTGTATGTTGATAAATAGCTTTCTGAGGGGTTCTAACATCTCCTCCTGGAGATGTTTGTAGTAGGCCGCTGTTATCCCATCCGTCCCGGGCGATTTTCCTTTTTTCAGTTGTTTGATCACTGAGTGTATTTCCTCCTTTGTGATTAAGGCATTCAGGGCATCTCTTTGTGCATCGGTGATTGCCAGTATCTTTTCGTTTTGTAGAAACTTATCTATCTCTTTGTCTTGTGTCTTCTCCTCGGCGTATAACTTTGAGTAGAACTCGGTAAAGGCTTTCTTGATGGTTTCCTGTCGAAATTATTCCTTGCCTTTGTACTCTATCTTTTCAATTATGCGGGATTTCTGTTTCTTTCTTATGATATAAGCCAGCCATCGACCCGGTTTGTTGGCATTGCAGAATGTCTTATGTTTTGCATATTGTATATTCCTTGCAACTTGGTCTGCCATCAACATGTCAAATTGCTTTCTTAGAATCTTGATTCCTTCTTTGGTGACTTTGTCCTCCGGTCTTTTTATTAATAGCCGCTCCTTCTTACTTATCTTGTCTTCTAACTCCTTTCTTTTTTGTTCTTGTTTGCGACGGTGCCTGTTGTTCATGTCCATAAGAATCCCGCGCATATACGCCTTGCTGGCATCCCAAATCATTTCTATAGGTGTTTCATTATTCATATTTATGTTGAAGAATTCCCTCATAGCATTTTTGCATTCAGCCACCTTTTCTTCGTGTCTAAGCAGGTTTTCATTAATTCTCCAGGATCTCCTCTGTTTCAGGCCCTGTCTTAATTCTATCCTCACCGGGTTGTGGTCTGTTAGTACTTTGGGTAGGATTTTCACCGCGTTTAGAAAAACCAGTAAGTCGCTAGATGTTAATATAAAGTCAATTCTGGAGAATGATTGATGTCTGTCAGAGAAAAAGGTGAATTCTTGTTCTTTGCCGTGCCTTTCCCTCCATACGTCTGTCAGTTCAAGGTCCTCCTTCATGTCAAAGAAGGATTTAGGCAACTTGGAGTGCTTTTGCGGGTTAGGTGCAGTCCTTTTTTTGTCCAGGGCAGTCTCTATGACCCCGTTCCAGTCGCCCAGTATAATGCAAGATCTGTAGTTGAGTTGTGTTAACTTCTTGTGTATCCTTTTGTAGAATTTGCCTTGTTGCTGATTTGGTGCATATATGCCCATCACCAGAATCTTCTTGTCTTCTTGTGTTATTTCGATTGCCAGGTATCTACCTTGGGGGTCGGACTCTATTAGCTTAGCTATTACATGGTTCTTTACATATATAACAACCCCATTCTTTTTTCCTGGTGCCACTGCAACAAAGTGTGCGCCTAGTTTGTAGTTGATTAAATATTTCTGGTCTGCCGCTCTGATGTGTGTTTCTTGTAGGTAGATTATATCGCTTTTACCTTGTTTCAGGTAGTGGAATATTTTTCTCCTTTTCTGAGGGGAGTTTAATCCATTAACATTCCAAGTCAAATATTTAGTTGTCATTATCAGTTTCAGGATACTCTTGCAAGACCGCTTCTGTTCTTTCTCCTGGTTTCTTCTTTGGTCTCGTTCCCATGATATCCGGGTTGGTGCTCATGTTGTGTAGTAGGGTCTTGTCTTGCTGGTCTGTGCGTTTGGTAGTGGATCTTAGTAGCCTGCCCTCCGCAGACTGCCCTGTTTCCTTGTTTTTGTTGCCCTCTGTTCTCTGTGCCGTCGTATCTCGAGGTGGTCCATTTCTTCTGCTACTGCGCCAGTCTGTGCTTCTGAGTGGTGTGCTCGTTGTTCTCGATCCCTTCCGCATTCCAGTGGCCCTTCTGCGTCATCCCTCGTAGTGGATTGAGAACCGTCCGTCTTCAGTTCCTTTTCAAGGAAGTCTTTGGCTTTCTGGACCGAGTTCATATAGTACCTTTTATTTCTATAGAGAAGTGACATCCCTGTTGGGGTTTCCCATCGATATTGCAGAGCGCGTGGTCTCAGTTCGTTGACCAGGAATTTGTAGTCCTTTCTGTCTCGCAGCATCGCCTGGGGGATCTCTTTCAGTACCTTCACCTCCTTCTCCTCTATGTATAATCTCTTGTTGTAGGATGTGACGGAGATGAGGTTCCGGAACCCCTGTGTTGCGAAATGGATGACCACGTCCCTTGGTTGATGCCTGTTTGCTGACTTCCATGAGCCAACTCTGTAGATTCTATCGAATTGCCATACAATCTCTTCAGTTTTCTTTCCCAGAAATGTAGCCAGGGCCCCTACAAAGGTTCTGAGCAGGCCCCCTTGGGTTTCATTTGTTGTTTCTTTCCACCCTCTAAACCTGATTGCAGACGCCATTTGCCAGTATTGCATCATGGTGGACTGGTCTTGAGACACCCCTTTCATCTCTGCTATCTGTCCCTCTATGCGGTTCTCCACTTCTTCCATCCTCTTTTCCGTATTCTCCCTGATCTCCTGGAGGTTCTTCCCCATTTCATCCCCTATTCTCTTGTAGTGTGCTTGCATTGCCTCCTTCATTCGGTCCAGGTCTGTGGCCATAGCTCTGCATTGTTCTTCCCATTTTCTCTCTAGGTCTCTATCTTGGTCCGCCAGCATCTGTTTTATGTCGTTGCATCTTTCCTCCATCTTCTGTTCTGCCTCTATGCACCTTTTCTCCATCCTTGCGTCCATTTCCTCCAATTTTCTATCCATCCCATCCATCCTCATTGCCAGCGTCTCTATCATCCCTTTTAATTCTTGCATCATGTGTGCTGTTGGGCAGGCATGGGTTAGCAGATGGGTCTGAGGGCCTGTAGTTGGATGGGGGGGTGAGGGGATGGGTAGGGTGTTTCCTGGCGGGTTAGAAAGCTGAGCTGAGGAGGATGTAGCTCCCTTTGTGTGTGTCAGTTTAGTCTGTTTGGTCTGTTTGGAGGCCATCTTGAGCTTATCCTCCTGTTGGCCTGGCACTGTGTTGATTTCCAAATTAGACCAGATTGGTCACTAGTCTGTGTTCTGTTGATGATCCAGGACTCTAACCTTTCAGGGAGGGGGCCTCAGGGTTCAGGCAGTGCAGGGCTAAGAGCCTATATTCAGGCAGTTCTGTGTTCAGGGAGCCTGTTCAGTGCCTCTGCCTTGGTTTCCTCTTCTCTCTCCTCTGCCAACCTGTCTCTTCTCCTTGCACTTTTCTGGCTCCCTCTTGCCCCTCTTTCTTTGCTTTCTTTCCCAGATCACTTTCTGCTGTCCTCTGCCTGCTTGTGTTTCCAGATCCCTTCTGCCTTCCTTTTACAGCGTCCCAGGTTGCCTTCCAGTCTTCCTCTTACTCCCACCTTCCTCCCTGGTAGATTCTGCCCTCTTCAGTACCCCTGGGGCTCCCGTTCTGGAGGGTCTGGGGCGCAGCGCGTGGGGTGTCACTCACCAGTCCCTCTGCCGTCCAGGGTACTCTTTTCCTGCATCTTCCCCCACCGTCTCTGTCTACTGTAGCTCTTGAAAGAGACCAAGCTTGTCAGCAACTTCACTTGCTGTCGCCTCCGCCTTCCTCCTCCTCATCGGGCCCCCTCCGCTGTCCTCGCGGCTTTCCTCCTCCCAGTCGCTCCGTCCGGGGGTCTTCCTCCGGCCCGTTGGCCCTCCCGGCGGCCCTCGTCTCTATTCGTGCCGGTGTCCTTTTCTGGAGCTCCTCCGGTGCCTGCTCCCTCCCGTCTCGTTACGCTGCGTCCTGCGGTGTCTTGCAGCGTCTTTGGGCCTGCCGGCTGGCCGCCCAGCTTCCGCGGCCCCTTCCGTAGCCCCCACGGATCCTCCGGCGGCGCTTTCTGCCTGTCCGGATAGATCCGGGGCTCCTCGTCTCTCGTAGCGTTTCTTCCTGTGCCTCGCTCTCTCGGCGGTCTTTTTATTTTAATTTTAAAAGAGCCCCGTCTTGGAGCTCTCGTGAGATGGCTCCGGTCCTCGTGACCGGAACCGGAAGTCTCAATCTCTGTGACTCTTCATGCTCTCACCAGCTGAAATTAATCTTTTTGGATAAATACTTTTAAGAAAGACAAATATCAGTTTTCACTTCTGGGAGATGATTATTTTTGCTGCTTGTACCCCTTACAGGAGCTGTTTTGCAAATGGGCTCCTTTGATAGCAAATATTGACATTTTTTTTCAAAATTCCTAATATACTTACAAGCCCTAAAATTATGGAAACTCCTGATTCTGAATTTTCAGGCATGAAGTATCAGGAGCAAATGGAAATTATGCAAAAGCAAAACTATATGCTTGAGGAACTTTGTTTCTCAATGGACTTTACAGTTCTTCTTAAAATAGTTTGAGCCACCAGTGTGAATATATTCTATCAGCTGTATATGTTAACCTTTATAGCTAGCTCTCCAGGAGTGAAAACATTTGCCATCACTAGGTTATCGAAGACCTTGATTCCGCTTCTTGTAAAATTTTTGGGTTCCTGGATTTTAAAAGATTTAATTTTAATGTTATACTCTGTGATGTGAAAGTGAATTCCTAGGGGGAAAAGAGTGTAAAGAGTACACAATGCAAGCACATATTTTAGAGTTCATTATTTTATCATATTTGTATAGCTGCCAATCTCACAAGAAAGTGATTTGGGGCAGTATAGAACACTGAATTAGAAATCAATAAGTATATATAAAAGAATCACAATTTAAAAATACTATACTAAAAATACAAAGCAGGCGAGGATGATATTAACCACAGTAAGGGAGCCATCACAAAATCTCCCCCGTCCCCTGGAACCTGCGGGCCTGATAACATAGTGAAGGACTTGCAAAATGTTGAAAAGGATGTAGCTGATGTCATTTCCAGAGGGAATAGATTCCATAATGGGCGTACCATAGCAGAGAAGATCTTTTTTCTTGGGACCTGCTAAATATAATTCCGTAGCAGTTGGGATCATAGCATGCCTTCTCTGCAGATCCTATAGGATGAGCAGATAATAATTGTGGAGAGATGTCCCCTCACATAACCTGGTCCCATGCCATGAAGAATTTTAAAGATAAAAAACAATACCTTGAATTGGAGCCAGAAGCAAACTGACAACCAGTACAGCTTGTGGAGCACAGATGTAATGCATACCACTCTAGGGGCATGCTCACAACTGCCCATGCTGCTGCATTCTCCACCAGTTGAAGTTTCTAGATACTCTTCAAGGACAGACCCATATAGAATACATTGCAGAAGCCCAAAGCAGAGGTGACTAGCGCATGAGGGACTGTGAGTAGAGCCCATAGATCCAGGAACGGGTACAACTGACACACAACACGAAGCTGCACAAATTCATTTTGTGCATTACATCCGTATTAATTCAGGACTCCTTTATGTCTTTTTATAATGCAGTAGTAGCAGCAGTCGGCAGGAAAGTCCATCTTCAAAGGAAGCCAAGAAACTTTCTCATCATGAAAAACCAAGCAGCTCCATTGAGGAGGAAGCTCCTACAGCAATGAATGATTCATTGCAGAATAACAGTATCCCATCTGTTCCTGATGAGAGAGGTTAGTTTTCAGATCAGTATTTAATTAAAACAATGCTCATTCAGTTTTTGTTTCATAATTATCTGTGTTCTTTCCATTGCTGTGCCAATGGTTTTGCTGATGGATTACATGGTAATAATATAAAAATAATTCCCTACCAATAGTCACCATTCTGCTTTCTTTATGTTTGTTTTTGAGTAACCATCTGTTGGACTGTGAACTTGCAGTCTGACAGTATCCACTGCCAGATTGTCCCTGCCTTGCTGTTGCTTTCGTCCTCTTTATTCTTGGAACTACTGGCTGGATAACTGTTCCTCTTCTTGGTGTGCTAGTTATCATTTTAAAGAAAAAAATGGTAAACTTAATCTCTACAAGCATGCATACATGTATGAATATTATGAAACAAATGTTCAGAATTATTTCGGTTGCTTTTTCTGGTATTTCCAAGAAATGGAATTCTTGGAAATGAGGTGGGGTAGGAAAGGATG
The DNA here is from genome assembly GCA_034064705.1 of Bothrops alternatus. NCBI lineage: Eukaryota > Metazoa > Chordata > Lepidosauria > Squamata > Viperidae > Bothrops > Bothrops alternatus. Next base: position 328,925 of record JARGCV010000145.1, on the reverse strand, counting down.
TACATTACAATCACTGTAACCTTAGTTTTCAGTAGATTCCAGGAAGAGCTATTATTAGAGAATAGTAAAGTTTATTTCTTTATCCCAAGATATACAAGCTGACAGAAGCCAAGGTTAGTTCGCAGCCTGATTTTTTTTTTTCTGCCATCCCTTCAAAGAAGAAATAAGTATTTTGGAAATAGCTTTCCTAACATTGATTGTTCTGACTTCTTTTGGCAGGACATTTATATAATTTATGTATTAGAATTGAAGGAATCCTTTAGGAGAAAATGTTTCAAAACATAAATGTGTGTACACAATGTCTTTTTAAAAAGCTACAACTTTTTCTGGTCTGTTCAGCTGCTATGAAAGTTGTTCTAATATCTGCAAAGGCTTCTGTAGACACAAGTAGTGTACGTGCAGAGTAGCTGCTAGAGAGCCAGGAAACATTTGCAGTAGCTTTGATTGTTCGAAAAGAGCTACTATGGGTAGTCCTTGCGTTACAACCACTTGTTCACTGAGCATTCAGAGTTATGAGGGTGCTGAACAAGAGGGACTTAGAATTGATTATTGGAGTTCCAGTCATGTCCCCACAATTATGTTACCGCACTCTGGGTACCCGGGCTGGCGATTTGCGATTACAATGTTGCTGAAAGTTGTGGTCACGTGATCAACAAGCAAAGTCAGTGGGGAGGCCAGCAGAAAGGTTGCAAGTTGCTCCCAAAAGTTTTTCTCCCCACTTTTTTTCCTGAGGTGCCCCACTACAAAGTACGAGATCCCAAGGACCACCTCTCACTGACCTACCTGCCCATACTCAATAGTGCCCATTTATAGTCCCTGTGGCACCCTGTGGCTCCCACTGGCCAGTAGCACCCACCCACAGCACCCACTCACGTTCCAGCAGCTCTCACCCATCAGCTTGCTTGCCTAGGGCTCAGGACATATGAGGTCCTCTCTCAACAACTCAGGTGGTCTCTGGGTTACAACAACTTGGTCTGCTGGGATTCTTGTTGCTAAGCAATGAGGTTAAGTGATGTCATACTTTACGATCCTTATCACTTAGGGATGGAAAGTCTGATTCCAGTTAAGGTTGCAATCTAAAGACTACTTGTACATATATGCTGTTGCATCTTCCTGAAACATGTCTCTCAAAGGGTTTACACAGCTCTATTGTAATACTAGTTATCCAAAGAGTCCATGTATATATTTATTGTTTTCAGAATAAGGTCAGGCATTTTGATAGTTAGGCCTATTTATATTTCTGTCCTTCAGTCAATACTTGTACTCATTGTATTTTTGCAACATAATCTTATTTTATAGTGTTTTCTGGTCTGTAATGAATTCCATATTTTTTCTCCTTCTTGTATCTTTTCAGATTCCACCTCTATTGCCACAGAATATTCCCTAAAATTTGATGAGTCTATGACAGAAGATGATATTGAAGAGCAATCATTTCGGTCTTTGTTGCCTTCTGAGAGCCACCGCCGGATCAATCTGAAGAAACGAAGTCACCAAGTTTATTCTGATGAGGAAGCTTCTCCTGAAAAGTCCACCCTGTCACCTATTAAGGCAAGATTTCAATAGGCTGTTGCTGTTCATTTTGTGGAGTCTCAGAATTTGTATTGGCCTGTTTTCCAATTTCCAATTGATTATGTGGGGAATTTTGTTAATGCATATGTTTTAGTTGTTTTAGCTGTTTTAAATTTGTTATAGATTATGCAGTATGTGTGTAACTGCTCTTCGAAGAACATTCATCATAATCAGCAGAAATAAATACGTTGCTCACTGAAGGTAACCTTATCTGACAGTCTTTGCACTAATCTGACTGTTGGGTGGTGAATATCTGCAGAGGTTCATCATTATGTTAACTGCTAAAAATTCAACATTTTTCACAAGTTGTGGTTTTCTTCCCATAAGTCTTATCATGTCGAATAAAAAGAATAATCTCATTCGATGTAGTGTGAATAATTCAATAAATAATAGGCATAATTCATGAAGATAGTTTTAAAAATATGAATATCGGTGGGTGATATTGGATTTATAGAAATCTCTGGAAGTGGTAATATCCGTATTAAAACCTTTTTTAGATGTACTATTTTGCCAGATACCATTTGCTGAATTAATAATTTTAGTAACATATTTTTTAAGGACAGAAGTACAAGAGGCCAGCTTCTGCTTGTGGCCTCCCTAGAAAGCATGTTTCAGATATTATTGTAAACATGTAACACATATGAGTTAACAGCGGGATTCTTCTCAGGTGCACTGGGAAGGATAATAAATGCTGGAATACCTTTGTACCGAGAAAAACATATATTTCCCTGTCCTCTTCTACCTCAACTGTAACTCTGTTAATGCTCTTGTTGTCTGTTATTCTGTTGCTGCGTGTCTCAAGTTACTGATTTTCATATTCTCACATATAAATTTGTTAAATGAATAAATGAACATACTTTATACATAAAATGTCCACTGTAGAAAACAGTATTTCTATATAACAACAATAGAAATCTAGTAATGATTAATGTAAAAGTACATCAATAGTTTGCAAACATTTTGCCCAGTAAAGAGATTGTGAATTCTGGGGAAACTGTTTTTGGTTTTTTTGTTTTTTTTTCATCAGGAGCTAAACCTGCCATTTTCAGGAGGACAAGACAGTTTTTCTAAATTTACAATGGAAATGGTACGGCAGTACATGAGAGAAGAAGAAATGCGAGCAGCTCATCAGTCCTCACTGCTCCGATTACGTGAAAAGGCACTTAAAGAGAAGACTAAGGCTGAACTAGCTTGGCTAGAACACCAGAAAAGGTAAAGCTGGAAATCACACGATGTATAACGTAGCCAAGAGTTTTACCCATCCTAAGACTTTTTTGATTTATGTTGCGTTCTTATTGCAAATGTTTCATGAATATCATGAAAGAGATAGCAAGAAAAGGAGAGTTCTTTGCCATTTTAATATGATCATAAAGTCTTTAATATAATTTTGTTTTGTTTGTATTCTCACCCAGCCACTCCATTTTTGTACTTATGACTTTACACATTACATCATAATGAGGTTATTTTCTCAAATGAAGTCTTTTAAAAAAAAAGATTCAAATGCAGTTTTGCTTCTTTGATTTGTTATACTTTTCCTACAATTATATATAATATATATTTAATTATCTCACCCATTTCACATCCAAGGTTTTTAAATAAATGTTGACTAGCTTCCAAATTTCCTTTATGCATTTGCTGACATTGAAATAAAACCCGTTTCATCAAGTGTAAAAAAAGAATAAAAAGCAACCCCTCCCCCCCCCAAAGAAAAGAAAATAGAGGGCAAGTAATTCAGTGCCAAAGTGGAAGAAATTTAATTTTTCTGCTACTTATTTTTAGACATTTACGAGATAAAGGAGAAGATGATAAAATGCCACCCATCCGGAAAAAACAACGTGGCCTGCTTCTTAAACTTCAGCAGGAGAAGGTAAACACTACTTTTATGTTTGATTGCTTTGAGCTGCCTCATATGTAGGGGTATCTGGCTAACCTTGGCTATTCTCAGAAGGCAAACAAGACTGGCCATTGTTATAATTTGGACAGAGGATCTCCCAAGAATTCCAGGGATGTAGACTGGATTGGGTAGGAAGCAAACAAACCCCCTCAAAGCGCTTCTTTTATTTGAATTCTGAAATCCCAGAGTACTTTAGCTTCTTCATTTTCTATTACTTAGTCTATTTTGTGGTCCCACCAGTTCTTGCTTGTAGGCAAATTGTATTTCTTGCAGATATTTCAGTGCATCTTCCATTCTTTCTGCTTCATCATGCTATTGTTTGTAGTCAGTCTCGGTGATCTTCTCGCAGTAGTTAATTAGCGCTGAGAAGCAGAAAGCCGAGCACAGGGGAGGCCTTGGGAAGCCCAGGGCAGGCAGGTTGAGCCCTGCACTAGGATTTCAAGGGCCTCTCCCGCACATGTGGTACCCTGTGCTCTGCTTAATGGCCCATGCAGTTGCTTAACAACCACACTAGGGAGAAGAGGGATGAGGGTTGTTAAGCAAGGCAATCATGTGGGCATAACAACCATCATGACTTGTGACTGTAATGGACAAGCTCCATAATAGTCTTAAGTTGATGACTATCTGTACTACTTAAAGTTATCTGTATCCTTAAAGTTACAGCTGTTGCAGCACTCTCACGGTCATGTGATCAAAATGTTTGGAGCTTGGCAATCCACCTGTATTTATGACATAGCATGCACTTCAGTTCTCCCCATGGTCCTATGTCCCCAGCTCTCTCTTCTTTCCTTTTGGCTGCCCTGCCCTTTGGTACATAGCCCTGCTGTTCCCAGTTGATTTTTTTTACATCTTCCTCCTCCTGCTGCTGATGAAGTGCACCCAGGCTGAGGCTGCTGCCCATTTTTCATGTACGGCCTTCATTTAACCTTCAAGGGCCAGCAGCTGCCTCAAGCAAGTCTCAGCAGCAGCGAGAGGGAGAAGATGACAAAGGTCAACTGTGGGGAGTGGGAGGACAGCACTGGTAAGTGGTTACAGAGTGCAAGAAGACCAAAAGGGCAGAGATGGGAGAGAGAGAGGTGGGAACTGAAATAGAGATAAATTGGCTGTGCAGGGAAAGCATGAGGTACTCATCTAATGACTGTGGTCCTGATCACAACAAGGACTATTGATACTGTCATTCCTAAGTGGTGCAGATACATGATCTTCCACCTAATGATGGCTTTGCTTAGCGATGGAAATTCCCACTTAGAGTCATTTGTGGCTAAAAGAAAAGTCACTTGTCCAAGAATTTTAGTGCAAAGGGTAGGGAAGATTTCAGTCTTTGTGCCAAATCACACATTTGCACCCACAAAGCAGGACAAATTATTTTGTAGAAAGCAAACAGATCTTCTTCTTCTTCTTGTGCCATATCCGTTATCGGACGTTGGCGATCCTGTTTTTATCAGCAGCTGCACGAAAAAGTGCTGCTGAGTTTTGTCCAAACCAGTCCCTTAGATTTTGAAGCCACGATGTTCTTCTTCTGCCTGGACCTCGTTTGCCTTCAATCTTTCCCTGGAAAGATAATAAACAGATAATAAACTCAAATACAGAGAAAATACAGGGAATACTATTCCCCGCCCAACATTAATCATAACTATCACAGGGATATGAAGAAAAGTTCTTAATTAACCTTTTTTTTAAAAAAAGTCATAGACTAGGAAAATTGCCATTTGCAATGGAAATTTCCTGAAGCAAACTGCTACCTATGAGCGCTATTTGGGGGCAAACAGACTTCAGTAGATGTCCTTGCTCACAAGCTTTGGATCGGAAGTCACCAAACAAGAAGGAAATTGAAGGGCACAGAGTAGAGAAAATTAAAAGCTGGGGATTCTACGTTTTAATTTTAGTTTTCAGAAATTTATTATACATTTCTATTGCTATAACTTTTCCTAGGAAAATTGTTTTAAAAATAACAAAAAGTGAAAGATAGCGATACACAAAATTCAGAAAAAGACAGAATAAAAAGGGAGAAACCAAATTTCATAGTAACTTCTAACTAGTATGTAAGAGAAAATTGGTATAGGAAAGAAGAGAGAACATTTATATTTTTAGAAAGAAGATTAGTACAGTAGTAAAAAAAATAATAAAATGACAGTATAAAATTAGAAGAAGGAGACAGTGGAGAGTTCTTTAGGGATTGGAATAAACTTCTATTAGAGAATTTTAATTTCTCTGTTGGTGAAAAAATAAATCAGAAGCTCTCACAGTTGACTATTTAGCTGATTCAAAATAACTTCTTTATATTCATATCAAAATATTTACAATACCATACATTCTTCTTTACAGCAACATAGCTCAATGAAGACTTCTTACAGAGAGATACAGAGACAAACCTGAGACTGGAAATCCAGCTCCTAACTCAATACCTTTTGCACAGACTCAGTTGCACTTTCTTCACATTGGCTGACTGAGTTACCACATGACTCTTCCTGCTCATGAATATTCCAACACTCCTCCCTTCATGACAGGAAGAGACATCAGACCTATTGACTTAATACATTCTCCATAGTGAACGCTACCCAATGGTTTAGTCATCATGTCTGCCAAATTATCCTCAGAAGAACAATGATGTAAACTAATCAATTTTCCTTTTACAGCTTCCCTGACATTACAATACTTAATGTCTACATGTTTACTTCTGTTCTTCACCCTGTCACCAATTGCCATTTTTATACAGGCAGCATTGTCTTCAAATACCTTTACAGATTCCTTTACATTAATATTTAAATCTTGCAACAACTGTACATCATTATTTGGCAATACCTTTTTCTTATATACCCACTTACAACCCACAGCTTTGGTTCCCTGTGGCAAAGTCACTGGTTTAAATACTTCATGGTCTCCCATGGATTTCATCTCTTTATCCATGGCCTCCTTCCATCTTTCTTGTTCAGCTTTTGGTAATGCCAACACCTCTTTATAACTTCTTGGCTCATACCACATATTGCAAACCTTTACCTTGCTGGCAGAATACCTGTCAGGCGGAATTTCTTTATTACATCTCTCTGACCTACGTGGTATTAACTGCTCCTGTGTCTCAAGTATTTCTGGTTTCATGTCTTGTTCAGCCTCTCCTCCCTGAACATTGCCATCTTCAATAAACATTTTTTTATCATTAGATGAGTTATTGTCATTAAATAGATCACCGTCATTAAGTGAGACATACCCAGAATTTGCATTAATTCTGTCCCAATTTTGTTTTGCAAAATTAGCAGACCTTGAAATTACAATTCTTTTACTTCCATCGCTAAAGCGATATCCTTTCAACTTGGCTCCTAGCCCACAAACCTGAGCTTTCTTGCCTTTTGCTGTCCCTTTCTTCTGATTGCTTTCAGAATATGTACCCATGCAGTACTTCCAAAAATTCTCAAATGTGCCAGTGATGGCTTTCTCCCATATAGATTGGCATATGGAGGAACTCCACAGCCTGTTAACTATATAATTGGCAGTCAATATGGCTTCTCCCCAATATGACCTGCTCATACCAGAATCTTCTAATAATGAATCTTTCATTGTTTGCAAAACACCATTCCTTCTTTCAGCTACACCGTTCTCTGCTGCTGTGTAAGGATTTGTACGTCTGTGTCTTATCCCCAACTGCCCCAACCATTGTTGGAATTTAGTTGACATAAATTCAGTACCTCTGTTAATTTGCAACTGACACACTTTTTGTCTGTATCTTCTCTCTACAAAACTTACCCATTGTTTGAATTGTTGTAGCATCTCTGTCTTACCTCTAAGCAAGTAGCAAAACGAATACCTGCTATAATCATCAACAATTACCAGTGCATATTTTGCTCCTCCCAAACTGGCTTGCATTGGTCCCACCAGATCTGCATGGACCAGTTCTAGAGCTCTTTTTGTTTGTCTTGTGCTATATTTACTAACTGGGAATGCCTTTGACTTTGATGCTTTGCAAACTGCACACTCCAAATATATTTTGCATCCCTTCAAATTTAGTCCTGCAAACTCTTGCATTTGCTGCAAAACTTTAAAAGCTTGCATGGCCAAGTCTTCTATGTAGAAGATGAACACATGAATCGTGCTCTGCAACATTCTTAAATATATGGGAACATCGAACTTTTTGTCCCTGCAATACATATAGGTTATCTTCCTTTAAGCCTTCTGCACAAATATTCCCATTCCTTTTGATGAGGCACTTCCCATTTACAAAAATGACCTCAAAACCTTGTTTGTCTAAATTAGACACACTTAACAAATTATGTTCCATCTCAGGTACACAAAGCACATTGGTAAACTTTGATTCCAAATATGGAATTTTTACATCACCTCTTCCGATGACTTTTGCTTTCTGGCCATTTGCCAAAGCCACAGCTTCTTGTGCTACTGGAACAAACCTGCAAAATAATTCAGAGTCATTAACAATTGTTTGACTTGCCCCACTATCTATTAGCCACTTGTCTGTGTTGCTATTGCAAACTTTTGCAACACCAAAATGTTCCTTTTGCAAATCAGTCTTTTTTGTTTGCACAAATGTCCTTCTCTGCAAACAGTTCCTTTTCAAATGTGTCTTTGCTCCACAAATGTATTTCTTTTTTAGCTCTCTGCCTGCAAAATGTTTCTTCGGAGACTTGCAGTCTGGACCTCCTCCTCAGGAATTTCTCCTCCTGGCTGTTCCTAAAATGTTGCTTTTCTTCTTCATTAAGCAAACATGCTTTTAAAGCCTCAAAATTTAATTCTTGCTCTTCTTTACACTCAAATATGGCAGAAACTGTGTCCCAGGTTTTATCTAAACTGTTCAACACCAATAAAACCTTCTGAGACTCAGGGAATTTAATCCAATGTTGTTCTAAGTCCAAAAATAAACTTTGCATTTTATTTAAATGCTGTTCCACAGATTCACCTGGTTGCAAACAGGCCCTGTAAAGTTTTCTTGACAATTGCACTATATTGCATGCAGAAACATTCAGGTGCACAGCTCTCAACTTCAACGAAATCTCCTTTGCAGTCTTTAAATCTGCAACATTTAGAAATTGTTCATCATCTAAATTCAAGATGAGATAAGCCATTGCTTGATCATGACTTTTCTGTTCAGCAGCTGTAAACACTTGTGGTGGATTTTCTACAATATACCACAGCTCTTTTGCTGTCAGCAAACATTCAATTTTAGCAGCCCACACAATGTAATTCTTCTGGCCCAAATGAGGCACAGAGCTTTCCTTAAACTCCATTGCAGCCATTCTGCTAATTCTGCCTTGTTCTTATACTTTCTAAACACAGGCAATATCTTCCAGCTTTAAACTACAATGCAGTCCTTAGTAAGCTCTGGGCCCATAACCTGTTAGAGGATTTTAATTTCTCTGTTGGTGAAAAAATAAATCAGAAGCTCTCACAGTTGACTGCATTTAGCTGATTCAAAATAACTTCTTTATATTCATATCGAAATATTTACAATACCATACATTCTTCTTTACAGCAACATAACTCAGTTGAAGACTTCTTACAGAGAGATATAGAGACAAACCTGAGACTGAACTCCAGCTCCTAACTCAATACCTTTTGCACAGACTCAGTAGCACTTTTCTCACATTGGCTGACTGAGTTACCACATGACTCTTCCTGCTCATGAATATTCCAACAACTTGTAATAAACTTTGGATAAAAGAACAAGCAGAAAATTGTCAATTGTGGCAGAGCATAGAATAAAAATGAAAAGCTAAGGTTATTTAAGAGGTAAGCTAATGAGGAAATAACAGTTCTTTTTCTTATCCTATTTACCCATAAAGGCAGAAATTAAGCGCCTTCAGGAAGCTAATAAGGCAGCTCGGAAAGAAAGGCAACTGATTCTTAAACAGCAGGAAGAAATTGAGCGGATACGCCAAACCACTATGAAATTGCAGGAAAAACTCAAATCTTCAGGAGAAAACAAGGTGATAAGTTACAATGCAACTAATCTGTTTATTTTATTTATCCAGTTGATATTGTCAAATGAAACAGCATTTCATTTGAAGAATAAAATTTGTGACAGTCTTAAGATACAAAGAAGAAATGAACTTTAATGTAGTAATTCTAGCTGCAATAATCTTAGATTTGGGGCTAACCTTAATGTTGGTTATATTTTGTGTATAACTGATACAAGAAACATAACTCAGAAAGTGATATGACATCACCCTTCTCAATCCACATATGTATTTTGGTTACCAGCAAATTTTGGTTAAAAAAAAGAAGCCATTGCCTCCTAGATCTAAGCAGTTAAAATAACTGGTTTTTTAAAAAATAAAATATAAAATACAGGTGGCCACTCTTTCAGTGACTGTTCAAATTTGCAATACTTCTGCAGGAGTAGTACTTACGACTGGTGTTTGAAGTTTCAACTGTCACAGTGTCTCTGCCGTCACATGATTGCAATGAGCTGGCCCAGATTTCCGACCATTGCATGTCCCTGTGCTCATATGATCCTGACATTTCCAGCCAGCTTCCCACTGGCAAAATTAGTGGGGAAACTGGCAGGAAGTCAGAGCTTGCAGTTATACAAGGTTCTCATTTAGTGATGCATATGGTCCTTAAACAATGATAAAAGAGACTTCCAGAACTGTTTTTGCTAAGCAGCCTAATTGTGTGATATTGTACTTTATGATCACATTGCCTGGCAATAGGAAACTTCAGTTCCAATTACTGTGGTTAAGTGAAGACTATCTATATCAGCGGTTCTCAACCTATGGGTCGCGACCCCATTTGGGGGTCGAACGACCGTTTCGCAGGGGTCACCGGACACCGCGGTCCGCCATTTTTTGTTTGTTTGTTTCGTTGTGCGCGCGCCGTGCATGTGCAGTTCAGGCCATCGCGTGCGTGCGCCGTGCATGTGCAGTTCAGGCCATCGCGTGCGCGCGCCGCGCATGCGCGGATTGGGCTGTCGTCCGCCATTTTGGTTTTTTTGGTCGCGCGCCGCGCATGCGCGGTTCGGGCCGTCGTGTGCACCGCACACGCGCACATCGGGCTGTCGCGGTCCACCATTTTTTTTCATCGCGCGCCGCGCATGCACGTATCGGGCCGGCGCCATCCGCCATTTTGTTTTGGTTTTGTTTCCGGTCGCGCGCACGCCGTGCATGCGCATGTCGGCCCGTCGCGGTTTGCCATTTTTTATCGCGCTCGCCGCGCATGCGCGCATCCGGCCGGCACGGTCCGCCATTTTGTTTTGTTTTTTTCGGCCACGCGCACGCCGCCCATGCGCGGTTCGGGTTGTTGCGCGCACGGCGCGCATGCGCGCATCGGGCCGTCGCGGTCCGCCATTTTTTTTCATCGCGCGCGCCGCGCATGCACGGGTTGGGCCAGCGCACGCGTGCGCTCTGGGGTCGCACCGGGGTCGCACCGCGCATGGGCGGGGCAAGTGGGGTCTCAACCTGAAAAAGGTTGAGAACCACTGATCTATATAGAAGGTTTGAAAACTCAGACTTTGTTCCACGGAGTCTGGATTGAAAACATTTAATCTAGGGAACAAGAATCAAAAATCTCTGGTTTAATAATATTTATAAAAAAATATACTGCAACATTTCCAGCTTTAATTACAAATTAGAAACCTATAAATAGGCAATTTTAGAGAGATAAAACTCTTATCCATTTCCTTCTAGCCTATTCTTTCTGTCCAGAGGGCTTGTAAATTCACAGAGAGTTCTCGGTTCCCTGTCTTGATAACTCTCAACCTTTTTATTAGCATTAGGAATAACTCTTCTGCAGAAATCTGAATAAAATGTTCATTGACTCATTTGAGCAAATCTAAAACCTAGTATTGTATTCATCTGACTTCTTAAGTTATTTCTGTTTGTTTATTCGTTTTAGGAACACCGCAGTGAAGATGATAAAAAACAAACACATTCCTCAAGCCCTCAGCCAACTGATGCAGAGGCCTATAGCCCTTCCTCCATTTCCAGCTCTGACACAAGTAGTATCATGCAGAAACTAAAGAAAATGAGGAGACGTATGGATGAGAAGTAATTTGTATTTTGTTTTATTCCTAATAGAAATGGCTTCCAATAGCTTTTGTAGAATTTCAGTTTAGTTTTGATGGTGGTTTGGTAGCTTGAATATATTAATAAATATTTATATATAGGACTGCCTTTCCATCATGAATAGGCATGAAAAGCTAATGTTCCTGACATAATGTTTACCTGGTAAATGAACCTGGGGCTTTCTGCATGCAAAGCATATGTTCTATCATTGCATCTATGTAGGAACCCCTTCTTGTAATTGGTACAGCAACTACAGACCAGAGTTTTATATACACAAGTATATATTACTTTAATGCAGAATGCTTGCTGTAATGTAGTGTTTGTATATAGCTTTTTACAAAGTTGGTTTTCTTTTTGAATTATCTTCAATCAGAATATATTCTCGTGCTCGAAAATTTGATTTCATCAGGAGAAAAATGGATTCCTAGTGTAGAATATTGGAATTTGAAGCCATATACTGAGCTAAATTTTCACAATTTTTGTGGGGGGAAAAGTTGGGTTTTGTAATATTATGCATCTCTATAATTAAAAAAATGTGCAACTAATATTTTCTTCACAACAAAAGAAAGATGTACCATTATGTGAAATAGCTTCTAAATGTAGTAGTGAAAAATTCAGTCATAAAATGTTTTTATTTATTGCATGGCATTTCGGAATGCATATAGGATATTGGTATATATTCCTGGGTTTCAGTAGTAGAACTGGATCTTTGTCAATTTTTCACAGCCCTTCGAGAAACTGAAAATGTGAAAATTCTATGACTTTTGGAATATCTTAAGAGCCTGGGACTTCTAGTCACATTTTTTTAAGGAACTCAGTCTATAATAGAAGAAAAATAATATGGTGGTAAAAAGCAATCTCTTTCTCTAGTTTTTAAGATTATGGAGGAACAACAGTTACCCTCTGCTTTGTTAAAAGAAATGTATTACCAATATTTCAATTTAGTAAAGCTTTTGAACATGTATTTAGAGTGAGGATAGAAAGCAAATTGCAGATATAAATGCTGAATAATGCAGAATCAGGTAGGATATTATATTAGTTTGGGAAGAATATAAAAAAATTAGCATAGTTTTTTAAAAATATTAAATGGTGATGAATTGGATAATGATGCCTCCAATAAGATTTTGGCTAATACATATTCTCGGGAGTATCATAATTGATCTTTGGATAACAAAGATAAAAAAGGCTATTGAATGGTTTGCATGTGAATAGGAGCATGCTCTGTCAAAGAATTAATCTCTCTTTAATGTTATGTTTGTACATTCTTAACTATCTTTCACTAGTAGTGGCTTCTATGTTCTAAAAGCTTTCTCACCTATTTTTTCCCCTTAATTTTCCCTTAAAATGACAGCCTATAAACTCTTAAGTTTACATAAATATTTGAGCCATTTTTAAACTAAGCGATCTTATGAGCTAAAACTGCTTTTGTTTGATTTTTGGAGCTTATTCATTTAGCTTACAGTACTTGAGCATTGATATAAATACAATTGAAATATAATAAATGCAACACAACTTGAAACCTTGGAGTAATTAATTAAAATAGTGTAATAAGTTTTTTAAAATGCAATATTAAATGAATAATTGGAATTGTCCTTAAATGTAGTTCTTTAAACAACTGGAGAATTATCTATAGCATAATAAGGTAAAGTGGCTAGTGGAAGAAACGGGGACCAATTGACAAGGAATAAAGAATTTTAAGTAATGCTTATCTTCTGTTGCGTGTGAAAAATTCTACTTGTTGATGGATGATAACTGTTTGACACTTGAGCTTCATTTAAAACTCTGCTAGACCTTTTCCTGCTCTTGCTTTCTGTCTGTTTCTTGCTATCGGCATAAAACTCTTCCTCCTTATTTTGTAGACACTGCTCTCCTGTTCACTACTTCTTCTCTGTCTTTACGTCTCACCACTGGGCTTCTCTCAGTGTCTGTTTTCCCAACCTCCATCCCAAATTCCAGCTGTATATCTACAACCAATTGGTCAGGTAACTTTCTACCTTTTTCAGTGGTAGATTCTTTGATTGAGCATGCCTGTTCAATTTTAAATGATTAGGAGTTCTTTTAGAACTCTTTCTCTCCCTGTATAAAGACAGGCATTCCTGCATAGATAGCTGACAATTTCTAACCAGTTAACCAGAGCAACAAAGATGATAATGGGTTTGGAGGCTAAATCATATGATGAACAGCTAAGAGAACTAGGTATGTTTAGCCTAACGAAGAGAAAGCTCCAGGGAGACATGATAGCAGTCTTCTAATACTTGAAGTGCTATCACATGTGAGAGGGCATCAATTTATTCTCCATAGTACCTGAGGGCAGGACAAGAAGCAATGGGTGGATGCTCGTCAGAGTAAAGTTCAACCTGGAAATAAGGAGGAATTTCTTGACAGTAATAGCTTGCCTCCAGGAGTTGTGGGTGCTATGTCACTGGAGGTTTTCAAGAAAAGATTAGACAACCATTTGTCCAGAATATTATAAAGACTCCTCCTGTCCTGGGCAGAAGGTTGCACTTGAAAACCTTCAAAGTTTCTTCCAATCTAACAGTTTTGGAAAGGATTTGGAATTTAATTTGTCTTTTAGTGTCATATTTGTTAGGAAAATCTGTTCTGAATGCTTTAACGATGTGCAGCACAAAATTATTCAACTGCATCTTTTATCTCTTTTAAATTACTTTTTTAAAATTGGCTTTGTATGAGGCCATAAGAGCAGAAATTCTTATTTCCAAGAAAAAATTCAAATCCGTATAGGTGAGCTCTTCAGAATATTTTTTGTTGTTGTTTTCAGTAATTTCATCTTCCCTGAAATAACTTGGGAGTGTTTTCATGAGTTCGTATGATGTAAGAAATAGAGAAGAGAAGAGAGAGAAAAATGTTAGCTAATATGGAAGAAAAGGATAGAATTACATAGATTTTGAACTTATTTTCTTTGTTCTTGATAGCTAATTGACCATTACTTCAGCAATTTTTGAGACTCTATAACACACATCTCTGGCATATCAGGCTTTCTATTTTTAGTGAATATGGAGAATCTGAGGCACTGGTTTCATTTTTCTTTAAAAACTAGTGGTAAACTGCACCAACTACTGGAATGTTTTAAGCATTTTTCTATAAGAACTTGCAGAAATAGGTCTTGTATTTGTAATGGACATATATATATTGTAGTGGCTAACCAGTAGTAAAAGTTTTTGGTTTTTATTTATATTTGGAAAGGAGAGGAAGGAAGTTTGGGGCACTTCATAATAAATAAATGAAGAGAGTAAATATTGGGATCACCTCTCATTTGGGAATGATTACTATAGAATAATAAAATATAGCTCTATATTTAATAAGCTGCTTTAGGTCTTGAATCCTAAATGTGCCAAGATGAAGTGTCCATATGCTAATAAATATCTTGTTGCTGCCTGCCCCAACTCTAAACAGACTTACTGCAATAAAAATATTACAAAGAAAAGCATTATGTACATTGTTGGAGAGGTTGTTTTATTTTTTGCAAGAATATTTCTGGTCCCATAGTAGACCCCATAAATTTGATCAGTGACTTCAGCCTAATAGTTTATTTGTAGACAAATTCTTATGTAGAAAAAAGAGTTCTTAAGTAGCCAAGAAAAGCATGCTTGTATTCATCTTGCTAGACATAACTAGATGAAGTCTTAAATCAATATCATCAGACAAAATTAGCAAAGAATTGTATCTCTTTGAAAAAAGAATGAAAAATAGTGATAATTATGTGAAAGTTCCTTTCTATCAGATCCCATGAAATTTCTTGCCCAGCAGACATGGAAAGCTAGTAGAAAGTTATCACATATAAAACCTACTTGTCTCTGTCTTGTTTATGTTATCTGTGTACTTGAAGCTTTAGAGTTTGAAATATTGGCTTCCAGTTATCTGACCACACTGAAGCATCCAAATCTAGCCAGCAAAATAGCAGAAGTGTACACTTACATTTGGTAGTATAATTTGACACTAAATTGTATCCTCAATTGTCTGTTTGTTGTCTTTCACTGGTTGTAAGTTGTGTGAGTTTTTAAAAAGCATTGGAGATGAGGTTGATTTCAGATTGTGCTATGGTTCATTAGAATATTTCAGTATTTATTGGTCTCAAACCAGTCCCTTGAATTATGAAAGTCCTGATGGAGAGGTTAGACTCTGCAGAAATTTTAACTACATATAAATATTCTGTTATTCAGTCTCAGAAATCACTTTCAACTTAACATCATTATTGCATGAGCAAACCTTTCTGTTTTAGGCAGAAACCCTGGTGTTTAGAATCAGGATGTGAATAGTGTTTTACACATAGCTCTCAAATTACAACCAGTCACTTAGCAAATGGACCACGCAGAAGGTATTTAGGATCTGGTTCCAAAGTCTCAACAGCCCCCATATCACAGCCACATGAATACATTTCAGGCAGTCCGCAACCAGCCTGTAATTTCGGCTGTTTGTAGCATCCTATAGTCATGTGACCGTGATTTGCAATATTTTTGCTAAACTTAGCATTTACTTCCAGTTTTTGTCAAAAACACGCCATAGCAAATAATGGGTTTTCTTAATGAGCACAGCATTCACTTTACAACTGAAAAGGGATATAAAATGAATCCAGTCATATGATGATCTGTTTTACAACTTATGATCATAATGGACAGCTTGTTAGGTATACTAAATAAGGTAGCAGATAGTGACTTTAACAGGGAGCGCCTCTGTTAGAGAGCACAAGGCCTAGTACACTCGACTATATCTTAATCTCATATAACCTTATTATATTGGTAGTTTCATTTAAAGTTGGATATAGATGGATAGTGACTGTTCATCGCTTTTACTTCATAAGGGTCTTAGCCCCCAACTGACTTCTTTGGACAGTCCTTTGAAGGTTAAGGATAATGATGTAGGGTTAGGTGATCCAGAAAGTTTGGTAGAAAATTTCAGTATTCATTAGTTTACACATATGTATTTCAATTCACTTCATTCTCCTTTTGCAATCTCTGTTTGTTACCGTTATCAGAGACCATAGCATTCCATAATGTGACTTTCTCTGATGGCAAGTTATAAGATACTGTTTCAAATTAATTAAAATACCAAAGGGAGATACTTTGGTATTTTTTTTCACTTAACTCTTAAAGATTCAGACTATTTATTTATTATAAATGTGTTATATTCATTTGTAATATATTAACTTACTATGTTTTGCCAGTAGTTTTTGATTATATTTATATTGTCATTAACTTGCATTTTTAATACCTTGTTCATAATTTACTATTTTAGAATAATTATTTTATTGCTTAAGTCATATGGAACAGTGGAAGGCATTGCTGTAGGTCAGCAGTTCTCAACCTTGGCAACTTTAAGACTTGTGGACTTCAATTCCCAGAATTCCTCAGCCAGCAAAGCTGGCTGAGGAATTCTGGGAGTTGAAGTCCACAAGTCTTAAAGTTGCCAAGGTTGAGATCCCCTGCTGTAGGTGGATGAAAATCAGTTCAGTACAGCTTAGGAGAAGGGAAACCACTATAATGGGTATAATGGAGATAGTATCTAGAAAGAGATCCTGATGTGCAGTTTCTAATTTTGCGGTTTTTAATTAGAAATATGTCCTGATTTTTACAGTGGTTTAAAAAGCATTCAGTCTTGAGGATGAATAACTCTCCATTGCTAAATAATAACCCCTGAAACTTTCTTTCTAAATTGACCTAGAACTGTTTTTCAGAATTCTCTTCTTAATGCTGCTAAATGTTAGTCTAAATAGAACAAAAAAACCTGTTTTTTCTTGAAGAGGAAAGGCAGTTTAAGATTTTTGTTTATAGTTATAGTGTGTGTATGTGTGTGTGTGTGTGTGTTCAGAGTTGGGGTTTTTAACAAAAAAATTCAGGCTCACATTCTTATTCACAGCACGAGTAAAATACAAGTAAATACTTTTACCAAATAGGATAATAGGATAATATTTTGAATAAATATTCAAATATTTATATCTCAGGACAATAGTGAACAGTTTCCCCTGTTTCTTCATCAGGTTCTTGACCAAGCGAGAGCAAAAACTGATGCAGCGGCGTCAACATGCAGAGGAGCTGCTGCAGTGGAAGCAACGTTTAGATACAGAAGAAGCAGAGATACGTCAGATAGAAAAACAAGCACTAGCTGCTTGGGGAAAAGAGCTGCATAAAACCAAAGCAAATAAAAAAGGAGCAGGAGATCAGAAATCTGATCAAAAAGGTAGAAACTATGACATTTACCTTGTTGGGGCTCTAATTAAAAGTTGGCAAACTTTTTCTTTAAAGGGCCAGATTCCCTTCCCCTACCTCTGCCTTCATGGGCAGAGCAGCCATTGGAAATAGCTTTCATGTATTCAGAACCCTATTATGTTCCAAAAGCTGCATTCAGAAATACGTATTCCAAATTTTTGATTGGTTTTGGCTTAGTATTTGTGTCAAACAATTCTACTTAAAGGAGAGATAAATTTTCAATATTAAAAGGAAATGAATAATAGGTAAAATAATAATATAGAAATGTATTTCTCTAAACTTTCCAGTATATTTTCCTACATGATCATGTGAAAAAGTAAGTACACCTGTTGTAAAGAGTTTTTCTTCTTTTGTAACAACTTCTCAACTGGTAGATGATCTTTTGGACAGTGGAATGATTAATGTCCAGTTGCTTGGAGATATTTTTAAATTCTTACCTAATCTCATGGACTTCTGTAACCTCTCCTTTCTGAAGTCTTTTTGAAGGCCTCAGAGAGTTCTTTCCATCTAAACACAAGCTTCACCAAAAAAACAGCAAATCAAACTAAATATCTGAGTTTTAAATAAGACAGATTCTTCCCAATTCTTACCTAACAATGTTCTAATTATTTGCACATCTCTAATTTAGGTATTTGAAATAGTGATAAATGTAGGGGTATATCTGTTTTTTCCAGATGTGAAATTTGCTTTTGTGTTTGTTTATAAACAGTGGATTATATTTGTTATATCCCCTTTATCAGTATTGTGGAAATTAAGATTAAATACTGTATGTTGGACTTCTGGTTTGCCATCGCAGTGCCACGGATGCTGGAAGACAAGCTCCGTCTTTTGCGTCCGATTTCGTCCTGCTGGGGGACCCTGGAAAGGGTCAAAAGTCGCCCTGTAGAGGCGACGAGCAAGGAGGGGACCCCCCACTTGATCGTGGGAGGGCAGCGGGGAAAGACCTGCCATAGCAATATGGCTCATCACTAAGCTGCTGACATCCGAAGTCAAAATCACCACCAAGCACCTTTAAAGCAACGTGGATGAAATTGGGTGAGATCTGATCTTCTCTTTAAGAAAGACTTTAAGTATTTTTCCTGTAAAAGCTGCACAAAGTATTTTTCCCCCTGTGAGGAGAGAGGGAAGGGAATTTCTACTCCATCCTCTAAGAAAAGTGGCGACTAACTACCCAGGGGAAACAGAGCATCTATAAGAACAATTTTAATCTATTGGATATATATGTTTTTGAAACCTGGGGACTAAAAGTGTTCCTATTCTTACTGGAAATGTTTGTTTTTATCTAAAAAAAAGAAGACTTGAAAAACTATCATAAAAACTTTGGACTTAAAAAGCTTTAAATGGCGAAGTATGGTATTACAACTTGTTATTGCCTAAAAGAGACTTGGCTTGAAGCCCAGACTCCAGAAAAAACTTCTGACCTTGACAGCTACCACCTGTGAAAAACTCAACTGCAAAGAAGGAAATTCTGGGCAGCATATCTGGCCTGTTCGAACTATGAATGTAAACTTTTACTGACTTTCAGAGCTATACGTGGGGAATTGCTTTCCCATTTCCTTACATGAGAAGCATATGTTATTATACGAGATGATGGAATACCTTGGACTATAAACTCTTACTTCACAAAAAATTTCTACTATAAAGACCACCTATAACACATGAAATAGATGTCCCATACCTAACTTTTAAAAAAAAATTAACGTTTGATTCTAAAGTCTTCAATTTAATATACTTTTAAGAGAATATGGATGAAGATCAGGAAAAAAATCCTTTCCATGTTGAAATCAATACATGAAACCATTCTTTCAGCTTGTGACAAAATAAGATGCAATATAAAGGAACAAGATCCCAGTTGAAATATACAAACCCAGATGTTGACTACAACCTAAGAACTAACAATGCAGAAAATAACAGGAGAAGTGGAACAACTAAACAGTAAGACAGAGGACTCAGTTGACCAACAGATCCAGCTAACGGAAAAATCAGAACAGGGAGTGACAATACTGAAAATGGAAAAAACTTTTTACAAAAATCAGAAGAAATTTGAGGGAAAGGAAGAAGAACAGATTGAAGGGAAGATAAACCTATCAGGACAATTGTGGGAAATTGGAGTAATAGGGAGGCGATCTAATAAATATAAATGGGCTAGTTCTTCCAAAGAAACTGCAACCAAATGATCTTTCTTATTCCAAATAATATATATAATAATAGAGGGAGAACTATTTGATGATTCAAAAGCACTAACATAGAAGTTTAGTTGGCAAAGGAAGAAAGCCAGAGTAAGGCTGAAGAAAATAAGGGTTTTAATTCATTACAGGGGATTTCATATTACTGATTAGAGGGTTGAATATGGTGGAAAATAGATAATTTTTAGAAAATAAAATAACATTGCAATTGAATAATAAGGGAAATTTTGGTCACCTAATATAAAATATTTGGAAATCAGTTAAAAATAAGAATTCTGTTTGCCCATTATGAGATAATAGATATTACCAGAAAAAGAGAAGGGAGTATTTGAGCTTTTAAAAATTAGACCTAAACGAAAAATGTATGTATATTACTGATTTATTGGTTAACTCAGACAATACATATAATGGTTTTGATTTATTAGAGGGGATACTGTATTATTAATTAGATGGTTTAATAAGGTGGCAAATAGATAACTTTTAGAAAACAGAACAAGATTATATTCAAATAGATAAGATGTGTACTTGGAATATTAGATTTTGTTATGAAAAGGGAAAAAGGAAGAAGTTGAGATAAAGGAAACTTTGGTTACCTAAAGCTTGGAAATTATAAATACCAAATGTTAATTTGAATATTGATGGGAAAGCTTGGGAAAAAAGCAATAACAGGTCATTGATTGTATTTAAGGATTGAATGCATACACACTTAAGATATGTATAAGCTAAAAATTATTGATAAATGTAACAAAGATGTTTTACTTAGTTAATAATAAGAACTGTATTAGCCTAATATGAGATAGTATATATTAAGGGAAAAAGAGAGGAAATAGCTGATGTAACTTGAGATTTATACTAAAGATTTATGAATGTTATTGAACTACTGCTTAACCCAGTCACCACATTGCTTTTTAAATACTTAATTGTAAAATTAGAAAACTAATAAAATATTATAAAAAAATACTGTATGTTGAAATATATTTAAAGAGCCAAAAACTTCAGTGGGATGTATTTAATTTTTGGTATGACTGTAAGTATGCATCAAAATATTTTTAAAAGCCTGTCAGTGAAGTACTGGGAATTTTTGAGGAATTGATCCTTTTCCATTTTTTTTCTCTCAGAGACAGCCAGTGAAGGAGACTCTTCAGTGCCACCTTGTTCGTGTCTAAATAGCGAAAGCTCGATCCCAGAAGAATTGAGCAATCTAGTTGTTGAGTCGGCTCCATCAAAGGTTTCTGAGGTTCAAGGCAAGCCTGGAAGCCTAGATCAAACAATAACTGAAGAAATAGTTTATATACAAGAACTGGAATCTGCTGTTTCTCCTGGAAAACCGGTAAGTGAATTTGAGAATCCATTTGGCATTCTTTGAAATTAAATTAAAGGCTTAATTTAAATATTATATTAACATTAGTAAATAAGTCAGATAAAATGTCTGAACATACACTTTCTTTAAAAAAAGAAAAAAAGCATTCACTCTTAATTCCAGCTACTTCTAGAACACACAATATAAAAGTAATGTCCAAGGTGTATTTATTGTAATACAACATGCTAATTTTGTTAAAAATGTTAAAAAAAAAACTATTAAAAGGTGGAAGAGATGCATTCACAATTCACACTTTTTCTAGTTTACTTCTCGGCTTCACTGAATGAGGGCTAAACTGTAGTTTCTCTGTTGAATTGTTGATTAGGAAAGGTCCTAATCTCCAAATACCATTGTGACATAATCTGTGTTATTTAAAGACTGGATGGATAAAGGAGATGAAGTGATTTTTTTATACAATACTAAACCTGACTAAAAGGGTGAAAAGGTGGTGAGTTTTGTCACTAGCAGGAATAGGCAACATTTTGTGGGTGAGATCACATTAACTATTTTTTCAGCCTCTAAAACCCTGTTGAAGTGACATAGAGATGGTCTTTGCCTTATGGCCAAACTTGGCACCAGAATTTCCGACATTAAGCGACAATGCTGTTAAATGAGTCACAATGCCAAGTGATTAAGCAAATCATACAGTCACTAAATGAATCTGGGTTCCCCCATTGACTTTGCGTGTGAAGGTTGTAAATGGTAACCACACTAAAACTCTCGTAAATACATGGCAGTCGTCAAACGCTCGAATCATGAACAAGTGGCAATAGAGATGCTGCAACTGGTTGTAAGGACAAGTCATAAGTCACTTTTTTAACACGGGCAAACAAATAGTCATTAGTTGAGAACTACCCTTAATAACATCTCTGAAAAGCTAGCTTTTAGCATTTTTTTTTATATTTCAGGAAAGTTTTCTTTCCCTTTTTTTCCCCTTTCCTTTTTTTCTTTTTAGTAAAATAGGGTTAATACATCTGGCGCAGTGGTTAGAATGCAGTATTGCAGGCTGACTCTGCCCACTGCCAGGAACTCAATCCTGAGCGGCTCAAGGTTGATTCAGCCTTCCATTCTTCCAAGATCAGTAAAATGAAGACCCAGATTATTGGGGGCCATGTGCTGACATTTGTAAACCACTCAGAAAGTACTGTAAAACACTATGGAATGGTATATACATCTTAGTGCTATTGCTATCAGAAGCATAATACTATTTACTGCTTTTTTACAAAAAAATAAAAAATAAATTATTACCATAGTTTTACTTCAGATTTCAGGACTACATACTTGAAGTGCTTTGAGTACTGTTAGGAAAAAAGTGCCGGAGGTCAATTAAATGAATCATGCAGTTGTTAAGTGAATTTGACCTCCCCCATAGACTTTGCTTGTCAGAAGCCATCTAGAATGATTACAGATGGTGATGACATGATCCTGGGACAGAGAATCTGTCATAAATACCTGCCAAAACATAAATTTTGATCACTTGTCCATGGAGATGATGCTGCAACGGTCATAAGTCACTTTTTTCAGTCCTATTGTATCTTTGAACAGTCACTAAATGAATGTATCATGTAGTCAAGGTCCTTTTCAGATCAAAGGGAAAGGGAAAAGTTTCCCTGTCTGGTCATGTCCGACTCTAAAAGTGCAGTGCTTACCTCTGTTTCTTGGCCGAGGAAGCCAGCATTATCCAAAGACATTTTCTGTGTTCATGTGGTCAGCATGGCTATATGTTAAAGGTACACAGAACACTCTTACCCTTCCCACAAAAGTGGTACCTATTAATCTAATCGTATTTGCATGCTTTCAAACTGCTAGTTGGGTAGGAGCTGGGTAAGGTACGGGAGCTCACCCCATTGCAAGGTCTCTAACCGGGCTGTCAGCTCCAATTGACAAGCTCAGCATCTTTAACTGCTGAGCCATTGTGCCCCCGATCAAAAGAGTACTGGAGAAAAGGGGGCCATAACTTTGATTTTGGAACAGTTCTAGAGGAGAAATTCTTTTCCACTTCAAAGCTGCAAGCGTATGATTAGAATATGGAAAATATCAGATATATATTACCTACTTCAGCTTCCAACCTTACAAAAGATTCTCCAGGAATGATTCTTATCATTCTGTACAACCTTTAAATTAAGAAAGAAAGAACACAGACATATGTTAGGTCTTAGATGTAATAGGATTAAACTGATATCTTGAAAAACCAGAAATCCAGAAACTCTCTCCTTTTAGCAGTATATGTCATAGGCAAGCATCTGTTTGAAATCTTTGCTTGGTATCTAAGAGGGCATCAGAGGCCTTGCCATTTTTTGTCCAGTAGCAAGATTTCCCTAACTAGCTGGCCTCTCCTGCTTAAGAGAGACAGGATTCCAAATAAGTGAAACATTTCTATTTCCATGCTTGTAATTAGTGTGAGGGCTGTGTGTGTGTTTATGTGTGTGTAATATATATTCCTTATTTACTCTTTTTCATCTTGACATAGTCTCCTTGCAAAAGCAGTGGCTCTCTATCAAAGCAAGAATCAAACAAACAAACACAGAAGTCTGGAGGTAAACAACTGTCATCTATAAAATCTCAGGATATGTCATATAGTTGGTCTGATGAGTCTTTATCCATGACCCAATCAGGTAAGTATTAGAGCTTCAACTTCCTTTTTTATAATTTTTAAATTATTTTTTAATCTCAGTTTTCCAATGGAATTGATGGGGCTTAAATGCCATGTAATTACAGCATTAAATGTAACATATTTGCAACTTTCCACCAGTCTTCAATTTTGGAAATGAAAAAGGCAAGACCTCTTATTAATATAAAATATTATTTTCTAAATAATATGTTTTTATCTTTTTTAGAAACTACATCTGATCAAAGTGACATTGAAAGCCGAATCTGGGCTCTGAAAGATGAAGTACGGAAAAAAAAATCTGTTGTTTATAGGTTGAAAAAAGAACAGAAGAAGAGGCTCAAAGAGAAACTTAAGGCTCAAGAGGCAAGTTTGATCAAGCAGTTAGAGGTAAGAATTTGAAAGAAATGCTAAAATAGAAATTGTGTATCTGTTACATATTGATATTCCCATGTTTCTTTTGCCTTATTTTCTCTGAATATTTTTTTCTTTTTGCTTTGATACCGATAGGAATATAATAATATTGACCAAAAAAAGAAAAAGAAAATACAAATATCTTCATAGATTAAATTATATAATTTACGTACTTACACGCACACAATTCCAAATTTCAATATTCAGCAAGTTTAATACTTGAAAACAAATTTAATAAAGAATAAGATAATGTTCAGTCTTCCTAATATCTTATTTTTTACATCATCAGACTTATGATGAATTCATCAAGAAAACAGAAGAAGAATTGAATCGGGATTTGGAGACAACCCCAACAGCTAAACCTCAAATCAAAACTCCATCCACAGCTACTGAGAAACCAAAGATCAAACCCCCACCACTCCATAGGTAAACTGCTTAAAGTTAATATTGCATGGTGGCCTTTCTAAATGTACATCTTTAATAGCCTAGAAAGGGTTTGAATCTCTTTCAAAGGGAGAAAGCTATCTTATATGCATGTATATTTAAGAGACATTGGTCAAAAGAAATGCTTGGGTGAATTCATGTTAAAGAGAGTCTGACCAAGTAATTTTTTGATATATAATGTTTGTATAAAGAGGAAATATAGGTATTATAAGTTATTATAAATTATTAGTAGTTTTAATTAAATTATTATTATTAATAATACTTAATACTTCATTACTATAAAGAAAATGTATCAAAATGAATATTTTAACACTGCAGTTTAATGAACAAAATCATGTACTAAACTGTAGTACTCAAAAGCATAAAGTCATGCCCAAAACCCATGCTAAAAAAAATGACGTGTTAGACACTGAGATGCAACTATGTAAAAGCAATATCTATATGATGATGTTACCACTATCTGTCACTATTTTAATATCACTGCTGCCACCAATTTATTTAAGAGGGTAATGCCAGGTATTATTGCATGAGAATCTGGTAAGTATAGATCATTATCTTTCATCTCATGTTCGGAGTATTGCCATGCGCTCTACATGACGCTACCCTTGAAGAGCATCCAGAGGCTACAGATGGTGCAGAGTGAAGCAGCGTAGGCAGTTTGGGGGCCCCAAGAATGGTCTCTGGGATAACATTGCTCCGCGAGCTGCATTGGCTGCTGGTCTGCTTCCGGGTGCAATTCAAGATGTTGGTGATCACCTTTAAAGCCCTTCATGGCGTCACCTTAGGACTTTAATTAGTTTTCTGATATAGTAACCAATCTCAGATTGAGAAAGAACTGTAAACAAAATCCTATTATCTCTGGTTCCCAATGCCATACCTTCCTCTGGATTGGCAGATATAACTATTATCCCACTCCCTAGCAATTAAACAAAAAGCTAACAGATGGGGAAATTACAACCTTCTCCTGACATACTTTGTAATAGACATACAACTATACCTAAAACTTAGAAACCTTGTGGGGGTACTGAATAGACTTGTGTGTTCTAGAACAGTGAGATTTGAATCTGATCTCAAATCCTAATTTAGCTATGGATTTTGGGTGGATTGCAATATTCAAATCTCTGGATTAAATATCAGATATGTTTTTATTTTTTTATATATATTTATTATATATTATATTATATTATGTTTTCTCTTTGTTTTATTTTGTTAATTCTTTTTAGGTCTGAAACATCTAAAAGTTGGAAATCACTCACTGATTCTGAACGTTCTAGAGGATCTTTGGAATCTATTGCGGAACATATTGGTATGTATCTTGGAAGTTATTTGTTTAATATTAAAATTATACAAGTTATTTTCATATACCTAATATGGTTAAAATAATTTCAACTAAAAGTATGGGGTTTTAAAAATATGTAATTGAAAAACAAACATGTGAATTTAGCAGATTTTATTAATTTTTAATTAACACTTTTTTTAAAAGAAATGGGAACTTTTTTCCATAGTTTTGCAATAAGTAGGAACCTGTTGAATTATTTCATATTCAATATGAATTCTAAAAAATTATTTTATTTTCTATTTTCAATTTTATTTATAATACTTCTTCAAAAAAAAATTCAAACAAGAATGCTAATGCTTGCTACCAGGCACTTTTGGTTCAGAGTGGCTAAATAAGTGTATGTATCTCTTCTTACACTCTATTGAGTTTGGTTTGCCCTATGCCTGAACTGGAGTTGATAGCTGTTTAGAAAGAAACAAGGTGGGATTTAGATTCAAAGTAACACTAGTTAATTTACTTGTGTTCACTAAGTATCTCTCTGCTCACACTTCATTCCAGAATTCTTTTAATAAACATTTAAGTTTAGTAAAGTATCAGACATGGAAGAAAAAATCAAAATCTCAGAACATTGTTTATTGCGGACATTTATACAATTTTATAATCTTCGGATACATTTTGTGATCCGTGTTAATTCCAGTGCATAGTAGCATTAAAGCATTTATGAAGTTTTATTGATTATAAATTTGATTGGAGTATTGCATTTGAGTTATACTTTAGCCATTTATATGTAAACAATGGAATATTCATGCTATTTGATGGCACAGGTTAGCATTTTCTAGTAAGAATTTCAGTTTCTTATAACACCCAGATTTTTTTACTTCTTTAATAATGCTAAATAATAGTGCACAATTGTTTTAAGTGAATGTGTTCGATTTCTTTTTATTCTCTTTAGATGTTGTGCCATCTTCTGAACAATCTGTGTCTGTAAACATCATGAAATTCACAGAAGCAGAGATTCAGTCAGAGAAGCAATCTCATACGGCATCTGCAGTCCTCAAAACCCTAAGAAAATCTACAGCAGAATCTGATGATTTGGATAGTTTACTCTCGTCAGCTATTCTCAAAGACTTAGGAAACACAAGCAAAATATCTCTCACATCACTGAATAAGACTGAAGATGCAGTGAGTTATGACCCTCAAGCTACCATATCTATAGTACAAGAGACAGCAGAATCAAAAGAATTAGAGGTTGAAATAGCTCCCCGAGCTTCTGAAATATCTGATGCCTCAGTTTTTGACTTAAATCAAAACAATTCAATTTCTTTAAAGACAGAGGTCCCTCCAGAGACTGAGCTGTCGGAAAAGGATCAGTTTGTCTTGGAATGCATAAGTGTGCAGGAAATCAAGGAAATGCCAAGTAAAAGGTTCAAGGATGATGAAAGTATTATATCAGTTAAATCCTCTGGTAGGCTGGGAAAAGATAAACTGAAAGGTGATTCCCTGATTTCAGAAAAGATTTCCATTTGCGAAGAGCCATCATATTCTAATGATTTTGAAGAGTCTTTCTCAAGAACAGATGTATCAAAAAGTGAGATAGTTCTTACTGAATATCAGAGAGATACTTTTTATGCTTCTACATTATCTTTCAAACAAGATATAAGATCACAGGGAGAGAAGTCTTTGTACACAAGACCTGGGAGTGAATCCCCTAGTTTTGGAAGTGATGATGAAATAAGTGAATGTCTCAGTGAAAACTCTTTGTCTGTAGCTGATAGCATTCATTCTGAAAAATTGTTAGAACTCAAATCACCGACAGAATTTGTGAAAAATAAAGAATGTGGCAATGTGGAGAAAGTTCCAGCTGATGATGGTGATGATTCATCATCTCAGGCTTCTAGTTTCAAAGCATCATCAGAAAAACTAGAAGAAGATTTTTTGCTAGGTTTCAGCATTGGTGATAGAGTTCTTGTGAGTAATGTCCAGCCTGGAACACTGAAATTTAAGGGTCGGACAAATTTTGCTAAAGGTTTTTGGGCTGGTGTAGAACTGGATGAACCTGAAGGAAATAATAATGGCTCTTACAATGATATTCAATATTTTGATTGTAAAGAAAAACATGGTATTTTTGCCCCCTCACAAAAAATCTCTCATTTTCCAGAAAGTTTTGGTAATGAGTTAGATTCAAATGAAAATTCTTTCTTTAATCGTGAACTAGATAATCAACACAAAACAAATCAGAAAGGCTTAGAATGTCTTGAAGAAGAAAAGAATAAAAGAAATTCAAATGAGAAATCTCCAAGAGAATCATCTGCCTTAAAAGGCTTAATTGGTGCTGGAGATTATGTAAAATTCAATAAATCAAGCGGCTATGTGGCAGTTATTAATACTGTTGATGAGTTTGATCAGGAAACTGGTGACTTTGACTCTCCCAAATCCTCTAAAAATGATAATGGTATGTTACCTTCTGCCATTTCTAATATCCACAAAGAAGATTCTGCTATTGAAGTAGGAGAGATTTTGGATAGCAGCTTTCCTGAGAAATGGAAGCAGCAGTCTGTTTGGCAAGAGCAAATAGAAAACAGATTTTCTCCCACTAATCTGGAGAAATCTGCAACGCCACTTCTGGACTTGTTGACAAAAGAAAGAAGCCAACTGGAAGCCCAACTTAAAGTCCCATCCCAAGAAAAGGAAGATCTACTAGATCGACAGGAAAGAGTTGGTTTGTTGGCTGACAGTCTCTTGCAGGGTTTTGTGAAAGACACAGTCAGTCAATTTCAACAAATCAAAAAGGCAAGGAATGAGAAAATCCATTTTAGCAATCAAGAACTCGGTGCTGTCCAAGAAAAGAAGTTGGCAACTAATGAACAGCAGAGGTTTTTAGTCGTATATGAATTGGATGATGGAGAAGAACTGTCTTCCCCGGATATGTGTCCCAGACCAGTAAGTATAGTTCATAATTAAGATAAGTAAGACTAAGAGTAATACTTCAGTTATGAAGTTTGGCAGGCTTTGAGCTAGGGGCTCCACCTGCCTATATAACAGTAGGTATGAGTCTACAAGGATCCCAATGTTGCAAGTATCTCCTTTCTGGGGTATCAGAAACCCATCAAGAGACAATATAGGAGATGACAAAGCGTATCAATATATAAATATCAACACATTTTCTTTGGGCAATTATATATTTTTTGTAAAAGAAGATGATGACAATAAATTGAACTCACTGTTTTAAACAACAAATTATACATGCCACAAACTGCTTTTGGAACTCTAGTATTTCAGAGGCGACTTATTAAAAGGGAAAAAGAGTCTCTGAGAAAATGAAATATAAAGATTTCATTGGATATTTTACAGTAGGTTTGGCTTGACCTTTGGGTTTAGAATATTTGCTTTACTTTTTTTCAATTTGGGATCCTAACAAACTGAGCTCCCATTCCTATATTTCCATCTAGTTATATCCTCACAAGAATACAATGAAGATAATGACCATTCCAAAGTAGGATAATAATGAATTTAATGTGGGTCATTGTAGTTCTGGTCAATATACTTTTCCATGTTCTGTGTTTTAGTTTTCTGGGTATAGAATTGTATTCTTGAATATTGTTGTTTCTCTGTTAGGGATGCAATTCATGAGTTAACTGCTGTTGTACCATTTCTAACAACCGAAAATATGATTATATGTCATTAAATATTAAAGCGTTCATGGATAATACATATCAAAATCAGGAACATACGACTCTCTTATTGTTTAGGAAAGTCCTGTATTTGGTGCGAGTGGACAGGAAGAACTTGCCAAAAGGCTGGCAGAACTGGAACTTAGCCGGGAGTTTCTGAATGTGTTAGGAGATGACCAAGATTGGTTTGATGAGGATTTTGGCTTGAGTTCACACACGCTCCCTCAAAACCAAGCTGAAGAATCAGCAGTGTTACCTAAGATAAAACTGCCAAAAGTGTCCCCAAAGCCATATGAAGAACCTTTGGCTGTGCCATATGTTGCAGAAGAGGTGGAGGAATTGGTGCATGCAGCAGCTGAGAAGCTATGGAAATGCAAAGAGTTGGGGCATGATCTTCAGGCCCTCAGCAACCCCAGAGACATGAATGAATCCCCCCAAAATGATGACATTGAAACCATTAGTAAAGAAATCTACAAACAGGTATGGCAGTTATCTCAGATTATTGTGAAATATATGAAAATAAAGGAAATGTACCCAATCTTTTTTTTTTTAAAGAAGGAATGCTATTTTGGACTCTGGCATGATTAGTGATAGAATGCAATATAAAACAAGGTATGGTGTGCTTGTGGAAGACAGATACAGTGAAGTGTGAAAGAGAAAAGGGGGTATGGAAGTATTTTTCAGAAGGGTTAAAAACTATTGGCCCAAAGAATGCAATAGTGAAACAAAATTACATTCCATTTGCTGCATAGCTAGTATTCAGCATAAATACTTTCATAAATATTTTTGTTTGGTTCTTTGAAAAATGATATAGTATTATAAGACTATATAATGGTAATACAATGTTTCTTCTATTTTTATCAAGGCTGTGTTTGATTTAACAAGAGAGATTTTTGAAGAAATCTTTGCAGAAGATCCAAATTTGAATCAGCCGTTATGGATGAAACCCAGCAGAATAATTTCTGGATACTTTCGACGAGTAAAAGATCCAAGTGATCTTGAAGAAATAAAAGTAGGAATAAGATTAATTGCTTGAACTTTAAATATATTTATAGAAATAAACTACAGTTCACCTAGATAGCAATTCTCAGATGTTTTGGTCTCAGGACGTCTTTAAATTCTTAAAAATTA
This sequence comes from Bothrops alternatus, assembly GCA_034064705.1. Lineage (NCBI taxonomy): Eukaryota > Metazoa > Chordata > Lepidosauria > Squamata > Viperidae > Bothrops > Bothrops alternatus. The sequence goes on along the minus strand of JARGCV010000145.1, from coordinate 298,139 downwards.
TTGAGGACCCCAAAGAGCTTTGGTTTACATGGGTTATATTTATTGACATTTACTGTATTAAGGTTTAAGATTGAGAAATTTTAAAAGCTTTATTTGTCTTCATGGACCTTCTGAAAGGTTCTTGGGCACTCCCAGGAGTCCCTAGACCACACTGACAACTACTGATCTAGAACTTAAGGTAGAATGTGAAGTCTGGTGGAGTTTTATTATGCATTTTTATTTGAAAACTAATTTTCTTACACCATCAGTCATATTCCAAGATGAGTGTGTGTATGATACTATCTCTCATTTTTCTGCTATAGTTTCTTCTTACTGCTGATTTCACTTAAGTATTAGTTTGAAATAGGATGTGGATGATGCTTCTATTTCTTAAAACTAATAAAGGCTTTAATTGTCACTAATATTTAACACTGTTCCAGTTACAAATCCATCCAAGATAGCCTACATCTAACATGTAATTTTTTAAAAAAAAATACAATGAATGGTAACCAGTATATAATGAATTAAAATTCTTCCAATACAGCAAGTAATGATAGCTATCCCTGGATTAGGGGTGGGGATAGTTCCAAAAAGTGCCTGATGCTGCATTTATCCTTATTCTGGAATGTACAAGAGCTGAATCAGTGTCATAATTCATAATGAATTTCATGGATATTTCTAGAGTTAGCTATCAGGTTGCTTTACTGTAGTTGTAGTTGCCTAGCAATACAATGTGTTTTCAGTTGCATATATGCCGTGTTTATGTCCTCACTAGAAATCATCTCCCTGAAAGCTGCTTGTAGAGATGATGTTGCAACTAGAGAGAATGTTTTTAGTTAGCATTTATTGTTCTTTTATTTCTCCTTTATCCAAGGTGTTTATAACAACTGAAGTTCTAAAGCTTTTAAATTTGAGAAAGGAATCAAATAATAAAACAGACTGGCAGAAAATGATGAAATTCGGACGGAAAAAAAAGGATAGAGTGGATCACATATTGGTTAGTAATTATTTTTTCAATTATGCATTGTAGTAAGGCATAAATACCTAGCAATCTGCATGGTTTGAAAAAATGGGTTAGATTTAATGTTGCTTACATATTAGCTTGTTCTTCTCCCAGATTTGCTTTCAGTCCTCCTAAGCAGAAGGATTGTAGATATGGGGAGAACTCCATTCCACAGCAAACCATATTTTTTCCTTATGTGTAATCATCCATATAAACCAGACATGTCAAACACAAGGCCAGCGGGCCAGATGGGGCCCGGGGAGGGCCTAGATGCGGCCCCCTGGGGTTGTCCCAGAAATGGCAAGGGACCGCTCCCGCTGCCCCAGCCCTGGCCTACCACAACCCAGCTGAGTGCCTTGGAGCACATGCAGGAAACAGCAAGCGCTCAGGGGCTGGTGGTGTGCAGCAGCAGCTCATTTGCCTTAGCCCTACCCCCCTGAGCTTAACCCCGTCACGCCCGGCCATGCTCCACTTTGCTGGGCTTCTCCTCATGTGGCTGTGCTTTCTTTGCCAGGCCAGAAAGGGTGAGAAGGAAGAGAAATCAGGAAGGGTTTCTGTGTGTGTGTGTGTGTGTGTGTGTGTGTGTGTGTGTGTGTGTGTGTGAGAGAGAGAGAGAGAGAGAGAGAGAGAGAGAGAGAGAGAGAGAGAGAGAGAGAGAGAGAGAGAGAGAGAGAGAGAGAGAGAGAGAGAGACGGTGGAAGAGGAGGAGGAAGCCGAGGTGTTACAAAAAAGGAGAGCTTCCCCCATTCTTCCACCCCTTCTCTCTTTTCTTTTAACTTCTTCCCACTCTGTTCAGGTGCAGCTGAGGAAAAGGAGGAGGAGGAGAAAACAGGAAGTGTGTGTGTATGTGTGTGTAAGAGAGACAGAGAGAGAGAGAGAGAGAGAGAGAGAGAGCGCCAGGAGGGGAGAAGGAAGCCGAGGTTTTTTTAAAAAAGAGAGTTTCCACCTTTCTCCCCCCTCCTTCTCTTTTTTATTAACCTCTGTGTGTGTGAGAGAGAGAGACAGACAGCAGGGAGTTGCAGAGTAAGCAAACTTACAAAAAGGGGATATCTCTCTCTATCTCTCATACACATACACACATACATGGGAAGGTGGCGTGCAGGCAGGTGAGAGAGCAAACTTGCAGATTAGCTTTGTGGTCTATTCTTGCCTCCTCCCCTCCCTGAAATCCAGGCAATAATAAAACTCTTTGGATTGAATGGGAAGTTAGGAATTGGTGTGAGTTGAAATTAAAAGGCCGAGTCAACTCCCTCCCCCCCCCAATTATTTTGTTGGAGACAAAAATACTTCCCTTCATCTGCTCTTTTATAATTTAATCCAGCCTTACCCAAACTAATATATTTTGGGTGTCATGAACCACAGTTCCCATCATCCTGTGGCTATGTTGGCTAGAAATGCAATGCCTTATTTTCTCTGCAGGATGCACCTAGGAGGCAGTAAGTCTGTGGGATTTATGACAAATGTTTGTGGGAATTGGGTATGTATAGCTTAGTGAAAAGAACTAGGGGTGGTGACATGATAGCAGTGTTCCAATATTTGATGGGCTGCACAGAGAAGAAAGGGTCAACCTATTTTCCAAAGCATCAGAAGGCAAATAATAGATGGAAACTAATCAAGAAGAAAACCAGCCTAGAACTAAGGACTTGTGAAAACAACTAACCAGTGAAAAGGCTTTCCTTCAGAAGTTGTGGATGCTCCATCACTGGAGGCTTTTAAGTAGAGTTTGGATATTCCATTGTCTGGAATGGTATGCGTCCCCTGCTTGAACAGGAGCTTGGACTAAAGACCTCAAAGGTCTCTTCCAACTCTTATTCTTTGAGAGAAGTACTGCCAACCTCTCCCCCTCCCCTCGTCCCTTCCTGGGCACAGAGAGAAGGAGGGGAGGGAAACAGGAAAAAGGAAGGGAAGGAAGGAAGGAGATGGGAATGAAAAGGAGGAAGGCAGGGAAGAAGGGGAGGGAGGGAAGGAAGGAAGGAAGGAAGGAAAGGAAGGAAGGAAGGAAGGAAGGAAGGAAGGAAGGAGATTAGAATAAGAGGGAAGGAGGGAGATCTGAGGGAAGTCCTGCTTTAGCACTTGGCCACCAGCAGCCCTGTTGCCCCTTTGCCTTCCTCTCGTAGTCTCCCATCCTATTGCTGAGGATGCTTTGGTTACAAAGCCAAGTTTCCTCGCATGGAGAGGGAGTGGGCCTCCCTCTGACCCACGCACTTTATCCTCCTGCACTCATCATGAGCAACTTGGCCAAGGAGAGTGAGCACAGCAACAGCAGCATTGAGGAGGAGGTAAGTGCAGCTGGGTGCCCCCTCGGGGAAGTGCAGCTAGGCTAGGCAGGACTGTGGGGTCCTGGTGCCGTGGGAGTTCAAGGGCCGGGCTGGGCACTTGACCTCCGCTGCCCAGGGCTCTGGGCAGTCCACGCCACTGTCCAGGGGCCCCGTGCACAGCCTGAGGCTCAGTGAGGCTCTTCCAGTGGACCATGCCCTGGTGCTCGCCCCCTGTCCCACCCACCCTTCCCCACCTTGGATGCGTCCCAGGCCTGCACAGGTGCCCCTTACATGAGTGACATGGAGCTGGCCATGCCCACCCAGTAGGCCACGCCCATGCCAGCCACACCCACCTGGCCCCCCAATGGCAACCATGATGCTGATGCGGCCCTCAATGAAATTGAGTTTGACACCCTTGATATAAACTATGGGTAAATGTCAACTAAAATTAGGCATTTCCAAATTTAGATCTTTTATCAGAATATATTAAATATATATATTTAAGTAGATTTATATTATTATTATTTACAAGGGTATATAGACCACTTCAATCAGAACCAAACTCACTGTGTAATTTCCTGTCCATAAATCAAGGTTAAAAAAAATACAAAAGAATACAATCTCATCATGTAACATAATAATGAAATCCCTTGTGTCAGAGTCAAGAATGAAAGACATTTAATAGTATCTGCACACTGGATTTCTTTAAAATTAAATGTATGTAAAGGAATGAGACTTTATAGAACGTGGCGGTTTGGCTAGATCAGACAAAACATACTGCTGCTTTCTCATTTCTTCTGATTTGATGAAGAGAAGTTGCTTTGATTGAAACAATCAAGAAAGAAAAGCCTTTTCTTTTGTTTCTCTCTTATGGGAAAGAAAGATTGGAAACATACTGGTTGCAGATGACGTTTGATGGAAGCATTGACAGTACCCTTGGTAGATAGCAAGCCCCAAAGTATCCACCATCAGTTCTTGTCCAAACACGAACGATTAAAAATGAGAGAGCAACTGGTCCTAAGTCACCCAGCCAGCTTCCATGCCTTCAAAACTACTGCTCCTACGGTAGAACTTGTGCCATGAAGGGCTAAAGGCACTAGCCTAGGAAGCAGGAGATTGTGAGTTCTAGGACTGCCTTAGGCATGGACCAGTTGCTCTCTCTCTCTCTCTGACTTAGCCCAGCCCACCTCACAGGATTGTTGCTCTGGGGAAAATAGGGAGCAGGAGGATTAGGTATGTTTGTTGCCTTGAGGTATTTATATAAAAAGCAGGACAAAAATATATTTTTAAAAGAATTGTCATGCAACTTTAAAGATCCAAGAACTGTAGTCACCTCTACAATTTCACAGTTGTGGAGAGGCTTGTCATGTTTGCCAAACTGATTCCATAGATTCTTTAATGTTTAATTATTTAAATTATCCTGGTTTTATGTGAGACAGTAGATATGCCAACCAGATTTTACCACAAAGAAAAAAAGAAATAATTAATATGAAAAAGCTTTATTGTATGTGTGCTGATTTAAAGAAAACATGCAACAATGTGAAAAGATTTGAATTATGTTTTATACGTATGTCCAATTAAAAGGTTGTTGCTGGATGTGGTAAAAGCAGAATATAATACCGGTAGCGGTAAAATGTGGGAAAATAAATTCAACACTGAGCAAGGAATAAGACAAGACTGTTCGATTGTTTAATGTATTTATAGATACAGAAATATGCTTGTGATGTAAGAGACATGTTGTTTGATAACCTAAGTAAATGTATACTTCTGGGGGGAAAATGATGCCTCGTTGTTGGTTGAGAACCCAAATGATTTTTAGCAGATGAAACAAGGAATATGATTTGAGTGAATGATTGCAAATTATACATAAATGGCAAAAAAAATAGTGCAAAGAGATGAAGGCATGTTTGTTCGAAAAATCTTTATTACAGATGGGAAAATTGATGGAGAAAGTTCAAGATGTGCAACTGCTGGTAGAAAAGTAATGAGTAGTATTTAGTCTATTGTGAAGAATAAATGTCAGTGGAAAAGTGCTTCAAATCGCTTTCTAAAGTGAAAATAAGAGTTGACTAAATAAAAAAGGCAAAAGTATATTTAATTTCTTAGGAATTGGGTATTTAAATATGCATGATAAAAGCAGAATATAAGGTTATAGCTGTCCGGGAAGTGTAGACTGAAAACAAAAATGAGTGACCAGTATATTGAGAATGAAAATCAAATTGCAAAATAAATATATGAAGGAAAAATTAATGAGCTGAGAGGAGAGGAGTGAGAAACTAACGGTTGCCTGGAGTTGGTGAGTTCCTGAAAAACAGAGGCAAAAAGTTTAAAGAATAAAAGGCAGTATACAGACATAGTAGAAACAAGGAAGGTTTGGAGAGATAGTGAATGGTGTTGATATAAATGAGCTTTAATAGCTTTCCTTTTTTGTATCTCATGTTTTTAATTCCTTTAGCTTACTGTTTTTTATTCCTTTTCTGCACTCTGTATTACGTTACTTGCCCATAAGTGAATTGAGTGGTAGATGTACACAGTATATCTATATATAAAGCCATCTAAAGCTAGATAAAACTTTTTTCAAGAATATCTTATAGCAAATTGGCTACTTTTAGAGATATCTTGAGCACAAGATAATTTTTACTCCATAACCTTAATTGGACATGGAACTATTTAATAACGCTGACACTGTTGCAAAACATGCATAGGCTTAAAGATACTAACACTTCAGAAGTATGAATCACACCAAAGCCTGGCTTACTGGAGTGGCTAGAGTCAATAATAAGGGATGGTGATGGATTGGTTGGTTGGTTGATTGATTGATTGCCAGCAAGTTAGTGTTGACTCTTAGTGACCTCATAAATAGTGATAAAGTCCTATTTTTATATTTTTGTTTTAACAGTATTATATCTAGGAATTATTATTCATTTTCTTTTCTTTCCTCTGAGTCATTGAAAAACTAAAAGATCCCTGTAGCTTTTATATAATGATGGTTATATAGATTTACAATAATATTTTTATTATATATGTTTACAGAGTAGTATATTAATAGTGGTGACTTTTCTCTCTCCCCTTTCTAATTCTAAGGTTCAAGAATTGCATGAAGAAGAGGCTCAATGGGTGAACTATGATGAAGATGAGTTGTATGTGAAAATGCAACTAGCAGATGGCATTTTTGAGGCCTTAATTAGAGAGACTATTGATCTCCTCAATCAGATCACTGAAAAACAGAAATTGTTGCTTGTCTAACATCAAACCATATATTTTTTTTCAAAATGATTTTCCCGGAGTACAGTATGATCTTGAGATTGGCTAAGAAGTGACACAACGTCTCCTCTTCCTGTGCTGCCTTTGGATCTCCTACACTGGATTTGTTCCAAAAAGGCTCCCCCTTTTGCCAATTCAGTATGTACAATAATACTTGGCACTTGTTCTTTCAATATTGGCAGTTTTTAAATGGTTGGGATGGAGCACCAAATACCCAACGATGGAAACTCAAGTTACTAGTAAACATTCTTCATTTTAATAACTGCTCTACTTTGTTTTATATGTAATTTATAACTCCGTTTTCCGACTTAACAGTGTATATGTCAGTCCAATCAAGTATCTATTCCTCGCTCTTATGTAATTTTAATCTTTTTGTCTCATGGATCTGTCATTGGATTAATGCATGCAGATCTGAGGAGTCATGCTCCCTTTTTTCAGCTAAGTTTTTATTTCCATTTCTTAAATGATTAATCTAGGATACTTTTTCTACTTTTCCACTACATTTGTTTTTCCTCAGTAAACCACCAGCTGCTCCTAAGTAAATGGTACTCAGGATTCTCTCAGGATTTTAATAGGTGAGAGATAGGAAAAAATGCTTACATAATGTGGGCCATTGATCCCTTTGATTCCTCCCTTGCTTACCACCTTACTGTAATGTACTGGTGAAACCATTACTTGAACTAGCTAGGGTTAGGAGTGTATGTACCAAAGAGAGTGATACTCAGTGCTTGACTCTGGACCTGATTTTTTTATGCTTGTAACATTTCTTACAACTTATTTTATAACTCATAAAAAATAATTGTTGAATGCTCTATGAATGCACTGTTACGGGATTTAAAACGTCAGAACATCTGTACATTAGGAATGCATCTGTCTCATAAAAATGAGGTATCATACTATGTGCAAGAAATGAATCAGAGACGAGAATCTACAAAGATCCAAATGCATGGGATTTTTTTCTATTATGGGGTAGAAACGGATTGTGAAGAGGCACATGTTACATCAAACTAATGTACTTGGAAAGGGAAATAGGATGTCAAAAGCCCTTTTGCCAAGATTTACATGACTGTTAGAATAGGCCACTGTCAAACACAGTGTGGCTCATACTGCCTCCATTCCTCCTCCCCCACCCCCACAGTTTTCTCCAGAGAACACAAAATAATCTAGGCTTGACTACTGATGCCTTAATTTGAAATCTGGATTACTTGAGGAAACATTGAATCAGAGTGGATTCAAAATCTGTTAATCTATCCCAGCAGAGACAGCATTCCAAAGCATAGGAGGAGGCATTCCAAAGACTTTTGTGCGCCTATTTATGCCCTTTTTCCTTTCATCTTTAGTTTCTTGGTCTTCCAGTTAGTATATGTCTGCCAGTACTGTCTTTTGAAACTTTTTTTGATTTATTTGCTGTTTGCACAGTAACACACAACCAAGATAGCTCCTTTTAACCAGAAAATATACAAAAAATAGTTCTTGGCATACAATCAGAAATGCTCATAAGTAGACTGGCAGAATCACATTTGTAAACTTGGGTGATTAATTATACCTAAATGGGCTAAAGGAACAAAAGACAGAATAACTAGCACATAGACTTTACTAGTATGTAAATGCCAACTTTAAACAAATCTGGTGGAGCAAGCTGCTATGAGTTAAGTACTTTTCATACTGAACCTCAGAATGTTTTTAATGCATATTTAATATCTAAGCAAAGTTGCTGGGTTTTTTTCTCTGTTTTGGAACAAATGAGACCATTTTCTAACAGTTTTAGGTTTTGCCATTTTGGGATCATCCATGTCTTTTTCCCTACACATATAACTAAATTATGAGAATCTAGGGAATATCCAAATAAAGAGGATTGGGGAAGTCACCAGCCAAATTGGTAGCTATATTGATCAAACAGAATATTGACATGCCCAAGGTGATTAAAGGTGATATATTGCTAATCTCAGAGTTATTGCTGTGATCCATTGTGGTGGAAAAGTTTCACTGCAACCAAATCTAGAGAACCAGGGCCAACATACGGTACAGATTTAAACTCAGAGAACTGGCTATTATAGCTTTTTTTTTTTCAAGGCAACAACTACTTGAGCATGAATCCAGGAACAGTCTAGCAACAACTTTGGCTGTTAAGGAATGGTCTTCAATATTGCCTCATCAGCTCCATGTATACCAGAAAGAGCAATCCATTCAGGCCTGGTATGGCATTTTTCTTCTGTCCCACAATTGTATGTGGCAAGTTCTGGGAATTCATTTTATCTTTAAAGATACTTCTGACTGATCACTACCGATATCCTACATCCAACTAAATTTCAGCTAAATCGATCTAACAGCTAAACTGCATGTTACCAACGTTGTACAATTTCTAGTATGGTATCTGGCTGGTATGGTGTAGGCCTTTAAGGGCTGTCAACACTGGGCTTCTTGAGAAGGAAATTCCCTTTTGGCTCAAGTGCAATTACCTGATCACATCTTGCAGTTGAATAGACTGGGTGAAGAGGGTGTCTGCAAAATGAGAAACTGAGTAAGAGGGGGGAAAAGAGTGAATAACTACTTGCCTTAAATGGATGTTCTGGGCAACCCTCTTTTGCTCATTGCACTGACATATTAAGGATGCGTTCTTCCCCAAACCCCCTTTTCTGCTGCCTCCATTCAGATGACTACAAATATTGATGTTTCTTTGTTTTTTCTTCCCCCCCCCCCCCCGCTAGGGAGAGGTTATACTGAGGTTCTCTTATCATAAAAAAAGGGCTGGCGACTTGCACTCAAATACCTGCTGACTTCAGTGATTATGGCTACCAGATTCAACCTTTGTACCATCTTGCAGAAACAACCTACTTACTATTACAGTGTAGTTTTCTACAGCTCACTTTCAGAAAGCCTATGTGTGTATAAATATGTAATACATGCTGTTGTCACCCGCAGATTCATGTATTCATATACCCGAGTATCATTTCCCGTTTTTTTATTCCCATCCAAATACAGGCATGATCATTGTGTATACTAAATGTAATTTAGTGTAAAGTGAAATTTAGCAGAGTGCCCAGTGAATCCTTTAGAAGCTTGTTCTTTTTCCATCAGAGTTCAGAATGGACTTCAGCAACATAGAGGAGCTAATTATGACAAAGAATCACTAATTGTCTTGGAGAGTATATCCTGAATATATTAAATTATATTATGCCCAGACATCAGAATTCACTTTGGAGAAAAACGCTAACAATAGTGTATATATAGCACAGCTAGAAAATATGGACGGTGAGTGCTGTTTTATTCTGTATTGAATGATTTTTTGAGGAAAATTGCATACCTCAAAATGTATGCAAATATAAAGAGCAACAATCTGGTCCTGACCTATAGATTTAAGATAAAATCCTCAAGATGTCATATTAAAGCTCAATTTAAATGTAAAACCATCATCAAGAAGACTATTTTATGTGCTGTTGTATAATCACCATTTACTTCAAAGGGAGGCTTGAATAGGAAAGTGGTTCTATGGATTGTAACCTGCCGCCTTTTCAGTGCTCCAGTATTTCAGAAAATTTAACAGCAAGGTTTTGTGGCCTGTTTGGCAAGGGGGAGGAGGAGGACAAATGGATGATCTTCAAAAAAAAAAAAAACGTGGCCTTAGCATTTTTGCAATACTTGAATAAAAGTGTGTATTCACTAAAGAAATACCATAGCACAGCATTCAGAGACCTTTGAAGTCACTGCACAGTAAAGCCTTTTTTTTTCCAAGCAAGTTTGTTAATCAGAATTGACTGACTTATGTTCCAGCAGCAAAAATAGTTTTGACGGTTGTAAAATAATTCTTTGTAAATTGTACATTGTCAATATAAACAGGGAAAACTCATCTGAACTAATTTAAAATCTCATGGATAGAGTGAAAAACTATACGTTATAACACATTGGAGTAAATAAAAGTTTTGAGAGAGCCTTTGCTTACATTTTCAGAGTTGTCTTGGAGAAAGTATTCTTCCTTGCATACTGTGCTGTGCAGATATTGTTCCTGCCTATGTGTTTATGTAAGTAACTTATTCATAGGTTTCCAGGCCAATTTCAGCCAATGTACACACTTTGTGTAGTACGGCTTGGTAGAATACAGGGTGTTAAGGTTCATGTAATTTTGAAATGTAAAATAAACCAGAATAGTCTCTGTGTACACCAGTGTAAATACCTTTGTTATTTTGAGATGTACTTTAAGAGAATAAAGTCTGTAAATGGTTTATAAATTATACAAATAGTTTATCGGTCTTTAAAATAAAGTACATTTGTTCATATGCTGTTTGTTCTGGGTAAATCTAGGTCCCGATTCCCTTCAAAAATATTCACCAGTGACAAGTGTGCTTTAATTACACAGATTGTTTTCTTGATCAAACTAGTGTCTAATTAATCTAGTATGTTTCCAAGATCAAAGAAAGGCCTCTGGACATTCCAACATGAAGATATTTGATTCTTCCTTTAATAATGGATTCTCCTATATGCAGAAAGTATGTTTACTAATATTAGCAAGGATTATTTCTTCTCAGTTGCCACTTAAGGTTCTTTAAGCCTAGAAAAGAAACAGAGAGAATAGCTCTAAGGCAAAAGGCCACATTGGTCTTCATAATCAATGTTCTGAGTCAATATTCTGAGTTTTCTTTACTAATTATGGCTTAAATTAATAGATACAGACAAAACTCTTACTAAAACAAACTTGTTTACTGTAAGAGGCAGCAGACAGTATATAAAATGAGAAAAGGTAATGGGATATATCGTCGTTTGTAGTACATTGTGATACAGTCACAAAATCACACAGTACAAATTTTGTTCAGAGTATTTCAATAAGAGATTACTTGGTTCCAGCCAAAGCAGCAAGTACAGGAATCATGGAAGAAAGGCTGAAGGGTAGAAGAAGAGTATTGTTAATTTTTTTTCAAAAGTAAATATTTCTTATTTGATTTTAAAATTTATCTTCATGTTATTCAGGCCAGTTAGAGACTGCATTCACCTTCCCAGATGAAAGGTTAGCCTACTTAGAGCAGTCATATTGGGAAGTCCATGGGGGCAAAGGATGCGAGTCTTCATACACATTCCTAGTACAGTATCTGATACAATTAAGCCAGCACATAGCTGAAGGAACAGACTCACAAGACAAGACAAGACAAGACAAGAAGCAACGGATGGAAACTGATCAAGGAAAGAAGCAACCTAGAACTAAGGAGAAACTTCCTGACAGAACAATTAACCAGTGGAACAACCTGCCTCCAGAAGCGGTGAATGCTCCAACACTGGAAGTTTTTAAAAAGAGACTGGACAACCATTTGTCCGAAATGGTATAGAGTTCCTGCCTGAGCAGGGGGTTGGACTCGATGACCTCCAAGGTCCCTTCCAACTTTATTATTATTATTATTACTATTACTATTATTATAAGACTGTGTTTAAAGAAAATGTTACTAGGATGGGGCAAACTTGCATTTTCCCTCATACCTTGGAAGTTTGTTATTGAGGGGTCCTTAGTGCTCTCTGAGCTGGGTTGTTTTCTTGCAGACATTTCATTACCCAAACTAGGTAATGTTATCTAATTTGGGTAATGAAATGTCTGCAAGAAAACCACCAAGCTTAGAGAACACCAAGGACTCCTCATTTCAACCCTCAGCTACAGATATTTTCCCTTATTGATACATTTCTTATTTCCACAATATTTTAAATGGATGGCCATATCTTGTAGCAGCCAGTACCTTCTTATTATATGAAGTTATTTTCTCTTCTTGAGTCTGAAAACTCTCCCAGTTAGGCTGCTTGGATGGCCTTTAATTCTAGAATTATGAAGAAACAAAAAAAACAAAGGAGTTAAGCAAATCTGCAGTTTATAAAACAGTGATCCAATCTCTGAGCATGCAGGACTGCCAGATTTGGATTAGTTTCACAGTAGTGAAATAAAATATTTTTCACCTCCAGCTTTTCCCCCCCATTACTACTTTATGTATTGAAATATGATTTCTATGCACTCATAAATATCATGCCTTCTACTCTTTTTATCCATATTCAGTATTCTTATCCCACAATGCTGAATATAGCATACTACGGTACTGTTTATGTGATTAGGTAAGAGGGGAAGACTATCACCAAAGGTGAACTCCTTCAAATAACTATGTGTCTCTAAGAATATATTAAAATAGTCCCGTAGTCAGAAAGGTATTTTCTCATTTACAGTAGAAAATAACTGTTAAGAAATACTGTGTTGGCTATATATCCAGATACTAGTTAGAAAGAAGAACTTAGGATTGAGCTGAATGCAGATCCCATGAATCACTCTAATACTGATGGAAACCAAGGAAAATATTAATAAATGTACGAGAGCAATTCGGAAATAAACCTCCGTTTGGTTATCAATTGACACTTGCAGATAGAGAACTTTTATTATATGCATTAGAAAACTATAACATTACTTTCTGACATAATCGCCATTCAAATTGAGGCACTTGTCATAACGTCTTACAAAGTTTGAAATTCCTTAGCTCAGTGCCAAATCTGGGCTATGGAGGGGGAGGTGATCAAAAACATCCCAACAGAACTGCTTCAAAAGTTCTTGGGTGCACCTAGCGGTGTGTGGGTGAGCATTATCATGAACCAACACCACACTGGAAGTGGTGCCATAGAAAATCCCGTCAAATATGAAGATGCCAAAGGAGTACTGCTAGTGAGGTTCATGGAGTGTAGTTCAACCATCAATTCAGAAATCTACTGTGAAATGTTACAAAAACTCAGACAAGCCATCCATAACAAGCATCAAGGCATGCTGACTCCCGGTGTGTTGGTTCATGATAATGTTTGCCTGCACACCACTAGATGCATCCAAGAAGCAGTTCCGTTGGGATGTTTTTGATCACCCTCCCTATAGCCCAGATTGGCGCCAAAAGAAGTGGATAGGCTTAAAATATCTCCAAGGTGACAAGAAGCAATGGATGGAAACTGATCAAGGAGAGAAGCAACCTAGAACTAAGGAGAAACTTCCTGACAGAACAATTAACCAATGGAACAACATGTGAGTGCTCCAACACTGCAAGTTTTTAAGAAGAGACTGGACAGACATTTGTCTGAAATGGTGTAGGGTTTCCTGACTGAGCAGGGGGTTGGACTCGATGACCTCCAAGGTCCCTTCCAACATTATTATTATTATTATTATTAGATAAAAATAAACAATTCACAAAAGACCACTTAATACTAAGTGATTTATTAAGAGATTCTGAGAGTTGGGATGTATATACTGTAAATTCAACAAATTATTATTATGGACATCTGAGATAAATAAAATAAAACATTAAGGCCAGGTTTTCCCCGCTACCACTTTGTTATTCAAAGTTGGTTTTTATGAAGATAACAATATTAAGACATTTATTCAGTGGAAAGGCAATCTGTTTAGACTGCCAGATTTTATTTTTAATAGATCAATGATAAAAACAAAGTCTCTTACCAAATTGTCCCTGTAATGCATTTTTGTCTTAAATGCCAACCATCCACAGACCCCAATCCACATCTAAAAAAACCACATACAACACGCACTATAAATATCACAGCACACACTCTGCTAGAGAGAAGTTCCCTGAAGGAGGGTTCCAGGGCGAGTCTGAAAGCTCGGAAGGCAAAACCTCTGGTCCCGCTGTCCGACCCAGATTGGATCCTGCAACATTATCCTGGGACAAGTATATTTCCCTTCATTCGTAAGACAATACAGTCTGAAATTCAGAGGCTATAGGCAACCTTGTTCTCTTAACTCAGGTTCCTGAGTTTAATTCTTGGCCTTTTGTTAGAATTTGTTATTTGTCTATGCCAGTTATTTAGTAACTTATTCTCAATAAAGACTAAAATCATGTGAAAAGAAATTAAACCTTGGTAGAACATTTGTTGTTTTTCCAAGATAGCAGATAAATATTCTTAAATAAATCTTTATTTTTTTCTATTCAAGAAAAATCTAAATTTTTTTCTTCATTATTCCAATAACCTGACATTGAACCATGTTGCTATGCATGCTCCATCCGCCATGTTAAATTCTCTTTAGGCTGACCAATTATAATTACAGTATCATCAGCAAATAAATTCATTTTATGCTCTTGTGCAGTTATTTCTGCACCAAATTCTGTTATTTTTGTGTAGCTGAATTTCCAGTGGTTCCAGTGCCAGTAGAAACAAAACAAGAAAGGGAACTCCCTTGTCTTGTCCCCTTGGATTTTGCACATTGCTATGTAATAAGACTATTAACAAAAATGTTGTCTTTTTTCTTTATAAATGCTCTGTACCCATGGACAAAAATTACGGTCACAATCCATTTTTTTCCCAAAACTACAAAATAAAAAGGTGATTCCAAATTACCAAAGGCTTTTGGTAAAAAACTCATAGCCATTTTTTTATTTTTCTGATTTACCTTATCAACAACAAATATATTTCAAAGAGATACAAAAGAATCTAATATTATATCTTCTATAATTCTTTGAAATAAAGGCCCTCTGTTCAGGATGTATCATTTCAGTTAAAAAGCCATCTAGTATCTTAGTAAGAATTACTGTTAAAAATGTATAATCCATATTCAGTAAAGAGATGGGCCTCAGGATGCGTTGAATCTTTTCCTTTTCTACAAATCGAACAAATGAAAGCTTCTTTATATACTTCTTTCTAATGAGAGGTTGACCTCCAAGCAGCTTTAAAATTGGTGTTTTTTTAAGGTAGAATAGAATTCTTTATTGGCCAAGTGCGATCGGACACACAAGGAATTTGTCTCCGGTGCTTAAGCTCTCAGTGTACATACATGCAACAAAGTGATAAGTCATAGATCATAAATCATAAGATACAAACATCAATTGATAAATTATAATATACCAATAGGAGAAGGTAGTAGGAAAGATGAGAGGTGAGAAAGATGAGAAGATGAGACCCACAGAGTGGGTCTCCTCAGGGTGTCGTCGGCCAGACAATGTCGGCTGGCGACCCCCAGGGGGAGAGCCTTCTCTGTGGGAACTCCAACACTTTGGAACGAGCTCCCCCCCGAACTCTGCACGATGACGGAATTGCGCTCCTTCCGTCGAGAATTAAAAACACATCTTTTTCGACAAGCCAGCCTGGGATAGTAGCTCCGGTACCAACAAGGCCATAATTGTTTTTAGGGGATTGAGTTTTTAAGATTATGTATTGGGTTTTTAAATGATTGGGCCAAATTATTCAATCTATTTTTAATAATTTTACTTTTTGTATGTTGATGTTTTTAATTGGGCTGTACACCGCCCCGAGTCCTTCGGGAGGGGGGCGGTATAGAAATCACAAAAATAAATAAATAAAAAATAAATAAGATGAGAAGATGACATGGATAATACCAATATAGCCCTACTACATGGGTAAATATCCGTGCTGTGGGAGTTAAGTGTTCAGCATAGTGATGGCACAGGGGAAGAAACTATTTTTGTATCTAGATGTTTTGGTGTGCAATGCTCTATAGTGGTGTCCTGAAGGGACAAGTTGAAATAGATTTATGTCCAGGATGTGAGGGGTGTGTAGATATTTTCACATTCTCTTTCTTGCACGTGCAGTATACAGGTCCTCAGTGGAAGGCAGGCTGGTTGCAATTGTTTTTTCTGCAGTACTAACTATTGAAGTCTGTATCTATCCTGTTTGGTTGCTGGACCAAACCAGGCAGTTATAGAGGTACAAATGTAGGTAGAATTAGCTGATTAGTTATGAGTTATGGTGAAAGTTAAATGAAACTACAATAAGAAGTATCCTGAAAATCAGATATTAAAAGACAACCATTGGATGTTCATACTATTTTTCTGAAGTTTCCAAGGAAGCTACCTGGTGCTGGTGAAGGATTTTTATCTGAACACTGCCCAGAGAACAATGGTTATTAATAGTAAATCAGATGAATTTATTTTTGTGGAAGAACAGAAATGCCCTTTCAAACCAGAGGGTTAATCAGAATGACAAACTCTGCCTCTATTGTACACTCATGCCATGTCAAGATACACATACCAAAGGAACAGAGTTTATGCCACAATGTTGCAATGCATGCTTCTCCCTTTCCTCCCTCATAGCCCCCCCACACTCTGGTGTAGATGCCCATTTTTATATACTTTTATTTATTTATTTATTTATTTATTTATTTGCTTAAATTTATATGCCGCCCTTCTCCTAGGACCCAGGGCGGCTCACAACAACAACACAATAAAAAATTTAAAAATTAATTACATTCATACAACATACAAACACAATCAGCTCACAGTCGCTGATGGAGGGACATTCCTAGGGCCCAAGGGCAGAGCACAGCTCATATGCCCCTAACCTGTCAGCATAGATGCGTCTTCAGCAATTTCCGGAAAGCTAGGAGGGAGGGAGCAGTACGAACCTTTGAGGGAAGCTGGTTCCAGAGGGCTGGGACAGCAACGGAGAAGGCCCTTGCCCTACATTGTCTAACAGACGGGACTCGTAGGAGGCCAACCCTATGCGCCCTAACCGGTCGCTGGGATTCATGAGGCAGAAGACGGTCCCGCAAGTATCCTGGTCCATTGCCATAAAGGGCTTTATAGGTCATAACCAACACTTTGAATTGTGTTCGGAGACCAATAGGTAGCCAGTGCAGTTCGCGGAGAGCTGGAGTGATATAAGCATGTCTTGGGAGACCCAAGACAGCTCGCGCGGCCGCATTCTGGACTACTTGTAGTCTCCAGACATTCTTCAGAGGTTGCCCCATGTAGAGAGCATTACAGTAGTCGAATCTCAAGGTGACAACGGCATGGGTGACTGTGAGAAGTGACTCCCGGTCCAAATAGGGCCGCAACTGGTGCACCAGGTGAACCTGGGCAAATGCCCCCCTCACCACAGCCGAAAAATGATATTCTAAACTTAGCTGTGGATCGAGGAGGACACCCAAGTTGCGAACCCTCTCCAAGGGGGACAAAACTTCTCCCCCCAGGGTAATGGACGGACAGTTGGAATTGTCCTTGGGAGGCAGAGCCCATAGCCACTCCGACTTGTCGGGATTGAGTCTGAGCCTGTTGGCACCCATCCAGACCTCAACAGCCTCCAGGCACAGGTTCATCACTTCCACTGCTTCACCCCAGTATTCTAGCAAGAGAAAGTATAATGAAGTCATAGATACTTGTTTTCAGTTTCTATCCCTTATCTCTACAGGCAACAAAAGAGATATTTTGAATTCCTCAGATCCAGGACCAAAAAAGCCTTTTGTAGAGATGTCCCCAGCACCTATGCTGTGGGATATGATGCCAAGGTTTAAATCACTGAGAGAGGAGCAAACATTGGTTTCAAATCTGCAAGGAAAAGCAACAGCTGCAGCCAAGATTTTTAGTCTAGCTTGGAATGTCCTTTGGCTGAAGACCAGCTTCTGATTTTGGCCCAGACCAAATCCATTTGGAAAAGAAATTAACCCACATGAAGCTTTATTCTTGCTATCTTGGATTCCCAGCTATCTGAAAATGCAGCAGGGAGCAAAGTTCATCTTCAAAACATCTTCACATTTCAACAATAAGGAGAAGTGGAAAGCTCTAGGCCAGCTTCCCCCCCCCCACCGTCTTGGACTATGACAGCTGAGAATTAGGAGAAATAAAATCAATATTGTTCAGAGTTGCAGGTTGGAGGGTGACTGCAAATCTCTGCCAAAAATTGGAGCCGTTCCTGAGCTCTAAGGTCACATTACCAAGACAATTGATAACAACTCCTTTGAACACACCAATAATATAATGGGGGGATAGCAACGGCTTAAAAAGAACGAAAAAAGGTCTCGCCTGTGCACTGAATCTGTGCTATTCCTTAAATGGTCCCAATTTTTTCAGGTCTCCAGGGAGACCAAAATACTCTTGTAGCTGCTCTAAGAGTCACAACTGAATCTTAAAACAAAGTCCCCTTTCTTTAAGTTCAGACTGCCATATTCTACCCCATACTCAAGAGAAAGGAAGCAAGGAAGAAAAATACAGGTAGTCCTCACCTTATAACAGTTTGTTTAGTGATCATTCGAAATTACAACAGCATTGAAAAAAGTGAGTTACGGCCATTTTTCATACTTACAACGGTTGCGGTATCCCCACACTCACCTGATCAAAATCCAGACACTTGGCAACTGACTCATATATATGATGATCGCAGAGCCTTGAGGTTGCTGTTCCTTTTGCGACTTTCTGGCAAGCCAAGTCCATGGGGAAACCAGATTCACTTAACAATCATGTCAATAACTTAACAACTGCAATGATTCACTTAACAATGGTGGCAAGAAAGTTGTAAATTGGGGCAAAATTCATTTAACAATTGTCAAATTTTGAGCTCAGTTGTGATTGTAAGTTGAGGGCTACCTGTAGAAGCCAGTTGTTGGCCTCCTACTCCTGGCTTCTCAAGAGGAGAGGATGCCTAACAACCATTTATTTATTTATTGGTTGGTTGGTTGGTTGGTTGGTTGATTTATTTATTTAGAGCGACTCTGGGTGACTTACAACATAAAACACTTTTAGCACTTTCTCCTCTGTTTCTTCCCTTTGGCTTTGTAGGTGGAGCTGCAAAGTCCATAAGCTCACATTTCTCTTGAGGACAGAACTTCCTCCAGCAGAGACTTGGCTGGTTCTAAATAAATACAAGGCCTTTCAGAGCAGCTTGAACTACCCTGACATTGAGCTGCAAATAAATCTGCTCAGCTCTACTGGCTGGACAAACATCCCTCTGGAGCTGCTTTCAAAGTGGCACGGAAATCCAGTAATTCAGAAGGCTGTTGATGTCTGAGTTTCCACAGCATTAATCCTGACTGACAAAACAAAACTGCTCTGTTCCTATCACATGCTGCACCTAAAGACAGAAACTATTACAGCTTATTGTTTCTCTTGGTTTGACATGGTGATTTCAGTAGTATGGTTTAGTGCAGGAGTTGCAGTTTGTCAGGAGGAGAGGGGGCAGAAGCCCACCCCCCAAAATAACTTATTCAGTCAAGAGAGAACAATTCACTTTGCACAGTTGCCCTACTGCCATATTTAAGCTGCCCAATGATGTATCACTTAAAATGTAATGGTTAAAAATGTGTTATTTGTTGGTCAGTCGTAACCCCAAAGATACATCAGATCACGAGAATGTCTCTGTCTGTAGCCCTAAATACAGATCCCCTTCCTTTCAGGTTTTTGTGATAACATTTAGATGCCTTCAATATGCCTCTATATTATTTTTACCTTTTGTTGATCTTCCTGTGATTTATCTGTTTGGCTCTTATGAGCAGCCCAGAGTTGGGCAGTATATAAGTTTTATGAGTTGTTGTTGTTATTACATTGTACAGACAGTGTTGAAGGCAAAGCTTAGGTATTAAATTCATCTATATTTATAACGACTGAAAAGAGTTCAGGATAAACAGCGAAATAAATTGCGGTTATTTGAAGACAACCATCCATTTGAAGGAAGCCAAGTTCTTCAAATTTAGCTTAGTTTTTACCAAGTCTGAAGGTGCATCCATGAAGTTCTCTTGGCAACAGTATAGAAGTGATTTGTTACTGCTTTCTTCTATGTCCCAGACCAACTTATAACGTTGGGATTCTTTGGTCATCCCCATTTAAGACCTAAGGTGCAACATTGCATAGCTTCTCAGCCCCAACAAAATACCCCACATGCTGCCACTTTTCGGCAGTCACCAATTTCAAAAAGGAAACCATTAGATTCAGAATGGACAGAGAAGCCATGGAGGCGCAGTGGTTGGAATACAATATTGCAGGCTAATTCTGCTGACTGCCAGCAGTTCGATCCTGACCAGCTCAAGGTTGACTCGACCTTCTATCCTCCCGAGGTCGGTAAAATGAAGACCCAGATTGTTGGGGACAATATGCTGACTCTGTAAACCACTTAGAGAGGGCCGTAAAGCACTGTGAGGTGATATATAAGTCTAAGTGCTATCAATACCACTGGGGTTGGTTGGGGCATATCCACACTTTTTTTAATCTTGCCATTTTATTCTGAAACTTTCTGTATTATAATCAACATTTGCACACATTTTACTTCATTATCTGTGATTAAATTATCTTGAAATCAGACAGAAATCACAAGTTCTGACCTTTTAAAAATGTAATTATTCATCACCCAAAGCAAATGTATTTTTAACTTAAAATATTCCCTGCACAGCCTTATGCACTCACACGAATTATTTATAATTATTTATAAGAAACAAGATTAAGCATACTATTTAAGCTGCTCCTGTCCTGGGCTCATAACATTGATTCTAAATTGGCTTAAGAAACACTTATGTGAATTGAGGCCTTTGGAGCCAACAGGTTGCAAAGTATTGAGTTTGAATAATAGTCTATCATGTCTCTTCCACATTTCTTTTCCAGGAAAAAAAAATAGCAATTGCTTTCCTTCCTGTGGATGGGTCTTTCCAAACGAAACCAGTTCAAAATCCTAAAAGTTTTTCTCCCTCATTATTATTTTCCCTGACAGGTACTTTCCCTGCTTACTTTTGTTTTCTACTCCAAGGATTTATCAATATACTGTTTTCCCATCCTGGGAGGTAGAAGAGTTTTACCTCCAGATCCCAAATAGCTCAAACAAACCTATGATCTACCTGAGAGCTGGAAATGAAACCCTTCTACCTTGCATGACTGCAAAAAACATAAATCTGTGGACTTATTTTAAAAAAAAATACAAAGAAAAGCCCAGGGGAAGTTTACCTACTCAAAAAAAGGAGGGGAAATGCCATTTTTCTTTATGTTAGAAAAAGATCTTAATAGCTATGTTGTTTCATCAGTACTGATGAATGGAAATATAGAAATATGATAAGCATAGGTTTAATTAAAAGGGCAGACTTTTTTGGTCAAAACAACCAATGAACTATGGAGATTAGCCTACAAACTAAAGGAATATAACCTCCAAAGACAGGATCACTCAATATGATCTAACGGAGAAAAGTATTCTTCAGAAGTAGAGCAGAGAAACATGCCCCGAAGTCACTTTAAAGATTAGTATAGGTGACACTCTTGTGGAAAACGAAAGAAACTTTTACGATTTCCAAGGGGTAACAGAGAAGTTTATTATGTGCACGGTTCAGAAGCAGAGAATAGGCAATTCTGAACCCCGAGGGGGGGTTCAAACTACAGTTTTATAGCTTTCTATTTCTCAGGAACAAAGAAGCACATATGAAAATCTACATTGTATTTCATCGGGTTAGTTCTCATGGACATACAATGAAGGGAGTTATGCTCAATACATTGTTGCTGAACGCAATGTGCTTTTGGGTTAGTCATGCATTTGCTGACACAGCTTTCTTCTAGTAATTATACAGACACATCTATTTTGCTTTAGTGATTTTTCATTATCATTATTATTATCTTACTCTCTCCTACCTCAGCTTCACGCCCACGATGGGACCAGCACTCAAGATCTCCCACTTTCTAACTAAAGCCTTAAATACTAATCAAATTGGCTCTTCTACTTCTATTACAGCACTTAATTTCTTTGATTGTTTCTTTGCTTATTATAAGACAGGCTAAATGAATTATTTTCTTTTTTTAAAAAAAAAACACTTGTTTGGATAAATAATTCTGCAGCAGATCATTTTCATTGGAAGCAAATCAAATCGTATTACAAATGTTTAGAACACTCTATATCGTGATATCTTCTGTATCTCTAACCTTGAAATTTAGAGCGAATTTTATCAACCCTCTGAAAAGTCTACCGGTTATTTTTACAAATATCACTTATATACATGTGGACTCTAGTTGAAACAAGCCCACATAAAACTGTGATTCGCATATAGGTAATATGCAGGCTCTGAAGAGCATAGATAATGTTGCAATCTTATTGCACTATTAATACATTAAATTCCTGCAATGGTGACAAATATCTGTAGCTCAGGTGTAGGATGAGGATGGAGTTTCGTTCTGTTGTTTAAAATTATAAATTATAGCAGCCTTGTTCTTGTTTTCTTGTTGTGACTACACAGGATCGCAAACATCTGATCGTGGTTTATCAAAATAACTGTGGTTTAATATATAACATGAAACAACAACATTCAGGGAGTATACAGAATACAAGGCAGTGAGTTATAATCAAATGGTTTAAGTGAATGCAAAGTTCCAACTGTCATTCTCCTCAGGTACAGTTTCTTAAAGGGACACCCCCCTTAAATACTCTGCTGACTCATTCTCTATACATCACCTGTGCTGTTCAGCTACTAAATTATAATTACCTTGAGACGTTCTCCTAGTCTGGTAAAGAAACTTCTGAAACCAGCCCAGAAGCTCAGAGAACAAACTTTGACCCACATTAAATTCTATTTATAACATATGTACGTAGGATAGGAAGCACTTTATTCACACAAGAAAGTAAAGTTTCCTAAATAAAATTTATCAAATCTTTTTTCCCGCAACATTGCTTTTAACCATTGAAGCATACTGACCAATTATCAATCGAATATTGTCTAAATATTATCATTTGACCCCAGATTAACCTTTGACAAAGTCAACAAATATTCAATTAAACTAATACTATCATAAACATAAGCATCTTAAAATCTCATCATTTAACCACACTTTGAATTTTACAATTTTCAATGTTGGAATATTGCTGGAACGGAGCAGTGACTCAGTGATTAAGATGCTAGGCTTGTCAATCGGAAAGCCAGCAACCTGGGTTCAAGACCCGAGAGCCTCGTCCTATCCTCATCCCAGCTCCTGCCAACTAGCAGTTCAAAAGCATGCAAATACGAGTAGATAAATAGGTACCACTTCTATGGGAAGGGAAACAGCGCTCTGCAATGTCATGCTGACCACAGAATCATGGAAATGTCTTCGGAGATGAACACTGCCGGCTATAGTTGGCAACAGCTAGTGGAGTAAAATGCACAGAGATCCTTTAACCTTTTTTCAAATGTTGGAAACTGAATGACAGAATTCCCATCTATTTATTTAGTTTAAACTTAAAGCAGTGAGTTTTACCATTTGGAACAACAACAAAAAGTCAAGTTCTGCCTTTAAAAAGGGGGATGTCATCACCAAAGCAATTGCACTCTTTTGACAAACCTAGAAACACAGAACCTGTCCTACCGATAAAAAGCAGCATCTCTTGGTCAACCTGGAGAATTTTTGGAAGCTCGGAGAGTTCAAAGTCCCCAAGAGGGATGCCCTTGAAAAATGAAGCGATACCTAGCAACCAAAGCTCTTTCAAAGGGACTAAGCCACTGGATACGGTGTTACACGTTATCTATCACCCGTCAAAATACACCTCCTTTCACCTTCCGCCGACTAAAAACATCGTTTCGGTCCTAAAAAGACGGCGGCAACAAGCACCCCACTTGCGCTTCTGAGAAAAGAGCTGTCCCTGGGCCAAAAGTGGCGAAAAAACAATGCAACCCTTCGCATTGAAGTTTCGAGACCCAAAAAGCTTTCCCAGAAGGAAGTGGCTGGGCACATCTATGCCCCGGCAAGAGTCCCATGGGCAAACATCGTGTTTGCACAGGGACGGAGAGATTCTGACCACCTTAGGCAATGGGGAGGCAAAGGCAGCCACAGCAATGGCAAGCACGAGAGACAGGATACATGCGGCCACTGACACTGTGACTGCCCTTCCCCGAGGGCAGCCGACAGACTGGCTCTCTTTCATAGCCTGAAAAGGAGCGACCAGGCAAGGCGGCCTCCAACCAGACGGGAAGGGGATCCCTGAAAAGCAGGCGGGTAGAAAGGGGAGCGGGGGGTGTTGTCCCATTGAGCACCCCAATATGGACTTCTCCGAGATTTTCAATCCTGAAGAGGAACCAGGCGAAGGAGGCCTTTTCAGCCACGAGAGCCTCCCTTTTCAGCTGCGTTCCGCACCGCTCAACAGCAGAGCCAGAGCCCCGCCACCTACTCCCCTTCTTACTCACTGGCCCCATTGCTGGCAAAGTCTCGTAAGCCAGCCCGCTCCCGACGGCGCACCTGGTTCTCCTGCCCATCGTGGTCGTCATCACCGTCCCCGCTGTATGCAATACGGTGTACGTGGAGCGGGCAGGGAGGGGCTTCGAAGTTCCGCAGAAACTCTGCCTATTGGCCACACCCCTCTCGGCTTCATTGTCCACGAGTTCTGATTGGGGCTGCTGGTTGTGTTTTGGCTGTTATTGTTTCGCCGTTGTGTTCCCTTGCTTTAGGCACTTCGACAATCCTTTGCCTTCCTACTGTAGCCTGTAAGTCTCCTACTGCTTCTTGCACAATCAGTTTCACATTTCTGGGTGTGCAGCTAACAAGTAGGCTGACTTGGTCGTTCAATAGTGAGAAACTGGTGAAGCGGGATCAGCAGCACCTGCATTTTCTGCGTCGCATGAGAAAAGCACATCTTCCTTCCCCTGTCTTCACCACTTTCTACAGGGGGACGATCGAGAGCATCCTGTCATACAGCATCACAGTCTGGTTTGGAAGCATCACTGCTTCAGACAGGAAGGCGGTGCAGAGAGTGGTGAAAATGGCCGAAAAGATCCTTGGCAGTTCTCTCCCTCCCATCCATGACATAGCACAGAAGCGTTACTTGAGCAGTGTCTGTAAGATTGTCTGGGACACTACGCATCCTCTTCATGACCTGTTTTCCTTGTTACCTTCTGGGAGGAGGCTTCGTGGTGTTCACAGCAGAACATCCAGATTCAGCCATAGTTTCAATCCATACAGCATTAACCTTGTGAACCCTCAAGCTTCTTCCTTCCATTATATATTCAAGACGGACAGTATTTAATATTTATTTGCTACGTATATGTAGAGATGTGGGTCTATACACATGTTGTTTATAGTATGTTTAGGTGTGCGTCATGTATGTGTTTCACTTTGTCAGCAGGAAACTAAATTCCATTTTTGATGTGTGCCGTTGTGCCTACAGTAAAAAAAACAATAAAGGTTATCTTATCTATCTTATCTTATCTTATCTCACTTGGCTGGGTCCTACCATAACTGATACTTCTAAATCTTTTATGTTTTACTGTCTCCCTGATGTATTTCATTTGGTGCCTTCAGGTCAGCCTGCGCTCCTGGCAATCGCGTGGACTAGTTCCTGCATTTTTTAAATAAGATTTTGGACATGGTTTTTCATTTGTAAACTCTTTTCTCACCCAAATTCAGGGAACAGGTCTTCAGTTCCACACCCACTGGGGGTGCTTGATTTTTGAGGCAGCAGCCCCACGTAGTAGTCTGAACAGGAAATGACCAGGGCATAAATGACCTTGAGCGGAGAGCAAGGGGCATAATTGATGCACAACACAAAGTTGGACTGTATGACCTTTGAGGTTCCCTCCAGCCCTGGGATTCTCTGTGACTGTTCCCAAAAAACTGGGAAGAGCTGTTAGTGTCCCCCTACCCCCATGAGGCGGTAAAACTAAACTCCCCACCCTGCTCTCTAATCTCTCTCCCTTTGTATTTTATTTATTTATTTATACTTAAACTTATATGCCGCCCTTCTCCTAGGACCCCGGGCGGCTTACAAAACAATACAATAAAATTATACAATAAAATTAATCACATTCATACAGCAAACAAGCACAGTCAATTCATAGTCGCTGATGGAGGGACATTCCTAGGCCCAGGGGCAGAGCACAGCTCATACGCCCCAAGCCTGTCAGCATAAATGCGTCTTTAACAATTTCCGGAAAGCTAGGAGGGAGGAAGCAGTACGAACCTCTGAGGGAAGCTAGTTCCAGAGGGCTGGGGCAGGAACGGAGAACGCCCTAGCCCTAGGCCCCGCCAGATGACATTGCCTGACAGACGGGACCCGTAGGAGGCCAACCCAATGTGCCCTAACTGGTCGCTAGGATTCATGAGGCAGAAGACGGTCCCGCAAGTATCCTGGTCCATTGCCATAAAGGGCTTTATAGGTCATAACCAACACTTTGAATTGTGTTCGGAGACCAATTGGTAGCCAGTGCAGCTCACGGAGAGCTGGAGTGATATGAGCATGTCTTGGGAGACCCAAGAAGGCTCACGTGGCCGCATTCTGGACTACTTGCAGTCTCCGGACATTCTTCAAAGGTTGCCCCATGTAGAGAGCATTACAGTAGTCGAATTTCGAGGTGACAAGGGCATGGGTGACTGTGAGGAGTGACTCCCGGTCCAAATAGGGCCGCAATTGGCGCACCAGGCGAACCTGGGCGAATGCCCCCCTCGCCACAGCCAAAAAATGATGTTCTAGACTTAGCTGTGGATCGAGGAGGACACCCAAGTTGCGAACCCTCTCTGAGGGGCACAAAACTTCTCCCCCCAGGGTAATGGACGGACAGTTGGAATTGTCCTTGGGAGGCAGAGCCCATAGCCACTCCATCTTGTCGCGATTGAGTCTGAGCCTGTTGGCACCCATCCAGACCTCAACAACCTCCAGGAACCGGTTCATCACTTCCACTGCTTCGCTGTAATGACGTGGGGCAGAGATATAAAGCTGAGTATCATCAGCATATTGATGATAACTCACCCCGTGTAAATCCCATTTACCTGCCTGCCTGCCTGCCTGGAAAGAGGGAGACAACCCCTTTAAGTCACCTGCCTTGACTCCAGACTGAAGAAGAAAGGAAGGGAAGCAAAGGACATCTCTCCGCATCATTCACAGCCCAAAGCAGCGAAGGCACAAAGGTGTAGCAACCGACCACGGCAGAAGAAAAGTTCGTGAGGCAGCTAAGAACTTCCCGAAGATCTCCCAAAATTAGCCAAGTAGAATAGAAGCAGATATCCCATTGAGTACAAGCCTTGAAAAGTCTCCCTTCTACTCCCAGGCTGAATGACGCAGCCATGGTCCAGGCCCTTCCCGAAGACCAGAAGCCTGGGACTGGATGGGCAGGATGAGGGCAGGGACCGGGTGTCCAGGAAATGGGTCCTTTTGGATTCTGACACAATCAGCACATCAGCAAATAAAGAGCTCTTAAGCTTTAGTATTCCTTTAAGTAAATTAAAGAAAAGCATAGCCTAAAAAGCATACAGTACATCTCCAGCAAGAGGATACCAAATCTCCCCTAAACTGCCATGAGCTGAAGGGCGACCAATGTTATTTTAAATTGCCCTGGCTGTGCAACAATTGTCGTAAGGATCTTTCAGATTAGAGGAACTGGAAGGCAAATACATTTGGAGTATTATTTGGTGTTCTGGACATTGTATCTCAAAACACATTCTAATTTTCAAAACAAAATGTAACTGAAACTTTACATGTAAATTAAACTTTTACACAGAAAAAAATACCAGATTCATGGACTGAAGCTAATATTACTTTGATACCTGAAGAAGACACTGAATCTACACAAGTAAAAAATTATAGACCAATATCGCTACTAAATGTGGATTATAAAATCTTTGCTGCAATAATGGCAGAAACAATAAAAAAATTTTTGACTGAATTTATCCATTCAGACCAAAATGGTTTGCTTCCTAAAAGGCAAATAAAGGACAATTTGAGGATTATTTTAAACATTTTGGAATACTACTAGAATCATCCAGGGAACCAGATGGCACTTATATTTCTCGAGTTACAAAAAGCTTTTGACAATCTAAATTGGCAATCTAAATTGGCAATTCAACAGCTTCAAGAAATGGATTTTGGTGAGAACTTTATTAAAGCAATTCAAGCAATTTATAAGAAACAAACAGCAAGAATACTTTTAAATGGATATTATACAGACGGTTTTGATATTAAAAAAAAGGTACTAGACAGGGATGTCCGCTGTCCCCTTTGATATTTATTCTCACATTAGAGGTATTGGTTAGAAACATCAGACAAGACATGGAAATTAAGGGATTGGAGATCAAAGGCCAGAAATATAAATTACAGGCTTTTGCGGATGATTTGGTTTTCATTCTAGAGGAGCCATTGGAAACGGCTCTTAAACTTTTACAGAAAATTGAGAAATTTGGAGAGGTGGCTGGATTGAAAATAAATGGGGAAAAGACTAAAGTATTAACAAAAAATCTAACAGACAAACAGAAAACTCAACTTGCTAAAATGACAAATCCTCGAATAGTTAAAAAAGTGAAATATCTGGCCTTTATCTAACTGCAAAATACACAACATTAAAAGAAGATAATTATGAGAGATTAATGAAACAAATAAAAATAGACTTGGAAAAGTGGGAAAATCTTCAACTATCACTGTTAGGAAGAATAGCGACTGTTAAGATGAACATTTTACCAAAACTAATATTTTTATTTCAAACAGTTCCTGTTAAACTGAGTAAGAAGTTTTTTGATGACTTAAATGCAACAATATTAACATTTATATGGCAAAGAAAGAAAGCAAGGATTAAATGTAAACTTTTACAAGAATCTAAAGATAGAGGGGGCTTTGGACTCCCGGATTGGAGACTTTATTATCAAGCAGCCATTTTGCTTTGGATTAAAGAGTGGATTTTATTGAGAAATAAAAGATTGCTTTACTTAGAAGGATACAACCTTCAATTAGGTTGGCATGCTTTCTTATGGTATGAGAAATCTAAAGCACATAAATACTTTCAAAACCATGCCATAAGGAATGTGCTATTTTCAGAATGGGAGAAAATCAGACATAAAATGTATATGAAAATACCTGAGTGGCTTTCAACAATGGAAGCATTCGCCTATCCAAACTTGATTAATTATGACAAGCTGGTTAGTTATAAAGATATTTTGGATAAAGGTGGGAAACTTAAAGACAGGCAAGCTCTGCAACAACAAGGTATAGATTTAACTTGGTTAGTGCATGAGGTTAGAAACCGGGTGTTCTCATCCCACTTCAGGCACAAGCCAGCTAGATCAGTGGTTCTTAACCTTTTTGAACGAATCGCCCCCTTGAGCCAATGAGGAAGTTGTCATCGCCCTCCTCCCCCAATATAACCTCTCAATCACAACACAGGAAATAATTCTTCCATTTATGCAAACACTTTTTTTTGTTTTCTTTAAAATTGTCATCAAGACATATGATGCAAATAATTTATTTCCAGCCTTTTCCCCATATCTCAACTGTGTGAAAAATGTTTGTGCCACCCGTCACTTTATTCCCAAACTTCGTGATACAATCTATTTCATTATTATTTATTCAAGACAGTTAAATGTAATGATCACTGAAACAAAACACTGGGAGCCGCAAAACCCTTTTGACATCTAAAATAAAGATAACACTGCATATATTCATTTTGGATGTCAAAAGGCTCTCTCTCTCTCTCTCTCTCTCCCTCCCTCCCTCTTTCTGCCCTAAGTCTGCCAGTCCTCTTCCCCACTCAGTGTTTGTGTGTGTGTGTGTGTGTGTGTGTGATAGAGACAGAGAGAGACAGAGAGAGGGAGGGAGAGAGGCACTTGCGCTTTCTCTCTCTCTTTTCTCTTTCCCCTCTCCCTCTCTCTTTCTCTCTTTCCTCTCCCTCCCTTCCCCCTTCTTGCTCCAGGTGAGGAGAGAGAGAGAAAACAAAAGGCAGAGGGCGCCGAAGGGCCGGGAGGGGGACAGGAGGCAGCAGAAGACCCCTTGTCGCCGCTGGAGGCAGTCAGCTCCACTATCCACTGGGCCTTCAGGGACACCCCAGCTCATGGTCACGTTGGCAGACCATCCCACGTGCCACCAGTTTCCCCAGGCTCAAGTCAGGGCCATGGTCATCTGCAGAATGCCCCGCCCATCGGCTGCATTGCTAAGCCTCCCCTTGCACTGCCGGCATCCCTGGGCTTAAGTCGCAGGTCATCCGCGGAACACCCCCGTCAGCTGCGTCGCCAAACCTTCTCCCACGCCATCAGTGTCCTCAGTCAGATCTGGAGCAACAATCCGCATCCCACCACGACCAACGCTGGAGCCTCCTGTGCTGCCAGTAGGTTTGTCTTGCTGGAGGAGCTGGGGCCACTCCACACCGCACGGTGCTCCCAGCGATCCGCGACCCACCAGCATCGCCCAGAGAGCGATGCCTGCGCCGGCCACCGCCCCAGCTGGGACTGCTGCCCAGGGGGCTGCAGGAGGAAGAAGGGGAGGAGACGAAGGGCAAGGAAGCCAGAGTCAGGCCGCAGGAGGAGGTGCTCCCTCATGTCCGTCCAGGGCTTTTCTGCTGCTGATTGGAAAATGCCTCCCCCCTCGCTTTCTCTTCCCCCCATCTTGTGCTCACCTCACATTCTTTGCCAACAAAGCAGCTGGGTCTCCGGCACGCCTTCCCGGCCACTGGGCCAACGGTCCCGCACCTGGGGATCACAGGGGCTGCTCTCCCATGGGGCTGCGGCTTGCGGAAAGGCTGGCCCGCTCAGCTGAAGCTCTGGTGGGCTGCTCCCAGCGGGGATCCCAGGGCTTCCCCTAATGGTTCCCCGGCCACGTGCCCCTCAGATGACACCAGCCAGGGAAAGGGATTTCCTGGCCACGCTTCTCCCAGGGGGCAGGGCACCCGGGTGCAGGGCCAATCGGGAGCCCTACGAGGGGGCAAATCCACATGAGAGAGAGAGAGAGAGAGAGAGAGAGAGAGAGAGAGAGAGAGAGAGAGAGAGAGAGAGAGAGAGAGAGAGAGAGAGAGAGAGAGAGAAGCACAAGTGCCTCTTTCTGTCTCTGTCTCTGTCTCTGTCTCTCTCTGCAAAGGGCAGAGGAGGCTTGGAGCCGCAGTGGAAGGCTCAAAAGTGTCCCCAAAACATCTCGCCCCATTGCCCCCATATCGCCCCTTTTTCATCCTTCATCCCTGTGTCACCCCTTTTCGTTCCATTGCCCCCCTGAAAAATGAAATCGCCACCTGGGGGCAATATCGCTCAGGTTAAGAACCACTGAGATAGATGACCTTGGGCCAGTCACATTCTCTCAGCCCTAGGAAGTTAGCAATGCCAAAGCACTGCTGAAAAACCCTGCCAAGAAAACTGTAGGGATTTGTCCAGCCAGCCTCTAAGAATTAAACACAGAAAAATGGAAGGAAAGTAAAAAGAGAGCTGGAGTCTCTAGGTGGTACGTGGCTCAATAGTAGTAACTGTGAGAGGGACCTTGGAATCCTAGTGGACAATCACTTAGATATGAGCCAGCATTGTGGTGCAGCTGCCAAAAAAGCCAACATGATTCTAGGCTGCATTAACAGAGGGATAGAATCAAGATCACCCGAAGTGTTAATGCCACTTTATAATGTCTTGTAAGGCCACACTTGGAATACTGCATCCAGTTTTGGTCACCACGATGTAAAAAAGATGTTGAGACTTTAGAAAAAGTGTAGAGAAGATAATTAGGGGAATGGAGGCTAAAACCTATAAAGAACAGTTGCTGGAATTGGGTATGCCTAGTTTAATGAAAAGAAGGACCAGGGGTGACATCATAGCAGTGTTCCAATATCTCAGAGGTTGCCACAAAGAAGAGGAAGTCAGGCTATTCTTCAAAGCACCTGAGACAGCCAAAGTCCCTTCCAACTTTGTTATTCTACTTTAAAACCTGTTGCATAGCACTCAGCTAGAAATAGGGGGGTG
Source organism: Bothrops alternatus (assembly GCA_034064705.1). NCBI lineage: Eukaryota > Metazoa > Chordata > Lepidosauria > Squamata > Viperidae > Bothrops > Bothrops alternatus. The sequence continues at coordinate 266,286 of JARGCV010000145.1, read as the reverse complement.
AGAAAAAAGGAATGCTCTCCGGCAACTGCTTTATCTCCAAGGTGTGTGAGCCAACAAAACATCGCTGCAACCAAGACAGCTGGGGATTGGCCCATGTGAACTGACTGCATGGACTTAGGGGTGGGGTTTCCTTGGGACACATATTGATCTGAGTGTGAAATCCTCAGATCCTGTCTATTATGCCTGCTATCAGCTTCTCCTAATAAAAATTCCTTTTGGAAGAAACTGCTTCCATGAGTTCTGCTTTCTTAGGATGAGGTTTTGAAGTGGGCCCTGACAAAAGGATTGACTTAGGGACAACTCTGTGAATGTCTTAGAGTGGTCCACCCAGAGCCCTGACTTGAATCCTGTTAAATATTTCTGGAGACCTGAAAATGGCTGCCCCTCGATGGTTGCCATCCCACCTGACTGAGCTTGAGAGTAGTTTAATGAAAAAAAGGACTAGGGGTGACATTATAGCAGTGTTCCAATATCTCAGAGGTTGCCACAAAGAAGAGAAAGTCAGGCTATTCTCTAAACACCTGAGATATCCAAAGTTCCTTCCAACTTTGTTATTCTACTCTAAAACCTGTTGCATAGCACTCAAGACCTCAAACTGGGTCGAAGGTTCACTTTCAAACATGACAATGATCCTAAACACACAGACAACACAGTAAAGATGTCAGAACCCATATTCTAAGAGGGGCTCTTTTCTATCTTTAACTCAAACTCTACTCTCTCTATACTTTGGGGTTCTGCCATGCTCCTGGAGGGAAGGGGGAGAAAGCACTGCAGGTTGTTGCTCTGGTTTCCTCTATCACTACACTGTAACACTTTGCTGTTTCTGCATGCTTCCTCTGTGAACTATCTTTTCCCTTGATGTCAGCTAGAAATGGGGGGGGGAGAAGAAGAAAGGAATGCGCCTCCGGCAACTGCTTTATCTCCACGTTTGGAGGGCATCGCTGCAACCGAGACAGCCTGGCATTATCTGCTCTTTCCCACAACCGACTTAACACCTGGGGATTGGCCCATGTGAACTTAGAGGTGGGGTTTGCCTGGTAGACTTTTAACCTATTGATCTGAATGGGAAATCCTCAGATACTGTCTATTATGACTGCTATCAGCTTCTCCTAATAAAAGTTCCTTTTGGAAGAATCTGCCTCCATGAGTTTTGCTTTCTTAGGATGAGGTTTTGAAGTGAGCCCTAACAAAATGATTGACTTAGAGACAAATCTGTGAATGTCTTAGAGTGACCCACCCAGAGCCCTGACTTGAATCTTTAAATATTTGTGGAGACCTGAAAATGGCTACCCATCGATGGTCGCCATCCCACCTGACTGAGCTTGAGAGGAATTGGAAAGAAGAATGGCAGAAAATCCTCCATCCAAGTGTGGAAAAATTGTCCCGTTCTACCCCAAAAGACTCGAGGCTGTAATTCCTGCCAAAGCTGCTTCAATAAAGTACTAAGTAAAGATAAAGGTTTTAGTTTTAGAAAAAAAAGGCTTATTAATCACTGTAAGTTTATCTTTTAAAAATAGAATATTTTGTCTATATTTCAGGAGGAAAACTTTAAAAGTCCCAGCACATACAGAGGAAGCAAGGCGACTCAAAGGGGTATGTAATATATATTGTTGTATAAATAATGGGCCCAACTTCTTTTTTTTACTATAACAAGTTTTATTAATTTTTCAATTTTACATTCAGATATTTAGGAAGCAGCGAGGTGATTGGGTAATCAATAGTCCAGTAACAACATCTTTCGTACGTATCTCAGGTTGCGTCATTAAAAGTTTCCTATTTCCCTTAATTATTATATCACATTCAAGTTAATATGTTTCTAATTGTAGCTCAATCAATCAATACATTTATCAATATAATTTTACTTATACATTTCCAAGTCCTGTTTTTAAGTTTTACCTAATTTCAAGGCTCTTTAATTGCTGTCAGTAAGTTTGTCTTTTTAAAATAGAATATTTTTTCAATATTTCAGAAAGAATCGTTTGAACGTCCGGTTCTTCCAGACCGGACACAGGAATTGAGACGTCTGGAGGTATGTAATGTATAATTGTAGCCAGTATACTACGTTAACACCGAAAATATAGTGCACCCAGAACTATTCAGACCTCCTTCACTTTTGTCAATTTTGTTATGCGGCAGCCTGATTCTACAGTTGTTGAAATTCATTTTTTTCTCATTAATTATACTCAGTACCCCACAATGACAATGTGAAAACAGAATCTTAGAAATCTCTGTAAATTTATTAAAAAGAAAAAAATGAAATATCAACATTGGAATAAGTATTCAGATCTTTTGCAGTAGCACTTGAAATTTAACTCTGGTGCACCCCATTTCTCTTTATCGTTGCTGACATGTTTCTAACCCTTGATTGGAGTCCACCTGTGGTTAATTAAATTGATTGGACATGATAGTTGATTAGAATGATAGTCATCACGGAAGCCCTTAGGCTTTATGCCAAAGTGGCTAATATTAGAATATTTTGTCAATATTTCAGAAAGAAAATCTAAAGCTGCATTTGCTGCTAAAATTGGATAAACCTCGACGTCTTGAGGTATGTAATGTGTAATTTTAGCCAGTATACTAAATTCACAATGAAAATATAGTGCGTTGAGAAATATTTAGATCTCTTTCACTTTTCTCAATTTTGTTATGTGGCAGCCTTATGCTACAGTTGTTGAAATTCGTTTTTTTCTTATTAATCTACACTCTGTACCTCATAATGAGAAAGTGAAAACAGAATTTTAGAAATTTCGAAAAAAACACGCAATATCATATTCGAATAAGTATTCAGACCCTTTGCAGCAACACTTGAAATTTAGTTCTGGTGCATCCCACTTCTCCGGTTCGAGAAGGCGCACTGCCTAATATGGAGTGTGGAAGTTATGCACACATTGGTGAGTCAACAGGAAAACTAAATTGTAATAGTCAAGCAGAAGGACATGGTAGACCATCTACAAATTCTACAACCAAATTCTACAGTCAAAATCCACAGTCAAAGTTGAAAGTGCACCAGAAAATTACATATAAAGGTCTGTACACAAATGCTAGAAGCATTCGAGCAAAAATAGGGGAATTGGAATGCTTGGTGAAGGAAAATAATATTGATATTATCGGCATAACAGAAACCTGGTGGACAGATGAAAACCAATGGGACACAAGGATTCCAGGTTACAAATTGTATAGGATGGACAGGAGAGGGAGAAATGGTGGTGGCGTGGCCTTGTACATAAATGAGGAGTTAGAATCTCATGAACTCGAAATTCAAGAAAATTCAAACTCACCCACAGAAACATTGTGGATAAAAATCCCAGGACAGGAAACTAATCTGACGTTAGGGATCTGCTATCGCCCTCCCAACCAAACTCCAGAGGCAGATTGCTATTTGGAAAATGAATTTAAGGAGGCCTCAAAAAGAAATAGGGTAGTCATAATGGGGGACTTCAACTATCCCCAAATAGATTGGGTAAATTCTTGTTCTACACATGATAGAGAGACAAGGTTCCTCGACATGTTAGCTGATTATTCCCTTGAGCAGATGGTCATGGAACCTACCAGGGGAAAGAGGATCCTGGACTTGGTTCTAACTAACACACAGGATTTGGTTCATGATGTCCTTGTAACCGAGCCCATAGGAACCAGCGATCACAACACAATAACCTTCAACTTAACCATGGATAGCAAATTGTCAGTGAAAACTAACACAGAGACCTTAAACTTTCACAGAGGGAATTTTGACAAAATGAGGAAAATAGTAAAGAAGAAACTAAAAGGAACAGTAAAAAAAGTCAAATCCCTCCAAAATGCTTGGAAACTGTTTAAAAATACGTTACAGCAGGCTCAAATAAAATGCATTCCTAAAAGAAGAAAGAGGATTGGAAAGTCCAAGAGGATACCAGTATGGCTTACGAATGAGGTAAAGGAGGTTATTGGACAGAAGAAAAACTCATTTAAGAAATGGAAGGCTCTTCCTACCGAGGAGAACAGGAGGGATCACAAACTCTGGCAGACCAAATGCAAGGCGATAGTCATGAAAGCCAAGAGAGACTTTGAGGAGCATATAGCCAAGAATATTAAAAATAATAACAAAACCTTTTTTAAGTACATCAAAAGCAGGAACCCAACCAGAAAATCAGTTGGGCCACTTGATAACAATGGTCAGAAGGGGATAATCAGAGAAGACAAGGAGATTGCTGAGAGGCTAAATGACTTCTTTGCTTCCGTTTTCACCAAGGAGGATAGAGAACATTTGCCTGCCACTGAATTAGTTTTCCCAGGGAGGGAAATAGAAGAATTAAACCTGATAGAGATAAACAAGGAAGATGTTCTTGCATGCCTTTCTAAACTAAACGTCAACAAATCGCCGGGTCCAGATGGCATCCACCCTAGAATTCTCAAGGAACTCAAGTGTGAAATTGCTGAACTTCTAGCTAAAATATACAATCTTTCTCTAAGATCAGGCACTGTACCGGAGGATTGGAGGGAAGCAAATATAACCCCGATCTTCAAGAAAGGATCCAGAGGTGATCCAGGAAACTATAGACCAGTCAGTCTAACCTCAGTTCCAGGCAAACTGATGGAAACCATTATTAAAGATAAAATTACAGGGCACATAGAAAAACAGGCATTGCTGAAAGAAAATCAACATGGTTTCTGCAAAGGCAAATCATGTCTTACTAACTTGTTAGAATTCTTTGAGGGTGTAAATAAATACATAGATAAAGGGGCCCCAGTTGATATTGTATATCTTGACTTTCAAAAGGCTTTTGACAAAGTCCCTCACCAAAGGCTCATAAAAAAGCTCTCCAGCCACGGAATTAGAGGACAGGTCTTGTCCTGGATTGGTAACTGGCTAAATTGTAGGAAGCAAAGGGTGGCAATAAATGGACAATTCTCCGGATGGAAAGAAGTGAGAAGTGGTGTACCCCAAGGTTCAGTTTTGGGGCCCTTACTTTTTAATTTATTCATCAATGATCTGGATGTAGAAGTTAATAGTGAGGTAGCCAAGTTTGCTGATGACACTAAATTGTTCCGGGTTGTGAAAAGTGAAACTGATTGTCGGGAGCTCCAGAAGGATCTCTCGAAATTGTGTGAGTGGGCAACAAAGTGGCAAATGCATTTTAACCTAAACAAGTGCAAAGTTATGCACATCGGGGCAAAGAACCCCAATTATACTTACCAACTGATGGGGACCAAACTTTCTGAGACAACCCAAGAAAGGGATCTTGGGGTTTTGGTGGACAGCTCGATGAAGATGTCAACCCAATGCGCAGCAGCAGTAAAAAAAGCAAATTCCATGCTTGGCATGATTAGGAAGGGAATCGAAAATAAGTCAGCAAGTGTTGTATTGCCTCTGTACAAATCGATGGTGAGACCACACTTGGAGTACTGTGTACAGTTCTGGTCACCGCACCTCAAGAAGGATATAATGGAACTGGAAAAGGTGCAAAAAAGGACAACCAGAATGATCAAGGAAATGGAGCACCTCCCTTATGAAACCAGATTGCAACGCCTTGGTCTCTTCAGCCTTGAAAGACGGCGTTTAAGGGGTGACTTGATCGAAGTGTATAAAATCATGCATGGGATAGAAAAGGTGGATAGAGAAAAATTATTTTCTCTATCACACAATACCAGGACAAGGGGGCACTCCCTAAAGCTCATAGCTAAGAAAGTGAGGACAAATAAAGGGAAATATTTCTTCACCCAGAGAGTCGTTGATTTATGGAATTCACTTCCTGAAGGGGTCGTGACAGCTGTCAGCCTTGACAGCTTCAAGGCAGGGCTAGATAGATTCATGGATGCAAAGTGTATCGGTGGTTATTAAAACGGATGTCCATGTGCCGCCTCTATGTTGGTTGAGGCAGGCAGGATTCCCTTGAGTACCATTTGTTTGGGGGTCAAGGGAAAGGGAGGGTTTTGCCTTCTCTTTCTGCTCAAGATCCCCATGTACATTTGGTGGGCCACTGTGTGACACAGAATGCTGGACTCGATGGGCTTTGGCCTGATTCAGCATGGCTCTTCTTATGTTCTTATGTTCTTATGTTCTTTATCGTTGTTCTTTATTCTCAGTACCCCACAATGAGAAAGTGAAAACAAAATTTTAGAAATGTCTGTAAATTCCATATATTTCATTCAGTCGTGTGAATTTCCAGGCAGGTGTGCAGAGTTTAGATGCCAGAGATATAAGTTGGCACCTAAATTTAAGAATAAATCCAGATAAAGTTGTTTTTAGGAAAAATAGGGCCTTTAATAGCTGTCAGTAAGTTGTCTTTTAAAATAGGGTATTTTGTTAATATTGCAGGAAGAAAGGCTACCGTGTTTTCCACAGAGACAAATTGAGGGATGTAATGAATATTTGTAACCAGTACATAAAATATTAACAATGAAAATCATAAACACTGTAGAAGTCCAGTATCGTGGTGGGGAGAGTAGGGAGGGTGGGTGGGTGGGCTGATGGTTAAAGATATTACTAATTGTAATATATTAACTTGTACTTTATCTCTTTTTAAATCTATTTTGACTTCTCCGTATTCTTCAGAAAGAACAGCCTCTGGAAGATTTTATGTAAGTCTTATCATAGTTGAAAATAACTTTTTGTGGAGTTGACAATTGCGATAGCTGCAGACTCATATAAACTGTGAATGAAAGCATGGATTCCCATGGAAAGGAAAGGTCTTTGAATAGTTGATTTTCAGGGCTTCCTAGAATCATCTGTGATGTTTTGAACTGGGCCTTGAACACAATCAGCAACCAGGGAGGATCTTTGAACCTGGGCGGAGAAGGCAATTGTGCACAAGGGGTTAAAAACAAAAACATAGAAGTACTTGTATCTTTCTTGGTCTCCTTTTGCTGTCTGATTATTGCAGTAGTTAAAGACCATTTCCCATAAACCAGAGCCTTAAAATTCATCATTTCCGCATGCCACATGCGAACAGTTACTGCTCAATTTTATTGTATTACAAACATCCACAATTCTATAAAATAAACTTCCAAAAGAACAAAAAAGCTCTAGTATGCATAATAAGACTGTTACTATTGTTGTTTTTTGGACACAAATCTATCAGTGTTACTACATATAAATTCCATCTTATTGAATATTTAGATAAAATTTCAATGGATGTTTTAGGACAGTGTAACTTAATATTATTAGCTAAGTGTTACATATAACACTCTTCAGTTATTGATCAAGCTTTGAAAGTAATATCCCCCTCCCACACCAAAAATTAAAAGACTGAAAGAAAGCCACCATGGGTTTGTGAAAAACAGATCATGCCAGCAAATCTTATTGCATTCTTTGACCAAGTGACAAAATTAGTGGACCAGAGGAATGCTGTGGATATAATTTACTTGGACTTCAGTAAGGCATTTGATAAAGTAGATCATAACCTACTACTTGATAAGATAGAAAAATGTGGGTTAGACAGCATCACCACCAGATGGATTCGTAGCTGGCTGACCGGCCGTACTCAGTTTGTGGTCCTCAATGGAACTGCATCTACATGGGGCAAAGTGTGTAGTGGGGTGCCCCAGGGCTCTGTTCTAGGCCCAGTGCTCTTCAACATCTTCATCAACGATTTGGACGAGGGGATAGATGGTCCAGATTCACAAGTAACCTTTTGATTTTTCTAGAGAGAAACCACAAAGGAAGAACAGCTTGCCAGTGATACACAGGAACCAGGTGGGGTCATCAAGCAGAGATTTCAACAGAGGCTTCATGAGTCCCTGGCAAAGAACTGTGGATGGTACAACAGCAGAAAACAGGCAAGAACCTCTTGAGAAGTTGAAGCATCATCACGACGGACATGAACTAAACAAACAATGGCTTGAAGCCTGTCTGGACGGTCTCAAAACCAAAACGACAAAAGAATCCAGGCGAAAGGTATTGCAGTGGCTGCAAAAATGTCTCAAAAGCCTTAATGAAAAGTCCTACCAAGCAGGACCCAGTATTTCCCTTAGAACATGGCTTGTGAATTCCTGGATCACCTTTGAGAAGGAACATCCTGAAGAATTCATGGGGGATGTGGCTAGTTGGCTGGAGATATCCCTAAAACATATGGAACTGAGAGGACCAAAAACTCGTGCTTTGACACCGGAGGAATGGCTTGAAGCATCTATTCAAGCCATTCAAAATCTATTGACTACTGAAGCAAAGTTGCAACGTACCCTAAGATGTGTCATACATACATACATACATACATACATACATACATAGATACACATACATACATACATACATACATACTGTACATATATTGTGAAGAACCAGACATGTGAGGACCAATCCAATAGCATTCCCACTAAATCTGCTTCAGATAATTGGAGGAGAGATATTGGGGATGTGACCGGGATGAAATAATTACATCATCAACAGACAGTATTATTTTTCTTTGATAGGATTCTGAGTTAGGGATAGGGAATGAAAGCTAGAGGTCAGGCAATGGTACAATTGGAAAAGGATGAAGCATCCTCTTCATTGCACAGCTGGTATCCAAATCTTACCTTTGTGCTTTTTGTCAGTTTCAGTTTGGGTAAAAGGAAGTGTACAGCTAAACCTATAGCTATGACAAGTGCCACTTTGTAATTAGCATATAATACTTCTAGGCACCCTTTGGATAGTCCTATGCCAGTAAAACACTGGTATATGCGACATATTGAGTTATGAGGATAGATTGCTCTTTAGTCACCAATGGTGACTCCTGTGGAGTCATTTCCCAACCAACTCTTGTCCAGGCTGGTCGTTCACAAAAACCAAGAACATCTTGCATCAAGAAGATAGTCCACAAAAGGAAAATCTGGCAAGAATGATGCAGCAACTGGCCTTTGAGGTTCATTATGTACTGTCACAAAAGAATCTTAATCAAATAAATCCTTCCATGATAACCAAGCTTCCTGCCTGGGCACTAGAGAGATTTGAATGTGATAATATTAGCCCATCACCTGTGAAAAGATTCTGTGATGTCATAAAGAAGCTCCACATATTATAGAAGAGTGTCTATGAAGTCAGTAAAAACTGAAGGAAAGTGTTTCACAGTAAAAAAAATGTAGGGCAATGCAAAATGTCTAAAATTGGAAATATCCTCCTACTCTTAAAACAAAATGTACATTTATCAAATGATTAACTGTAGACATGTCTTGTCTCTCGCTCCTGTGCCATAATGTTATTAACACAAAATGCACATCATATAATTATTTATATATCCTTCCACTGTTGATCCTTGCCTTTCCTTACCTCTCTATATATTTTAGATTGCACCCATGTTGGGAATGGGCCTGTCATATTTGTTCCTTTAAAAATGCCATGTTTACAGTTGATATTAGATAAAGAAATCTTTAGTACAGTTGACTTGAAAATGTTGCCTAATTAATGCTATTCCTAGGGGAAGAAGGTAAGGTGTGTTAGTTAATGAAAATGCAATATAGATGCCATGAAAAAAATGTCAGCCTGTATCTGAAATAATGAGAAAATTAATAGTTATATAGAGATATTTGAAAATCTTACCATTATAGTCTAATCTCATATGTCAAAATATTTAAGCATACATAATGTTTTCCCTAATTCTGAAATTTTGCAAAATCATAACCTAGAATATTTACTAAAAATCATTGATAAATATCGTTTTATTTTTCTAATAAATGGTTGTTTCTGAATGTAAACTGCTTTAATCATACTAGAAAAAATTAAATTCTATTGAATTTTAATATAGAAAGATGTTATGGAAATTCTTTAAATTATTATTCTAATTATCTTCCCCAAAGCAGTATAAACATGACTTGAGGTTTTGTTAATTTGCTTCTCAGAATATATCCTTGCATTACGTTAGACGGTGAAGGGAGAAGACATACCTCCATGATTTATACATACATTGGCGTATTTATAAAGGAAAGAGAGGAGATGAAGAACAAAAATTAAATTCTATAGTGTCTTTTACTATCCTATACTTCTTGCTCATTACACTGACCCCCCAGGAAGTGGGCACTATATGACCAGTTTCCTTCTATTTGGTATTCATCAGGTATAAATAACCAGATATTTGGTGGGATTCAAACCTTCTTATAGGGAGTTGAACTCATGGACATTTGGACTTATAGAGGATGGGAAGGATGTATGGAAGCAAAAAAGAAAAAAATCCATAAATGGGCTCATAACATATTATATCATGTGTAACTCCATCCTGAGGGCTTAAGGGAAGTAGATTATTTACACATTCTGATAGATCGCCTATTTCCGTGATGGCGAACCTATGGCACACATGCCAGAGGCAGCCCGCAGAGCCCTCTCTGTGGGCACGCACTCTGTCACCATCCTGGGCTATCCCCTGCCTGCTGCAGCTGACTCTGGTTCCCATCTTCCAGGAAGCATCTTCCCTCGCCCCCATTGACACTGCCCAAATTGCACGCATCCCTCTCACTGCACAAGGCTGCTGTTGTTGCTGCCACTGTTGGTAACCGCTCCACGCACACATGCACGCATCGGCTGGCCTACCGCTTCCCTATCTCCGTTGCTATGTCCTGCCCCTGTGCCACAATCTCAATGGAAGCAGGGTGTTTTGCGCCTTGAGAGCAGAGGGGCTGGAAAAGTCCCAGCCAGGTGGAGGAGTATGCGTGCGCTCTTCTTGAGGAGTTTCTCTCTGAAGGCTCATACTTCCACATCGCCAGACAATGTGTGAAGGCACACGCGGGCTCACCTCAGGAGAGGCACTGCCCATGTGGGAGGTGGAAGAGTTTCGTCATCATGGACATGGAAGCAGTAGGCGGGCTGATGCGTGCCATAGGTTCATCATCACGGAAATAGGCGATAGAGGGGAAGGCGTGAGGCAGGTGGATGTTTTAACGTGCCCGTTTTTGTTGCTTTGGCTGCCATTGTGACATTGGATGTGTCGCTAGAGAACTGCAACATGACAGCTGAAGTATTTTGTGGTCCATAGTAGAGCACGAAGCTGCTTCCTGTGAAAAGTGAGCCTTTTATTAAAATTCAGTCTCAGTTTTATATAACAGAGGTAAGATCATATTGAAGACTCACTGCATTATCTACCAAATACAGTCTTTAATTATTGATATTGTAGATGCAAATCACTTTGGTTTGACTTTAAAACATTTAATAGCCCCTTTGTGTCTTCTTCAGTACAATCCATAGTATCCTGTACAGAAACTAACTCAGCATACCAAGCAACCTATATTGGAGCTTTGTTACTTCCTTTGCCATCTTATTGGATTAGAAGCTCTAAATATTCAGTAAGAGCTGAATATAGGAAGGAAAAAAAATTGGGCTTATACATTATATGGTGTCTGCACTGGAGCTATGATTATGCAGACAAACTAGGAAAAGCTGTTCGTCTTCATCATATTCATTATTTTTTCTCTTTTTGTTTAATTTTTGGTACTTGATTTCATTCAAATCTCTCTAGTGCCCAGGCAGGAAGCTTGGTTATCATGGAAGGATTTATTTGATTAAGATTCTTTTGTGACAGTACATAATGAACCTCAAAAGCCAGTTGCTGCAACTCCTACACAAGGAACATCCATTAAATCAGTGGTTCTCAACCTATGGGTCGCGACCCCATTTGGGGTCGAACGACCATTTCATGGGGGTCACCAAACGCCGCCGTCCGCCATTTTTTCCCATTTTTTTCATTTTTTTTTCATTTTTTTTGGCTGGCGCATCTGCAGTTCGGCCCGTCGCGTGCATGCGACGGGCCGAACCGTGCATGTGCGGCGTGCAAGACAACCCGATCCACGCATGCGCAGCACAACAGGCCGAACTGAGTATGCGCAGCACAACCGGGCCGCTCGCCTCCCACCGCTGCCTCAGAGACTCCGGCAGGCACACTGAGGAGCGGTCCGGAGCAGGCGGGTGCAAAGCTGCCTCCTTTCTGCTCCGCTCTGCCACGTCCCAGGCCCAGCCTCCAACTCGCCCTCCGGCAACCGGCCAAGTGGTCGGGGCAGCCGGACCTCGAGGCGGGCCCGCACTTCACTGAGACCGGCCCAGCTGTGGCGAGAGGCGCCCAGCGGCCCGAGAGAAGAGAAAGGCGCCTGGCAGTCGCCTCCAGCCCCCATGTCCATGCTCCTCTACTCGCCCTCCTCCCCGGCCGGCCCTCACCAGCGCTGCCCGCTTTTCTCCGCAGCAGCCAATGGGGGCTCCGGGGCTCCGGCTCCCCTTCCTCCTCCCAGGCGCCGCAGGGGGGGCGGCTGGGCGCACAGGGGCTGCCTGCCTGCCTGGCTCTGGTTCTGGCTTGGCCCTTCTTGCTCCCACCCTCCCCCCATCGCTCGGCGGCGGTGGCCGAAGCAGGCACATCGGCCCGTCGCACGCGCATGTGCAGATTGGACCCTCGTGCACGCATGCGGGGCACGGGTCGGGGTCGCGCCACCCATGGGCAGCGCAAGTGGGGTCTCAATCTGAAAAAGGTTACACAGAGACATTTTGTCTGAAAATAGCATAAAATGTTTCTGCGTCATTCTTGCCAGATTTTCCTTTTGTGGACTATCTTCTTGATTCAAGATGTTCTTGGTTTTTGCATTTGCATTTGCAGAGAATGGAAGCCTGAAATAACGCAATATCACACGAGTTCAGTGGGGCGAGATCTCATGCTACTGATGTCTCGTAATCTTGCATCAAGAAGATAGCCCACAAAAGGAATGTAAGCAAGTCCCAAAGTTACGAATATTGCAGCACCACAGCAGTCATTTCAGAATATTTCAGAAAGAAAATTTTGAACATCCTGTTCTTCCAGACCGGACGGAGGAATTAAGACGTCTGGAGGTATGTAATGTATAATTGTAGCCAGTATACTACATTAACAACGAAAATACAGTGCACTCAGAACTAGTTACGAATATTGTAGCACCACAGCAGTCGTTCACCCTTACAAGTAACCAAAATGGTTTTGCAATATTCACCCTGGTTATTCCTTCCTTCCCTACCCCAGTCCGAGTCTCCCTAGGCACCAGCCTTTCAATACTCATCCTGCGAAGATCGAGATCCTTCGCTTTCTTGGCTGCTCCAGGCCTTCGTTGCATTTGCAGAGAACGGAGGCCTGAAGTAACGCAATATCACACGAGTTCAGTGGGGCGAGATCTCATGCTACAGATGTCTCGTAATCTCATGGTACTTTAGGCCTATGTTCTCTGCAACAAAGAACAGAACCGAAGCCGGGAAACACTTCTGTGTATCTCCAGAGGCTGGATTCGGGCTCCGGAGGCCTTTTCCAGGCTGCTGGGGCCCGGATCTAAGGCTGTGGGAGGCTTTTATGCCCTCCCCCACTGCCTAATCTGGACTCCAGAAGGCTTTTGCAGGGCACTGCAGCCCAGACCTAAGGCCAGGGGAAGCTTTCGCGCCTTTCCATGGAAGTTTTAGGACAATGTAACTTAGTATTATTAGCTAAATGTTACATGTAACACTCTTCAGTTATTGATCAAGTTTTCAAAGTAATATCCCCCTCCCACACCAAAACTAAAAGACTGAACATTTATGAATTATGGCTCATTATACATTATACATTTAATCCTACATATACAAATCTAAAAGTAAGTCTTATGGAAGTGAGTGGGATTTTTCAGAAGGTCCTTTAACATCTCCCGCCACCACCCAACAATATTGATATACGTTTGGAGTAAGAGTTTCCTGACATCAAAGCAGTTCCCATTACTGATAACTAAGAATATTTTTAAGTTGGTACAGATTCATACGTAACCTGTTGATTTTTCTAGACAGAAACCACCAAGGAAGAACAGCTTGCCAATGATACACAGGAACCAGGTGGGGTCATCAAGCAGTAGAGATTTCAACAGAGGCTTCATGAGTCCCTGGCAAAGAACTGTGGGTAGTACAACAGTAGAAAACACACGAGAACCTCTTGAGAAGATGAAGCGTCATCGGGACAGACATGAACTAAATAAACAATGGCTTAAAGCAGTGGTTCTCAACCTTTCTCAGGTTGAGACCCCACTTGGCCCACCAATGCGCGCCGTGACCCCACCCGGGCGCGCGCGTGCGTGCGCACCAAAATTTTTTTTAAAAAAAATAAAAAAAAATAAAAAAACCAAAAAAAATGGCAGCCGCAATGGGCGGATCTGCGCATGCGCAGATCAGCCCGTCACACGCGCCACGCATGTGCGCATCCTCCCGTCACGGGCCGCCATTTTGTTTTGTTTTTTTTTTAAATTTAAAAAAATCCAAAAAAAATGGCGGCTGCAACAGGCGGATCTGCGCATGTGTGGATTGGCCCGTCGCACGCGCCACGCATGCGCGCATCCGCCCATCGCGGGCCGCCATTTTGTTTTTTTTTATTTTATTTTTTTTAATTTTTTTTAATTTTTTTTAATTTTTTTTCCGGCGCGACGGGCGGATCTGAGCATGCACGGCGCGCGCGCACCAAAAAAATAAAAAAAAATTAAAAAATTTTTTAAAAAATTAAAATAAATAAAAATAAAAAAACAAAATGGCGGCCGGTGATGCCCGGCAACCCCCACGAAATGGTCGCGTGACTCCAAATGGGGTCGCGACCCCAAGGTTGAGAACCACTGGCTTAAAGCCTGTCTGCAGAACCTAAAAACTAAAACGACAAAAGAATCCAGGCATAATGTATTGCAGTATGTTTATAGTATGGACTACAAATATAAACAGTGGATTATATTTGTTATATCCCCTTTATCAGTATTGTGGAAATTAAGATTAAATACTGTATGTTGGACTTCTGGTTTGCCATCACAGCGCCGCGGATGCTGGAAGACGAGCTCCGTCTTTCTTGTCCGATTTTGTCCTGCTGGGGGACCCTGGAAAGGGTCAAAAGTCGCCCTGTAGAGGCGACGAGCAAGGAGGGGACCCCCCACTTGATCGTGTTAGGGCAGCGGGGAAAGACCTGCCATAGCAATATGGCTCATCACTAAGCTGCTGACATCCGAAGTCAAAATCACCACCAAGCACCTTTAAAGCAACGTGGATGAAATTGGGTGAGATCTGATTTTCTCTTTAAGAAACACTTTAAGTATTTTTCCTGTAAAAGCTGCACAAAGTATTTTTTCCCCTGTGAGGAGAGAGGGAAGGGAATTTCTACTCCATCCTCTAAGAAAAGTGGCGACTAACTACCCAGGGGAAACAGAGCATCTATAAGAACAATTTTAATCTAATTGGATATATATGTTTTTGAAACCTGGGGACTAAAAGTGTTCCTATTCTTAATGGAAATGTTTGTTTTTATCTAAAAAAAGAAGACTTGAAAAACTATCATAAAAACTTTGGACTTAAAAAGCTTTAAATAGCGAAGTATGGTATTACAACTTGTTATTGCCTAAAAGAGACTTGGCTTGAAGCCCAGACTCCAGAAAAAACTTCTGACCTTGACAGCTACCACCTGTGAAAAACTCAGCTGCAAAGAAGGAAATTCTGGGCGGCATATCTGGCCTGTTCGAACTATGAATGTAAACTTTTACTGACTTTCAGAGCTATACGTGGGGAATTGCTTTCCCATTTCCTTACATGAGAAGCATATGTTATTATACGAGATGATGGAATACCTTGGACTATAAACTCTTACTTCACAAACAATTTCTACTATAAAGACCACCTATAACACATGAAATAGATGTCCCATACCTAGCTTTAAAAAAAAATAACGTTTGATTCTAAAGTCTTCAATTTAATATACTTTTAAGAGAATATGGATGAAGATCAGGAAAAAATCCTTTCCGTGTTGAAATCAATACATGAAACCATTCTTTCAGCTTGTGACTACAACCTAAGAACTAACAATGCAGAAAACAGGAGAAGTGGAACAACTAAACAGTAAGACAGAGGACTCAGTTGACCAACAGATCCAGCCAACGGAAAAATCACAACAGGGAGTGACAATACTGAAAATGGAAAAGACTTTTTACAAAAATCAGAAGAAATTTGAGGGAAAGGAAGAAGAACAGATTGAAGGGAAGATAAACCTATCAGGACAATTGTGGGAAATTGGAGTAATAGGGAGGCAATCTAATAAATACAAATGGGCTAGTTCTTCCAAAGAAACTGCAACCAAATGATCTTTCTTATTCCAAATAATATATATAATAATAGAGGGAGAACTATTTGATGATTCAAAAGCACTAACATAGAAGTTTAGTTGGCAAAGGAAGAAAGCCAGAGTAAGGCTGAAGAAAATAAGGGTTTTGATTCATTAGAGGGGATTTCATATTACTGATTAGAGGATTGAATATGGTGGAAAATAGATAACTTTTAGAAAATAAAATAACATTGCAATTGAATAATAAGGGAAATTTTGGTCACCTAATATAAAATATTTGGAAATCAGTTAAAAATAAGAATTCTGTTTGCCCATTATGAGATAATAGATATTACCAGAAAAAGAGAAGGGAGTATTTGAGCTTTTAAAAATTAGACCTAAACAAAAAATGTATGTATATTACTGATTTATTGGTTAACCCAGTCAATACATATAATGGTTTTGATTTATTAGAGGGGATACTGTACTATTAATTAGATGGTTTAATAAGGTGGCAAATAGATAACTTTTAGAAAACAGAACAAGATTATATTCAAATAGATAAGATGTGTACTTGGAATATTAGATTTTGTTATGAAAAGGGAAAAAGGAAGAAGTTGAGATAAAAGAAACTTTGGTTACCTAAAGCTTGGAAATTATAAATACCAAATGTTAATTTGAATATTGATGGGAAAGCTTGGGAAAAAAGCAATAACAGGACATTGATTGTATTTAAGGATTGAATGCATACACAATTAAGATATGTATAAGCTAAAAATTATTGATAAATGTAACAAAGATGTTTTTACTTAGTTAATAATAAGAACTGAATTAGCCTAATATGAGATAGTGTATATTAAAGGAAAAAGAGAGGAAATAGCTGATGTAACTTGAGATTTATACTAAAGATTTATGTATGTTATTGAACTACTGATTAACCCAGTCACCACATTGCTTTTTAAATACTTAATTGTAAAATTAGAAAACTAATAAAATATTATAAAAAATACTGTATGTTGAAATATTTAAAGAGCCAAAAACTTCAGTGGGATGTATTTAATTTTTGGTATGACTGTAAGTATGCATCAAAATATTTTTAAAAGCCTGTCAGTGAAGTACTGGGAATTTTTGAGGAATTGATCCTTTTCCATTTTTTTCTCTCTCAGAGACATCCAGTGAAGGAGACTCTTCGATGCCACCTTGTTCTTGTCTAAATAGCGAATGCTCGGTCCCAGAAGAATTGAGCAATCTAGTTGTTGAGTCGGCTCCATCAAAGGTTTCTGAGATTCAAGGCAAGTCTGGAAGCCTAGATCAAACAGTAACTGAAGAAATAGTTTATATACAAGAACTGGAATCTGCTGTTTCTCCTGGAAAACCGGTAAGTGAATTTGAGAATCCATTTGGCATTCTTTGAAATTAAATTAAAGGCTTAATTTAAATATTATATTAACATTAGTAAATAAGTCAGATAAAATGTCTGAACATACACTTTCTTTAAAAAAAGAAAAAAAGCTGTTCTCGGCTGGTCCTGGGCGAAGCTTCGCTAGCCTCTGGGAGCTCCGCAAGCGGATGCTGGAAGAAGCTGGAGGGAACCATGAGGCGACTGGGCTGTTTGGGAGATGATTTGAAGGGTACATGTGACTAACCTACCTCAGACTCCCTCACCCATTCTGCTACCTCAGGAGCCTAATAGCATTGGATTTCCACTGGTTCTGGACACCCTCAAGGGGCCATGAGACTAGCAGGTCCTCTTCGTGTTGTTGTGATTGTCTTGACGGCAGGGCTAACCTGGATCCTTGTCAGTATCTTGTTGGGGACCCAAAACAGTTTCTCTCGCCTGCAGCAGTTCCTCCTCAACAATCCAGAGAACACTCCCGCTACAGAACCAAGGCCAAAGAAATACAAGTGTGGCCTCCCCCAGGCCTGCCCGGAGCATTCGTTTGCCTTCCGGATGACAAGCGGTGCAGCCAATGTCATTGGGCCCAAGATCTGCCTTGAAGATAAAATGCTAATGAGCAGCATGAAGGATAATGTAGGCAGAGGTCTGAACGTTGCCCTGGTGAACGGTGTGAATGGAGACTTGATTGATGCTAAGTCTTTTGACATGTGGGCAGGAGATGTGAACGAGCTGCTAAAATTCATCCGGTCATTGCACGAAGGGACATTGGTATTTGTTGCCTCTTATGACGATCCTGCCACAAAAATGAATGAGGAGGCCCGTAAAATCTTCACAGAACTGGGCAGCAAATTTGCTTGGGAACTGGCCTTTCGAGACAGCTGGGTCTTTGTTGGCGCCAAAGGAGTGCAAGACAAGAGTCCCTTTGAGCAGCATGTGAGAAACAGCAGAAGCTCCAACAAGTATGAGGGCTGGCCTGAAGCCCTTGAGATGGAGGGTTGCATTCCGCAGCGAACCACCGAGGTCCTGTGAGGGTCCATTCCTTCGAAACTTCAAGTGAATTTTCTCATGGGGATGGGAGAAAAAAATCTCCAGTCTTCCACCTGTCTACCCTTATTGTGGCAGCTACCCTTCTTTCCGTCTCCAGAGTGGCCTGTTTGGCAGTGCCTTAATAAGGCTGACCAGTTGCCCTTTTCAGAAAAGCTTTCTTGCCGTGGACTTTGGGAAGAGAGAAAGTGTAAACTCCTTATTGCCGGATTAGTTCTCCGTTCCCTTCTCTAGTGCCTTACATTTTTCCCAGGCGAAGGGGTCTAATCCTCCTTGCCCTCTTCCCTGCTATAAATTTGCAGAGCCGATGGATTTGCTCAATTGAGAACCAGCCTGGGGGTTTTATATGTGGACAATTTAAAGCGGGAGGAAGAACTCTTGGGCAGGGGGAGTAGGTAGGAGATATCATGAAAAGTGGGACAGTCCCCTCATTTCTTTATCTCCACAACATGCTTCTATCATGCCTTCTTTACACACATTTGTACCTTTCTTTGATCCCATGCACATCTCAGTCATACATGCATTCTTCATATGTGTAGAATCCCTGCACTGCTCAGCTGAAAAGCATGGAGGTCCAAGGAAGAGTCCTGTATTCACGAGGTTCTGCCAAAGGAACCACTCTGAATCAGAGTTTTATCTATTTTAGCACCACTGCTGTTCCAAGTGCACTCCCTTAGTTTGCTAAACTTGAGAAATGCCCAGTTACTGCTTCCTGTAGTGTAATGTTGGTTCTTCAGTTTGTGAGGGGATGGGGTGAGGACTGAGTCTTTCTTTCATCCTTCTGCCCATGTTCATTTTTTTTTATAGAGTGTAGTGGAGGGAATCCAAGCTCAAAGTTTCCATTTACCCAATCCTTGTTGCTGAACAGCTTCTTCAATAAATACTGTGTATAACAAAAAAAAAAAGCATTCACTTTTAATTCCAGCTACTTCTAGAACACACAATATAAAAGTAATGTCCAAGGTGTATTTATTGTAATACAACATGCTAATTTTGTTAAAAATGTAAAAAAAAAATACTATTAAAAGGTGGAAGAGATGCACTCACAATTCACACTTTTTCTAGTTTACTTCTCAGCTTCACTGAATGAGGGCTAAACTGTAGTTTCTCTGTTGAATTGTTGATTAGGAAAGGTCCTAATCTCCAAATACCATTGTGACATAATCTGTGTTATTTAAAGACTGGATGGATAAAGGAGATGAAGTGATTTTTTTATACAATACTAAACCTGACTAAAAGGGTGAAAAGGTGGTGACTTTTGTCACTAGCAGGAATAGGCAACATTTTGTGGGTGAGATCACATTAACTATTTTTTCAGCCTCTAAAACCCTGTTGAAGTGACATAGAGATGGTCTTTGCCTTATGGCCAAACTTGGCACCAGAATTTCCGACATTAAGCGACAATGCTGTTAAATGAGTCACAATGCCAAGTGATTAAGCAAATCATACAGTCACTAAATGAATCTGGGTTCCCCCATTGACTTTGCCTGTGAAGGTTGTAAATGGTAACCACACTAAAACTGTCGTAAATACATGGCAGTCGTCAAACACTCGAATCATGAACAAGTGGCAATAGAGATGCTGCAACTGGTTGTAAGGACAAGTCATAAGTCACTTTTTAAACACGGGCAAACAAATAGTCATTAGTTGAGAACTACCCTTAATAACATCTCTGAAAAGCTAGCTTTTAGCATTTTTTTTATATTTCGGGAAAGTTTTCTTTCCCTTTTTTTCCCTTTCCTTTTTTTCTTTTTAGTAAAATAGGGTTAATACATCTGGCGCAGTGGTTAGAATGCAGTATTGCAGGCTGACTCTGCCCACTGCCAGGAACTGAATCCTGAGCGGCTCAAGGTTGATTCAACCTTCCATTCTTCCAGGATCAATAAAATGAAGACCCAGATTATTGGGGGCCGTATGCTGACATTTGTAAACCACTCAGAAAGTACTGTAAAACACTATGGAATGGTATATACATCTTAGTGCTATTGCTATCAGAAGCATAATACTATTTACTGCTTTTTTACAAAAAAATAAAAAATAAATTATTACCATAGTTTTACTTCAGATTTCAGGACTACATACTTGAAGTGCTTTGAGTACTGTTAGGAAAAAAGTGCCGGAGGTCAATTAAATGAATCATGCAGTTGTTAAGTGAATTTGACCTCCCCCATAGACTTTGCTTGTCAGAAGCCATCTAGAATGATTACAGATGGTAATGACATGATCCTGGGACAGAGAATCTGTCATAAATACCTGCCAAAACATAAATTTTGATCACTTGTCCATGGAGATGATGCTGCAGCGGTCATAAGTCACTTTTTTCAGTCCTATTGTATCTTTGAACAGTCACTAAATGAATGTATCATGTAGTCAAGGTCCTTTTCAGATCAAAGGGAAAGGGAAAAGTTTCCCTGTCTGGTCATGTCCGACTCTAAAAGTGCAGTGCTTACCTCTGTTTCTTGGCCGAGGGAGCCAGCATTATCCAAAGACATTTTCTGTGTTCATGTGGTCAGCATGGCTATATGTTAAAGGTGCACAGAACACTCTTACCCTTCCCACAAAAGTGGTACCTATTAATCTAATCGTATTTGCATGCTTTCAAACTGCTAGTTGGGTAGGAGCTGGGTAAGGTACGGGAGCTCACCCCATTGCAAGGTGCTTGGGTCTCTAACCGGGCTGTCAGCTCCAATTGACAAGCTCAGCATCTTTAACTGCTGAGCCATTGTGCCCCCGATCAAAAGAGTACTGGAGAAAAGGGGCCATAACTTTGATTTTGGAACAGTTCTAGAGGAGAAATTCTTTCCACTTCAAAGCTGCAAGCATATGATTAGAATATGGAAAATATCAGATATATATTACCTACTTCAGCTTCCAACCTTACAAAAGATTTTCCAGGAATGATTCTTGTCATTCTGTACAACCTTTAAATTAAGAAAGAAAGAACACAGACATATGTTAGGTCTTAGATGTAATAGGATTAAACTGATATCTTGAAAAACCAGAAATCCAGAAAGTCTCTCCTTTTAGCAGTATATGTCATAGGCAAGCATCTGTTTGAAATCTTTGCTTGGTATCTAAGAGGGCATCAGAGGCCTTGCCATTTTTTGTCCAGTAGCAAGATTTCCCTAACTAGCTGGCCTCTCCTGCTTAAGAGAGACAGGATTCCAAATAAGTGAAATATTTTTATTTCCATGCTTGTAATTAGTGTGAGGGGTGTGTGTGTGTGTTTATGTGTGTGTAATATATATTCCTTATTTACTCTTTTTCATCTTGACATAGTCTCCTTGCAAAAGCAGTAGCTCTCTATCAAAGCAAGAATCAAACAAACAAACACAGAAGTCTGGAGGTAAACAACTGTCATCTATAAAATCTCAGGATATGTCATATAGTTGGTCTGATGAGTCTTTATCCATGACCCAATCAGGTAAGTATTAGAGCTTCAACTTCCTTTTTTATAATTTTTAAATTATTTTTTAATGAGTCTCAGTTTTCCAATGGAATTGATGGGGCTTACATGCCATGTAATTACAGCATTAAATGTAACATATTTGCAATTTTCCACCAGTCTTCATTTTGGAAATGAAAAAGGCAAGACCCCTTATTAATATAAAATATTATTTTCTAAATAATATGTTTTTATCTTTTTTAGAAACTACATCTGATCAAAGTGACATTGAAAGCCGAATCTGGGCTCTGAAAGATGAAGTACGGGGAAAAAAATCTGTTGTTTATAGGTTGAAAAAAGAACAGAAGAAGAGGCTCAAAGAGAAACTTAAGGCTCAAGAGGCAAGTTTGATCAAGCAGTTAGAGGTAAGAATTTGAAAGAAATGCTAAAATAGAAATTGTGTATCTGTTACATATTGATATTCCCATGTTTCTTTTGCCTTATTTTCTCTGAATATTTTTTTCTTTTTGCTTTGATACCGATGGGAATATAATAATATTGACCAAAAAAAGAAAAAGAAAATACAAATATCTTCACAGATTAAATTATATAATTTACGTACTTACACGCACACAATTCCAAATTTCAATATTCAGCAAGTTTAATACTTGAAAACAAATTTAATAAAGAATAAGATAACGTTCAGTCTTCCTAATATCTTATTTTTTACATCATCAGACTTACGATGAATTCATCAAGAAAACAGAAGAAGAATTGAATCGGGATTTGGAGACAACCCCAACAGCTAAACCTCAAATCAAAACTCCATCCACAGCTACTGAGAAACCAAAGATCAAACCCCCACCACTCCATAGGTAAACTGCTTAAAGTTAATATTGCATGGTGGCCTTTCTAAATGTACATCTTTAATAGCCTAGAAAGGGTTTGCATCTCTTTCAAAGGGAGAAAGCAGACGGCGGGGGAAGACCCAGACAGAGGGACTGGTGAGTGTTACCCCACGCGCTGCGCCCCAGACCCACCAGAAAGGGAGCCCCAGGGATTCAGAAGAGGACAGGACTAACCAGGGAAGAAGGTGGGAGGAAGAAGAAAGCTGGAAGGCAACCTGGAACGCTATAAAGGAAAGGCAGAAGGGATCTGTAAACACAAGCTGACAGAAGACAGGAGAAAGTGACCTGGGCAAGAAAGCAGAGAAAGAGGGGCAGGAAGGAGCCAGAAAAGAACAAAGAGAAGAAGCAGGCTGGGAGAGGGGAGTGAAGAGGAAACCAAGGCAAAGGCACTGAACAGGCTCCCTGAACACAGAACTGCCTGAATATAGGCTCCTACCCCCACACTGCCTGAACCCTGAAGCTCCCCCCCTGAAAGGTTGGATTACTGGATCACCATCAGATCACAACCTAGTGTCTAACTTGGCCTAACTTGGAAACCAAAACAGTGCAAGAACAACAGGAGGATAAGCCCAAGATGGCCTCCAAACAGACCAAGCTGACACAAACAAAGGGAGTTACATCCTCCCCAGCTCAGCTTCTTAAACCACCAGGAAACATCTTACCCCTACCCACACCCTCCCATCCAACTACAGGCCCACAGACCCATCTGTCCACCCAAGCCAGCCCAACAGCACACATGATACAAGAATTAAAAGAGGCAATAGAAACGCTGGTAGGAAGGATGGATGGAATGGATAAAAAATTGGAGGAAATGGACACAAGGATGGAGAGAAGGTGTGTAGAGGCAGAACAAAAGATGGAGGAAAGATACAAAGGCATAAAACAAATGCTGATAGACCAAGGTAGAGAGCTAGAGAGAAAATGGGAAGAACAACGCAGGGCGATGGCCGCAGACCTGGACCAAATGAAGGAAGCAATGCAAGCACACTACAAGGGAATAGGGGAGGAAATGGAGAAAAATTTCCAGGAGATCAGGGAGAACGTGGACAAGCGGATGGAAGAAGTGGAGAGCCAAGTAGAGGGACAGATAGCAGAGATGAAAGGGGTGGCTCAAGACCAATCCACCGTGATACAATACTGGCAAATGGTGTCAGCAGTAGAGATTTCAACAGAGGCTTCATGAGTCCCTGGCAAAGAACTGTGGATAGTACAACAGTAAAAAACACGCGAGAACCTCTTGAGAAGATGAAGCATCATCGGGACAGACATGAACTAAATAAACAATGGCTTAAAGCCTGTCTGCAGAACCTAAAAATGACAAAAGAATCCAGGCATAATGTATTGCGGTGGCTGCAAAAATGTCGTAAAAGCCTTAATGAAAAGTCGTACCAACCAGGACCTAGTGTCTCCCTGAGAACATAGCTTGTAAATTCTTGGATCAAGTTTCAGAAAGAACATCCTGAAGCATTCCTGGGAGATGTGGCTAATTGGCTGGAGATATCCCTAAAACACATGGAAGTAAGCGGGCCAAAAACATGTGCTTTGACACAAGAGGAATGGCTTGAAACATCTGTTCAAGCCATTCAAAATCTATTGAATTCTCAAAGTAGCCTAAGATGGCTTGTAAAGTCATTAAAGAAATCAACATTCTGAAGGATGCGTGGAGAATATAATGGATTCCAAGATCCATCTCACTTCAGCAATCCTTCAAAAACCTGCAAGGGGTTCAGCAATCCTGCAGCATCTAAAGTATTTAAAAGTATTTAAATTTTAGGCTGTACACCGCCCCGAGTCCTTCGGGAGAGGGGCGGTATAGAAATTTGATTAATAAATAAATAAAAATAAATATGTGGGAAAAGTAGCTTCAAATAGCCATAAATCACCTCCATGAAGAAGAGCCAGAAACATCCCATCTAAATTTGGAGGAGGGATTGGAAGCATCTAGACACGGCCTGTAGGAATAAATACTTGAACAGTATTTCTTTTCAGCACACCCAAGAACATTAAAAAGGAAATTCAGCCTTAGACAAAGAGCAACACAATTGTTTCCTAAATATAAGTTTTTTCTTAATTTACCTAGTTTTAGCTACTTAATTTTAAAAATAAAATTCTTTTTTACAAATAAAAAAAAGTATTTCTGTGTTTTCATCGGGGCTGCCGGTTGTGTATTGGCCGTTGTAGCTGCGCCATTGTGTTCCCCGCTTTAGGCACTTCGACACTCCTTTGCTTTCCTCCTGTGGCCTGTAGGTCTCCTTCTGCTTCTTGCACAATCAGTTGCTCCTTCCCTTACAGCCTCCTCAGCTGTGATTCCTCTTGCTATGACTTCTCTCTTGGCTGGTCTTCCCATAACTGATACTTCTAAATCCTTTACGTTTTACTGTCCCTTCCTGACTATATATATACGCATCCTGAAAAGAACAGAATTGGCCCTAATCAGAAATGAACTTCACACAAAAAGATTCCTCCTAGACCGAATCAACAAAGATCTCCTCACTCTTCACCTCAGACTCAGCAACAAGATCCACCCTGCACTTTGGGACAAATCCAAACAACTCGCAGTCTGGAGAGCCGAAACACAGAGCACCCTCAAGACAGACACACTCACCAACAAACTCCGAAGACTACAAGAACACCAGAAACAAACCCCTCCTCCCTCACAGCCACACATGAAACAAACAGTGCATAACATCTCAGATAGGATCCTCACCAAAGCTGAAACCAATGTCCTTTCCAAAGGATTCAACTTTGCAGTCGCTCCCAAACATATCCCCACTGAAACCATTATATGCGGAGTTGAAACCAGCCTGACCAAAATCAACCCCGATGACGCTAATAGAATCAGACTTGAAATCACCAACATACTCTGCACCAGCAAGCCACCCAAAAGCAACTTACCCAAAGAGGAGCAGACAGCACTACTTAACCTGAAACAAGACGCCAGCATAATAATCCTACCAGCAGACAAGGGCAACGCCACGGTGGTCATGAACACATCTGACTACCAAACCAAATTAACCAACCTACTCCAAGACTCCACATACAAACCCCTAAACACAGATCCCACCACCTACCTGGAGAAAACCACCAGATCCAAAATAAAAGCCTCTCCCATCAGCGAAGAGATCCAACAAAGAATCATTCCAAGAGAGAAATCATCCAGATGCCCTAAGCTCTATGGTCTCCCCAAGATACACAAAGAAGGAACCCCACTTAGACCCATAGTCAGCTCCATAGGCTCACCTCTACAAAATCTAGCCAAATTTCTCGCCAAACAACTACAGCCCTATGCAGAATCCATCACCTCACAAGTAACCAACTCATTCCAGTTCATAGAGATCATAAAGAAACAAAACTTACAGCCCAGCGACCTACTCGTGAGCTTCGATGTCATATCCCTCTTCACCCAAGTGCCAATCAAAGAAGCCTTAACAGCTATCCAAAACAAATATAACCCCCCCAAACACATCCTAGATCTGACCAACCACTGTCTATCCAACACATACTTCATCTATAACGGACAAAAATACAAACAAATAGAAGGAGCACCCATGGGATCACCTCTCTCACCTGTCATTGCAAACCTCTACATGGAACACTTTGAAACCCAAGCTCTAGAAAAATCTGATCACAAACCCAAACTCTGGCTCAGATACGTAGATGACACCTTTGTAATCTGGCCACATGGGAAAGGAAAACTGGACAACTTCCTTACACACCTCAACAGCCTACACCCCAAAATACAGTTCACCATGGAAACAGAAGCTAATAACCAACTTCCCTTCCTGGATGTCTTAGTCTACAAGAAATCCAATGGCTCCCTAGGACACACCATCTACCAGAAGAAAACACACACAAACCGCTATCTGCACGCACGCTCACACCACCACCCAGCACAGATCAACTCCGTAGCCAAGACACTCATCTCCAGAACCAAATGCCTCGCTGACGAACAACACCTAAAAACCGAACTACACACTCTCACTAATGTACTAACATCCAACGGATTCCCAAGAAATAAGATTTCCAACTTAATCCAAAAAGAAACTCCCACTAAAATCCATGACAGAGAACAAGAAAACGGCAAAGCCCTCCTCCCATACATAAAAGGCACCACAGACAAGATCAGCAAAGTCCTGCACAAATATAACGTCAAAACAGCATTCTGCACAAACAGAAAAATATCCACCATCCTAAGAAACCCTAAAGACAAAATTGAGTTAGAAAATCAAGGAGTATATGAAATCCCATGTACTGCTTGCCCCACTACATACATTGGACAAACCAACAGAAGGATAAATGCACGCATTGAAGAACACAAAAACTCAGTCAAAAGAGAGGAACCAACTTCTTCCCTGGTCCAACACCTTAAAGCCACAGGACATGAAATTGATTTCAAAAAGACCAGAACAATTGCCAAAACTGAACATTTTAATAACAGAATAATCAGAGAAGCCATCGAGATAGAAAAACGCCCCCACAGCATGAACAAACGAGATGATACCTCCCGCCTACCAGCCATTTGGAAACCCGCCCTTATTGACAAACGTATTCCTAACTCAAAGATTGACACCAGAAACACACAGGATGCCACCTCCACACATCCACGCAAAAAGCAAACCCAAACCCACACCAATGATGAGGCAAGACCACAGACCAGGAGCCAGACCAGAGCTGCAACATTGGCCACTTTGAACCTCTCCAGCACAACAAAGCCCCCACCCAAACAGAACACTCCCCCAGCCAATCAGAACACAGCCAACCCCCCAGCCAATCAGAGCACAGCCAAGCCCCTAACCAATCAGAACATAGCCAAGCTCCCAGCCAATCAGTTCAAACCCCCACTGGCAGTTAAAAGGAAAAAACAGCTTAGACCACACATTGCTCCTAGAAGCAGAAGCCAAAAGCACCAGCCTGAAGATGATGAATGAGATTTCATCGAAACGTTGCCAAGACACTTCAAATTCTACGCGGGAGAAAACCCGAATATATATATATATATATATATATATATATATATATATATATATATATATATATATATATATATATATATATATATATATATATATATATATATATATATATATATATATAGATAGATAGATAGATAGATAGATAGATAGATAGATAGATAGATAGATAGATAGATAGATAGATAGATAGATAGATAGATAGATAGATAGATAGATAGATAGATAGATAGATATAGATATAGATATATAGATATATATATATATGTATGTATGTATGTATGTATGTATGTATGTATGTACGTACGTACGTACGTACCTATCTATCTATCTATCTATCTATCTATCTATCTATCTATCTATCTATCTATCTATCTATCTATCTATCTATCTATCTATCTATCTATCTATCTATCTATCTATCTATCTATCTATCTATCTATATATATATATATATATATATATATATATATATATATATATATATATATATATATATATATATATATATATATATATATATATATATATATATATATATATATATATATATATATATATATATATATATATATATATATATATATATATATATATATATATATATATATATAAGATTGTGGACATGGTTTGTCATTTGTAAACTCTATTCTCACCCAAATTCAGGGAACAGGGTGTCCGTTCCACACCACTGAGGGTGCCTGATTTTGGAGGCAGCAGCCCCATGTAGTAGTCTGAACAGGAAATGACCAGGGCGTACATGACCTTGAGCGGAGAGCAATAGGCCTAATTGATGCAGAACACAAAGTTGGACTGTATGACCTTTGAAGTTCCCTCCAGCCTGGGATTCTCTGTGACTGTTCCCAAAAAAGCATCTAGACACGGCCTGCAGGAGGAAATACTTCAAAAGATGATAGGAAACAAAGATCCTGAAATATCCAGGAAAAAATACATGTTTCCAAAGGAATCCTTTCTCATAGAAAACAGGTATGTGAAGAACCAATATAAATAATTATATTCAGGGTGGACTAAATATTCTGCTTTTTTCTCTTTCTATATCTCATACATTGAACCAAAAAGAAAATTGCTTTGCTTCTAGTTCTGTGTAGCAGGTTTTCTTCAAGGGGGAACTGGAAAGGAAGAGGGCACAGCATATGTTTGCATGCAGTGAATTCTGGGGAAGAAAGGTGTCCCTGCAGGTTTTTCCCCTCTACTTTAAGTGACATTGCTCATCTCCATTTGTTAAACCAAAGAGCCAGTGTTTCCTTGAGGTGTTTCCGTGGTCATGTGTCCAGCTTGACAGCATGGTGCATGGGTATGGTGATACACAGAACCAACCAGGACCTAGTGTGTGCCTGACAACATGGCTTGTAAATTCCTGGATCAAGTTTCAGAAGGAACATCCTGAAGCATTCCTGGGGGATGTGGATAATTGGCTGGAGATATCCGTAAATCATACGTAAGTTAGAGGGCCAGAAACGTGATTTGACACCAGAGAAATGGTGAAAATACCTAGATTCCTGTGCAAAAAGTATCAGTATGTACTTTAGGCTAGAGAAAATGAAAACATTTAGAAACAGGCTTCATTGTGAAACAGTCCAAGAATCCATTGGAGTTGGATGGCTAAAAAATGTAACAAATTAACTAACAAGCTAAATAAATAATGTGAATTGGTTTTGTTTCCAAGCCCCTTTCCTCTCTGGTGACTATTGAAAGTAGAATACTCAGGGCTCATCTGAAAGCTGAATTTGAGGGTACAGGACCCAGATACAGTACAATCTTGTTGCAGTAGCATGAAAAATCTCATACGTTCATATCAGTGCTTTGAAGTTCTACACCAATCTTTCCAAGATGCTAGATCCTTTCGCCAACTTTACAAAAGAAAAGAAGTTCATTCTGTTTCTTGGCACCATTTTTCTATAGCCGCCTGGATCGTCCAGCATGGTGCTTTATGAAGGAGAGGTGTCACATTTTGCTGAAAACCTGAGGAAATGGAAAGAGAGATACACATTGAAAGTAATTATACTGTGGAAAGCTTTGAAAGCAAAGAGGTAAACTGTTCATTTATTAAGCTCTGAGGCAAGCATGATGTTTAGCACTGCTGATTTGTTGGGTTCTATTCTGAGATGCAAAACTAGTAAATGAGTATACTTTCTGAGCCACTGGGAACATGTAATATAGTTTGAGTCATATCAGACTCAAAAGCCAGAGCAACAATTCAAGCTCAACAGAAGCAAAGAAAGTAAGATAAGATAACCTTTATTGTCATTTTTTTTAAAGTGGGCACAACAGCACACATCAAAAATGAAATAAGAGACAGAGACATAATCAAAGTCAAGTAACCACTAATATTCAAGAAAACAGGCACTGAGGCACAATTCTGCTGCCAGAGACAAATTACTCAGATTAGAGATGGTATGTATGCATATATTTATTAAATTTATATAACTGCCCATCTGATGCACATAACTTATACATTCTGAATCTTAACTAGGGCGTATTTTGGGGTAGGGGTTATGTTAGGCACATATTAAAAAATCATGGTAGGGCCTATTTTCTGGGTTGTCTTATTTTCGGGGAAACATGGTAATTTCTTCTGGTACAAATTTGTGGTGTGGAAGATCACATTCATACTAAAACAATACAATGATACAATGTTACCACTATACAAAGATGGAGAAGAAAGTAACTACAATACCTGAAGTGTTCTTTCAAGTTCATATAAACTGAGTTCCCATGTTTTGCTCAATGGTTGTGTGCCATTTGTCTGTAGGGTCTGAGACATGGCTAAAAGAAAAATAGAATCATCATCATCATCATTTTGATCCTACCTTTTCATGTATAACTCAAGATGGCAAACATACCTAATATTCCTGCTTCTAATTTTTCCCACAACAACCCTTGAGGTGAGTTGGACTGAGAAAGTCCAGCCCAAAATCTCCAGCACTTTTCATAATTTTAATAAGCCCTGTAGATTGGATAGATTGGATAAGCATAAGCATAGTCTTGCTAGAGCGGGATAAGATCCATTCTAATGCAACGTTTTGTTTCTTAGAGTGGTTAATGAAACACCTCTAGGGTGGTCTCAAGTAGAAGATGGAGAATTTACCTTTATCCCACTACCGTTCACCTAAAATTGGTATTTGGAATCAAACTGTCCCCAACGCAGAGATAAAATTGAGTTAGGAACTTTCTAGTTTTTAAACTAACTTTGCATGAATCCATCCAATCCCTTTTAAAGGCATTCAAGTTAGTGGCTATCGCCATGTTTTGTGGTAATGAATTCCACAGATTAATTATACATGGTGTGAAGTACTTTCTTTTTATTGATCTCTTCAAGTTCACGTAGCTTCCTTGGATGACTAGTGGTGCTAAGGTTTTCAGACAATGCGAAAAATTTCTCCCTGTCTACTTCTACTCTATATGTGATTTTATCCATTTTGATAAGGTTGTTTCTCAACTGATTTTTTTCTGCATTCCGTATGTAACAAACTACATCCCTCATACTATTTCCAGTTGCACTATGCATTTTTATTTCTCAAACTTTAACACAGAAGCTACTTTGTGAAAGAGAATAGAATGCCAGAATAACAGAGTTAGAAGGGACCTTGTGTTGTTTAAAATATAAATTATTGCAGCCTTTTTCTTGTTTTCTTCTTGTGACAACATAGGCTCACAAACATCTGACAGTGGTTTATCAAAATAACTGTGGTTTAATAGACAACATGAAACAACAACATTCAGGGAGCATACATCATTCAAGGAGGTCAGTTATATTCAAATGGTTCAAGTGAAGTGCAAGGTTCCAACTGTCATTTTCCTCAGGTACAGTCTCTTAAAGGGACACCACCCCAAAATACTCTGCTTTGCCAGTCAGCTACTAAATTACAATTACCTTGACACCTTGGAGGTCTTTTAGTCCAACCCTCTGCTCAAGCAGGAAACCCTCTAGCATTTCAGACAAATTGTTGTCCAATCTCCAGTTGACCCCCTCTTCTTCGTAGCAGCCTCTTAGATACTGGAACACTAATATCGTGTCACCTCTAGTCCTTCTTGTCTTTAAACTACTAAAGCCTTCTCATTGAGGAACAGGCACAATTGGCACAGCAGATGGAGATGCGCAAAAGCCCTTTTCACCATAAATCACAACTGCCTCCTCTCTGAGCAAGAACTGCGAGTCCAATATTATTGGATTCCAGAAGATTTGTTGAAAAAAAATTACTAGGTTTGTTTAATCATGATTTATAAAGTCATAATGATTATACTCATGTACATTGAGAGGTTGATAAATTGATATAACCTAATTTGACTTCTCTTAGTTGATTCAAAAGGGATGACCATTCATCATTTCAACTTCAGTTTCAACTTCTATTTTTTTCTTTCCTTCAATCATGTCCAATTCTCACAGACTTCCTAGACAAGTCCTATAGCTTTTTTGCTAGGTTTTCAGAAGTGGCTTGCCATTGCCTCTTCCTAGGGCTGAGAGAAAATGACTGGCCAAAGGTCATCCAGCTGCTTCACGCCCAAGATGGGACCAGCACTCAAGATCTCCCACTTTCTAACTAAAGCCTTAAATACTACATCAAATTGGCTCTTCTACTTCTATTACAGCACTTAATTTCTTTGATTGTTTCTTTGCCTATTATAAGACAGGCTAAATGAATTATTTTCTATTTTTTGTTTAAAACACTTGTTTGGATAAATAATTCTGCTGCAGATCATTTTCTTTGGAAGCAAATCAAATCGTATTACAAATATTTAGAACACTCTATATCTTGATATCTTCTGTATCTCTAACCTTGAAATTTCGAGGGAATTTTATCAACCCTCTGAAAAGTCTACCGGTTGTTTTTACAAATATCACTTATATACATGTAGACTCTAATTGAAACAAGCCCACATAAAACTGTGATTCGCATATAGGTAATATGCAGGCTCTGAAGAGCATAGATAATGTTGCAATCTTATTGCACTATTAATGCATTAAATTCCTGCAATGGTGGCAAATATCTGTAGCTCAGGTGTAGGATGAGGATGGAGTTTCGTTCTGTTGTTTAAAATTATAAATTATAGCAGCCTTGTTCTTGTTTTCTTGTTGTGACTACACAGGATCGCAAACATCTGATCGTGGTTTATCAAAATAACTGTGGTTTAATATATAACATGAAACAACAACATTCAGGGAGTATACAGAATACAAGGCAGTGAGTTATATTCAAATGGTTTAAGTGAGTGCAAGGTTCCAACTGTCATTCTCCTCAGGTACAGTTTCTTAAAGGGACACCAACCCTTAAATACTCTGCTGACTCATTATCTATACATCACCTCTGCTGTTCAACTACTAAATTATAATTACCTTGAGACGTTCTCCTAGTCTGGTAAAGAAACTTCCAAAACCAACTCACAAGCTCAGAGAACGAATTTCGACCTACATTAAATTCTATTTATAACATAAGTAGGTAGGATAGGCAGCACTTATTCACACAAGAAAGTAAGGTTTCATAAATAAAATTTATGAAATCTTTTCCCCCGCAATAATGCTTTTAAGTATTGAAGCATACTGACCAATTATCAATCAAATATTATCTAAATATTATCATTTGACCCCAGATTAACCTATGACAAAGTCAACAAATATTCAATTAAACTAATACTATCGTAAACATAAGCATCTTAAAACCTCATCACTTAACCACACTTTGAATTTTACAATTTTCAATGTTGGAATATTGCTGGAATGGGGCAGTGGCTCAGCGATTAAGATGCTAGGCTTGTCAATCGGAAAGCCAGCAACCTGGGTTCAAGACCCGAGAGCCTCGTCCTATCCTCATCCCAGCTCCTGCCAACTAGCAGTTCAAAAGCATGCAAATACGAGTAGATAAATAGGTACCACTTCTATGGGAAGGGAAACAGCGCTCTGCAATGTCATGCTGACCACAGAACCATGGAAATGTCTTCGGACACAGACAGCACTGGCTCAATGGCCTTCAAACGGAGATGAACACTGCTGGCTATAGTTGGCAACAGCTAGCGGAGTAAAATGCACAGAGATCTTTTAACCTTTTTTCAAATGTTGGAAACTGAATGACAGAATTCCCATCTTATTTGGTTTAAACTTAAAGCAGTGAGTTTTACCATTTGGAACAACAACAAAAAGTCAAGTTCTGCCTTTAAAAAAGGGGATGTCATCACCAAAGCAATTGCACTCTTTTGACAAACCTAGAAACACAGAACCTGTCCTACCGATAAAAAGCAGCATCTCTTGGTCAACCTGGAGAATTTTTGGAAGCTCGGAGAGTTCAAAGTCCCCAAGAGGGATGCCCTTGAAAAACGAAGCGATACCTAGCAACCAAAGTTCTTTCAAAGGGACTAAGCCACTGGATACGATGCTACACATTATCTATCACCCGTCAAAATACACCTCCTTTCACCTTCCGCCGACTAAAAACATCGTTTCGGTCCTAAAAAGATGGCGGCAACAAGCACCCCACTTGCGCTTCTGAGAAAAGAGCTGTCCCTGGGCCAAAAGCGGTGAAAACACAATGCAACGCTTTGCATTGAAGCTTTGAGACCCAAAAAGCTTTCCCAGAAGGAAGTGGCTGGGTGCATCTGCGCCCCGGCAAGAATCCCGCGAGCAAACATCGCGTTTGCACAGGGACGGCGCGATTCTGACCACCTTAGGCCACGGGGAGGCAAAGGGAGCCACAGCAATTGATGCAGAACACAAAGTTG
The DNA here is from genome assembly GCA_034064705.1 of Bothrops alternatus. Taxonomy (NCBI): domain Eukaryota; kingdom Metazoa; phylum Chordata; class Lepidosauria; order Squamata; family Viperidae; genus Bothrops; species Bothrops alternatus. Next base: position 231,874 of record JARGCV010000145.1, on the reverse strand, counting down.
GACTGTATGACCTTTTAGGTTCCCTCCTGCCCTGGTGAGGTAGAAGAGAGTGAGATAATAATAATGATAATGAAAAATCACTAAAGATCACTAAAGCAAAATAGATGTTTCTGTATAATTTCTAGAAGAAAGCTGTGTCAGCAAATGTATGACTAACCCAAAAGCACACTGAGTTCAGCAACAATGTATTAAGCATAACTCCCTTCATTGTATGTCCATGAGAACTAACCCAAGATGAAATACATTGTAGATTTGCATGTGTGTTCCTTTGTTTCTGAGAATTGTATGTGTGCTTCTTTGTTCCTGAGAATGGAAAGCTATAAAACTGTAGTTTGACCCCCCCCCCTCGGGGTTCAGAATGTCTTGTTAACTGCTTCTGAACCATGTGCACATAATAAAACTTCTCTGCTGCCCCAGGTAATCGTAAAAGTTTCTTTCGGTTTCCACAAGATTTATGGCGACTCCGCCGGGACTGAAACTTTTAGGAAGAGGCCATTGACCTTCCAAGACGGATTGCCCTGTTGGAATTACCCTCTTTTGACGACGACATCTCCAAGCCGGCTCCGTGGCCTTTGTCTACGGGGAGACCTCGACGGGAAGGGAGGGGAATTTACCCATCAGCGAAGCACTCCAGTCAAGGATCCGCGGGGGTAGCAGACGGGTCGTAAATCAACAAAAGGGTCTGGAACGCCTGCAGGCAAGTATTGTAAAGAGGGGATACCTGATCCCATTTGGATCGGAAGAGGGGAGTAATTACCCCCTAGAAGACAAGGAAGCATCCTTAAGTCTTCAATAGGTAGGTACTGTGTGGGTGGTTAAACCATTGCAGTTCCTGCTGAGTGACCGTTGGAACGTCCGGCACTCCAGGTCAATGGTAGTGTGTCAGGAGAGATGGGAGGTAAACAGACAAAGAAGGGCGTTGGTCAGACGCCACTTCAATGCATGTTAGAAAATTTCAAAAAGGGTTTTTCTAGGGATTATGGAGACCCAAAACCAAATCCAGCCATGTTAAAAAGATTCTGTGAATCTGAATGGACCACCTTTGGCGTAGGGTGGCCCAAGGAGGGATCGGCGAATCCCGAACTCGTGGCACGGGTTCATCAAAATGTGACTGGAAATGGTCATTGGGACCAATATCCCTATATAGACCAATGGCAGATCAATATTGCAGAAAAGCCTCGATGGTTAGCAAAGTGTCAGTTAGAATGTGCTAAGATATATTTGGCAAGCCAAAAAGCCAAGCCTCAGACAAAAGCTAAGATTTTCAAACAGGAAGACAGGGAGGAATTATTAGATAGACCACCTGCATATGTTCCTAGAACAGAAGAAGGAGGAATAAATCAGCCAATTCCACCCCCTCTGGTTGAAAGAAATGAAGTCCAATTTCAACCAGAAGAAGAAATAAAAATAAAAGCAGATGAAATAAAAATAAAAGCAGATGAAACCATTCAAAAGAATGAAGAGGAAACCCCTGTTTCTAGCCGGACTAGAATCAAGGTGAAAACAAAAGTGAACTTAGCTCCTTTAAGAGAAGTTTTGGTCCCTGGACCAGACAACACCAATATTTCCATGCTCCAGTATGTTCCCTTTACAACCACTGATCTCCTTAATTGGAAACAACAATTTGGCCCATTTTCAGAAAAACCTCAAGAGATCATAGATTTATTTGAGAACATCATACAGACACACAATCCCTCGTGGAATGATATGCAACAGCTTATTTCTACTTTACTGGACATGGAAGGGAGAGAAAAATATAGATTAGGAAAATTGAAAGTACTTGCCCGTAGACACCCAGATGGAGGAGTTAATTGTCAGGAGAACAGAAATTCTGACGCTGTTGAACAAAGACCAGACTGGAATGCTAATGACCCTGAACACCAAACTTTATTACAAAGATACAGACTTTTGTGTTTAGAAGCTTTAAGAGAAGCAGCAATTCGTCCAGTTAATAACTCATATTTGGCAAGATAAGAATGAAACACCCACCACATTCCTCAGCCGACTGATAGAAGCCTATAGAGTAAACACAGGTCTTGATATGGAGTTAGCACAACATCATCCACTCCTAATTGAAAGATTTATTACCCAGAGTGCCCCTGACATAAAGAGAAAGCTACAGCGTACAGAAGGTGCCTTAGGAAAGAACGTAGCAGAGATTATGGAAATTGCACTTAAAACGTTCCGTAACCGTGACAAAGAGGAGGAACGTAAATTAGATCAGAAAGAGAAAAAGAAAGCTGAAATGTTAGCAATAGCATTGGGAGGGATGCGTATTGGACCCAACCAATGTGCCATCTGTAAACAGGAGGGACACTGGCAAAGGGAATGCCCCCAGAGGAATGGCCAGCCTAGGGGACAATCCCACCAGTATGGAAGAGGAAGAGGAAGAGAATTTAGAAGGACTTTCCAAAGAGGATTGTTGCCTTCAATATGTAGACGATGTTCTGATAACTGGACAAAACAAAGAGGATTGCTTTGAAAATACATCCAGATTGCTCCAGTTGTTACAAGACTGTGGCTATAAAGCGTCCAAAAAGAAAGCCCAGTTAGTCCAAAAGACTGTAATGTATTTAGGCTATGAACTATCACAAGGGCAAAGAACTTTGGGCCCCCAGAGAAAGCAAGCTGTGCTACAGATTCCCATACCCAAAACAAAACAGGAAGTTAGAGCCTTTTTGGGAATTACAGGTTTCTGTAGAATTTGGATTCCTAACTATGCTCTCACAGCTAAACCATTGTACCAAGTTTTAAAAGGACCAGAAAAAGAACCTTTGTTGTGGCAACAAGAACAAACCCAAGCGATGAAACAGCTCCAACAGGCTTTAACCACAGCACCTGCTTTAGGACTACCTGATATATCTAGGTCATTCTCACTTTATGTCGATGTGAGACAGAATGTAGCTTTAGGAGTTCTTACCCAAAAGCAAGGAAATTGGAACCGACCAGTCGCTTATCTGTCAAAACAGCTAGATATGACCTCGCAAGGTTGGCTACAATGTTTAAAAATTCTAGCAGCAGTTATGTTGTTACTGCAGGAGGCAAACAAGTTAACCTTTTCAGCTCCAGTAGTTGTTTATACTAGCCATGCCCTGCAGACAATTATTGACAATAAGGGACATTTATGGATCAGCAATCAAAGGATGCATAAGATACAAGCCTTTTTATTAGAAAATCCACAAGTCACATTGCAACAAAGTTCAACTTTAAATCCAGCCACTTTAATGCCAATACCAGATTCAACTAGGCCTGTGCATAACTGCATACAAACAATAGAGCTACAATATTCTTGCAGACCTGACCTTACAGATCAACCCTTGCATAATCCAGACTTCCAGTGGTTCACTGATGGATCCAGCTTTATGGATCAAGGAATTAGGTATTCTGGCTATGCAGTTGTTTCTCAAACTTCGATTGTGGAGTCAGCACAGTTACCTAGCCAAGCAAGTGCACAATTTGCAGAATTATATGCCTTAACCAGAGCATTAGAAATAGCTGCAGGAATGACTTTAAATGTATATACAGATAGTAAGTATGCATTTCTGACTATACATGCTCACGCTAAAATATACAAAGAAAGAGGATATTTGGACTCAACAGGCAAGGTTATCCAATATGCAACTTTGATTAAAAGACTTATCAAGGCAGCACAGTTGCCATCTAAAGTTGCAATCATCCATTGTCCTGGACATCAAAAAGACTTTAGCCTTATTACCCAGGGCAATAGGAAAGCAGACAAAGAAGCCAAAAGAGCTGCGTGGGAAGGCCCCCCTCTCAACTCAGATGTCACTAGGTTCATGTATTTAGACACTTACTTAGAACAACTTGATCCTACATATACACAGGAGGAAACCCAAAAATTGAAACAGGATGTACAAGCTGAACTAGTTAAAGGCTGGTACACACTTCCCGATGGACGCGTCGCTGTTCCTCTTGCACTTGCCCGCCCACTTATTTTTCAAGCCCATAAGCAACATCATTTAGGAAAAACTGCATTATTACAACAGCTTGAACGTTTTTTCTATCTTCCTTTTGCTTCTTCGCTAACAGCACAAGTATGTTCTCAGTGTTCCACTTGTGCCCAAACCAATGCACGCCAAGGACCAGTACTACCACCTGGTCAACAACCGATCGCTTATTTTCCAATGGACTATGTCGTTGTTGATTTTACTGATATGCCTAGAAGTAAGAAATACATAGCTCTGTTAGTTATAATTGATACCTATTCAGGATGGATTGAAGCCTTTCCAACTGTAAATAAGAAAGCTATACAGGTTGCCAGAATATTTCTGAAAGAGATTATTCCTAGGTTTGGTTGCCCTTCTAGGATTTCATCAGATAATGGTCCTGAATTTGTACACCAAATCAATAAGTCTTTAGCCCAAGCATTAGGAATCAAATGGAGATTTCATTGTTCTTTCCACCCTCAATCGGCTGGAAAAGCAGAACGAGCTAATCGCACAATTAAGACACTTATCACCAAATTTTGTTTGGAAACTCATCTTCATTGGCCAGATGTTTTGCCTATGGTTTTGTATGCAATCAGACTGGCCCCCCGCACTAAATTACAACTTAGTCCTTATGAGCTCATGTTTGGCCGTCCCCCTTGTTTATTTAAACCTGACAGTCAGGGTTGGCCGGACTTGGCTCATAAAGGTGGGATAGACCAACAGAAATTGTTACATCAGTTACAGCTTCATAATTTGGCTGTTTCAAACTTGCGCCATTATATAATGGAACAACAACCCCCTCCAGTAGTTACAGCAACACATGGGTTCAAACCAGGAGACAGAGTGTGGGTGAAACACTGGAAATCAGATCCCTTGAGCCCAGGATGGAAGGGACCGTATACTGTTGTTATGTGTTCTCCTTTGGCAGTGAAAACCTTGGAGGGAAAATCCTGGATCCACTGGAGTAGATTGAAAGCAGCTGCTTTCTCACAATGGAAATCCAACCCAGACTCCAGTTTTAGCGTCACCTTTGATGTTTGCAAAGCAGCTAATTATTGGGCTGCAACATATGGTTGTGGAGGGATCAGTAATATCCACAGCTATATCCCAAACCATAAGTACTTGTGCCCACCAGATGGATGTGAAGATGGCGGCAACAAGCACCCCACTTGCGCTTCTGAGAAAAGAGCTGTCCCTGGGCCAAAAGCGGTGAAAACACAATGCAACGCTTTGCATTGAAGCTTTGAGACCCAAAAAGCTTTCCCAGAAGGAAGTGGCTGGGCGCATCTGCGCCCCGGCAAGAATCCCGCGAGCAAACATCGCGTCTGCACAGGGACGGCACGATTCTGACCACCTTAGGCCACAGGGAGGCAAAGGGAGCCACAGCAATTGATGCAGAACACAAAGTTGGACTGTATGACCTTTTAGGTTCCCTCCTGCCCTGGGATTCTCTGTAACTGTTCCAAAAAAACTGGGAGGAGCTGTTAGTGTCCCCCCACCCCCATGAGGCAGTAAAACTAAACTCCCCACCCTGCTCTCTAATCTCTCTCCCTTTGTAAATCCCATTTACCTGCCTGCCTGCCTGCCTCGAAAGAGGGAGACAACCCCTTTAAGTCACCTGCCTTGACTCCAGACTGAAGAAGAAAGGAAGGGAAGCAAATGACATCTCTCCGCATCATTCACAGCCCAAAGCAGCGAAGGCACAAAGGTGTAGCAACCGACCATGGCAGAAGAAAAGTTTGTGAGGCAGCTAAGAGCTTCCCAAAGATCTCCCAAAATTAGCCAAGTAGAATAGAAGCAGATATCCCATTGAGTACAAGCCTTGAAAAGTCTCCCTTCTACTCCCAGGCTGAATGACACAGCCGTGGTCCAGGCCCTTCCCGAAGACCAGAAGCCTGGGACTGGATGGGAAGGATGAGGGCAGGGACCGGCTGTCCAGGAAATGGGTCCTTTTGGATTCTGACACAATCAGCACATCAGCAAATAAAGAGCTCTTAAGCTTTAGTATTCCTTTAAACAAATTAAAGAAAAGCACAGCCTAAAAAGCATACAGTACATCTCCAGCAAGAGGATACCAAATCTCCCCTAAACTGCCATGAGCTGAAGGGTGACCAATGTTATTTTAAATTGCCCTGGCTGTGCAACAATTGTCATAAGGATCTTTCAGATTAGAGGAACTGGAAGGCAAATACATTTGTGTCTTTAACTGTGTTGTTGTTATGACCCGCCCTGAGTCTTGGGAGAAGGGCGGCATATAAATTAAATAAATAAATAAATTTGGAGTATTATTTGGTGTTCTGGACATTGTATCTCAAAACATACATTCTAATTTTCAAAACAAAATGTAAATGAAACTTTACATGTAAATTAAACTTTTACACAGAAAAAAATACCAGATTCATGGACTGAAGCTAATATTACTTTGATACCTAAAGAAGACACAAGTAAAAAATTATAGACCAATATCGCTACTAAATGTGGATTATAAAATCTTTGCTGCAATAATGGCAGAAAGAATGAAAAATTTTTTGACTGAATTTATCCATTCAGACCAAAATAATTTGCTTCCTAAAAGGCAAATAAAGGACAATTTGAGGATTATTTTAAATATTTTGGAATACTACGAGAATCATCCAGGGAACCAGATGGCACTTATATTTCTCGAGTTACAAAAAGCTTTTGACAATCTAAATTGGCAATTCAATAGCTTCAAGAAATGGATTTTGGTGAGAACTTTATTAAAGCAATTCAAGCAATTTATAAGAAACAAACAGCAAGAATACTTTTAAATGGATATTATACAGACGGTTTTAATATTAAAAAAAGGTACTAGACAGGGATGTCCACTGTCCCCTTTGTTATTTATTCTCACATTAGAGGTATTGGTTAGAAACATCAGACAAGACATGGAAATTAAGGCATTGGAGATCAAAGACCAGAAATATAAATTACAGGCTTTTGCGGATGATTTGGTTTTCATTCTAGAGGAGCCATTGGAAACGGCTCTTAAACTTTTACAGAAAATTGAGAAATTTGGAGAGGTGGCTGGATTGAAAATAAATAGGGAAAAGACTAAAGTATTAACAAAAAAATCTAACAGACAAACAGAAAACTCAACTTGCTAAAATGACAAATCCTCGAATAGTTAAAAAAGTGAAATATCTGGCATTTATCTAACTGCAAAATACACAACATTAAAAGAAGATAATTATGAGGCTTCCAGTGGCACCGCCAGCGTCGCTAGAGTCTCCTCTGTGAGGCTCCGTTCCCTGGGTTTGTAAAGCCGCAAAAAATAGCGAACACCAGCTGTTTTTTGCGGTGAAAAATCCCCTCTTCGGGCGAAGAAGAGGTGAAGAGCATCAAGAGCAGAGTTGAGCTCCTCTAAAATCCCTGGAAAAAGTTTTCAGGGATTAAGAGTGAGAGCTCCCCACGCTCTTGAAGACGCTCCTGCCCAGAGACGCTTCTGTCATTAGACAGAGAAAGACGCCGCGACCGCTTCTGCTTTTAAAAATAGAACATAAGAGAGACTGTTTGCAGACGGAATGAATACAGGAGTTCCTATTGGATTGCAAGTATTTTTTATTGTATTTCTGGCTATATATTTCTAACTTTTACAATCAACATAATGCATTCAAAATGGCGTATAGCTTTCACTGCTTTTACTGTTAAAGGAAAGTGCTTGAGAGTGAAAGTGAATTCTCCATCTTTTTTTTCCTTTTTCTCGTAAGCGAAGCTAGAGAAACGGCTGTAGGAATTTGAATAAAGCCTGAGCGATTGTTTCAAAATTTAAAATGGAGTGGAACTTACATTTAAATGTTAAACCTATTTTTGATCGTATTGATGAATTTAAAGAAGAATTTAAAGAAGAATTGCGCGCAATAGTGAAATAGTTAATACAGAAATATTAACTAGACTCTCTCTTCCAAATAAAATTGATCTGCAACCGACTGCTGAGCATTTTATAAAACAACCCATACAAGAAGTGGACAGTATTGAGAATAAAGAGGATAAAGAGAATTGGATCTTGCTTGATAAACAGTTTATTTATGGAGTGGAGGAAGAGGATTTGTTTCAAGATAGGAGGGGATGCCCATTTCTTTCAGATAAGCAGCAAGAAGAGGATTTAACTGAGAAAAAAGAGAAATTGACCCAGTTTAAGAAGCAATCTACTTATGGGTGTGGAGGACCAGGAAAAGCAAAGACAGAGATTTGAAATGTTACTGCAACGAAATTCTATGGCTAAGAGAAGCAGAGGACTAATGCAAAGGCTAAGATGGTTTATATGGACTCAAATGATATTGCAAGTAAAAAAGAGAGACTTATTATTTGGAAGGGAGGCTTTGTTATGGAGGTTTACCTGGCAGAAGAAAAAACCCAGAATTCGACTGAAGAAGTGAAATTAAAAAAAAAAATTAAGGGTAATTTAAAAGTATGGAGTGATTTAAGGACCAAGATTATGAGCAAGATGTAAGAGAAGATGAGTAATGGAAGAAATAATTAAATTGACTAAGAATGTATTTGGACTGAAATGATTTAAGGTTTGACATTAGATTGATTGATAGATGGGGTAGATATGCATTATGTGATTTGATAAGGTTGAAGGAATGTAAGTTAGAAATGGAATAAATAGACTGTATTTGTTATGGAGGTTTATTTGATAGATGAGAAAGCCCAGAAGTTGATTGAAGAAGTGAAATTTAAAATTATATGTAAGGAATTAAGGGCAATCTAAGATTATGGGCTGATTCAAGGACCAAATTTATGAGTAAGATGTAAGAGAGGATGTTTAATGGAAGATATATAGTAAATTGATTAAGAATGTATTTTTTTTTAATTGAGGGGTATAGTGATATTAATGATTTATTTATTTGATGTTTAATGGTTTGAAATGATTGTTTAGAATGTTAAAAGAGGGTGATTACTGGAAGATATATATTAAATTGGGCTGTTTGGGTGATTTTATATAACCTCTCAATGAATTGAAGTGATTTAAGGTTTGACTTAGATTGATGGATTAGATATGTAAATGAAAATTACTATTCTTAACAAGATGATTTGTTTGTTTAATGTTTAATGGACTGAAATGATTTAAGGTTTGATACTAGATGGATTGATTGATGGATTAGTTATTTATTTGAATTGATAAGGTTGAATAAATGTAAGGTAGAGATTGTATTTAGCATATAGTTTAAAATTCTTGTTAGGATTATATAATAATTTTGTCTGATGTATTGGGTTTTCTTTTGTTTTACCCTGTATTCATTCTGGGAAGTCGGGGGGGGGGGGGTAGGGGGGGTTTATAATTTTATATATTATGTTTTTCTCAACTGTAATTGGGGTTGGTGTAAGAATATATAATTATAGTTATTAAGGGTTTGCTCGGGTGGCCTCTGGGCACCACATCTGATGGAAAGAGGAAGGAGGAGTGAAGGCATATGTAAGTAGAAAGAAAGTTGGTAAGAGGGGGGATGAGTAGGGATAGGTGGGTGGAGTATAGAGAAGGAGGGAGGAAAGTAAGTAGATAGTTGGTAAGTGAGGGGGAAGGTTAGGGTTAAGGGGATGTGGTGGTGGGGGTACCGAGCAGCTACGTTATTTGTTTGGTAAATATGGTTGATTAGTTTCAGTTGAGTTATTATTACTAGATGTATTGATTGAATTTATGTATTTATGTTTTGTTTATGGATGATTGTTTATATTAACACTATGATGTGACTTGAGCATTTTTCTTTTTCTGTAAAAATTAAAAAACCAATAAAAATTTATTTTAAAAAAAATAAATAAATAAAAGAAGATAATTATGAGAGAGTAATGAAACAAATAAAAATAGACTTGGAAAAGTGGGAAAATCTTCAACTATCACTGTTAGGAAGAATAGCAACTGTTAAGATGAACATTTTACCAAAACTAATATTTTTATTTCAAACAGTTCCTGCTAAACTGAGTAAGAAGTTTTTTGATGACTTAAATGCAACAATATTAACATTTATATGGCAAAGAAAGAAAGCAAGGATTAAATGTAAACTATTACAAGAATCTAAAGATAGAGGGGGCTTTGGACTCCCAGATTGGAGACTTTATTATCAAGCAGCCATTTTGCTTTGGATTAAAAAGTGGATTTTATTGAGAAATAAAAGATTGCTTTACTTAGAAGGATACGACCTTCAATTAGGTTGGCATGCTATCTCATGGTATGAGAAATCTAAAGCACATAAATACTTTCAAAACCATGCCATAAGGAATGTGCTATTTTCAGAATGGGAGAAAATCAGACATAAAATGTATATGAAAATACCTGAGTGGCTTATCCAAACTTGATTAATTATGACAAACTGGTTAGTTATAAAGATATTTTGGATAAAGATGGGAAATTTAAAGACAGGCAAGCTCTGCAACAACAAGGTATAGATTTAACTTGGTGGTCCTATTTGCAAATCCAAACAAGATATGAAAGAGATACAAAATCAACAGGGTTTTATAAATAAGAGACTCCACTGGATAAAATTCTGTTAAAAACAGATGAGAATTTGGTTAAGAAACTTTATAAATTTCTGCTAAATTGGAAGATGGAAGAAGAACAAGTTAAAAAAACAATGATAGTATGGGCAAAGAACTTTGGATACTCAATTGAATTGGAAGACTAGCAAAAACTCTGGGACAAATATATTAGGCTTACTAAGGCACAACATACAAAGAAAATTTATATATGATGTTTTATAGATGGCATATGACACCAATTCAATTAGCGAAAATGTTTAAAAATATATCGAATACTTGTTGGAAATGTAAACAACAGCCAGGCACTTACTATCATGTCTGATGGACATGCCCTAACGCAAAGAAATATTGGCTTAAGATTCATAGATGGCTAGAAAAGATGAAGAAAATACAGAAAGAATTTAAACCGGAATTGTTTTTGTTAGGAATATTAAAACCTAATTATGGTAAAGAGAATGATTATTTAATATCACATGTTTTAACAGCTGCTAGAATTGTTTTTGCCCAATTTTGGAAAAATGAAAACCTACCATCTAATCAGACTATAATTGCTAAAATCCTAGATTGTGCAGAAATGGATAGATTAACATTGGAGATCAAAGTGAAAGATGATTCAATTTATTTTAAAACTTGGAAAAAATTGTATCAATGGCTAGAGACACGTTAAAACCTAAAAAGACCTTAAACTATAGAATAAATGATAGGATTTCTATTAAGCTTTAGTGGTTTAAGGGTAACAACATTTTGATTTTTAGTGTTTAGTGTTTTGTTTTTTTAAATACTAAGGTGACAAATATGATTAGTGGAGATTTTATTAACGGTGATAATTATGGCTACTTGAGATTTTATTAAATATGTTTATCTACTTAGAGAAATTTGGTTTATCTATTAACTTTTAGTAATATGGTTATAGCTAATCTTATTTCATAATTATTTTTATAATTGTTGACTATGATATCAATTGTTGACTATGATATCAATTTATTCAACACTTAGACCCGGACGGTCGCTTATTTGTTAACTATGGTACCTACCCTTATCCTATTCCAAATCCCCTATCTCCTTCCCTCCCCTTCCTTATTGACTCCATTCCTTTCCTACCTATATAAAATCCAATAAAATATTAAAAAAAAGAAAATGTATAAACTATTACGCACTGTAACCTTAATCTTTATCTTTATTTTCTGGTTAACAACTTTTGACAATGGAAGGCAGGAAAAGGAAGGCAGGAGAAAACACTTGGGCCCTATAGAAATTTTAAATAGATACAGAGATGGATGATTAGATAGATAGATAGATAGATAGATAGATAGATAGATAGATAGATAGATAGATAGATAGATAGATAGATAGATAGATAGATAGATCATTGTGGTTTATATTTGTCCTCAGTTGCCATTATAGGTTTTTCTTCTGTGGTGTATTTTTGTAATACATTTTTAACTTACGTTATCTACCCAAGCAAGCCAGTTTGGTATCATGGTTAGTGCATGAGGTTAGAAACCGGGTGTTCTCATCCCACTTCAGGCACAAGCCAGCTAGATCAGTGGTTCTTAACCTTTCTGAACGAATCGCCCCCTTGAGCCAATGAGGAAGTTGTCATCGCCCTCCTCCCCCAATATAACCTCTCAATCAGAACACAGGAAATAATTCTTCCATTTATGCAAACACTTTTTTTGTTTTCTTTAAAATTGTCATCAAGACATATGATGCAAATAATTTATTTCTAGCCTTTTCCCCATATCTCAACTGTGTGAAAAATGTTTGTGCCACCCGTCACTTTATTCCCAAACTTCGTGATACAATCTATTTCATTATTATTTATTCAAGACAGTTAAATGTAATGATCACTGAAAAAAAAACACTGGGAGCCGCAAAACCGTTTTGACATCTAAAATGAAGATAACACTGCATATATTCATTTTAGATGTCAAAAGGCTCTCTCTCTCTCTCTCCCTCCCTCCCTCTTTCTGCCCTTAGTCTGCCAGTCCTCTTCCCCACTCAGTGTGTGTGTGTGTGTGTGTGTGTGTGTGTGTGAGAGAGAGAGAGAGAGAGAGAGAGAGGGAGAGAGAGAGAGAGAGAGAGGGAGAGAGAGAGGGAGAGAGGAATTTGTGCTTTCTCTCTCTCTCTTTTCTCTTTCCCCTCTCCCTCTCTCTTTCTCTCTTTCCTCTCCCTCCCTTCCCCCTTCTTTCTCCAGGTGAGGAGAAAGAGAGAAAACAAAAGGCAGAGGGCGCCGAAGGGCCGGGAGGGGGACAGGAGGCAGCAGAAGACCCCTTGTCGCTGCTGGCGGCAGTGAGCTCCACTACCCGCTGGGCCTGCAGGGTCACGTTGGCAGGCCATCCCACGTGCCACCAGCGTCCCCAGGCTCAAGTCAGAGCCATGGTCATCTGCGGAATGCCCCTCCCGTCGGCTGCATTGCCAAGCCTCCCCTTATGCTGCCAGCATCCCTGGGCTTAAGTCGCAGGGCATCCGTGGAACACCACCGTCAGCTGCGTCGCCAAACCTTCTCCCACGCCATCAGTGTCCTCAGTCAGATCTGGGGTAATGATCCGCCTCCCGCCAGGACCAACACTGGAGCCTCCTGTGCTGCCAGTAGGTTTGTCTTGCTGGAGGAGCTGGGGCCGCTCCACACCACATGGTGATCCCAGTGATCCGCGACCCACCAGTGTCGCCCAGAAAGCGATGCCCACGCCGGCCACCGCCCCAGCTGTGACTGCTGCCCAGGGGGCTGCAGGAGGAAGAAGGGGAGGAGTCCGAGTCTCCCTAGGCACCAGCCTTTCAATACTCATCCTGCGAAGATCGAGATCCTTCGCTTTCTTGGCTGCTCCAGGCCTTCGTTGCATTTGCAGAGAATGGAGGCCTGAAGTAACGCAATATCACACGAGTTCAGTGGGGCGAGATCTCATGCTACAGATGTCTCGTAATCTCATGGTACTTTAGGCCTATGTTCTCTGCAACAAAGAACAGAACCGAAGCCGGGAAACACTTCTGTGTATCTCCAGAGGCTGGATTCGGGCTCCGGAGGCCTTTTCCAGGCTGCTGGGGCCCGGATCTAAGGCTGTGGGAGGCTTTTATGCCCTCCCCCACTGCCTAATCTGGACTCCAGAAGGCTTTTGCAGGGCACTGCAGCCCAGACCTAAGGCCAGGGGAAGCTTTCGCGCCTTTTCAATGGAAGTTTTAGGACAATGTAACTTAATATTATTAGCTAAATGTTACATATAACACTCTTCAGTTATTGATCAAGTTTTCAAAGTAATATCCCCCTCCCACACCAAAACTAAAAGACTGAACATTTATGAATTATGGCTCATTATACATTATACATTTAATCCTACATATACAAATCTAAAAGTAAGTCTTATGGAAGTGAGTGGGATTTTTCAGAAGGTCCTTTAACATCTCTCCCGCCACCACCCAACAATATTGATATACGTTTGGAGTAAGAGTTTCCTGACATCAAAGCAGTTCCCATTACTGATAACTAAGAATATTTTTAGTTGGTACAGATTCATACATAACCTGTTGATTTTTCTAGACAGAAACCACCAAGGAAGAACAGCTTGCCAATGATACACAGGAACCAGGTGGGGTCATCAAGCAGTAGAGATTTCAACAGAGGCTTCATGAGTCCCTGGCAAAGAACTGTGGGTAGTACAACAGTAGAAAACACACGAGAACCTCTTGAGAAGATGAAGCATCATCGGGACAGACATGAACTAAATAAACAATGGCTTAAAGCCTGTCTGCAGAACCTAAAAACTAAAATGACAAAAGAATCCAGGCATAATGTATTGTAGTATGTTTATAGTATGGACTACAAATATAAACAGTGGATTATATTTGTTATATCCCCTTTATCAGTATTGTGGAAATTAAGATTAAATACTGTATGTTGGACTTCTGGTTTGCCATCACAGCGCCGCGGATGCTGGAAGACGAGCTCCGTCTTTCTTGTCCGATTTCGTCCTGCTGGGGGACCCTGGAAAGGGTCAAAAGTCGCCCTGTAGAGGCGACGAGCAAGGAGGGGACCCCCACTTGATCGTGTTAGGGCAGCGGGGAAAGACCTGCCATAGCAATATGGCTCATCACTAAGCTGCTGACATCCGAAGTCAAAATCACCACCAAGCACCTTTAAAGCAACGTGGATGAAATTGGGTGAGATCTGATCTTCTCTTTAAGAAACACTTTAAGTATTTTTCCTGTAAAAGCTGCACAAAGTATTTTTTCCCCTGTGAGGAGAGAGGGAAGAGAATTTCTACTCCATCCTCTAAGAAAAGTGGCGACTAACTACCCAGGGGAAACAGAGCATCTATAAGAACAATTTTAATCTAATTGGATATACATGTTTTTGAAACTTGGGGACTAAAAGTGTTCCTATTCTTAATGGAAATGTTTGTTTTTATCTAAAAAAAAGAAGACTTGAAAAACTATCATAAAAACTTTGGACTTAAAAAGCTTTAAATAGCGAAGTATGGTATTACAACTTGTTATTGCCTAAAAGAGACTTGGCTTGAAGCCCAGACTCCAGAAAAAACTTCTGACCTTGACAGCTACCACCTGTGAAAAACTCAACTGCAAAGAAGGAAATTCTGGGCGGCATATCTGGCCTGTTCGAACTATGAATGTAAACTTTTACTGACTTTCAGAGCTATACGTGGGGAATTCCTTTCCCATTTCCTTACATGAGAAGCATATGTTATTATACGAGATGATGGAATACCTTGGACTATAAACTCTTACTTCACAAACAATTTCTACTATAAAGACCACCTATAACACATGAAATAGATGTCCCATACCTAGCTTAAAAAAAATAACGTTTGATTCTAAAGTCTTCAATTTAATATACTTTTAAGAGAATATGGATGAAGATCAGGAAAAAATCCTTTCCATGTTGAAATCAATACATGAAACCATTCTTTCAGCTTGTGACAAAATAAGATGCAATATAAAGGAACAAGATCCCAGCTAAAATATACAAACCCAGATGTTGACTACAACCTAAGAACTAACAATGCACAAAACAGGAGAAGTGGAACTGTTGTAATATGTTGTGATGCATGAGGCTTGGGACAAAGAGACTGTACCATGTGACTTTACCATGCTGTTTTAGAGCAACAGGAAATGGAGGCGGAGCCAGAAAATGGAGTCCATTGGCCACATCAGAGAAGAGCAAGCCATGTGCTTTGGAACAAAGGACTTGCCATAATGGCCTAGGAACAGGAAATAAGGGGGGCTAATAGGTGGATGGACAGTTGTACCAAGGTTTGAATCCATTGGCCACAGGGTGGCCCTGCAGTGTAGCCTTGTCATTGGCTGAAGAAATAACATTGTCATTGGCTGTTTGTAACCATGTGATGCATTGTGTAACCGCCCACTGTAACAGTGAATAAAAGGGGAAGGCACCTTTTGTCTGTTGCCCTCACGCCCCAGAGAGAAAGCTGACTGGAGTCATGTGTTCATCTCTAATATTCGGCTCACGTGTGTAGGACCCATCATGGGAATTGAAGGCTTGCCTGCGCAGGGTAAGACTTTAAATGGTGACCCCTGATGTGATGCGGAATCACATCCTTCTGACATCTCATCTCTCACTTCGTCTGGAACAGACCTCGTGCACGTCATTAAGTGAGTATAGGACAGAAGCTTTGCAAAACTTGGGCTGTGTACCTGAAACAATTGCTTAGCTTAGTCAGGAGAGCAAATTATGTTCAGAAAAATAAGACTGTTTTCCCTGTCACTCAAAAAGATCTATGTCTTTTATTGGCTTTTTTGAAAAAAAAAATATCTTAGCAATTAGACCTCGCCACATGGCAATAGGTGTCTGGCTCCTTTGCTGAGAGCCTCGCCAGATTTCCTAGCCCATGAGAGGCTGTATTGTCACATGTTGACACTACACTATGCAAAAACAGAGCAAGCTAAATTGGCTAATTCTCAGGCTTTCAAAGCAAGCCCTGAGAGACAAAAAAATCTTACGATCTGACTCTAAATTTGGCCAGCTGGAGGAACAAACCTCGTGGCGTTTCTTCAGCAAAGATCACCCCCCCTGTGAGTATGTGGGGGGAATTCTCCAAGGATCAAAGGGGAGGGATTGATGTTAATTGTTAGAACCTTAATTATGCAACTAACAAAGATTCACAATTTGCCTTCGCGTAAGGAGTTTAAAAGTATTATTATTGTTTGTTTGGCATTGTCTCTTACATCTTAAAGGGACCATTAAAAATTGCTGATTGGATTAAAATTGGCTTATGGAGGAGCTCTCTGCTTCTTCCAAAATTCTCCTTATGTGAAAGAATTGTTTGCATGCCTATTTTAAAAGGCTCAGGTTTCTGTTTCTCCTGATTTACTACTTCCCTTAACCCCTCCTACTTCTCCTTCTGACTCAGAACATGCTCTTCTGCGTCACCAGGGAACTCTCATTTCTACTAAAGACTTCAAGTGGTGACTTGCAGGATTCTTTGTTTCTCCAGCTCTGTCTCCTAAAAAATCTTTTCTCCCTCTGACTCAGCATGCTTTTCTGGCCGTCCGTTTTCTCTCTATGACTCATACAGCCCCCTGCAGTTACTAAAGGCTTAATAACTGCCTCATGCCTGTCCTGTTGATCTTACTATGCTAATTCAGTCTTCACCTTTCAACTTGTTAAAAAATCTGAAGCCTGTTGCTCCTGTTCCTCATAATTGAAAAAAAAAATGGGAAAATAATCCATTGATTCAAAATGCCTTGTTTGCTTGTTAACTCTTCCTTCCCTGCAGGGCCATTTTCTCCCCCCCTTCTTTTGTCCTTTTCCAGAGGTTTATTTGAAGACTGTTTGTCGCCTGAAGACCATAAATGGGCCAAAGCTTTAAGTTTCCAAGGAACAAAAGGGTGGCTGTGAATGAGATCTCATATTCCCATCTACATGAGGTGGTCTTCCCTGGTTTCCAAGGAAACAAGGATGGCTGTAAACGGAGACTCAAATTACATTTGAATTGGAATTTCCTCTTTGAATCTGTTCCCCCCCTCCTCTCTCTCACCCCCCTTCCTCTGGTCATCTTGCTTAATAAACCATAGCTTCTTTTCTTTATTATGATTTCTTTGCCAATTCTGCCTTTCTGATATCTCTGCCAATTTTGTGTCTTTCTCATTTCTCCTTGCCTATCTTGAATTTTATATTTCCTAGTCTTAATGAATTTAATTTTTGTCTCTTTCTTATATTTCTTTAATGATTTAAATTTTGTGACAAATCATTGCTGCTTTGCATTTTTTTGTTTCTCACCATGCTATGTTGCTGTATGCATCCAATTGTTGGATCTGATAACATTTCAGCACAGAACAAACATGTTTTCTCCCTTAATGGTCTGCCTTAGGAGTTTGCCTTGCCTCACAAACCTTTTCCTTAATATGTTCACATGGATGAATGAAATCTCTCAATCTCTCTCTTTAACTTTGAATCTTTCCTTACTTTGTGTTTAAATGAGACAAATCTGACATCAGGAAAACATGTGCTGATTCTGTTCCCTTGTTTGATTTTTGGTGAAAACTTTGAAACTTTGTACAACTTCTCAAAAGACAATGCACTCACATCTGATAAAGATTGGATCTTATGTGGAAAGAAAAAATGCACATTGGTCAACACCCCAGAATTGGTCTGGTACATTTCTGAACACACACAACATTACTGCCACAATTGCTCACATGGAAAATATGGTACAAAACAATCCTTTATCACAAGAAACTGTATGCCTTGTTTGATTGACATTTTCCTGGCCACCAAATGCTGGGTGGCTCAAGGAATGGGTTTTTAGTATCAGAATGTCTAGTATTTTGTGTAACAATCTGTTGCTGTGTACAAATGTATTTCTCCCCTGTTGAACCTGTGTAAAACCTGTGTAAGCCTCCCTTCTTCTAACCATCTCCTGTAAAAGAGCCAAGAACCAACTGTTGCCTCTGAGGACTGGACAGAGAAGCCTATGGCCTAGGATCATGTACAGAGCTGGAACGTGTACAGAACTGGACGGTGCATAGGTGAAAAAACCCACAGCTGCTAAAAATAAAATAAAAAAGTTGATATGTTGTAATATGTTGTGATGCATGAGGCTTGGGACAAAGAGACTGTACCATGTGACTTTACCATGCTGTTTTAGAGCAACAGGAAATGGAGGCGGAGCCAGAAAATGGAGTCCATTGGCCACATCAGAGAAGAGCAAGCCATGTGCTTTGGAACAAAGGACTTGCCATAATGGCCTAGGAACAGGAAATAAGGGGGGCTAATAGGTGGATGGACAGTTGTACCAAGGTTTGAATCCATTGGCCACAGGGTGGCCCTGCAGTGTAGCCTTGTCATTGGCTGAAGAAATAACATTGTCATTGGCTGTTTGTAACCATGTGATGCATTGTGTAACCGCCCACTGTAACAGTGAATAAAAGGGGAAGGCACCTTTTGTCTGTTGCCCTCACGCCCCAGAGAGAAAGCTGACTGGAGTCTTGTGTTCATCTCTAATATTCAGCTCACGTGTGTAGGACCCATCATGGGAATTGAAGGCTAGCCTGCGCAGGGTAAGACTTTATGGAACAACTAAACAGTAAGACAGAGGACTCAGTTGACCAACAGATCCAGCCAACGGAAAAATCACAACAGGGAGTGACAATACTGAAAATGGAAAAGACTTTTTACAAAAATCAGAAGAAATTTGAGGGAAAGGAAGAAGAACAGATTGAAGGGAAGATAAACCTATCAGGACAATTGTGGGAAATTGGAGTAATAGGGAGGCGATCTAATAAATACAAATGGGCTAGTTCTTCCAAAGAAACTGCAACTAAATGATCTTTCTTATTCCAAATAATATATATAATAATAGAGGGAGAACTATTTGATGATTCAAAAGCACTAACATAGAAGTTTAGTTGGCAAAGGAAGAAAGCCAGAGTAAGGCTGAAGAAAATAAGGGTTTTGATTCATTAGAGGGGATTTCATATTACTGATTAGAGGATTGAATATGGTGGAAAATAGATAATTTTTAGAAAATAAAATAACATTGCAATTGAATAATAAGGGAAATTTTGGTCACCTAATATAAAATATTTGGAAATCAGTTAAAAATAAGAATTCTGTTTGCCCATTATGAGATAATAGATATTACCAGAAAAAGAGAAGAGAGTATTTGAGCTTTTAAAAATTAGACCTAAACAAAAAATGTATGTATATTACTGATTTATTGGTTAACCCAGTCAATACATATAATGGTTTTGATTTATTAGAGGGGATACTGTATTATTAATTAGATGGTTTAATAAGGTGGCAAATAGATAACTTTTAGAAAACAGAACAAGATTATATTCAAATAGATAAGATGTGTACTTGGAATATTAGATTTTGTTATGAAAAGGGAAAAAGGAAGAAGTTGAGATAAAAGAAACTTTGGTTACCTAAAGCTTGGAAATTATAAATACCAAATGTTAATTTGAATATTGATGGGAAAGCTTGGGAAAAAAGCAATAACAGGACATTGATTGTATTTAAGGATTGAATGCATACACAATTAAGATATGTATTATTGATAAATGTAACAAAGATGTTTTACTTAGTTAATAATAAGAACTGAATTAGCCTAATATGAGATAGTGTATATTAAAGGAAAAAGAGAGGAAATAGCTGATGTAACTTGAGATTTATACTAAAGATTTATGTATGTTATTGAACTACTGTTATTGAACTACTGATTAACCCAGTCACCACATTGCTTTCTAAATACTTAATTGTAAAATTAGAAAACTAATAAAATATTATAAAAAATACTGTATGTTGAAATATTTAAAGAGCCAAAAACTTCAGTGGGATGTATTTAATTTTTGGTATGACTGTAAGTATGCATCAAAATATTTTTAAAAGCCTGTCAGTGAAGTACTGGGAATTTTTGAGGAATTGATCCTTTTCCATTTTTTTTCTCTCAGAGACATCCAGTGAAGGAGACTCTTTGATGCCACCTTGTTCTTGTCTAAATAGCGAAAGCTCGGTCCCAGAAGAATTGAGCAATCTAGTTGTTGAGTCGGCTCCATCAAAGGTTTCTGAGATTCAAGGCAAGCCTGGAAGCCTAGATCAAACAGTAACTGAAGAAATAGTTTATATACAAGAACTGGAATCTGCTGTTTCTCCTGGAAAACCGGTAAGTGAATTTGAGAATCCATTTGGCATTCTTTGAAATTAAATTAAAGGCTTAATTTAAATATTATATTAACATTAGTAAATAAGTCAGATAAAATGTCTGAACATACACTTTCTTTAAAAAAAAGAAAAAAAGCTGTTCTCGGCTGGTCCTGGGCGAAGCTTCGCTAGCCTCTGGGAGCTCCGCAAGCGGATGCTGGAAGAAGCTGGAGGGAACCATGAGGCGACTGGGCTGTTTGGGAGATGATTTGAAGGGTACATGTGACTAACCTACCTCAGACTCCCTCACCCATTCTGCTACCTCAGGAGCCTAATAGCATTGGATTTCCACTGGTTCTGGACACCCTCAAGGGGCCATGAGACTAGCAGGTCCTCTTCGTGTTGTTGTGATTGTCTTGACGGCAGGGCTAACCTGGATCCTTGTCAGTATCTTGTTGGGGACCCAAAACAGTTTCTCTCGCCTGCAGCAGTTCCTCCTCCACTCCCGCTACAGAACCAAGGCCAAAGAAATACAAGTGTGGCCTCCCCCAGGCCTGCCCGGAGCATTCGTTTGCCTTCCGGATGACAAGCGGTGCAGCCAATGTCATTGGGCCCAAGATCTGCCTTGAAGATAAAATGCTAATGAGCAGCATGAAGGATAATGTAGGCAGAGGTCTGAACGTTGCCCTGGTGAACGGTGTGAATGGAGACTTGATTGATGCTAAGTCTTTTGACATGTGGGCAGGAGATGTGAACGAGCTGCTAAAATTCATCCGGTCATTGCACGAAGGGACATTGGTATTTGTTGCCTCTTATGACGATCCTGCCACAAAAATGAATGAGGAGGCCCGTAAAATCTTCACAGAACTGGGCAGCAAATTTGCTTGGGAACTGGCCTTTCGAGACAGCTGGGTCTTTGTTGGCGCCAAAGGAGTGCAAGACAAGAGTCCCTTTGAGCAGCATGTGAGAAACAGCAGAAGCTCCAACAAGTATGAGGGCTGGCCTGAAGCCCTTGAGATGGAGGGTTGCATTCCGCAGCGAACCACCGAGGTCCTGTGAGGGTCCATTCCTTCGAAACTTCAAGTGAATTTTCTCATGGGGATGGGAGAAAAAAATCTCCAGTCTTCCACCTGTTGTTGTCTACCCTTATTGTGGCAGCTACCCTTCTTTCCGTCTCCAGAGTGGCCTGTTTGGCAGTGCCTTAATAAGGCTGACCAGTTGCCCTTTTCAGAAAAGCTTTCTTGCCGTGGACTTTGGGAAGAGAGAAAGTGTAAACTCCTTATTGCTGGATTAGTTCTCCGTTCCCTTCTCTAGTGACAGAGAGAGAGAGGGAGAGAGGCACTTGCGCTTTCTCTCTCTCTCTTTTCTCTTTCCCCTCTCCCTCTCTCTTTATCTCTTTCCTCTCCCTCCCTTCCCCCTTCTTTCTCCAGGTGAGGAGAAAGAGAGAAAACAAAAGGCAGAGGGCGCCGAAGGGCCCCGAGGGGGACAGGAGGCAGAAGAAGATCCCTTGTCGCCGTTGGAGGCAGTCAGCTCCACTACCCGCTGGGCCTGCAGGGACGGCCCAGCTCATGGTCACATTGGCAGGCCATCCCACTTGCCACCAGCGTCCCCAGGCTCAAGTAAGGGCCATCGGCTGCATATCCAAGCCTCCCCTTGCGCTGCCGGCATCCCTGGGCTTAAGTCACAGGGCATCCGTGGAACACCCCCATCAGCTGCGTCGCCAAACCTTCTCCCACGCCATCAGTGTCCTCAGTCAGATCTGGGGCAACAATCTGCCTCCTGCCAGGACCAACGCTGGAGCCTCCTGTGCTGCCAGTAGGTTCGTCTTGCTGGAGGAGCTGGGGCCGCTCCACACCTCACGATGCTCCCAGCAATCCGTGACCCACCAGCGTCTCCCAGAGAGTGATGCCCGCGCCGGCCACCGCCCTAGCTGGAACTGCTGCCCAGGGGGCTGCAGGAGGAAGAAGGTTAGGAGAAGAAGGGCAAGGAAGCCGGAGCCAGGCTGCAGGAGGAGGTGCTCTCGCATGTCCGTCCAGGGCTTTACTGCTGCTGATTGGAAAATGCCTCCCCCCTCAATTTCTCTTCCCCCCATCTTGTGCTCACCTCACATTCTTTGCCAACAAAGCAGCTGGGTCTCTGGCGCGCCTTCCTGGCCACTGGGCCAATGGTCCCATGGCTGGGGATCGCAGGGGCTGCCCTCCCGTGGGGCTGCAGCTTGCGGAAAGGCTGGCCCGCTCAGCTGAGGCTCTGGTGGGCTGCTCCCAGCGGGGATCCCAGGGCTTCCCCTCATGGTTCCCTGGCCACGTGCCCCTCGGATGACACCAGCCAGGGAAAGGAATTTCCTGGCCACGCTTCTCCCAGGGGGCAGGGCACCCAAGGGCAGGGCCAATCGGGAGCACTGCGAGGGGGCAAATCCGCATGAGACACAGAGAGAGAGAGAGAAGCACAAGTGCCTCTTTCTGTCTCTGTCTCTCTGCAAAGGGCAGAGGAGGCTTGGAGCCGCAGGGGAAGGCTCAAAAGTGTCCCCAAAACTTCTCGCCCCATTGCCCCCATATCGCCCCTTTTTCATCCTTCATCCCTTTGTCACCCCTTTTCGTTCCATCGCCCCCCTGAAAAATGAAATCGCCACCTGGGGGGGTGATATCGCTCAGGTTAAGAACCACTGAGCTGTAGATTACCTTGGGCCAGTCACATTCTCTCAGCCCTAGGAAGTTAGCAATGCCAAAGCACTGCTGAAAAACCCTGCCAAGAAAACTGCAGGGATTTGTCCAGCCAGGCCCTAAGAATTAAATACAGACAAATGGAAGGAAAGCAAAAAGAGAGCTGGAGTCTCTAGGTGGTACGTGGCTCAATAGTAGTAACTGTGAGAGGGACCTTGGAATCCTAGTGGACAATCACTTAGATATGAGCCAGCATTGTGGTGCAGCTGCCAAAAAAGCCAACATGATTCTAGGCTGCATTAACAGAGGGATAGAATCACGATCACCCGAAGTGTTAATGCCACTTTATAATGTCTTGTAAGGCCACACTTGGAATACTGCATCCAGTTTTGGTCACCACGATGTAAAAAAGATGTTGAGACTTTAGAAAAAGTGTAGAGAAGATAATTAGGGGAATGGAGGCTAAAACCTATAAAGAACAGTTGCTGGAATTGGGTATGCCTAGTTTAATGAAAAGAAGGAGTAGGGGTGACATCATAGCAGTGTTCCAATATCTCAGAGGTTGCCACAAAGAAGAGGAAGTCAGGCTATTCTCCAAAGCACCTGAGACATCCAATGTCCCTTCCAACCTTGTTATTCTACTCTAAAACCTGTTGCATAGCACTCAAGACCTCAAACTGGGTCGAAGGTTCACTTTCAAACATGACAATGATCCTAAACACACAGACAACACAGTAAAGATGTCAGAACCCATATTCTAAGAGGGCCTCTTTTCCACCTTAAACTCTACTCTCTATATACTTTGGGGTTCTGCAATGCTCCTGGAGGGAAGGGGGAGAAAGCACTGCAGGTTGTTGCTCTGGTTTCCTCTATCACTGCACTGTAACACTTTGCTGTTTCTGCATGCTTCCTCTGTGAACTATCTTTTCCCTTGATGTCAGCTAGAAATGGGGGGGAGAAGAAGAAAGGAACGCGCCTCCGGCAACTGCTTTATCTCCACGTTTGGAGGGCATCGCTGCAACCGAGACAGCCTGGCATTATCTGCTCTTTCCCACAACGGACTTAACACCTGGGGATTGGCCCATGTGAACTGACCGGACGAACTTAGGGGTGGGGTTTGCTTGGTACACTTTTAACCTATTGATCTGAATGGGAAATCCTCAGATACTGTCTATTATGCCTGCTATCAGCTTCTCCTAATAAAAGTTCCTTTTGGAAGAATCTGCCTCCATGAGTTTTGTTTTCTTAGGATGAGGTTTTGAAGTGAGCCCTAACAAAAGGACTGACGTAGGGACAACTCTGTGAATGTCTTAGAGTGACCCACCCAGAGCCCTGACTTGAATCTTTAAATATTTGTGGAGACCTGAAAATGGCTGCCCATCGATGGTCGCCATCCCACCTGACTGAGCTTGAGAGGAATTGGAAAGAAGAATGGCAGAAAATCCTCCATCCAGGTGTGGAAAAATTGTCGCATTCTACCCCAAAAGACTCGAGGCTGTAATTTCTGCCAAAGCTGCTTCAATAAAGTACTAAGTAAAGATAAAGGTTTTAGTTTTAGAAAAAAAGGCTTTTTAATCACTGTAAGTTTATCTTTTTAAAATAGAATATTTTGTCAATATTTCAGGAAGAAAACTTTAAAAGTCCCAGCACATACAGAGGAAGCAAGGCGACTCAAGGGGGTATGTAATATATATTGTTGTATAAATAATGGGCCCAACTTCTTTTTTTTACTATAACAAGTTTTATTAATTTTTCAATTTTACATTCAGATATTTAGGAAGCAGCGAGGTGATTGGGTAATCAATAGTCCAGTAACAACATCTTTCGTACGTATCTCAGCTTGCGTCATTAAAAGTTTCCTATTTCCCTTAATTATTATATCACATTCAAGTTAATGTTTCTAATTATAGCTCAATCAATCAATACATTTATCAATATAATTTTACTTATACATTTCCAAGTCCTGTTTTTAAGTTTTACCTAATTTCAAGGCTCTTTAATTGCTGTCAGTAAGTTTGTCTTTTTAAAATAGAATATTTTTTCAGAAAGAATCGTTTGAACGTCCGGTTCTTCCAGATTGGACCTAGGAATTGAGACGTCTGGAGGTATTTAATGTATAATTGTAGCCAGTATACTACATTCACAACAAAAACATAGTACACCCAGAACTATTCAGACCTCCTTCACTTTTGTCAATTTTGTTATGCGGCAGCCTGATTCTACAGTTGTTGAAATTCATTTTTTTCTCATTAATTATACTCAGTACCCCATAATGACAATGTGAAAACAGAATCTTAGAAATCTCTGTAAATTTATTAAAAAGAAAAAAAATGAAATATCAACATTGGAATAAGTATTCAGATCTTTTGCAGTAACACTTGAAATTTAACTCTGGTGCACCCCATTTCTCTTTATCGTTGCTGACATGTTTCTACCCCTTGATTGGAGTCCACCTGTGGTTAACTAAATTGATTGGACATGATAGTTGATTAGAATGATAGTCATCACGGAAGCCCTTAGGCTTTATGCCAAAGTGGCTAATATTAGAATATTTTGTCAATATTTCAGAAAGAAAATCTACAGCTTTACCATCAGCTGACATTGGATAAACCTCGACGTCTTGAGGTATGTAATGTGTAATTTTAGCCAGTATACTAAATTCACAATGAAAATATAGTGCGTTGAGCAATATTTAGATCTCTTTTACTTTTCTCAATTTTGTTATGTGGCAGCCTTATGCTACAGTTGTTGAAATTCGTTTTTTTCTTATTAATCTACACTCTGTACCTCATAATGAGAAAACAGAATTTTAGAAATTTCGAAAAAAACACGAAATATCATATTGGAATAAGTATTCAGACCCTTTGTAGCAACACTTGAAATTTAGCTCTTGTCTTTATTGTTATTCTTTATTCTCAGTATCCCACAATGAGAAAGTGAAAACAAAATTTTAGAAATGTCTGTAAATTCCATACATTTCATTCAGTCGTGTGAATTTCCAGGCAGGTGTGCAGAGTTTAGATGCCAGAGATATAAGTTGGCACCTAAATTTAAGAATAAATCCAGATAAA
This sequence comes from Bothrops alternatus, assembly GCA_034064705.1. NCBI lineage: Eukaryota > Metazoa > Chordata > Lepidosauria > Squamata > Viperidae > Bothrops > Bothrops alternatus. The sequence goes on along the minus strand of JARGCV010000145.1, from coordinate 205,581 downwards.
GTTGTTTTTGGAAAAAATAGGGCCTTTAATAGCTGTCAGTAAGTTGTCTTTTAAAATAGGGTATTTTGTTAATATTGCAGGAAGAAAGGCTACCGTGTTTTCCACAGAGACAAATTGAGGGATGTAATGAATATTTGTAACCAGTACATAAAATATTAACAATGAAAATCATAAACGCTGTAGAAGCCCAGTATCGTGGTGGGGAGAGTAGGGAGGGTGGGTGGGCTGATGGTTAAAGATATTACTTATTGTAATATATTAACTTGTACTTTATCTCTTTTTTAATCTCTTTTGACTTCTCCGGATTCTTCAAAAACAACAGCCTCTGGAAGATTTTGTGTAAGTCTTATCATAGTTGAAAATAACTTTTTGTGGAGTTGACAATTGCGATAGCTGCAGACTGATGTAAACTGTGAATGAAAGCATGGATGCCCATGGAAAGGAAAGGTCTTTGAATAGGAGATTTTCAGGGCTTCCTAGAATCATCTGTGATGTTTTGAACTGGGCCTTGAACACAATCAGCAACCAGGGAGGATCTTTGAACCTGGGCGGAGAAGGCAATGGTGCACAAGGGGTTAAAAACAAAAACATAGAAGTACTTGTATCATTTTTGGTCTCCTTTTGCTGTCTTAGAGTCTACTATTGGGTTTAGAAGACTATTCCTCCTGTGTCATTTTAAAGGGTTTAAAAAGTTTAAGGTGTGAGAGTTTATCTCAAGTTTCCTTTGCATTGTAGAAACTCAGGATATAAACAAATAAATAAAATTGAAATGTCACATCCACAACATAATAAGCAGTTATCACCACTTAATAGAAAAATTAGCTGCTTGTCTTCTTTCATATTACTACATGCTAGCAACCCTGATTATTGCAGTAGTTAAATACCATTTCCCATAAACCAGAGCCTTAAAATAAATAAAATGCCACATGCGAACAGTTACTGCTCAATTTTATTGTATTACAAACATCCACAATTCTATAAAATAAACTTCTAAAAGAACAAAAAAGCTCTAGTATGCATAATAAGACTGTTACTATTGTTGTTTTTTGGACAGAAATCTATCAGTGTTACTACATATAAATTCCATCTTATTGAATATTTAGATAAAATTTCAATGGATGTTTTAGGACAGTGTAACTTAATATTATTAGCTAAATGTTACATATAACACTCTTCAGTTATTGATCAAGCTTTGAAAGTAATATCCCCCTCCCACACCAAAAATTAAAAGACTGAAAGAAAGCCACCATGGGTTTGTGAAAAACAGATCATGCCAGCAAATCTTATTGCATTCTTTGACCAAGTGACAAAATTAGTGGACCAGAGGAATGCTGTGGATATAATTTACTTGGACTTCAGTAAGGCATTTGATAAAGTAGATCATAACCTACTACCGGTACTTGATAAGATAGAAAAATGTGGGTTAGACAGCATCACCACCAGATGGATTCGTAGCTGGCTGACCGGCCGTACTCAGTTTGTGGTCCTCAATGGAACGGCATCTACATGGGGCAAAGTGTGTAGTGGGGTGCCCCAGGGCTCTGTTCTAGGCCCAGTGCTCTTCAACATCTTCATCAACAATTTGGACGAGGGGATAGATGGTCCAGATTCACATGTAACCTTTTGATTTTTCTAGAGAGAAACCACAAAGGAAGAACAGCTTGCCAGTGATACACAGGAACCAGGTGGGGTCATCAAGCAGAGATTTCAACAGAGGCTTCATGAGTCCCTGGCAAAGAACTGTGGATGGTACAACAGCAGAAAACAGGCAAGAACCTCTTGAGAAGTTGAAGCATCATCACGACAGACATGAACTAAACAAACAATGGCTTAAAGCCTGTCTGGACAGTCTCAAAACCAAAACGACAAAAGAATCCAGGCGAAAGGTATTGCAGTGGCTGCAAAAATGTCGCAAAAGCCTTAATGAAAAGTCCTACCAAGCAGGACCCAGTATTTCCCTTAGAACATGGCTTGTGAATTCCTGGATCACCTTTGAGAAGGAACATCCTGAAGAATTCATGGGGGATGTGGCTAGTTGGCTGGAGATATCCCTAAAACATATGGAACTGAGAGGACCAAAAACAAAGTGGATTTCTACAACATGTTTCCACATAGAGCTGCCCTTGAAGAGTGTTCAGAAGCTTCAGCTGATGCAAAATGCAGTGATACAGGCAATCATGGGTGTCTGTCATACAGCACATGCAAACTCTCTGCTCTGCAAGGTGCATTGGTTGCCAGTATGCTTCCAGCTTCAATGCAAGGTGCTGGACCTCATGGTTTGGGATTGGGTTACTTATATAGGACTGTCTCTCCCTGGATTATACATCTGACAAGAGATGAATGCTCCTGTCCCATCAGGGAGTGTCATCTGAAGAGAGTCTTTTTTGTTGTGGCCCCTGTCCTCTGGAACATCATTCCCCACGGAGATCAGACTAATTGGACTGACTTTTTTTGTAAAACCTTGAAGACTTGGTTTTATCAGTGATTTTTATTCTGTTTTTAAGTATCATTAGCTGCCAGATTCATATAGGCTTGAGATGAAACCCATGTGCATTAGTATCTTATTTTCAAGATGAAAAGCTGGAAAGTAACCATTCTGAAATTAAGATATTGTATTCATCGTCACATTAATTATGGATACAATTAAATAATCAAATCAAATATTTACCTAGGCATTTACTTGGAAGTTTTCATCACAGAGATATCAAAGTTATAACCTCCCAGGATGGCAGAACAGTCTGCTAATCTCCGATGACAACTTCATGTCAGTTGCCTGACCTTGAAAACATCTATCTCTAATCACATACTGGCAATACATCAAGCTACAAAGTGAAAAAGAATGCAGACAAATGGGATAGTTGGTGGGAAAGACTGATGTCCTTTGGACCTGTTGATTTCTCAAAGGCACAAAGGAAATCCCAGACACAATAGGGATTGGAAAATGGTAATACTCACATACAGTATATGTCCTTGGAGCAGAATAATTTGAGGTCTGGATAAAAAGACAACCACTTTAGAATACCAACGTCTTCTTTAAACTTTTTTTTAATAGAAAATAACATAAATTGCCATACTATTTTACTCTCTTTATTTTTAAGATTGTCTAAAATGTTCTTGAAGAATAGAAACCATGGGTGATTACAGCTCAAGATTTTTAAAGGAAGCATGTCCAGCTGCCCAGAAAGGGGGGAGACATAAACGTGGGTTGATAGAAAATCTCCAGGGTGGACTTCAGGAATGAATTAGCAAAGCACCTCAATTCCCATTTTGTCAATGTGTAAATTAGTATTTTATTTTACACATCTGCCTATAATATGTTCCAAGGGTTACAAATGTGCCCAGTGGCTCAGAATGTATACTCATTTACTAGTTTTGCATCTCAGAATAGAATCCAACAGATCAGCAGTGCTGAACATCATGCTTGCCTCAGAACGTAATAAATGAACAGTTTACCTCTTTGCTTTCAAAGCTTTCCACAGTGTAATTCAATATGTATCTATTCTTCTTTTCTTTTGTAAAGTGGGCGAAAGGATTGCTGAAGCGAGAGGCTTACTAAAGATCCTGGAATCCATTATATTCTCCACACATCCTTCAGAATGTTTTTTTTTCTTTAATGACTTCTCAAGCCATCTGAGGTTACTTTGAGACTTTGCTTCAGAATTCAATAGATTTTGAATGGCTTGAATAGATTCTTCAAGCCATTCTTCTGCTGTCAAAGCACATGTTTTTGCCATCTTACTTCCATATGATTTATGGATATCTCCAGCCAATGAGCCACATTACCCAGGAATGCTTCAGGATGTTCCTTCTCAAACTTCATCCAGGAATTTACAAGCTATGTTCTCAGGGACATACTAGGTCCTGGTTGGTACGACTTTTCATTAAGACTTTTAACAGATTTTTGTAGCCACTGCATACATTTTGCCTGGATTCTTTTCTCTTTTTGGTTTTGAGACTCTCTAAAAACGCTTTAAGCCATTTTTTATTTAGTTCATGTCTGTCCCTATGACGCTTCATCTTTTCAAGAGGTTCGCCTGTGTTTTCTGCTGTTGTATTATCTACACTTGTTTGCCGGGGACTCATGAAGCCTCTGCTGCTAGATGACCCCCACCTGGTTCCTGTGTATCACTGGCCAGCAGCTGTTCTTCCTTAGTAATTTCTCTCTAGAAAAATCACTTCCAGAAGACTTACTTCTAGATTTGTATATGTAGGATTAAATATATAATAAATATGTATATATATATATGTTGTTTAAAATTGTTGACAAAGAAATAAGGGATTTCTGATATAGCTATTTCGAGTTTCTTAACTCTCTTCAGTCAGAACTCACCCTTCCGGGATTCGAACCTGGGCAGTCTGCATGCTAAGCAGATGCTTTAACCTATTGAGCCACAAGTTCTCTCCCGCTTTGTCAGTAGTCAGGGAGTAAGGATATGTGTCAAGTGTTTATTTTTTAGATTGCACCCTGTAAACCCAAATATGGGAGGAAGGAATCATTCTTTCCTTTTGCTTGTTTCAGCTCAACCCAGAGCCATCCTGCAAGCACAAATATATATATGGTGTTTAAAATTGTTGACAAAGAAATAAGGGATTTCTGATATAGCTATTTCGAGTTTCTTAACTCTCTTCAGTCAGAACTTTGTTCTTTGTCAACAATTTTAAACAACATATATATATTTGTGCTTGCAGGATGGCTCTGGGTTGAGCTGAAACAAGCAAAAGGAAAGAATGATTCCTTCCTCCCATATTTGGGTTTACAGGGTGCAATCTAAAAAATAAACACTTGACACATATCCTTACTCCCTGACTACTGACAAAGCGGGAGAGAACTTGTGGCTCAATAGGTTAAAGCATCTGCTTAGTATGCAGACTGCCCAGGTTCGAATCCCGGAAGGGTGAGTTCTGACTTTAGCAACCTTTCTGGAGGATACAGTTGAAAATGTGGCCTGGCAGTTGGAACGTATATTCAGGATGAATTCTCGTATTGCAGCACAAAGAAATTTGCCCAGAGACATTGTGATATATTTTAGTACAAGAAAATTTAGAAATTGGGTTCTTACTAAAGCTTATAATAAACAATTAAGTATTGCTGGCGAAGAAGTACAGGTTTTGAAAGAGATACCTCCCAAAATGTTGAGAGCAAGGAAAGACTATGCCTTTTTGACAGATGAGCTCAAAAAAAGAGAGATACAATATAGGTGGGAGGTTCCCTCTGGACTTTCTTTATTTTTTCAGAATAACAGGTATCGTTTAACTTCAGTTGCTAAAGCGAAGGACTTTTTTGAGAATATATTGCTAAGTGGTAAATTTGAATCTCCAAGACCTAAGAGGGCAGCTTCTGAAAAAGATAAAGAATCATCTCAACTAATGGATCTTCAACTAACTTCAACACCAGACAAGGATAAAGAATTAGGTGCAGAGGCTCAACTTGCGCAGAGTATTGATATTTTTCAACCTTTGGTTGCTGAGAGGCCCAAGGAACAAAGATATACACGTGAAGCTATCAAGATTATGGATCAAAGAGAAATAGCAAAATCAACTTATTCAAAACAAGTTGCATCGACATCTTCGGAAGCCATGGGAGCAAGGCCTAAGAGGAGGGAGGAAGTGGCTTTGGCTTTGCAGAAGCTTTCACAAAAAGGTCATGTCAAATAAATATTTGACATGGAATGTGAATGGTTTAAATTCTCCACAGAAGAGGAAGAAGATATTTCATTATTTGAAACAATGTAAAAATGATGTAATCTGTTTACAAGAAACTCATATTAGAATTTCTGATCAGAAATATTTGATAAACAATAGGTTGGGTACACATTTTGTGGCAGCATCTTCAGAGAAGAAAAATGGAATTGTTATTTATGTTAAAAATCATATAAAAGCTAAATTAATAGAAGCAGATATTAAAGGTAGATTTTTAGCTATTGAAATTTTACAAGATGGGAAGAAAGTTCTCTTGATGGGCGTTTATGCTCCAAACCAGCAACAAGGTACATTTTATAAGTTATTACATAAAAAATTAATACAATTGGATTATAGATCTTGTATTTTGATGGGAGATTGGAATGGTATTCTTGATGTTGGTTTGGATAAGAAAAAGATCTCATCCGTTCCCCAATCGCGTTCTATTTTACCTAAATCGTTTTTTGATATTAAAGATGACTTTAATCTGTCAGATATATGGAGAGAAAGACATGGTAGGGATCAAGAGTTTACTTTCTTTTCCGATAGACATCAATCATTTTCTAGAATTGATTTTATTTTAACTACTAGTGATTTTATATTAAGTTTAAAGAAGGTTAAAATTTTACCTAATGTGTTGTCAGATCATAATCCGGTTATGATGGAATTAAACACTGGTCAGTTTACTAGAAGATCTTGGAGAATTAATGAAAATTTGTTTAAATATGAGGCAAATGTGGAAGAATGTAAAAAGGCTATGAAGGAATTTTTTATGTTAAATATGAATAGGGAAATGGCAATAGAAACTCTGTGGGATTCTAGCAAGGCCCATATGTGCGGAATTTTAATTGAGTTAAATGTAAGGCATAGACGTGGACAAGAGGAAAAAAGGAGAGTGTTAGAAGCGGAAATAAAGAAAAAGGAGTTATTATTAATAAAGAAACCAGATGATAGTAATATTAAAGAAGGGTTAAAGATTTTACGGAAACAATTTGATATGTTGATGGCTGACCAAGTTGCCAGGAACTTGCAATATGCTAAACACAATACATTTTTTAACGCTAATAAACCTGGCAGATGGTTGGCTTACACATTAAGGAAAAAACAAAAATCTCGTATAATTGAAAAGGTAGAATATAAGGGGCAAGAAGTATTTCAACAAGAAATTATTAAAAAAAGCTTTTTTAGAATTTTATACTAAATTATATTCTGAAGAGAAGGTTCAAGAGAAAGAGATAGATGCTTTTTTAGAAAATCAAAATGTTTTGAAAGTACCGTAACATTGGATCAAAGAGACAGATTAAATGCATTGATTACATCAGAAGAAATTATTACTGCAATTAAGCAACTGAAAATGGGAAAATCTCCTGGAACTGATGGTTTTACAGCGATTTATTACAAGTCTTTACAGGAAGAAATGGTTATACCTATGAGAGAACTATTTGTAAATATTCAAGAGGGGGGTCGGGTACCACCTTCATGGAAAACGGCTTATATCTCCTTGATTCCGAAAGAGGGTAAAGATAACGTTAAAGTGGAGAATTTTAGACCTATTTCTTTGCTGAATACTGACTACAAGATTTTTGCAAAAATTTTGGCTAATAGATTAATGACAGTTTTAACTCAAATAATTCATCCGGATCAAACTGGTTTTTTACAAGGGCGACAGATGAAAACTAATGTTAGACAACTTGTTAATATACTAGAACATCTGGATAAACATATTCAGGTGCCGGCAGTTCTTATGTTTTTGGATGCGGAAAAAGCCTTCGACAGATTGAACTGGTTGTTTTTGAAAAGACTTATAGTTAAGATGGGAATGGGGGACCAGTTTATTAATTCTATATTAGCAGTATATCAGAAACAAACAGGGCAGATTATTGTGAATGGTCAAGTAACAGAATTATTCAATATAGAGAAAGGCACCAGGCAGGGTTGTCCCCTATCCCCTTTACTGTTTGTGTTAACTTTAGAGATTTTATTGAATAAGATCAGAGCTTCAGATGATTTAAAAGGAGTTCAGATTAGGCAACATGATTATAGATTATGCGCTTTTGCAGATGATTTACTTGTGACATTAACGCAACCAATACAGTCAGCTCAGAGGTTGATGGAAATTATACAAAGTTATGGAAGAGTATCAGGTTTTAAACTAAATATATCTAAGACAAAAATGCTGGTCAAAAATTTAGGTGATAAATTAAAACAGGATTTGGAAAGAATAACGGGGTGTGAGATAGTTAAGAAAGTTAAATATTTAGGAATTTATATTGAAGCGTCAAATGGGAAATTGTATAAGAATAATTATGAATCTTTATGGAGAACAGTACAATTAGAGTTGGAGAACTGGAAAAAATTACAATTATCAATGTTGGGAAGGATTGCTGCAGTTAAAATGAATGTATTGCCGAAATTTTTATTTCTATTTCAAATGTTACCAATACTTAAAAAGGATGGGAATTTGGAGGAGTGGCAGAAAGGTATTAATAGATTTATTTGGAATGGCAAGAAACCAAGGGTTAAACTAAAAATTATTCAAGATATAAGAGAAAGAGGTGGTTTGAAAGTGCCTAATTTTAAGCTATATTACTATGCAGCAGTTTTAGTAGCAATAAGTGATTGGATTAATGTAACTAATGAAAGAATATTGAATATAGAAGGGTACGGATTATTGTATGGGTTTCATGCGTATTTAGTTTATGGAAAAAAATTGGATAGGGGTTTTAAAGAACATTTAGTGAGAAATTCACTGTTGCGTGTCTGGAAAAAGTATTCTTATAAGTTAAATGATAAAATTCCTTTATGGACAATTCCCAGGCATGCAATAGAGAGCATAAATAGACAACAAATTCAGGATGTGGTACCCTATGAGAAGTTCTTAATTAAAGAAGGGAATAGCTTAGAATTGAAATCATTAAATAGATTAAGGGAAGAAGGAATAGCTCTTAATTGGTATTCATACATGCAACTTCAGGCTAGATGCCAAAAAGATATCAAAATGGGTTTTTCTTTAAAGGATGGAAAACTAATTCAACAAGTTAGAGATCAAAGAAGTATGCATATTAAAAGAATATATGATGTTTTAATTGAAATTGATTCTGGAAATGAACTAATTAAAGATTGTATGATTAAATGGGAAAGTAACTTTGGACATCCAATTACGATGGAAATCTGGAAAAGGATATGGGTGAAAAATGTAAAATTTACACAAGCTCAGCATTTAAGAGAAAATTTTTATAAAATGTTTTATAGATGGCATTTAGATCCAAAAAAATTATCACTTATGTATCCAAATATGCAACCTAAATGTTGGAGATATGATTTTATGGATGCCACTTATTTTCATATCTGGTGGACTTGTAAAAAAATTAAGGCTTTTTGGATAAAAATATGGTGGATTCTTCAAAATATATTGAAAAAGCGTATTGAATTTTCACCACAGTTATTTTTATTAGGTATAATAAAAGACTGTACCACCGGAGAGACTAAACTGATTTTGAATTTGATTACGGCGGCAAGACTGTTGGTGGGTCAATATTGGAAGACATCGGAAATACCATCTATTGAAGAATGGACATTAAAAGTTATGAATTTGGCTGAAATGGCAAAGATATCTGCATATTTGAAAGACCACTCAAATGAACAATTTTTGATGGACTGGAAAAAATGGATAGATTATATACAGAAGAAATATCAATTGAAGGAATTATATTTGTTTTATAGTTAAATAATTATGTATAAGTAGTTTAAGGGGGTTTCTTGCGTTTTTACCCTGTATTCACTTTGGGAAGCCTGGGGGGGAGGGGGGAGGGTTTTAATAATAGTTATTTTATATTTTTTCAACTGTTTTGGGGAGTTCTTTTTTTTTCTCTTTATAGGTGGTAAGGGGTTGCTCGGGGGGCCTCTGGGCACCACATTTGTTGGAAGAAGAGGGAGGAGTGAAAGTCAGGCAGGTAGGAAGAAGGTAAGAGGGAGAGTGTAGGTGGGAGGAGAGGATGGAATTGGAGAAAGATTAAGTAGGTTGTTAGAGGGAAGAAGAGGGGGATAGTTTTGTTTCAGAAAGATGTGGTGGGGAGGGGGTACCGAGCAGTTTTGGTTGATTGTTTGCGAATTGTATAAGTATATAATTGTGTACAGTTGAACTGTTATTTTATTCTTTGTTAAAAATCTTATAAAAAACCAATAAAAATATTTAAATAAAAAAAAAATACCAGAAAGGCACACTCAGATTCAGATCAAAGTTCATGCCCCAGGAACAACTCCAAACAAAAGTTCAAGAAGGTATAAAAGCCCACCACTTCCTGCTACAGGTGCTCAGTTTTCCCAGACCCATCTTTCTAATCTGGCTCTCCTTTTCAATAAACTACAACCTTCTTTCTAAAGCAGTCTCCATTTTGATTATTCCCAGCTTGGACTGGACCCTGATGAAGATTTTTCTTTCAATATGGGAATGCTTGTTATATAACTGAATTTCATCAAAGTATTTTAAAAAACGTCAAATGGTGTGATAATGAAATGGGAAAAGTCTCACAATTGTACTCAAATAATTTTTAATGTTCCTCAAAGAACGTGACAGATTGGGAACAATCATTGCTCATCTAGTCTTCAATATATATTCATTAATACAGGCAGATAAAATGGATAAATCATGATTTTGTGATGCATAATTTATATCAGCTCTTAGATAAAACTCTTTTAAAAACTCGAGGTTCGAGAAAAAATATTTATCCTTTCTCAATAGAGAGTGGTGCATAAATAAAATTCAGTCGAAAAATATCTGATATCTATGGAGATCCAAGTCAGGGTTACATCAAAGGTGCTTTTTCAAAAGGCAGCTGGACTTTCTTGTTTTTTCCTTGAACACGTTTCGCTTCTCATCCAAGATGCTTCTTCAGTTGAACTGAACCCAAGAAGCTTCTGGATGAGAAGTGAAACATTTTCAAGGAAGAAACAAGAAAGTCCAGTTGCCTTTGGAAAAATCACCTGTGGGAGAAAAATATCTGATGTTTAGCGATTTGGATTTGACAAACTATGGCATTTTGCATAAGAACAGATAGATGGGAGCTGCCCTGTAGTTCTGTCATTAAAGTTTCAGAACAACCCCCCCAATAATCTCCCCCCTTAATAGGATAGGGACCGAGTATCCTAGAAGGCCAAATGGCCGCTGCCTCTGGCCGGAAAGCCACGAGAGAGGGGGGGTGTCTTTCTGAGGCAAGTTAGCTGGGAGGTTTGAACCAGCGACTTGATCTTCCTGCAGAGAGCTCAGACGATCGGCCGACAGTCGCCCCATCCCCACCACACCGGCCCGCCTTCCTTCGAGGTGCAGACGAGACAGGCCGCTTCTACTCAGCTGTGGCTGGCGGGCCATGGAGTAACCCCCGACCCCTTCCTGCCCTGCATTTAGCCCCGCACTTTGCAGAAAAAAGGCGAAGGCGAGGCAGCTGCAAGGAAGAAGCCGGGAGAAAGCTGCCCTCTGCTCCGAGCGAGGATTGGTCTCCCGGAGCGGGGCGCTTTCGGCAGCCTGAGCCTCCGCCAGGAGGAACCGGGGAGGAGGCGCCTGATCGGGCGGTTCCTGGGGCTGGAGGAGGGTTTGCGCTTGGGCTGCGGAGGGGGAGGCGGGGCGGAGCAGCGCCCGAGGGCGAGAGCCGGAGCGGAGCGTGGAGAGAAAAGGTTGGGTTGGAGCCCATCCTGCGTCCCGCTGCCGGCGATACCTTCGCCCGTCCGTGCGTCAGTTCTTCCCTTCAGCCGCCCCGATCGCCGGCAGGATGGGAGGGTCGAGCTCCGGTTTGCTGGACGAGAGCAAGTGCACCTACATCCGAGGTACGGCGCCCGGCGTCCCTTCGCTCGGCGCGCGTTGCCCAGACGGACCCAGCTGCCAAAGTGGCGGGAGAAGGAGCTGTGCCGAGCGGTCGGGAAAGGGGCGAGCGCGATCGAGGGGCACCTGTTTTGGCTCGCGAGGGGAGATGGGCGGGAAAGTGTCGTGAAGCGCTCGCTCCGTGCGTGGCAAGCGGGCCTTGTGCCGCTGGGCGCTGACATCGGTCGCCTGCAAACCGGCGAAGCGCTTTCGTTGCCGCCCTCGGAGAAGAACGCGTGTTTTGCCCAGGAGCCCCGACGGTCACCCGGAGATCTCAGAGATCCCCTGTCAGTCAGCTAAACGGCTCTCGCCCCTCGCGGCCTTATGCAACGGGCCCGGAAACTGGGATCCGGCACTAGGGCCTATGTGGCGGCTGAGCAGTCCCTCGGCGCGCCAGCCCGAGGGCGATTCTCTTTTCACTTGGTGGGGTTTGCTCCAAGGCCTCCCGGGCACGACGGGCCAGAGCGGTCGGAGGGCTGAGCGCCGACTGCCCAAGGTCCGCGAGCCGCCTGGTAGCGCAGTCCGGTGCCTTGATAAGCAGCGGGGAGTTGCCTACTAGTAGTAATGAACGGTCCACTCGATGGAGTGTAAGGATTTGCTCGGATAGAAGAATAGAAAGGGCCGTTGGTTAAGTGGGAAGAGGGCTCCTGTTTTTCCTGGAAAGTGCGAAGTGGGAAAGAATATTTAGCGGCCGCACCAGCTGCGGAAGGGCAGGCAAGAGAATGGGAAGTGTGCTACGTCAGGGGGTCAGAGAGCCCTCGCTCGTCACATTCTCCCTAGTCTGAAGAACAAAAAGCTTGCGATTTCCTGAGAAAACGAAGGGGCTGTCAGTCATTTTTATAATAAAGTTCCCAAACTTTTCAAGTGATATTTTAAAAACTTTTGTGTCGATTTCAAATCTATAGGAGGCTTTCGCTGATTGCTGAGTTAGATGAATTTGCTCATTCTGTTAATCATCTGTAAAGGTATCCCACAGGTTCTTAACACGATAAACATAAAAACATTGGAGAAGCAAAAAAAGGGGGGAAAGAAAGATCTTAAGTGGCTCTGAAAATCACCAGAGCCCTCAGATATGCTCCTAATTAGTCAAAGAGTTTGAATACAGTGATAAGTTTAGGGGGGGAAATCAGGAGTGGCAGAAATGCCATTTCTTCGAGATTATGCATCCCGTGACTTTATTGAGACTGAGCAAGTATATGCAGCCATTAGACTTAGTATTAGATTTTTTTGTGGTTCATATTGTTCTATTGGGAACTGAACTTATAGTCACTGTACTTTATACAATTGAACTTGTACGTCACTGTGCTTTATACATCATCTCTATACAATGCACTAATAAAATATAGCTTTTGATATATTCCGGGAATTCAAATAAGGACAGTGCATACTACTGTAAATGATTCTGTGACATAATCGTGTCAGAGTTGGAGCCTCTGTTATTAAAATACAGGTGAACTGAATGAATCCCACTGAGAGATTGATTTGCTGAAACTCAGATCATTTTAAAGAAGTGACATTCTCTTTTTTTTTTTAATTTTTTATTAATTGAACACATAAAACAGTGCACTGTGAAAAGTGCCCTCCACCAGACAAAATACAAACATTAACAAACATTAATCCCACCACCAATATGGAAGATTCAATTTCTATTACATATATACTTCTCAACTCTGGGTTACATTATTCATACTTTATAGAGTGACTGAATTTTATTCTTTATTTTTGCATCGCCTATTAAGTTCAACATATAATTTTTTACCTTTTCCCACCGCTTCATCGTTGCCACCAATTTACCTTCATTATAATTGTGTAATCTAATTTCCATTATTTGATAGTGAATGTGATCTACCATGTACTTACACCAATTTTGTATATTCCATTTCTTCGCATCTTTCCACCCAAGCACTATAGTTGCTTGTGCGCTTTCTATTGCTGCAGTTTTAATTTCCTTGTATTCCTTTACCTATTTTTTATTAATAGCGCCACTTCCTTAGTTATTCTCCAATTAATATTTAGCATCTTATTTACCTCAATTTGTATTTGCTTCCAAAATTTTTGAACTTCAGCGCATTCCCAAAACATATGCATAAATACTCCCTTTTCATTGCATCCATGCCAACAATTCCCTTTCTTCTCCCTATGGAAGTGCGCTAATTGTAATGGTGTATAATACCATTTATGTAAAATTTTTCTTCTCATCTCTCTTATCCTTGTATTTTTAATCTTCCTGATGTCTTCCACTATGCTTTCCATTTCCCATTCATTAATTTCTAATTCGTCCTGCCAATACCTTGTCAATCCTTTTACAACTTCCTCCTCTACTTGGAATAAGACCCTATATATATTACTTGCTTGCGCTTTTGTGCGCTTATTCTTTTCTTGTAATATCTTTTCTAAAATTGTTTCTTGTCTGAGGAGTGTTTCTTTATTCTCACGTCTACTTAAATATGTGCATATTGCGTTAACTTGTAACCATCTTTCTTGGCCCAGACATTGCTCTAGTTTACTTCTAATAATCTTTCCATCTTTTTCATATAATTGCTCAATTCTCATTATTCCTTTACTCCTTAATTCCCTTATTATTTTTGTGAGATTACCTTCCTTATTTGTATTTATTACCTGCAGCGTCGCTAGTTTAGAATTCGTCATTTTCAATTTACTTTGCCATTTCGTCCAACTCTCTATAACTGCCTTAGCGGGGTCTATTAAGCTTTTTATATCTATCCTATTCCATTTCCTAAATAATAGTTCTTCATCCTGTATATCATTAATTTCTTTTTCTAATCTTACCCAGAATCTCTCTTCAAATAGTTGTAAATCCATTAATCTATCTATTTGATAAGCATCCCTATAATATTCCAAACACGGGTGTCCCCACCCCCCTTCGCTCTCCATGGCTACCAACCACCTTTTTTTAATTCTTGGTCTCTTATTACCTTCAATCCAAAGATTCAATTTATTATCCCACTCTTTTAATCTTGCTTTAGGGAAGGTCCCCGGCATTACTTGTAACATATATAACATTTTTGGAATTATCATCATTTTTAATGCCCTAATCTTTGCCATTCTTCTCAAATTTTTATTTTTCCATTTTGTGATCTGCTTTTGAATCTTTTTCCATACTAAATTATGATTAAACTCAGCCATTCTTTCTGGATTTTTTAGTAACCATATTCCTAAGTATTTCATCTTTTTACGTCCCAATTTTAAACCTGATACTTTGCGTATCTCAATCTGTTCTTTGGGTCCAGTATTTAAATAAATAATTTCTGATTTTTCCATATTTACTCTTAACCCTGATTGTTCTTTAAATTCCTGAAGTAAAATTGTCATTCTTTTTACCATCTCTATTGGTGTTTCTGTAACTATTATGGTATCGTTGGCAAAGAGATTTAATTTTAATTCTAAGTTTCCAATTCGGTATCCCTTCCACTGTTTATCTTTTCTAATTTTATTAGCTAGTGTTTCTATTGCCATTACGAAGAGCATCGGAGATAGGGGGCACCCCTGTTTAGTTCCATTATTTATTTCTATCTCATCTGTTCTATTCCCATTTACTCTAATATAAGCTGTATTTTTTTATATATTTCTTGTATAATATGACTGAATCTATTTCCCATGTTGAAAGTTTTACATAGTCGAAATAAATAGTCATGATTTATTTTGTCAAAAGCTTTATAAACGTCTAACTTCAACAATCCTAATTTCCGTTTAGTTCTTGTAGCATGGTGTAGCACATTCACTATATTTCTAATTGGTTCATAAATTCTTCTTCCTTTTATAAACCCATATTGATCTTTCCCTATTATTCTGGGTAATATATTTCCTAATCTATTTGCTAGAATTTTCATAAAAATCTTATAATCTTGGTTTAGCAAACTGATTGGGCGGTAGGAACCAGGTTCTTTTAAATCTCGTTCTGGTTTTGGGATAGTTACAATTTCAGAATTTCTCCACGTTTGTGGAATATCCATGTTTAATAAAACATTATTATATAATTTCTCCAAATGTGGTAATAAAACCTCCATATACGTTTTGTAATATTCTCCTGTAAACCCATCAGGGCCTGGGGCCTTCCCAGGTTTCAAATTTCTAATAACTCTAGTTATTTCTCCCTTTGTTATATTTGCATTCAACAATTGTCTTTCTTCTTCATTTAACTCTTCATTAACCTCTATATCTTGTACAGTGACATGTTCTTTCTCATATAATTTTCCATAAAACTCTTTCATTACAACTTCTAACTCTCTATTATCATATTTTAATAACCCATTTTTATCTCTTAGAGCATTGATATTTGATTTTTCTTTCCTTCTTTTCAAATAATTTGCCATTTGTTTTGCTGACTTTTTTCCCCACATTTCAATTCTCTGCGTTACCGCCATCCTCATATTATTCCATTGTTGTTCTTCTATATCCTTTAATTGTCTTTGCTTAATTTTTAATAAATTATTCCATTCCCTATTCTTTGTCATCCTTAATCTTTCACGTATTGTCTCTATCTCTCTAATTTTTTCCTCTCTTTCCCATCTCCAACTTTTTTTAATGAAAGACTCCAGGCTAATACAATGTCCTCTAATAACTGCCTTTTTAGTATCCTAAATTACTGATTGCTTTATTTCCCCATCCTCATTTGTTTTAAAAAAATCCTGAATTTCTTTCTGTATTTTTTCTTTATTTTTTTCATTCACTGAGACAACCTGATTATATCTCCAAATTCTTTGTTTCCTACTAAAATGTATTTTCAAGACCGCCATTATAGGAGCATGATCTGAAATCCAATTGTCTTTTATTTCTGCCTTTTTGATTTGAATACTTCCTAATTTATTCACTAGTATATAATCAATACAACTAAACTTATTGTGTCTTGCAGAGTAAAACGTTCCCCTATGTAGTTTATCAGCATGAGTGTCTATCATATTTAATTTATTTAAATTCAATTGTTTCTTTTCTTTCTTATCCGCCATTATTTCCATGTTGAAATCCCCTGCGAATACCACAGTCCCTTCTGAGAAAGCGTCTAACTTACGTTTTGCATTCAATATAAATTGTTTAGCATTTACATTTGGAGCGTATATTACTGCTAAAGTCATCGTCATTTGATTTACTTTAACTTTAACAAATAATAGTCTTCCTTCCTTATCCCCTTTTGTTTGTACCACTTGAAACTGATTCCGTTGATGAATTAATATCGCCACACCTTTACTGTTTGTTTGTCCCCGAGATTCAAAAATCCTCCAATCACTATTATTAATCAATTTATCCATTTTTTTCTTTACCTTATGAGTTTCAGTGAGGAACAAAAAGTCCACACTGTTTTCTTTTGCTAATTTCATTAATCTATACCTTTTCAAGGACGATGCCAGACCATTTATATTCACTGCCATAATTGTTTGATCACTCATAACTTTCCCATTTGATATTTTTCCCTCCTGCAACCCAGAGCTTTAATGAGATTTCCACCTTTATAAAAAAATCTTCCCACCAGAGTGCCCCCCCTCCGCTTCTCTCAACATGAGAGAAGAGCGGAAAAACATTCCACTATAACGGCCGGGCACCATTGGGGGTGCGGTTCTGCCGAATCTGCTGCTCCCCCTAAACAGTTTTAATAAAAATCACATCAAGAATAAAACCCCCGCACTCCCCCTCCCCAAGCCTCCTTTACCTATTTCCTTCAAAGTTTAAAGTTAGAACTAAGGACTAAGCCTTTATCACTCCCCTTACAAGTAGGAAAAAAACCTTGTGAATCACACTATTTCAAACTATTCATTTTTTCTTCTGCCTTGTAATCCTGCCCTCTTTAGCTGGGTCTTCTGCTAGCTCTGTCTCTTTGTAAATTTCCTTTGAGGCCAGCTGCACCGCCTTCTGCAATTCTTTTTCTTTTTCTTTGCCTTTTAAAAGTGCTAGCCTTTCTTCCAACGCTTGAATTTCTCCACCCACTTCCATTTCCAAGGGCTGGAATGCAATCAGCTCATTAACATTGTTAACTCTAGCGTTCCCAACTGCTCCAGCTGCCTCCGTTTCTTTCTCCGTCTGCTGATTTAAATCCAGATCAAAGCCGAGCTTCACCAACAATTCTTTCCCTTCATCCAAAGATTGCGCCCGGTACATTTTCCCATCTTTATAAACAATTATGATCGCCGGATATTGCCAGCTAAATCTGATGCCTCTTTGGAATAAGGCATCCGCGACTGGTCTCATTTTATTTCTGGCTTGTAATGTTTGCCTGGATAAGTCTTTCAGAACTCTGATTGGGATCCCCTTACAATTAAGGTTGGTAATTTTCTTTAAATCTTTATATACTTCCGTAGCTGTTTTTTCAAAAGAAAATTTGATTATAATGTCCCTTTGGATTCCATTTCTACGTATGCCAAAAACCAAATGTGCACGTTCCATTTGATCTTCTTCAATTTCAATTTTATTGTCTTTAAACCATTGGCTAACATTCTGAATCATGTTTCTCCCGTCAGCGAAATCTTGTTTGAACCCCCTCAAGCGTATATTAGCCCTTCTTGATCTGTCCTCCAAAATATGCAACCGAAGGCGATCTTGATCTCTATCCTCCTCCAACTTCTTTACCCTGATACCCTGCGCTTTCTGTTCTGTTTTCACCTCTGTTAACTCCCTCGCTGTTTTTGCAACAATATCTTGCATATCTTTTATCTGCCGGCCAATAACAGAAAAAGTTTGCACCAAAGCATCCATTCTTTTTGCGAGCTCTACCTCTGTGGCCGCCGCCATTTTCTCTCTCTGTTGCAACTTTAATTACTTACAGTTCAGAACAGAAAGTAAAGTTTCCTACGGCTCCTTTTCCTTCTCCAATCCACCCAGGGTATTTCCAGGTTCAGAAGTTTTAGCTGTTTTCTTTAATCTAACATTGTTTGAGGCTCTGAAGGGTTTAGCGGAGGTTTAATTCCGATGTTTTAACATTTGTTTGGAGAGCGTCCGGCATAGCGTCTATCCACTTTGACGCATGCGCAAAACCCCCCAAGAAGTGACATTCTCATAAATTATGTCAGGTCCATAAAGAAGTTAGAGGGATAAGCTTAACAAAATAAATTCTGCTACGAAGTACATTCCAACAGAGCAAACTCAATAAAGGCATCTGAAACTGTTATTGCACAATTAATTCTAGATAGAGAGACCCAAACTAATTTTCTATGATTATTGACTCTGTCTGGAAGACTTCCTTTGGCTGGGCCTTTTATGAAATAGCTGTTACCAAACGACAGACATAAGTTTATTTTGGTTGAAAGAGATCTTTGTATGTATGGAGAAGTATATGGTAAACATAACACGCCTTTTATTCTTTAGAATTACAGGTAGTCCCTGACTTACAACCACAATTTAGCCCAAAATTTCTGTTGCTCAGTGAGACAGTTAAGTGAGCTTTATTTTATGACCTTTCTTTCTACAGTTGTTACATGAGTCACAGCAATTGTTAAGTTAGTAACATGGTTGTTAAGTGACTCTGGCTTTGCTTGTCAGAAGATCACAAAAGGTGATCACATGATCCCAGGACGCTGCAACTGCCATAAATGCAAGTCAGTTGCCAAGCATCTGAATTTTGATCACGTGACCATGGGGATGCTGCAATAGTCGTAAGTGTGAAAAGAAACCCTCACTTTTTTCAGAGCCGTTGGAACTTCAAACGGGCATTAATGGATCTGTTGTAGGTTGAGGACTACCTGTACTGCAATTTCAGTGCACACATTATTTGAAAAACCTATTTACAACAGTCCTTTAAGTTTGACCAGTCTGAAGGTAAGTCAAATCTTCTGAAGAGTCCCAGAGGGGTCCATATCATGGCTATCGCATCTGGTTTTGGGGTGATTAGCCAGGGGCTGCACTGCAAAAGACACAGGGGAGCAGGCAAAATGAAAAGAAATGTTATTTCGTTTTTCATAATTAATCAACTGTTGTAGATAAACAGGAGTGTGGTCAGGCTTGTGAATGATAGTGATAGTAATCCTCTCTTAAAACTGTCAAAGGATTTGGAGTGAAATTTTAAAAAGGTGTTAGCTATTTAATGCAGATAAGTTAAGAAGTAATGAAAATTGCAAGGCTAAAATCCTATCATCACTTATATATTTGTCAGGTCTGACTACCAGCAATCTTGTTAAAAAAAGAAAGAAACACAATTTTTTTGATAAAAGATAAATTCCATGTAAAAAATTATGAAGAACGGGGTTAAAAAAAACAGAAACTGAAATACACACTTTAAATATTTGCTTCCATTTGGAACATTGTGTACAACTGCTGATTGTTCCAAGATGAAGAGTGTCCTGCAAGTGGAAAAAACAATTAAAACAATCAGTTTCCTCTATAAAAGCAATAATATATTTTTCATGCTTCTTAATTCAGGGAAGGAAAAAAGGAGATGAAGAGGAATTATATGAAATGAGGGTGTGGAGAAGTTTTTAAACCTTCCATAATTATGATTGGAGGCCATCCAATTAAACTGCGCAGCAGAAGATTCAAGACTAGAATCTTTTTTTCTTCTTTAGACAGCCAAATAAAACATGTACAATTATCTTCCCAAAGATGTGGTGATATTTAATTTTGGTGGACTTAGAAAAAAATCAGACATAAATACTGGTAATATTTGTACCATCAGTTATTATCCATACCAGTTATAGAAAGGCTCCATATTCAGAGGTAACTCTGTCAGCTGTTTGGAGAAGCCGTGAAGGGAAACTGCGTAAAAATAACAAAATAACAGAGTTGGAAGGGGCCTTGGAGGTCTTCTAGACCAACTCCCTGCTCAGGCAAGAAATCCTAAACCGTTTCAGACACATGGTTGTCCAATCTCCTCTTAAAAACCTTCAGTGTTTTTAATTTTTGGAGACTAGTTGTTCCACTGTCGGGAATTGTCAGAAAATTTCCCCTTAGTTCATTAGAATGTGATATAGGTACTGATCTGTTGGGTTCTTGGTGAGTTTGCTTTTTTTGCAGAAGTTTTATGACCAAAATTGCAAATGTGTAGGCACAAAGGTCAGGACAGGGGAAAGATAAAGCCTTGGGTAGATTACATTTAATAGATTAAATATGGTAACCAGTCCATCTGACAGTCCATTGAGTCTGTCATCTGTCCCTCAATAACTGTCTGATTTGGCATAGCAACCAAAGAGGACAGGCACAGACTTCAATGGATAGTTAGGACTGCAGAAAAGAACAATCTCAACAGCCTGCCTTCCATTGAGGACCTATATACTGCGTGGGTCAGAAAGAGGAATGAGAAAATGTCTACAGACCCCTCACATCCTGGACATAATCTATTTCAACTTCTCCCGTCAGGATACTGCTATAGAGCATTGTATGCCAAGAGAACTAGACATAAAGATAGGGGTTTTTTTCTCCTGTGCCATCATTCTGCTGAACACTTAATTCCCACAGCACTGTCTTATTTCTCATCTTTTTTCATCTTCTCATCTTTCCTACTGTCTTGTATTGTTTTTTTATGATTTATCAATGGTTGTTTGTAACAAGATTAATGAAACTATTCTACTCTACTCTACTCTACTCTACTCTACTCTACTCTACTCCACTCTACTCCACTCTATTCTATTCTATTCTATTCTATTCTATTCTATTCTATTCTATTCTATTCTATTCTATTCTATTCTTTCCTCATTATACATATATACACATATATTTATGCACAGCACTGTCTTATTTCTCATCTTTTTTCATCTTCTCATCTTTCCTACTGTCTTGTATTGTTTTTTTATGATTTATCAATTGTTGTTTGTAACAAGATTAATGAAACTATTCTACTCTACTCTACTCTACTCCACTCTATTCTATTCTATGTGATTTTTACAGCTATTTAAAACTCTACGTTTAGGCCACATTGAATTAAGTTCTATTCCACAGCAATCTCTTTATATTCATTGGACTTAAATAATATTATTAACCCATTTTTCTCCCAGCTCAAAACTGCTTATCTTTCTGAATTGTGTCTTTCTACTCGCTAGCCATTATTAAATTAGTGGTCAATAATATTTGTACTCTGACTGACCTTTTCCTACTATGAAGGAAAATAGTTGTTTTCAGCTACTAATTGGCAGATGCAGCTGAACCTCAAGTCATTTCATAAGAGATATGGTGAACTCACAGCGAGAATATTTTTTCCTCATTATACATATATACACATATATTTATGCACATATAATGTGCATACTGTATATATATTGAAATGTAGTACTTTTAGTCAATACCTTGTTTCCAGCTGGCCTCGAGGGGGGGTGTAATAAAATTGAATTTCGTTTTTCGTCATGTGTAACTGTTCTGAATAGAATCTGTAGTATAAGAATAGATTTGTGTCAGGAGCAAGCAAGCAGATCTACAATTCAAACTATTTCATTGTATTCTGGCTATACTACAGGAATCTCCCGAGGCTGCTTGCCTTCCCTTGGAAACAGATGAGTAAGGTTCTATGGAACTTGGTGTGTATGTGGGGTCAGTCCTGGATCTCTTGTGCCTACTAAGTGATTTAAGGCAGGGGTGCCCAACCCCTGGTCCATGGATTGGCACCAGTCCACAGCATGCCAGAAACCAGGCCTTGCAAGCAGGTGAAGGCCCATCCACGGGATACAGGCAGCACATAAACACCACAGCCCCTCCAGTCCACATAAAAACCTCTCTCCATAAAACTAGTCCCTGGTGCCCAAAAGGTTGAAGGCCACTGATTCAAGGCTAAGTCCTGTTTGAATCCCCTTCCTGAGTCACTGGGTGTTTCCCAACGCTTTGTGATCAAGGCATGTCAATTCAGTCAATAGTCATGCTTCCTGCATTGAAGAAGAACACTTAGTTTTCTGCTTCATACACCTAAGCTTCATATGCTGTGACTAAGAAAACATATGTAACAAACACGGTTGAGAGCACTGGACAACAATGAGTTCCACTCTGCTGCTGAAACTTTTCCAAAGGTGGCCTTGCAGAAGTGATTGGTTTTCGTTTAATCAACAGTTTCAGTAGGGAATTTAATAGTTTTATTTGTTGTTTTTTTAACATTTGTTGTCTTCCTCTCCTGAATAGAAAAAAAATCAATCGACCCAGTTCCAGGATTGTGCATAGTTGTACCTGTCTCTGCTCTGACATTTGCCCTTCTAATTGTACAGTAACGTTTATCTGTCTGAAACACAAAGGTCTCCAAGCAGACTTCCCCGTTACAGTGATGGGTGTTTTATTTATTTATTTTTAATTTATATTGGAAACATTCTGCTTTATTTATTTTTTATTGGTTGATGGAAAAGAAACCAGTGTATCTGATCTTATTAATGCATTATCAGAAAACTTACCCTTTCTAAGGCAAGCTGTAACTCTTCTGTAATTTAGACTTTGGGGGAAACCATAATCCTTAAATTATAACAGCAGATGAAATGCCAGGGTAGAGAGAAGCAGTTTTCTGCTCTTTTAAGGGGCATCTCTCCTGAACGTTGCATCTGCAGAAAATTCTCAAAAGAAATCACATAAATCTAGCAGAAATGGATTGTCTTTGGTCTGTTTTTGTCTTCTACGATACTGACAAATTGAAGCAAAAAGTGCCTTTTCTGAATAAATATTGGATAAGAAGCAGAAGCAAAGATTTTCAACTTTTAATTGTTACTATTCTATGGTGTTCCATGGAAAAAAGTAAACATAGGGGGGGATCGTTAAATAAGATTTCCAATGGGAAGACATTTTTTTAATGCAGTTTGAAAATCAAGGATTATATATAAGATGCGTCTGGGATGAGGAGAAACCTCTAAAGCAAAGTTTTTCTTCATGTGAAGAATTTTAACTTATACTGTCGTTTGTTTTAGAAATCATGGTTTTAAGGCTCTCCCTGAGATTATCAACTGCTTGTCAGAAAAAACAATGTTTGCAAATTGACTTAAAAATAGGATAACATTATTGCAGGTTAAAACATGTTATATTTTAGACAAGTACAGTTTTACGAAATCATACTGTGCATTGGTAGAAGTGAAAAATTGATTCGATTTGCAAGAATATTTAATGTTAATTTGTGCAGGGTATTTTGGATTGAGAGGTTGAACTGAATCATGCTGCCTCACAAGCCCATCATTAAAAATATATTTTTCTCATGTTAAGGCTGTTCTTTTCTCATGTTAAGGCTGTTCAACTTATGTAACTTTTTGGCTATCCTATTAATAGTCGCTCTGTGAATTATGATCAGATTCGTTGCTCTTGAGAATTCAGCCTCTGCTGGAATTGGGCTGAAGCTAAGTACAAATAGCAGATTAACCTTTAAATGATAGTCACATTGAGGACAGTCTATTAGTACCCTAGTCCTAAATAGAGCGGTTCAAGAATAATTGACTTGTTCTTTATCTACATCCCAAAGTAAACCATTTTATGTAGTTTGTTTACTGTCGGGTCTGCCGTCAGGCCATGGATCAAATAATCTTTAAGGCAGAGCACCTGAGTCGGAATTGATAAAATGGAGGTGGTGGTGGTTATAGGTCTGGTCACTTTAATTATTCCAAACTAAGGTTCACTTATGGCTTTGTGTCTATTAGTCCTGCCCCCAAAGTAGGCAAGGATAGCCCCAAGAGGATCTGGTTCTGCAGCAGTGTTTCCATTGCTTGTGGTTTGCTTTCCCACTATATGCGATGACTCTAGTGGTTGCTTGCAAAATAATAACATATGGGAAGACCCAGCCCGTGGAACATAGAGGAATAGCTGGCTTCGAATGGGTTGATTCTTTTGAAACGGATTAGTTCTAAGGATGCAACATGTTAACCCATTCACTCAGATGGGACTCAGACTCAGCATTGAAGTTGATATTGTGGAGTCCCTCATGCTCCTCATAGTTGCATTTGGTACCTTCGGAATTCTCTGCCAAGTATTACTGGTTATGGCCAGAATATTACGTGCAAAACAGAAATCATGATGTAATCTCACTATGTGAAATCTATCTGTCTCCTCCTATAGGTTGTTTTCTTCCCTCTCAGCCAAGTAGATATCTTGCCTTAATCAAATTCAGTAGATTGTGAGGAGGTGAGAAAATTGCCAGATAGGCCAGATGTTCTCCCATGTAGAACATGGCATTTTTAAAAAGCCACACACAATATTGTTTTCTACAATTATAACTATTCTGCTTTAAATTAGTAGACTAGCAAAACGCTGTGGACATAGTATACTTAGATTTCAGTAAGGCATTTGACAAAGTAGATCACAACCTACTTCTTGGTAAGCTAGAAAAATGTGGAATAGACAACATCACCACCAGATGAATTTGTAGCTTAGCTGGCTGACAAACAGTACTCAAAAAGTAGTCCTCAAAAGATACTACATCCACATGGAGAGAAGTAAGCAGAGGGGTACCACAAGGCTCCGTGTTAAGCCCAGCACTCTTCAATATCTTGATAAATGACTTAGATGAGGGAATTGAAGGGGAACTCATCAAATTTGCAGATGACATTAAACTGGCAGGAGTATCCAACACCCCAGAAGACAAACTCAGGATCCAAAAAAATCTTGAACAATGGGCCCTGTCCAACAAAATGAGTTTCAATATGGAGAAAAGAAAAGTTTTACATTTAGACAGGAAAAATCAAAGGTACAAGTACATATTAGGTGAGACCTGGCTTAAAAGCAGCAACTGTGAGAGGGACTTCGGAGTCCTAGTGGATGATCATTTGACTATAAGCCAGTGGTGTGCAGCAGCAGCCCAAAAAGCTAATACAATCCTGGGTTGTATAAACAGAGGCATAGAATCAAGATCAGGTGAAATATTAGTACCGCTTTATAAAACTCAAGTAAGACCACACCTGGAATACTGCAACCAGTTTTAGTCACCATACTACAGAAAAGATGTTGAGGCTTTGGAAAAAGGCCTGGAGACTAAAACATAGGAAGAACGGTTGCAGGGTTTTGTTTTGGTTAGTCTAAAGAAAAGAAATAGAGGTGACATTATAGCAGTATTCCAGTATTTGAAGGGCTGCCACAAAGAAGAGGGGGTCAAATTATTCTCCAAAGCACCAGAGGGCAGGACAAGAAACAATGGTTGGAAACTAATCAAAGAGAGAAGCAGCCTGGAATTAAGCAGAAACTTCCTAACAGTGAGGGCAATCAGAATAGAGCTGGAAGGGACCTTGGAGGTCTTCTAGTCCAGCCCCATGCTCAAGCAGAAGACCTCATACTATTTCAGTCAAGTTGCTCACAAATATAAGCAAAGTGTTACAACTTGCAATTTCCTTGCAACTGGTGTTAAATGTATGCTGTCTATGATTCAGGAGAATAGAATGGAATGGAATGGAATGGAATAGAATTAGAATTTCTGAAGGCAAGCTGTTCCACTGGTTAATTGTCCTCACTGTTAGGAACTTTCTCCTAACTTTCACCTAGGTAATTAACCAGTGGAACAGCTTGCCTTCAGAAATTGTGGGCGCTCCATCACTGGAGGTTTTTAAAAAGAGACTGGACAGTCATTTATCTGAAATGGTATAGGTTCTCTTGCTTGAGAACCTATACCATTATTATATCACAATCTGGCAAACTGTGTTTGAAGGTTCTAGTTGGTTATGAGGCTGATCATGTCCTCATTTCTGGTCTAGTTTACACATCAAGCTAAACCAGAATGTGATTTCATTTGGTTTTACCTTTGTGCATTATGCGAAAAAGATTTCTGTGTGAATGATAATTTATGCCTTAGTCAAGATGCCAGTTTATCTATTCTAGGTTTGTTTAATTGACCAGTATTGAGGAAACTATGATTTAATGCAAGAATACAGTTATCCTCTTTGAGTTGTATCTATTTCACAAGAGCCTATGTTGTCCTTCCCAAGAATTGTGTTGAACAACAAATGATGAAAATACCTAGATTCCTGTGCAAAAAGTATCAGCATGTACTTTAGGCTAGAGAAAATGAAACCATTTAGAAACAGGCTTCATGGCTAATAAATTAACTAACTAGCTATATAAATAAATACTGTAAATTGGTTTTGTTTCCAAGCCCTTTTCCTCTCAAGCAGAAT
This sequence comes from Bothrops alternatus, assembly GCA_034064705.1. Lineage (NCBI taxonomy): Eukaryota > Metazoa > Chordata > Lepidosauria > Squamata > Viperidae > Bothrops > Bothrops alternatus. The sequence continues at coordinate 179,064 of JARGCV010000145.1, read as the reverse complement.
ATTCAGGCTCATCTGAAAGCTGAATTTGGGGGTACAGGGCTCAGATACAGTATAATCTTGTTGTAGTAGCATTTTGAAGTTCCACACCAATCTTTCCAAGAGGCTAGACCTTTTCACCCACTTTACAAAAGAAAAAGGAAATAATATTTGTAAGAAGCTCATTCTGTTTCTTGGTATCATTTTTCCAAAGCCACCTGGATCATCCAGCATGGTCCTTTATGAAGGAGAGGTGTACGTTTGGAGTAAGAGTTTCCTGACATGAAAGCAGTTCCCATTACTGATAACTAAGAATATTTTTAGTTGGTCCAGATTCATATGTAACCTTTTGATTTTTCTACAGAGAAACCACCGAGGAAGAACAGCTGCTGGCCATTGATATACAGGAACCAGGTGGGGTCATCTAGTACCGGTAGTAGAGACTTCAACAGAGGCTTCATGAGTCCCTGGCTAACAAGTGTGGATAGTACTACAGCAGAAAACACATGAGAACCTTTTAAAAAGATGAAGCGTCATTGGGACAGACATGAATTAAATAAAAAATGTCTTTAAGCATCGTTTAGACAGTCTCAAAACAAAAAACGCAAAAGAATCCAGGCAAAATGTATTGCAGTGGCTACAAAAATCTCTTAAAAGCCTTAATAAAAAGTCCTACCAGCCAGGACCTAGTATGTGCTTGACAACATGGCTTGTAATTTCCTGGATCAAGTTTGAGAAGGAACATCCTGAAGCATTCTTGGGGGATGCGGCTAATTGACTGGAGATATCCCTAAATCATATGGAAGTAAGAGGGCCAAAAACATGTGCTTTGACACCAGAAGAATGGATTAGAAGGGGAAATAACAATGATGGAATTAATAGAAGCAATTAACAGACAAAAAAATGGAAAAACACCAGGACCGGATGGATTACCAGCAGAGCTATACAAGACATTGCAGGAAGCACTAAGCAGTGCAATGTTGGAACTTTATACTGAAGTTCTTTTTGAAGCTAAGATACCAGATTCGTGGTCTGAAGCACTTATTACCCTGATACCAAAGGAAGAAATGGAAATGCAGAAAATAAAGAACCACAGGCCGATTTCCCTACTGAATGTGGACTATAAAATATTTGCATCAGTAATGGCGGAAAGATTTAAAAAGTTTTTAAATGAATTTATACAATTGGATCAAAATGGTTTTTTATCCAAAAGACAGATTAGAGACAATATGCGAATTGTATTGAACACATTAGAATGCTATGAAACACACCCGGAAAAACAGATGACATTGATGTTCCTGGAGGCACAGAAGGCATTTGACAATGTGAACTAGCAATTCATGATAAGCCAAATACAGACTATGGATTTTGGGGAGAAATTTATAAATGTAATGATAAAGGGAGATATGACTGAGAAGATTAATATTATGAGGGGAACAAGACAGGGATGTTCTCTATCTCCACTATTGTTTGTCTTGACATTAAAAGTATTTAGATGGAAGAAAAAGGAGGAGATAAGGAGGGAGACCCAAGCGACACAGTTGAATAATCAGAGGTCATATAAATATTTATAGAAGTATATACCGAGAAGGTCAAATAAATAGAAGTATTAACGTAATAGAAAATCAATGTTACTATATATAATACAGTTAGGGAAATTTAGAGAGATGAGTTGCTGGGATATTACCCCTGACTTGTATCTGAAGAGGGATGAGAGGGAAGAAAGGAGAGGAGAGAGAGAAGAGAGTAAAGGAGGGGGGAAGGAAGTAGGAAGGTTGGAGGAGGAGAAGTGGGGAGAAATGGGGGGGAGTGGTGAAAGAAACAGGAGAGGAGAGGAGAGGAAGAAGAGGGAAGGAAGAGAGAGAAGAAAGGGAGAAAGAAGGTAGAGAAGAAAGAGTAGGAGTGTGGATACAATGAAAGGGGGAAAAGGTGAGCAACACCAAAATGTATGTGTATGTATTTATTTTATTTTATTAAAAGTATCTGATAGATAAGAATGTAAAAAGAATGTATGTTAACACATGATAAATATCGTAGTATATGTATGGGGAAGAGTTGGGAAAAATTAAAAAAAAACCTGCAAGGGGGCATCTAAAGTATGTGAAAAAGTGGCTTGAAATAGCCATAAATCACCTCCATGAGGAAGAGCCTGAAACTTCCCATCTAAATTTGGAGGAGGGATTGGAAGCCTCTAGACACGGACTGCAGGAGGAAATACTTCAAGAGATTATAGGAAAGAAAGATTCTGAAATATGCAGGAAAAAAATACATGTTTCCAAAGGAATTCCTTCTCACAGAAAACAGGAATGTGAAGAGCCAGTATAAATAATGATATTCAGGGTGGGCTAAATATTCCTGCTTTTTTCTCTTCCTATTCCTTATATATTGAACCAAAAAGGAAGTTGCTTTGCTTCTGGTTCTGGGTAGCAGGTTTTCTTCAAGGGGGAACTGGAAAGGAAGAGGGCACAGCATTTGTTTGCATGCAGTGAATTCCGGGGAAGAAAAGTGTCCCTGCAGGTTTTCCCCCACTAGTTGTGGCTGACTTTAAGTGACCTTGCTCATCTCCATTTGTTAAAGCAAAGATCCAGTGTTTCCTGGAGGTGTTTCCGTGGTCACGTGTCCAGCTTGACAGCATGGTGATACACAGAACCAACCATGGCTGATAACATGGCTTGTAAATTCCTGGATCAAGTTTCAGAAGGAACATCCTGAAGCATTCCTGGGGGATGTGGATAATTGGCTGGAGATATCCGTAAATCATACGGAAGTTAGAGGGCCAGAAACATTTGATTTGACACCAGAGGAATAGGGAAAATACCTAGATTCCTGTGCAAAAAGTATCAGTATGTACTTTAGGCTAGAGCAAATGAAATCATTGAGAAACAGGCTTCATTGTGAAACGGTCCAAGAATCCATTGGAGTTGGATGGCTAAAAAATGTAACAAATTAACTAACAAGCTAAATAAATAATGTGAATTGGTTTTGTTTCCAAGCCCCTTTCCTCTCTGGTGACTATTGAAAGTAGAATACTCAGGGCTCATCTGAAAGCTGAATTTGAGGGTACAGGACCCAGATACAGTACAATCTTGTTGCAGTAGCATGAAAAATCTCATACGTTCATATCAGTGCTTTGAAGTTCTATACCAATCTTTCCAAGACGCTAGATCCTTTCGCCAACTTTACGAAAGAAAAGAAGTTCATTCTGTTTCTTGGCATCATTTTTCTATAGCCGCCTGGATCGTCCAGCATGGTGCTTTATGAAGGAGAGGTGTCACATTTTGCTGAAAACCTGAGGAAATGGAAAGAGAGATACACATTGAAAGTGTATACACTGTGGAAAGCTTTGAAAGCAAAGAGTAAACTGTTCATTTATTAAGCGCTGAGGCAAGCATGATGCTTAGCACTGCTGATCTGTTGGATTCTATTCTGAGATGCAAAACGAGTAAATGAGTATACTTTCTGAGCCACTGGGCACATTTGTAACCCTTGGAGCATATTATAGACAGATGTGTAAAATAAAATACTAATGTACACATTGACAAAATGGGAATTGAGGTGTTTTGCTAACTCATTCCTGAAGTCCACTCTGGAGATTTTCTGTCAACCCACGTTTATGTTCCCCCTCCCCCCTTCTTGGCAGTTGGACATGCATCCCTTAAAAGTCTTGAGTTATAGCCACCCATGATTTCTGTTCTTCAAGAACATTTATAGAGGACAATACTGGAAGAACCCAGAAATACCGCCTATGGAAGAATGGACTGTGAAAGTATCAAACCTGGCGGAGATGGCGAAAATATCAGCATACTTGAAGGGTCGTTCCAATGAACAATATTTGACAGACTGGAAACAATGGATAGACTATATCCAAGAGAAACACCAATCAAACAAAATGCATCTGGCGTTTAGCTAAGGCTCGACGTGAGGAGGGAAGAAAGTATAACAAATCAAATGTTTACAAAAAACTAACATTTAATGTTGAATGTATATGCTCTAATATTTACCAAACCAGACGTTTACAAAGATTAATACTTAGTGTTATAAGTGGTGATTGTTTATTAATAAGATCTTATGGCTAATGTTGAACATTTTTAATATTGAAAAAGCAGACTGAATATCTACCTCAGGTTATTGAATTACTACCTCAGGATCTAGTATTAGGGACCACACAGGTCAAAAAATGTAGCAGGTGTATAGTAGAGGCTTGAAATGAGGAGTGAAGAATGTATCCCTATTGTTGTATGTTATGTTCTACGATGATCGCTTCTCAAGATTTTGTGTACAATGCTGATTGTTTTAATAAAGGAATTTTTTATTAAAAAAAATTAAAAAAAAAAAGAACATTTATAGACAACCTTAAAAATAGAGTAAAATGAGATGGCAATTTATAATACCCATGTTTCCCCGAAAATGAGACCGGGTCTTATTTTTTATTTTTTTTGCCTCCAAAAGAGGCACCAGGTCTCATTTTGAGGGGCTGTCTTTTATACTCACCGACACCCCTCCCAGCCGGTCCACTTCTACTGACCAAAGGAACAGCTTCATTCTGCAGGTGCATTCCGGCCTGCATCTTGCATTCAGGCCTTTCCGGAAGGCCTCTGCAGCTGAGAACCAAGCTATGGATTGAATCCATACCTTGGTTCGCGGCTGCAGAGGTCTTGCAGAACCCAGCTATGGACTGAATTCATAGCTCTGTTCTCGGCTGCAGAGGCCTTCTGGAAAGGCCTGTGACTGAGAACTGCAGGCCATGCTGTAGAAGACGCCGCAGAAGAAGAGGGCCGTTGAGGAGAGGCCTGGCTGCAAGGTAAGAGGCTGCTTAGCATTTTAAGTGATGTTCTCTTTCAAGTGTTGCATTGTCTTTATAAAAGGTTACACACATGGCTTAAAGGCCTGCATTTAATAAGCTCGCCTACCTTACACAATAAAGTGCTATTCTATGATTGTCCTGAAATGTAATATAGTTTGAGCCATATCAGACTCAAAAGCTGAAGCTCAATAGAAGCAAAGAAAGTAACAGAGACATAATAAAAGTCAAGTAAATACTAATATTCAAACAGGCATTGAGGCACAATTCTGATGCCAGAGACAAATTACTCAGATTAGGGAAGGTATGTATGCATATATTTATTAAATTTATATAACTGCCCATCTGATGCACATCACTTATACATTCTGAATCTGGGAAATAGTGAGTTAATTTTTCCAATCTACAAGTTGTCTGGAGTTTGCTATGCTAATACATGTTCAATTCCTAATCCTCCATTCTTTTCTCCAGCCAAGAATAAAATAAGTTCCAAATTTGATAGTAGTCTGTATCTTCTTTATCTTTCAACCTCATAGTTAATCTGTCCATCTCTGCACATTCCAATATTTTCCTGATTATTTCTTCCTCTGATGGCAGTCCTTCATTCTTCTAGTATTGTGCAAAAATTATTCTCGCTGCTGTAGTGATGTGTAAGATTAAATATAATTTCTGCTTATTAATCTTTTCAGGCATAATACCTAGTAAAAAAAGTTCAGGTTTAAAATCCACTTGTTCACCCAATATTTTTTCTAACCACATATGTATCTTTCTCCAATAAGCCTTTGCCTTACCACATGTCCACCAAATGTGATAATACGTGCCTATTTTATGTTTACATTTCCAACATCTATCAGACATATTTTTAAACATTTTTGCTAATCTCGCTGGTGGCAGGTGCCATCTATAAAACATTTTATACAGATTTTCTTTGTATGAAGTTGACATTGTTCATTTATAGTTTCTCTCCCATAACATTTGCCATTTTTCTAATTCTATATTATAGCCAAAAAATTTTGCCCATCTTGTCATTGTTTCTTTCACTTGTTCACTTTCCATATCTAAAATTAACAAAAAGTTATACATTTTCTTGATTAATTTCTCATCTGAGGTTAACAAAATCTTATCAAACACAGTTTGATCTTTGTAAAATCCATACATTTTTACATCTTTTTCATGTCTACTTTGTATCTGTAAATGTGCTCACCAGGACAGGTTAATTCCCTGATTTTCCAATTCTTGTTTAGATTTTAATTTCCCATCAATATCTAGAATATCTTTACATGTCCATATTTTTTCAAAGTCTACCAAGTTTGGATGTATAAATGCCTCCATCGTTGATAACCACCCTGGAATTTTTAAATATATTTTAGCTTTAATTTTTTCCCGTACTGTTGACCCAAGATCTTTGAAAAGAGAGAGATACGGCTTTGTGTTATATACATGCTTGTCTCTTTAAGGATCAGCTAGTGGGTGATGAGTGGAGAAACCAACTGTGTTGACAGGTGCAAAACCATTCTCTATATTGTGGGGAGAACTTGGCTGGTAATTCAGTCAGGCATGGAGAAAGCAAAAGCTGGATTGGCAATTCTATTACTTGTTTCCTTACCCTGTCATTTTGTCTAGCTCCACCCCTTCCCACCTCGCCTCACCTTGTGGCGGCGGCACCAGAGTGACGACACACGCTCTCCTGCCCCGTTGCAACTGTGAGAAACCAGACGGTGGGATGGAGTCGGTGGGCTCTTAACTAGGGAGTGTTTTGGGGTAGGGGTTATGTTAGGCACAGGCTAAAAAATCATGGTAGGACTTATTTTCTGGGTTGTCTTGTTTTTGGGGAAACATGGTAATTTCTTCTGGTACAAATTTGTGGTGTGGAAGATCACATTCACACTAAAACAATACAATGATACAAACTGTTACCACTATGCAAAGATGGAGGAGAAAGTACCTGAGGTGTTCTTTCAAGTCCATGTAAGCTGAGTTTCCATGTTTTGCTCAATGGTTGTGTGCCATTTGTCTGTAGGGTCTGAGACATGGATAAAAGAAAAATAGAATCATCATCATCATCATCATCATCATTTTGATCCTACCTTTTCATGTATAACTCAAGATGGCAAACATACCCAATATTCTTTCTTCTTATTTTTCCCACAACAACCCTTGAGGTGAGAAAGACCACCCCAAAATCACCAGCATTTTCATAATTTTAATAAGCCCTGTAGATTGGATAAGCACAAGCATAGTCTTGCTAGAGCAGGATAAGATCCATTCTAATGCGACGTTTTGTTTCTTAGAGTGGTTAATGAAACACCTCTAGGGTGCTCTCAAGTAGGAGACGGAGAATTTACATTTACCCCACTACGGTTCACCTAAAATTGGTATTTGGAATCAAACTGCTCCCAACGCAGAGATAAATTGGGTCTTCCAACTTTCTAGTTTTTAGCTAACATTCCATGAATCTATCCAATCCCTTTTAAAGGCATTCAAGTTAGTGGCCATCTAACTTGTTTTGTGATAATCAATTCCACAGAATTGATTACACACGGTGAGAAGTACTTTCTTTTTCTTGATCTCTTCAAATTTCTCCTGTCTATTTCTACTCTATATATGATTTTATCCATTTTGATAAGGTTATTTCTCAACTGATTTTTTACTGCATTCTGTATGTAACAAACTACATCCCTCATACTATTCCCAGTTCCACTATGCATTTTTATTTCTCAAACTTTAACACAGAAGCTACTTTGTGGAGAGAATAGAATGACAGAATAAGAGAGTTGGAAGGGACCTTGGAGGTCTTTTAGTCCAACCCTCTGCTCAAGCAGGAAACCCTCTAGCATTTCAGAAAAATTGTTGTCCAATCTCCAGTTGACCCCCTCTTCTTTGTAGCAGCCTCTTAGATCCTGGAACACTAACACTAATGTCGTGTCACCTCCAGTCCTTCTTCTCTTTAAACTACTAAAGCCTTCTCACTGAGGAACAGGCACAATTGGCACAGCAGATGGAGATGCGCAAAAGCCCTTTTCACCATAAATCACAACTGCCTCTTCTCCGAGCAAGAACTGCGAGTCCAATATTATTGGATTCCAGATGATTTGTTGAAAAAAATTAGTAGGTTTAATCATGATTTATGAAGTCATAATGATTACACCCATTTACACTGAGAGGTTGATAAATTGATATAACCTGATTTGACTTCTCTTAGTTGATTCAAAAGGGATGACCATTCATCATTTCAACTTCAGTTTCAACTTCTGTTTTTTTCTTTCCTTCAATCATGTCCAATTCTCACAGACTTCCTAGACAAGTCCTATAGCTTTTTTGCTAGGTTTTCAGAAGTGGCTTGCCATTGCCTCTTCCTAGGGCTGAGAGAAAATGACTGGCCAAAGGTCATCCAGCTGCTTCACGCCCAAGATGGGACCAGCACTCACGCTCTCCCAGTTTCTAACGAAAGCCTTCAATACTACATCAAATTGGCTCTTCTCCTTCTATTACAGCACTTAATTTCTTTGATTCTTTCTTTGCTATTATAAGACAGACCAAATGAATTATTTTCTATTTTTCGTTTAAAACACTTTTTGGGATAAATAATTCTGCAGCAGATCATTTTCTTTGGAAGCAACTCAAACCGTATTACAAATGTTTAGAACACTCTATATCTTGATTCCAAATGAAGACCTTCTGTATCTCTACCCTTGAACTTTAGAGGGAATTTTATCAACCCTCTGAAAAGTCTGTTTTTTGCAAATATCACTTATATAAATATAGACTCTAATTGAAACAAGCATACATAAAACTGTGATTCACATATAGATAATATGCAGGCTCTGAAGAGCATAGATAATGTTGCAATTTTATTGCACTATTAATACAATAAATTCCTGCAATGGTGGCAAATATCTGTCAACCAATGTTCAATGAAACGAATACTATCGTATTAAATCTCATCATTTAACTACACTTTGAATTTTACACTTTTCAATGTGGGAATATTGCCGGAATGGGGCAGTGGCTCAGCGGTTCAGACGCTAGGCTTGTCAACGGGAAAGCCAGCAACGCGGCTTCGAGACCCGAGCGCCTCGTCCTATCCTCACCGCAGTTCCAAAGCGGGCAAATCCTTTCCCTCCTTTCACCTGCCGCCGACTAAAAACACCGGCCGCTTCGCTCCGAAAAAGACGGGTGGCCGCAAGCAGCCCACTTGCGCTGGCCCTTAGCCAAAGGCGGCGAGCCCCCAACGCAACCCTTCGCACTGAAGGTTCGAGACCCCAAAAGCGGCTGAGCGCATCCGCG